>CM028130.1:332716875-333967500 GCA_016271365.2 Neoceratodus forsteri | reverse complement strand
ATATAGAGAGAGAGAGAGAGAGAGAGAGAGAAGAGAGAGAGAGAGAATAATGGATGGGAAAGGTTTGATATAGAATTTAATGCACACAAGTTGTGGATGCTACATAAACCCCAAGGCGCAAGCCCGCGAGGGTTTATCAAAGCATCCCACAAATGAGGGTGTGTGCACAACCCTTTTGCCATATGAAATACCCTCCCCATCTTTTATTTTTTATAATAGCAGACCAGCAATTTTTCTCCAGCACTTTGTGAGACTGTTTGGCCCCGCCCACATACAGAATGTTGGCCAATGAGGCAGCAGCATAGTTTGACTGGCATGGCTCATGAATGTCATAACAACCAGCTGGTTGTTATGGAAAATATCAACCTGGTCAGTACATTGAGAGAAATTGCTGACCAGTTATGTATAAACACACACACACACACACACACACACACACACACACACACACAAAAGCAAGGGGGGGCCAAAAGGCACCCCTGCCTAACTTCTCTATTAGTTGAAAATGTGGAGGATAACTGCCCTCTTTTGCTCAGTCTGATCTGAGCCCAAGTGTCTGTATATAATTCTTCAATAATTCCAATAATTGTGGGACTAAAGCCCATTTCTGTCATTAGTTTCCAGAGTAACTTGTGTGAAATAGTGTCGAAGGCAGAGTTGAAATCAATGAAAGCTATGTATAGTTTTGGTTTCTTAACTAACATTTTTCATAGAGATGTGTAAGAACGTAGTGATTATCTGTTATACTATAACCTGAGCGAAAGCCTTACTGACACTCAAATAGACCACCCAATGTATCCAATTGTTCTATTAGTCTCATCAAAATTACTTTGGAAAACATCTTACCCACCTTATCTAATAAACTTGATCAGTACATAGCCAGATTTTTTTTTTTTTAAATCACCTTTTTTGTAAATTTAAATTATTTTGGCACCCTTCCAAGCACTAGGTATAGAATAATTCTTAATGCAGTGGTTAAGTAATGACGCTAAAACCCTAGCCCAAAGCGACGGTGTAATTAAAAAGACCTCCGCTGGGATGAGGGGTAGTGATGGAGGTGACAAACGGATGCTTCAAGCATGCATGGGATAGACATAGATTATTAGTAAACAGGCAGGGAGGATCACCGTGGAGCAGTTAGGGTCTGCAGAGACAGACTAGGTAGGGACCATTTGAGCAGACTGGGTGGGCCAAGCAGTTTTTCTGCTGACAAGTTCTTTGTTTCTATTCAAATATCAAGAGTAGAATGCACTAGGACAGTAGTTCAGCACCAGACAGTTCCAACAGCAAAGAGACAGCTGCACTCACCCCACCAAAAGGAGACTCAAAGACACCATTACCCACCTTACGTTTCACCTCTGATGAAGCCCCTATTGGTGGAGGCGAAACGTAAGGTTGGTAATGGTTTACCATTACCACACTTCTTGTTACTGCCCACTGCTCTGAAGATGTGGCAGCTCCAATAAATCAAATAACTTAAGAGCGACAGCGTCTTTGAGTCTCCTTTTTGTGGGGTGAGTGCAGCTATCTATTTGCTGTTCTTTGTTTCTATGTTTTTCTTATTTTGTTCATTTGTAAAGCTCAGCATCAAGAACAGTGCCATAAACAATAACCGACAAGGGCTGTGGACAAAAGACCATAACTCCAGTGTTGGTAACAAGGCATATGCTTCCTATTACAATGGGACTGCATGGACAGGATCACTGAAGTTGCCGAACTTGCTAGCAGTCAACATATTCCACTGAAACATGGCATTGTTCCTGCCACTATTGGAACTTGTGAAGCAACTTGTAACTGTATTGACAGAAACAAAAATCAGCTTCTATTGCTACGGAAATCGAGTTACATGTGGTATTGAGAAGCTTATTTGTGTGTTTTGTTTTTTTTAACTGCACATTTCCCATTACAGAACTTGCCATAGGGTCAGGAACAGCCTATGGTACCTGCTTTATGGAACATAGGATATTAATACTGTCTGTCTGTATGTATGTATGTATGTATGTATGTCATGTTCAAGCTTGGCTAATATGATATGAGAAGCAGACTTGTTTCTCTTGCTGCAAAAGCTAGTAAAACTACTGGATGCTCAGTGCAACAGCCAACTGCATTTCTTACACTAAAATATGCTGTACATTTGATAAAAAATTTTGAGCCAAAACCTTGTTACTGAAGCACCTAATTAAGTTTCCAGTAATACAAATCCACTCTTCATGGTTCCATACCTACAGAAACAGCCCAACTTTACAAAATGCTTAAAACATTGGCAGTATTGCAAAGCAGATTCCTATGAAAATAAATTCATGAAACACAAGAGACAAAAATGCTACTGTTTCTACTTGAATCCGGGATCCATGCTGTAAAAGAACAACCTATGACATGTTGGGTTAACTGACGATGGAATACTTTAGCAATATGATAAAAGTTAGAGCCAGACATAATTGAAACCACAATCCTCAAAGTCTTGAAGATACTGAAAGATTAGACATGTGCACCTTTTGTTATAACTGCACTATAGATGTGAAGTTGAAGACCAAAAATAATATTTCAGTAACTTTCAACAAATTAACATTGCTCTATACAAAAGAGTGGGTTATTCAGCGTCACTTTATCTGCTTGACTAAGCAGCACGGCATATTATGGAGAGAACATATCACTGTATCTGTATCTATTAAATAAAGGAAAGGGAACTTTTAACCCTGATGACATTTCTGGAAAGTCTGTTTCCTACAGGAGACTATTCAAACTTGTCTTAGGAAAAGTGATGTGAGCTTGTCTGTGGTTAGCATACTGAACTATGAAACAATCAACTTAACTTAATCAGTCCCTGTTGACAGTTTTCACACTAACTAGCATGAGGCAGCAGTACTATATTAGTCATTGTGGTTTTGGCAAAAACATCACTGCACCATTTTATAATTTTCATTTTATTATATTCCAACACTGAGATCAATCAGTTTGAAGTGTATGAAACTTCTTGCATGGTTGTAATGCCCACTAAGAAAAAGCGAAGATCTTGGTGTAGTGCTGTGCTAGTTACGATCAGAAACATGTGTTAGCATCATCGCAATACACCCATGGTATAAATCCAGTGTTAATAGTCAAAAGGTACCCTTCACATAAGAACATTTTAAACACTGAGTGGTGGCCATCTTTATTGACTTGAGTCATTAATTTCAAAACTAGTCATAAAAGCTAATGTTCAAGTATCTAAGGAAATTAAAAAAGATACAGACTACAAGCCTAAGGATGCCATAAATGCACTTTTAAAAAGCAAACAAAAAAACTATATGATGAAAAATGTGGCCAAATACATACTGCAGCTTTAATGAAGAAAGGTGCAGTAGCTAAGTTGCGCTATCTTGCCCAAACAGAAAAATGGAAATCAGCAAGTTCTGCTACATAAATCATTTTACACCTATTTTCAAATGACATGTAAGTGTGTATCCTGATGTTTTTGTGAATATTAATTGGAAGTGCATTTTGCAACACAGGAAAATCAGAGATACTGTACAGCTAGACAGATGTAAAACATGGTTTTCCAACATTGGGAAAAAATTTGCAATGTATGTTCCTTGCGATGCATAGTCCAAACAAGATACAGCAAAACGTTGCATCTTTGCAGCAAAGTCAAGATGCAAGATAAAAATCCTACAATTTCTTTGGTGGAAAAACAACTTTTTTTTTTTGACTGGAAAAGGAGGGCTAAACAATACTGCTTATTTTTCAGCCTTGCCATGGGGGATGGGGATACAATCGCAAACCAACTGAAACTGAACCAGATTAAGCTGTTCATGGTATTTCAGTGAATGGGGGAATATTTGGCCAGGACTTCGGGAACTCCCCTACAGATTTTCACCATCCACCTTTACAGCTACCAAGCAAGGCAGACAGGACCTCAGGTTAATGTTTGATCAAAAGACAGCACACCAAGACAATACAGCACCCCATGAGTGCTGCACTGGATACCACCAGTTATGGTATCAGCCCAATATCAGTGTAGGACTAGAACCGGCCATGAGGCGCATGTGCTACCAATTAAGCCACTCTGACACATCATGCTGACATTTATAACTTGTCTTTCTAGTCATGCTTAGAAACATAGAATTTGATGGCAGATAAGGACTGCTTAGCCACCCAGTCTGCCCATTTCCCTACCTAATGGATAAGCTGCAGATCCTAGTTAACCAGCAGCCTCGTCTTCCTACCCCACCCCTAGAATTGCCTTATGACTGTCCCATGCATGCTTAGATTTCCACCACTGTTTTGACTCCACAAGTTCCTCCGGGCGTTCCATGCATCCACAACCCTCTCTGTGAAAAAGTACTTCCTTAAATTACCTATCAGCCGCCCACCTCTATCTTCAAATTGTGCCCCCTTGTTCTTGCACACCTCTTTTTTTGAAAGATGCTACCCTCTTGGACTTTGTCGATTCCCTTGAGGTACTTGAAAGTTTCTATCATGTCCCCCCTCTCCCTCCTTTCCTCGAGGCTATACATATTAAGCTCTAAGTCTCTCTTCATATGTCTTCCAGTGCAGACCCTGCACCATTTTAGCTGCCCTCCTCTGGACAGCGTCCATCCTGTCTATGTCTTTGCGGAGATTGGGTCTCCAGAACTGCACACGGTACTCCAGATGGGGTCTCACCAGCTGTCTGTACAGAAGAATAATAACTTTCTGTTTTCTACTGGTGATGCCTCTCCCTATGCATCCCAGTATCCCCAGCCCTCCTGCTGCCCTCTCACATTGCTTGCCCACCTTTAGGTCATCTGATATGACTACCCCAGGTCCCTTTCCATTTTGTTGTTGTTAATATCTCACCCCCATTGTGTACTCTTCCCTGGGGTTTTGTTTCCCAGGTGTATTACCTTGCACTTCTTAGCACTGAATCTAAGCTGTCATACATTTGACCATTTCTCTAACCTTGCCAAGTCCCTTCTTATCCTTTCCACCCACCTTGTGCATCAATTATATTGCAGATCTTTGTGTCATCTGCAAAGAGACATACTTTTCCTTCCAGTCCCTCTGCAATGTCACTTATAAAGACACTGAAGAGGACCGGTCCTAATACTGAACCCTGCGGTACTCCACTAGTAACCCCCCTTTCTTCAGAGTGGACTCCATTTATTATTACTCTCCGTGTCCTATTCTCCAGCCAATTCTTTACCCAGGCTGTCATCTTGGGACCCACTCCCCGGCTGGCAAACTTGTATATTAATCTTTTGTGTGGGACTGTGTTAAATGCCTTGCTAAAGTCTAGGTAGGCCATGTCCACAGCCCCTCCCTGATCTACTACTTTGGTCACCCAGTCAAAGAAATCTATCAGATTCATCTGGCATGACCTTCCCCTGTGAATCCATGCTGCCTTGGGTCCTGTGCCCTCTGGCCTCTAGATACTCCACAGTTCTTTCCTTCAGATGTGATTCCATCATTTTCCTAGCACTGAGGTTAAACTAACAGGTCTGTAGTTTCCTGCTTCTGCCCTGCTCCACTTTTGTGAAGGGGATCACATCTGCCCTCCTCCAGTCCTCGGTACCACCCCATCCTCCCATGATTTGTTAAAGAGGGTAGTCAGTGGTGTCACTAGTTCTACCCTTAGTTCTTTTAGAATTCTGGGATGAATCCATCAGGACCCATTGCTTTGTCCACCTTCAGTTTAAGGTTCTTTCAGAACCATTTCTTCTGTAAATGGGCTGGTATCAACTTCTGTATCCAGAGTGTTTCTATTGTTTGTTTTAGGTACCTCCCCTCTTCATTTGTAAATACTGAGCAAAAATATTTGTTTAGTATCTCTGCCTTTTCACAGTCACCCTCTGTCCACCCCCTCCCCTTTATTAAGCCTCACTATCCCTCCCTTGGTCTTCCTTCACTCCCTGATGTACCTATAAAAGGTTTTATCCCCCTTCTTAACTGAGTTGGCTATCTTTTCCTCGGTTTGGGCCTTTGCTGTTCTGACTGCCTTCCCAGCTTCCTTTTGCTTTAACTGATACAATTCTCTGTCCTGCTCCTTCTGTGATTCCTTGTACTTCCTGAATGCTTTCTTTTTCTCTTGAACCTTCACTGCCACTTCCTTTGAGAACTATATTGTTTTCTTATATCGTTTTGTTTTGTTTATTTGCTTCACACAAAGGCTCGTTACCTCTGTGATGGCAGTTATTATTTCCCCATTGTTGCTCCACCCACCTTCTTGCCTGTTTGCTAGCGCTTTTCTGAGGCACTCTCCCATTTTGACAAAATCAGCCCTCTTGAAGTCCAGTACCTTCACTTTTGTGTGGCTTGACTCTACAGCTAAGTTTACTGTGAACCACACTGTTTGGTGGTCGCTTGTTCCCAGATGGCTACCCACTTCAAGATCAGAGATCCTTTCTCCGTCCCCATTTAAGAGCACCAGATCTAAGATTACTCTCTCCCGAGTGGGATCCAAAACTAGCTGTCTGAGGCATGCCCCCTGTTGGGCATCGAGAATAGGCCCTGCTCTTGGATGTGGCTGCAGCAAAGGTGCTCCAGTCAACATCGGGCATATTCATGTCCCCCATCAGCAATATCTCCCCTTTCTCTGCCATCCCAAGGAAGCCTTCTATCATTTCCTTGTCCATTTCCTCCCCCTGAGAAGGGGGTCTGTATACAACCCCTGTGAGGATTGTGGAGCCATTTCTAGTCTCCAGGGTGACCCACAGTGCCTCCTCTCCTCCCTGTTTACCCTTTAGTTTTGTTGCTTTGATCCCTTCCCTTACATCCGCACAGGGGTTGTACACAGAACCCCGTCTCAAAGGGAGGAAATGGACAAGAAAATGATAGAGGGCATTCTCAAAATGGCTGAAAAGGAGGAGATACTGTTGCTGGGGAACCCGAATATGCCAGATGTTAACTGGGCGACATGGACTGCAGCCACATCCAAGAGCAGGGTCATTCTCGATGCCCTACAGAGGGCATGCCTTAGACAGCTAGTGGTGGAACCCACTCGGGAGGGAGCAATATTAGACCTGGCACTCTCAAATGGAGAGAGGATCACAAATTTAGAAGTCAGTAGACATCTGGGAACAAGCGACCACTGCACAGTGTGCTTCACAATAAACACAACCATGGAGATAAGCCATACAAAGACAAGGATAATGGACTTTAGAAGGGCTGACTTTGACATAATGGGTGAATAGCTGAGGAATGCATTAGCAAATGGCCAGAAAGGAGGGTGGAAGAACAGGAGAAAATCAAACTGCCATCATGGAGGCAACAAGCCTTTCTGTGAAACAAATAAAGAAAACAAAGCAGAATAAAAAACCACTATGGTTCTCAAAAGAAGTGTCAGGGAAGGTTAAGGAGAAAAAGGCTGCATTCAGAAAGTATAAGGAATCACAGACGGAGCACGACAGGGAACTGTATCAATTAAAGCAGAAAGAAGTGGGGAAGGCAGTCAGAAAAGCAAAGGCCCAAACAGGAGGCAGTATAGTGCAGTGGACTAAGGCTCTGAGCTGCAAATCTGGTGACATCCAGCAGACCAGACCTGGGTTTGAATCCCACAGCTTCCACTTGCATACTGTGTGACCCTGAGCAAGTCAGTTAACCTCCTTGTGCTCCCAGGTCGTTCCTGTAAAACAGCTTTCAGCTTAGTGTGCTATACCTGGTTAAACAACTAAATATAAAATAAAAAAAAAAATGAGGAAAAGCCAGCCAACTCAGTTAAGAAGGGGGATAAAACCTTTTATAGGTACATTAGGGAGCATAGAAAGGTTAAGGGAGGGATGGAGAAGATTAATAAAGGAAAGGGGAGGTGGGCAGAGGGAGACAGTAGAAAGGCAGAAATACTGAATGAATACTTTTGCTCAGTATTCACAAAAGAAGAAGAGGAGGAGTTACCTAAACAGTAGAAGTACTTTGGATAGTGGGGTTGGCCTGCCAGTCCATTTACAGAAGAAAGAGTCCTGAATGAACTCCTAAAGCTGAAGGTGGACAAAGCAATGGGGCTATGAGGATTCACCTAGAATCCTAAAAGAGCTAAGGAGGACCTAGTGACACCACTAACCACACTTTTTAACAAATCATGGGAAGATGGGGTGGTACCTGAGGACTGGAGGAGGGCAGATGTGATCCCCCTTCACAAAAGTGGGAGCAAGGCAGAAGCAGGAAACTACAGACCTGTTAAGTTTGACCTCAGTGGTGGGAAAAATGATAGAATCACTTCTGAAAGAAAGAATTGTTGAGTACCTAGAGGCCAGCGGGGCACAGGACCCAAAGCAGCATGGATTCACAGCAGGAAGGTCATGTAAAGGCAGAATCTAATCGACTTCTTTGACTGGGTGACCAAAGTAATAGACCAGGGAGGGGCTGTGGATATGGCCTACCTAGACTTTAGCAAGGCATTTGACACAGTCCGCACAAGATTAATAATCAAGTTAGCCAGCCTGGGAGTGGGTCCCAGGGTGGTAGCCTGGGTAGCAAACTGGCTGCACAACAGGACACAGAAGGTAATAGTGAATGGAACACATTCTGAAGAAAGGGGGGTTACTAGTGGAGTACCTCAGGGCTCAGTACTGGGTCCAGTCCTCTTTAACGTCTTTATAGGTGACACTGCAGAGGGTCTGGAAGGAAAGGTATGCCTCTCTGCAGATGACACAAAGATCTGTAACAGAGTTGATACACAAGGAGGAGGTAGAAAGGATGAGAAGGGACTTGGCAAGGTTGGAGGAATGGTCAGACATATGGCAACTTAGATTCAATGCAAAGAAGTGCAAAGTAATGCACCTGGGAAATAAAAATCCAGAAGAGTACACAATAGCAGGGGAGGTACTAACGACAACAATAATGGAAAGGGATCTGGGTGTAGTCATATCAGATGACCTAAAGGTGGGTAAGCAATGTGAGAAGTCAGCAAGGAGAGCCAGGGGGATACTGGGATGCATAGGGAGGGGCATCACAAGTAGAAAAAGGGAAGTGGTTATCCCTCTATACAGACAGTTGGTGAGACCCCATCTGGAGTACTGCATGGAGTTTTGGAGACCTCATCTACGCAAGGACATAGACAGGATGGAAGCAGTCCAGAGGAGGGCAACTAAAATGGTGCAGGGTCTGTATCAGAAACCATATGAAGAGAGAGCTTAATATGTATACCCTTGATGAAAGGAGGGACGGGGGTACATGATAGAAACTTTTAAGTACCTCAAGGGAATCAACAAAGTCCAGGAAGGTAGCATCTTTCAGAAAAAGATGTGTAAGAACAAGGGGCACAATTTAGTTAGAGGGGATGCCCAGGGGTAATGTGAGAAATTCTTTTCCACTGAAAGAGTGGTGGACGCATGGAACCGCCTTCCTGGAGAGGTTGTGGGTCTAAAACAGTGGGGGAATTCAAACATGCATGGGACAGACATAAAGGCAATTATAGTGGGGGTTGCAGGAAGTAGGCTGTTGGTTAACTAGAATCTGCACCTTATCCAATAAGTGGAGATGGGCAGACTGGGTGGGCCAAGTGGTCTTCATCTGCCATCAAAGTCTAGGTTTCTATAGAGAGCTGCTACTCCTCCTCCTCCTCTTCCTCCATCCCTGTCCCTCCTGTAGATGTGTACCCTGGTATGTTAACATCCCAGTCATGGTTCTCTGTGTTCCATGTTTCTGTGACTGCCACAATATCCAAGCATCCCTCTTCCATCAAGGCCACCATTTCAGGGAGCTTTTTACCTAGACTGCGGGCACTGGTACTCATTACCCTCCACTTTTTTTATGGCTTTATTTCTTTTTGTCCCACCCCTGTCCCTACTGCCTTTGTCTTTTTCTCCATTTACCCCATCCTTCTCCCTATTGACTGCTCTATCTTGATGTTTAACTCACTAATTACCCTGATTTTTTGGGGGGGGCCTAGGATTTCCCTTCTCCTCTTCAGTGCCTCCCCCATGGCTAGTTTAAATGCTTGCCACTGAAGCATTTAAACCTATCACTTAGGATCTTGGTTCCCCTCCAGGATAGATGTAGACCATCACACCTGTATAGGCCTGCATACCTCCAGGTGGAGCCCCAGTCTCTATTGAAGCCAAATCCCTGAGCTCTGCACCAGTTTTTCAACCAGTCACGAATCCCATGATGCGGAGTACCCTAGCCTCATCCATGCCATAGACAGGTAGCACTTCCGAGAAAGTTACCATGTGTGCTACTTGTCTAAGGCTCCTCCCCAACTCCACAAACTCCTGTTGCACTGTTCTGATCCCATTCTCAGCCAGGTCATTGGTCTCTAGGTGGATAATGACATCCAGCTCCCTCCCCCTTACCGCTGCTCCCATGATCCTGAGGATTAATTTCCTGTCCCTCCAAGTCTTGGCACCGGACAGGCACCTTACCTACCTTTCCCCTCCTTCCCCCAGTTCTACCCCCCCCCAACAACTGAGTCCCCCACCAGGAGTTGTTTAATTTCCCTGTGTGGTCCTGGGCAACCCTCCTGTGGGTCTCCACTGTGGAGGTTCCCAGCATCCTCCTTGGTCTCCACTGCAGGTGCCTCCATAGAGGAACCATGTTTCGCCTCCCTGCTTGTTGATGTACCGCATGGTGGTAGTGTTGTCTGTTCTGACCTGAACCACCTTGTTCTGCACCAACTGAGAAAAGGCTTGCAGGATCAGAAAAACTGCCCTGAGTTCCAGGAAACTGATATGAAGGAAGGACTCCTGAGGGGACCACAGTCCTTGGGCTGTGAGATCCCCCAGATAAGCTCCCCACCCCAAAAGAGACACATCCGTGGTAAGGACCACCGAATGAGACTGAGTGACAAAAGGAACTCTTGCCTTAAATTGTCCTGATCCTGCCACCATTGAAGAGCTTGGATCAGTGTCGAGTCACTGCAATCAGTTTGGTAAGAGGGTCCTTCCTTTGGGACCAAAGGCCCTCAGATGGAACTGAATGTCCCTCATCTGAAATCTTGCCCTTGGACCACTGCTGTAGAAGCTGCCATGTGGCCCAAGAGCTGAAGAAGTGCCTTGCTGGTTGGGACACCTGAAGGCTGAAGGCGAAGCCAGTTCTATAAGAACTCCTGCCCTTTCAGGGGAAGAAAGGCTCTTGCTTTGACAGTATCCAGCTCTGCCCCTATAAAGGTAAGAGTTGAACTCAGTCGAGAACTGATTTGGGGAGGCTGAGAAGAAAACCCAGAGAAGTGAGCACTTGCTGAGTCACTTGCAGGTCTGACTTGACTTGGTCTGGAGACTGACCCACTATGAGCCAATCGTCCAGGTATGGAAAAATGGAAATCTTTTGCCTTCTTAGAAAGGCAACAACTACTGCCAGGCACTTTGTGAAGACCCTTGGAGCTGATGTTAGGCCGAAGGGCATTGCTTTGAACTGATAATGGCCTGAGGGCAACTTAAACCTGATGTTCTTTCTGTGTGGAGCACCTGATGGGAATATGAAAGCAGGCATCTTTGAGGTCCAGGGAGACTAGCAAGTCCTCTGGCCTTAGAGAGGGAGGAATTATTCCCAGAGTCACCATCTTGAACTTCGGTTTTAAAAGATGTTTGTTCAGGTATCTTAGATCTAGGATGGGTCGCCACTCCCCTGTCTTTTTTGGGGTAAGAAAGTATCTGGAGTACAGACCTTTGCCCCAGTGTAAGGTAGGAACTCTCTCTATGGCTCTTAAAGTCAGAAGAGATGAAATCTCTGCCTCCAGGGTAAGGGTCTTGGACAGACCTGCAGGTGGAAAAGATCTGGTTCTCATCTTTGGACATTTTGAAGCTGAGAACCTGTCCCTGGCTTACTACTTCCAGGACCCACTTGTCTGATGTAACAGACATCCAATCCTGGACATAGTAAGCCAGCCTGCCCCCTACAGGGATAGGAGAGTCGACCTGGGCAGACCCATCAGGGTGTCTGCTTGGCAGGGCCTTAGGCTGAGGAGTGGATGCAGCCCTGCTCATCCCCCTTCTGCCTCTCCCTCTGAAGAACCCCCTCTGTGAAAAGGGAGAAGAGGCCTGTGCTTGGTAAAAAGGCCTATGAAAAGGCCTGCCCCTGCCTCTAGATTGCTGCTGTTGAGGAGTGGCTTGCCTCTCCTTGGCCTGAGCACTCCTATAAGTGGTCCTGTACTCATCCATTTTCTTCATGTAATTCTCTGTCTGCTCCCCAAACAGATAATTACCCACCACAGAAAAATCCACGGCCTTAGCCTGGGTGTCCTGTGAGAGGCTAGTACATCTGAGCCAAGCCATCCTCCGAAGAGCCACAGATGTAGCCATAACTCTTGATGACACATCACTGGAGTCCACAGCAGAATGAAACTGTACCTTTGATGCCTCAATCCCATCAGCAGCCACCTCCTCCAGCTCCTTGGCCAGCTGGGGGGAGGCCTGTTTAGCCAGTGCCAGTACAGTGTCCAACCTGGACTTCTGGTACCTGGCTGTATTGGCCATATAGTTTGCCTGCCTGAGTCCCAAGGAAGATGCCATGTACTGCTTCTTGCCATAGCATCCATCTTCCTGGAGTCTTTGTCTGGGGGTGAAGCCAAGGGAATGCTTGCCTTGTCACAGGCATCAGCCTGCACTACTAACATGGCTGCACTGTTGGTATAAAACTCTGTATCTGAGCCTGATAGTGTATACCTCTTGTCCAGCCATCTGTCAACAGGCGGTATAAATTAGAAGACTATAGGATTTTTGTATCTGCTTCCCAAAGATTTGTGAAGAATAGACAGTCTCCTGGACTCTGGGATGTCCATCATTTCCACATAATCAGGCTCCTCTTGATCCTCCATTGCCTCCTCCATAGGAAGCTGGAGGGTTTCAGCCACTTTTCTGTAAAACAGATAGTGGGAAGGGGACTCAGAAAGCCTAGGAGGGGAAACACCAGAAGGTCTGTCTGGGGAGATGTCCGGTTCCACAGGCACATCCAGACTTTCACCATCATCAGCATCATCTTCAAACTCCCTCTTCTCCTCAAACTCCGGTTCATAAAAGTCTTCAGGGGTGTAATCTTGAACTGGGGGATCCGACCGAACCGAACTCCTGCCAAAAGGTGCCAGATCAGTCGGAACCAGGCGAAGCGATTCCACAATCTGAATCGCTCTGGCTATTTCCTCGGTGGTCGGAACATGAACCTCTGGATCCGAACTGGTTTCTTTGCGTTTCCTTTTTGTAGGAACCGACCTCTCAGGATCAGCTCTCATCTTGCCTGAAGAAGTATCGCCCTGGTCAGAGGGCACTCCTTCTGTTTCGGTCAGAACTGAACTGGGCTGGCCATCTGGGTCAGCGGACTTCTCGGCCTCCTTTTCCCCAAGTCTACCTAATCTCTTCTCAAGGGTAGATTTAGGAAATCTTTCTGGTTGGCAGTCTGTATCGAGGTGTTCAAACCCAGACAAAAACACAGATGGTGTGGGTTGGCCTTAGCCTGAACCTCCCACACTCACTGCAGTGTTGAAACCCAGTGGGCCTGTTTTTTCTTGGGTTTCTCAGACATGGCCAACCTAACCAAACTTACCCTTTTATGGCAACACAGAGCAAGACTCCTTTATCGGTTCCTAACCGTGTCACGGTATTGTAAAAAACATTCAAAACACATTTTTTTTTTAGAACCGATAAGGACCAGTAAACACACACTAAAGTAAAACACAAGAATTCACTATAAGTGATCGGTTCAGCCGAATCATCTAACACTTTACAATTTCCACACAGAAAATCAGACAAAACCTATCTAGTACTCACGGTACACAGACAGAGACTAAATCGACTATACGGAATAAATTGAGTTTAAAACCGACAACTAACAGACACTTTAACTGACTTTCGAACGAGCTGAAGGAGAAATCTCCGGAGCGACTGTTCAGTAGTGGAGTAAAGAATCTGACGGTTGAGTTTCAAAGGGATGCAGACAGAGACCTCAACGAGCTCGAGCTCAGCATTCTATGCACTGCATAGAAAGTTAACCTTTGTTCTCGGGACAGTTTAAAGGCTGGAGCTAACTGCAATAGTCAGAATATAGCAAAACTACATGTTGTTTGAAAGTAATAATTCAGTTCAGTGTAGTCTAGAAAATAACCTCCTTGATTCAAAGGAAGCTGTGACTGCTTTCTCCTCTCTCTGTCTCAGTCTCAGAATGAAATACATGGTGCATGGAGTGTCAAGAAAACTTACAGGGCACTGGGATCCTTCCTATGGGAGTAACCGGAGCTCTGATCAGAGTCACTGATAAAGCGTTATTTATTCTAACTAACACTAACTTTTTTTTTTTCTCTTTTAGATATTTCCTGAAGAAGACCTAAGGTTGAAACATAGATTTTTAACTCTATTTTCAGCGTGCATTTAATATAACCATTTTGTTTTGTTATTTATTCTATGTGAACAAGTCTACTTGCACCACTTTCCATGGCCTGGAGCGAGTGAGCAGAAAGAAAAAACGACTCACCTTAGTAATCTCATTTCTTCCAGTGTATTCTTCTAAGTTCATAACTGTATGCAGTCTGCCTCCTAAGTAGAACTGCCCGGAGAAAAATGGAACTATATGCAAATGATAGAACCTATCATTGCTCAAAAGACACATATTAAAACTACTGCCCTCATCTACTGTAACGTTCCATCAATGTCTCAGATTTCAATAACAGCCTACAAGGCAGAAATACTATGTACCTATCTAAAACTACCTATAAATGCATACAGGAACTAATTTCCATAAACAAAATATGCCCCCAGTAGCTATTTAACTACAACTCAGATAAGTTTTATCCTGGAAACTCAGGTAACCAAAGAAAAAGAAGAAGTCCTACCAAAGTAAAATGTACTTTAATAGTGTGTACATGCTTACAGAAATCCAAGATAACAACAGAAGGCATGCCGAGGCTCTGGTAAAGGAGGCAGAGTTATGAATATAGAAGAATACACTGGAGGAAATAAGATTACTAAGGAGAGTAATTTTTTCTTCTAACCCCATGTATTGTTCTATATTCAAAACTATGTCTGAACTTCAAAGCAGTACCCTTGGAAGTGGGCAGAGAACCTACTGCTTTGACACAGCCACAAACAGAGTGTTATGGTGGCCATGCTGGGCCATGTTATTTGTTTGCTTTTAGTTTTGAGCTCTTTAATGCCTTTTAAGCGCCTTTTAATGCTAGTATTTTGTTTTTGTTCCGTTTTATTTGTTTGCTATGGGTTACTGACTGTTGTCATTGTTGGCTTTTTTGTGGTGGAGTGAACCCGACAGTCCTATCAGTGGTCCCATCTTAGGATTCTCCTGGCAGGACTGAACAGTGTATGAATGGTGTGCACTGTCCCCTGAGCGGCATGAACAACAGGGCTCTATTTTTGTGGGAGAGTGTTTTTGGTGGAGTCAACGAATCTAAGGTGGACTGTGGTCAATTCTGGATTTGAGTGGAAGATGGGATTCCAACGGATTGCGAGCACTGGGCCAGCGTGGATGAGCCTGCTGGAGTGTCTAGGAAGAGGAGATGGATCTGCTGATCTTCTGGTGTGGTGAGATTGCTGGAATGAGAGAGAGAAGCCTGTATTTATCGGTTCCTGGAGTGTTTTCAACTACTCTCTGCTGTTAATATCTCCTGCTTTGGAATCTGGATTTGGGAGTATTTGTGAGAGCGTGAACTCTGGGGTGAGCTGCCTGGGGTGGTCGCTGCCATTGACTGGGTTCTGGGTGGGCGCACCGGTTTGAGCCTGCTGAAGGGCGGGCACAAGTAACTGGTGTCTCCTAGGCTCACCAGAGGGACCAGCTGGTGAGTGGATTCTGTGCGGGGGCGTTGCTGTGGTCCCGACTGGGGGCAGTGACCTCCTGGAGAGGTGGTCATTTTCCTCACGCTGTTCAAATTACCATTGTTCCTGGATTTGGAATTGCACTTATACTAACATACTAAAATGCCAGCAGAATAGGCCCAATGGTCTTTCGGTCTGCTCGATTGGTCAGCCCCACCCTGGGTGCTGACCTTGCTGCCACCTTCTCTGGCTTCTCCCTTTCCAGTTCCGGATATTCTTGCTGCATTGGATTTTGCTTCCAGAACCCTTCCCTGTACCTATCCCAGCCCTCTTGAACCCCTCCACCGTCTCTGCCTCCACCAGCCCCTAGGCAGTGCATTCCATGGCTCCACCACCCTCTCAGTGAAGCAGCACCTCCTCCTTTCTCCCTGAATCTCCCCCCAGCTTCCACCCATGCCTCTAGTGGCCCCCTCCTCCTTCCTTGAAGCACCCTGACTGTTCCTCCCTATTTACCCTCTTCATGTACCTGAAGACCTCTATCATGTCCCCCTGGTCCCTTCTCTCTTCCAATGTGTACATATTTAGCTCTTCGAGCCTCTCCTCATAGGTGCTGTCCCCCAAGCCCCAAATAATTTTGGTTGCCCTCCTCTGGACCCTCTCCAGGAGTTTAATATCCCTCTTTAAGTGTGGCCTCCAAAACTGCATGCAGTACTCAAGGTGTGGCCTCACCAAGCAGTTATACAGAGGGAGTATCACTTCCCTCATTCTGGAGGTGATCCCCCTAGCGATGCATCCCAGCATCCTGTTGGCCTTGGCTGCTGCCCTCCTACAAGTCTCCGAGTTGTTCATCTTGACATCCACCACCACCCCAGGTCCTCTCAGCCATCAAGACTTAGCATTTCCCCCAGGGTGTACACTTGGCCGGGTTTCTGGCCCCAGGTGGAATACCTTGCATTTCCTGCCTTGAACCTCAGCTTCCACTTTCTAGACCATCTTTCCAGAGCCTCCAGGTCCCCTGTAGGGCCACCCTCCCCTCCTCCCCATCCACCACCGCCCCCAGTTTTGAGTCATCCGCAAAGAGACTCATCTCACTCCTGATTCCTGTCCTTATGTCAGAGACGTAGGCGTTGAACAGGAGGGGCCCAAGGACTGATCCTTGTGGGACCCCACTAATGACCCTCCTTGAGGATGAGACTATCCCTCCAACTACAACCCTGTGGGTCCGGTCCTGGAGCCAAATGCCTATCCATCTGATCATCTGGTTCCCCACCCCCATTTCTCCCAGCTTATCCAACAGGCCACGTGAGGAACAGAGTCAAATGCCTTGCTGAAGTCTAGAAAGAGGGCGTCCACTGGTCTCCAGGTCCAAGGCACTCGATCACAGTCATAGAACTCCACAAGGTTTGTCTGACACGATTTCCCGGGACAAATCCATGCTGTCTATCGTCCAGGCACCCTGACTTTCCAGGTCCCCCAGCCTCTCTTTGACAATGCCCTCCATCACCTTGCCTACCACCGATGTCAGGCTCACAGGCCTGTAGTTCCCTGCCACCTCCCTTGATCCCCTTGTGGACAGGCACTATATGTCGCCACCTTCCAGTCCTGGGGACACCCTGTCCTCAGAGATGGTGAAAAGTTTCGCCAGGACATCCATAAGTTCCTTCAGCACTCTGGGATGTAATTTATCTGGCCCCAGTGCTTTCTCCGTCTTAAGGGGCTGAGGCTTCCTCACTCTCTGCTGTGATTTCCACTTCTGGTACCTCTTCTCCCTGCTTAGCCCTCCCCCCTCCTGCCAATGATACCTCCCTCTCTCCCCAGACCCGCCAATCGGTAAGGGTCCCCCCCCCACTCCTCGGTATCTCTGTCTCCTCCCATGTATGATGCAGCACCCCTGATCTGCTCCTATAATTTTGCAGTTCCTGAAAATGCTATTTCATCAAACTGGTTTACAATTCTTTTCTGTACTCTCTCTTGGACTCTTGGTGAGAGTAGAGACTTAGAGTGAGTTTTGGTTTGGCCAGGGGAAGTGAGAGATCCCTTGGCCCTTTAATAAAACACTTAAGCTGGATTTAGTACTGAGGTGCTAGACTGTCGCTATTGCACTGAACCTAAGTAGCATTGAATTGTGTGAGGACTTAGATGGATTGAAATGGATTAAAATGGACTGGAATCTCTACAGGATTTAAATTGGACTGTAACTTTAAACAGTTTATTTTATTGGTTATATTGTTTTAGGTGATAATTATTTGTGTGTTATTTACGAGATTGAATGGTGTTGTGGTGTATGAATGGTTGACTGGATGGTTGTGTGGGATGTGCCTCGCTGGAGGTGGATGTATATCGGGTGACTGATAACTATAGTGTGGTATCGTGATTGTGTAATTTTGGGTTTATTTAATTAATTACTTTGGTTAGGATGTGCTGGGAGGGTGTTAAGATGGTCAGGCATTATTCTCCTACCGTGCTCCGTGATCTACGCCCCTTTCACTGTCCCCTACTATTAGCCGAAGTCTATAAGAGATGTCGAGCACTGGGGATAGTGAGGAAACGATCGAGGGGTACGTGGACTGGGCACAGTGGGAGAATGGAGAGGGGTGGATGGATAGAGGTAGTGGGGACTAGGAGACACCCTGGGGCGAAATGGGGTCAGGAAAGGAGTGCTCCTTGCTCGATTCCCATACCCAAGGGCTCCACAAATTGTGGGCAGTTCCTGGGATCCTCCTGAAAACCCATCCAACCCAGGCGGTGTTGTTTAATGCCAGATCAATTAGGAACAAGACCACTATTATAGTTGATCTTGTTGCGACATCTGATCTGGCATACATCTAGACCTGGCTGGATGAGAATGCAGGCCCTATTTTGGAATCTGCTACTCCTGCTGGGTTCTCTGTGATACACTGCCGAGGCTGGATCATAGGGGTGGGGTGTAGCCATTTTCTTTAAAAGCAGAGCTGGGCCTTGTGGATGTGCCAGTGGGTTGCACTCGATCTTTTGAGTGTATCCTGGGAGCAGGTGTAGGGCTCAGGATTCTCCTCATCTACTGTCCACCTGGGGATGGTGGAGAATTCCTGAAGGAGTTGTAGACTTCATTGTCAGCGTGGCACTGGAGTCACCCAGATGGTTAATACTGGGTGACTTCAATGCTTGGGTCGACGATGTACTCTCACAGTTTGCAAATAATCTCCCCCAACTTATGACCATGTTGGGCCTTACACAGGTGTTACCTCTGCTACCAATATAGGGGGTCACTCACTAGATCTTGTGTTTCTCCTTGGGATGGCGATCATGCGATTGTGGGTGGAACCAAACAGTTGGTCGGACCATCGCACCATAAGATTCAGCTTTGGGGCACCCCCAAATAGGCCTGCCCCTACGGAGATGGTCCAGTATCGCCCTTTGAAGGGATTACCCCAGAGGATCTATCGGCGGTGCTGGACCTATCTGGTGTATCAAGTGAGTGCACAAGTCCAGGGGATCTTGTACTTGCCTACAATAAGATGGTGGGTGATGCCCTGGAATTATTTGCTCCGGTTCATGTTCGTCCACTCACCCAGTGCCTGAGGGACCCCTTGGTTTGATGGGTCCTTGAAGGAGCTGAGAAGAGTGGGCGAGAGCTAGAAGGGGCATGGTGGAAATCCGGCAAGGATGCTGACAGGCTTAGGTTGATGGACCATTATGAGGCTTATCAATCAGCAATCACCCGTAAGAAGGCAGAGTTCCTGTCCAGGGAGATTGCTGCTACGCGAATCGACCAGCTCAGCTCTTCTGGACTGTCGACAGACTGTGCAATCCAGTCTGTCTGCAGTCTAGAAGAGATTTTTACAAAGTGTGATGAGCTTGCTCGGTTCTTCGCAGATAAGATTGCCAACATTAGGTCTGGCATCGGCCCAGCTCTCTCTCTCTTTAAGGGATTGTGGAGATCGGCAGGAGGAGGTGAGTGCCCGTGCTACCTGTTTTGACTTTAGCAGGCCAGAGTTCATGGTCATTGTGAGGACTGTCCAGACTGTACGACCAACCAGCTGTGGTTTGGATCTGGGCCCTATGCCACTATTATTAGATTGAGTAGATGTTATCTGCCTGATCCTTGCTGAAATTTTCTGGAGTCCTTGGAGCAGGGGTCTTTCCTGATTCTCTCAAGGAGGCGGTCATTCGACCACTCCTTAAAAAATCCTCCTTGGACCCAGACTGCTTAGCTAACTTTAGACCTGTCTCTAACCTACCCTTTGTGGGTAAGGTTATTGAAAGGTGGTTGCGTTGCAGCTGGATGACCATCTTACAAATCACAATGTTCATGATGCTCTCAGTCTGGGTTTAGGAAGACATAGCACTGAGATCGCCCTGGTCCGGGTTTGAATGATCTCCTAATTGCAGAGATCAAAGGCTTGTACTATTCTAGTCCTTCTTGATCTCTCTGCAGCATTTGATACTGTGGACCATGGTGTGCTTTTGGAGTGCCTGCGGTTTCTTTGTGGACCTTCTGGTACAGTTCTCGTTGGTTTTGATCCATACTTACAGGCAGGACACAGAGGTTGTCACTAGAATTTATTCCTCTGACACCATCTCCCAGTCCCGTGGGGTGCTGCAGGGCTCCATTTTGGCACCCATGTTGTTCACAGTTTATATGCTGCAATTAGGAGATATCATTAGGTGATACAGTTTGGGTTTTCACTGCTATGTAGATGATACCCAATTGTATTTCTCCTTTATTCCCGGACAAGATGATGCGATCTCCATGCTTAACAGCTGTCTAGCCGAGATCAGAGACTGGATGAGCACTAGCTGGCTGAGGTTAAATCCGGATAAGACCGGTGTTGGTTGAATGTGGACTCTGGTTGCCTTGAGGCAGGTCTTAGGACTGGGCTTCCATCAGACTTGTAAGCGTGATGGTGTCCAGATCTTGACATCAGACTGGGTGCGTAACTTGGGCGCTATTTTTGATGACGGTTTGACCCTGAAATCACAGGTGTCTTCCGTTGTCAAATCCTCCTTTACCATCTTAGGAATATGCCTGGGTGAAACACCTGGTTCCTCGGCTAACCTTCCCTACACTGGTCACGCCTTCATGACCACCTGCTTTGATTACTGCAATGACCTGTACCTTTGGCTACGGGTTGATATCCACCACTTGCAGCTAGTGCAGAATGTGGCAGCTAGGCTCTTGACTGGTACATCCAGGACTAGTCATATTGTGCCTGTACTGCACGGACTGCACTGGCTGCCGGTTCAGTGGCGGATCACCTTTAAGGTCGGGTTACTGACCTATAAAGCTCTACATGAAAAGAGACCCCAGTATCTGCAAGATCTTCTTACTCCCTACTGCCCCTCCCACTCACTCCAATCCGCCGATGAGGGATTGCTAGAGATTCCCAGGGTTCGGCTAAAGACATCTGGGGCACGTGCGTTCTCTTATGCTGTCCCTTCCCTGTGGAATTCTCTACCTTGCTGGATAAGAGAATGCCTGACTGTCTCGAGTTTTAAATCTGAGCTCAAAACTTTTTTGTTTTTTTAAAAGCTTATTCTGAAGAATTTTAAAATGTTTATGAATGTTTATTTGTTTAGTTTTAATCTGCTTGTACAGTGCTTTGGTCTTGAGAAGTGCTTAAAAATAAAGCTTTAGGGCCGGCCCGGTGGCACTGAGGGCTGAGTAGCTAGATGCCTTACTTGCACCATGCCGTGACCCGTGTTCGGGGAATGAGCACGGACCACTGGGCGTCAGCGGGGGTAGAAAAAGATTGAACACCGACGGCTGCTCTCCTTCTCTGGGGGGACAACATGCAAGCTCCCTCATGATACCACCACCAGGGAGCTCAGTGTTAAAGTGCAGTAGGGGAGATAGCAGCATCGGGCAGAGGCAGGCGTCAGCAGAGGGTGGCGTGGAGGTCGTCTCACTGCGACTCCTCGTTGAGCCCTCACTGCGCTGGCGATGGGAAGAACATGGGAAAAACACCCCGTCTCGGCCTGGTGACAACTCCTCACGGCGTGCCCTCGGATCATCAGGGCAGAGTCTGCTGTACAAGGCCTATAGAAAGGGGTAGGCCTGTCCCTGGAGGAGTTACTCTTGTAGGTGGCCTTGTATTCAGCCACCTTTTTCATATAATCCTCAGTGTGTTTGCCAAACAGGGAGTTATTCTCCACTGGAAAATCCATGGTTTTTGTCTGGGTATCCTGGGTGAGATTAGTGGCCCTAAGCCATGCCAGTCTTTGTAGGGCCACCGACAGAGCCATCCACCTGGCAGCATTATCGTTAGCATCAGCTGCCATCTGGAACTGATATTTAGCAGCTTCCAGACCAAATCTAGCTGTTTCTACCAGGTCGTCAGAGAGGGGCAAGGGAGCCTTCTCTGACATAGCCAGTACTGATTGCCACAATATTTTCTGATACTGTGCTGCATATGCCTGGTAATTAGCCTGCCTCACACCTAAGGAGGCAGCTAGGTACCCTTTCATAGACATACCGTCTATTTTTCTGGAGTCCTTCTCGGGAGGGTGGGAAGAGAGAGGGACTCTCGCCTTTTCACAGGCTGCCTGTTGGACTATGCCTTGGTGATCAGGGTGGGAGTATAAGAACTTTGCTCCATCCCTGTCCAATTGATATTTCTTATCAGACTTCCTATCTATGGGGGAACAGAGTTAGGAGTCTGTAAAATCTTTAACAAGTCTTTTTTAAAGAACTTGTGAATTGGCAAATATACCTTTTTTGTGGGTGTTAACACATTCATCTCTAGGTATTTGGCGTCCTCATCATCAACTACTTCAGTGGTAGCTAAATCCAAAGCATCCACTATTTTTCGCACAAAAGAAAAGTGAGATGAAAAATCCTCAGGTCGAGGAGGAGAATCGAACTCCTGTTCAGGTGAGATTTCAGGCTCTGTAGGTTCATCCTGTTCAGGATCCATCTCACCATAGTCATCACACTCAAGTTCCTGTGATTCAGGAACAGGAGCTGGGGCAGGAGCCTTTGAAGGAGCAGGTTGAACAGACAGGATGCCCTGTAAAGCCTGCAGAACTTTCATAGCCTGAGCTATCTCCTCTACAGATGGCAGGCTGTGAGACACAGTAAAGACCCCTTGAGGTACAGAAACCTGAGGTTCTAAGTGTCTGGTTTTCTTGGATTTCTTGGAGGGGGGCCAGAGAGTCCGCCAGACCACTCCCCCTTTTCAAAGTGCCAGAAACACCCTAATCAGGAGTGGTAGTGGATAAAGCGGTTTCACCCAGAGTTTTTGGTGGCTGGTTAGAGCCTGAGGGACCACTGTCCACTTTTTTTCTCAGCCTTCCCATTCATTTCTCAATAGTTTTAGACAGGAAGGATTTACAAATGGCACAGTCTGCTGAAAAATGATCAAGTCCCAAGCAGACTAAACACAGATCGAAACACTTCCCCACACTACAACAATTTTTAAAACCTGGGGGACCAGTCTTTTTCTTTGGTTTTTCCTTGTAATTCCATTTCCAGGAAAAAAATCAGTAACCGCCTATTAGTATTCAAACTAACGTTTTGGATTTTTTTTTTTTTGTCAGTTCAGGAACTGGTTAAGGATCTGAAAAAGAACCGATAATTTTTAGACTTGAACCGTGTCAGCAGTTCACAGAAACAGACATTGGTTCAGATGAACCGACCACTCGATTTCAAAATAAAAGTTTTAAACACACACACACAAATATATATATATATATATATATATAATAAAACAACACTAAAACTATGGCAAAAAGCACCAAAATTACTAAGAAAGCCTTGGTTCCTCAGTAGTTATCCCGAACCACAGGAACAGAGAAAAATACAATTTTACCATTAAACTAAATAAACTTCACTTTATAAAGTAACTAGAACTAAAGTAAACAATAAATGAAGGCAACAGCAGCTCAAATATAGACAACATTATACTTATTAAATTGGAATCATACGAACTGTCAAGAGGGGCCGATCTCCAGGCGTCTGACTTGTCAGGCAAAGTGAAAATCTGAGGACGTTGACGGAACATTACAGTAGATGAGGGCAGCAGTTTGCATATAGTTCATTTCTCTGCAGGCAGGTATACTTAGGAGGCAGACTGCATACAGTTGCGAATATAGAAGAATACATGGGGTAGAAAGTGGCAGTTTGCACTGATGGGGCTGCACAAAGGTCCAACTTTGGCCTTGACCACATGTTGAACAACTATTGACTACAGGTCTGAATCAGCTTCCACTCATGGATGAACATTAAAAGTACCTTCTTCAGTAATTTCCCCAAGCCCCAGGGCAACTTACCCTTTAATAGCTGAATGGGCATACTGTGAAACTTTATTTGCTGACCTATTAGTAGAGGTAGGGATAGTAAATTGGTGCTGAAGAGCCCTGCTCGCCATCTCTTCCTCTTCCTGGTATGCACCTCTGCTCCCACACTCCCGGTTATGCGATATCAGAATATGGAGAGCATGGGCGTGCTCCATAGAAAAGTAACAGCAGTGTCCTTTTCATACTATTTTAGCATGTTAGCGGAAATAGCAGCCACAACATGACAAACAGGGATCATGCAGCATTATATTGTGCTTTGATCTGGATTAAAGTCAATTGGCCAAGTTTACTACACAGCGAGTAGTGGTAGGAAGTCAATTCAAGGATGCTGGGATGATGTAATATCATGAATTGAAAGTACAATTTTGGTGAGGGTCCTAATACCACAGGAAGCACAGTGGAGAGGTAGGTGAGCAATGTAGTACCACCTACACCATGGGAATTGGTCCTCCATCTGGAGGACCAGGAGAAGAGGATGGATCTTCATCCTGTAATACAGACATGGCTGTGCCTGTATCCAGAAGTACAGTAAGTTGGTGGCCACCGACTGTGGCCTTCATACAAGGCCGTCTGTATCAATGGCAATATTGTTTACAATACAGACTTGGGCCTGTAATAGTCAACCTGAACTATCATCTTTAGGTGATTCCTGGAACCATAGGCCTGCGGGGTCCCGCTGGGCCTCTTTTAGATCCTGTATGGGACACAGGTGCTATTGGGTAGTTGTGGCAGCAACAGTCAGGGGATTGGAGTTTTGGCCTGTTGTGGCTTGGCCAGAGGAAGTTCCGGTGTCTCCTTGGCCTGATGGAGGCAGGGCCGCAGGTGCAAGTTCTGCTACGTCTGTTTTGGAATAGACTCAGCCACTGACTAGACTTTTCCACTAATGTTTCAGAGGTTTTTATTTTCCTCCACTACCTGGTTGTGGGAAGGGCCTGAACGTTAATTTCGATTGCCCTGATTGCCGTTTTGGTTGGAATTATTCCAGTTCTTTTGCCGATTTTTGTCCTTGTTGCGATCCTCTCACCTCTTTCACGGGGTTGTTTGTCATTGGAGGGTGTGGTCTTGCCATTCTGGGCCTTGCCTTCCACCATATAGTGAGTTGCGGGCTCGCTGGCAGGTTGTACCACGGCCACCTTGACTTCGAGACAGAATTGAGATCTCGGAGGTAGAATTAGGAAACTTGTTCCGTTCCCGTGAGGATGTCAGTGAATTTGTCAGTTTGGGGGAAAAAAACGCAGGTTTAACCTTGTCACATACTGCCAGAAGCATGTTCCGAATGAACAAGGATTTGTACTCTATCTGGTCCCTATCTGCTCCCTCCTGTGAAAAGAGACTTACCAGTGCGGTAGGCCAACCATAACAGCTGAGGGTATGATGCCGGGCATTCCATGCTGCCTTGGGGTACAGACTCAAGGCAGCATGGATTCACAGCGGGAAGGTCATGTCAGTTGAATCTAATCAATTTCTTTGACTGGGTGACCAAAGTAGTAGACCAGGGAGGGGCTGTGTACATGGCCTGCCTAGATTTTAGCATGGCATTTGACACAGTCCCGCACAAAAGATTAATAAACAAATTAGTCAGCCTGGGAGTGGGTACTAGGCTGGTAGCCTGGGTTAAACATTGACTGGACAACAGGATGCAGAGGATAATAGTAAACGGAGTCCACAGTGAAGAAAGGGGGGTTACTAGTGGGGTACTGCAGGGTTCAGTACTGGCTCCAGTACTTTTAATGTCTTTATAAGTGACATTCAGAGGGACTGGAAGGAAAAGCATGTCTCTTGCAAACAACACAAAGATCTGCAACAGGGTTGATACACAAGGTGGGGTGGAAAGGATGAAGGGACTTGGCAAGGTTGGAGGAATCATCAAATGTATCGCAGCTTAGAGTCAAGCAAAAGAAATGCAAAGTAATGCACCTGGGAAACAAAACCCAGGGAAGAGTACACAATGGGGGTGAGATCAGGACAACAACAAAATGGAAAGACCTGGGGTAGTTATTTCAGATGATCTAAAGGTGGGCAAGCAATGTGAGAAGGCAGTAAGGAGGGCTGGGGTTCTGGGATGCATAGGAGGCATCACGCGTGGAAAAGAAAAATACTCACCTTAGAAATGTTGTTTCTTCTAATGGAGTCTTGCTGTATTCTGACTATTGCAGTTAGGTCCTACCTTTCAACTGCCCGGAGAACAAAGTTAACTTTCCATGGCCAGCATGGGCGTTTACATGGACTCAGTTGAAGCCCCTGTCTGCTGTTGTTTAAACTCCAACCGTCAGATCTTACGAGCTGTACTCACTAGAAGTTCTGTGTGGAAACTGTAAAACTCACACTAGCCAACTGGCAACTAAATTTAATAAAGGGTTTTTGGTTTCAAGCAAAGACTAAAGTCAGAAACCCAAAAACAAGACACAACACACCCAAAGTAAAGGAGGGTGAAAAGGGGCACCCCTAAAGGTTGCCAACACTGCTCCTGCCCACCACATCCCAAAAACCAGGTTCTGAGAGGAGGTGGAGGTCAGAAACTCTGTAAGACTCCATTAGAAGAAACAACATTACTAAGGTGAGTCATTTTTCTTCAAACAACATGAAGTCTTGCTATATTCTGACTACTGCAGACTCAAGCAGTACCTCCATGGAGGAGGGACAGAACCTACTCTGGGAATAGGCTCTGAGTACTGCTGTGCCAAACAGAATATTACTCCTAGCTTGGATATCCAGAGGTAATGCTTAGTGAATGTATGGACTGTTTTCCAGGTGGCTGCTTGACAAATTTCTAAGATAGGAATATCCATGGCAGCAGCCAGGGAAGCAGCTGTACCTCTAGCAGAGTCAGCCCTCAGGCCTGAGGGTGGGGTTCTGCCCAGTTTTTCATAGCAGAATTGTATACAAGAGACAATCCACCTGACAACAGATCTCTTAGTGGCAGGTCTGCCCTTACCGACCTCTCCATATGTGAGGAACAACTGGAGGGACTCAAACCTGTGACCCTTGGTGCGCTCTATGTAGTAGCTGCGGGCCCTTTTAACATCCAAGCTGTGCAGCCTCCTCTCTCTAGGGGAGGAATGGTCAGTGAAGAAAACAGGGAGAGACATAAGACTGATTAAGGTGGAAATCTGAAATCACCTTAGGCAAAAACTTCCTGTTAGTTCTTAGGACACCTTTATCTCTATGGAAAGAGATGAAATCAGGCTCCACTGACAGGGCTTGCAATTCACTGATACGCCTGCAGAAGTAGTGGCTACCAAAACACAGTTTTCCAAGTCAAGTACTTAAGCTCTGCAGAGGACAAAGGCTCAAAGGGGTTGCATAAGCTGAGCAATGCAAACATTAAGGTCCCAAGCAGGAGTAGGGTCCCTAAAGGAGGATTGGTGTGCAGCAATCCCTTGAAGAACTACAAAACACAGGATGGGCTGACAGAGAGCGAGCTTGCCTACTGACAAGAAGGCAGAAACAGCTGCCAAATGCACTTTAAGTGTAGCTGGCCTAAGTCCTAAGCCATTAAGATGGACCATATAGTCCAGAACTGTAGGCAACCCGGCAGATTCTGGAGAAATATGCATATTAGAGCACCAAGGAGTGAACTTTTTCCATTTGGAGTTGTAAGTCTTTCTGGTGGAAGGCTTTCAAGAAGCCTTAAGGATATCCAGAACCCCTTGAGAAAGGTGCAGATCAGCAAACTCTAACTCTTCAAGAGCCATGCCTTGAGACTGAGAGACTTGAGGTTCGGATACCAAATCCTCCCTGGATGTCAACAGGTTGTAATTCCTGGGAAGAGACAGGGGAAGGTGGAGTGCTAAGGACAGCAACAGGGGGTACCAGGGCTGTGTGGCCCAGTCTGGAGCAATCAGAATCACTTTACATGGTTGTGACCTGATCTTGACTAACACTTTAAACAGGTGAGGGAACGGGGGAAAAGCATACAGAAATTTCCCTTCCCAATTCAGAATCAGAGCATCCAGGGGGACTGAGCCCAAGACTGGGGGTCTGCAACAAAACAGAGGAAGTTGGTGATTGTCTGGGGCTGCAAAAAGATCTATCTGTGGAGTGCCCCATCTCGAGAAAATCACTTTCAAAACTAAGGGATCTAGGGTCCATTCGTGATAGCCCTGGGATATCCTGCTGCGAGCATCTGCTAGGACATTGTCCTTCCCTGGGAGGTGAACTGCTATCAGAGAGGTCTGCAGGGAATAGGCCAGGGACCACAACTTCATTGCTTCTGTGCACAAGGCCATAGACCGAGCGCCTCCTTGCTTGCTGATGTACCACATTGTGGTGGTATTGTCTGTTCTGATCTGGACCACCTTGTTCTGTACAGATTTGGAAAAGGCTTGCAGTTCCAGAAACACTGCTCTGAGTTCCAAGAGACTGATGTGAAGCAGAGATTCTTGAGGTGACCACAGTCCTTGGGTGGTAAGATCCCCCAGGTGGGCTCCCCAGCCTAGCAGGGAGGCATCTGTGGTGAGTATCGCTGAATGAGAATGAGTGACAAAAGGAACTCCTTGTCTCAAACTGTCCTGATCCTGCCACCACTGCAAAGCCTGGATCAGGGTTTGAGTCACTGGCACTAGTTTGGTAAGGGACTCCTTTCTTTGGGACCAGAAGGCTCTTAAGTGGCACTGAATGTCCCTCATCTGAAATCTTGCTCTCTGGACCACTGCTGTAGAGGCTGCCATGTGGCCCAGAAGCTTCAGAATGCCTTGCTGGTCGAGACACCTGAAGGGTGAATGAAGAGCCAGTTCCATAGGGTCCTTACCCTGTCCAGGGAAGGAAGGCTCTTGCCTCATTGTATCAGCTCCGCCCCTATGAAGGTGAGGAGTTGTACTGGCTCGAGAACTGACTTTGGAAGGTTGAGGAGGAATCCTAAGGAAGTGAGCACTTGCTGAGTTATTTGCAGATGTAACTTGACTTGGTCTGGAGACTGACCCACTATGAGCCAGTCATCCAAGTATGGAAAGATGGAGATCTTTTTTTCTCCTTAGGAAAGCAACCACTACTTCCAGGCACTTTGTGAACACCCTTGGGGCTGATGTTAGGCCAAAGGGCACTGCTCTGAACTGATAGTGGCCTGAGGGCAACTCAAACCTGAGGTACTTTCTGTGGGAGCACCTGATGGGAATGTGAAAATAGGCATCTTTGAGGTCCAGGAGGCTTGAGTCCTGACCTTGGGGGCAAATTATTCCCAGAGTCACCATTTGAACTTTGGTTTAAAGGTGCTTGTTCCAGATATCTTAGATCCAGGATGGGCCACCATTCTCCTGTTTTCGAGGATTAGGAAGTACCTGGGTACAATCCTTTGCCCTTGTGTGGGGTAGGAACCCTCTCTATGGCTCTGAGAGCCAGGAGGGAAGAAACTTCTGCCTCTAGGGCAAGGGTCTCTGATGGATTTGCAGGTGGAAAGGATCTGGTTCTCATCTTGGGAAATTTTTTGAAGCTGAGAACCAGTCCCTGGCTTACTACTTCCAGGATCCACTTGTCTGATGTCAGAGACTTCCAGTCCTGGACAAAGTAAGCCACCCTGCCCCCTACAGGTACTGGAGAATCAGCCCGGGAAGACCCATCAGGAAGTCTGCTTGGCAGGGGCTTTAGGTTGAGGGGTGGAAGCAGGCCTGCTCATTCCCCGTCTGCCTCTCCCTCTGAAGAACCCCCTCTGAGCATAGGAAGAAGAGGAGGCCTGGGCTTGGTAAAAAGGCATTTGAAAAGGCCTGCCCCTGCCCCTGGACTGCTGCCTTTGAGGAGTGGCTTGTCTTTCTTTGGCCTGAGCACTCCTGTAGGTGGTCCTGTACTCATCCATCTTTTTCATGTAGTTCCTGTCTGCTCCCCAAACAGAGAATTACCAATGACAGGAAATTCATGGCCTTAGCCTGGTATCCTGTGATAGGCTAGTACATCTAAGCCAACCATCCTCCAAAGGGCCACAGATGTAGCCATGACTCTAGATGAAACATCACTGGAGTCCATAGCAGCATGAAACTGCACCTTGGATGCCTCAGTCCCATGTGCAGCCACCTGCTCCAGCTCCTTGGCAAGCTGGTCAGGGGTCTGTTTAGCCAGAGCCAGTACAATGTCCCATCTGGACTTCTGGTATCTAGCTGTGTAGGCCATATAGTTAGCCTGCCTGAGTCCCAAAGATGCTGCCATGTACTGCTTCTTTGCCATGGCATCAATCCTCCTGGAGTCCTTATCTGGGGGGGTGTGATGCCAAGGGAATATTTGCCTTATCACAGGCAGCAGCCTGCACTACCCCAACATGACTGCATTGCTGAGAAAGGAACTCTGTGTCCGAGCCTGAAAGGGTATACCTCTTGTACATTCGTCTGTCCACAGGAGGTATGGAGTCAGGAGTCTTTCAAATTTTAATTGTCTGTTTCCCAAAGGATTTATGGAGGGGAATAGACAGTCTCCTGGACTCTGGGATGTCCATCATTTCAACAAAATCAGGCTCTTCTGATCTTCTACTGCTTCCTCCATTGAAAGCTGGAGGTTTCAGACACTTTTTGTACAACATAAAGTGGGAAGAGGACTCAGAAAGCCTAGGAGGAGAAACACCTGAAGGTCTGTCCGAGGAGATGTCCGGGTCAATGAGGCACATCCAGACTTTCATAATCACCATCATCCTCCTCATCTGGTTACCACACTCTAAGTAAATTCACAAACTTTTAAACTGAACTGATCGGTTCAGCCAAACCGATCGAAATTTACAAGTCAGAAACTAAATGTAAAACCTATCTAGTACTCACGGTACCACAGACAGAGACTTAAACCAACAGATTCGTGGCAGAAATACAGTAGAAACCGACGAACGACACTTTAACCGACTTTTTGAACCGAGCAAAGAAAAATCTCCAGAGCAACTGTTCAGTGAGGTGGAGTAAAGAATCTGATGGTTGGAGTTTAAACAACAACAGACAGGGTCTTCAACGAGCTCGCTGGAGCGTTCCATGCTGTGGAAAGTTAACTTTGATCTCGGGGCAGTTGAAAGGCAGGACCTAACTGCAATAGTCAGAATACAGCAAGACTTCATGTTGTTTGAACAGGAAGTTGTTGTCCCTCTGTACAGACAGTTGGTGAGACCCCATCTTGAGTGCTGTGTGCAGTTCTGGAGACCACATCTCCATAAAGACATCCACAGGGTGGAGGATGTCTAGAGGAGGGTAACAAAATGGTGCAGGGTCTGCACAAAGACATCACTAGAGAGAATAAAGGAGCTTGTCGTATACCCTTGAGGAAAGGAGGGAGGGACATGACAGAAACTTTAAGTACCTCAAGGGAATTAACAAAGTCCAGGAGGTAGCATCTTTCAGAAAAAAAGGTGTGTAAGAACACGGGGGCACAATTTGAAGATAGAGGAGGGACAGCTCAGAGGTAATGTGTGGAAGTATTTTTTCATGGAGAGGGTTGCCTTCCTGAGGAAGTCGTGGAGTCAAAAACAGTGGAGGAATTCAAGAATGCATGGGACACAAATAAGGCAATTCTAGTGGGGGGTAGGAGGAAGTAGGCTGTTGGTTAACTAGTAACTGCAGCTTATCCATTAGGTAGGGAAATGGGCAGACTAGGTGGGCCAAGCAGTCTTTATCTGCCATCAATTTCTATGTTTCTATGTTTCTAAGAAGTGTGCTGATCAGAACATGGAGCATCCCACTGACTCTGGGTCACGGATCAGAGGTTTTATGTCCTCAACCACTAAAATTAAGACTGATGAACCAGGATAGATGGAGAAATCATGAAACTATCATCTTAAACTCCATTACAGAAAATGTAATTTCTCCTTGCACCAAATCTGACAGATTATAAATACCAGTGAGAACCAGTAAGCGTACTTCCCAAAACCGAGACAACTTAAATAAAGAAATGTTCAATCCATATTGAGCTAGCAGTATCTACCTAGTCCTGAGAGATTTAGTGGGACTGTCTTTACCTTCATGTGATTCTTGTTCTTTGGCCTCCACTGAGAGTTCTATAGGACTGGGAATACCAAAGAGACTCTGCTTTCTCAATAGCATGAGAAATGCCTTGACCTGCAATGACATGAGCAGATGTGACAGACTTTAAAACAAAGATCATCTTCTACTTGAAATACAGCAAACTATCTTTTGAGTTTATTTTTACCCTCTGCTGTTCACGGACGTCTGCAATTGGTCAAAACCATGATACATGTAGCAGAAATTAGCATCACGGAAATTGTCACTGAGCTCTTCAACACCCCAACATGGTAAGTGATATCAGTCCTTAAGTTTGTTCCGCTTTCACAGCAAGTTTGAGAACCTTAGAAGATCTAGCTCACTATGCACAGGGAAGTACCGTCACTCAAGGGAAAGGCCAACTAATTATGCAGATAGCATGCAATGCTACTGAGAGATGCTTAGCTATCTTTCTTATTTGCCTCAATTTCTTCAGTCTCATCAACACATTTTTTTTTTCAAACTTTTCCACCATTACATCCTCTCATACCTCTCAACCTGCCAGGACCAAATTCAGGGACACCATTTTTTGGACAGCGTGGAGGCAGGCGCTGGCATCGCACCCATACGTGTGAACTGCATGTTAGTCAAAATAATGAAGAATAACTCAAGGCATATGCATGTATATTAAACTTTATTGAACAAGAGTAAAGCCATCTTTAAAAATTCAAAATATAAATTCACAGAATTGCAATCTAGCACACATCTGTATTACATTATTGCTAACAGTACAAAAAAACTACTATACTTTTATCCACCCCACTCATTGCAATGTTAAATTAAACACCTATACCTCTTCCCACCCTTAAATATAAAAAAAAGTACACCAAATTCTAGAAATTCAATCAACGGATCAGTCTATAATGTAGTACACATAGCACACAAACACATCTATATTATTTACATTATTACACAAACTGAAAAAAAAAAAAAAAAAAACTGTTTTTCCCTTCCCAGTCCCATCCAGCCAACATAACCATTTGGGCTGAGGTTCACATTGCAAATAATGTCACAACAAGTCCCAAACTTACTGCTCCTATTGCACTCCATATACACATCCTAATGGGTGAACTGACATTTATTACTTATTCCCTCCATATACATCCCTAAGGGTTAACAGACATTTATGCACTATTGCCCTCCACATACATATCCCTAATGGGTGAACTGACATTTTTCTTTAGTCTCTTTTTGAGGTGACATGTTCTCTGTTACAGGAGTGTGTTGCCTTCTTAGCTGCTTCAAGGACATCCTTGGAGTGCTGTAAACCAAAACATTCTCTGTCTTCATTAAACTTTATGACAAGTAAGGAATTTAGGGTTTTTGTATGTAAGAATGTCTGAGTTCCATTTTCACCTTCCTTACCATACTCAAGGCACGCTCTAGTTCTGCATTTGAGTATGGTATGCACAGCACAGTCTCCATTAGCCATCTGAACATTGGTATGTTTTGTTCAGACATGCCAGTGAGTTGGCAAATAACCTTCCCCAGTATTTTAGAGCAGAGGCACTAGTGGCAAATGTTGGATGTCCTCAGTGAAATGTTTCAGCAAACTGATGTATGCCAAACTCATCTAGGAGTTGGTCACATTCAGTTGATGTAACGTAATGCCCAGGTCACAACAGCCATCCCTGACATCTTCAGCTTTAAAGATGGACTGAGCAGAGTGGATATGCTTTTCAAGAGCTTGCTGTTTAATGGAAATTTGGCAAGCATTTTTTCAGAACTGCTATGTAGAAAGCTCTTGCCTTCCTGTATATGTTTGTTTCAGCTGTTGATCCAACAATAGTGTCCTCATTTTCTTTGATGAAATCTTCCACTTCTGGTCCAAACCGAGTTTCCTGAAGGGGGAGAACATTCTCTGCCTTATTGAGAAATGTACTTTTGCATTCGTTAAATAAACTGACTGCTGCTTCGGGAAGAAGTCTGCTAGAATACAACTGAATAATTTTGCTTATTTCCCCATGAAGAGTCATTAGCTGACTTTCCCTGCTCTGCAACTTTTTGTTAAATTGGCATAGGGGCCCCATTGCATATTTTAAGAAAAGAAAAGTCATCCTCATTTCCTGACTGCTTAACCGCTCTGCTATGAGTTGGACTTTTGTACCTCGGGGCTCACATGACATAAAATAGGACAGCAGAGTTGGCCATATGTCCATCATTCGCTGCACAACTTTGCTCAAGCTGAGCCATCTTGTAGGCACATGTTTGATCATTTTCAAGGGCTCAATGTCCACAAACAAATGGAACTCCTTTAACAGCTGTTGCCTCTGGGAACTTGAAGAAAGATGGCAGTAAGAAAAAATTACTCACCTTAGTAATGTTGTTTCTTCTAATGGAGTCTTGCTATATTATGACATATGCAGTGAGTCCCAACCTTGAACTGCTCCGAGGTGAAAGAGTTAACTTTCCATGCCAGGCATGGAACTTTGAAAGCTCGGTTGAAAATTATGTCTGTTGTTAATCAAACTCAAACTGTCAGATCTTCTGAGCAAAACTCACTAAGGTTCTGTGTGGAAGCGTAAACCTACACTAGCAACTGGCTACTAAATATAAGAACACATTTTCTTGGTCCCAAAACAAAGACTCAAGTCAGGGATCCAAAAATTAAAAACATAACACCCAAACACCCCAAAAGGAGGGTGAAAAAATAAGGTGGGCATCTACTAAGTGCCAACACTGCACTGCCCACCCACATCCCAAAAGTAGAGGTTCTGAGAGGGGCAGGCAGGGGGGGGAGGTCATAATATAGCAAGACTCCATTAGAAGAAACAACATTACTAAGGTGATTAATTTTTTCTTCAAACAACATAAAGTCTTGCTATATTATGACATATGCAGAATACACAGCAGTACTTCCATGGAGGAGGGACAGAACCTACTTTGGAAATAGGCTCTGAAGTACAGCTGTGCCAAACCGAGCATCACTCCTAGCCTGGATGTCCAGGGAGTAATGCTTGGTAAAAGTGTGAACTGTTTTCCAGGTAGCTGCTTGACATATCTCTAGGATAGGGATGTCCCTGGCAGCAGCCAGAGACGCAGCTGTACCTCTGATAGAGTGAGCCCTCAGGCCTGAGGGAGGAACCTTACCCAGTTTTTCCATAGCAAAATTGGATACAAGAGACAATCCACCTGCAATGGATCTTTTAGTGGCAGGTTTCCCTTTACCAACCTCACCATAAGTGAGGAACAGTTGGAGGGAGTCAAACCTGTGACCCTTGGTATGTTCTATGTAGTAACTAAGGGCTCTTTTGACATCTAAACTGTGCAGTCTCCTCTCGCCAGAGGAGGAATGGTCAGTGAAGTACACAGGAGAGACACAGATTGATTAAGGTGGAAGTCTGAAACCACCTTAGGCAAGAACTTTCTGTTAGTCCTGAGGACCACCTTATCTCTATGAAAGGAGATAAAATCAGGCTCCACTGACAATGCTTGTAATTCACTTATCGCCTGGCAGAAGTGATGGCTACCAAAAACACAGTTTTCCAAGCCAAATACTTAAGCTGTGCTGAAGACAAGGGCTCAAAGGGGTTGCATAAGCTGGGCAATGCAAATATTTAGATCCCAGGCAGGGCAGGGTCCCTGAAAGGGGTTGGTGAAGCAAACCCTTGAAAAACTTGGAGAATACAGGGTGAGCTGAAAGAGAAGAGGGTTTACCTACTGATAAGAAAGCAGACACGGCTGCCAGGTGCACTTTTAGGGTAGCTGGTCTCAGCCCCAGAGTATTCAAATGCACCATATAATCCAGGACTGTGGGTAAGCCAGCAGATTCTGGGGAAATATGCCTGCCAGAGCACCAAATGGAAAATCTCTTCCATTTGGAATTATAAGTAGCTCTGGTGGATGGCTTCCTAGAAGCCTTCAATATATCCAATACACCTTGGGAGAGGTGTAGGTCAGCAAACTCTAACTCTTCAAGAGCCAGGCCTTGAGATTGAGAGATTTGAGATTCGGGTACCAAACCCTCCCCTGAGCACAGGTTAACAGGTTGTGATTCCTGGGAAGACACAGGGGAAGATGGACTGCTAAGGACATAAGGAGTGGGTACCAGGGCTGTCTGGCCCAATCTGGAGCAATCAGAATCATCTTGCAGGGTTGAGATCTGATTTTGACTAGCACCTTGAACAGAAGAGGGAAGGGGGGAAAGCATAGAGAAACTTCCCTTCCCAACTGAGAAGGAAGGCATCCAGAGGGACTGAATCCAACACTGGGGGCCTGCAGCAAAAAAAGGGAAGTTGGTGATTGTCTGGGGCTGCAAAAAGATCTATCTGCGGGGTGCCCCATCTGGCAAATACTACCTCCAATACTAGGGGATCCAGTGACCATTCATGATGGCCCTGAGAAATCCTGCTGAGAGCATCTGCCAGGACATTGTCCTTGCCTGGGAGGTGAACTGCCGTAAGGGAGGTGTTCAGGGAGTACGCCAGAGACCACAACTTCATTGCTTCGGTGCACAAGGCCGTAGACCGAGTGCCTCCTTGCTTGTTGATGTACCACATTGTAGTGGTGTTGTCTGTTCTGATCTGTACAACTTTGTTCTGAACAGAGGTGGAAAAAGCTTGAAGTGCTAGAAAAACTGCTCTGAGTTCCAACAGATTGATGTGGAGCAGAGATTCCTGAGGGGACCACAATCCCTGGGTAGTGAGATCGCCCATGTGAGCTCCCCACCCCAAGAGGGATGCATCTGTAGTAAGGATTAAGGAGTGAGACTGAGGGGTGAAGGGGACCCCCTGTCTCAGATTGCTCTGGTCCTGCCACCACTGAAGGGCTTGGATCAGGGTTCGAGTCACTGGGATCAATTTGGTTAGAGGGTCTCTCCTTTGAGACCAAAAGGACCTCAAATGGAACTGGAAGTCCCTCATCTGAAATCTTGCTCCCTGCACAATTGCTGTAGAAGCAGCCATGTGTCCCAGGTGCTGCAGAAAATGCCTTGCTGGTCGAAGAGACCTGCAGGGTGAAAGAGGAGGCAAGAGAAACCAAGGTCCTTGCCCTTTCCATAGGAAGTAAGGCTCTGGCCTCTTTTGTGTTCAGTTCTGCACCTATGAAGGTGAGAAGCTGGACAGGCTCTAGAACTGACTTTGGAAGACTGAGGAGGAAACCTAGAGATGTGAGCAGTTGCTGAGTTACCTGAAGGTGTAGTTTGACTTGGTCTGGAGACTGGCCTACTATGAGCCAGTCGTCCAGGTAAGGAAAGATGGCAATCTTTTGCCTTCTTAAGTGGGCCACTGCTACTGCCAAGCATTTTGTGAATACCCTCGGGGCAGAGGTGAGGCCGAAGGGCATTGCTCTGAACTGGTAATGGCCTGAGGGCAGTTCGAATCTGAGGTACTTCGATGGGAGCTTCTGATAAGAACATGGAAGTAGGCATCCTTGAGGTCCAGGGACACTAGCCAGTCCCCTGGCCTTAGAGAGGGTAAAATAATTCCCAGAGTCACCATTTTGAATTTTGGTTTTAAAAGGTGCTTGTTTAGGTATCTGAGATCCAGGATGGGCCGCCATTCTCCTGTCTTTTTTGGGGTAAGGAAGTACCTGGAGTACAACCCTTTGCCCTGGTGTAGAGGTGGAACCCTTTCCACAGCTCTGAAAGCCAGGAGGGTAGAAACTTCTGTTTCTAGGGCAAGTGCCTCTGATGGATTTGCAGGTGGAAAGGACCTGGCTCTCATCTTTGGAAAGTTTTTGAAGCTGAGAACCAGTCCCTGGCTTACTACTTCCAGGACCCACTTGTCTGATGTTAAAGACTTCCAGTCCTGGACAAAGTAAGCCAGCCTGCTCAGTAGTGGAGAATCGGCCCTGGCCACCCCATCAAGGTGCCTGCTTGGCAGGGGCTTTGGGCTGAGGGGTAAGCAGGCTTGCTTGTACCCCGTCTGCCTCTCCCTCTAAAGAACCCCCTCTGGGCATAAGCAGAAGAGGAGGCCTGGACTTGGTAAAAAGGCCTATGAAAAGGCCTGCCCCTGCCCCTGGGATGCTGCCTTTGAGGAGTGGCCTGCTTTTCCTTGGCCTGTGCACTCCTATAGGTGATCCTATATTCATCCATTTTCTTCATGTAATTCTCTGTCTGTTCCCCAAACAGAGAATTGCCCATAACAGGAAAATCCATGGCCTTAGACTGGGTATCCTGTGACTGGGCAGTACATCTGAGCCAAGCCATTCTGCGAAGTGCCACAGATGTAGCCATGACCCTTGATGACACATCATTAGAGTCTACTGCAGGATGAAATTGCACCTTGGATGCCTCAATACCATCCACAGCCACCTATTCCAGCTCCCTGGCAAGCTGGTCAGGGACCTGTTTTGCCTGGGCCAGCACAGTATCCCATCTGGATTTCTGGTACCTAGCAGCATAAGCCATATAATTTGCCTGTCTGAGTCCCAAAGATGCTGCCATGTACTGTTTCTTTGCCATGGCATCAATCCTCCTGGAGTCCTTTTCAGGGGGTGCGAAGCTAGGGGAATATTTGCCTTGTCACAGGCTGCAGCCTGCACTACCCCCACATGGCTGCATTGCTGTGTGAGAAACTCCGTATCAGAGCCTGATAATGTATACCTCTTGTCCATCCTTTTATCAACAGGAGGTATAGTGTGAGGAGTTTTTAGAATTTTTACTGTCTGTTTCCTAAAAGAATTATGCAAAGGAATAGACAGTCTCCTAGACTCTGGAATATTCATCATTTCTACATAATCAGGCTCCTTTTGGTCATCAACAGCTTCCTCAACAGGGAGCTGGAGAGTTCAACAACTTTCTTATAAAACATAAAATGAGAAGGGACTCCAGATAGCCTGGGGAGAAACCCCTGACGGTCTGTCTGGAGAGATGTCCGGTTCAATGGGCACATCCAGACCTTCAAAACCACATTCACTCTCCTCATAGTCCTCTTCCCCCTCCTCCGGTTCATAAAAATCCTCAAAATCATAATCTTGAACCGGTGGAACTGGCCGAACCGAGCGCTTCCCTGATGGTGTCGGTTCGGTCGGAACCGGGGAAAGTGACTGGACAATTTGAATTGCTTTAGCTATTTCCTCAGCGGTTGAAGAAAGAACCAAACTAGCTGACTTTCTAGTCCTTTTAGTTGGAACCGGCTCCTCGGAGCTGGCTCTTCGTTTGCCTGAGAAAGTATCACCCTGGTCAGAGGGCACTCCCTCCAGTTCGGTTGGAACCAAACCGGGCTGGCCATCCGAGTCAGCAGACTTTTTGGCCTCCCTTTCCCTGAGCCTACCAACTCTCTTTTCTATGGTGGCAGCAGGAAAATTCTTACAAATCTGACCGTCTGCATTGGGGTGGTCAAACCCCAGACAATACACACAGGTGGTGTGTGGGTCAGCACTGTAAGGCTTCCCCACAAACACTGCAGTGCCTGAAACCAGTGGGCGCGGTTTTCTTTTGGGTTTCTCAGACATAGTGCCAGCCTAACCAAACTTGCCCATTTATGGCAATCCGCTAAGCAAGACTCTCTTATCGGTTCCCAACCGTGTCATGGGTCGTGTAAAAACCGTAATTAAATCCGTTTTTTTTAGAACCGATAAGAACCGGGAACCGCACTCTAAATAAGGACTAGTAAAGTTTGAGAGTAATCTGATCGGTTCAAACTGAACCGAAAAGCGTTTACAAGTTCCACACAGAATAAAATAAATGTAAGCCTATCTATTACTTACAATGCCGCAGACAGAGCTTGAACCGACCGGTTGCGGTTTAATTTCGGTCAAAAAAACGAAAAAATAATACTTTTTAACCGACAAACGAACCGAGCAGAAGGAGAAATCTCCGGAGCGACTGTTCAGTGAGGCGGAGTAAAGAATCTGACAGTTTAAGTTTGATTAACAACAGACAGAGTTTTCAACCGAGCTCGCGATCAACGTTCCATGCCTGGCATGGAAAGTTAACTCTTTCACCTCCAGAGCAGTTCAAAGGTTGGGACTCACTGCATATGTCATAATATAGCAAGACTTCATGTTGTTTGAAATGTCTGAAATTAACTCTTCAACTGGTGATAAAATTGTTTTAACAGTGGATTTGGTGCAAAGGTTTGCCAGATGGCAAAGACATCCCTTGTCTATGATATTTGGACAAACCTGATTCAGCCTAGAAAGCAGAGAATGGTTTTTCCCAGTCATAGCAGAAGCATTATCGGATGAGAATGCAGCCAGATTGGTCAGTGGGATATGAAAGTGCTCTAAGGTTTTCATTACAATGTCAAACATTGCCTGCCCAGTTCCAGATACACAAGAAGGCATGTCCAGGAAGTGAATGACATTTGTTTCCAACTTCATGTCATAAAAGCCCACCAGAATAACCAATAACTTTTTATCCCCCATGTCTGTGCTTTGGTCGACATATAAGCAGAATGGAAGCTGGCGCCACTGGGCAGCTGCATCCTCCTAATACTTTGGGCTAAGGAATTCTCGTGCAATACATGCAGATATGGTTGATCTACGGGTTATTTTTTTTAACCACTTCTTGATCTGTGCAGTGCTTCCTCATAAATTTCAAGCTGTGGTCTGCACATGAAAAGGAGAGACTGTGTTCTGCCAGAAGATTGACAAAGGCCGCCTCAGCCTCCACAACCTTTGTGGAATTTTGTGCTTGAAAAAAGTGGCTCAGCTTTTCCCCAGAAGCATGTTTCACATTCTGCTGGTGCTTGTGTGATGATTCGTGGCACTGTATATCATTCCTTCCTCCATGGCTCACACTGATGTCAGATGCACACACTTTGCAGAACGCATACGGAGCCCTTTTCTGCTGGCTGCTACCCATTCAAATGTAGTCTTCCATGCAGTCTGGAACACAGCATTTCTCTCTGGCTTCTTGGTTGTGGTCATGTTACCTCCACTGCAGATGTCATCCTCGGAGAAAGCGTTGTCATCATGGTCCACGTTCTAATAAAATTGCAGCAGCAACAAAGACAAAATGCAGAACAAGTTAACCTCAGGTTCAGGACCTCCCTTTAAGTCAGAGACAAATCTCCTGCTGGCAACTGCAGGCTGAATCAGCTCTCCACCTTTATTTTTTCCAGCTGTGATACAACATTATCCAGGCTGATTCTTACACTACTGTGCTGACCCATAGCTTCTTCTATTATGTGCACATAAAGAGTTCCTAATGGATCAGGTGTGGTCTGAGCCTTTCTCCAGTCTTACAACTGTACCAGATGCATAAAAATAATGAGCAGCCAGCAAGTCTGGAGTTACCGTTACCTATCCAACAACTCATGCTACGTAAATTAAGAAGCTGTTCATGTTGCCTGAATGACACATTTAATCACAGTACTTACAAAACCTCCCCATGCTGGCTAAGGCTTATGTAACACAATGGTTTACCTACAGTATGTTACATTTTATAACAAGCTGTCTGTCTGGCATGCCATGCCAGTGCCACTGATGACTGCCCCACAGCAACACACACTAAAAGATAATGCAGTTCCAGGGAAAGAGCAACACAGATTCAGATTCCTGTTTTTTTTTTTCCTGCCTGCAGCAATCCTTTCACCCAAGCATACATTTTTCATACATATACTGTATATATGTATATACAAATATATATATGTATGTATGTATATATATATATATATATATATATATATATATATATATATATATATATATATATATATATATACATACATACATACATATATAATGGTAGCATGGTAGTGCTACCATAGTTAGGATTGAGTAGCACTTTTAAGGTTAAAGGGTCAAATTTTGCACCTTAATAACTTTGCCACTGTTCAACGGATTTGCCTGAAATGTGGTATGCACAATTGGACATGGCAGATCTTGGGATGTGCCAAGTTTCGTACCGGTCGGATATACGGCTACGGAGTTAGTAAGCGACAACCAATTGCGCAATTACGCTTTTTTGCAATTTCTTTGCTCTCGCCTAGAGGTTGCACGGTTTGCGCGACAGGTCTGAAAACTTCAGGGAACATGCAGCCAGGGTCCCCGATGTGCCTTTTGAAGATTTCATGAAAAAACATTCAACGGTTCAAAAGTTATTTAAAAAACAATTTCCCATTATAAGTCAATGGGAAAAGTTAACAAAAAGTTCAACACTTTCGCAAATGCAGGTTTTACTTTCGCAAATGGCCCTTTTACTTTCGCAAATCCACCATTTTGTTTTCAGTTGGTGATCAGAAAAATGCTTGGCATTTAAATTTTAGACCCTCTAGCAACACAATTATTTTTGTGTTTACCTAGTCAGACCCTGAGGGTGCTAGGCATGCCTTTATTTTGAGGTTAAACACCCTAGAAATATGTTTTTCAAGTTTCTGGAAAAAGTACTTTCACAAAGTAGTGTCGCACTTACGAAAGTGTTGCAAATTTTTGAGAAAGCTTTCGCAAATTGCGACACTACTTTTCCAGGCTATAGCAAAATGACAGCAACTCTTCCCCACCCTGCTGCAAAAGAATGGTTTAGTCTTTTGGGCTGATATTTGGAGGGGAACGCAGCCAACATCTCACAGATGTGCCTTTCAGTGTTTTGCGAAAAAATATTACAGGGCGGCAAAGTTACGGCACTCCAAAGTTGATGCTTTTTCCCATAGGATAACATTACGGCGTCCACCGCATTACAGGAATCCTTTGCCATCCCTGCTGCAAAATAACGGTTTGGTCTTTTGGGCTGAAATTTGGAGGGAAGAAAGCCAACATCCCACTGATGTGCCTTTTGGTGGTTTGGTGAAAAAATATTACAGGGCGGCACAGTGACGGCACTCCGGAGTTAACACCTTTTCACACTGCATAACATTACGGTGCCCGTCGCGACTTTCGGGACCCGTATCTTGGAAACGGCGCGACATACAGACTTTTCGTCGTAAAAATACTTAGCCCTACAAAACTAGCCAGGAAAGTCATAATTCATATGAAATTTACATTTTTTTCTATGTCGTACGGTTCCTGAGATAAGCAATTTAATATTCCAAGTCCTTATTTTCTGCTCCAAGGCCCATTGTTATATATACATTCTTTGTTTTCACAGTGTTTTCCAATGCATTTTTTGGGGAAAAGAAGGCTGTGCCCTTTCGTTACTGTGCCAGTTAACGTTTCCAGTTGCGTTTCCATTACCATTTGTGACACCATTACTGTCTACGCCATGTGCATTACGGTTTGCGTTTTCGCCTCCGTTTGCGTTTCTGTGTCGTTTTGGCGTTATTGTTGTGGTTACCATTACCAGTTTCATTTGCAATTGCGGTACCATCCACGTGCGTTACGGTTTGCGTTTTCATAAACGCTTGCATTTCTGTTTCGTTTCTGTTTCCTTTGGCGTTATTTTTGCTGTTACTGTTACCATTTGCGTTTACAATTGCGGTACTATGACCGTGCGCATAACGGTTTGCATTTCTGTACTCACTTGCTTTTGCATTTCCCTTTCCTTTGGCATTATTGTTGCTGTTACCGTTACCATTTGCGTTAACAATTGCGGTTCCGTGACCATGCACGTTATGATTTGTGTTTCCGTAGGCGCCTCCAATCCCATTTCCATTTCTGTTTCCTTTGGCATTATTCTTCATGTTAACTTTACCATTTGCATTTACTATTGCGGTACCATGGCTGTGCACATTACGGTTTGAGTTTACGTGTGTGCTCGCGTTTCCGTTTCTGTTCCCGTTCACGTTCTTTTTGCTGTGACACTTAACATTTCCATTTAAAATACCGCTGCCATCACTGTTCGTGTTACCAGTTGTGTTTTCATACGCGCTTCAATGTCCACTTGCGTCACTGTTCGCTCTGGTGTCACTTTGCGCTTGCGTTTCTATTAACGTTTCCTTTACCATTTATGTTTCCATTACCATGTGCGTCACTGTTGGCACTTCTGTTTGTGTTGCTGTTCCTGTTACTATGTCACAAGACATCACGTGGTGGGAGCACAGGGCCCTAAGGGCCCCGCACTCCCGCCGCTGCACTACTTTCATTATTTGTCGTCATCATTCTCAAAAAGAAGAGAAATTAGAGGCAAAAAACTCAGGTTAATGCATCAGTTAGGGTTGTTCCACAGCGACAAAAGTGAGGAAATTCGGTGTTAGGGTTAAAACCCCCCCTTGGACCCCCCAGCCCATGCCCCCAACCAGCATCGGGGTGCACGCTGGGGTCATTGTCTAACTCTCACCCCATTCTCCTAGACCTCTGCTTCTTTACACATGTGATGGGGTGAGAGTTAAGACCGCAGTATCTCTTGATGCTGGTGAAGATGGCTGGGGTCAAGGGGTTTTCAAACCTAACAAACGAATATCCTCCTGTCGCTGTGGAACAACTAACGATTACGTCTAACATCTACTATATATATATATATATATATATATATATATATATATATATATGTGACAATATATTTTGTCTTTTAAACAGTGCCCACAGAGGAGGGCTTTGACGCGCGGCACTGCTTCTCACTCAACGCTCCCTAAGACCACTGGGCTCAGTCAGCTCAGTCTGCTGCCTGCAGCAATCCTTTCAGCCAAGCATACATATTTTATATAGACATATATATAATATATTATATACACACACATATATATATATGTGTGTGTGTGTGTATGAGACACACACATATACACACACACACACACATTTATATATATATATATATATATATATATATATATATATATATATATATGTAACCCCTAGATGCGCTATCCCAGGGGCTACTACCCTGCCTGATTTGCCACTAACAGGTTGAGGGGCCTGGATCCAATGGCGGGTGCCTCCACCCAGAGGTCAGGGTTTGCAATAGTTAAACTTACTTGGTCACAGCCCTCTGGGACACTGCAACCCCTTTCTTCCCACTAGTGGCCCACACAGTATATCAGAATTACCTTCACAGTATACACTTACCCCCAGAACTGGTTCAGGCACTGGGACCCCCTGTAAAACAAGATACAGTGCAACAATCACAGTACAATATTTTAACATAGACAAATACCTCAGGCAGTATAACTTTGCTGAAACAAGCAGCTCTGATTTATTTAGGGGGATATAACAAGGACGGGGAAATCAGGTTAATTAGCTTATCACTCTACTCATCTACCTATGGCTCTGTGCACAGGCCTATCCCTATCAGTTACTGTCCCTGGGTACCCAAGCCCTAGTGGCTAGTCCAAACCGTGGCAGCTGGTAGGGCCCTTTCACACAGAGAAAAGGAAAATTAAACAGTCAGCAGTACAGTAATTCCATTTGGATTTAATGTAGCAATTCAACAGGGGCGACCCTGAATTAGTACTCACGACCTCCAAACAAGATAGGGTCCTTCAATGTCAGCAGGGCTACTCTTGAGCTCTAAGAGACTCCTCACACATTTATATGGTAAAAGAAAGCACTATACCAGGCAGGCTGCATCTGTATCCCGATGCACAATTACTGCACAATACCGGGAGAACACACAGCAGATTCAGTTCCTGACAGCCAGTCACAATTCCATAATTCCTCCAGTCTTCTACAGGGTGAGCCTGGTTTCTACTCTTCAGATATCCTTTGATTCTCTTCACAGGACGGATTCAGTCCTAACAAGCAGTTACACAAGCTGCAGACGGAACTCTGGACCTTACACACGTTTTTGACTGAAACTGTACTGAAGGAGCACAGGGTTTCTTTCCCTTCACTCCAGAGCTAAACTGAAACTCCAACTGGCAAAACCGGGCACTTCCTTTGAGTTCCTCCCAGTTCTTGACTGGATTGGCTGTCACTCACAATAGACTGCTGCTGTTGGTCCAAAAAGGCTCTGAAGTCTAAACTACATCTCCCAGAGTCACTGCCCATACAATCCTCTTGTGGCTGGCTCAGATTATGAGTCCAAGTTCTGATTCGTCCAAGGCACCATTTTAGAGCTAGCTTACCCCACACTGATTGGTCCAGTTCAGCAGTTCAAAACCAGAATGGGGAACTAGGCAGACACTGTTCTGACTGCAAAAGAAAGCAGGTTAGACAAACTGTAATTTCATTATCACTCTAAATGGTTTCTGGCAAACAGTTACATCTTTCAGATAGGTTCCTTTGCACTCCTAGTGACTGCAAAATGGAGTGAATTGGCAGCAGCTTGAGTGGTACTCAATCAAAGAAACACACAGTCCCCATACAAACTAATTATGTCTGCAAGCAGACAGCTCTTAAAGAGACAGTACCAGAGGTTCTAAAAGCACTCACTGATAAATGGCTTAAGCAGCAAACACCATTCAGGCTTGGAGCATTCAAGCAAGCTCCTGGAAGTCTTTTGGGAACCCCATTTGCAGGGGGGTTACATATAAATATATATATATATATATATATATATATATATATAGGGCTGGCAGTATAGCCTAGAGGTTAGAGGAACAAGGTGTGAACAAGCTTGATACATCCAGCAGACCAGACCTGAGTTTGATTCTCACAACCTCCACTTGCATACTGTGTGACTCTGAGCAAGTCACTTAACCACCCAGTGCTCCCAGGTCGCCCCTGAAAACAGGCACTTATGCCTAGTGAGCCTTACCCGGTTACCAAAGACTAAAATAAAAAATAAAAAAATATGTATGACACACACACACACACACAACATATTTTGTCTTTTAAACAGTGCTCACAGCCGGGAGGGCTTTAATGCAGGAGCAGTGCACAGGGCCTGTCAAGAACACCCACACATTAAGCTGCCATTAGACAATATTCGCATGGGGGTGACAGGTCTACTACTATTCGTATTTATAAACAGTAATTATTTCGATCCCACTTATCTTACTCATATCATTCATACTGTTTAGGTTTCTATAAAGTAAAGGATTAGTTGGGATCAGACAAGAATTAAGACCACTTGTGCTAATATACAGCTGACTGAAGTGAGGTTAGGTAGCAGGGACTAGGTTAGGCAGTGGTACAGCACTACTGTCAGACTCCAGATCTACAATTATTAAGCAGCAAAGAAAAAAAGGAAAAAAAAAAAAAGGTGACATTGACTGACTGAAGAATGAGGGAGGCTTTTACTGCTGGTCAGACAAAACAACAAGACAGACAAGTGCTACTCAAGTGCCCAGTCAGTACTGCCCAGTCTCAACACTCCACTGCGCTGTGGCTCAGGGGTTGAAATCCCAAGTCCAAGGTCCAGGACCCACAGAAAGCACTGCAGGACTTTGCACTACAGCCTTTTAAGTCCGATGGACTTGGCTGTATTATTTTGCCAGTTCACACACGGATCTGTAACTAAGTGCAGCCTTGCCTGCCTGCCATCTTCAAGCTGTACAACAGCTCCACCTATCCTTTTCTCCTGACTGGTTGCCGCCAAGAATATCCATGCCTACTTGCAAGACCAGGCGGGTTGGCATGGATATCACGCACAGAAACCCAGGTGAGACCGTGGAGCTACGTTGCTGGGAAGCAGCTTGGAACGGCGCCGCGAATGTAATTACTGTGAATGGTGACATGCGCGGGCAGAGTGGCATTCGAGAAGGAAAATATGGCGGTTTCATTTTTCAGTGAAGAGCATCATGCTGCATGGAAGCCAGTTCCGCTTTTCATCTGTGCAGTAAGAAAGAAGTGCATTTATTAAACAAACAAAACAGGAAAGCTGCAGGGGCAATTGCATGCTGTTCAGCACAGCTAGAAGGGCAATGAGAGTTGCTTGTTGAGTGTGTGCGAGGGGTCTAAGACAAACGCATCATTTAGCTTTACTCTGGTACAGTTTGGCGGAGGTTTGAAGGCAACAGTACAACTAAGTCAATATGGAGAGTGCAGGGTGAGGTGGAACAAGAAACAAATGGCATCTGTGTGAAAGGAAGGTATTTTTTATACGGGCAAATACTGAGCAAGATTTTTCTTTCTATATTGACTTTCTGTCTGAGTGCCTCAGCTTTGGTGTGACTGATTTGCTTCCACAGCAGGATTCTTCAATGGAGGCATTTGTTTCTGAAGTATGCAACTCTCCAATTAGAGTCAGAAAGTATCCTGTGGGGGTGCCGAGACTACTGGGCTCTCTTTACTGCATTTAACCTCAAACATTTCTGCATTTTGTTTTAGGCGGATATCTTTGTCTGGTTTTATGCTTTTTAGCATTTTCAGTTCGGACTTCTCCTGAAAAGATAGGATAAACCCTCACTTATCTCCCAAGACCAATTTGTCTGTTATGTGTTCCAGTCCCTGGAGATATTAAGAGATTTGCCACTTTCACTCCCAAATCTAGAATGCCCTCCCACCCCAGGTCTTTGGGGATAACAAATGAGGGTAAGTGTGGGCCATCAAGGAAAGTCTGGTGGTACCTAAGTGGGTGGGATGAGTAAAGGGTTCTGCCTTTCGATCAGGAAGGAGGCACTAGAGTCAGAGACATTATTATTACTAGCATACCAGGTGATCGGGAGGAGGACCACCTGCTGCGGATATCTTAATATAAAAGGACTTCAACTAGCACAGGAGAGTAACAAGATTTCAGAAACGTGGTTCACTATGGTGCGCATGGACTGTGGAATTTAATTCAGAGCCAAGCAATCGAGTCCATTTTGAATCCAGACTGCGAACTGCAAATAATTTGGCTTGTAGAAGGGTCATTGTTGCTTCCTGTAAGAAATGAGAAAAAAAAAGTGAATTGCTTTGATAAAAAATGTAGGTAGGACCTCCGGTGACGTCACCCTAAGGAATGGCCGCTTGAAAAAGGAGCTCCAGTAAGGTTTGCTTAATAAAGTCTCTAAAACAAATAAGAAGGACTTAAATCTAAGATACAACGAATCAGGGAATGTTTGGAGGCAAAGAGGGAGCTAAATCGTGCTCAGGCAGACATAAAGGACGAGCGGATGCAATGGGATCACAAAGAAGGCCTAGTCCCAGTCACAGTGTCTCGCCTGCAAGCAGTACAGCGGGAGATATGGACACTGACAGAGCAGGAGAGAAATTATCCCGTTCACGGTTCGAAATGCTTCTGTCTGAAATCCGTGCATTTCGAGCGGAAAATAAAAAAGAATTTAACTTACTGCAAAATCGACTGGCAGATGTGGAAGAAAGGTTGGATGGATTCGAGGCCACGATGAGCGAGATGACAGAGGAGACCCAGAACTTACACAGGGCTGTAGACTTCATGATAGACCAGCATGAGGTGTTACATGAAAAACTACTGGATTTGGAAGTCAGATCCCGTAGAGACAATCTACGTATATATGGTCTCCCAGAAGACTCAGAAACGGAGAGAATGGAGGACTTTTTAACAGATATGCTCAGGGATGTTTTGGACCTTCTTCCTACGTTTCAGTTTCGAATCGACAGGGCCCACAGAGCCCTTACGCAAAAGCCTACAAATAAGGATGCAAGACCTAGATCCGTGATTTTGAAATTCTCTAGCTATAGAGAGAAAAAAACTGTGCTAAGGGCTGCTTGGACTAAGAAAAATGTCACTTACAACTCCGCTAAACTCCTCTTTGACAACGATTATCCAACTGAAATAATGAGGAGGAGAGCAGCATTTGCACCAATATTAAGGGTACTCAAAGAACTCAAATATTAAGGGTACTCAAAGAACATGGGGTTTAGACTCCTTACCCGGCGACCTTGCGGGTGTTCTGGGACTCTGGTAATAAAAGTTACGCATCGCTAGAAGAAATACACCCGGAACTAAAGAGTAAGGGCTGGAGTTTCCAGACGCCAGGTCCGGTGCAACAGGAAAAACGTCCCCTGCGCTCAGGCTGGCAGAGGAGCGCACGAAAGAAAGACGGCTTCAATAAGCATTGGGAAGTCCTCAATACATTCAAGAACATTAAGGAGAGTCTTCGGAAAGTGCAGAATCCTACCGGGAAAGACGTCAGGAATATCCAGAACACTTGAGGCGGACAAAGCTAAGTACTTTCAGGGAGCATGCCTCTCTTACTCCATAGTCAAGATCTTCTTGAACACTCCCTCCTTTGGAATAGCTCTGATATAAGTCCTGGATAGGCGGACTGTCCATAATAAGTCACAGATTATAAAGACTGCATAACTTTTAGCCCTCAGTAGCCCTCTAGTTGGGCAGGATTTACAAACTGTAGCAGGGATAAAGACACTACTATTTGTACTGGAATGCAAATGATCTCAGTATTAATGTGATCTAAATAATGTTCTAGTTTATTTTGTTCTCTATACCTTCCCTCCTTGTCTAAGACCCCCTCCCCCCCTTTTTTTTTTGTGTGTGTTTTCTCCCCTCTGATAGCGCTTGATTGGAGTATGAAGGCGCGGACCTTGCTAATGGAGGTAAGTGGTCTGTTTCCTTGTTGGGTGGCGCACCCTGCACTCAATCTCGTACATAGGAGAGGTCGGGGAGGCCCGGCCGAGATTTCTTTTTGGCCACTTTTCCTCCCAGGGGAACCTATGTTCCCTGTATTGGAGAGTGAAAGTATCACTCCCCTTTCTGGAAGTACAATTGTAAATAGGTTAAATAGTTTGCTGTTGACCATAAGTCTGATAGTGTTTTTTTCAGACGAAAATGTTATGATTACTGTAAAGATTACTTTTTTAGTTTCTAGTAGTATATTTCAAAAATCACAGGTGCCTGAAAGAAGAGAGACCGAAAAAGGAGGGGGAGGAAGGTTGTGTTTTACCCCACTGGTAATAGGAAAGGGACAGCTTTTACTTGCTGGAATTCAGATAAGCTTATGGGAAACAGCTGTAAGACCTATGCTTCACATATATGAGTAGGACTTCCACGATATTAATATGTTCGCAAAATGTTAATGGGCTTAACAACCCTATTAAAAAGGTATACAGTAATTTGCTCCCTTGAAAAATTAAAACCAGCTTTCATACTATTGCAGGAAATTCACCTAAGTAAGCAAGAACACCAAAAGCTCCTGAAATTTGGCTTTACTACTATAGTGGCCTCAGTGTTTCGGAAGGGTAAGAGGAGGGGAGCAGCAGTCTTGGTCCCCAAGAATATTTCATTCCATTTATTGAATTCATATGCAGACCCAGAAGCTAGATTAGCAATAGCCGTAAGGCAACTAGAAGGCCAGGACATTACCCTCGCTTCGTTATATGTTCCTCCTGGCGCTGGGAGCGAAGTAAGAAAGTCACTGCTTCAGAAGGTTATGGAGCTACATAAGGGAATGCTGATATTAGGAGGGGACCATAACCAGACGATGTCCCCTATGGACACTACAAATCTGAGAGTGTACAAAAAAACCCCGCACAAAGGGTGACTCAGGTTTTCCTTTCGGAAGCTCAATGGGTAGATGTGTGGAGGCATTTACACCCTAACAAACGGGAGTACACGCACTTTTCTTCCCAACATAGAAACATAGAATTTGACGGCAGATAAGGACCGCTTGGCCCACCCAGTCTGCCCATTTACCTACCTGATGGATAAGCTGCAGATCCTAGTTAACCAGCAGCCTACTTCTTCCTACCCCCAACCCCTAGAATTGCCTTATGACTGTCCCATGCATGCTTGAATTCCACCACTGTTTTTGACTCCACAACCTCCTCTGGAAGGCTGTTCCATGCATCCACAACCCTCTCTGTGAAAAAATACTTCCTTAAATTACCTCTGAGCCGCCCCCCTTCTATCTTCAAATTGTGCCCCCTTGTTCTTGCACACCTCTTTTTTTGAAAGATGCTACCCCCTTGGACTTTGTTGATTCCCTTGAGGTACTTGAAAGTTTCTATCATGTCCCCCCTCTCCCTCCTTTCCCCGAGGCTATACATATTAAGCTCCTTAAGTCATGGGATTTATACACGTATAGATTACATACATGCCCCTAAGGAATATTTACATAGGATACTAGAGTGTGTGCAGTCTCCTTCAGTTCTCTCTGACCACTCTTATGTCACAGTGAGGGTGTCATGGGGAGAAGGAGAGAGTTAACACCATTTGGAAATTTAATAACTTTCTATTAAACAGAAAGGACTTTAGAGATATGGTTCAGAGCAGAGTTAAACAAATTATCTTAGAAAACAATAACCAAGGAGTTACCAAGAGCACCTTATGGGATACTCTGAAAGTAGTTTTGAGGAGATATAATAAAGTATACATCACACCACAAAAAAGCAACAACAGAAGCATTTAGATATTCTCCAGCAGCAATATGGTACACTTCAGGCCCAACATGCAGCAGGAGATGCAGGGGCTCTCCCTCTCCTTCAGGCTACCAGGGAGCAAATACAGGGGATTTTAGATGTCCGCACAGAATTAGCCTTGCAGCTTGTTAAGCAAAAATACTATGAAGAGGGTCCCAGAGCTACTCGTTTATTGGCACACAGGCTTAGGCAGCACAGGACACGTTTTAACATAACCCAAATCAGAAGCCCAGCAACTAATAAATTGGTCTCCCTTCCCAAACAGATTGAACAAGCATTTCAGACCTTTTATAGTCCACTATACCACTCTGAGGAAACATTACAACGACAGGAAATAGGGACTTTTATGCAAGGGCTCGGGCTTCAGACATTAACAGATGAACAAAAACAAACCCTATTAAGACCAATTTCCGAGCAGGAAGTGAATTGGGTATTTAAGGCCTTAAAGACTGGTAAAAGCCCAGGCCCAGCTAGGTATTCCGGTGAATTTTACAAAACCTTTAGACAAGACCTAATCTCGATACTGATGGAGACATATGGGGAGGTGCAACAAGGCATAGCAATTCCAGATTCATGGAAATATGCTTACATAGCGAGCATTCTAAAACCAGGCAAAGATACAACATCTTGCTCTTCCTATAGACCAATCTCAGTACTCAATATAGATTACAAGATATTTGCGTCTGTACTGGCGGACAGATTTAAAGAATTCTTACCAAACATAGTGCATTTAGATCAGACAGGATTTGTTCCTGCCCGGCAGACACAGGATAACATCAAAAGAACCCTGCATTTAATTCACAGGGCTGAGAGTAGTCGGACGCCTTTTCTGCTCCTCTCGTTAGACGCGGAGAAGGCCTTTGACAGAGCTGAATGGTCCTTTCTGCGGGCAGTATTGGAAAAGGTCGGAATACCCGAACAGGTTATCACAATAATAAAATTAATGTACTCGGACCCTAGGGCTTTTATCAGGATAAATGGCTCCTTCTCCCCTCCTATTAAGCTGTCTCGTGGTACTTGACAGGGATGTCCTCTATCACCCCTCCTGTTCGCAATATATTTAGAACCTCTGGCCCAGGCACTGAGAAAAGAACAGGGTTTGGCAGGAGTGGAGGGAGATCCTGAAATGCATAAACTTGCGTTATATGCGGATGACTTATTAATTTATATGACAGATCCTGAGAACTCTCTCCCCTGTCTCTGTGAACTCCTCATTAAATTTGGTAAGTTAGCCGGGTATAAAATCAACCTCTCTAAAACAGAGGTTCTGGCCATTAATTATGTCCCATCTTTGGAGTTGAAGACGAAATTCCCTCTCAGGTGGGATTTAAAATGTATTAAATATTTAGGGGTATCCATTGGGAAAACTTATACAGACCTCTTTTCTTTAAATTATATTCCTTTCCTGGAAGCGCTTACGGCAGATTTAGAAAGGTGGAGAACGTACCCTTAGCTTTACATCATAGAGCTGAAAGAAAAAATTACTCACCTTAGTAATTGCTTTTCTTCTCATGGAGTCTTGCTATATTATGACTAATGCAGTTAGCCACTGCACTTGAACTGCCCCGGAGAGGAAAGAGTTAACTCCAGGGAGTCTGGAGTTCTACAGCGCGAGAGCGCTATGCCAAAAACTCTATCTGGGCAGTTTCAAATGAAACTGTCAGATCTTCTGAAGCTAATACTAAGCAACAAGTCTGTGTGGAAAGCTCTACACTAGCCAAATGGCTACCTACTAGTAGAAAAACAACAATATAAACAACAATAACAATAATAACAATGAATAATAGTATTATTAGTTACCCCTACAAGCACCATAGGACCCCTTCCCCAAAGACTCAAGTCCAGGAAGGGGCCAATATATACCTAAATAAAATAACCTAGTTCCCTAACCTAAATAAAAGAAGGTAAGGAAAAAACTACAATGGCATGACACAGTGCTTGCACTAATTTGCCACCCTACCCAAGTAGAAGTTCTGAGAGGGCAGGAGGGAGGGTGGTCATAATATACAGACTCCATGAGAGAAAAGCAATTACTAAGGTGAGTAATTTTCTTCTTCAAACACCATAAAGTCTTGCTGTATTATGACTAATGCAGATACACAGCAGTACCTCCATGGAGGAGGGTCAGAACCTACTTAGGAAATAGGCTCTGAAGCACAGCTGTGCAAACGAGCATCTCTCCTGGACTGAATATCCAGGGAATAATGCTTAGTAAAAGTGTGAACTGTTTTCCAAGTAGCAGCTTGACAGATTTCCAGAATGGAATATCTCAGCAGCCGCTAGAGATGCAGCTGTACCCCTGGTGGAGTGAGCCCTCAGTCCTGAGTGGGGTTCTCTACCTAGTTTTTGATAACAAAATTGGACACAAGAGACAATCCACCTTGCAATTGTCCTCTTAGTGGCAGGTTTCCCTTTGCCAACCTCGCCATAGGTAAGGAAGAGTTGGAGGGATTCGAACCTGTGACCCTTGGTGCGTTCCAAATAGTAGCTTAAGGCTCTTTTGACGTCCAAGCTGTGCAGTCTCCTCTCACCTGAGGAAGAATGCTCAGTGAAAAATACTGGAAGAGATATGGATTGGTTCAGGTGGAAATCTGAAACCACTTTAGGCAAAAACTTTCTGTTAGTCCTGAGGACTTCTTATCTCTCGGAAAGAGATAAAATCTTCTTCCACTGACAGGGCCTGTAGTTCACTTGTCGTCTGGCAGAAGTGATAGCCACTAGGAAAATAGTTTTCCAAGTTAGAAACTTGAGCTCTGCTGAGGACAGAGGCTCAAGGGAGGTTGCATTAACTGAGCAATGCAAACATTCAGGTCCCAGGCGGGAGCTGGTTCTCAAAAGGAGGGTTATGTGAAGTAACCCTTAAAAACTTGGAAAACACAGGGTGAGAAGAAAGGAAGCAGGCTTCCTGCTGACACAAAAACAGAGACAGCTGCCAGATGAACCTTTAAGGTAGCTGGCCTAAGGCCTAAGGAATTTAAATGGACCAAATAGTCCAGTAAAATGGGCAGATCAGCAGATTCTCGGATAATCTGCTTCTCAGAGCACCAGATGGAAAACCTTTCCACTTAGAATTGTAAGTGGCCCTAGTGGAAGGTTTCGTTTGAAGCCTTTAAAATATCCAGAACACCTTGAGAAAGGTGTAAGTCAGCAAATTCTAACTCCTCAAGAGCCATGCCTTGAGATGGAGGAGTTGAGGTCCAGATACCACACTCTCCCTGTGCACAGGCCAGCAAGTCGTGGACTCTGGGCAAGCTCAGGGCAGGGTGGACTGTCAAGGACAGAAGCAGTGGGTACCAGGGCTGTCTGGCCCAATCTGGAGCAATCAGAATCACTTTGCAGGGCTGAGATCTGATTTTACTAGTACCCTGAAAAGAAGAGGAAGGGGAAAGGCATACAGGAACTTCCCTTTCCAATCCAACTGAAAGCGTCCAGGGGACTGAGCCCAGCACTGGAGGCCTGCAACAAAAACAGAGGAAGTTGGTGGTTGTCTGGGGCTGTGAAAGATCTATCTGAGGGGTGCCCCATCTGGCAAAGACCGACCCCAGCACCTGAGGATTCAGAGCCCATTCGTGATGGCCTCGAGAAATCCTGCTGAGGGCATCTGCCAGGACATTGTCCTTCCTGGAAGGTGAACTGCTATCAGGGAGGTGTTCAGGGGTAAGCCAGAGACCACAACTTCATTGCTTGTGTGCACAAGGCTGAAGACCGAGTGCCCCTTGCTGATTGATGTACCACATTGTTGTGGTGTTGTCTGTCCTGACTTGAACTACCTTGTTCTGGACAGAAGCTGAAAGCCTGAAGAGCTAGAAAGACAGCTCTGAGTTCCAAAAGGTTGATGTGGAGAGAGATTCCTGAGGAGACCACACTCCCTGAGTGGACAGGTCACCAAGTGAGCTCCCACCTAACAGGGAGGCATCCGTGGTGAGGGTGAGGAGTGGGAGGCGGAATGAAAGGAACCCCTTGTTTTGAGTGCTTGATCCTGCCACCAGTGTAGAGCCAGGATCAGAGTTTGAGTCACTGGAACCAATTTGGAAAGGGGTCCTCCTTTGAGACCAATAGGCCCTCAAATGGAACTGAATGTCCCTCATCTGGAATCTTGCTCCTTGCACTACGCTGTGGAAGCAGCCATGTGCCCTAGGAGTTGCAGAAAATGCCTTGCTGGTCGAGAAACCCGCGGGGTAAAGGAGGATGCCAGGGCAATGAGCCTGTCTACCCTTCCAGGGAAGAAATACCTGGCTAACTTTGTGTTCAATTCTGCACCTATGAAGTTAGTACCTGAACTGGTTCCAGAACTGACTTTGGTAAATTCATCAGGAATCCAGGAAGTGAGAAGCTGCTGGGTGACTTGCAAGTGGGATTTTACCTGATCTGGGGACTGACCCACTTGAGACAGTCGTCCAGGTAGGGAAACCAGCAATCCCTTGCCTTCTTAAATGAGCCACTACCACAGCTAGACATTTTGTGAATACCCTTGGCGCAGAGGTAAGGCCGAAGGGCACTGCCCTGAACTGGTAGTGGCCTGAGGGCAGTTCGAACCTTAGGTACTTTCGGTGAGAAGGCCTGATCAGAACATGAAAATAGGCATCCTTGAGGTCCAGGGAAGCCAGCCAGTCCCCTGGCCTCAGGGAAGGCAAAATCATTGCCAGAGTTAACATTTTGAACTTTGGTTTCAAAAGATGCTTGTTCAGCATCCTTAAATCTTATACCTCAAATCTAGGATGGGCCGCCATTCTCCTGTCTTTTTTGGGGTAAGAAAGTATCTTGAGTACAGCCCCTTGCCCTGATGGCAAGGAGGGACCCTTTCTACTGCTTTGCAGTCCAGAAGAGAAGAAACCTCTGCTTCCAAAGCAAGGGCTTCTGTAGGATTTGCAGGTGGAAAATGTCTGGCTCTCTTCTTTGGAAACTGTTTGAAGCTGAGAACCAGACCCTGACTATACCTCAGAACCCATCTGTCCGAAGTTAGGGACACCCAGTTCTGGCTGAAATAAACCAACCTGCCCCCCACTGGTACAGGAGAATGGCCCTGGGCACCCCATCAGGATGCCTGCTTGGCAGTAGCCTTAGGCTGAGGGAGAGGGGCGGTTTACTTGTGCCCGTCTACCTCTGCCTCTGAAGAAACCCCTCTGTGCAAAGCGAGGAGGCCTGAGATTGGTAAAAGGCCTGTGGAAAGGCCTGCCCTACCTCTGGGAGCATGCCTCTGTGGAGTGGCATGCCTCTCCTTAACCTGGGCACTTTGTAGGTAGTTCTGTATTCATCCATCTTTTTCATATAGTTTTCTGTTTGTTCCCCAAACAGAGAATTACCCCTACAGGAAAATCCATAGCCTTTGACTGAGTATCTTGGGACAGATTAGTGCATCTGAGCCATGCCAACCTCTGAAAGCTACAGAAGTGGCCATGACCCTAGAGGAAACATCATTAACATCAACAGCAGTATGAAATTGAACTTTAGAGCTTCAATGCCATCAGCAGCCACCTGTTCCAACTCACTAGCCAGCTGGCCATGTGCCTGCTTGGCTAACTGCAATACCTTGTCCCATCTAGATTTCTGATATCTAGCTACATAAGCCATATAATTTGCCTGCCTGAGTCCCAAAAACTGCCATATACTGTTTTTTGCCATGGCATCAATCTTCCTGGAATCCTTATCAGGAGGATGTGAGGCCAGGGAATATTAGCCTTGTCACAGGCTGTAGCTTGAACCACACCTACATGACTACACTGCTCAGTGAGGAAGTCTGTATCAGAGCCTGACAAAGTATACCTTCTGTCCATTTTTATCTACAGGAGGGACAGAATGAGATTTTAAATCTTTGTTGTTTGCTTCCTAAATGACTTATGCAAAGGAATAGACAACCTCCTAGACTCTGGTATATCCATCATTTCTACATAATCAGGCTCCTCTTGCTCATCCACAGCCTCCTCTAAAGGAAGCTGGAAGGTTTCTACAACCTTTTTGTAAAACATAAAATGAGAAGGGGACTCAGACAGAATAGGAGGAGATTCTAAAGGTCTGTCTGGAGAAATGTCCGGTTCAATGGGCACGTCCAGACCCTCCCAGCCACATATATATTGATCAAATCCTCCTCCCCGGTGGTTCATAAAATTCCTCAACATCATACTCCTGAACCACTGGAACTGAACGACCAACCCTTTACCAACTGTTGGTGGTTCGACAGGACCTGAGACAGTGACTGGACAATCTGTATGGCTTTAGCTATTTCTGCAGCAGTTGGAGAGACAATTTTGGACTCCAAACCTACTGATTTCTTTGTCTTTTTCACTGGGACTGGTTCCTCTGGACCAGCCTTCCTTTTGCCCGAAGAAGTCTCGCCCTGGTCAGAGGGCACTCCCTCTGGTCCAGTGGGTGCTGGACCGGGCTGGCCATCCAGGTCAGCGGACTTTTTGGCCTCTCGTTCCCTGAGCCGGCCCAATCTCTTTTCCAGGGTGGCTGCAGGGAAATTTTTACACACCTGGCAGTCTGACAGGAGGTGGTCAGCCCCCAGACAATAAACACAAGTGGTGTGTGGGTCAGCCTTGGCAAGAGCTTCCCCACAGACATCACAGTGTTGAAACCAGTGGGCCGGTTTTCTTTTGGGTTTCTCAGACATAATGCCAGCCTAACCAAAAACTTGCCCTTTTGATGGCAGTGCCAGGCAAGACACCTTATCGGTTCCTAACCGTGTCACGGGTATTTGAAAAAACCTAATTTCAAAGCAAGGTTTTTTAGAACCGATAAGAACCGGGAACCGCACTCTAAAAGCCCAACCAACACTTTAAAACGTTAATTGAATTTCCACACAGACTTTAATTTTTGTACTTACAGTTTACCAGATAGAGCTTTTAACCGAAATGCGGTAAAATAAATACTTTTTGCCAGTTCAAATGAACCGAAAATACTCGCTTGAACCGAGAAATGAACCGAGCTGAAGAAGCTGATCTCCGGAGCGATTGTTCAGTGAAGCGGAGTAAAGAATCTGACAGTTTCATTTGAAACTGCCCAGACAGAGCTTTGGCATAGCGCGCTCGCGCTGTAGAACTCCAGACTCCCTGGAGTTAACTCTTTCCTCTCCGGGGCAGTTCAAGTGCAGTGGCTAACTGCATTAGTCATAATATAGGAAGACTTCATGGTGTTTGAATAATCAGAATGATAGTCCTGCCCCGGTTTTTGTATTTAGCCCAAACTATACCTCTGGTATTACCGGAAGCCTTCTACAGAACTCTACAGAGAAAGTTAGGCCCATTTACTTGGGCATACAGGAAACCTAGAGTACGGCTATCCATATTACAACTAGCCAAGAGATGGGGAGGGTGGTCAGTACCAAACTTTAGACAGTACTATACATCCGCTCAGCTTAGAATACCCCTCTACTGGTTAGATGGAGGATATGCTGCCAGATGGAAATCCATAGAACACCAAGAGGTGGAACTTAAAAACTTGCACCAGACCCTACTGTCATTCCCTCCTGTTATAAAACTTAACAGGGTAAGTAATCCATATACCCACTCCACTCTAAAATACTGGCAGGAAGTACTGACACAGGATGGGATTGCAGATTGGAGATTAGCATTATGTTCCCTGCCACACATGGATTCTTTCATCCCAGCTAAGCTGGACCGGGGATTTCAGCAATGGGAGAGGCAGGGCCTCCATTTAGTGTATCACTTCATGCCGCAGGGAGAGCTTTTACACTTAACAGAGTTAAACCAGAAGTACGGAATCCCCTACACAGACAGGTTCAAGATACTTTCAAGCAAGGGATTACCTACAGAAGACGGGAGTGGCTAAATGGGGGGATCAGCCAATCCCTGAGCTTATACAGATTCTTATTAAGGCCATAGACAAGCATAGCGTACCCCTCCACCCGATCTCTGCCTTATATTGGGCCCTGGTTATGTTGAAAGCTGATTCTACGGAAAAAGTTAGAGTATCTTGGCAGAAAGATTTAGGAATGGAAATCACTTCAGTACAATGGGAGAAATTTTTACAAACTATGGGAAAGGGTATAAATTCAGGGCTTTGGAAGGAGTTTGCATGGAAGCTAGCTATAAGATATTTTCGGGCTCCAGCTATTAGCCAGAAATTCAATCCTGCTATGGGTATGTGTTGGAGGCAGTGTGGACATACTTCAGCGACCCTGGGACATATATTTTGGACATGCAACACTTTAAATATTTTTTTTGCTGAGCTACAAGAAGCTCTGCAACAAATAATATCACCAGATATAGTGGTGGACCCTCTTTTCTTTTTCTTTGGAGTACATCCCCAAACATGTAAAGACACCCCTACAAAGGACTTTTTGAATGTGGCTAAAAAGGCCATAACTAAGAATTGTCTCTCCCCACTCCCTCCAACATTAGACCAATGGTCCGCCTTAATGATACAGATATATAAGATGGAAAGATTAACTGCAATGTGAAACAAGTCATTGAGGGGATTTGAGATTCGATGGAGAAGATGGGTGATGTATATTACTCCTTTACGAAAAGACTTTGTCCCCTAGTCCTTTGGGATCATATACCTGACTTCCTGATTCTAAGGTCTTCACTCGGATTCTAAGTCTTTGTACTGTTGACAGCACCTGATTAACTTAAAATTTATTTTACCTCTGTTAGTAATTTTATAATTTTATATAAGTTTTATGGTTCTGTAAACCACTCTGGAACTATAATTTTTATGTATCTGTTTTTGATAAAATGGAAAATAATAAAGAATGAAAGTTAAAAAAAAAAATGTAGGTGAAAAAAATGCGACTTACCAATGCCTGCCATGGACTTATGGGCCAAAAGTAACATAAGTCCTAGATGTATGGCCTCCCCAAAATATTTTAAACCCCTGTGGCTGCTCCTTGGTCCAGTCTTCTACACTTCTCTGCAGTCATTTCAAGCCAGGAGCCATGTGGTGGTGAATAGATGCTGGCTGCTGCTCTTCTACAGTTTACTTTTCATTGATACATCGGTGATACATCTCTTTTTGGGTGATTTGTTGCAGCAGCAGTCCAGCAGCCGGCCTGGCTGCCTCCCTCTGACTGCATCTCACATGGTTCGGCTCCGTTTGACACAGACAGGATGGGCACCCTGGGTGGTGTACTGACTAGCATCTCTCTGCCTCCAGTCGTGATTTTCTCTCCAGTGCTCTGGAACTCCGGAGGGCTCCTTTGATTCTCCAGCCTCAGACCCGAGGAAGGACACAAAGTTCAGGTCCATGGGTGCCTTCTGACAGAGTTGCACTGACTGACACAAAGAACAGTACTGTCTACTGTCTACATTATCTTTAAACTAAAATAAAGAGTCCTTGGCAGTAACTCGGAGCATTCTTTGATAGCTGCACATTAGTTTGTATCAATAAATACTGTCTTTGAAAAAAAAAAATATTAGAAACTGGATAAGGATGCTCTATGGAGGTGTTCACTTGGGAATGACTTAGTCAGCATTATTCATGCTTGCCTTATTTTTATAATTATGCAGTCTGTATTCTTTGGAGGAAATAGGTCATTCCCAAGTGAATATATATCTATATTTTTTTCAAAGACAGACCGGTTTATTTATAGATGCACACCACTGTGCAGTTATTATAGCAGTCTTCTAGTTACTGGGACTTTATTTTATTTTAAAATCATGCAGACAGTACTAATGCATCACATCGTCTTCTGGGATGGACTTGATGGACACAAGAGAGCATATACTGACTGAGTACTAGTGTTTGTATTTCAAAAGAAAATAAAAGTCCCAATAACTACAGAAATGCATTCAGTAATTGTACAATCATGGCTTCTGTTAATAAATAAGCCAGTCACATCACACAACACTATCTTTGATAAACATCTTGGGAACCTACTTAACACCAAATACTGCAGAATGCATATATCACCTGCAATGCATGTATGCAATATAAAAAATATAACCAGCAACTCAGCAGACTGAGGTGGGTGGACTGACTGACATACAAGAAGCACTGAGGACTGCACACAGGGCCAGAACTCCACTGGCACTGACCCACTGAACTAATAAGGCACTGAGTGAACTAGAACTGGTATGACAGAGGCATCTTGTAAAGGAGCAGTACAAAAATAAAATGCCTCTTGTATTTTACTTAATACAGTGCCCCCAGATTAATCTCACAGATTTCCTGTAACTCCACAGCAATGTTCCTGTCACTGACCATGCCACTGACTGAAGTGAACTGCTGACTGCAGTTTCTAATCAACTTAATTAACTACAGAAAATATTTTATTTCTAATACCACCATTGGGATAACATTTAAGCTTTTTAGACAATTAAGGGTCAAATGAGCTCTGTGCAACCCTAAGCAACTCAATTAACCTTCCTCCCAGTACACCGACCCAAGTTAGTACTGTCTCAATTTCAAAGAAAAACGGCAATTTACAATGTTGGTAGCAATGAAAGTAAAGCAGGATTTACAATATATTTTTTGCAAACATTCATGCACTCAGATCTGGCTGCTGCTGGCTAGCTGACTTAATTCCTGACCTGACTGAAGTGATGAACTGAGCTTAAGACACTCCGCAGCAAGACCGTAATACTGGCTAAACAGTCCTTATTTTTAAAATGCTTTGGCTTACCTCAAAAGGTAACTGGCTGCTGGTTATTAGCTAAGATCCTGTTTTCGCCACTCTCCTTTGGTGGAATGGATGCTGGTGGTTACCGTTACCGGCTGCTGGCACTCCGCTCAGAGGAATGGGAATCGGATGACCATGCTGTACTGCTAGCTGGCAAGGCTGAAGTTTTTTGTTAAAAAGGAACAAAAAGCTCCTTTTTTAAAGTAAGTTCTCCATCAACTAGCCTGTAGCAGCAGCCTGCAGATCTGCATCAGGAAGTCTCAGGCGGGCAGCAGGGAGTCAAGGATGGAATAAACTGCACGGCACTCTCGTCTTGTCAAATTAAAGCAGCGGCTTGTTGGCTATTTTCTCTCCGGTGCTCTAGAACTCTATTCGGCTATGAATGAGTGCCAAGAGCCGCCGGAGAGTTCCTTTTAAGCAGTACTTGCAGACCTGAGTGAGGAGGGGAGTCGGGGGACTCAAAATTTCAGGTCTGCAGTGGGCAGAGGTGCCAAAACAGCAATGGACCAATAATGCAGCCCGTGATTGGTAGACTAGTCACTGACACCATGTGTGACGTATGCAGGCTCCAACGTTGCAGCTCTGAAAAATATCTTATGGAAACAGTCGGCTTGGACCGCATGGCTGAGAGAAGTTGGCATGGAGTTGGCATTCTCGGGACGATGGCGAGGGGGTGCGGGACAGCAGAACAGTGAGCTGAAAACTGGGACTTCACGAACAATCTGGGACACTTGAGATTTATGTATCTTCTGGATTATAGGGCTATACTGAGTGCCAGTTTGCTATAATCAGCTTCTGTAATCACTGCCAACCACCGAGAGCCAAGATAATATTTTGCAATGTATCCTCTAAACCATCCACAACTATCTATTATAGACCCACTGAAGTTGGCATGGCATGCATGAGAAGCAAAGGCAGTTAGGGAAAAAAAAAGGCAAGTATGTAAGATGCAGAAACAATACAAGACGACAGATCATTTCTAAGATGTTTGCTGTTTGCAACTCTCCAATGCATTTGCATTATTTTGCAGCATAACATTCAATGCAAAGCAGCACGCATATGCAAATTTATGTGCAGAGGGGATAAGCCTAAGTGGAAGGGACTCACATAAATGTATTTTATATGCTATTTATTCTAGAGTCCATGCCCTACCATTAATCAGAATACATATGGTGCCAAGAGATGCTAAAGTAATCTTTCTCATTTTGCCTTATATTCTTCCATTCGAGCATGGCATTTTGCTTGATCACCAACAGAAGACAAAAATGAGCCATCAGCTCATGTACTCACTGCCAGCCAGAGAGAATCACGACTAGGGATGTCACAATACCACAATGTAATGATTTATCATGATAATTACTACTGATGATAATTTATCATTGTTAAAAAAAACAATATAGAGAATACTGGCTGGGCATCTGTGTGTAACCAGCCTCTGCAGCCACCAAGGGGTTCTGATTCTGTTAGATATCAAGAGCGAAGCTCGAGAGGTCACACAGAATCAGAACCCTGAGGAGGTAGCTCAGGCTGGTTGGGCACAGTCTGCAGAGACAGTATTTTTATAGTGTATAGTGACCCTGCAAGTTCCGCAATAAAAACAAAAAAAAAACTTGAAATGATTTTGAATTTTATGCACTCCTCTGTCACTTTCGGAAACAAATGCCACCACCATCCTGTCAGAAAATTTACTGTTCGGATTCTGAGATGTGCGCACAGTGGTTTTTCCTTTAGTTAAACTCCTGGCTCGTGCGCTCTCACAAACAGCCAAGATGTTGTTGTACCACAGTATGATATTACTGCGTTCCATGAACTTTGAACTGCGTTCCATGAACTTTGAACTGTGGTACAACAACATTTTGACGGTGATGGATTTCTGAGAGTAACAAGGGGGTCACTATACACTATATTGTGATCATCATGCAGCACAATATACTGCAATAAAGGATCTTAAGTTGCTGCTCCAGCAGCTTGTAAGTCTCCAGGTGCAGCCATGATTCCAGATTCCCCACCTTCTTCTAATCATATTTTTACTGTTTTCCTAAAATTAGAAATGCAGCAGATCATGATAATCAACATATCATGATATTTTTATATAAATATTGTGATTCTAAAAATGTGATATTGTGACATCCCTACAGTATTTTACAATGTATCCTCTTGATATAAACTTTCTATACACAGCTATTATAGACCCATTATCATTAGTATGACAAACGGCCCTATGTAGAAGCATACACAATACAACAGGGGTCGAAATTAAGTTTTGAAGCCACCAGCCAACAGGACTAGTGACTGGAAAATCCTAGTAGCCCTACAGACTTTTCAACTGATCCAGCTGGTGTACTTATTGAAATGTTACCTTCTCCAGTACAAGCCTGAAGGCCTAGTAAAAGGATAATCTTACTAGCCCAATACAAAATCTACCAGCATTTGGCTAGCAGGCTGGTGCAAATTTCGACCCCTGATACAAGAAGGCAGATCATTTCCAATATGTGTGGTTTTACTGTAAACACAGATACAATTAAAGGTCTCAAGGCATAATGGGTTTGCAAATCTGTATCTTTTGGGAGGGGGTATGCTAAGAAGCAAAATGTCTAAACATTTTTCTTACTAAAATCCACAAGAATAAGGTGCAAGGTACCTGAGTGAGGAGACAAGCTGCAGTATAACTTGTCTGAGTTGGCCAAGTACAGTACATAATTTGTGACCGCATAGAACTGCAACACTATTTTCGCATTATCAGTTTCAAAGAAAGGGGCAAAACCTGACAAAGAACAAAGCAACCCCTAACTACATCCAACAAATGGAATTCAAGAGTCAACTTAAACTAAATCCCATCAGTATGGACTGCTGCCGTTGGTTACGTATCACTAAAGTGGTTTCATTGTAGTAGTGAGTGGAATGATGTGAAATAATTCAAATGCTGATCAGAAACAAGAGGAACAATATATAGGATGCATAAATGATGCAAGAAGGCAGATGCTTTCCGATTTGTGTGGTCTAAGAAAACGTTGGTACTACATTTAGGATTGCCATATCACTACTTAGACCTCACCACAGCCCAGTCACATGTGCCACATGTAATTATAATGGTTATGCATAGCATGAGGCCACACAAGCACAGCTTGCCATCTAAAAACTGCACACAAGGGAAGGCAGAGCCTTTCCAAATTGTGTGGTTTCTGTAAACAAAGAATCAAAAGCATGATGGGTATGCTGATTAGCAAAATGTCTAAATTGTTTCCCTACTAAAATCCACAAGAATAAGCTACAGAGTGCCTGAGTGAAGGAACAACCCGCACTGTTCTACACCACACACAGGTATCTGAGCTGACCGAGTACACTACATAATTTGTGACAGCACAGAACTGCACCACTGTTTCCACAAGATTAGCTTAACGAAAGGTGAAAAAACTACTGGCAATGTAAAATAACCGCTAACTATACCCTATGAATGAAATCCCAGGGTCGGACGAAGTTAAATCCCATAAAGAAAGACAGGTACAGTTGCAGATGTGTTGTTCCTATCTTGTCATAGTGAGTGGTGCAACTAGCTTGAAAAAAAATTAATCTGATCAGAAAGAGGAGGAACAATATGTAGGATGCATACAAGACAAGACAGCAGATGCTTTCCAATCAGTATGGGTTCTGTAAACACATGCAATCAAACAACTCAAACCTAGCACAAAGCCTTATGGGTGGGCAATTCCATGTGTTTGTGACGGTGGGGTTGGCAATAGACTACAGAAAGTTTGGTGCTACATTCTGACTGCCATCACATTACTCAGACCTCAGCACCGCTGACTCATATACACTAAACATAATCATTCAAATATGCACAAAGCATGACATGAGATGATACAAGAGTAGCTCGCCACCTAAAAACTTGTTAGAGGAGTCAGGTAATTTGTCAATCTGTATGGTTTCTGTCAGCACAAATAGAACCAAAAGCCTTAAAACAATAATGGGTATGCAGATCTGTATGTGTGTGTGTGTGGGGGGAGACTATTGCAATGTCTGAACTTTTCCTACTATGTACACAAGAACAAGAAGCACAGTGCCCGAGTGAAGAGACAAGTTGCAATATTCGGCACCACGTACAGGTGCTGGAGGTATAGCTAATTACACTTGATGAATTGATAAATTCAAACAGCATAGAGCTGCACCACTGATTTCACATTATGCAGCAGGGGTTGACAGATAACACATCCGATAATAACGCAGATCACCACTTCAAACAAAAGCGCTAGTCATGATGTGTACACAGTGAAAAAAATCAGCAGGTTATCACAACTCTCACTATGTATTTGCTGTTATCAGCACTGTGTACACGTCATCATGACAACACTGCCAAACTACCATACACGGCGCACTGACCGAAACCCAGAAGAACCCAACCCCACCTACATCCCAAAGCAACCAACCACAAGAAACCACATAAAAATCAACCGACAAAGAAGTAACCCACATAAACGATCAATCAGTACATTAGACAACATAGCCCATTCATAGCAACAGCAGAACAGCACCAGAAGAAAAATGAACACCACACGGAACAGGTAAAAAACTGAACAACAAAAAACATAATCTCACAAAACAAATGACAAGCAACCCCTATTGTATAAAACGGAAACGGGATGGGCAGTCATACAATAGTAGATCTATCAACACTCGGGGCAAGTCACCCCGAGCTCACTTGCCACTTGTACTGATATATCTGCTATCACATGACTGCCCATCATGTATTCCCTTATTATCAGCTTGAAGAAAAGGGATGAAGCCTAGCAACAGTTAAAACCAGCCCCTAACTATAGCCAACAAATGTGATCCCAGCATCAGCTTAAGTTAAATCACACAAAAATAGGCAGCTACATATTTTATGTGTTATTTAAGACTTTTTTATGTGGTAATGAGTGGGTAACAAGGTAAAATAATGTACATGCTGATCAGAAAAAAGAAGAGGAACAATATGTAGGATTTATGCAGACACTTTCCAATTCGTGTGATTTCTGTAAACACACATATGCAAATCCGTGTGTGTGTGTGAAACTGACTAAAGAAAGTTTGGTGCTGCATTCAGACCTCAGCACACTCAACTCACACACACTGGGCATAAAAATAATTAAAATCATCATAAAAAAGTATGCATGACATGAGGCAATTCCAGCATACCTCAAACAAAAGAGAAGGCAGATGCTTTCCGACTCAAGTGGTTTGGCTTCTTTAAAGTGATCTACCAAGTTTTGCAAATATAGATTTGCACCACATATAGTGGTGCCTTACCCCTGCGATAAGCATTTGATGCAGATGGTACCAAAAAGAAGACTCTATTTTCCTCATAAAATCACTCGTAAAATTTCAGCCACCAGGTCCTGTTACTTCCCAGTATATAGGCGCTGCCCCTTCACTGCGTTATGATGCAAGGCCAGGGAGGCGCGGGGTTGCGCCGTTCCATTCACAGCCTATGGGGTTTACAATATATAAATGATTGAAAGTAACCCTCCATAGGTTAGAATGAGCACGCATTCCATACTCTCCTGGCCTTGCATCATAACGTGACTTGCGAAGGGCGGCACTAATCTGGGGAAATAACAGGACCTAGATGAAATTTTACTAGTGTTTACGAGGAAAAATACAGTCTTCTTTTTGGTACCATCTGCACCAAACGCTCATCGCATGGGTAAGGCACCACTATATGTGGTGCAAGGTATAAACTTAGTGAATCTCTTTAAACACAAACTGAATAAAAAGCGTTAAAAGCATAATGGGCATGCAGATCTTTGTGTTCAGGAGAGGGTAAACTGACAAGCAAAATATAAAGGGCCCCATATTCAAAAGTGGCTTGCTGCATCGCGCAAGTCCTTGTGCAGCGCATCTCAGATGCGCCGGCACAAAACATTGGTATATTCAGACAATGCGCCATAGAATGTGACTGCACAAGTCCGGCTGAATATCCCGAACATGCGCAATTGCGCAGTGGGAGATGCACAGCGCAGCAGGTGACCTGAGACCCGTATGGGGCACACGGAAATGTGCAATGGGCAGCCACATGCTCTGAGCGCAGAATTGCAATATTCAGCCAGGATATGCAAATTACCTCATTGCACAGTCCGAGCCCATTCCCCACATTTGCATCTTATTATTGGAATGTATTCAGGCCATTTGCATACCTGTGGCATGTGCAGATCCAGCTCTGCAGGGCAGCCCCACCACTCCACAAAGGTGAACAGGAGGTACTGCAGTCTAGCAGGCTGGTGTGAAGGTGTGTGTGTGTGTGTGTGTGTGTGTGTGTGTGTGTGTGTAGGTGTATAGCACTGACCTGAATACAGTGCATCCACCTATGACCCTGTATATGGTCAGATTGGGGTACAGGGGGCTCACCTGAGCAGTGGCTACAGAAGCCCACCTGGACATGCAAGAGGGGGGCTCAGGGTGACACACTCTGGTCTGTATGCCACATGACTGTGACACACTAGCCCTGCATGCATCATACAGTCACCTACAGTGCCCCACAAACCCCATAATACTGGACAAGGGCTGAGGCATCCGAGGGAAGATGTACCACCATGGATGGGTGCCACTGGTCAGACCCTGGATCAAGCCATGCTGCCACCAGTACCGCCAGACCACCTGGCACCGGTGCCCCAGACATCACCATAGGTGCATACCACCACCGGGTGGTGCCATGACGGCTACATGAGTGCAGGCCATAGCTTCTGTTACATGTGCTATATTGTGGCTGTCCGCACCGCCTATGTGTCAGGGGTGCACACAACAGAAACAGCATGTGGCAGCTGGGTGTCTGGGTCCCTGGCTCGGTGTGGGGAAGGTGGCCATCTGGGTGGTGCCAGGGGTGTCACAGCACTTGTGGCTTTTGGTACTGCCCTATTGGTATGACTGCTTTGTGTGGGTGCCTGTATCACATCCTGGTGCAACTCCAAGGGCTATCTCAGGAGCGCTTGTCTCAGCAGCCTGCCTGTGGGTGGCTTGCTGATTTAGGCCATCCTTTTGGTGTCCTATCTTTGTGCGACACATTTCTGGGATGCACAGAACACATGACGCAAAGGTTTGAATATTCCTCTGTTTGGCACATTGATGTCCCCACCCCGTTTCTGCACCGCATACATTATCTATGCGTGACTGCGCATTACGACATGAGTGACACATCTCTGCCATTTGAATTTTCCGTGTATTTCCCAGGATGAACAGCGCATCTCCATTTTGGGCCATGCATCTCTTTTGAATATGTGGACCCTAATCTTTTTTGCTTCTAAAAACACACAAAGATAAGATGCAGAGAACCAGAGCAGAGAGACAAGATGTGGCATTCTACACCACTTGCAGGTGTCTGAACTAGCCAAGTGCCCTGCACCACTGTTGCACATCATCAGCTTCAAAAAATGCAACCTTAATAACAGCCAACAAATGAAATCTTAGGTTTAGTTCAAGTTTCATCCTATAAAGCTGGCCAGCTACAGTTGCTAATGTGCTAGTCTTGTCTTTTTAATGTCATACTAAGTAGTGGAACAAAGTTATATACTTTATTTATTAATTATTAGAAACACACCTTTGAGCTAATAGTTCATTTTCAAAGGTTCCACGTCAATTGCAATCACACAGTGTTGAGGGAGTACAAACAAAATTTAAATGATAAGAAAGAGGAAAAAATTACTGTAGTAATGTTGTTTCTTCTTAAGGGATCTCTCACTGTGTTTACACTTTATGCAGTCATCTCGGCCGAGAGTGACGTCCCAGAGACAGAACCTATGCAAATTTTCGAATCTAGGCTGTAGGTTCAAACTCTGCAAACCACGCTCCACTCTGGCCATTCCTGAGATCTGTTTCCAAGCCTGAGTGAAGCTGCAGTTAGTGAAACTAGCTAAAAGGCTACCAAAAAATATATATATTTTTTTTAACAATTTAGAGAAAACCAAACAAATCAAAAGCAGACTTGTGAAGAAATTTGTCATATAAACCTTAACAACAAACTTACAGTGGTAGGAATTGTGACATTAATGCTCAAGCAACCTCAATAAAAAAAGAACTGATCCTTGTGTGACCCTATTTCAGGTTCTGGAAAGGGAAACGGGGCAGGGAAGGTAAACATAGTGAAGGATCCCTTAAGAAGAAACATTACTATGGCGACTGTATTTCCAAATTGTAGTGCTTTGTGAATGTGTGTACTGTTTTCCAGGTAGATGCACTGCAAATGTCTAACAATGGGATGCCCCTTGAGGATGCCACCGAGGCAGAGATACCACCAGTAGAGTGTGCTCTTAAGCCTCTTGGTAATATTTTTACAGTTTTTCCATAGCAGAACCAAATGCAAGAGACTATCCAACAAGAGATAGATCTCTTTGTAGCTGGTTTGTCTGCCAACCTCACCACTGGTAATGAAAAGCTGTGTACCCTCAGACCAGACATCTTTTGTCCGGTCCATGTAGACAATCAGGACTCACTTTAGGTCCAGGCTGTACAACTTTTCCTCACCTGGACTCGAATGCTCTGGATACAGTATAGGGATGATAACTGACTGATTCAGGTGAAATTCAGATAACACTTTTGGAAGGAATTTTCTGAAGAACTACGTTATCCCTGTGAGGAATTAAGCAATTTGGCTCTGTGCAGAGGGCTTGCAGTTCACGTACCCTCCTAGAAGAGGTCACTGCAACCAGGAATATGGCTTTCCATATGATTACTTCAAGTCAGCAGTTTTCATAGGCTCGAAAAGAGCCTCCATGAGCTGGGCAAGGCATATGTTTAGGTCCCGGGGTGGGACAGGGTCCCTTACTGGGGGTACAAGTGATTTAGGCCTTTAAAACACTTGTTGAGATGCCAAAGACTTTTCCTTGCAAGTTGATATGTATGCCGATACTGCTGCTAAGTGCAACGTTAAAGTTGAAGGCCATATGCCTAATAACTGCAGGTGCACTAGCTACTGCAGAACTATAGGCAAACCTGCCTCTATTGGGTTTATTTTTCTGGGGGCACACCGATAAGAAAACCTTTTCCATTTAGATAAATAAGCTTTTCTGTAGCTGGTTTCCTTGAAACCTTAAGCATCTTCAGGACTTCTGAGAGATCCAATCCCAAAAATTCTAACTCCTGAAGAACCATAACACCCCCCCCTCCCGGCACAGAGTCCTGGGATCCGTGAATGTTATTCTGCCCTGGGACAAAGTCAACAGACTGTGACTGAGTGGCAGGCTGACTGGATTCTTGTCAGATAGAACCAAGAGAATTGAGTACCGGCCTGTCTGGCCCGGTCTGGAGCTATCATCATCATTGTTGCAGATTCCCTCCTGAGTTTCAGGAATACTTTCTGAATGCCCAGAAATGGCAGGAAGGCATACATAAGCTTCCCTGTCCAGTCCAGCAGCAGGATATTCACTGGGACTGTTCCTCTGGATGGTGGTCTGGTACAAACTACGAACATCTGAAAATGCCAGCAGACACAGGCCTCACGGTCTCTCAGAATCTGCTCGATTGTGCAGCTAGCCCCTCACCTTGTAGCTGCCCCACCCACCCCTCCCTCTTCATAATTACCCCTCTCGCTCTGTCCCATCCCCTCTTAAAGCTGTCTCACCATGCCATAGGCTACTACCTCTTCAGGCAGAGTACTCCACTTGTCCACCACCCTCTATGTGAAATACTGTCTCCTGACTTCCCTCCTGAATCATCCCCCCTCCAATCTCAGCTGGTGTCTCCTTGTGACCCTCCCCCTTATGATCTGGAAAATCTCTTCTGTACTAGTTTTGTTAATCCCCTTTAGGTATTTGAAGGTTTCTATCATGTCCCCCCATCCCTCCACTCCACCAGGGAATACACGTTCAGCTCGCCCAGCCTTTCCTCATAGGAGTATCCCTCTAGTCCCTGGATCATCTTTGTCGCCCTACACTGTATACCCTCCAACAATCTGATGTCCTTCAGGGATGGGCACCAGAACTGCACGCAGTATTCCAGGTGGGGCCTGACCAGCAACCTGTAGAGGAACAGGATCACCTCCCTATTTCTAGAGGAGATTCCCCTCGCTATGCACCCCAGCATCTTGCTGGCTTTTGCTGCCGCCCTCCTGCACTGAGCCAAGTTGTTTATTCTCCCCGTTATAAGCACCCCTAGATTCTTCTCCTCCTTGGTGCACTCCAGCTGTACCCTCCCCCCCCAGCTGACAGCGCCTCCCCTGGTTCTTAGCCCAGAAATGCAATGCCTTGCACTTTTTGGCATTAAACCCCAACTGCCATGCCTCTGATCACTGTAGATTGTTCAGGTCCTCCTGCAGCCCCCTCCACCCTTCTATGTTATCTACCATAGCTCCCATCTTTGTGTCGTCCGCAAAGAGACTGATCTTACTCCGGACCCCGTGAGAGATATCAGCAATGAAGATCCTGAACAAAACCGATCCCAACACAGATTCCCTGTGGCACCCCACTCATCACATCCCTAGGTGACGCGAGTCTCCCCCCACCCCTACCCCACCCTTTGCTGCCTACCTTTCAGCCAACTGGTGATCCAGTCCACCATCTTGTCATCAGTGTCAGTTGCTCAGCAGGCTGCACACTTGCCTCTGAGGCCAGAAGATCAGAAGGCTGTGGGTTCTATCCCACACCAGGCACTTGGGTTAAATTCCAATATTGACACTATGGTGCTGCAGCATGAGGAGGGTGCTGCACCCCTGAGGTGCAGTCTTTCGGATGAGACGTTAAACTGAGGTTCCATCTGCCTGTTCTAGCTGTAGTTCAGGTGGATGTTAAAGATGCCATGGCACTTTTTGAAAAGAGCAGGGGAATTTTTTATTTGAATAACAAAATCAAATCAATACAAAACAGTGTTGCCTCACACAAAAGAAAAGTACAAATCATAACAAAAGTAAATAAGTATTATAGTCATACATATCAAAACTGGCTGTCTAATACAGAAGTAAAAACTCAAATCAAATCCTTAAAACAGAAAGAAACCCCCCCCCTTCCCAAACTAAAGGAGTAGGGAAATTTTATATTCAAAACTGGAAAGTAAAATACATACTTAATAGTGTTCCTGCACACAAAATCATAAGACAAAATTAAAAATTAACTGAAATAAACATTTCATCAGATTTGCAATATAAGATTCCAATTTTAGAGTTCCAAAACGAAAAAGCTAAAAACCTACCCCCACTAAAAGATAGGGGAAACATTTTTTATTATAAACTTCAAAAACAAAATCCAACCAAAGTGGAATTACAGAAAGAAAAAATCAAATCATAAATACAGATACATCTTAAAGTCATACATATTCTAAAGAACCGCTTTAATCCCAAACCATATCCTAATACGTAATAGGTCCCCCTCCCAACCCCACATAAATGGGAAAAATGTCATTTAATTGGAAATCCAAAATTTATCTATAGATCAGTATTAAGTCATACAAAATCAGTAAAAAGGAGTAGAATCCAACATAATTAAGTATTTCGTTATACAAAATTCCCAAATAAAAGAAAAAATCTATCATAAACCACATACAGTCCCCTCCCCCGTTTATTATAAGTGCAGGGATAATTTCCATTTAAAACCGTGCACACCATAAACTACAAATATAGGACATCATACAAAAGTATAATAGTTATTACCTAACAGAAATGAACAGTACTACATACTATAAAAAAGAAAGGGCCATTATCCTATTCCTATCTAAAAATTATAGAAAAAATTAATTAACCATCAGGCAAAAAGGGAGTACCATTTTCACCCAGTATCCAGCCAAGACATATGTCTCCACCATAACTTATAAAGATCAGGGGAGGCTGTATTGTGCTCATAGTCTCTCCATCTAAAGATCTCTCTCTGAACCATCGAGAACACATAAGCACTAGATATTACCTGCTGTCTTAAAGTTAATGCACAGCGGGCTTGCCATAATTGAAACTTGTAACACGGCTCTCAGTCGGGCGCCGCAAAGGGGCACGAGGATTGGCCGAATGGCCACAGCTGACTGAAACCGAGCGGGTGTTAAGCCAGACATAACGCCCGCTCGGTCAGTACCAGCTGTGGCCATGGAGGCTCCCGAGGGTAGCAGCCCGCTCCGTGATTTCGAGCCGCCGCTGTTATGTGAATGCAGTACTGTGGGACAGGCAGGGAACAGGTGAGAAGGGTTCAGAAGACAGTTTCGTAAGTGAGGGCCGCTTTGAACCAAACGGTGGCAGAGCAGATTGTGTTCAGATGAGCGGCTGTCAAGGTCTTCCTGCCTTTCCCACCCGAACTGCGGGAGGGGCTGCGGGAGCAGGCGGGCTGCTACCCTCGGTGCCTCCATGGCCACAGCTGGTACTGACGGCGGGCGTACCTGTAGCAATACCGGCTGCGGCTGCGAGCGGCTGCTGTGGCGTTCGGAATCCTCCCGCTCCACTGCGGTTGCTGGCAGCCAGGGGTGATGCGGTAACATGCAGGCTCGTCGTCGCGCGGCGAGCCTATGTTAGCGCGTGTCACCTTCAGCCTCGGGCTCTGCCGTGAATTAATTCCCGCCGGTGTAGCGACGGCCGCGCCGGGCACCAACTCCTCAGCGGGCATTAATCCACCGGCAGAGCCCTCAGCTGGCGGTGATTAATGCTACTTAACATGTCCCATAAATAATAATAAAGTCCCAGAGTCAAACTGGACCCATGCACCTGGTAAAATGTTCCTAACCCACACATCCGGATCCTCCTCTGAAAAGGCCCAGAGACCAATATTTATGAAAGAATCCAAAATTCCACTGCATAGGGACAATCTATAAACAAATGTTGCATAGTCTCAATTACCCCATTACCGTATCAACTCTAGGACACATTCGTTCCACCACACCTTATCTTCATGTTCCCTTTTACCCCAATTTTGGTGAGTGCAAAGCCATATAAAATCCCACATAAATGTTGGGATCCGGGAACAACGAAGAAAACCTGTCATAGTTTTTATGTCAGCTGAGGGAAGTACCATAAACCAAGGGTCCTCATGGAACCAGGTTATCAACAACCATTCATATACCGTTTTCCGAGTGCCAGCGTTTAGATAGCAATAAGGCAATTCCCATAGTTTGAGTTTACCCACCACATCCTTCCAATAATTTGCTAAAAAGGAAATTTTCACCTGTTTGGAAAGATAACCTGAAGAGGCCCACTGTGTAAATAGGGATCCAAACTCGTCCATAAACCCATGGGCACCATAGTCTTAACTCATTGTGAGCCAATGGGACAATATTGTGAAAAAGAAAGGTAACATGAAAAAAAATTATCGGATTAATCATTCCCAATCCTCCCTGGGTTGTAGGTAAATAGGTAATACTTCTTTTTATAGGGTTTAGGCGACTCCCCCAAAGACACTGAAAAAACACACTGTACACTGAAGTTTCCAGTATTTTTGGGATAGGAAACACTGCCGATAAAAATTGAAACAATGGTAACAAATGTGATTTTATCATCTATATACTTTTACATTTAGACATACACCAAGAATTCCATTTTGTTACCAATCCTTGTGCAGTACGAATTTTCTCTTCCCAAATATATAACTGGGGATCAGGATTGCCAAAAAAAATACCCAAAATTCTAATATAAGAGGTCACTACTGGAAAATGTCATATCGAATTCCATACTGTACCCTCACAACCAATTGATAAAATACTACATTTCTGGTAGTTGATGACAGAACCAGTTACTTCCGGAAAAAACCCTCAATTCTCCTAGAGCCAAAAAAGCTGATGATTTATCTGCTAATATTAGACACAAAACATCTGCATAAGTAACTGTTTTAATCTGTGAATCTATACTACTCACAGAGAGACCCATTATATCGTCCTGTTTATTCAATCTATATAACAATGGGTCCAGAGACAAAAAATAGAGGAGAGGACTCAGAGGACAACCCTGCCGCACCCCTCTACTGACTAAAATCTTACCTCCTATCCATCCATTCATACTAGGTAATAAACAAATGCTTTTATAGCAAATCTGTAACCATGAAATAAACTTATCTGGGAACCCATAATTAGAAAGAACTGCCCACATGTAGGTATATTCAACCCTATCAAGAGCTTTAGATTGATCTAGACTAACCAAATGTCCTAATAATTCCTGGGTAATGCCTTTATGCAGAATTTCTCTAATAAGAATCAGGTCATCCTGTATCTTACGTGAGGGTACCCCACTAAACTGTGTGGGGTGAATTATATCATCCAATATATTCACCAATCTATTCCCTAGTACCTTCATCAAAATTTTACTATTGGTATTTAACAAAGTGATTGGTCTCCAATTCTTTAAATCTTCTTTATTCCCATCCTTAAATAAGAGAACTAAAACTCCTTCATACATACTAGGTGGTAAACTTCCTGTACTAAGAGCACTATTTAACACTACCACAAGTTCATCCCCTAGTACTTCCCAAATTACTTTATAAATGGCGTGTGATAGGCCATCAGACCCTGGGGACGTTCCTTTAGAAAGGGACCAGTTCTGCAACAGAGATAGGAGAAACTAAATTACGACCACACTCCTCTGAAATATGAGGGAGGTCACATTCCTTCAACCAATCGGACATTGCATCCTTTGACAAGTTAGCACTTGTAAAAAATTTGGAAAAATACCTCCCAATTTCATTCAATATGGCAGAGTTGTCTGTGACCTTAGTACCATTAAGGAGTTGTAAGGCATCCATAATTCTTTGTTCCCGAACCTGAGCCAGGGTGTCAAAAGGAATGGTATCAGATTTTTTTCCAAAAACCCCAATACCGTTGCTGTTTGATCATCCTTTGCATCAGTTCTTTTTGTAAAACTGATAGTTTATTTTTAAGAATCTTAATAGCACCCAAATCCCCCTTACCCTCTTCATAGTACTGGGCAACCAAAACCCTAAGCTGTGCCCTAAGATGCCACAAAGTGTGCCTTTTAAAGGAGCCATTAAGCCTCCCTACGGACTGAAAATAGGAACGAAGAAAAAATTACTCACCTTAGTAATGTTGTTTCTTCTAATGGAGTCTTGCTATATTATGACATATGCAGTGAGTCCCAACCTTCAAACTGCTCCGGAGGTGAAAGAGTTAACTTTCCATGCCAAGCATGGAACTCTGAGCACGAGCTTGGTTGAAAACTCTGTCTGTTGTTCTTCAAACTCAAACTGTCAGATCTTTACGAGCAAAACTCACTAAGGTTCTGTGTGGAAGCTGTAAACCTACACTAGCCAACTGGCTACTAAATATAAGAACACATTTTTTGGTCCCAAAACAAAGACTCAAGTCAGGAGACCCAAAAAATGAAAAACACAACACCAAGTCACCCCAAAAAGGGAGGGGTGAAACAACAAGGTGGGCATCTACTAAGTGCCAACACTGCACTGCCCACCCACATCCCAAAAACAGAGGTTCTGAGAGGGGCAGGCAGGGGAGGTCATAATATAGCAAGACTCCATTAGAAGAAACAACATTACTAAGGTGAGTAATTTTTTCTTCAAACAACATGAAGTCTTGCTATATTATGACATATGTCTGACCTACAGCAGTACCTCCATGGAGAGGGACATAACCTACTTAGGAATAGGCTCTGAAGCACAGCTGTGCCAAACCGAAGCATCACCCCTAGCCTGGATGTCCAGGAGTAATGCTTGGTAAAAGTGTGAACTGTTTTCAGGTAGTTGCTGACATATCTCTAGGATAGGGATGTCCCTGGCAGCAGCCAGAGATGCAGCTGTACCTCTGGTAGAGTGAGCCCTCAGGCCTGAGGGAGGAACCTTACCTAGTTTTTCAAAGCAAAATTGGATACAAGAGACAATCCACCTGGCAATGGATCTTTTAGTAGCAGGTTTCCCTTTACCAACCTCACCATAAGTGAGGATCAGTTGAAGGGAGTCAAACCTGTGACCCTTGGTATGTTCTATGTAGTAACTAAGGGCTCTTTTGACATCTAAACTGTGCAGTCTCCTCTCGCCAGAGGAGGAATGGTCAGTGAAGTACACAGGAAGAGACATAGATTGATTAAGGTGGAAGTCTGAAACCACCTTAGGCAAGAACTTTCTGTTAGTCCTGAGGACCACCTTATCTCTATGAAAGGAGATAAATCAGGCTCCACTGACAATGCTTGTAATTCACTTATCGCCTGGCAGAAGTGATGGCTACAAAAACACAGTTTTCCAAGTCAAGTACTTAAGCTCTGCTGAAGACAAGGGCTCGAAAGGGTTGCATAAGCTGGGCAATGCAAATATTAAGATCCCAGGCAGGGCAGGGTCCCTGAATGGAGGGTTGGTGTGAAGCAACCCTTGAAAAACTTGGAGAATACAGGATGAGCTGAAAAGAAGAGGGTTTACCTGCTGATAAGAAAGCAGACACGGCTGCCAGGTGCACTTTTAGGGTAGCTGGTCTCAGCCCCAAAGTATTCAAATGCACCATATAATCCAGGACTGTGGGTAAGTCAGCAGATTCTGGGGAAATATGCTTGCCAGAACACCATATGGAAAATCTCTTCCATTTGGAATTATAAGTAGCCCTGGTGGAAGGCTTCCTAGAAGCCTTCAAGATATCCAATACACCTTGGAAGAGGTGTAGGTCAGCAAACTCTAACTCTTCAAGAGCCAGGCCTTGAGATTGAGAGATTTGAGGTTCGGGTACCAAACTCTCCCCTGAGCACAGGTTAACAGGTTGTGATTCCTGGGAAGACACAGGGGAAGGTGGACTGCTAAGGACATAAGGAGTGGGTACCAGGGCTGTCTGGCCCAATCTGGAGCAATCAGGATCATCTTGCAGGGTTGAGATCTGATTTTTACTAGCACCTTGAACAGAAGAGGGAAGGGGGGAAAGCATAGAGAAACTTCCCTTCCCCACTGATAAGGAAGGTATCCAGAGGGACTGAGCCCAACACTGGGGGCCTGCAGCCAAAAAGGGGAAGTTGGTGATTGTCTGGGGCTGCAAAAAGATCTATCTGCGGGGTGCCCCATCTGGCAAAAACTACCTCCAGTACTAGGGGATCCAGTGACCATTCGTGATGGCCCTGGGAAATCCTGCTGAGAGCATCTGCCAGGACATTGTCCTTGCCTGGGAGGTGAACTGCAGTAAGGGAGGTGTTCAGGGAATAAGCCAGAGACCACAACTTCATTGCTTCGGTGCACAAGGCCGTAGACCGAGTGCCTCCTTGCTTGTTGATGTACCACATTGTAGTGGTGTTGTCTGTTCTGACCTGTACAACTTTGTTCTGAACAGATGTGGAAAAAACTTGAAGTGCTAGAAAAACTGCTCTGAGTTCCAAAAGATTGATGTGGAGCAGAGATTCCTGAGGGGACCACAATCCCTGGGTAGTGAGGTCGCCCATGTGTGCTCCCCACCCCAAGAGGGATGCATCTGTAGTAAGGATTAAGGAGTGAGACTGAGGGATGAAGGGGACCCCCTGTCTCAGATTGCTCTGGTCCTGCCACCACTGAAGGGCTTGGATCAGGGTTTGAGTCACTGGGATCAATTTGGTTAGAGGGTCTCTCCTTTGAGACCAAAAGGCTCTCAAATGGAACTGGATGTCCCTCATCTGAAATCTTGCTCCTGCACTACTGCTGTAGAAGCAGCCATGTGCCCCAGGAGCTGCAGAAAATGCCTTGCTGGTTGAGAGACCTGCAGGGTGAAAGAGGAGGCCAGAGAGACCAGGGTCCTTGCTCTTTCCAGAGGAAGGAAGGCTCTGGCCTTTTTTGTGTTCAGTTCTGCACCTATGAAGGTGAGAAGCTGGACAGGCTCTAGAACTGACTTTGGAAGATTGAGAAGGAAACCTAGAGATGCGAGCAGTTGCTGAGTTACCTGAAGGTGTAGTTTGACTTGGTCTGGAGACTGGCCTACTATGAGCCAGTCGTCCAGGTAAGGAAAGATGGCAATCTTTTGCCTTCTTAAGTGGGCCACTGCTACTGCCAGGCATTTTGTGAATACCCTCGGGGCAGAGGTAAGGCCGAAGGGCATTGCTCTGAACTGGTAATGGCCTGAGGGCAGTTCGAATCTGAGGTACTTTCGATGGGAGCTTCTGATAAGAACATGGAAGTAGGCATCCTTGAGGTCCATGGACACTAGCCAGTCCCCTGGCCTTAGAGAGGGTAAAATAATTCCCAGAGTCACCATTTTGAATTTTGGTTTTAAAAGGTGCTTGTTTAGGTATCTGAGACCCAGGATGGGCCGCCAATCTCCTGTCTTTTTTGGGGTAAGGAAGTACCTGGAGTACAACCCTTTGCCCTGGTGTAGGGGTGGAACCCTTTCCACAGCTCTGAGAGCCAGGAGGGTAGAAACTTCTGTTTCTAGGGCAAGTGCCTCTGATGGATTTGCAGGTGGAAAGGACCTGGTTTTCATCTTTGGAAATTTTTTGAAGCTGAGAACCAGTCCCTGGCTTACTACTTCCAGGACCCACTTGTCTGATGTTAAAGACTTCCAGTCCTGGACAAAGTAAGCCAGCCTGCCCCCTACAGGTAGTGGAGAATCAGCCCTGGTCACCCCATCAGGGTGCCTGCTTGGCAGGGGCTTTAGGCTGAGGGGTGGAAGCAGGTCTGCTTGTACCCCGTCTGCCTCTCCCTCTAAAGAACCCCCTCTGGGCATAAGCTGAAGAGGCCTGGGCTTGGTAAAAACGTCTATGAAAAGGTCTGCCCCTGCCCCTGGAAGGCTGCCTTTGAGGAGTGGCCTGCCTTTCCTTGGCCTGTGCACTCCTATAGGTGGTCCTATACTCATCCATTTTCTTCACGTAATTCTCTGTCTGCTCCCCGAACAGAGAATTACCCACAACAGGAAAATCCATGGCCTTAGTCTGGGTATCCTGCGACAGGCTAGTACATCTGAGCCAAGCCATCCTGCGAAGAGCCACAGATGTAGCCAGGACTCTTGATGACACATCATTAAAGTCCACTGCAGCATGAAATTGCACCTTAGATGCCTCAATACCATCAGCAGCCACCTGCTCCAGCTCCTTGGCAAGCTGGCCAGGGACCTGCTTTGCTAGAGCCATAACGGTGTCCCATCTGGATTTCTGGTATCTAGCAACATAAGCCATATAATTTGCCTGTCTGAGTCCCAAGGATGCTGCCATGTACTGTTTCTTTGCCATGGCATCAATCCTCCTGGAGTCCTTGTCAGGGGTGTGAAGCCAAGGAATATTTGCCTTGTCACAGGCTGCAGCCTGCACTACCCCAACATGGCTGCATTGTTGTGTAAGGAACTCCGTAGTACAGCCTGACAATGTGTACCTCTTGTCCATTCTTTTATCCACAGGAGGGACAGTGTGAGGAGTTTTTAGAATTTTAACTGTCTGTTTTCCAAAAGATTTATGCAAAGGAATAGACAGTCTCCTAGACTCTGGGATATCCATCATTTCTACATAGTCAGGCTCCTCTTGATCATCCACAGCTTCCTCCATAGGGAGCTGAATGGTTTCAGACACTTTTTTATAAAACATAAAATGAGAGGGGGACTCAGAAAGCCTAGGGGGAGACACTCCTGAAGGTCTGTCTGGGGAGATGTTCAGCTCAATGGGCACATCCAGACTTTCAAATCCACATTCACTCTCCTCATACTCCTCTTTCCCCTCCTCCGGTTCATAAAATTCCTCTAATTCATATTCCTGAACCGGTGGAACCGACCGAACCGTATACTTACCTGATGGTGCCGGTTTGGTCGGAACCGGGGAAAGCGACTGGACAATTTTAATCGCTTTGGCTATTTCTTCAGCAGTTGGAGATGGAAATTTTGGCTCCACACCTGCTGATTTTCTAGTCCTTTTTGCTGGAACAAACTCCTCCGAGTCAGCTCTCCTTTTGCCCAAGGAAGTCTCGCCCTGGTCAGAGGGCACTCCCTCCAGTTCAGTTACAACCGAACCGGGCTGGCCATCCGGGTCAGTGGACTTCTTGGCCTCTCTTTCCCTGAGCCTACCAACTCTCTTATCCAGGATAGCTGCAGGAGAATTTCTGCAAATCTGCCAGTCTGCATTGAGGTGGTCAAACCTCAGACAATAAACACAGGTGGTGTGGAGGTCAGCCTTGGCAAAGGCTTCCCCACAAACACTGCAGTGTTGAAACCCAGTGGGCCCGGTTTTTCCTTTGGGTTTCTCCAACACAGTGCCAGCCTAACCAAAACTTGCCCATTTATGGCAATCCGCCAAGCAAGACCCTCTTATCGGTTCCCAATTGTGTCACGGGTCGTGGAAAAAAACGTAATGAAATCCGTTCTTTTTAGAACCGATAAGAACCGGGAACCACACTCTAAAAGACAGATTAATGTATTTATAACAACCTGATCGGTTCAAACCAAACCGATAATGCCATTTACAAGTTCCACACAGAAAGTAAATGTAAAACCTATCTAGTACTTACGATACCACAGACAGAGCTTGAACCGACCGGTTGCAGTTTAAATTTGGTTAAAAAAAAACTGAAAAAATTAATACTTTAACCGACAAAATGAACCGAGCAGAAGGAGAAATCTCCGGAGCGACTGTTCAGAGGGCGGAGTAAAGAATCTGACAGTTTGAGTTTAAAGAACAACAGACAGAGTTTTCAACCGAGCTCGTGCTCAAAGTTCCATGCCTGGCATGGAACGTTAACTCTTTCACCTCCGGAGCAGTTCGAAGGTTGGGACTCACTGCATATGTCATAATATAGCAAGACTTCATGTTGTTTGAAAGTCATGTTTCGAATCTTCCCACCATTGATTTTTATCCCCATAAAGGAAAAACACAGATTTCCCTAGCTTTCATGATGTACTGAAAACCTGCCTGTACCATGGGTAAATCTATTAAAGAAATATTTAACTTCCAGAACCCTGGACCCTGCCTTTGTTCAGGTACATTTCCTACTGTCAAAATTAACATGCGATGATCAGAGGTTGCCACATCACTAACTACGGCCTTTTGAATGCTAAAACAGGCTGAAATAAAAATAATCAATCCATGATATAGGCCAGGCATATGTATGGAAGCTCCTATATTACCAGACCCAAACATATCAATGAGACCTACTTCAGAAATAACTTTTAACAAACAGGAAACATCACAATATTGTTTTTTTCCAAATATATTACTTCCACTCTGAGGGAAAGAGCAATTAAAATCCCCTTCAAAAATGACCGGCATACTAGTAAATAAAAAAGGTTGTATGGTGCGGAAAAGCCTTGCCCTTTCATATTTTAATTGGGGTGCATATATGTTTATTAACCTCATTGGCAAATTCTTCCAAACAACATCTAATAGTAAAACCCTCCCCTCCAAAATCTCTAAATGCCTAATTATTTTTACCGAAAAAAAACAAATCCCCACCCCAGAACACTGTTCAGACCCCTGAGACCAGTAGCTATCCCCCCACAACCAACCTACAGAGGCCACCTCCAGAAGACCTGGGGAATGCAGACGAACGTCCTGAAAAAATACACACTCTAAATCAGATAGCAAAAGAAAGCCCATATGTAGCCAGTCTTTTAAATTTGGACTGGATGCTATTTACATTCAAAGATGCAATTTGAAACTGATAACGAAGATTAATCATAAAAATCAAAAAACAGCGACGAAATCACCTCACTTTATTTTACTAGAGGCCCGGGTAATCCTACCACTAGTTTTAGGCCCTGGGGTACCAACCAGCGGTCCACCTGGATCCAATAAATCCCCACCCAAGAGCAGACTCCCTTCCACTTCAGTAGTTTCTGTCTCCTGGTCTGAAGAAACATCTCACAACACCTCATAATTATTTGTCTCCTCTAAAGGTTCTGATGTTTTTTTCAAACCCTTTGGCCTAGCACCCTTCCCTCTCTTTGGACGAACCACTACAAAATCTTGGGAACTAGGTAAAGAATCTGATGGAATAAGGGGCACCCCTAACCTTTTCTGTGCAGTGGACTGTGCTATACCACCCCCAGTTACAACAGCCAATAAAGTGGAGGTGGAGGGGTCCACATTCAGGTATCTGCTGCATATGTCTACTACCAGAGGTTTGAGGCCCAGGAAACACGTGGGGGCAATAGCTTCTTTAATGTAATAATCCTGGACTCCAAAGTCTGCATTTTCTGTATTCCTGGCTGCCCAAGGACAATCAGTAAATACATGACCTACCTCCTCACAAAGGTTACATTTAGGGTCTTGAAAACAATGTGCACTAACATGGCCTAATTCCCCACAATATGTACATTTCAATAACTCACATGTAGTACTAATGTGTCTAGTAGATCCACATTTAAAGCACATCCTAGGCTCCCCAGGATAAAACAGAAACCCCTTATCCTATGAAAAAACAATTAGGCAGATGAATAACATCCTGCTCAGATTGGTGTAATTTAATCTCAAACTTCCAACCCCCAGTCCAAAAGCCTTCATCATCCAAAATGGGGAAGGATTCCCCTGAATAGTACACCGGTTTTCCAACCAGTGCACCACATCAGTTATATTAACCCCTTCATTTCGAAAAAGAATAGTAATTACCCTAAAAGGTTGTTTAGAAAAGGGTATTACCATAAAATCTACCCATAAAGGGTTGGTTTTTAAATTTGAGAATCTACACCAGAATTTCTCGAGCAAAGCTGGAGTATGAAAACTAACATCAAAAGTACTTTCTCCTGGTGCATGGATTAAGGCATAAACCTCTGAAGGGGAAAACACCAAGGACTGTTTAAGCAAGATTTTCCCCACATGAAAACGATCAGGTGCCGACTCCTTCTGTCCCACATACTGTATCTTAACCTCACTGCATTTCTGCGTTTCGCCAAATCGATGGTTTTATGGAAGTGGCTTGCATAAGTTGGGGGGGGGCCTGTAACAGAAACCTCCCGTTCCTCTGGTGAAGAAATCCTCTGATCAGACTGTGAAGGTTCCAAAGCTACCCCCAACCCCTGCTGTATTTTTGAATCCCCAGAGCCAACAGTACCTGAAACAACAAATGACCCTCCCGAATCCATCACGGGAGAGAAAGTCAATGGTTTCGCTGATCCCAACGGCAAACAAACCGGGTCTGGCTGCCATACTCCTTGAGAAGGGGACGTCCATCCGGCTGAGAGGAGCGCTTTTTCCGGCAACCAGTCAGCGTCATCACCCTCGCTCCATTCACATTGTGGGGGCCTTTCTTCCTGGTCTGGAAGTAGATTTCCATGCTCTACAGCCGCCAGCACCTTCAAAGGACCCAAAGAGTTGTCCGATATCGGAGAAACTGCTGAACGCTTCCATTTACGGTCGTCATCACGCTGTGCCAGCGAATTATCCAGCTGCTGCTTAATTCTGTCCAATTCCTCTTCCAAACACTGTTTTTTTTGTTGTAAATCAAGCATGTCTCCTGAGTCCACGTTAGAAATTGTTTCGCAGGCGATAAGCTGGCCACCCCTCGGGTGCTCCCCAGCCACCGCTTCTACAGAATCAGATACCTTAGTTGTTACATCCATACTGAGCAGCTCCACGGATTCTTCTTCTAACAACCTCACTTTTACAGTCTCAGCCATCGACTGATTCATCACACAAACGGCAGGGCCCCCTACTGGACAAGAGTAGGGGAATCTCCCCAGTGTTCTAGCCAAATTTCCCCCATTCACTAAAAATACTACTGACAGTTTAATCTGGTTCAATGTCAGTTGGCATACATCTGTATCCCCCTGCCCCGGGACGAGGCTGAAAATATGCAGAACTCTCTAGTCGTCCTTTCCAGGTCAACAGTTTTAAATAAAATAAATCTTTGTTCCTACCCCTATATTTTCCAGCCCCCCCCCAGCCTCCCATGTGGCACTGAATCAGAGGCCTTGCTGAAATCCAAATACAGGACATCCACCACATGGCCTTTGTCCAGTTCCCTTGTTACCCAGTTGTAGTACTCAATCAGGTTTGTCTGGCAGGATCTTCCTGAGACAAACCCATGCTGCTGACCATCCTGAAGACCACTGTTCTCCAAGAAGGTCACCAGCCTCTCTTTTAGGATCGTCTCCATCAGTTTTCCCACAACTGATGTGAGGCTCTCTGGTCAGTAGTTGCCTGGTTTGTCCTTGGGTCCACTTTTGTGAATGGGTACCACATGGGCCATCCTCCAGTCCAGTGGTACACATCCTGTGTCCAAGGAGGTATTGAACAGGTCAGCCAACAGTCCTGCCAGGATGTCAGCTAGTTCCTTAAGTACCCTGGGGTGAATGTCATCTGGACCCGGTGCCTTATTCCCCCTCAGTGCCCTTAATCCTTTCAGCACCCTATCCTCTGTAATCCCTGTATCTGTCACCTCCCCCCCGCCCACTCTTCCTCTCCCAGGTGGTGCCTGCCCCCCTTTCTCCTTCATGAACACAGAGCAGAAATAATCATTTAGTGCCTCTGCCTGGTCCTTCCCCTTCTCCACCCAGCCCCAGTCCTTCTTTATCCTCACTATCTGATCTTTGTTTTTCCGCCTTTCACTGATGTATCTGAAGAAGTCCTTTTCTCTGTTCTTAATGCCCTGTGCCAATCTCAACTACCTGGAAGCCTTGGCCACTCTGACCAGCCTGGTAACCTCCCTGGCCTTCTTCATATACATCTCCCTGTTGTCCTCCCCTCCCAATTTTCTGAGCCTCTGAAATGCCTTTTTCTTGGCTCTCACCCCCTCCATGACCTCCTGCATCAGCCAACTGGGTTTTTTTTGCCCTCTCCTTCTAACTCCTTGTTCTTGTACATGTCTCAGTAGCCTCCACCAGACCTTTCTTAATAATATCCTATTTTTGGCTAGCATCCATGCATGGTCGAATACCCGCCAGATGCCTACCCACAATATCCCCATCCTTTTAAAGTCCACCCCCTTGAATTCAATCACCCTGATACTTGTACCTCCTGATTCCCTTCCCATATTGAGCGTGAACTATACCATGTTGTGGTCATTCCCAGCCAGAGGGTTCTCCACCTCCTGATCCCTTACAGCCTCCCCATTTGACAGAACTAGGTCTATAGTCCTATCCAATGTAGTTGGCTCCCAGACTAACTGCACCAGGAAGCTGTCCTGGAATGCCTCTAATGCGGCCTGCTCCTTTGCACTTGTGGTGATATGGGTGCTGCACTCGACCCCCGGTAGGCTGAAGTCCCTCCCTCCACAGTGTTTCCTTTCCTACAGACCCTTTTGATTTGCTCAGCTAACTCCCTATCCAGGTCAGCCCCTTGGGCTGGCAGCCTGTACACCACTCCCATCCTCAATGTCCTACTTTTTAAGTCTTGGAACTGCATCCATAGGGCCTCTGTTCTACCTTCCTCACCCTCCTCCCTTATACACCTTATCCCCTCCCGTACATATATTGCCACCCCCCCTTTCCCTTAGCCCTGTCCTTCCTGAATATCATATAATCTGGGACTTTCAAATCCCATTCCTGGTACTGGGCAGCCCATGTTTCCGTGATGGCCACAATGTCCACCCTCCCTACTGCCAAGAGAGCCTGTAATTCTGCTGATTTATTACCAAGGCTTCTCACATTCGGTGAGACCACCCTCCAACCTGAACTTGCCCCCTCCCCTCTCTGGTACCCCCCAATCCGCCCCCCCCGTGCCACTGCTCCAAGTGCCTTCCTGCTAGCCTGGGGGGTAAGCTTGTTTGGCTCCCCACTCTGAGATCCACGCCTACCATCTGTCCACTCGCCACTCCCCTACCTAGTTTAAATCCACCTTCGTAGCTATGTATTCCCTACCCTCTGCTTTAATAACTCCTTCCCCACCCTGCTCAAATGTAGCCTATCCACTGCATAAAAGTTTACTGTTGTCCCAGAGCCTGTCCCAGCCCCCCACCAACCCATATGCCCTGGAACAACACCATTCTCTCAGCCAGGTGCTGAACTCCCCAGTCCTTACCTTCCTCGCCGTGCTAACGCTGGGTACTGGGAGCACCGCTGAGAAGGCCACCGATTCCCCCAGTTCCCCACACAGCCTGCCCAGATCCTCGAATCTCTCCCTCACTACTTCCACCATCTCCCCTGCCAGGTCATTTGTACCTACGCGCACCACGAGATGCAGTTTCCTTCTACTCCTCCTAGCACACTTAAGAATTGATTGCCCTGCCTGCAGTTAAGCCAGATGTGACTATGTCATTCCCCCTTGCTGCCTCATCTTATGCCCTTCAGTATTGAATCCCCCAGCACTAATACCCCTCCCTCTCCAATCCTTGTCCCCCCACCACCCTTTTACCTTGGTGACTACTGCTAGATTCCTCCTCAGCTGAAACCCTCCCCTTCCCCCGTTACGGATCCCCCCTCCACTCCAGACCTATCTCTGCTCCCCTCAGTGGTCCCTCACACTCCTCCCGCTCTTTCCTTTCCACCCTTGGCCCCCCCCCCACTCCGTGGGAGTTGATGGTTCTCCCAAGATGCAAACAGATCTTTTTTTGAGAGTGCCCCACTTTCTGAGCACTGTAGCCAGAACCTGCTGGTTTAAGGCCCATTTGTGATTTCCCTGGCTGATTCTGCTTAGGGAATCTGACAGGACATTGTTTTTGCCTGGCAGATGCATTGCACATATGTTGGCCTCTAAGGAATATGCTAGGTCCCAGATCCTCATTGCTGCTGTACACAGTTTTGAGAATCTTCCTCCTCCCTGCTTGTTTATGCAGTACATTGTTGTGGTGTTGTCTGTCCTGATTTGGACAGTCTGACCCTATAGCTGGGAGGAGACAGACTGCATTGCTAGCAGTACTGCTCTGAGCTCCAGGAGGATTGTGTGCTTTAGTGACTCCTGTGGGCTCCATGTGCCAGTCACTGAGAGGTCGTGCAGGTGTGCGCCCCAACCCAGGAGTGAGCCAACGCATCTGTAGTAAGAATGCTTACTGGCGACTGCTGAAGGAATGGAATGCCCTCCAAGGGTTGCCTTCTTCCTCCTGCCACTGTAATGACTCCACCTGTGCTTTTGTCACTGCCACTAGCTTTGAAAGTGGATCACATCTTTGGGACCAGCTGTTACTTGAGTGGTACTGGGATTCTCTCATTTGGAACCTGGCCCATAGAACCACAGCTGCGGATGCAGTCATGGGACCAAGTAACAGTAGAAAGTCTCTTGCAGATCTTGGCAGACCTGCTGTGAATGACTCTGCTGTTTCTATCAAAGCTTAATTCTGGCCTGTGGGAGGAAGGCTTTCCCCTGCAGAGTGTTTACCTCTGCTCTTATAATGTCCAGTACTTGCATAGACTCTAGCTAGGACTTCTACAGGTTTATCAAGAATCCCAAATTCTCCAAGGTGCTTTTTACCAACTGAACTAAACACCTTGCCTCTTGCTCTCTCTGAGACCATCCAGGCAGGGGAAAACCGCCACGTCTTGTTTTCTCAGATAAGCTGCCACCACAGCCAGGCACTCTGTTAACACCCTTGTTGCTGAAGTAAGGCCAAATGGGAGAGTTGTGATCTGGTACTGGCAGTTCCCCAGCTTGAATCTGAAGTACTTTCTGTAAGACTGACTGGAATATGAAAATAGGCATCTTTCACATCCAGGGATCTCAGACAATGACCTTTCTGCAAAGATGGTATCATTGTTCTTAGTATGACCATCTTGAATTTTAATGTTATCGTATGTTTGTTCAGGAACCTACAGTCTAAAATGGGTCACCACTCTCCATTTTTCTTGTGGGTCAGGAAGTATCTTCTGTAGGAGAGTGAACTGGAAAACTGTTTCTGCAGGGTTGGAAAGTGTGTGAACTGTAGACACAAACCCTGTCCCAATACTTCCAGCTAGGGTTGTCAGAACTAGTTCGTCAAAGATTCGAACCCTCCTCGAACCCTGGTGTTCGAGTTCTAACTTAGAACTCGAACACTAAAAGATTCACAAAAGGGTTCAAATCTGAGTCCTCCCAACTCCCATTACGTCTTTTTCCTAGCCCCAGCCCAGCTGATGACTTGTGTGTGGGGAGTAGGGCGGAGGCACGTCCCAGCAGGCAGCCCCGATGTGGGGGTGGGGGTATGTGTGGGGACTGGAGGAGACACATCCCAGCAGCAGCAGGCAAGTGGCAGTGTTGTTGGGGCTGCCAGATCCACCGCGAGTTGTCTCACAATTTGCGCTTGCATAGCGTACTTACGTACGCTCAAGTGAAGTCATCCTCACCACCTGACCAATACTATGTGGTCAGGTGGGGGTCAAGTAAGCTGCGCGAGCCGCAGGATCTGTGGGGGTATTTATTTAGGTGGATGCAAGCATAGAGCGCCATTTGCTGAGGATTTCAGGAGGCAGCAGCAGCCTACTTAACTGTAGCGTACCGCTACTACTACAGACAGCATTCTTGCCCGATACTTACTAGGCCAGGGCCCAGGTCAGTGTGGCTGCAATCGGACTGCAGCACTTGCTCGTTGCTGCAGTGCTTATTGAATTATTTAAAAAATTCCATCATCCATTTTCCTGCGAAAAAGGGCTAAGCAAATTGAAAAGTTCGAAGGGGAAGGGGGGCAGGCCCGAGAGACCGAGAACGAGAGAAAGGCTGAAAAAAAGGCTCAATAAATTAACGGTCGGGTGTGGGACTAAGGGGAGGTTCAGGTGGAGGGACTAATCAGGAATTCGGAAGGGAACAGGGATCGAGATCAATATCAGGACTCAGGAGAGAGAATAAAAAAAATACAGAAAGAAGAACCTTTGTGAAATGTGATTGTGATGGATTGAAACTGCAGCACTGCACAGTGCACACTCAGCAGCTGCCAGCAACAAGCATATAACAAGGGGGAAAAAAAAAGGCAAATAAATTTGTCAGGAAGGACAGAGTATACAAGAAATAAAAATTACGTACCTACCGTAATTATGATCTTTCTGTGTATCTTCACCATTCATCACAGATGGGTACTGGCCGGAGATCAGGACCCTGTGGGATCCTTTTTTTTTGAAAAGGATGAGCGGAGTCGGCCATGGCGTTGGCGCCGCCCTTGAGGCCGACGTACTACGTGGCGCTCGAGGATTAGCCGTTAAGCTGTGTCGACTCCGCCTGCCTACCAGTTCTGAGTCGCCGGAGAGGTAAGAGGAAGGGATGGAGGGTGGGACAAGAGAGTCCAAGGGACAGAAAAAGGAAGAGAAAAACTGAACTAAAAGGAGAAATAACGACTGAGAGGATAGCATAGAGGAAGTAAGACTAAGGGGATTGGGTAGGGGCCCCAATCTCTGGAAAAGGAGGAAGGGGGGAAGAAAGAATTTAGGATAGAGTGAGAGGTAGCAAGGATCCAGGACCCTTGTCCGTCACCAGACTGTATAGGAATTGCAAGGAGTAGCAAAGCTCATTTGCCAGAATTCAAGGCACAGAATAACTGGCAATACCCCAAAAGCAGAGTCAGCTATTCTGGCGAAGGACAGGGTACAGGGACTCAGTACTCTCTCTATAAAGATATTTGGTGAAAAAAAGGGATAACAGAAGGAGGGCAACCACCAGCTCTCACTCCGTAGGAGTGAAGATATGTAGTAGAGAAGGAACACCTCGACACTGTACCCTTGGGAAGAAACTACCCCCTGTGTGTCCCAACTTTACCCGCTCAAAAGAGGGTAGGCACAGAGGGAGGAGGATCCAGAGACTGGAGCCCCAGGAGGATGGCAGGCGGGATTGTGATGAATGGTGAAGATACACAGAAAGATCACAATTACAGTAGGTACGTAATTTTATATCTTATCTGTGCCAATCTTCACCATTCATCACAGATGGTGATACCAAGCCCCGAAGGGGTTGATTAATGCACCCCTAAGGGACAGCGTCCCTTAGCCCCTCAGTGGTGACACACTAGGGGAACCTTCTGGGCCTGAGGAGGCCCGAGAGTGGGGAGAGCGAGACGGGTCCCGGAAGGGAAGGAATTTGCCCGACAAACGCCGTCTCGCCTCACGGAAAAGAGATAGGTTCCCTGGTGAGCGGAGCAAATCACCCTACACCGGGCCAAGGGTGACAACCGGGAAAGGTGAAGCCACGCCGATCTCCTGGTGCAGATCGCTGTCCCTACTACCCTGGTAGCTACCTCATTGGCGTCGTAAGATGCCCTTGCTTGGTGCCTTGCTAGCTCCAGGCCACGTGCAGAGAGTGCGATGGCTTGCCCTGGTTTGCTCGAGTCAGGCAAAGCAGCTAGGATCTGACCTAGCGCTGACCACAAGAACCTGTTGTAGGCTGCATAGTGGGCCTGATGAGCGGAGATGGAGAGAAGCAACCGTGCCGAGTAGAAAGTCTTCCTCCCCCAGAAATCAAAATCCGAAGAGTCCTGATCTGGGGGCCGGTCACGGTGGAGGACGCGAAGCCCATCAGGAGTGTATAGGTACATCAATCCGGACTGTGGATGAGGCATAGAACCTGGAGACTCCGGGGGAGTGCAATACCTCTGGCTGAGGTCCCTAGGGGCAGGAACTCCGGAGAAGGGCCTCTGCCAGAAACGCATGGACGCCTCCTGAAAGGGAGCAGGCCAGGGCAGCACCACAAGGGTGGCCGCACCGAAATCGCCTAGAAAGGCGTGCGCCGCATGCTCAGGATTGCTGACCGACAGGGGAGAAAGGTGAAGGTCCTCCATCATCCTCACGAGGAAGCGCTGATACTTGGAGAGATCAGCGGCAGGAGAGATATGGACAGATGGTTCCTCTCCCCCAGAAGAGGGGGATGAGGAGCTGGAGGTCACCATACGTCCCGAGGGTGGTTGCTCGGGGGGAGGTTGAAAAACTTGGCTGTCCATGGCCCTAACGTAGGCAGGGAACCCTGCAGCCACCGCTCTGAACTGCTCCCAGGTGAGAGGGCCGCTAGGACCAAGAATGCCTGGGAGCACTGGAGAATGCGGCAGAGGGATGGGGCAGAGCCAAGAGAAGAAGTCGTCTGACCTCTGCCAGGGCTAGGGAGCGGACCATGGACACCCGAGGAGGGTGTCCCGGAAGACTCCGCAGCCGACAGCTGTACAACCACGTTGGTACTGCCTAGGCTGCGCCTAGAAGAATCCCCCTAGTGAGGCGACCGGGGCCGTATAGATCCACAAGGATGGTCCCCTGCCTCCAAAGAATGGGACCCCCTCAAGGAACCGGAAGAGGAAGGGCAGAAGTCCGCACTACGGCTTCGTCCAGGGCCGGGGTTGACCCCAGAGAAAGGCCGGCGCGCCGACCCCTCACACCTCGACCCCTCAGAGTCCGAGAGGGTCCTGGTCCTCGAGAGAGCCAACCTAGGTAGCTGGCAGCTCTGGGCTGCCCCAGAAGGGAAGACCCAGGGAGCAGCACCCTCCCCTCCCGTAGACTTCCCGATGGGCCCCAAAGTTGGGCGATCGAGACACACTACGGGAGGGGGTACCACCGCCGAGGGGTCAATGAACCTTCCAAGGTCAGGTTGCATGGCAATGGTGGCTCGCACCATAGCCTGCTGGTCAGTACCACTGACCCCAACCTCGGGGAGAACCTGACGCTCCTCAGAAGGGGGCTGGCTGCGACTCGTCGTCGAGATCACCGGCTTGCCCTCCTCTGCAGACAACCCCGAAGGGTGTGACTGCTTGTCTGACTCCGAGCCCGACTCTGAAGAGGTACAGTCTGAGGCCCTAAGCCAAACGGTAGGAGGGCGAGGAAAAGCGACCTTACCAAGAAGCCCAGAAGCCAAAGCAGTGGCCGAGGTGGCCCCCGTGCCCTCCACAGCCCCGCAAGCGGGGCTGACAGAAGGCGGCAGGGCAGCTCGGGTCAAAGGTCCTGAGCCAGGGCCAGCCGCGGCGCCGTCAAGTCCACTGGCACCAGGGGCAGTACCAGGAACAGAGACTGTGCCGACGGCAGCCCCAGCAACGGCCTCGGCGCCACCGCCAGACCCCTCGGCGCCGCGAACGGCACCGAGGACCGAAGCGGTGCCGACGGCCCCGGAAGCAGACTGGGCGCCAAACACGGCACCATCGACTCGGCGCGCCAACGGCACCGAGCACCAACGGCGCCGACAGACGGCTCCGAAGGCCCCACGGCGCCGTGCTCAACCTTGGCACCGAGGTAAGACATAGCGAAAGGCAACGCGGAATCCAGGGCTACGGCGCAGCGAGCAGCGTCGGTGCCAGAAAGCCCATGGCGCCGAGAGACAAAGGCCCCAACGGCACCGACCAACGGCATCGACCCGGGCCTTCCAGACCATGGGAGCGACACCGGGGGAGCCTTCACCCCCGAAGGGGCGACTGCCATAGCGGCGCCTCCCGCCCGCTCCCGGGAGGAAGCAGGACGGGCCTCCTGCGCCGCGGGAGGAGCCTCGGCCAAGGCTAGGCTGCAAGAAGCCGAGGTTCCCTCCTCCTCGGTCCATATAGAACCAGGAGGGGACCCGGAGGAAAGGCAGAGAGAGCGCGACTTGGCCCGACGAGTGCGAACCTTACCCCCGAAAGTCGGCGGAGCTCGCCCTACTTTGAATGCACGCTGTTCTAGGATGTGGCGGTCCATGGAGAAGCAGGCGTCGCACGAATCCATGTCGTGAAGCGGGCCAAGACACGCGAGACACCGGTCATGCTGGTCGGTAATGGAGTACTTGTGGCCGCACAGGCACCGACGCACAGGGGGCCGCCCTGCCTTAGAAGGTTTCTTGCCCTCCGACCGCAACATGACCTGCGGAAAAAAACACCAAAAATAGACTCGACGTCGCTATACTTTAAAATAAATGGAAAGATCTTACCAGCAACGTCGAATGGAGGCAGAACCCAGAACTAGCAGGAGACCGACGGACTGTCAAACGCACAAATTCGAAGGCTAAGGCCTAAAAACTGTCAAAAACTTCTTCAGTGGCTTCCACGAGGTGACCTCGACGGGGAGACGAAGAGTGGTAGGCAGGCGGAGTTTACACAGCTAACGGTTAATCCGAGCGCCACGTAGTACATCGGGCCCTCGAGGGCGCGCAGACGCTGCGTCGACCAGCCATCCTTTTTTAAAAAAAAAAAAGGCTCCTGCGGGGTCCTGATCTCCGGCCAGTACCCATCTGTGATGAATGGTGAAGACTGACACAGATAAGATCTGTGCTCAAGCTCATTGTGCTGTGCTGCTAAGGGGGATCCTCCTCTTGACTTTCACCCTCAAAAATTCCAGTCCTTATTAGTCCTTATACAACAGCACAAGGCACTGGCAGTAAGGCACTGACTGAAGGCAGGCAGTTAATTTTTTTGGACACCACTCCTCTGTGTGTGTGTGTGTGTGTGTGAGACTTCTACTTCTCCACTCCCGAGTCCCTGTGTTGTGTACGTGACTCCCTGCTCCCATCTCCCGAGTCGTGTGCTGTTAGTACCCTTACATGACAGAAGCTTAGAAATATAATTCTCATTCCCTGTGTTGTGTGTTATCTATGTATGTATGTGACTCCATCTCCTGTGGTCAGCCCATCACCCTGCTGCTGTGTGCCCACTGACTGCACTGTACCCTACCCAGTGTGCGTTACAGAGAGGAGCCCAGTGGCCTGTTGTGTGGTGGCATACAATAACCTTACATGACAGAAGCGTAGAAAAATAATTCTCATTCCCTGAGTTGTGTATGTGACTCCGTCTCCTGTGGTCAGCCCATCACCCTGCTGCTGTGTGCCCCCTGACGGCACTGTACCCTACCCAGTGTGTGTGTTACAGAGAGAAGCCCAGTGGCCAGTTGTGTTGTGGCATTAACCTTACATGACAGAAGTGTAGAAATATAATTCTCATTCCCTGAGTTGTGTACGTGACTCCGTCTCCTGTGGTCAGCCCATCACCCTGCTGCTGTGCAGGTGAAAAGACACAAACAGTCTTTAGCTATCTTCCTAGCACTCTAACAAAATCTGTCCCATGTGAGGTGTGGAATTATTTCTCTGTCAGTAAAACTGATCCATGCAGAGCAATTTGTTCCCTGTGTAAACAGAGTGTAAGCCGTGGTAAAGTTGTGTCATGCCTTGGCACTACAGCTCTTTGTCAGTGTCAGTGGTTCAGTAGGTAGCACCCTCTCCTCTGAGGCCTGGAGATCAGAGGGCTGTGGGTTCAGTTCTCACATCTGGCACTTGAGTTAATATCCCAGTAATGACACTGTAGTGCAGCATGAGAGGGGTGCTGCACTTCTGAGGTGCCGTCTTTCGGATGAGACGTTAAACCGAGGTCCCATCTGCCTGGATTGGTGGTAGTTCAGGTGGATGTTAAAGATCCCATGGCACTTATCGAAAAGAGTAGGGGAAAGTTTTATTGAAACAAAAAATCAGGTAATAAACAGTAAAGAAAACACTATAAGAACAAACCAGGTAAAACTTAAGGCAGTATACAACATTATTCAAACCAAAAGGTATGGGAGAAAACAATAAAGAAAACTAAGGGTATTACATTGAGAGAACAAAAGTCCTTCAAGTCACCGATGCATCCGAGTCTGTGATCCAAGGTAGGGCTTTCCAAACAGCGAACAGACCAGGCCTTGAATGAGATACGAGTTCATGTGCATAAACAGTTTTTAAATCCCGAACAATCTTTTTTTCAATTTCTAAATACGTACAGATTTTCTGCTGCAGGGTGAACTGACATCTCGCCATCCAAATGTGCCATTTAATTACAACAAAAATAAGATTTAAAGTATCAGTGTTCCACAGAGACCATTGAGGGGGGAATGCTCCATACATAATCATTGGGTAAGAGACAAATTGAAGCAATGGCATACCCCATTTTTGGGCTAGAAAAAAAACACCATTGTTGTATAAAGGGGCAATCAAAAAATAAATGAGAAATAGTTTCCAATTCATCAATACAGGAGGGCCTAGAACACATCCTGTCTTGAAACTGTTTATGTTTATGGTTCGATTTAACATTAATTCTCTCATGGCAGGATAACCAATGGAAGTCCCACAAATGTATTAGGATTCGAACACAACGCAACAAAGTAAACAGAGAAGGACAATATTGGGTTGGGCATTTAAAAAAAAGGAGACTGAACTGCACACACAGAGGAAAGAAGCAATCTATACAGAGTTTTGAGCCCATTAGTGAGAAGCATTTGTGGGGTGACTCGCCACTGTTTCATACGTAGAAATGTATACCTCACATAAGGTGGCGTGTTTCCTGAAGTACGCAGAATACGCAGGGAGTTATGTTCCCATTGGTGAAACCATATTTTACAAGAATCATAGAACCATGCTTCCCATCCTTTCTGAGAGTTGATCAAAAACGGGCTTATATTCGCCATGAAAAAAATACTGGAAAAAAACAAAAGGGGGTTATAGTCATGCCAACACCACCTTCTGTGATAGGTAGATAGGTGACATCCGATTTTATCAGGTTCAGCCTGCTCCCCCATAATGCCTGAAAAAAGAGGCTCAGAATCGCCGTTTACAATTGTTTTGGAATTGGAAATATATAGCTAACATAGAGAAAAAATGAGAGTAAATATGTCTTAATCAAATAGACTCTTTTTTTTTTTTTTCCCAATCTGACTCCTATTCCATGAGGCTACCTTTATGCAACCTTGTTGTAGTTTAGAAGTCCAATTATAGACATCATTGTCTCTAGTACCAAAATAAATCCCTAAAAGATGAACTGGGCCATCTACAATCTGCAATAGTCCGATGTTCCTAATCGGTGCAATGGCGGACCCCAGCTGTATACCAACACTTTTCTTAAAAATCAGATTTGCTCCTGAATATTTCCCAAATAAAGAACATTCCTGCAAGGAGGCTATCACCGAATCTGCGTCCGCTACCAAGAAGCAGATATCATCTGCATATGCAATGGCTTTGTATGGTGCAGTTGTTACAGAACACAACACAGCGTGTATCTGTGGGAGCGTATTCACACAGTGGAGCAAGACATCCAAAAACTGTATATATAGTAATGGACTCGCAGGACACCCCTGTCGGACTCCCCTCCGAACAGGTATCAGAGGTCCCACCCAGCCGTTTACTACTGGCATGACCGTGGCTGTCCTATAAAAATTACGTAACCATTGGATTATGATAGCCGGTATATTCAAAAAACTGAGTGCTTGCCATAAAAAAAAATCATGATTCACAGAGTCGAATGCTGCTCGCTGATCCACAGAAATTATAAAGCCAGAGGTCGAATCTGAGTAACCGTGAGAGAACAATTCACGGATCAGAATCCAATGATCCGAGATGTTCCTGTTGGGGACAGAACAAGATTGAGCAGGATGCAGAACAGTTTCTGCTATACCTGTTAAATGTTTTGCTATTATTTTCATCAATATTTTAAAGTCAGTGTTTAGCATACAAAGAAGGCACCAATTCTCAAGAGAGTGGGCTTCCCCCTTTTGTTTATAGATATAAAGCAAAGCACCAGTCGTAAATTCTAAAGGGATAGACTCACTGTTTAACAAAGAATTAAAGACAGAGGTAAGTTCAATAAGTAATTGATCACCCAGAACTTTATAGAGAGCTGCCGGAAGACCATCTGGGCCAGGAGTTTTACATAACGGCAGAGAGGAAATTGTCGTTGACAACTCCAATGTCGTAATGGACTGGCATGCCATCTCTACCGTTTTTGTAGAAGAGAGTGGGATCTCTAAATTCTCATACAGGGCAGTAGGGTCAGGTAGGTCAGCAGGAAGGGGGGAAAACAAGGCAGTCATATGGTTAGTAACTATCTGCTGAATCTCTGTTTGAGTAGAGCATATAGACCCCGAGGAATCTGCAAGACATAACATCATGTTTTGTATCCAACCACCACTGTATCAGGTCATCATAACATATAAACACAGATTTGCGTGCAAAAAGGAAGGACCGAAGGGTCGACAAAAACACTGTATCCTGCAATAGAGAGGTGTTAAATGTCCACAACCCCGGCCCTTTTGAAAATGGGTTTGCAGTACCAACACCAACAGAAAGCAAGCTATGATCCGAGAAGGCCACAGCCTGCACCATAGCTGAAACAATTGGCAAAGTACGGGACAAGAAAACAAAATCAATGCGGGTAGCTAGTTTACCTTTATGAAACGTAGGGGTATGTTGTTGCCGAAAAGAAAAATAAGCATCAACTAAATGGGCAGTATGCATCAGCTTGCTCAGTTCCTGTGAGTCACAATACAGTTTTTTAGTAGTGGTGAAGGAACTTTTATCCTGAAGACTCAAGCCACAGCTGAAGTCACCAGAAAATAAAACTTGGAATGAAGTGTACAAATAAGGGCAAATCTCAGAAAAAAGGGCTATGCGTGCCGTTTTAATTTGAGGAGCATAAATGTTAATAACCCAATAAGGGCAATTACCTATGGTGAAGTCCAAAACCAGTGCTCTACCGGGTTCCAAATCAAATTGTTTCAAAACACGAAAGTCAGGCATATTTATCAAAATGCCAAGGCCTGAACAGGGGTCGTGACCTATGGACCAGAATGAGGGGCCTAAGAGCCAATCATTTTTCGCTTGTCTGATCACTTGAGACGTATGGAGTTTAGTATCCTGTAATAAGAAAATACCCAATGGTAAAAGTCTTAAAAAAGAAAATACTAACCGTCTCTTTAGAGCACGTTTCATACTATTAACATTAATAGTGTGACAAGTGAACTGTGCCATGGAAACAACAGGAAAGTACAAAATATCACAGTCTCCTCTTCCCAACTATATTTTTCCCTTTAAGCCTAACTTTAGCCTTACGTTTCTGCGAAAGTCCAATGCCCACTTGAGGTCCTGTGTCAGCAGGACCATCAGGGAGGGAGGAAGCCACCGAGGAAGAGTCAGACTCACCACCTGCGTCATCCGAAGTCGGTTGGAGTAATTCAAAGGAATTCGACAGGGGTATGGGTGTAGGTGACAAGGATGTCATTGGAGGCAGCAAGGGCCGAGAAGCAGTTCTCAGAGACCTACGGCGTATACCTGCAGTAGGTTCACGAGGTGGTAACATTTTACTAGGACCTGGAACAGAGTCCACATCAGAAGCAACAGGTCTGACTTTCTCCATTCGAGGGGGTTCAGGTACCAATAAGGGTGTTACAATCTGTTCAGGTTGAGGAACAGTGTTCTGGGGGGGTGCTGGCGTTAAGGGCTGTACCGCTGAATCTCCAGTAACAGAGGGGTGCTTAGCCACAGATACTCGTAACCATGCTTTTTGTGCTTGTGTGATCACAAAGCGTTGATCAGCCCCACCATCATGATCCTCTTGAGCATGAGTAGCCCATTGACAATTCTGGAATAGATGCCCTAACTCTTCACATAGGTTACATTTACTAGCATTCTGACAGTGAACCCCCACATGTCCCATTTCCCCACAGTTATTACATTTAATTTTATCACAAACGCTACTGAGATGTGAAGGATCCCCACAACTATAGCAGGCCTTTGGTTGGCCAGGATAAAACAAAACTCCCCTGTCTCGTCCTAAAAAAAAAGAATTGGGCAGGTGTATAGTACCCGAGTCATTTGTGTGTAACAGCACCCGAAACCTCCAACCCCCAGTCCAAATATTTTCAGTGTCCAGAATGACTTCAGGCTGGCCCTGTACCGTGCAGTGCTGTTTCAACCAGTACATCACATCAGATACATCAACACCTTCATTTCGGAACATAACCGTAATAAATTTAAAGGCAGGCTTCGACAGGGGGATGTCCTGAAAGGGGGTCCATAAGGGGGTACTCTTCAAAGCATGGTATCTAGACCAAAAATCATTCAAGTCCACGAGATGTCTGAAAACTTACGTCAAAGGAAAATTCTCCAGACACATGTATCAGGGCATATATCTCATGAGCGAAGAATTTCAAAGAGTCTTTTAACAGGGATCTAGCCACAAAGACACGATCCGGGGGGTCAGATAGTCCACCTTTATAAATAAGACGGACAGCATTATGCCGCTTAGCAGCTACAACAGGTGTTTTAAAGAGGGAAGAAAAGGAACGTGGAGTCCTACCCTGATCAAGGAGAGGTAGACCAGGGTCCTGACTGTAAAATCCATGGATTCCATCATAGTAGATGCCTTAGAGGTTAATCCTGTAAGAGAGATAATACAGGGTTTGGGTGAGTGACAATTCCACTGGTAGCTCAAGGGTCAGGAGAGTCCTTCAATTCCAGTCCCTTCTGTTGTTCCTCCAGGAAGTCTTCAGGTTTAGGGGAACGAATAGGGGACGGACCAGAGATCCACTGTCCCTTTGTGGGTTCCTGTATCCATCCAGCCCCTTGCAAAGCCTTCTCCACGACCATATAGGCTCAGGTTGGGGCAATATCTCAGAAAAGGAAATCAGGCTGCCAGTTTCCAACATGGTATGTGAGGAATCCTTCGGTGCTATCCCCGAACATTGCACCTTTTGCTGCATGGGCGGCCGTGCCACGTCAGTGAACAGAAAAAGCAGCGACTCAGTCCTGGGTAACAGTGGGTCAACAGAAAGTCCAAAAGAAGGATGAGAGGATCCAGGAACTGCCAGGGGGCGATCCCCCTCCGTGACTGTTTAGGCAAAGGGCGTCGTATCCTGTTGCGACATTCCGCACTGACAACTCTGCTCCGTTTTCCACCAGGCGTTTTACATTCACAACTTCCACCAGTCCACAGTGCACAGCAGGCTGCAGCACCTCCGATTCACTGGACATAGCAGCAGAGGCGTCTCCTCGATCTCCTTCAGGGCTACCGCATCGTGTAGGGCAAAGAACATCACTATCCATAGGAGCAGCTGCAGTCACAGTAAGTAAACGTTCATGCAAAAATTCGTCCGAAACGGTCTCTAGTAAATCAGAGACAGGAGCAGAGACCAAGTCTCCTGCCTCACCAGCTAGCTCTGCCGTGGTCACCAGAGCGTCCGCCATGTTGGACAGAGTACTCCCCTCTGTCAGAGTAGGGGAATTTCCCCGGTGTCCTGGCCAAATTTCCCTCATTCACAAAAAATACCACTAACAGCTTAATCTGGTTCAAGGTCAGTTGGCATTCATCTGTATCCCCCTCCCCCGGGTCGTGCCTGAAAATAGGCAGGACTTGTCTAGTGCACTTACCCGGTCAACAAAAACTAAATAAAATAAAATAAACGCCATCTGAAAAAGCATTCAGTTTTGCTTGATCGTCCAAAACCCATGTCCTCCATCTTCCAGACCGCACGTGAGAAGGGTGAGGAGGAATCTGAAATGGATACTGAATTGTCTGAACTTGATGCAGACAGAACCACTGCCAGCCCTAGGATCACTGTTACCACCAATGCCAGCACCATTAGTACCAGTTGCACATCCAGTGATGGCACTGAATGTATAAGTCCTAGTCCACCATCCCAGCGTCCATCTGCCCATCGAAGCACAGTGTATAATAAACCAGCAGGGACATGTTGTAAACAGCTAACACTGTCTCAAGCATTTGAAAGAAAGAATACCATTACTAAAAATCATCCAAAGACCCTTCATCTTAATCACAGAATTGGTGAACTGTTAGCTGGAGCCCTTCTCCCATACTCTTTGGTAGATCATGAGGATTTTAGGGAGCTCTTGAAACTAGCAGAGCCTCATTACAAAGTTCCTCATCGAAGGTACTTTTCCTATGTTGAAATACCAAATATTTATCAGGCTTTAAAAGCGACAGTGATGTTTGCACTTAAAACTGCAGAGGGTGGGGTTATTCATGTCATAACAGATATGTGGACCAGCACTCAAAACATAGATTACATGTCCCTTACCGCTCATTGGGACACGTTTTCTTGTGGTTCTTCAAAACAAGAACACCCAGAAGATGGCGCTGCTGCATATAAAGAAATTTGGGCAAAGTCATACAGCTGCAAACATCTTGCAGGAACTAAATGACCTCCTTGATGAATGGGTTTATTCTCATGGTCTAAAATGTGGCTTCATAGTAAGTGACAATGGAGCCAACATCTTGAAAGCAGTACAGGATGGAGGATTTATGCATGCTTCTTGCTTTGCACATTGCTTACATTTAATTGTCACGGGATTTCTCAGCAATGAAACACATGTGGATGGTATGATTGCTGTTTGCAAAAAAATTGTGACTCACTTTTCACATTCAACCAAGGCTATACGGACGTTGTCCGAACTGCAAAAAAAAAAAACACAAGCTGCTCCAGCAAAAGCTGATTCAAAATGTTTCCACTCGTTGGAACTCAGCGCTTTATATGCTGCAGCGCCTCTTGGAGCAAAGGCAAGCTGTACATGAGTACTGCTCCAGTTACATTATTGGAGATGGCATTATGCTGTCTGTGCTGCAGTGGAAAATAATGGAGATAGTGTGCTGCATCCTAGCTCCTTTTGAGACAGCTACAAGGGACATGTCTTCTGAAGGCACATCTGTGAGTCAGGTTATCCCACTCATAATGCTGATTTCACATCATCTTAGTGTTCTAAATCTACAAATAGAAAAAGACAGATCTGAAGCTCAGACAACATGTCGCCTGTATCATGGGAATCTCATAGCGAATGGCGAGTGCTTCAAAACCAATGACAAATTAGTTGCAATGACGAAATCAAACTCTACATCCTTGCAACTCTCTTAGATCCCAGGTTCAAGGCTATACATCTTCCAAAAACAGATGATATAGAGCAGTACAAATGTCTGTTGCTAGATGAGCTGCAGCACTCACAGGAGTCAAACACAGACACGCACAGTACCCTCAGGTTGTCATCACAACATGCAGGTTCAGCTTCACAAAGGGATACAGAACTGGAAAAGTCACCAAACATTAACAGTAGTTGTTCCACAACTGCCACTTCTTCAACCCTTAGTAGCAACCTAAATCTGTGGCAAAACCTTTCCCAAATTGCTGCCATACCAGCTTATGCTGATTCCTCTTCTGAGCAGTCTGTGTCCATCATGGTAGACAGTTACCTGCAAGAACTGTCTATTCCTACTGATGCATGCCCTTTTGAATACTGGAGATCAAAAAAGTCGATTTGGACAGAGCTGTATGATGAAGCCTGTAAATATCTTGGTTGTCCTGCAACAAGTATCTCTTCAGAACGCATGTTTAGTACAGCTGGCAATATTGTGACAGACACCAGAAATAGGTTGCTGACAGAAAATGAACACACGTTAACTTTCATTAAAGTTAATAAGTCAAGATTTTCGTATCCCTACAAGAGTATACAAACTGATCCTGAAGTGATTGGTGTTGTGGATGTTGATGGTGATGACAACTCAGATGGTGGTGGCTGGTAAATACTGTGTGGGACAGAGTCTCTCTGCACCAACAAGGAAACTTTTACAGACTGTGATGACTTTGGTTGTCTCTCTCCTTTCTCGATCTACTACCTTGGACTATATACCCCCAAAACTTTCACCATTCCATGGCAAACTGCTTTGTAGCTAGGGTCTAAAGTCAACAAGTTTTATATACAGGGCAATTTTAATATCAGTGGGAACAGGCCCAAATTTGGCATAAAAGGGACACTGTCATGTCAATCATTTCTGTATCATATTATTTATAGTTAAAGTGCAAACATATATTTTTGGATTTACCTTCTGTGACTTTGTGGTGCATCAGTATGGGCTGGGACCGGGGGCGGTCTATTTTTCAATTTTAAAAAGAGGACAAAATTCTAATTGGTAGCAGTTTATTATTTTTTCAATTACAGAAATGTTACCCATAAACCAAAATGATCCATATGTAACTTATCTTACTGAATTAAAAATAATGGGAAAAACTGTATTTTGTATTGTTATGTTTCTGTGGGCAGCATCCTGTTACAAGTCTCTTCCGGGAAACAGAGTCATCTGGAGTTTTACCTACATCATGGTTGAGCATATATTCTGTAAGCATAGGTCTCATACCACAATAGCTCGTGTTTAACATTCTGTTGTACACAGACCATGGCATAATACAACAACTCTCAAATTACTGGTTCCATGAAGAGGACTGTACAGAATATTGTCCATAAGAAGAAAGCAATTGAAAAGACAGTTTTTCACATAAGAGTTGTTTATTAAGGAACAGTTAAGTATGGCTCATTTGGAAGCAAGAGTTTTATTTTTCTTGAGTAAGCATGTGGTAGTTTTAGCATTTGAGAGGGGGAGGAGGGTAGAATGGCTGCTGGAGGGTGGGTAAGGGCTGGAGGTTGGTTTAACATGGATGCAAGAGGGAGAAAGATGGCATGGATGCTAGTACATGGGTGACGGTTGGGGGACTGGGTTTTAACATGGGTGAGGGACGGAGAAGTGTGACATGAATGGTAGTTCATGACTAAGTGTGGGGGTAGTTTAAACATTTGGGTGAGGGTGGAATACATGCTTGAGGGGGGTGAGGGTTGTGGGTTGGTTTTAACATGGGTGTAAGGGTGCTACTGCACAGATGAGGGTGGTGGAAGAAAAGTGGAATGGGTGATGGGGTGAAAGGTGGGTGTTGTTTTAGTCCTTTCATTTACAGATTCGTGATTGGCTGGGGATGGTGAGGAAAATGATGATGACAGACCGAACCTACTATACCTACAATATATATATATTTTTTTTCTTATTAAAATATATTGCAAACTGCTGCCACCTAGCACAATTGTCCTGTCCCCTTTAAAAAAAGAGTAAAGGAATCAGAAATAAAAGAAAATCTGCATCAGCAGTTTTCACAGAATGTGACCTATCATAAAGTGTTTTTGCTTTACAAGTAGTGATAATTTAATACATAATGGGGTTGACAGACACTGTCTGTTAAACATCACATGCCAACTGCTGCAGCTACATTAAATGTTCCTTAAGTTAGTATGTGGTGAGGAAACTACGTTTTTTATTTATGTGACTGAAATACAGATTTTATTGACATAGCTGCAAAAATGCATCTTCTTAGAAAGTTGTATGTATTACTTCACTTTGCCAACATGAATGTTGGTATATGTATGCATTATCTTAGAAAACTGCATGCATTTTTTACCAGCAACAAAGACTGGCATATTTTTTTTATTCAGATGTCTTGACTGACTACGTTATGACATAATATGTTTTGCAACAGTTCCATGTGCTGCGGCTGCAGTACCTTGGCTTGACTTTGTTATAAAAGTTTTCTTTTTAAACATATCAACTTTTGATTTACTCATTTAAAACAGAAAGCAGCAAATAGCTGAGATTAGGTAATAGCAATTATTTTTTCTCATAATTCATGACGATGAGTATATATACTGTAACTGAGTACATAAATGGCTAATGTGCCTCTTTCTTTCACTAAGGAACTATGATGCAGATGCAGCTGCAGCAGGAAAACTTTTAATACATGGGTGGGTGGGCCTGTTACGTGTTAAGTTGCTGGCTTTAGCAAACAGAAGAAACCATAGATAAACCTAGTTGTATTCCTATCAATGTCACACATGATAATTTATCTCCCCCTTATATTGAACAGTTTTTCCTTTACATGTATTTTGTTACTATCTTCATTACTGGCAGCACAATTAAAAAATATGGTTCGAGTTCTAAAAAAGATTAGAACCCTAGAACTTTTTCAAAAGTTCTAGACTAGAACTAGAACCCAGAACTTCACAGGGTTCCGACAACCCTACTTCCAGTACCCACTTGTCTGTGGTAATGTTTACCCATTCCTAGAAGTAGTGTGCCACTCTTCCTCCCACTGGCAATGGTTGGGAAACCTGTGTAAAAGTGTCAGTAGGTTTGTTTTGGCTGGGCCTTAGGTGCTGGAGCTGCAGCATTACACCTGGAAGCCCCTTTCCCCCTTCCCCTACAGTAACCTCCTTGTGACTGGTACTCATAGGGGTCATATGAGACATAGGCTCTTGGGTAATGTCCCCTGCCTCTGCCTCCCCTTCTGTAGGACCTGCACAAGGCAGAGGCCTTTTCCTTCTCATTGTTACTTTTGAAAGTGGTTTTATATGCATCCATTTTTTTTTCATCTAGGCCTCTTTTGTCACCAAATAATGAATCTCCCTCAATGGAGAAATTCATGGCCTTGATTTGAGTATCCTGGGAAAGAATGGTAGTCCTCGGCCAGAAAAACCTTCTTAAGGAAACTGCATGAGCCAGAACTCTGGCAGCAGTGTCATCAGTGTCCACCACAGTGTGGAAATTACATTTTGTGGCATTCAGGGCTGATCTTGCTGTAGCAATCAGGTCCTGTGCCAAACCATCCTCTGCTCTTTCTGCCAGTGCCAGAATTATGTTCCAAAGTTCTTTCTGGTGCTGTACTATATGTGCTGAATAAGCTGTCTGATAAGCAGGGAAGCTGTTGTGTAACATTTTTTTGCCACAGTACCAAACTTTTTAGAGTCTTTTTCAGGGGGCTGCGCAGACAAAATGATTTTTTGCTCTCCCACAAACAGCAGCCTAACCACCCCATGGTGATAAGGATGGGCATACAGATATCCCACTCCCTGCTAGTCCAGCTAATATTTTCTCTAAATTTTTTTGTTGATGGCTGCAGCTGAAGTGAGTGCAGCCATGATTTTTGCAATGGCCTCTTAAGTAGTTTATTTATGGGAAGTTAACAAATTTCTTGGTGGAGCTACTCCCAGCATATCCATAAAAGCAACATTCTCTTCATTATCCTCTATTTCTAGTGGGGGAATGTTGACTATATTGACCATTTGACTGAGAAATTAGGAAAAAGATGAGTAATCCTCAGTTTGTCTTAGAGGAGGTTCAAAATCTCAGTCAGATGTACCCTCTAACTCCATGGGGTCACCTTCCTCCATATGCATTCTTCCTCCATGAGCAGACAGGTTGGAGCCTGAGCCGGAGGACACAGCAGGTATGTTACTGAAATTTTCCAGGGCTGGGCGCCTGGAAAACTTGCCACATTTTTTATATGTTCTCTGATGAAGGCATGTTTTCTGTGCCATCTGCCAGTTCCCTTCTCCTATCAGGAGGAGTGGTAGTGACATTATTTTCTTTCAATTTCTTTTTGGCAGCCGCTGACTCTGGTGCCTGTTCTATGGCGCTTTTATTTTTATTTTGGCCATTGCTGAATTCAGGGTTCCCCCTTTCAGACACCCTGATATCTGAACCATCTTTACCAAGTGTAACCCCCCTACAAATCAGGGATCACGAAAGTCTTCCTTGGGTGTGCCTAAATGCCCACTGTCAGGCTGGTGTCCTGTGTCCTAATCGTTTAAAAGCAATTGCATGTGAGTGCCTTTATAGCCTCCGTGTTCTGTCTCTTTAAGAGCTGCCTATATTTTATTTATTTATTTAAGTCTAGGATTACATAATACCTTTGAGCCGAGGCTCTTTTACAAAGGTTCCACGTCACAAGTACAGAATAATACAGTTTTTGAAATTACAGAGTTAGACCGTCATGATGCCAAGTGGTTATATCAACTTGGTTACAAGTACAAATTACACGACATATTACAATAACAATAGGAGGTATATTAAAACATAAGTGGGGGGAAGAGGGAGAAAGGGGTGGTACAGAGTATAGCAGCCTAGAGGGCTTTGTCAGGTCAGAGTATATTGCAGTGTATAATTAATCTGAGTGGGGGCTGAGTGTTTCTATGCTCGAGTCCCACCTGGGCTGCCCGGTGGTTGCTCTGTTATGCCATCGCTAACTGCGGAGAGGGAGCTTTGTTAGAAGCTGTACTTATTATAATAAAGCAATATACCCCTCCAGGGTGTGGGTATACTGGTGGATTTACCACGGCTGGTGTGGTTTTACATGATTGTTCTTGTTGCAGAACAAAAATAGTTCCTTTTTGCTACGTATAATATAGAGGAGCATCTCGCGCTCTCCCGTTCCTCAGCGCGGTGTACATCAGAGAGAGAGCGCAATGCCGTTTCCATGGATGTTTAGAAAGAGAAGATTCGTATTTACCTGGACGCCGTGTTTTTTGTTTTGCTTGTGTAGGACAAAATAAAATACTACCTATTTCTCTGCGGTTTGGCTTGAGAGGAAGTGAAGCCGTTTTTGTTTTGGGTGATCGGTGAAAGGTCACAGTCAGGGTTTGCTTTCCATGGTTACTGGGGTGTTGTGGTCTTGAGGTTTTATTCGGCGTTTTCCTATTTTTTTTTCCTTCGGGAGGAATGACATGTACTGGATGTGGCTAAGTGCTGTTATTAATCGGTTATGTGGTTTTGGCTGTTTATTTGTTTTAAGCTGTCGCCGCTCATTTTGTTTGAGTAGGAATGCTCTGTTCGCCTGTTAGTTGGAGGGTGACTGTATCTTGCTGTGCGATCTTCGCCGTCTTTTTGTGGTTCTGGCTTCATCGTAGTGATTTCAGAGGAGATTCTTGCTGCGGCTAACTGGTGGCTGGCACCTTTTCCAGTGGGTACACTAGTGGATTTACAATGGTGGAAAGGTGCCAGCCAACCAATCAGAATGCAGCATTCTGTGATTTCTTTACTGCCCATTGTATAATAGTAATGATATCGTGGTTTGTCTGGCCTGCCTTCTTTGCAGCATGGACATTTCTGTGAATCACCACCAACTTGGTCCTGGACTGCCGTTGTGGATCAATCAGTACCTTTGGGGACCCTAAAATGGAGTCTGCCCCGAGGGGTCTTGTGGGAGTGAATTTCTGTAGGAATTGTAGTTTTTTCATTTTGGTGCCTAAATGGACCTGGAGGGGGAGCCCTTGCTGTGAAAGACAGATGGATCACCCAACCAAGCCGTTTGGATCAGAGGGAAATCTCCAAGCTGCCTGCAGCAAGGACGCAGAAGTGAGTTGGAGCTGGAAGAGTGAGCAGCTCCAGCTCGATGAGCTGCTACCCTGCGGGGTAGCGCAGGGATTTGGCAGGGATGCTGAGTCTGGCCTGCCTGCCTTCAGCTCTCCCGCATTTAGTGATCAGAGAAGCTTTATTTTGGACCACATCTCCGAGCCATTTCATTGTGCCCTGATTAATGGGTACAGCAAGCAAAGAGTCAGTCTGAGTTTGGAGTTGAGAGAGTGATCAGCTCGAGATATTCAAGCCTCTGCTCCTGCGTAGTCATGCGGGAAACTATTGGAAAGACTGAGTTTGGCCTGTCTGCCTGCTGTCCCTCGAAAGGGATCCTTAGAGAGTGTTTAAATAACCAGACTGTATCCGAACCAACTGTGACAAAAGCCAAAGAATTGTGACTGCACTACTGCCTGAAGAAGACCGAAGATTTGCTGTATGCGATCGGCCTGTCAGGACATCTGAAATCACCACACAGATCACGGTTTTGCTCAGGAAAGCAGAAATTGTAACCAGATTGTCATCCAACCTGTGGTATTATGTTGTGTCTTACTATAAGTGTGTTGTGCCACGCCTGCTGGAAGCTGCATCCAGCATTTACTGGACTGCACCCAAACTGTTCACCCAGCCTGGGCCCTGCCACCTTGGCCCAGCCAGCTACTCCAGGCGCAGAGATCACCATCAACGAGAGACTCGCCCGGGGATGATCAGCCCCCTGCTCAACCATCTCGAACAGGAATAACACCTCGGTGATTCGTGTGGGCCCTGCTTCTCCTGGCATACCAGCTTGTCAACCTCCAGTCTCCATTTCGTCCCTCCTGTGTCTCATATTGGGTAGCGTGAGTAAACCCCAGGTTAGCTCCCTGCAATATCAGCTAAATCAAAAGTGTTGTCATCTGATTCCTTTGTTGTTTCCTTGTCATGAACTGAGCCTCCAGGCTCCGGATTACAAATTGTGTGTGGTTGTGCACGTTTCTTCTTTCCACCACAGGGCCCCGACCAGCTGCAATGCCGGCCTACCCCGGGCAATGAATTAGGCTAGCCCACCTTTGTTCCAACTGGGTACCCAGAGTGTGTGTGACTGTGAAGGGACTCTAAAGTGCATGCATGATTGCCTGACTAAATCAGTTACAGAACTAATCAGACAAATTACACCCCTCCCTTGTTCATTCCCCCTGAGTAAATCAGATCTAATTTGCATTTAACCTGACTGTGGTTCCATTTTGCACCAGAAGCACTGTACTGTTGTTACCTGCGGAGTCTAACCTTATTTTACAAGGGGGTCTCCAGGGTCGGACTGGTGGAACCAGCCCTGGTGGTAAGTGCAAACAGAGTGGGGATTTGTATGCTGATTAGGGGCTATTGTACCCATGTATGCTGCTCATTATTTAGGCCACTAGAGGGAAAAGAGGGGGATCACAGTGTCCCGGAGAACTGTACCCAGATCAGCTACGCTACCACTAACCCTGTCCTCCGAGTGCAGGCACCCGTTTTCAGTACTCAGGCCCCTTAACCTGCAACTAGTCACGCAGGCAGGGGTAGTAGCCCTTGAGCTAGTGCCACCTAGGGGTTACACAAACCTTTCTGATGGCTGTGCAGCTTTATCTTTTTCCTTTTTCTTGTCACCCTTTTTTGCTGCTGTACATGAGGAAATGGACCCTTCAGATGTGTGTTTTCCACCATCGCTGGGACCACCCTTAGAACATGTTTTGTTATTTTTAGGGGACACAGAGGCAAAACAGAGAAGGCATGCTTCTTTTTAAAATGTGTACCCTTTTTAAATGAGGATTTTAGGCAACAAATATGATAGGACTTACAATTTATAAAGTTGTGTTGTGCACCTAAACACTTTAAATCAAGCCCTGTCCTGAAAACAATCTGTACAATTTTTTGTGAAGGTGCACAAGGTCTCTCTGACATACCAATTAGTGAGAACCTTGAAATAATCAAAATGATTCCCAAAAATGACACAGTACAAGAGCCCAGAAGTAAAAAAAAGGCTTCTGTACTAAAGAAACTGTGCCAAAGCTCAAACTGTGGCTCCTGTAAGAGGAACCCATTAATTTAGGTAAAAGGGCACAGACAGAAACAGAAAGTGGAAACACACAGTTCTCTGTAAACTGGACAGCTAAAAATAATAAACCACTAAATATTTTGCAGAAGGAATATGGTTTACTAGCCAAAACAGTCACAGTAGCAAGCAGGATATTCTCCGGTCCCTGGGAATCAAAACGGGAGAACTAACTAAATACGATTCTCTTATACAACTACAAAAAAAAAAAAAAAAAAAGACTGGAGCGAAACAGATCTGAGCAATGGCCAGAGTGGAGCGTGGCTGCAGAGTCTGAACCTACATTACAGATTCAAAAATTTGCATGGGTTCCGTCTCTGGGAAAGTCACTCGAAGACGGGATGACTGCATAAAGTGTAAACATCCAAGGGAGGGATTCCTGGGGTTAGAAGAGGAAAAATATGTACTGTGCAATGCAAAAATGATACAAAAAGGCAGACACTTTCCAATTTGTGTGGCTTCTGTAAACCCACATACAATCAAAAGCCTCAAACCCAGCAAAAAGCATCATGGGCAGGTAAGTGTGTGTGGGTGTTTTGGGGAGCACTACTTAAGAAAACTTGGGTGTTACATGGCCGGTATTTTCAAATATATGCATACCCTTTAGTATACCCTTTAGACCCAATTAGTCGATCGACTGCTTTGACAGAATAAAATCCCAACACTAAAGTGTATAAATATATTTGAAAATACCAGCCCCATATAACTGAATGGTGCGCGCTCACACAGCCTTCGTTTTGTGACATCACAAAACAATGCTGCGTGGGCCGACGTGGGAGCAGTTTTCCAGACCGGGAAGTCGGAGCTTTTTTTGCCAGCCTAGCGATCTGGAATTTTACGAGGAATATAACTTTTTTAAGCAAAGGGCTTTTTATGCCAAACTTCACTGGTCAGGTAAGGAATCGATCGGGCTGGGGCAGGCAGCTACTAGGTAGCTGCTCTTTAAACAAGGGAACAGAAATCAAGAACAAGTGAGAAAATGAATAACACTGCGCTTGTAAGCCTAGGTATGTCTTATGCACCTCTGTCTGAGATAGCCCATATCTCCTGATGCACCAATTAGTCTGTACGGCTGCTGCAGTACCGTAAATAAAATAACAAGCAGCATTATTTATTAATTCTGTGTCCAAGTCCCTTATTCATGCTCTTGTAAAGAAGTCGGAGAAAAAGGAAAATCTTCTAAATACAGAAGTGTGACATTATCATGACAATCTTTGCATAGCCTACTGTTTTTGAGTTTATTCTGTGTTTATGTATTTTATGTTTATTATGCATAAATTAATTTGCATATTTTAATTTTGTACTGAAACCTGTTCGTATGTAAACAGGATAACCTTGTAAACAGGGCATTGCTGATCCAATGGTGTATTATTAACCATTCTTGACTAAAAATAAAATGTTCTACTACTACTATTTGTGAGCAATGAAATAAATTCCTGCCATCCATATCAGATGACTTCCCTGGAAACACAGAAACATATGTTGGTAAATTAAGGCCCATCCAGTCTGCCTGGGCATCTGCAGTTATGGGACTGTACCTCTGTCAGTCCACATTTCTTTCCCTCCTTCATCCTAACTACCCCAATACACATGTTTTCCATGTACCTATCCCATCCCTTTTTGAACATCCCCTACTCTGTTAGCACAGAGGACTGCCTCTGGGAATTTCTTGCATTCTAGGAACCCACTTTCCATGAAAAAGTACTTCCTGACACTCTTCTTGAATCTCTCTCCCTGCCAGTTTCCTGGAGTTTCCACTGCTGCCTATGCACCAATGTGGGCCAAGCATGTGCGATAACCACATACTCAGCCCGGGCTTATCTACACCTGTGGACAAGCGTGTAGGGCATGGCATTCACCACTGCCGGCCACCACATGTGGACAGTCCATGGTCCAGCCTCCCAGCATGCTGATGCACAGACAGAGGGCCTTGCGCACACAAGCAGGCATCTGATTGGATGCCCATCCCTGTCCCAAAGTGGATGCTTTGCTGCATGCAGAGCAGGGGATTGTGGGACACTGTATGTCCCAGGATTTACTGTAAACAGGCAATTGTCCCAATAGCTCCCCCCAGCTGTCTCGGACTCACCTGAGGGCTGGGGCAGCATGATGGGTGGGAGGAGGGGGGATCTGTCCCACAACGTCTGGTGGGTGCTGTTTGTGGGGGCACACTGGTTATGGCAGGGTCCCTGCTTGTGTAGCCTGTGCCCCTTCTCACCCAGTACTCCACACCTTAGTGAATGGCGCAGAGTGTGGGTAAGCCCCCGGCCACTCCCACTGACCATTTGCACATGTAGATGCACAAACAGATGGGGGATCCGGTGTAGAAGGGATATGTCCCCCTTTTGTGAATGCCACAGGGGTCCGTGGAGCCCCCTGGTGTGCAGCTACCCAACTTAGGAAAGCCTATGCGCTGCATAGGCTTTCAGCCTGTTTGTGCATAGGGTCCATTGTGAACTCATTGCTGTGCACCTTGTTACTCCCGCAGAGGTACCTGAATGACTCAGTCATGCCGCCTCTCTTCTCACTGACTTCCAGTGTATGCCTACTGAAATCTCCCACGTTTTTCCTCATCGCCCCTCTATCATTTTGGTGGGCCCTTCTGTGCACCGCCTCCAGTTTACCCTGGTCCTTCCTCAAGTGTGGGCTCCAAAACTGCACACAGGGGCAGTGTTACCTTCCTCATTCTGCTAGTAGCCTCTCCCAATGCATCCCAAGATCCGATTTGCCTTTCCCACGTCCCTATTATACTGTGCGGACAACTTCAAGTTCCCCACTATTATCACCCCCAGATTCCTCTCCTCTCCTCTGCTGTGCTTTCTTCACTACCACCCCATCCATCCTCTATTTCATCTTCAAATTCTTGGCCCCCATGTCCACAACCTTACACTTTTTCATGTTAAATTTAGCTGCCACACCCTTGACCACATCTTTAGTTTGTCCAGATCCTCCTTCATGGCCCTTCCCCCCACCATGATGTCCATTCCGCCACAGATCTTGTAGTAAAAACAGATCTTATAAGGAATGCTGTAATGCATGTGGCACACGTCCATGGATTAAAGTTTGAGTAGGCGAGAACTAGAGACAGAATCAGACATGAAAAGACATTGAAGCAGTAGAAATATAAGGTTTCACAAGCATACTTCATACAGGGTTCACAATTAGGCTAAAGGCTAGGGATTGCCTTCAGGCTGCTGATACTTCTTCCCAGGATAAGAGGTTGCCCAGTATAAAAATGAAGGACAGTAGATTCAATGTGAGACTGCTTTTCTCACAAGGAAGACCGCTCCAATGGAATGGGGTCCACTCCAGAGTGGGGGGGGTAAGTAAGTAAAATTTATTTCTTTCAAGCACCCTTCCCAAGCTCAGGGCACCTTTACAGCAATTCAAAACCACTTTAAAAACACACAACACAAACAATAAATACAGCATTCATAAATAACACCCACTTATTACGTCCCAGCAAATGCTTGGGTAAAAAGGAAAGTCTAACTGTTTTTTAAAACTTTCCACAGTCAGGCAATCTCGTATCTGATGAGGTAGAGAATTCCACAGGATCCGTGCCATAAAGGCAAAAGATCTACCTCCAAACGTCTTTAGATGTACCCTGGATATCTCTAGCAATCCCTCATCAGAGGAACGAAGAGAACGGGTAAGACAGTAAGGCATCAAGAGCTCTTTCAGGTAGTGAGGTCCCAAATCATGTAGGGCCTTAAAGGTCGGCAATGCGACCTTAAAGGTGATCCGCCCACTGTATCGGCAGCCAGTGCAGATCACGCAGCACAGGTGTCATATGGCTAAATCTTGAAACTCCCATCAGCAACCTGGCCGTCGCGTTCTGCACAAGCTGCAAGTAGCGGATATCCACCCCCGGCAGTCCTAGATAGAGGGCACTGCAGTATTCAAAATGGCTGGTGACAAAGGCGTGGACCAGGGAGGGAAGATCTTCAAGTGGGACCAAGTGTTTCACCCCGGGCCATGTTCCTCAGATGGAAAAAGGCAGATTTGACTATGGCCAACACCTGTGCCTTCATAGTCAGGCCTTCATCAAATATCACACCTAGGTTACGCACCTTCCCAGAGGCCAGAAGCGGGGCTCCCCCAAGATATAAACCTGAGGGTTTCCCAATCCAAGCCCTTGTTGTCCTCCCTCCAGGGTCTACAACCAATACCTCGGTTTTCTCCGAGTTCAACATAAGCCAACTAGCACTCATCCAATCCTGAATCTCCAGGAGGCAGTTATTAAAAACTGTGATGGAATCAGACTCCCATTCAGGCATAAAGGATAGGCAGAGCTGAGAATCATCAGCATAACAATGAAAACTCAGCCCATACCGCCTTATAATGTCCCCCAATGGAAGCATAAACACCGCAAATAACATAGGGGACAGCACCGACCACTGTGGTACCCCACATGGCAGCCAATGAGGGGCCAAGATGTAAATTCCAGACACCACTCTCTGAGATCTGCCCTCCAGAAAAGATCGAAACCAACTGTAGACTGCTCCCCTCAGACCACACAGAAAAACTGCAGGCGGTCGAGCAGTACCCAATGATCCACGGTGTCAAATGCTGCTGAGAGATCCAGGAGAACCAAGATTGAATGGGTCCTCTGATCTCCTGCCATTAGGAGATCATTCAATACCCAAACAAGAGCCGTCTGTATTATGCCTTTTCCTGAACCCAGATTGGAGAGGGTCATAGATATGGTGGCTGAACAAATGATCCTCCAGTTGCAGAGCGACCACCTTCTCAATAACCTTCCCTACAAAGAGTAATTTGCTGGGCAGTCGGGGTCAAGAGAGGGTTTTTTCAAAACAGGGTGTACTACCGCCTCCTTTAAGGGACTCGGAAAGATCCCTCTCTCTAACGACACCACCACTATCCCAGCCAGGACTGGGCCGATAATATCTACACACCCCACCATCAGGTGAGTAGGGCCTGGATCCAACTCACAGTATGTAGGTCGCAAAGTCTGGATGATCCTCACTATATCTATTACTGCTGCTAGGCTAAAGGTGGACCAGGACAACCAGGCATTAGTACCACCCGATTGACCAGTGCAAGGTCCAATGGAAGGGCGCTGTCGGATCTCATCCCTGATGGTGGATACCTTGTCGGCAAAGAATTTTGCAAAGTCCTCACATGGTACCTGTTATAACGCTCTGCCAGACTGAAGACAGACTGGATTGCACAGTCTGTCCGCAGTCCAGAACAGCTGGGATGGTCTGTTCTTTGCTGCAGCAATTTCCCTGGACAGGAACTCTGCCTTCTTATGGGAAATTGCTGATTGGTAGAGCTTATAGTGTTCTAACAATTCAAGTCTATCCAGCTCCAGTTGAGTTTTCCGCCAGCATCTTTCCAATCTTCATCCCTTCCTCTTCAACTCACGGACCTCCCCATCAAACCAGGGAGCCCCCAACTGAAGAGTACAGGGACGAACATGAATTGGAGCAATGACATCCAGGGCCTCAACTACAGCCCTATTATAGGCTAGGACCAAAGGCTCTGGATCCATGCTATCCCTTGGAAGACCCGAGAAGTCCAGCTCCATCATTAGGCCTTCTGAGGCGACCCCTCTTAATGGGCCGAACTGTACTAACTCCCTAGGGGCAGGCCTATTTCGGGGGGCCGCAAATCTAAACCTCAGGGCGTTATGGTCAGATCATCCGACTGGCTCCACCTCCACATCGGATATCTAAATCTCCAGATGGAATATCAAGACCAGTGTGTGCCCCCCCCCCATGGGTTGCAGAGGTAATAACCCGTGACAGACCCAATGAATCCATCAGTTGGAGGAGGTTTTGACTAAATGGCGAGAGTTCATCGTCGATCCAGGCATTGAAATCTCCCAGGATTAACCATCTGGGAAACTCCAATACCATATCGGCAATGAAGTCCACAACCTCCTGCAGGAAAGTACAGTTACGTAATAACTTACCGTTAACAGTAGATCTTCAAGAGAGGCTCTTGCAGTAGGTAATTACATATAGGACTGACGCCAGCAGGCGGCAGGACCCCATGGAAAAATGTCTAGCTAGCAGTCCCTGGTGAGGGACCGCCCCACGTCAGGTGACCGGCGTCAGGAGACGTCGGCATAAAGGGGCGGTCCTGGACGCCAGCCTTCCAGTTCTTTCCCGCCACAGGCCAAAAGAGGCCGGACAAGAGAGAAGCAGATATTTCCCTAAATGGAAAAGGAGCTGAAAAAGCCTAGGGGGATGGACGGCGGGAAGGTATTACCTACTGCAAGAGCCTCTCTCGAAGATCTACTGTTATGGTACATTCTTACGTAACTGTACTATCTTACTTCGAGAGGGCTCTTGCTGTAGGTAATTACATATAGGACTGAATCCCCAGCAGTCTGGAACAAAGAAAAGGCACCGGGAGGAGGAAAACTACTCCAAGAAATAATTCTAGCCGTGCAAGCCTCAAGATAGGAGGCTTTGCAAAACAGCTAGCCCAAAGCATGCTCTACGGCAAGAGGCAATATCCAAACTGTAGTGTTTTGTAAAGGTATGGACGGAAGTCCAAGTGGCGGCAGCGCAGATGTCTGCCGCAGACACATTCTTGAAACAAGCTGCAGAGGCAGCTACTCCACTTGTGGAGTGGCCTCCGACTTGACCCGGGAGGGTCTTGTGGTATTTGTCATAACAGAAAGTGATGCAATGAGCCAACCACTTAGACAGGCATTGCTTCGAAACAGCATTGCCTTCCCTTTTGTGAGCAAAAGGGACGAACAACTGATCAGTCTTTCTGAGATCCTTCGTCCTGTTGGTGTAGTATCTCAGAATCCGGTGAACATCTATAGTATGGAGTAAATATTCCCCTTGATTAGAGTACTGAGTAAAAAAGGCAGGTAGCTCTATGGACTGATTTAAGGTAGACTCTACTACTACTTTAGGTAGAAACTTAGGATTCGTGTGAAGAGCAACTCGTTCCTTGTGAAAAATCAAGTAGGGGATTTTACACATCAGGGCCTGGAGCTCGGAGATTCTTTGAGCCGAAGTAATGGCCACCAAGAAGAGCGTCTTCCACGAAAGAAACTTCAAATCTGCAGAAGCTGCAGGTTCGAAGGGAGGAAGGGTAAGTTTCTCGAGAACAAAATTCAAGTCCCAAGGGGGGGGCAGGAGTACGGATGGGGGGCCTTAGATGTAGAAACCCTCTGAGAAAGGTCTTGGAGACCTCCAGTTGAGCAAAGGTCTTGTTTGCGAAGGGAACATGATAGGCCGAAATGGCCGCCATGTGTACCTTCAAAGAGGAATGGCTGAGACCCAGGTCAAACAGATGACGTAGATACTCCAGCAGAAACCCCGATGAACAAGAGAAAGGTTTCACGTTCTTGGAAGCGGCCCAAATAGTGAATCTTTTCCACTTCATGGCAAAAGTGGATCTAGTGGAGGGTTTTCTGGCCTCCACTAAAATCTCCGCCACTTTGGGAGACACTCCAAAACGGGACTGGACTAAGTCTGCAGGAGCCATGCATGCAGTTAAAGGGATTTGAGGCCTGGATGGACCAGGGTCCCCTGATCCTGGGTCAACAAACCTCGAGATAGAGGAAGAGGAGGATCCTCTGAATATTGTTGTAGAAGAGAGAACCAGATTTGCCTGGGCCAGAAAGGAGCGATCAGAATCATTCTTGCTCCTTCTGAAGCTAGTTTCTGCAAGACTCGTGGGATAAGAGGAATTGGGGAAAAGGCATAGACGAATCTGTCCTTCCAGTCTAGAGACAGGGCGTCACTCCAGAAAGCGCCTCGCTCTGGAATGAGCGAGCAGAAGGTGGGAAGTTTTGCATTTAGACGTTTAGAGGAGATGCGAACAGGTCGACCTGTGGTGTTCCCCAAAGTTGGAAGATATTGTCTGGGACCCCTTGGTCCAGTTCCCACTCGTAAGTTAGAGCAGAACAGCGACTTAGCTTGTCTGCCAGGGTGCTGTCGACTCCTGGAACGTGAATTGTCATGAGGTGAAGGTCGTGTTGTGTTGCCCAATCCCAAACCCTCATTGCCTCCCTGCATAAAGGGTAGGACCGAGTCCCTCCCTGCTTGTTGATGTACCACACCATGCATATGTTGTCCGTCTGGACGGCAAGGTGGCCGGGAAGGATGTATTGGTGAAGGGCTTGGAGAGTGTACAACATTGCCTGAAGCTCGAGCACACTGATGTGGAGAGCTTGTTCTAGCCTGGACCAGGAGCCCTGGGTCCGATGAGAGCCTAGATGGGCTCCCCAACCTTCGCCTGAGGCATCTGTGGTTAGAGTCTGGGAGGGGGGAAGATGAAAGAAAGGAACCCCCCCGAAACAGGTTCTCTCGAACCATCCACCACTGTAAGTCTCGCATCATCAGCAAGGAGATCAGAACTGAGTGATCTAGGTCACCCACTAGCTGATCCCACTGGGAATGTAGAGTCACTATAGAGTCCTCATGTGGAGTGTAGTCGAGGGACCGTCGGGATAGCAGCCATAAAGAGCCCGAGCGAAGGACTGACCTGCGCCAAGACCATCCTGGGGTCGGACAACAGACTTATCTGGGTCTGAAGGGAGGCCTCGTCCGGAGGCAGGAAGGCCTTGCCCATGGTCGTGATCGAGGATCGCCCCAATAAACTGTAGCCTCTGGGATGGGTCCAGATGAGACTTGGAATGGTTGATGGTAATACCCAAGCAGGCAAAGACCTGCTTGGTAAGGGAGAGGAATCGCAGGAGTTCCTCCCTGGACGAGGCCGCCAGGAGCCAGTCGTCCAGGTAAGGGAAAACCTATACTCCCTTGGTAAGCAGGTGGGCCGCCATCACTGCCAAGCATTTGATAAATACTCGGGGAGCCGAGGACAGACCAAACGGGAGCGCCTTGAACTGGTAGTGGTCCCCCTGGAATGCAAAACGAAGGTATTTGTGATGAGATGGACGAATAGGAATGTGCAGATAAGCATCCTGCATATCCAGAGCACAAAGCCATTGACCCGGCCGGAGGAGGGGCAGAAGGCTCTGTAAAGAGAGCATCCTGAACCTTTTGTACTCTACATAAAGATTCAGGGAACTGATATCTAAAATCGGTCTGAGATCTCCCATCTTCTTTGGGACCAGGAAGAAATGGGAATAGTAACCCGTCCCCTGAAGATGAAGGGGGACGGGCTCTATCGCTTGCTTCAGCAGAAGAGCCGAGATTTCCTCCTGGACCAAAGGAAGATGTTCCCATGAATACGACGACTTCAGAGGGGGTGGCGGGGTGGTTTCTGAAGAAACTCTATGGAGTGTCCTTCTGCTATGAGCTGGAGCACCCAAGAATCTGTGGTTATCCTCTCCCATCCCGGAAGGTGGAGGGAAAACCTCCCTCCTACCAGTTCCTCCGGGGAGTCCGGAGGCAGTGGAAGAGGAAAGGAGTCAGGTGGTGTGGGGCAGCGCCGCAGCTGAAGCACCTGCTGCTTTTTAGGCAGGGGGGCTTAGCAGCCGGAGGGGCCCGACGTTTAGTGGCCCGCCTTCCCTGGGGTTTCGCCTTTGGCTGATTCCATCTGCGAAAAGCTGCTGATGGGGACGGCACATGGAGTCAACTGACTTCAGAGCTGTCCCTTTCTCTTGCAAATCGGTAATGATGTCTTTGACATCACCCCCGAAAAGCACCGACCCCTGGAAAGGTGCTTCCTGGAGAAGCAGATTGCACCTCTGGGACCAGACCTGACACGCAGAGCCAAGCATGACGCCATAGGCCTATGGCGAAAGCTGAGCTCCGCCCAGCAGTGTCCACTGCGTCGTATGTCACACGTAGCATGTGTCAACTGGCCAAACGAGCAGAGCGGACGAGATCAGCCAACTCCTGTTTGACTTGGGAGTCAGGCAAGGAGTCCAGCTTGGCTTCTGCCGGAGTAAGGATGGCCTTCTGGTAGTCCCCCATGTGGCCGACATAGTTCAGGGCCCTAATCCCCAGTGTGGAAGAAGCGTAAATCTTTCTCCCATACTGGTCCAGAAGGCGAGATTCCTTATCAGGATGTGACGAGCTAAGATGTTTAGGGTTCGCCGACCGGCCGTGAGCGGCACTAATCACGACCGAGTCGGCACGAGGGTAAGAATCCAGGAAATCAACACCCTCTGGAGCCTGATATAGCCTGTTCAACTTCCTAGGAAGTGGGGCTAAGGCTGACGGTTGTTTCCATATCGTGGTAACAAGGTCGGCATGAGGCTCTATCCAGGGTGGCACTAATGTAGGAGCTGTCATGGGCAGATCCTGATGTTCAGCGAGCTTCAGACGCTGAGGATCTGGCTCCAAGGAGCGCCACTGATGAACCTCCTGGATTTTTCTAAGCAACTCTGTAAAAGAAGGATCCTCCAGAGGAGACTTCGGAGGAGTCCTTGGCCGGGGCTACGACGGAGAGCAAGGCTCATCATCTCTCTCTCGGAGCAGCCGTCGGAAGAGTCCGAGGAGTCCGAGAGTGAAGAAGAGGATGAAGAAGAGTAAGACTCCCTTTCCCGACCCAGGGGAGGAACGGGCCTCTTGGGGAGTCCCCGGAGACGCGTGTCCTGCCCCTCTCTGGTTCCAGACGGAAGAACCCTGGAGTCCGGAGGTGGTGAGGGAGTGTGCCGCCTGGGGCGAATGGGAACCTGGGATGGCACAGTCACCGGAAGGTGGCTCCCGACCTCTTTGGTAAGCTGAGCCTTGGCCTCAGCCCACCAGGAGGCCAGAGTCTTCTGCAGGTCCACCAGGGGCCGCGAGGGCGGTGGAGGAGGAGGCGGCGGGGGGTAAGAATACAGGTTATACCCATATGGAGCGTATCCAAAACCCGGCTGCGGGTAACCCGGCGTCGGGAATTGAGGCATCGAGTACTGCGGTGTCGGGAAACCCGGCGTCGGGTATTGTGGCGCTGGATACGGCGTTCCTGGGTACACCGGCGTCGAATAAGACAGAGGATACCCAGAAGCCGGGGGAGCTGCCGGAGCAGACAACCCAGCCGGGAACCTCACGGGAGGGTCCATAGTGGAGAGCCCGGAGAGCGGAGGGCCCGATGGGAGCAGAAGATCTCCCTGAGTCGGTAAGACCAACGTCAGGGGCGGAGGCCCTGACGCCGGAGGTACCAACGTCAGAGAGGCTGGGGTCGGAGCCGGCATCCGGGGATCCGACGTCAGGTCCAGCGCTCCAGATGGAGGAAGGACTGACGGAGGCAAAAGATCCCCAGCTTTGTCCAGGGACGGTGGGGAAAAGTCCCCGGGTTCAGGTTGGGGGGACTCTGGTTTCTCAGATGGCAGTGAAGGCTGCGGTGAACCGGGGACAACGGACGTTGGGGGGTCCGTCGTCGGTTCCTTCGCTGGCTGGATGTCGGACGAGCCGACGTGTGGCATAGAGGCAAGCTCTCAGCGGGCGCCGGAGGAGCCGACGTCCGACTTACAAGAGCAGTCATCGGAGACAGGTCGAGAGGAGGGGTCGGCGTGGTCCGGTGGGGAAGAAGCCGCGCGTCACCCTGGAGGGTCAGACATCTTACCAGCCCTCTCCGGGTGGACGTCAGAGGAGCCGTCGCCCGGCTTACCGGAGTCGCCCACGATGGTGAGGCCACGAGCCTGCGGCGAAACAGGGCAGAGGCCTCCAACTGCCCGGGAGGCGCAAGACCCGCGCGAGCCAACAGCAGGTGGGCGCCACGCCTCAGAAACCTCCGGGCGGCCGCCAAAGAGCGATCCCTGAGGGATGTTACCTGCGTCCCAGCTACTCCCGAGGGAGATGTGGATGGAGAGCTTTGTCCCGTGCCTCTCCATGTCCTTCTTCTTCGATGGCCTTCGGGAAGTGGACGCCTGCCTCAGTTTTTTAAGCTCCTTCTCCACAGATCTCATTTTCTTCTTTAGAATACGGGCTTCCTGGGATTGCTGCCACCTTTTTCGGGTAGCCACATTAAAGCTGAGGCAATGCTGGCACTTCTTGACCGGATGATCGGGGCCTAGGCAGAACAGGCACAGGGTGTGGCCGTCCTTGTGCAGTAGTTGGGCGCCACACGAATCGCACTTATCTTGTGCTCGGAGGGTGTAGGGGACGACATACACCGACGTTAGTCGAAAAAAAAAAATTTTTTTTGGTAAAAAACGACGAAGGAAGCGCTGACAAAGCACGATCTTTTCTGCGAGGTGTTGCACGAGCTAACGACGGGAAAGAACTGGAAGGTGGGCGTCCGGGACCGCCCCTTTATACCGATGTCTCCTGACGCCGGTCACCTGACGTAGGGCGGTTCCTTGCCAGGGACCGCTAGCTAGAAATTTTTCCGTGGGGTCCTGCCGCCTGCCGGTGTCAGTCCTATATGTAATTACCTACTGCAAGAGCCCTGTCGAAGTAAGATCTCCCTCTCATCCCCTGGTGGACGGTAGATGAGAAGGATCCTGTAGCCTGCACCTGCACCCACTATGCACTCAAAGGAGCTGGTATCACCAACTGGCACCTCCCTGCGATCCAGATCTTGTCTAAAACAGACTGCAACCCCCCCACCCCTCCAGTCCACTCTCAGGCGGTGAATCACCGAGAACCCAGCCGGAACAGCAGAGTCCAAAATAGGACCAGCATCCCCATCTAGCCAGGTCTCGGTGATGCAAGCCAAGTTGACAGAGGAAACAAGATCCGCAATCACTGTGGTCTTGTTCCTAATCAACCTGGCACTGCTTAACACCGCCCGGAAGGGACGGGAGTCCAAGGGTGATCCCACTTCCTGCCTGACACCCTCCAAGTCAGTGCCCTTGGGTATGGGGACTAGGCAAGAAGGACCTCGCTCCAGTACCCATTTTGGCCCAGGGCGTCTCCTGGCCCTCACTGCTCGTATCCGTCCACTTCTCTCCCATCCCCCCCAAGAGTTCCAGGATCCCCCTCTCTTACTACATTTTGATCTCATAATGCCGAGATTTCGACATCTAGCATAAACCTCCCCCGTAAGTGGTGGTAGTTCAAAGGAATGGAGATCCCTAAGTCTTGAGGGGGAGTACTGCCTGACCGTCTCACTTATACCCCAACACATATTTTCAACCCTTTAATAATTCAAAACCATTCACCCCCATACAAACAGAACCCTCCTCCTCCCCCAACTTAAACAGCCCTTAAAAATAAAAATAAAATACCCCCCCCTTTAAAATAATACTAAAACAACATAATGCAGAAATAATCAGTCAAAGACAGAAAGAACTCATTCACACAGTCCAGATTTGCAGTCCAGAACTGCAGTCCAATCAATTATTCCAGCCATATATGGAAGTCCTTTTGAGCTCTCATCTCTAATGAAAAATCCATTAAACAAATGATTTTAGACTGGGTCATATCATATTTATACGTAAGTTCCTTGGAGCTCTCACCTCCAATGGAAAATTAAACTGGATAATAGTTTTAGCTGAGCCAATCTCTCACATTGGCTACAGCAATACACAGGGTGATGAGTGGGGTGCCCCAGAGGTCAGTGCTCAGACCCCTCCTTTTCAATATTTACATCGGTGATATACCAGAAGGCTGGAAGGGAGGGTGTGCCTATTTGCTGATGAAACGAAAATTAGCAAAAGTGTGAGCACCCCAGGGGGAGTGGAGGCCATGAGGCAGGATCTGAGGAAGCTGGAGGAGTGGTATAGGACTCGGCAGCTGGGGTTCAATGCCAAGAAGTGTGCTGTGATGCACCTAGAAAGAAAGAATCGGAGAGCAGTGTAAACTCTAGGGGGGACGGAAATCAGAGAAACAGAACAAGAGAGGGATCTGGGGATTATAATATCTAGTAACCAAATCATTTGCTCCCGGTGGCCATTTTGGGTCCATTCCAGCAATGGATGGTTCTGACGCCATATGGCGTCTATGGGAACAAATGAGTTAAATTAGGTAGACAATTTAGGAAAGTGGTGGGAAAGGCAAACGGAATGTTGGCATGCATTGGGAAGGGCATCACTAGCAGACGGAGGGAGGTACTGATGCCCCTGTACAAAGCCATGGTGAGGCCGCGCCTAGAGTACAGGGTACTGGTCCAGAGACCGCACCTACCCAAGGACATAGATGCCATTGAGAAAGTTCAAAGAAGGGCAACCAAAATGGTGCATGGTATGCAGGGGAAGACGTATGAGTAGAGGTGTAAGGAATTGGACCTGTACACATTGGAGACGGGGACAAAACTGAAAACTTTAAATACCTAAAAGGGTTACAAAAGTAAAGGAAGGGCTTACTAAATAGGAAGGAGGAGCTAAAACCAGGGGGGGGGCATGGCCTAAGACTGGAGGAAGGGACAAAGATTCAGAAGCAATGTGAGGGGACAATTCTTCACGAAAAGGGTGGTGGAGGCGTGGAACAAACTGCCAGAGGAGGTGATGGGGGCTGAAATGGTTGAGGGTTTCAAGAAAGCATGGGATGGAATTATGGGGTTGAAAAGATGAGGGGGAAGGAGACAGCCAATGGTAAATGAAGGGGGCAGGGGCAGACTAGATGGGCCATTGGGTCCTTTTCTGCCATCATGATTCTACGATTCCAATATGTACATATCAGCTGAAGGAAACTGGCTTCAAGTACATATGAGGTTAAGCTAGCAGAAAGAAGTAAATGTGAAGAAGTTATTAGGAAGTCCGACCTAACAATGTGGGAGTGGGGTACATCGTGCTCCACCTGGGAGCTCAGGGTTTGTGGCCTAGCTCTGGAATCCTACCATGAGACTGGCTGGGGCGAAAGGCACTGTGAAAGTGTGACGCTAGTCTCCTAGAAATGGAGGCGTGCAGGACACCCCACATTCATACCACTCTTCCACCCAGTCAAAGAGTTCCACTGGCACTGGCTATAAAGACCGACATTTGTTAGGAGGAAGGGGTGCAGAAATGGCAACACTGATCACTGGGGTGAGGAAAAGGAATAAAATATAAAGAAGCAAAACTAGAAAAGAATGTGTTTAATATCAAAACAAGAACAACCACTAATATCTTCCAGTCATTCCCCCAAACTTTCTTTAATAGTTTATAATGCTCATAGTTATATTTTGAAAGCTGTAACTTTTAAACTGTTTGGGTCAGAAACATAAGGCTTATTTTTTTTCTCTCTCAAAAGAAAGCTTGGAGTTCAGTAAACATGAATACATCACAATATAGTTTTCATGTACTGATACACATCTGTAGTGTCAATACAAGTTAAAAATAACAGAATTTAAAAAAATGTGTTTTTATATAGCAATATATAGGGGATGCACAATGGCCTTACTCAAAAGATGCAATTTAACTCTATGTATGAAGGAGCAAGGCCATAACTCACAAGTGGCAAAGCCATGAGTGAGTTATGAAAGTCTTGCCCTCTCACAAGTGGAGATAAGTTGTGTATTTTGAGTCAGACCATTGTATATTCGATTTATACATCAGTTTAACCGTTATAACTTCTTAAAAATCACCTTTTTGTGTTTTTCCGTTTTTCTGTGATTTGACCCGCTGGCTTCAGAGCTGTATAGGCACATTATGATATCATCAGTATTGTGATAGCTGCTCTCTGATTGGTTCTGTTCTGTGCAAAGGTAAAGGAAAGTGCAGCATATCTAACCTCTGGATAAATGTTTATCTGGAGATTAGATAACAAGATAAATTTATCAAGGAAAATATATTCCATTTTCTAAGGCACATTATAACCCCGCTAACACAGACAGGTATTGCATGCAGTGTGCGTTAAAAGGGACACACAAGCACATATTCTAGAGCTACCCTAAACTGCAGACCCTTTGGTCGGATACTGCACAGACAGTTGGACAAAGCTTTAGCATCCCCCCATGGAATCACATACAATTTTTGCTTTGTGGAATAAGACCACCAGGTACACAATTTAAAGGGAAAATCTACCCTTATAACATCGGCATAGCAGCAGCCTCCAAACTCATCACACAACGGTGGTTACAACCAGCACCCCCACAGTTAGAAGTAAACAATAACCCACAACAGGGTGTGCGGTTACTGGGGATTAATCAACACCCAGGGTGCGTTGTGGGGCATGAGGCTGCAGGCCAAGTGTCCTCACAGCACCCGGGGTGTTGAATAATCCTCAATAACCGCATACCCTGGAGTGGGTTACTGAGCTTGTAACATGGGCTATGTTTAAACAACAAAAACAAAAAAATACCCTGAAAGGTGTTTTTTTGCTGTTTAAATTGCAGAAAAGGTACTGTATCCTGCCACCTTGTCAAATTGCCCATCACAAAACATGCAGATTGCATTGCTGTTATGCATACAGAAATGTCAGTCATTGGGAGGTAGAAGTGGCGGAGGAAGGGGATAGGGAGGTAAGGTGCCTGCCTGGTGCCACAACTTGGAGGGACAGGAAGCGAATCCTCAGGATCGCGGGAGCAGCTGCACGAGGGAGGGAGCTGGATGTCACTGTCCACCTAGGGACAAATGACCTGGCTGTGAATGGGATCAGAGCAGTGCAAGAGGAGTTCGTGGAGGGGCCTTAGACAAGTAGCATGTACGGTAACTTTCTCGGAGGTGCTGCCTGTCTATAGCAAGGATGATGCTACGGTATTCCGCACCATGGGATTCAATGAATGGTTGAAAAACTGGTGTGGAGCTCAGAGTTTTGGCTTCACTGGGGACTGGGGAGCCACCTGGAGGGATGCAGGCTTATACTGGTGCGCTGGCCTGCATCTGTTCAGGGGGGAACCAGGATCCTAGGTGACAGGTTTAAATGCTTCATTGGCAAGCATTTAAACTAGCCAAGGGGAGAGGCACTGAAAATGAGCAGGGAAATCCCAGCCTCCCCCCACAAAGCGCAGTAGTTAGAGAGGTAAACACCAAGGTAGAGAAGTCAATAGGGAGCAGGACAGGGATAAATGCAGAAAAAGGCGTTAAGGACAGGGATGGGGCTAAAAGGTGTAAGGTCATAAAAAATAAATGGAAGGTGATGAGTACCACTGCCCGGAGTCTGTGCAACAAGCTCCCTGAACTAGTGGCCTTGATGGAAGAGGGATGCCTGGATATTGTGGCAGTCACTGAAACATGGTACACAGAGAACCATGAGTGGGATGTTAACATACCAGGATAGACAGTCTACAGGAGGGACAGCATGGGTAAAAGAGGAGGAGGAGCAGCTCTCTATATAAGGGAAGGGATTAAAGCAACAGAACTAAAGAGTAAACAGGAAGTTGATGAGTCACTATGGGTTACTCTGGAAACAGGAAATGGTACCACCATCCGCATGGTGGTTGTGTACAGACCCCCATCTCAGGGGGAGGAAATGGACAAGGAAATGATAGAAGACATCCTTAAAATGGCAGAAAAAGGGGAGATATTGTTGATGGGGGACCTGAATATGGCAGATGTTAACTGGAGTACCTTTGCTCCAGGCACATCCAAGAGCAGGGTCATTCTTGATGTCCTACAGGGGGCATGCCTCAGACAGCTAGTGTTGGAACCCACTGGGAAGGAGCAATCTTAGACCTGGTACTCTCAAATGGGGAAGGAGAAAGGATCTCAGATTTAGAAGTGGGTAGCCATCTGGGAACAAGTGACCACCAAACAGTGTGGTTCACAATAAACACAGTCATAGAGTCAAGCCATACAAAAACAAGAGTACTGGACTTTAGGAAGGCTGACTTTGGGAAAATGAGAGTGCCTCAGAAAAGCACTAGCAAATGGGCAAGAAGGAGGGGTGGAGGAACAATGGGGAATAATCAAAACAGCCATTGCAGAGGCAACAAGCCTTTGTGTAAAGCAAATCAATAAAACAAAACGAAGAAAAAAACACTATGGTTCTCAAAAGAGGTGGCAGTGACGGTTAAGGAGAAAAGGACAGCATTCAGGAAATAAGAAAACACAGAAGGAGCAGGACAGAGAACTTTATCAGTTAAAGCAGAAGGAAGCTGGGAAGGCAGTCAGAGTAGCAAAAGCACAAACTGAGGAAAAGATAGCCAACTCTGTTAAGAATGGGGATAAAACCTTTTATAGGTACATTAGCGAGCGAAGAAAGACCAAGGGAGGGATACAGAGACTTAATAAAGGGGAAGGAATGTGGGCAGAGGGTGACAGTGAAAAAGCAGAGATACTGAACAAATATTTCTGCTCAGTATTCACAACGGATGAGATGGGGGAGGTACCTAAACCAAACAAGGGAGAAACTCTGAATAGGGGGGTCAATACCAGTCCAATCACAGAAGAAAGGGTTTTGAAAGAACTCTTGAAACTGAGGGTGGACAAAGCAATGGGGCCTGATGGGATTCACCCAAGAATACTAAAAGAACTAAGGGTAGAACTAGTAACACTACTGACTACTCTCTTTAACATATTATGGGAGGATGAAGTGGTACCTGAAGACTGGAGGAAGGCAAATGTGATTCCACTTCACAAACGTGGGAGCAGGGCAGAGGCTGGAAACTACAGACCAAGTTAGTTTGACTTCAGTGGTAGGGAAAATGATGGAATCACTTCTGAAGGAAAAAACTGTCGAGTACCTAGAGGCCAGAGGCGCGCAGGACCCAAGACAGCATGGTTTCACAGCAGGAAGGTCATGTCAGATGAACCTAATAGATTTCTTTGACTGGATGGCCAAAGTAGTAGACCAGGGAGGGGCTGTAGATATGGCCTACCGTCCTACCTAGATTTTAGCAAGGCATTTGATATATTCACACACAAAAGATTAATGTACAAATTAGCCAGCCTTGGAGTGGGTCCCAAGGTGGTAGACTGGATAAAAAACTGGCTGGACAACAGGACGCAAAGGGTAATAGTAAACGGAGTCCAAAGTGAAGAAAGGCACGTAACTAGTGGGGTACCGCAGTATTCGGTACTGGGACCGGTCCTCTTTAATATCTTTATAAGTGACATTGGAGAGCACCTGGAAGGAAAGGTATGTCTCTTTGCAGATGACACAAAGATCTGCAACAGGGTTGATACACAAGGTGGGGTGGAAAGAATGAAAAGGGACTTGGCAAGGTTGGAGGAATGGTCAAATGTTTGGCAGCTCAGATTCAATGCAAAGAAATGCAAGGTAATGCATCTGGGAAACAAAAACCCAGGGGAAGAGTACACAGTGGGGGTGATTTAATAACAACAACAAAAATCGAAAGAGACCTAGGAGTAATAATATCAGATGACCTAAAGGTGGGCAAGCAATGTGAGAAGGTAGTAAGGAGGGCTGGGGGGATACTGGGATGCACAGGGAGAGGCATCAACAGTAGAAAACAGGAAGTTGCTATCCCTCTCTACAGACAGTTAGTGAGACCCCATCTGGAGTACTGTGTGCAATTCTGAAGACCCCATCTCCGCAAAGACATAGACAGAGTGGAGGCTGTTCAGAGGAGGGCAACCAAAATAGTGCAAGGTCTGCACCAGAAGACATACGAGGAGAGACTAAAGCAGCTTAATATGTATACCCTTGAGGAAAGGAGGGAGAGGGGGGACATGATAGAAACTTTCAAGTATCTCAAGGGAATTAACAAGGTACAAGAGGGTAGTATCTTTCAGAAGAAGAGATGTGCAAGAACAAGGGGGCACAATTTGAAGATAGAGGGGACTCAGAGGTAATGTTAGAAAGTATTTTTTCACACAGAGAGTTGTGGATGCATGGAACAGCCTTCCTGAGGAGGTTGTGGAGTCAGGAACAGTGGGAGAATTCAAGAATGCACGGGATAGGCATAAGGCAGTTCTAGTGGGGGTAGGAGGAAGTAAACTGTTGATTAACTAGAATCTGCAGCTTATCCATCAGGTAGGGAAATGGGCAGACTGGGCGGGCCAAGCAGTCCTTATCTGCCATCACATTCTATGTTTCTATGTCAGAAATAGAGCACTAATATGAATTCTTACATTTCTGCTGTATACCATGGTTTGTTACCCTTCCTATCCCCAGTACTGAGCCCCCCACCAAAGAAACACACACTCTGCTTATAAAATGGGCTACAAATTTACAGTTAGAAAAGTAATCATTATATGTGGAAAATAAGAATGTTCTTATGTTGAATGAATATAAAATAGTCCTTCTGCCTACCACAGAATGACATCATAATGACAATATTATTTCTGTGCTGGACAAAGTGCTGCAAGAACGCTACTCCCCCCCACCCCTAATCTACTGCTGTGTTTTTTTTTTTTTTTTTTTTTTTTATGTAAAGGAGTTTCAGGACACAGGATGGAAGGAAAGAGAGAAAAACTTTTTTTTGTTTTATAGAACATTAGCGAGCAGGTACAACACAAACGGAGCGCAGCTCTTCTCTTTCCTGGGGAGTGTGTGGAAGTGATCCCCCAACACCGTGCATGACTGAGTCACTATTAAAATAAGAGAATATGCCTTATACTGTTTTTTTTTTAAACTAGTGTGGCAAGGTGTGAGCGCAGTTGCCAGCAGAGCAAAAGCGTTTCTTTTAAACTGCAGCGAGGTGTGAATGCGGTTGCCAGCAGAGAGAGCAGGAGCACTGATTCAGGGATGAGACACGAATAGTAAGTGTATCCCTTAATCGCAAGCAAATTGACACAGGAAAGTTTAATTTTTACACTTCTGTCTGAACGGGGAAAGAGGTGACGAGGGAACAGCACAAGACGTTTCACATTCAGCTCATGTAAGCAGAGTTAGCAAGAGTAAAAAAAAAAGGCGGCATTCAATAAACCAATGTTCTAATGGCACCCCAATTCTATGATATGACCCTGCTTTTCAGTACTAGTTATTACACATGCATGAAACAGATTTCATGCATGGGTAGCTAGCATTCTGGCTGGCTGATATAGCCTATCCATTTTATAATGTGCATTAATGCACGGTTAGGTGCCAGGAGTCCACCAATCATGTAGCTGATCCAAGTATCCCCATGTTATAAAGCCGGTTAGTAAACTGTAAGCAGATCCAGCTAATGGAATGCTTCACTGCGAATCTAAGGTTGATCACTTTTAAAGTGCAAATCATACTGGCTGCCATTTTATGACTATCTTGAGTCAGTAGAGGGTACCCCTACCTCTGGATCAAACAGCCAATTTATATCATGAAATTCATGAAAAAAAAAACATTCAGAGAGCTACGATGGAATTACTACTAGGCATTAGGTAGAAACAACCACTGGAAACCGGTGCTGAGCAAAAATTGTTTTAGGCTTTTACTGTCAGTTTGGGTAGTTTCTGTCATACTATTTTATCCATGGAGATTATTTCAAATCAACTAACTAAGTAGCAAACTGCTTAACACATGGACCTTGTATTTATTTATTTAGTTCGTTTTTGTTTACCGGGTAAGTGTACTAGACAGAAACTGACAATTTTCAGGCACGACCCCGGAGAAATACAACGACGTCCGATAACATAGGACAGTGCAGTACAACATGACACTAGAACACAACACAACTTCAAAAGAAGATACAACAGCATTAGGCTAAAAGGAATAGTGCAGTGTATACAGTCAGTAGGACACTACATAATTACCATAAGACATTTTAGAGGTAAGCAGTGTTGTAGTAGGAAGCAGTCGATTAGGAAACTTTATAGCTAAAGCAAATGACTAATTTCTTTATTGCTCTGTACAGTCTTTGCAATATACCTTCTGTGATGTCTGTCTATTATTTTCTTTTTTTTATTTTATGAGTTTTCGGAAAACCTTTAAGCGTGAGCTCTTTTACAGAGGTTCCATGTCAGAGTGTACCAATAGTACAAAACACAAATACAGTAGATTACAGATTTCAGAACAAATTCAGTTACAAAGGTTCCATGTCAGGGTGGACAAATGATACAAAACACCAGTACAGTAACTACAGATTTCAGAGCAAATACAGTTGTTACAGGATTTAGCACAAACACAGTGGTTACAGACCACAGAACAAATACAGTCATTACAGGGTTCAGCGCATTGGGCAGTTTAAGAGTAGCTTGAGATTTATTGGCAAGTAGTGAAAACAAATCTAACGTGAGAGGAATTTGGCTAGGTCTTGGGAGATTCTAGGGTGGCTCTGCCTTAGAATCCTCGAGAGGTCTATTGATAGAATATGGTTAAAGAAGGTGGGTGGGTATTAGTTATGTGGTTATATCTTTAAATGTGCAAAAGTTCAATAAAATGTTATTTAAAAAAAAAAAGAGCAATTCTGAAACAAGACTTTTTGCTAATATCACAAAAACTTACCTACAGATGCTACAGTTGCACTGGCACTGGACAGCAAAGACTTGCCCCAATTTCCCCAGTAGCCCCAGCCTCCCTGGGATTGGTTGGGAGAACTGCATTCCTGAAAAAAGTACAATAATTTAAAACTCAAATAGCGAATCACATGAAAAGAGCTACTTCTTAAATTAGTCTCATTACTGTTTTTCACATGCGAAGCTTTGTAACCATAAACACATCGAAGCTGGTAGTAGCCCAAGGCTACCCAAGAAACTTCTTGGGCTATCACAGTGTCAAAGACAGCAGCCCTGTTGTCCTCCCATAAGAAGCCTTTTACCTGGAGACATAGTTTAAAAGTGCATTACCAGTTTGCACTTACAGTACAATGCTCACACAGATTTCATTTCATTTCTGTGACTAGAGACTGAAGACTTTGGCCATGTTAACCAGGGAGAACTTTTGCTTAACAACTGCTTAAAGGGGAATCCTCAACTCCCCTACAGTAATGTTGCGGGACCTTTTGGTCCCAATTAAGAAAAATGCTGTGATGGGGATTTTTTTTTTCTTCATTTACTTACTCTTTTGTAATTTAATTTTTTATCTGGTTGATCCTGTGACCTTCCACCTGCAATGTTTACTAACGCCATGTCCCACTGCCCCCCATGGTCAGCTCTCTGATGATGTGACTGATGGACTGAGCCACAGGGGGCCTCTATGTGCCGGGAAGTCACTTAGATGGTACTACTGTGAAGAAGCGCATGATCGTGCTTATTCTACCAGTACAGATAGCGCTAAGCTTCCACGATCAGTACCAGTCGAAAAAGCATGATCATGCGCTCCTTCACGTAATACCATCCAAGATGTCTTGCCGGCAAATAGAGGTCCCCAGTGGTTCAGTCTGTTAGTCGTGTCATCCAAGGGCTGACTGCTAGGGACAATGGGACATGCAGTTAGTAAACACAGCGGCAGAGGGTCACAGGATCAACCAGATAAAAAAGTGCAAAAGAGTAAGTAAATGACAAGATTCCCTTTCACATTTTATTTTACTCAATCGGAACCTAAAGGTTCTGCAGCTTTACTACAGGGAAGGCGAGGATTTCCCTTTAAGATTGCTCTAATTTTTAAAATAACAACTTGCCACTGGTAGTAATCACTAGTCAGAGGCCAAGCTGTACTATCAATAACAAGCAGAAGGGTTTCAGTGAAGAGCAGTGACTTATGTAAAAAGATTACCTGAATCCCACAGATGTACTGTGTCTTGTAACATCCTAACTTTTCAATCTGTGCTTAATATTTTTATTTTTTTTTTATATAGACCAGGGAGAAATGGACTAACAGTCCAGTTTTCAACCATGCCCCAGGGCGTATAGAATAATTAACTAAACTATGAAGAACACGCTGATTCAGACACAGAGTCAGTACTGTGGAATCATGTGGCATGAGAGCAAAGCTCAAGTGCTCCGCACGGCATCACAGTGCCCACGAAGTGTCGGAGGCACCTTGTTCTTCGATGTTAGGGTTGGGTCCTTGTTCTCCAAAGTTGGGGGTTGGGTCTTTCTTCTTTAAAGTTTTTGTTGTTGTTGTTGTTGTTGTTATAATAGAGAGTTTTCACGTTTTACAACATTTGATCATAAACTCAGCTGGTCACGCTCAGCATGCCAACTTGTTCATCACGTACTAAGTTGTTCTTCACGAGCCTGTGTGAAGAATAACTTTTTGAGAAAAACAAACAAACAGTAAAACATGAAACATCTATTTTAAGTAGTTACAGGAGGCCAAGCAATACAGAACATTTGCAGTACCTCACCACATTTACTTATTCTAACGAGGACAAAAACATCTAGCAGTAATAAAGTCCCTTCATTCATTAAATGATGTTTCTTAAGTTTATCGAGCTTGTCAAAGATTATTTGTCAACTCCACAGTAAATGAAGAGCACAACAAGCCATGGGCAGTGCTAATCATGTTTGCTTGCTTGTATTTGCTGTAAAACTGTTGGGCCTAGATAGCATAGCAGTTAACATTAAAAAACAAAAAAGTTTCAATAGTGAAATTGTCATGATTGGGAAATGAAGAGGTTCACACTTAATACTGCTGCTTTCTTGGACTGGGACACTGAATTTTCAAGATAGTATTTTTATTAACCAAGCACATGAACATGAACATGACAGGTGTCAGTTATCAAACCTCACATGAAATGTACTTTTGCGGAATGACCTAAAAAACAGACCTGTAAAGGGATTTGAAAAATGACACCTGCCATGCTCTTGAAGTGGGGTTAAAAAAAAAAAAAAAAAAAGACTATTTTAAAATAGGGGTTCAATATGTAACTAGAAAAGTATGTGTTCATTCTTAACACAGAATAATCACTAGTATCTTCTGACCATTTCGAAAAAAAAAATGCAATACTTATGTTGTATAATTTTATATTATTAATAAGCAGGGCTAGAAATATTTTTTTGTGGATGGCTACCCAAGGAACAGGTGCAATATTCATGTTAACTGTCCCACAGAATTTGTAGCTGTCCTGTTGAATTTCATTTACTAATCTTACATTTATGTTTCCATATATGAGCTAATAATAACCAGTGCGCCCCCTGGCTAGTGCAGTGCCCTGAAAAGGGCTTAATAACTGATGATGCCCTTAAAGGGCTACTAAATATTACCTGCTGACTGGTATGTGGCCCTGAAAATGACTTCACAAGTGTGCACCCAGTACACTGCCCTGATAAGGACTTTTCATTTACTTCCCCTTCCTGCTTAGTAGTAGCCCTGACAAGGGCCCTTAACTCTCTGCCCTGATAAGCCAATAAGCTTCCTTTGAGCCTGTGTATACCCTAGACACTAAGTTTCCCACTACTTAGTAACTCTAAGAAATGCTTTCTACCGGCCTCCCCATATCTTGTCTCTAGAGCCCTTACTGCCCTGACAGGGGGTTTTAAATGGCTGTCTCAGCCCTTTACGTTCCTCTCCTTATCTCTAAATACTGTACCGGGTCTCCCCCTCTTTCTGTCTTGACTGTCTTTCCTGAAAAGGGCTTTCAAATTTAGTTTTCTAGCTCTTACGATGGCTTTTAATGAGCCTCACCTGCCCCCCCTCTTAGTTAACAGACAGTCCTGAAAGGGGTTTTTAATTTGCATCCCCAAAACTCTGCTGCCTGTGAACGACAGCTAGTCTTGGGCTGATACTTCAAGTACAGCACACAGAGAAATGAGGTAGGCAGTGCAGAAAGCAAAAAGAAGACAGGTAACTGCACATGCTGGTGTCTTTCTCTCAGATATTAGTGACCATTGCTTCATCGCGTGTGTAAGATCCACTCCTAAATCCACAACTGTACCAAAATTCTCCTTTAAAAGGTGCATACGTAACTTTGATCTCCATGGGTATATATCAGACCTAAGAGACTCCAAGCGATGGCAGGACTTCTATCTAGCCAAGTCCCTGACTACGGCTTATGATATTTTCTCAGAAATTGTGCTACGGGCTCTCAACAAGTATGCTCCCACAGTAAAAGTTCATGCCAGAAACAAATCCTGTTGGTGGTTTACAGAAGACCTGAAAGATGCTTGCGGAGTAGGGATGTACTCTGGAGAACTACTAGGAAAACTAACAAATGACTGGAATTCTTTCCGGAAGGTGAGGAACCTCTGCACCAAAATGGTCAGAGAAGCCAAAGCTAATTTCTACCGCTCTCAGCTGGAGCGCTCCTCAAGAAATGTCTCCAAATTCTGGAATACTATCAAAGACATTGAAGGTCACATCACTGTAAATTCCCTACCTACTAAATTATTGATCGACAATACTGTCATCCCTGACAGACTGTCTATTCTCGATGCTCTCAATAGTCATTTTGCCACTGCAGGGCTAGCCTTTGACTCCTCTCCCGCGAATATCCTCCGCCAACAACTTAGATTGGATACACAAGAAAAAACCATCCCCAGTCCATCCTTCTCTCTGCAGCCTACCTCCCTGAAAGAAGTCGAAGACCTTCTCCTTCAGCTGGACACTAGGAAAAGTGCTGGGGCTGACCTCATTGACCCGTACTTCTTAAAGGTCAGCTACCGTGTCCTCACAGTCCCAATTACTCATCTCTTCAACTTATCCTTGTCCCAGGGTGACCTACCGCCCATCTGGAAAAATGCACTTGTGGTCCCTTTGTTTGAGTCAGGAGATCCTAGTGACCTCAATAACTACAGGCCAATCTCCCTACTTCCAATCCTGCCAAAGATGCTGGAGAAAATAGTGAACTCCCAGGTTCGGAAGCACCTGGAATCAGAAAAATTTCTCAACCCGTTACAATTCTGTTTTAGAGCACAGCACAGTGCAATCTCTGCTCTAGCCAAGGTGACAAACGACTGGCAGCTTTAATTAGACAAAAAAAACTTTGCACAGTTTTCTTGGACCTAAGCAAGGCATCTAATACCATTGATCATAGACTGCTTCTGTAGTCCCTCCAGAACATTGATTTGGATCCCCTATCCCTTAAATGGTTCTCCAACTACCTCTCAGGCCGACTTCAACAAGCAAAGGCAGCAGGGGAAGCTTCTCCACCAAAACCCCTATTGAGGGGTATACCACAAGGTTCCATTCTTGGTCCCCTGCTCTTCACCATTTATATTAACAACACAGATGCCCCCATCAAAAAAGCACAAACACATCTATTTGTGGATGATACGGTACTCTATGTTAGTAGCCCCACACCTGAAGTGGTCTGTAAAGCCTTTCAAAATGAATTTAATCTGCTGCAACATCAGCTTATAAACCAGAAACTGCTCTTAAATGCAAAAAAAAAACCAAAAACAAAGCAATGTTCCTCTCGCCCCTTCAAAATGCAATAAATCCTGCAATTGCTGGGACACTCCCGCAGATCACTACCATTCTAGGCGAGCAGTTGGACTACGTACCAAAGTTCAAGTACCTGGGGGTCTGGTTAGACCATAGACTTACTTTCACAGATCACTTAGAAGAACTGGCAAAGAAACTTAGACAAAGACTGGGTCTGTTCTTTAGGATTAATAATCTCCTCACAAGAGACGCTAAACTGAAACTGGTTCAAACTACCTTTCTTTCCCTATTGGATTACGCAGACTTTCTATATAGTCAGGGACCTGCAAGTACCCTTGCCAAACTCGATACGCTTTATTACAGAGCCATAAGATTTATCACGGGTCTTCCATACTCAACCCACCACTGTGCATTGTACACGGCAGTGGGATGGTCATCCCTTGCTTACAGACGGCAAAAAAATGCTGCAGTTTGGACATACAAAGCTATCTCAAATAAACTGCCCCAGTATATCTCTGTCTGTTTGCCTTTGTGCACTCTGGAGAAGTATGCCCTGAGAAGCACCTCATATATCTACCTTTATGTTTACAAAGCAAAATCTCACATTGGCAGAGCAGCTATCGGCTTTGTGCTCCCTCAACTGTGGAACAAGCTGCAAAAAACTTTGAAATTAACTCACCCCATCAGCCTAGCAGCTTTTAAATCTCTATATCTACATCATAAGAAGAAGTCCTGCGCCCGTCTACCCTAAATAGTGACTCCTGTAAGTCCAAGTACACTCTAATTACTACTGTTAAAAGACTGATCACATCTATAATCGACTCTTCCCTCTCCCCTTTTTCTACCCCCATATCTGTCCCTTCCACATTCCTTTGACCCTGGTTCCAGCTCTAAATTCTCCATACTGTATCACTATATATCTTTTTATATTAGATTTTATTTGTGTTCGGTGCACCTGATATGTATATTTCTTTGCTTTCATGAAAAATTGTGTCCTACCCAAAACTAGCTGTATCTTCTGTTCCAAACATATACTACTGTCAATGCTACCTGCTGATACTTTGTATATACTGTATTATTGTATCTCACTTTATTTGTATTATAACTATTTTCTTGTGTGTTGCATCCCATGTATATTGTCCCTTGTTCCTTATTAACAAACCCAGGTCCACCTCAAAAATTAGCTTGCTCAACGGTGATCGCCTGGTTAAATAAAAACTTTTACTGACTGACATGCACAATGACAAGGAAACACATGTGCAGTCTATTCTTTCCACGGCTTGGTTTTCATTTCTGTTGCTTGACGAAACTACCGACTGCGCAGAAGAGCCCGTAGCCCCTCCTGTGATGCTGGGTTGAAAGGACATCTTTCAACATGTGACACCATGATACTGGGGCATCAACAGCCCAAACTTACAGGTAGCAGCAACTCCAGGGATGCGGTGCTAATGCTTTTTCACTTGGTGCCTGTCCCAGGGACAGGCAGGGAAATTAAACCAGCTATCCCTGGGTAAAACTGGGTGCCAGGGACAGGCAGACAGATGGTTATTTTGACCCCTGTTAAAAATGTTAATTTTTTTAAAGATTGTTTGACAGTTAATTGGCTCAGTTATTTGCAAAACTGTCACACTTTAGTTAAAATAAAAGTTTTAAGTTGCAAATTAAAAATCTCAAAATATGCCATGAAATGTTATGAAAATGGGCAAAGATTTAGACATATTTGCTTGCTTTTACTGTTTCTTTCTGGTTCTGTCCATCCAAACCCTGGTTCCACTTTCAAGAGCCATGATTTAAAGGATGGGCACTCCAGTAATGCACCGGTAATTTGGTTAGTTCATCTTAACATACAGAGTCTACTAGCCAAGAAGAATCCGTTTGAATGTTGGGTGGTGGAAAATAAATGTGATTCAGCATTAACAGAAACTTGGCTTTCAAGTAAGATATCTAATGATGAAATATATTTGAAAGGGTATTCAATATTCAGAAAGGATAGGAAAGGTAGGAGGGGGGCTGCTTATTTTACGTTGCTGATCATTTAACAACAGTTGAGTAAGCAAATGAACAGGAAAGCTCATTATATGGAGTCTCTTACAATTAATGTTATCCCGAATAACAATAAAAACCTAATCATTAATCAGTAATGTTTACATTCCCCCAGGAAATAAACAGGGTACTGATTTTTTTTTTCCCCAAACCTATTCCTCGGTATCCCTTACGAAAGAGAAGACAGTAGTTAGTGTAGTGATTTTAATTTGAACTGGAGCTCAATTTAGGCTATGGAAGTCAGGAATTTAATTTCCAATTTAGGTTTATATCAATTGTTACTGACACAACCTGGACCAATCACAGAACCGGATACGAGTCCATACTGGATTGGGTGATTACTAACAACCCTGCTCATGAGGTTTCCTCAGCAGTATTACTGGATTGTTTTAGCGATCACTGTGCCGTATTCTGCAACTGGTCAGCTAAACAATATAATGGGGAATCCAAGGTAAGTACTTATTGTTGTATTAAGAATCTGGATATTCAGCAATTTACAAGGGAAATTAAATCAACCAATTGGTCTTACTTGGATAAGATAACTGACATAGATGAAGCTCTTGACTCCTTTTGCTCACAATTTATTTCTATATGTGATAAATTACTACCCCTGAAAAAGGCTAGAATTAGAGGAGTAATCAATGAATGGGTTACACCAACTTACTTATATTAATAAGGCTTTGAAATAAAACTTGGACTACATACAAAAAGAATAAAATGAAAGTTAATTTGCAGGTGTACAAAAGTTTACGTAATAAATGTAAGTTTGCAAGACAAGAAGCCAAAGTAATTTTTTTTGTTGTTAATCTTTTTACTGAGATATAAAGAGACACATACAAGCATAGACAAAAAGAAATATCCACCATATAGAAATACAAAGAAATCACTTATCAAGCATGTTTTTTATATATAATATATATATATATATATATATATATATATATATATATATATTAAAAAACATACAACAGGATGCTTAGTGTACACATGATGATGATACAATTGGCCTTGATTATATCAGGAAAGATAAACAGATGAGTTATAATCATAAGACATAAAAGGTTGTAAAAAATAATCAGGTCCAAAATAGATGCTATAATAGGCAATGGATAGACATGTAATAATTTATATAAAGTGATACCTATAAGAATACAAACCTTGAACAGTACTGGAGGAAGAAGAGAAAAAAATACAAAAGGAGGTAAGAAAGAGATATAAAGGAAAAAGGGAAGGAACAAGAGTAGAAAGAAGATAAAGAGTGGTATCTGTGTGCGATAATATTGAAAGACCCTAATCACAAACAGAAGGAGTGAAAACTGAATAAGTCTAAGGATTAGAGTTTGTAAAAACTTAGGAATTAATGTATTTGAAATAATCCTGCCAGCACTGACATATGTAATGAGTCGGTCATGAATAACATGTGATAAACGATCTAATGAGGCATAATGAGAAAGATTTTGTAAAACATCTGAGAAGGAGGGAACTGAAGTAGATTCCCATCTCATCAATATTAAATGTTTAACCAAAAGGAAAAGTATATATAACCATCTAAAATGTGCATGCGAGAGAGAGATACTGTTTGGAATAAGGATGCCCAAAAGAAATAATTTAGGATCGAAGGGTAGTTTTTGTCCTATGACTTTAGAAGCAAATGAGCAAACTTTACGCCATAATTTATTAATGGGGGCACATGACCACAAAATATGGAGCAAATCCCCGTTGGTCTGATTACATCCTCAATAGTTATTATTGTTTAGTAAACCCATACATTGAAGTAAGGAGGGGGTTATGTACCACAAATGTAGAATCTTAATTTGTATTAAAGAGCTACGAGTATCCTTAAATAAATGGTGTGCAAAAAAACAGCATTTGCTCCATTGTGAATCAGAAATATTGTAGTGAAGAAGGTTGCTGGATTTAATTTTGACTGAAATGGATTGATCAGGGACATTATCAATAATGTCTTTATAAATGGAGCTATTCAGTTTTTCAGTAAGTTTTACCCAGTGCGAGATGTAGTGATCCAGAAGATTATGTTTATCAACAAAAGTTGTAATAGCAGTAAGCAATAAGCAGTTCGAATTTGTGAAAACTTCCAAAACTCCTGGTTAGAGAGTTTCCAGGACTTCTGCAAATCAAAAAATGTTATGAGGGTAAGTGAGTTCTGGTCTAGGATGTCTCCAAGAAAGAAAATGCCTTTATTCTTCCAAGTGCAACAGAAAATCTGATAATTTTCCAAGGTAAGTAAATTTTTTAAGAGGAAATTAATAGCAGAAAGAGGGAACTCAAAATCGACATGGAATACTCGGAATTCATTAATGGAAAGAAAGAAAATATGAAACAATTCCCATTAAAACTGGTGGTACTCCGTTAATGATCCATTAAAAGTTACTAATATATTTTATTCTCATTTTTCCAACTTAGAAAAGTATAGACCTGTGTCCTGCTCTTCTTCAATTTTCGAGAGATATGCTCATTACCGGGAATGATTCATTAAACAATAAACAAAATGTTTTGGGTATACCCACATTTTATTTCCGTATTGTATCCCCTGATGATGTTTATAAATACATTATTAAGATGGATCCCAGACCAAATATAGGTGCCGCTAACACTGATTATTGGATACTTAAAAGAGTTAGTTCTTCAATTGTCATTTCACTAACTACACTAATTACTCGCTATGTTAAGATGCCTATCCATCTATATGGAAACACACCACTGTTAAGCCAATACATAAAACAGGACCAAAGACAAATGCAAGCAATTACCGACCCATTTCCCTATTGGCTCCACTTTCAATAGTATTAGAGATAACTGTTTCAGTTCAGATTACAGAACATATGGAAAAATACAAACTATGGCCTGACTCTCAACATGGGTTTAGAGCCAACCATAACACCGAGACTGCCTTGGTGAGGTTCACAAGAAGAGCCTTTGGGACCCTCGATGAGGGAAAATATGTGGCTTTGGCTTTTGTGGACCTCATCAAGGCATTCGATTTGGTGGACCATAAGGAGTTCTAAGAAGTTGGCCAGGGTTAGCTTTCTGTGGATGTGATAACATGGATTGAGCATCATCTCCAAGACAGGTCACAAAAAACTTTGATAAACAGCTCCAAACAACATTTGTTGAAATGTGGAGTTCCTCAGGGATCCATTCTTTGGTCCTGACTTATTTAAACTCTTTATAAACTCATCACTCTCTGAAATATGCAATATATATGCAGATGGTGCTGTTTTGTTCTGTTCAGGAAATTATTTATCACTTCTACAGAAAAATATTCAAATCGATTTTGGTGTACTTCATTCTTGGTTTGATTCATACAAATTGGTTCCTCATTCCCTTAAAAACAAAGCTCATGGTCTTTTCAAGCCCCAGGAAAGTGCCCATATTGGATTTTCCAATATTCGACAATGCTGGAAATCTCACTGAAAGGGTACCGATGATTCATAATCTTGGTTTGATTTTGGATTATCAACTTACATTCGAACAGCATATTATGATTTAATCGGTAAATTACATCAGAGACTGGGGATGACATATATCGACTCAATAAATATTTGACACCTGATACTGGGTTAATCCTGATACATAGCTTTTTATTTTCTCTCATTAATTATGGTTCAATAATCTACTCCTTTTCATCTGAAAGAATGCTTAAGTCCACTTACCACAATATTATTCATTTTGCAACAGGATTCCCAACAATGACTCATCATTGCCTCCTCTATAGTTCATTAGGCTGCTTAGCACTGACTGATTTATTTAATTTTAGATCTTTGATTTTTTTGCATAACATTTATTTGGGTTTGCTGCCTGAAAGCATCATCAATCTGTTTCCCAAACTTTCCAATGTTGTGCTTACTGGATCTCAGAGTAGAAACACTTTTCAGGTCCCCTATTTTCACACAGCATTTGCACAAAACTCAATCAAATACACAGGTACGAAACTGTATAATAAATTGCCGAATTCTATTGTTAGCTGTACTAAGATTTCTGCTTTTAAAAGGTCCCTAAAAATTATTTACTAACTCTGTAAGCGTTATAGTTAATCATTATTTACTGTTTCTTTATGTGTTTGTCACACATTATGTAATTTGTGGCTTTGTATTTTTAACTGGACGCTTGTGAAAATATGCAATTTTACTCAGACACATTTCAGTATAAAATACAAATGAAACAAAATCTTGTATGTTATTTTTATAATGCTTGAAGCTACATTTTGAAAGCTGTAAGATTTCAACAGTTTCTCTTGTGTTGCAGTTTTCTCTGGCTTCATCAATATACAAATTTACATTATGAAAGAGCTGTTATTTTTTGTAAAATAAAAGTTATTGATGCACATTTTCCATAATGATAAAGTATATCGATATACTTTTTTAATATCAATATGGAAAATTTCACGACAGTTTTAAAAAATACAATTTAAAATGTGTTTTTTTGCACTTTTTCTGAATTTTGATATTAGTCCCCATAATTTAATCAGTATCTATATTAGTGTAATACATATAAACATTCATCTTGTATCTTAAATTGCGAGGCTAATATTTCATTCCACTCCCAAGCAGTACCAATTTGTGCTGGAAGATAATAAAATTGCAGCGTTAGAGTAATCGCTGAAAAATTTCAACATTTCTTCATATCTTTTTTGGTTTTTTGAGATTCTGACCCTAAATATTCAACATATTCATGGCAAAGACCAGATATATCCACCCAGCCCGAGTGGCATACTACCCTCCCTGACCCTATAATTAGAGAGTCCCTAATCACAATCAAACATTTCTTGCTACTCCTTGTGCTGTCTGATACCCTCCCTGCTGGCTCAGCCTTACTGGACCCTGCCTCTCCCTCAGAGTTTACATCAGCTGCCTCCATGCTAGCGCATTTCTTCTGGACAGATTCTGTCAGAGGTATAAATCTATTCTGGGTCCTTAGTCCTGGGGTCTCCTTCATAGTGACTCCTCTCCTCTCCTCCTCCCCCAGTACTCCCCATCACAGTCCCTTTGCCTGAGCAAGCGCAAGATGTGCACTGCAGTAGTGGAACTACAGTCCCCACTGGAACTTATGCTACAGTGCTCCACAAGTACCACACCTCAACCACAACAGCAGTCAACTCCACACTGAGGTCCATGAACACTAGGCAGCCACCAGCTTCCCAGAACTCCTTCCTGAAGGTGGCAAAACTGCATTAAAGATGGAGGAAGGCCGGCCCGGTGGCGCAGAGGGCTGAGGTGCTGGACGGCACACCTCAAACCACGCTGGCGGCCGGGTTCGGGAACAGACTCGGGCGTTAGCCAGCAGCTAGGAAGGAGAAGTTAAGCGTCCGGAGGACTGCTCTCTCTCCTGGGGTGGGTTGGGAGGAAGCCTCGCTATTACATGCAGCGGCGCAGGAGGGACAACCAGAAAACTGGAAAACAACTTCGGTTTCTGCCGGATGATGGCCTCCGTATCCTTCATGCCCCCGGAACCTCCAGGAGCCTGCCCCTCCACAGCAGCACCCTCGAGCCTGTAAGGATTAAACAGAGTGCTGGGGTTTCCCGAGCCCCCGGTGCCTTCCCCCTCGAAGGAGAGGGACCCGCCCAGAGAAGGGTTACTCCAGGACGACTCTGAGGTTGGCTGCAATATGTGGGGAGAGAGCAGCATTCAGGAAGAGGATGGCCGGGAGTGAAGTGATACTAGGAAGAGCCTGAAGGAGAGGTGGAAGCCGGAGCGTAGGAGGAGGTAAAAAGATAACTCAAAATAAAAAAAGATAGAGGAAGCACTCAATCAGTTGGAGTACTCCTTTCCTCAGCACGTGAGACACTTGTATTCTGTGAAGAGTGTCTCATGTGCAGTTGCCCTAGATGCCTTAGAAATGTGCATGTTCAGGTAAGGTTTCTAAAAAATGAATTTCTTATTGATTGAGATCAATCAATAATAATATTAATACCGCCGCCGAGATCACTTTTACGGTTATAAGAGTGGTCTCACTTACATTCTTAGGTCTCACTTACATCCTTAGGGTATCAGAACCGCTCACCCTTGATTCATAGTTCTCACACCCCAAGAATGCATGTACATACAGCCTTTACAGCTGACCCCATCATCTGAACTCCTTGTGCGCATGTGAGCATGCTGATGTCAAAATGAGTGGAAAATCGGGTGCACTTACGGCAGAATTTCCGACAACCTGTAGCTCTTCTGCTTTAAATCTCTCTTAATATGTAAGTTTCTGCCATTTACACTTGCGGCACTTAAGCAAGTGGCATGACTCGCCTCTGTTCATGGAAAATTATCCTTATATTCTGGATTTCTACCACCTAACCAAGAAGTGCTTCTCCACAGTTCCTTTTTCACTGCGCCTAGAAAAAGTTCACCTTTTTAAGTCCTCAGTTTGGTTCCTTGTTCCGTGATAAGGTAAGCCTGTTCAGCCACTCCCCACTTAGCTCTCTCTTTTTTTTTTTTTTTAAACCAGGAGAGAGACACTAAGCTGTAAGCTTGTTTACAGGTGCGACCTGGGAGCACAAGGAAGTTAAGTGACTTGCTCAGGGTCTCACAGAATGCAAGTGGAGGCTGTGGGATTCAAACCCAGGTCTCAAGGTTTGCAGCTCAGAGCTTGAAATCACTGCGCTATACTGCCTTCTTCACAGAGAGCAACCACTCAGCCAACAACAGGTTACAGTATTCTAACTAGCTGCTTCCTCACACGGTTAACTAACAATTTAAAGAACCCCCCCCCAAAAAAAAATAAAAAGAACTACAACCTACCCACACTGACTTTTAAGTATTAAAGAGCTAGTACACTGCTAGGAATTAAAAGTAACTTTCAGAAGTAGTCAGTTATCACTTCTTATATCGCAAGTATTTTTCTTTTCTGTTTTGCTAATTAGAAGAAGATTTTCTTCATGACAGTACTAGGTGTGATGTGTGGAACAGCAATCGAGCTGGAGGATGACTTAGTCAGTTCTATTCCTCCCTATACATCATCAGCATTATGACCTCACTGTGACATCACTAGTAACCAAGAAGTGCCTATCTCCTGCTGCTTGATCTGTAACTTGTTACCAATCGGGCAGCAGGACTTGTGATGTAACAATGAGAGAGGTCACAAGCTGATGATGCAGTGGGAGGAACAGAATTAGATAGGTCTGCTTCCAGGTAAAGCACTACTTTCCACGTTACACTCAGTACTACTAGGTAGAAAACCATCCAATGAGAACATAGCAAAATACCTCCGAAATAAAAAGAAATAAGGGCGACTGCTGAAAATTACCATTTGTTGGTGCTACTAGATCATTAAATACTTTTTCTTCGTTTCTTCATATAGGAGGTGCTTCTGTCTGCTGTGTCAGCTCTCCCAACACAGGGTCTCTGCTAATTAGACATATCCTGGCCCCTGCTGGAATGCAGTAACCATGTTCAGCTGCACTACAATCAGTTACCTGCTTCAAAGGTAGTAACCACTTAGGCCACAACAGGCATAATATTCTAACCACGGATCTACCACCTGCTGTCTACTAAAATGTAAAGAAGTGACCCCCCCAAAAAAACTCCATCTACTTCAGCCTACCCACACTGCTCTCTGAAGTATTAGAGAAGCAGTGAAACAAAACTGGGCAAAAATCTGACTCTACCTTTTTTCCACGATAAAAGATTTCAGGCATCTTCCTGCTTTACTTGGTGGAACAATTTTCTAATTCCACCAAAATATGAGTATTAAGGTTTTAAGTGAGTTTTTTTCTCAAGAAAAAAAGATGACTGCCATTTTTTGCATAGAAACAGCACTGTAGACCTGGCAAGTGTTAGGATAAAAAAAATAAATAAATAAAAAGACTCATGATGTACAGCATAGGAGGTACCTAGACAATTACATTTATCAAGTATGCTAATACGTTTCTTAACTGTAGCTGAAACTAGCTTTTTTGGAAAAACAGGTTTTGTTGCACTGCTGCTCTAAATACCTTTTCTCTGTAGGCCAGGTGCTTCTATCTGCTCTGTCAGCAGATCCAGGGATTTTAGCCTATCAACCACACTGTTATTAGCCAGTGCACATTTGCTGGTGCGCAGGGTGTTCGAAGGGATACCCCAGAGCAAAAGGGATCTCAATATGTACACTCTGGAAGGGGGGAGGTATATAACAGAGACCTGTAAGTACTTCAGAGGGGTGAATAAGATGCAGGAGGGGAATATTTTTCAGACGAGAAGGTGCACAAGAACAAGGGGACATGCACTGAAGCTGAAAGGGGGGAAATTATGAGAGATATGAGGAAGTACTTCTTCACTGAAAGAGTGGTGGATGCCTGGAACAGTCTTCCAGTGGAGGTGTGGGTGTGGAAACAGTGGTGGACTTTAAGCATGCATGGGATAGGCACAAAGGAACCTTGGTAGGAAAGCGAAAGAAGGAGAAGTAACTGGAGATCAGGTAGGGTCTGCAGTGGCAGTATAGGCAGGGACAAAACAGGCAGACTGGGTGGGTCAAGTGGTCCTTATCTGCTGAAAAATTCTGTTTCTATGTCAGCATACTAACTGTACAAAACTGCTTAATTATCACTGACTGCTTCCCTGATTCAGCAGGGATATGCAATAAGTCTCTACCATTTAAAGAGATCACTTACTTTCCCAGCATCCCCGCTGACGTGGTCATGTTGTTTTTCTAATGGCGGCTGGCCGGAGGACTTGGTTTCTGGTCGTCTACGAGTCACCGACTCAGTCCCTTCACAGGCACCATTATTTCCTGTCTCACTCTGTGCTGTTGCATCAGGGTCATCCACTGGGCTAGGAACTTCTTGACATTCAGAAGGGGTGGAGGTTTCTATATTGTCCTTGTCAGACATTTCTGAACATCCCTAAAAAAACATGATTAACAGAAAACTCAAAAACTACTCCAGGTAGTGATGAGACATGTAAAAATCATCAGAATGAATGCATCCAGTACGTTAAAACTGCAAGTGTCAAATAGCAATAGTATTTCAAAGTGATTTTTATAACACAAGTGAAGCATTCCAACATCCCACTACAATACACTGAGGAGCTCCTTAAAGAGCTGGTGACGTTTCCAAGAATATTTTGAAAAACATAATATTAAGATATAATTCAAAAATGATCTCTAACTATATAAAACATATACAGTATATCACACAAGCGTGGTCGCGCCTGTATATTAGGGTTGCATCAGCACTTCTATGTTAAACCCACATATTTGCACCTTAGTAACTTTGCCCCCGTTGAACTGATTTACACAGCCTCTGTGCCAGTATCTCTTGATCCTGTAAATTTCATGTAGATCGGTTCAGGGGAGGCAAAGTTAAAGGGGTGCAAAAACCGCATAAATCTCTATTTTTGAAAATGTTAAGACTTTTTTTGCCACCTGATAACTAAAAAACTGGGAGGATTTGAAACCTAAAACTTTCAGGTTTGATAGAGGTTAGTTCAAGGTATGTGGTTTAGTGGTTTTTAGGTCCCACTGTTCAGCAGTTTTTAAATTATTTAATAAAAATGTTCCATTTCTGAGCATGCATTTTAAAAAAAAAATAAATAATTTGACGCTCTATTCATAACTGAATTTTTGTGAAAGCAGCAGTACGCATTATACGACACAGATGTCTTTAATAAAAGACAGCTCTGTTGTATAGTGCAACCCCTGCTGCTGTCGCAATTGTAGCCCCGCCATCCTGACTGTGCTGTGCCTTCAACGGGTATCTGCAGACCGGGGGCACCAATCCCTGGTTGCAGTGTATTTATTTATTTATTTTATGACTGACCCCCACCCCAGGAACTTGTTGTTTCATGTAATTCACCCCCACCCTGCCCCCCAGCAGAGTGGGACACTGGGAGAGCCCACCCCCAGTGTCCCGAAATGAATACATTTATGTATGTATACCTGCAAAAGAAAACCATCCCCGATGTATTTTTCATTTTTACTTAAACCTGAAACAAAAGAAAACAATCCTACGTAGTACGCCGCTTGGATTTCCCCCTCCCCATCCCGACCCTCCCACTGGCGGCCACACCCCTTACCCTATTACCCCATACATACCTCCAGAGGTCATATGCTGTCATCTTCTGTGGACTGGGACATATCTGCACTCTTCAAAGCCGAATTGCGAACTGAGGAATAAAGCTTAGTGCCGTATAACAGCTGGTTGCATTATACAACACAGCTGTCCTTTACTAAACAACAACTGTGTCATATAGTGCAACTAGCTGTTGTCATCACTCACCTGGCCATCCTGACTGTGCTGCGCCATCTGCTTTAGGTGTACTAAGACATAGCAGTCATAACATGGCAAGCACGATATTAAGACAAAACTCAGGGAACATCCATGTTGCCATGTTACAACTGCAGACAGCTACTCTGGACATAGTAATGGAGTGACAGACACATGCCGTGATCTGACAGACACCGACTGTGGACACACTGCTAAGGGAGGATCTGCACCGGCACAGCCAAATGCAGTCAAGGAGTGATGGACACACGGTGCAGTGTTAACGGAGAGCCTGCGTACCTGGGAGACAGACGTGGGAGCGGGGACACTGCGCTTGCCATGTTCCAGTACATATGGGAGATCGGGATGCAGTGACAGAGACAGGTGGTGGACCAGAAATGGAGACACTGCAGGAACATGGCAAGCACAGTGTGAGAATTTGAGGAATATGGCAAGCTATGATAAGAAGGTGGAGTGGGGAGATCACACTGGTCATGTTGTAATACAACCGCGGTATTACTTGATAACATATGAGAAGGGGGAACTGATGACATGGACAGAACAGGGACCAGGGAGATCAGGCTGGCAATGTTCCAGTACAAGCGCTGTGTCACAATTACTAACCGACAATGTGGAGCAGGGAGATCGAGCTGATCATGTTCTAATACAAGGGCAGTGTGACAAGTGCTACAGTCAGATGGGGGAGCGAGGACAGACACGGTTGGGTTACTGGGGAATGAAGTGTACTTCAGAGCAGCCAAGTGACAGAAGGGAGAAGAGGGGAGATCGCGTTTGCCAGGTTACCACTGCCATGTGAGAGCAGAGACAGTGGAGCGGAGAATATCCACTTTCTGAGCTCCAGCTCTGGACACCAAGAGGCCTCTGACCCAGCAGTGATTTGTGCTTCTAACACTGCTCAGGACATGGAGGCAGCTCCCATGCTGCAATCACTCACATGTGGAACTTACTTGTAAGCATTAACTCATGACAGAGCATGGTTAACCCACATCAAAGCGTGGTTCTACGTGGGTTAATGCTTGCATGACCTGAGGTGTTTTATAATTCCAGTACTGGAACTGACAGCTCTGTTGTCTGAAGTTTTGTCTGGATTGTCTCTGTCTGTGTTGGGCATGGGTTGGGTGGGGCTTGGGGGGTGGGTGGCTGAATTTAGCAAGCTGATCAGTAACCTGTCACTATCTCCAGTCATAATGTATCCCAAGGTGCACAGATATGTATTTTTATTTCAACGTAACCCCCCCAAAAAAACAGACTTCAGGTGCTGGCTTACAGTAGCACACATACCCTCTACTCTGCTGTGTCCCAGACCGGTCACTCAAAATGATACACACTGCAGTACGTGCCATATAATATGATGATAGCTGGCTGCATAATGCGACACAGCTGTCATTTACTAACAAACGACAACTGTGTCATATAGTGAAACCAGCTGTGTCATTACTGTTGTGTCAAGGGGCAGGGGGATGGGGCTACTGTCATTATAGCCCCGCCATCCTGACTGTGCCTTGAGCTGTATCTGCAAATCAGGGGCCCCAATCCCAGGTGGCAAAGTACTTACTAATTTATTTATTATTTTTATTATCTAGTCCTTCGATCCGACACGGGATGCCACCGCAGTGTGGATGTACCCGCCCCTCCCCAGCCCGTTTTTTTTGTTTGTTTTTAATTGCCAATATTGGGGCCCAATCCCTGTGTCAGCATGAAACTCCCCAGATGGTGTGGACACTGGAAGCCCACCCCAGTGTCCCGCAAAGTTTCATTTTCTTAATACGTCCCTGAAAAGTAAAAATGTTCCGTGATGTCTGTTTTTTAACCCGAAAAAAGAAAACAGTCCCTCGTTGTCGCCGCCATCCCCCTCCCCAATCCCTACCCTCCCACTGAGCACCCACCACCACACATCCCCCACTTACCCTATACTTACCACCTGAGGTCGTCCGCTATCATCTTCTGTGGACCGAGGACACATCTGCGCTCTTCAAAGTCAAACTGCGAACTGAGGAATACAAGTAAATGCGGTATAATGCATTTCCAATGGCGCTCTGAACATATGTTGATATCTTTATCATTTATTTGAATTTTTTCACCAAATTTTCAGCATGGCCTTTTTGGGACCCCACCTCATGAACAAATGGCACTGTTATTTCGTTAATCGGGCCCGGAAGGTGATTTTGCAGTCGCTGCATGGAATCACCTTTCGGGACCGATTAACAAAATGACAGTGTGTTCATGAGGTGGGGTCCCAAAAAGGCCATGCTGAAAATGTGGTGAAAAAAATTCTTAAAAATGGCCTAGTTACGAGCATGCATCAAAAATGTTCTAAGCAGGCGCATAACTTTGGTAATGTACAATATTTTGACTCCAGATTTTCAACATACCCACATTTTCATACCAACTCACGAGCAGTACAGTTGTCATTTTTCACATCCTGTCCGGAACGTGTTTTTGCACCTGTGGCGCGGAATGGCATTTCAGCATGGATTTGAATATTTTCACCTACGGGGTTTATGAGGTGGGGTCATAAGAAGACTGAGTTGAAAGTTTAGGGTCAAAATATTAAAAGACAAAGAATTTCTTAAGTAACATTGTTTACAGGGATGTCCATTGCATCCCTGGCGAACACGCTGCCTTACCATGCCAGTGAGCTGAGTTCAGGTGTGAACTCAGTAAGCCTCTTTACTGCGACAAGGCTGATGGAGCAGGTGCTGCAGCATGCAGCACCAGTCACAGACGAGGTAGGGATGGAGCAGTGTTTTGGCGTAGACGCTACACCCTGTGATGGGTCAGGGAACCTCACCCACAAGATATCGACATATGTGCCGGGGTCTCCTGGGATCATACACTGTGTCAAGACTGCCTCCACGATTGAATGTATCTCATTTTTGCTGGTCCCGGAGGAACCTGCACAAATGAGGATACAGTTCCACTATCACAAAAAGAAGGGAAATTCTTTGAAAAAAAAAAAAACTACGTTAATGCAGACTGTAGGGCTCTAAAAATGCAATGTTTACAAAGACGGGAAATGAAAAAACATTATGGATTTGGGTCTCCGGAGTATTGGTGAATCAGGGGTGGGGTCTTACTTGGGGTTGTTAACCCTAGTGTCCACCCTTACCCCGGCTCAGATGAGGTCAGATGTAGGGGCCCTGCATGAAGAAAGCTCTGACAGATTACATTGGTTATACTGTATCACTATGGAGCTATAGCTTGTGCTTCGGACAGGAGGCTGCGGGGGGGGGCATTAGGTTCGACAACCCCATGTTAAGACCCCACCACTGATTCGCCAATCCTCCGGAATACCAAATCCCTAATATATTTTCATTTGCCGTTCTGTACGCTTTGCATTTTTAGAACAGTCTACATTAACGTAATTTTTTGCAATATATATATATATATTCATTGCAAAAATGTTGTTAATGCTTCGGTTAGGGTGAGTACCATAGTAACAAAAAGCAGGGAAATGTGGCGTTAGGGTCCACCCCCAAGGTTCTCATCCCTACCACCCTACCCTTCACACACTAACAGGCGTCTGGTGTGCCATGCGGTCATCAGGCCCAACTCTCACCCCATTCCACATGTAAACAAGCTTACACGCTACAGTATAGGAGAATGGGGTGAGAGTTACGTCTGTCAACCCCATAGCACATCCTGACGCCTGCTGGTGTGTGGAGGGTGGAGGTGGGAACCCTGAGGGTGGGGTGTTGAGGGTAGGGGTGGGAACCCTGGGGGTGGGGCATTAGGGTTGGAAACCCTAATGCCTCCTCTTTCCCTGCTTTTGTTGCTACGGTATTCACCCTAATTGATGCATTAACGAAGTTTTTGCAATGAATTTTACTTTTTCAGATAGTATAATTATATCCTCATTTCACTGTGAAAGTGCAGGATCCTTCAGACCCTGTGCTCCCCATCCCTCCCATCCAGATAGTACAACAGGACCCTGCGCTCCCATCCGTACATCCAGATAGTACAACAGTATCCATACGTCACAGAGGAAGCACAGGGTCCTTTGGACCCTGCGCTTCCATCTGACCATCAAGATAGTACAATTGTGTACATTATTTCTGTTATATAAACATAATTTGTTATTAAGAAATATCAGGAACAGTCACATCAATATAAAAAAACAAACTGGAAAAAATTACTTAAAAAAACAAGAATTTTGCCGGTGTTTAAATTAGGAAAAAAAGTGTAACTTGTTAGATTCGAACCCAGGATGTTTCAAACTGCAGCTCTGTGTGCTACCCACCACACCACTGCAGCACTGTCATTGATTTGTGCTTTTCTATGTATTAGTATCTGTTACTGTGGAAGTGGAAAAATGTTCAAAATAAACAGAATGGTTTCGAAAACAGACTGGACAATCTTCATAAGCAACACCACATCTTTGGAAAAAGTGAAAATCGAAGAAAATGGTCGAAAAAGCAACTTTTTGTCCAAAAACAACACAAAAATGTTTGAAAACGCTCCCTCGCTTAAGAAAATGGGACACTTCCATTTCCGTAGACAGTACTTGATAACATGCGAAAATTGGAGAAAATGGTTGAAAAAGCACTTTTGCAAAAACAATACAAAAATGTGTTTCCTGGCTTACGAAAATGGGATGCTTCCATTTCCGGAAACAGTAATTCATAACATGCGAAAATTGGAGAAAATGGTTGAAAAAGCATCTTTTCCTCAAAACAGCACGAAAATGTTCGAAAAAGCTTCCTCACGTCCTGAAAATGGGACGCTTCCATTTCCGTAAACAGTACTTTGTTTTTGGAAAAGAATGCACCATTTTCACATAAAATGCCCCATTTCTGAACACAAATGCCCCACTTTCGAACAAAAATTACCAATTTTCACAAAACATTACCCATTATTGAACAAAATGCCCTATTTTAGCAAAACATTTCCAATTTTCGATCAGAAAATTACACATTTTCACAAAAAGTCACATTTTTGAACAAAAATGCCCCATGTTTGAAAAAAATGCCCCATTTTCGAACAATAATGCTCCATTGTTGCAAAAAAAATTCCCATTTTTGAACACAAATGCCCATTTTAGCAAACATTTCCCAATGTTCAAACAAAAATGCCCAATTTTCATAAGAAATAATGGGAAATTAAAAGTGTAATAACTTTTGAACTGATTAATATTTTTTCACCAAACCTTCAAAAAGCATATCTTTGACCCAAATCCTTTTCACCCTATACATTTCAGCCCACAACATAAAGCCATTTCTGAGATCCAAAATGACAAAAAATCCTGATTATTCTGTTTTTTCAACACTTTATATCTCAAAAATCACTCAATGGATTCCCACCAACTTTGGCAGGTCAAGAGATATACCACTAGAGATTATGCATGCCAAATTTCATGCAAATCCGTTGAACAGCTCCCCAAAGTTATTAACCCTCAAGGTCTGAACTTTAACACAGAAGTGCACTTTCATCCTAACTATACTGGCGCAATTGCGCCAGTATAATACATAATTATATAGGCACAGTCATGCCCCTATAGTTAATAAGGTTGAGTAGTCTGTTTAACGTTAAATCTCACATTTTGCACTTTAATAACTTTGCAACCGTTCAACAGATTTGCACAAAACTTGGTATGTGCTGTCCCGTGGGGTATATCTCTTGATGTGGCAAGTTTCATTCCGGTCAAATGTACCGATTCTGAGATCCAGATAATGCTAAAACCTTAAAAGTCACCTTTTTCTTTTTGCAGATTGTTCCTCATCGCCTTGCATCCACACGGTGTGGAATTTTGTGGTGTGATGTTTTATGGTACAACCAGCTTGGGTAACAGAACTGCCATGCTTAGTTTGGGGAAAAAATATTAATCTGTTGCAAAGTTATTACATTTTTCAGTTTCCCATTGTTTTAATGGGAAATCTCCTGTCGATTTTATAGGGATAAAAACTCAACCAAGGATTGACCTCGCGAAAAAAGGAATCGTTCTCGTGAGATCAGTTCCTTTTCATGAGGATAAAATCCTTTTTTATGAAGGGAAAATCCTTTTTCATGAGCCACCATCTTGTTTTCCGTTTTTTCTTAAATTATTTTTTTAAGGCTCAAAAATTACATCCTGGAGTGACACCACCACACCTAGTTGGCTGATCGGGACTCCGTTAGGTGCAATCCGCACTGCAAAGTTATAATTATGCCCTTGAAATGTCTGGGTTCTTTTTTTTAAATATAATGAGTCCTTTTTCGTGACCGCGTGATATGAAAGAGTCTTTTTGTATCACGAGTCACGGAAAAGGATCCTTTTTCATCACTCCATAATCATTTCTTGTCCCTTCCGATGCCCTTCCAAGAACTCTACAGTTTTTCTCTGGTGTCTAATGGACCCCCACCCTCCAGTACCCCTGCCTCTACATTTCCCTGGTGTCTAGTGGCATCTCCCACCCTCCTATCGCTGCCCCTGTAATAGGAAACACTGGAAGGTTTGATACCTCTTAATAATTTCCCAGGTGTCTAGTGGCGCCCCCCCACCATCCGATCCCTATATATATATTTTTTTTTTTATTCTTTGTTAGTGTTAGTGGTACCTACCCCCCATGCTCCCACATCTTTCCCTGGTGTCTAGTGGCACCCCCCCACCTTCAGATCCCCATATTATTTTTTTGAAATTACTATTTATTCCTCCTCCCCAGCCTGCCACCTCCGACCCTTCGGGGGGACAACTGGACATCCCACTGCCCGGAGCCCAACCCAAGCAGACTCCTAGGCCCCATGGAGCCACGGATTACCCCAGTGAGGCAGGCGAGGACTCAGACCCGTAACTTACATTTCGTCGGTCTGAGGTCTGCTGGGCCGGCACAGGCAACTCGTGGGCACGGCCATGGTCCTCCCATCTTCCCGGCTGAGGCAGGCTTGTTTTTCCGCGTTTTCTCCCTCCCCGAGCAGCAAGTAACTCCCCCCCGACGTCATGACGCGCGCGCCGGCGTCCATGCTGCTCGATGGCGCATCCCATCCCCAAATGGAGCTTGCAGTTCCTTGAGCCTCCGGGTCATGCAAGTGTCGGGCATCGGCGGATCCCTCCCAGAGAAGGCGAGCTGTCGTTGGGCGCTCAGGCCATCTCCCCTGGCCGACCCACCGGCGACCGAGTCATCCCCAACCCAGGTCGCCAAGGTAAGCGAGGTGGCGCTCCAGCGCCCCTCAGCGCCACCGGCTGCAGATCCCTATATTTTATTAGTTTGCGATCATTGGTGGTTAGTGGCTGCCCCTTGTATATTTAAAATGACCTGTAAAAAAGAAAACAGTCCCCCGGTATTTTTTTTTTTTTTTTATATATATAAATGGTCCCCCTTCCCCATCCTGATCCTCCCACTAAGCACTCACCAACCCACACACACACCCCTTTACCCTATACTTACCACCAGAGGTCGTAGGTTGTCATCTTCTGTGGACACGTCTGCACTCTTCAAAGCTGAACTGCGAACTGAAGAATAAAGGTAAGTGCTGTGTAACGTATTTCAATGGCATTTTGAACTTATGTTCATAACTTTGCTATGTTTTTGGAATATTTTCACCAAATTTTCAACATGGCCTTTTTGGGACCCCACCTCCTGCACACTGCCACTGTCATTTTTTTACTCGAGCCTGGAAGGTGAGTTTGCAGTTGCTGCGCAAAATCACCTTTTGGGACCAAATAACAAAATTTCACTACAGGTGCTAATGAGGTGGGTTCCTAAAAAGGCCATGTTGAAAATTTGGTGAAAAAAAAAAAAGTCATAAAAATGGCCGAGTTACACACATTCATTGAAACTGTTCTACACACGTGCATAACTTTGGCACTTTTCTGTATTTTGACACCAAATTTTCAACATAGCCATTATTTCATACCAACCTCATGAACAGTACAGCTGTCATTTTTCACATCCTGTCCAAAATGTGGTTTTGCACCTGTGGCACGAAATTGCATTTTGGTATGGATTCAAAAATTTTCATCTATGTGGTTTATGAGGTGGGGTCATAAGAAGACTATGTTGAAAATTTGAGATCAAAATATGAAAAAAAAAAAAGCCAAAATTATGACCATTTGTTGCAATTTCACTACACCCACTCGTAACTTTGGAAATGTTAAATATTTTGACCTCACATTTTCAACATAGTCTTCTTATTACCCCACCTCATGTATGTCACAGCTGTCATTTTTAAAGAAATTATGAAGTTGTGCTGCAGGAGGAACAGAGACTGGGCGTGCTGCTGAGACTATAATTTGGCTCCTTGTTGGACAAAAGGTTGCGGCAGTATTTTTAACCTGAAAAGAACAGTGAACCCCAGAACCAGACAGAGCTACTGTGCCCCCATCAGAGGGGTAACTGTTGGTGAATGCAAATTCCTGCAAGGGGAGGACCTGTTAGTGTTGTGGCAAGCGACTGTGGGAGGACCCAGCACCACTAAGAAAAGAGACACCCAGAAAGAGAGTGCTGGGAGTTCAGAGACAGTGCAAAAGCCCAGTTAAACTATGTGACCAGGGAGTGCAATGGAGGGGTCTTGGGGACCACATCTCTCATTCCCCGGACCGAAGAGGTAGCAGAGGGGGAAGATGCTGACAGGCCTGCCTAAGTGAAAACTGTCTACAAAAGCCACCAGGCGAAATTGGTAAGGCCAGGCAGGTGAAGACCAGCTCATCTTTAAATTTCTCCAGTCTTCCAGGGCCCAGATATTCAAAAGGGTTGCGCCACTGATGCGCCCCGGCGTGATATTCAAACGGGAATTGCGCCTGGCACAAATCTCGATGTGCCGGAGCGCATCAATAATGTATGCAGGCGCAGGTAGTGGGGCGTGCCCATGCATACTCTGCACATCCAGATATTCAGCCGGGGGTTTGTGCTGAATTACATGTCATAACTACTCTTAGGCCGCTAAGTTGATCAAAAGAACATGACCGGCCACCCACAGGTAAGCTGCCGTATTGCAGGGTGCAACACAGCAGCTGCCACCTGTGGATGGCCACCCGAGCTCCGGCTGCACCTCCGTGGTGGCGCACCGCCCCAATGCCCGATCGCAGGCGCTGATAAGAAAAAATAGAATCCTATATCCCTGGTGGTCCAGTGGACCACTGTCAGCCCGATCATGGGCTTAAGTAAAATAATAAAGATTCCTTTTTAAGGTTATAGGTACCATTATTATTTTACTTAAGCCCGCGATCAGGCTGACAACGGTCCACTGGACCACCAGGGATATTGGATACTTTATTATTTTTCATATGCCCGCGATCGGGCTATGGGGCACATTGCCTCGCTGCAGGGGGCGTCGGTCCCCGACAGTTGGTTGCCTGGCAGGGCGCCAGGCGCAAGTCACTGGGGATCGGTGCACCTGCATGCAAATGGCACCATAACGACATGCAAATGGCCCCATTTGTGCCTTGCATACATTATGGCCCCATTTGCATGTGCACTTTTGAATATCGCGGTTGTTGCATCTAGCGCAATGGAACTTGTGCTAGCGCATCCCCGTGCTCCACTCTGGCCATTTGCACTGGCACAGTGCCACTGCGCCATGTGCACTGCGGGTGGCCAGGGTGCGATACTCAACGATGCTGAGCCATGGCACAGCTCTGTTGAATACTGCCCAGTCAACGCCCCTGCGCAGCCAAGTTGCGCTGCGCCCAGGCTTGCACCACAGCCTGACGCAGTTTGAATATCTGGGCCCAGATCTGCAACCTTATGGTGCACCACCATCCAGAAACTTTCACGATACGGAGCAGCTGACATTTTGACTGCAACTCAGCTGGCCAAAAGTCCTTTTGTGAACTCCAGAACTGTAAGTACCCCGAGCTGCGGTTTTGGGGAACACTTATAAGCTAGCTAGCTAGTTAGGTTACAAGGGGTAAGTCCTGGGTAGTACTTCCGCATGCTCCAAGCGGTGCCCATGCAGAAATTTCAAGGTTGAAATTGGTTAAAAGTTATTTGGACCCCCAACAAAAGACCCCAGGCCTATATCACCACCCCAGTGAAGTACCCATTGCATCAAGGGACAATTTTTGGTGCACTCAACGGTGGGGGATGGGGTTTACATTGTGGGAAACCGATTTTCCACAGGTTGTGTTTTCTGGTTTTCTCCCTTTGTTCCCTCTTTCAATAAGTACTTTCATTGTTTGCATGTTAACAATTGTTGCTGTGACTCATTTCGATAGAATTACTGGGGTGGAGATTGTCATTGAGTGTGTGTGGGGTGTTTGGGGGAAGCTTATATATTTTCCGGGGTAGCCTGTTCTATGTCCACAGATGTTCCCCTGCCACTTACACCAGGTGAAAATACTGCGCCATATTTGCTGACCACTGTGGAACCCTGACCAGCCCCCTCGAAGGTGTGCAGCACACGGTTGCCCAAGGGCCCCGGAGCAGCCTAGGTGAGTCAAAGGACAATTACACATGGTATACCCCGATACTGCCAGTTCCCAATCATTATTCCAGGTGGCCCATCTTTTTGTAATGGCTATCAGGTCTCATCCCACATCTGCCCCCATCACCTGGAGCTCACTCATTTTGTTTCCTAGGCCTGTGGCATATAGGCAGACTGCCTTCCAGCTTGTGCCTATACCATTCCCCATCTTATGAAAGTAGCAAAATAAGTAGCATTTTTTAGATGTATATATTTATTTTAGTTCATGTATTCATTATGTGTAGACTGGACAACAGGACGCAGAGGTTAACAGTAAATGGAGTCCACTCCTAAGAAAGGGGGGGATTACTAGCGGGGTACTGTAGGGTTCAGTACTGGATCCAGTCCTTTTTAATGCCTTTATAAGTGACATTGTGGAGGGACTGGAAGGAAAAGTATGCCTCTTTGCAGACAACACAAAGATTGGCAACAGGGACGATACACAAGGGGGGGTGGAAAGGATGAGAAGGGACTTGCCAAGGTTGGAGGAATGGTTAAATGTATGGCAACTTAGAGTCAATGCAAACAAGTGCAAAGTAATATACCTGGGAAACAAAAACCCAGGGGAAGAGTATACAATTGGGGTGTTACCAACAACCACAAAAATTGAAAGAGACCTGGGGGTAGTCATATCTGATAACCTAAAGGTAAGCAAGCAATGTGAGAAGGCAGTAAGGATGGCAGGGGGATACTGGGATGTAGAGGGACAGGCATCACCAGTAGAAAACAGGAATTTGTTATCCCTCTGTACAGACAGTTGATGAGACCCCATCTGGAGTACTGTGTGCAGTTCTGGAGACCCCATCTCCACAAGGTCATAGACAGGATGGAGGCAGTCCAGGGGAAGGCAACTAAAATGGTGCAGGGTCTGCAACAAAAGCCATACGAAGACAGACTAAAGGAGCTTAATATGTATACCCTCGAGGAAAGGAGGGAGAGGGGGACACGACAGACACTTTCAAGTACCTCAAGGGAATCAACAAAGTCCAAGAGGGTAGCATCTTTCAGAAAAAGAAATGAGCAAGAACAAGGGGACAAAATTTGAAGATAGAGGGGGGACTGTTGAGGGGCAATGTGAGGAATTATTTTTTCCACAAAGAGTGATGTGGACGCATGGAACGACTTTCCTGAGGAGGTTGTGGGGTCAAAAACAGTATGCAGCCAGGACGGTGACACTATTACAGTGAAAACATTGATGCCGACAACATCGACATTTTCACTGTAACGGACCGCCTGAGACCCCGGCACTCACTCTCCTGGTCCTGCACCCCCTCCTCGATCCAACTCCGACTCAGAATTAGAATCCTGGATGGCATCGGACTAATGGCGGCTTAGTTCAACGGCTCCCACCCCAGCGCGACAGAATCCAAAGCCAACATAAAAATAACTCATGCCTTCTCCAGCCAAACCTACCAGAATGAAAGTTAATAGGGCATCGCACACTCCGGTGCAAAAATTAAGAGAACTGCAGCAGGCGGATCAGGAGGATGTGGCGGAGACCCGATCGGGTGAGGAAGGCTCCTATGCACTGGGACAGCAAGAAACAGGCCTACCGAAAGAGCTAGTCAAGACAATTATGCAAACAGCACAAACGGTCCAAAACATAGACCAAAAACTCTCGGACCTTTGTGCAGAGCTGAATGCAATTGACCACAAGATGGAACAATTAGAGCAGGGCTTAACTCAAACATTAGAACAGTCGGACAGACATGATCGCCTACTGTTATACTTACTAGCCAGAGACAGGGAGTTGACTCAAAGGATCGATGATTTGGAGGGAAGATCCAGGCGACAGAATGTTAGATTTTACGGGATCCCGGAGGGAGCAGAGGATAAGCACGAGGATACTGGAGCCTTTTTAAGAGACTTGTTAAAGGAAATTCTAACTCTCCCAGAGGAACTCGACCTCTCGATGGATCGCGCCCACCGCTCCCTGGCCCCAAAGCCCAGGGATCCCAATGCCCGGCCACGACCGCTGATCGCCCGCTTTACATACTACAAGTCCAAGGAGGAAGTCCTGAGAAATGCATGGCAACATATCCCCTTAATCTATCGTGGGCACAAAATTGCTCTGGACAATGATCACACCACATCGGTGCAAGAAGCGAGACGGGTGTTGTGGCCTATAGTGAAACTACTATGAGCCAAGTCTATCAAAGCCCAGGTTCTTTTCCTAGCAAGATTAAAGGTAGCAATGGACAAGGGCATGAAGATATTTCCTGACTTACTGGTTGCATCCCAGTATTTAGAAACACTGTCAATACCCGTCCCAGCGATGTACAAAGAGAAAATGGAGAAGGATTTAATTACATCGGCGTGGATGGTGGCCCAGAAAGGCGTGCCCCTCCCAGGCTCGACGAAGACGGTTCCCGCCTCGGATCTGTGCTTGGACATCTCCTCGCTCCTGCGGAAATACGGCGACCTCTCCAAAGTGAATAAAAAGGCGCAACACTTGATGGAAAACCCGAATTCCAGTCATTTGGAGACAACAGGTTCCAGATCACTCTGGCTGGCAGCAAAGGTACTCATTTGCTTTGAATTTTGTATGCCCCAGATTGAGTCGGGCCTTTCCCGCAGACCTCCCCCCTTGACTTAAGATATCTGGACTTGCCTCCAATACACAATCGAACAGTTGTCCGAACTATCTCCAGTTATAATTCTGTCTAACTGCCCTGCTACAGACGGCCAAAGGCGAAGCAACTAGGCATAATACCTCAGGCAGAGTCTGGCGATGAAGGAGCTGATGGAGGTGCCCAACAAGGAATAATGAGCTTCATTACCTTGGGGGGGGGGAGCGGGATTAGATTGAAAGATAAAACCGGGAAAAGGGGAGAGCCAAAGAACTGCAGCGACCTTATGCTCTAATCCCAAGGATCTGAGCTCTCCTAGACGACAGAATATGAGCTGCCCGGGTCATGTCCCTCCATAAAAGCGGCTGCGGAGCCAGGCAGGACACTTGAACCCACCAACCACCAGGAGGAATAGGTGACTCGGTCGAAACAAATATACTGTATCCTAAGACCATTTAAAATTATATCACGAAGCTGCGAATGGCTCTCTAAAGAGGGGGAAGGCTTTACATATTTTTACCAAAGGATGATAGCTTTACAAAACTCATACAGTACTTCACTCAAAGTGTCACGGGGGCGGGCTACGCTCGCCAATGAAGATCCGGACGTTATGGGGCTATGTCCTGAAAGGGGGTTCTCCCTGGGACCAATGGGGTACCTCTTGACTTACTTGAGTCCCCTACTTTTAGCACTATAAGCTAACACAAACAAGTTGGATAACTTCTAACTAAACCTAGGATGTCAACAAAATCTACACTGGTTGAGTAGGAGTGGGGGGTGTTTCACCTGCACACTCCAAAATTGTTCCAGTTTTGTTCTTTATATAGAAACTGTGTTAAGGCTACAAGTTAAAAGCATATGTTTGCAAGGTTCACAATTACGTTTGTACTGCATAAATGTTAACTATTTGGGTAACAGCTTTATTAACTGCTCAGAAAACATCAGACATAAATTGCAAAAATGGGAAAAACAATGCAAAGTAAGATGGCAAAATAGAAGTCAGTCACATGAGTAAGCAGATAACGAAAATTCTCTCCTTTAACATAAATGGCTGCTCAAACTCGATAAAGAGGAAGAGATTATTGAGATATTTGGCCCAACAAGACTGCGGGGTTAATTTTCTTCAGGAAACACACCTCTCCCCATCAGAGGTACTAAAGTTGAGGTCTAAAAGATTTACCCAGATGTTCCACTCCTCCCCCAGAAAGGTAGGAAGAGAGGGGTTGCAATTTTACTTGTGGCATCTCTCCCCTTTGAAGTTCAGGAAGTAGTGGAAGATCGGGGTGCCAGATACATTATAGTTATTGGCAGAATTCAGGACACTATAGTTACATTAGCTAACGCATATGTCCCTCCGGGGTCACCGGTCTCTTTTTACTCCTCACTAATAGAACTAATTGTGGAAAAGGCAAAGGGTGTTTTGATTATGGGGGGAGATTGGAATTTGGTTTTTAACAGAGCACTTGATACCACGTCCCAAATTCCAACAACGGATATCAAGAGGGCTGGCTCTGTTAAAAAGATATTGGAGCAGGGAGGGTTAAAAGATATTTGGAGAGAAAAATATCCCAGAACCAGAGAATATATTTGTTATTCCCCCAGGTTCAAGGTTTTCTCCAGACTGGATACTTTCTTCACTTTTACCCAATGCCTGACTGAGTTTCTTGAGATGTGGGTAGGGACCTGCACAATTTCTGATCATAACCCGATATTTGTTGAGATAGATTTCCTGCTTCCAAAGAAAAAAAAAAAAAACACACTGTAGACTGAACTGCTCACTCCTTCAGGACAAGAACATAGTCCAAGAAGTTAAACAACACATTACTAGAACCCTGCAGGAGAATAACACAGGAGGGGTCTCTCCACAGATAGTCTGGGACACTATTAAGGCCGTGGTTAGGGGTAAGCTTATAGCCATTGCTACAGCAAGGAAGAGGGAGGCTAAACAAAAACAGCAAGAACTCACGACCCAGATTAAACAACTGGAAGATGCTCAAAAGCTTAAATGGGAAAAAAGCAGAGATCAAGAACTTAAAATAAAACGTAAGGAGTTGGGGGACCTGCAGAGGGTGGAAGTAGAGAGGGCCTTGCACTTTCTGAGGCAGAAGTTTAATGAGGAAGGGCCAAGAGCAACAAAACTACTAGCTTTTAGACTTAGGAGGCACCAGGCAAATACTGCCATCACCAAAATAGTCTCTCCAACCACACATAACATTAACACCAGGCTATCTGATATCTCGGAGGCCTTCGTTTCATATTTTTCTAAACTTTATCAGACCCCTGAGGAGACATCCCCTACAGAAAGACGAAGGTTTTTATCCTCTCTCTCTCTCTCTCCCCCGGCCTTATCACAAGAAGCGGGTCATTCTCTGATTAGACCAAACTCTCAATTGGAGATTTTAAACGCAATTAAACAGCTGAAAACAGGCAAATCTCCTGGACCTGACAGGTTCAGTGTGGAATTCTATAAAGCATTCAGAAAGGAGGTGATCCCTTCCCTTCTGGAGGTCTTTACAGCTGTTTGGGGGGACAGTTCCCCTATTACACCCTCCTGGCAATATGCCACTCTCTCCTTGATTCACAAAGATAATAAAGACCCAACTAAATGTGAATCTTACAGGCCCATTTCGCTACTTAACGTAGATTCTAAAATACTAACCACAATTATAGCCTCCCGTCTAAACTTACACCTGCCGAATTTGCTCAATATGGACCAGACAGGTTTTGTCTCCGGACGCCAAGCTGCAGATAGTGTACGGACCACTCTGAACACTATTGATTCAATCCATTGAGCCCAAACCCCAGCATGCCTCATGAGCTTAGATGCGGAGAAGGCTTTTGATAAAGTCTCCTGGCGCTTTCTCTTTCTGGTGCTGGAGGCCATGGCTTTTCCCCACCCATTTATAGATGGGTTAAACTCATTGTATACTGGCCCACAAGCATATATTCGAGTGAATGGAGGCTGGTCAGAGAGGTTTAGACTAAGTAGGGGAACCAGACAAGGCTGCCCCCTCTCTCCAATGTTATTCGCACTGTATATAGAACCATTGGCAGAGGCTATACGCCAATCCAAAACTATAAAGGGCATTGAGGTTGGGGGGACGGACAGGAGAATCTCCCTATAAGCGGACGACGTGCTCCTCTCACTGGCAGCTCCAGAGTTGCCTATTCCTGAAGTATGATCGATCTTGGAGGAGTTTGGGACACACGCAGGGTACTCACTCAACAAAACTAAGACAGAGGTTCTATGCTTCTACTATGCACCATCCCAGGCAATCCTCCAGGCACTGCCTCTGAAATGGGAAGCCGAGAGGATGAAATATTTAGGCACGATGATAACTAAGCACCCCTCCCGACTTTTTGAAACTAACTTTAAACCCTTAGTGGACCAGATTAACAAAGATTTTGAGAGATGGTCCCTAATTAATCTCCCAATGTACTCTAGAATCCAAATAATTACAATGAATGTCCTCCCTAGATTCCTCTATTTATTTCAATGCCTCCCAGTACATATTGGGAAGTCTCAGTTCCTTAAATGGAATAAGATAATAACCAGCTTCATCTGGAGCGGTAAAAAACCTAGGGTTAATCTTAAGATACTTCAGACACATAAGAGTGAAGGAGGTAGATCACTACCAGACTTAGAAGACTATTATTTAGCAACTCAATTAAAGATGGCCCTGTCCTGGTCTACTCCCTCATACACCTCAAATTGGAAGACAACTGAACTGGGGGAGACAGAGGGGGAGGTTCTCCACGATGTGAGAGTCCTACTGCCCAGAGGTAGGTTGGGCACATCTCTACATCCACTCATGGCTGTTAGGAACACTATAACAGCTACACATAGGATTTGGCAGAAATATAGCCTGACACGCTCCATCTGGCCTCTGGTCAGAATAGCCTGGGCCCCCGACTTCCTTCCAGCAAAGTTAGACCACAATTTTAGGGCATGGGAAGAGACTGGACTTAACTTACTTGGAACATCTTCTTCAGGGAGAACAAGTCCTGGCCTTCGATACACTCAGAGAGACCTACATGCTTAGAAGGTCGGACCACTTCAGATTCTTGCAAATCAGGGCCTATATCAACCAGTGTCAGAGCTTAGATCACACTCCCACCAGAGCTGCCCCCCTGCCGAATTGTATGCGAGCAATTAGAACAGGACAGATCCAAAAAGGTCTCATTTCAAACATCTACAAAACACTATCACAAACTAAAAAAGATCCCTTAAATAAAATTAAAACTAGATGGAAAGAGGAAAGTGGAATTGATTTAGAGGAGGGAGACTGGAATAGAACCTTCCAAGTCACCACTAAAACCACAAGCTCCCCTTGCTGGCAGGAGTTTGAATGGAAGGGAAAAACACGCTTCTTCCTCACTCCTGCGTTTCTGCATAAAAGAAATCCTGCGCAGTCTTCAGGGTGTTAGAGACAGTGCAAAGAAAAAGAGGAGACATGTGTGCATGTCTTTCGGGAGTGCCCAAAGCTAAAAGATTTTTGGGCAGGTATACGAAACATTCTAACAGACATATTCTCACTAACGCAGTGCCTGGGCTTCATAAACTTAATTTTAGGCGTTCCTCCCCTGGGTTTGAGCAGCACTGATGCCCTATACTTATGGGCAATACTCATAGTGGCAGCACACAAAACTATAACCCGATCCTGGCAAAATCCAAGCTCGCCCCTGTTACAGAACTGGGTTAACATAGTACTTGAGATCGCAGAGATGGAGAAGTTAACCTTTAAACTGAATCATAAAACAAACTTATATATAAGAAGATAGACAAGGTGATACCTGTGGAGAGATACACACCCAGAAACAAAACTCTGAATTAGGTTTGGAGAAGTAGGAGTGGAGCAGCTGAAGAGCGGGGGCAGCAGACTAGGCGTGTATAGGCCTAAGATGAACTCTTGAGAGGTTGAGGGGACAAGATTAATTATGACTCTGAACTCTGCATTAAATAAAATATACAAGAAAACTGTGATCACTGAATCTACGAAATAATATACTGAGAAAAAAATAATCAACTACTGTAAAGTGTGGCAGCTGTAATTTGATTAGATTGATTACGAAGTCTGATGGATGTAAATGTATTTGTACCCATTTGTTGTCAATAAACTTGAGTTTAAAAAAAAAGAATTAGAATCCTAAAGATCGGGGATGCGGGGGAGCAGAGCCCTCCGATGAAAAAACGTCCGGGGTCTCAAGTCAGATTTATGTCAACCGCAAGTTGCGGTCGACATAAATCCGTCGTTGTGACGCCAGTCGACAACTTATTTGTCGAACTGGCATCGTAGAGCTGTCAAAAACAGTGGTGGAATTCAAGAATGCCTGGGACAGACATAAGGCAATTCTTGTAGCAGGTAGGAAGAAGTAGGCTGTTGGTTAACTAGGATCTGCAGCTTATCCAATAGGTAGGGAAATGGGCAAACCAGGTGAGCCAAGCGGTCCTTATCTGTCGTCAAAGCCTATGTTTCTATGATAACAACAATTGTATTTTTGTAATCTCTCTGTAAATGTCAAAGACCCTCCTTGGAAATAAGCACTCGCTCAATGGAGTTCGTAACATCTATCCTGTTCATAGAAATGTGAATAAAATTTCTGCTACTACTACTACATGAACTCCTGTACCTTTGTACTCCACCTTCCTCAACATCTTGGTTTTCCTGCTCCCTGTCAGATTTTGTAAGCCCCCCCCCATGTGCACCCTTGCTGAACTTATTATGGACCCCAGCTTTGCTACGTTCAGCCCCATTGCTCCGAGACCCCTTTTCTGGGGAAGTCATAGCTTGGTTCTACTTTTGTTCTCCATCCACTGCAGTTACCCCAACCTCAGTCTCCCCCTTCTCAGTTTAAGTGTCCACCAACACAGACATCAAGCTTCTGCCAAAGCACACTGATCTCTACTCTTGTTAGGTTAAGACCATCACCCTTGAAGAGCCTCTTGTTTCAGAAGCCCCCAGACTCCTACAAAATGGTAGCCCTCCTCCTGACACCATCCCTTTAACCACCCATTAAAGGGGAACAGTCAGAACCAAAGGCCCTGCACTCAAGTGTGGGACTGGTCCCGGTGATCACTCTGTGTGCAAAAACACTCTGGTTTGTTTACTTACTGTTTACTGCAGTATAGTAGATTGTTTCAGACTCATTTTGTTGACTGGACTGACATATTCTGTTACTACAAATCACATAATCCCCTGCAACTAACATCAGAACAGTTAGAAGCTGTGGGAGAGTCAATAGCCTGCAATGCATCTTTAAGTTTATATAAGCTCTGATATTTTATTTGCTGGTCCCCCTGTCCTCCCTGGGCCAAGTACAGTCACAAAAGACTGTACTTAGCCCCTGGAGAATGCAGAACCACAAAACACCTGATCTGAAATGATAAAACTCACAGTGCAGGCTACTGGATCTCCCACTGCTGCCTACAGCTCGGATGTCAGCTGCAGGGGGATTCTGGGAGTTACAGCAACAAAAGATGTCAGCGAAGAAGTAAACACAATTAGTCTACAATCCACTATACTACAATAAATGGTAAGTAGACCAAAATGTTTTTGCACATAAAGTGCACACTGGGACCAGACCCACACTTGAGTGTGGCGCCCTTTGTGCTAAGTGCTTCCCTTTAAATTCCTCAATCTTCTCCTTCCGGACCCTATTCTTCCTATTCCCACCAACCCACAAAGGGAGGACCTTGGAAAAGGCCAGTGCCTTCAATCGAAAGAGAACAGGATGGAAATATTTATGAACTGGGAAAGCTGCAAGGCTTTGTAATAAGAAGGGGGCAGAATAACAGAGATTTAGGAGGACTTAATATCCAAACTCCCAGAAGTACCGTAATGCTGGAATCCACACAAGTGGTAAACTCGGGGCCTGGTGAAAGTCAGAAACCCAAGCAAAAGTTGTGCAACATTTCAGCTGTTCCAACCGTTTCAGGTTCTACCACTTGCCCGAGTACCAGCATCCCAGAACTAAAAAAAAAAAAATACCTAGACCAAGATTCAGATAACCAACAAGCATCTGTCAATGCCAAGTGTTGCTTGCTGTCATTAGCAGTGGAAGTGCAGGAGTTAGACAGATGCAGTATAGAAATGGCAGTGAAGTACTGAACTGACGCCAACTCCACCACCACCCTGCAGAGACTGACAGGCATTGGGGTATGTCTTTGGGTCACTGCCAATAACAGTCATGACATTTCACCTCACCCTACCCTGCAGACACTTACAAGTGTCAAGGTGTGCTTTGGAGTGTTCGGGCTTTACACTCACCTCATTCCATAAGGAAATACACTGAAACGGGTGCAGTATAGGAGAATGGGGTGAACTCTGGGACCAAAGGGTCCAAGGCGCACCTCGATGCCTGCCAATGACTACAGGGTGGGGGTGGAATGGCATGAGCATTACTGTCGACAATCCCAAATCACACCCCTGACGCCTGTCAGTCCCTACAGCATACGGCGTTATGGTCAAAAACCCTAACACCCTGGACGTTTCTTGGTATTTTTACTCCCAAGTTTTCAACATGGGCTTTTTGTGACCCCACCGCATGAACAGTGACACTATCAGTTTGTTAGCCGAAAGGTGATTTTGCACAGCGACTGTGCCACTTGACACCACAAGTGCAAAAACACATTTTGAACAGGATGTGAAAAATGACACCTGTACTGTTCATGAAGAGGTGTAAAAAATGGCAATGTTGAAAATCTGGAGTGAAAATATAAAAAAACTGAAGTCACGAGTGCATGTAGAAACTACGCAACGCACACCCCGTAATGCAATTAGTTTGGAGATATTTTACAGCAGATTTTCAACACAGGCATTTTGGGACCTCCGCTCATGAACACTGTCATTGTGATTTTCTTAATCTGTCCCAAACACTGATTTCCCACAGCGACCGGGCTATTCTGTGACAGACGTGTGAAACACATTTCGTCCAGGGTGTGAAAAATGACAGCTGTACTGTTCATAAGGAGGCGTGGAAAAAATGCCAATGTTGAAAATCTGGACTGAAAACATTACGAATTCGTGAACTTACGAGGATGCATGGAACTGCCTGGAAAGTCGCCACTGTCACCCCTATCTTTAAAGGTGGTGGTGATAGGACTGTGGCTGGTAACTATCTACCGATCTCCATTCTCTCTCCTCTCTCCAAGGCCTTGGAAAAAGTGGTGGCCTCTCAAATCTCTGACTACCTCTCCACCTACAATGTCCTTTGTCCTGAGCAGCATGGCTTCCGAGCGGGCCACAGTACCAACACAGCCCTCCTAGAGTTCTCCAACTTTCTCCACTCCTCCTTAGACACCGGTTCTCTGGCTGGTGCTGTCTTCATTGACCTCTCGAAAGCTTTCGACACTGTCTCCCACCCCCTCCTTCTTGATGCCCTTAGTCTCTCTGGTTTTGCTGCTGGGCCTATCTCCTGGTGCACCAGTTATCTGTCTGACCGCTCACAGCGTGTAAAAATTAATGGGACCTACTCAGACATCTGTCCCATCTTTTCTGGGGTTCCCCAGGGCTCCATTCTGGGCCCCTTACTATTCTCCCTTTACCGTAACACCCTTCCACGCTCTTGCTCGGGGAACATTCTATTGTACGCTGATGATGCAGTCATCTTTGCCTCAAGTCGTAACCCTACTGCCCTCCAGGACTCGCTGCAGAAGTCCTTCACTGAAGCCAAGGGCTGGTTCAAGGAACATAAATTGGTGATAAATCTTAAAAAAACAAAAACCATGTTCTTCACTCATCCCCAAAACAAGTCCTGCAACTTCAAACTCCTCATTCACTCTGGGTCCTCATTCCCACTCGAACAAGTTTGCTCCTATAAATACCTAGGGATCCATTTTGACCCCTCCCTCTCCTTCCATGGACACATCGCTGCCCTAGCCACTGCCACTAATATCCGATTGGGCATCTTACATCGGTATAAACACTGCCTCCCCCCGGAGGCTCTTCACCGCAGTCACCTTCCTCTATCCTGTCCCTAGTGGACTATGGACTGCCGGTGTATGGTGCTGCTGATCAGACCGCACTCCATAAAATTGCACTACTCTGAATAAGGCCTGCAGGTTAATTACTGGAGCACCTAGGATGACACACACCTGTCTACTGTATGCTAAAGCGCTGGTACTTGATCTGACAGGCGCCTCAAATATCTTACCTGTACCCTTACAAAAGACCCTCCTTGGGCTTTCCCCACCAGGATTGACCACCACCACGCCTCTGTCCCACTGGTTCATACTGGACCTCTGGGAAAACCTCTCTTGTTATCCCTAGAGCTAGGACCTCTCACGGCCAAAGAGCCTTCAGCTTTAGGGCCCCTCCTAGTTCAACACACTGCCCCCCTCCATCTCGAAGCTCCAACTATACGTGCTTCAAACCCTTCACGTTAACCACCCTATTAACACCCGATGCTGTAATTGCCACTAGTCAAAGCCGTGCTCAATACTTATGACAAAGCTTATTACTAAGCTGCTAAGGACGACATAACTCTGGTATTGTTTGCATCCATCCTACCTGTACCAGCTTGTTTGTATCTATGTCTTAATTTTACTGTTATACTTATGTGTTGTACTGCTATACTGTGTATTTTGGTTTGTCTTACTGTGACAAGGTACCTTTGTAAATGAGCCTATGGCTCAAAGGTTTTCCAAACTGCTGTTTAAATAAAATAAAATAAATAAAAAAATAAACTGCATGATGCATGCTCATAGCACAGTCATTTTATGGACGTTTGTCACCAGATTTTGAACATAGCCAGTTTAAGACCTCTGCTCATGAACAGTGTCACTGTGATTTTCTTAATCTGTCCTGAACATTGATTTCACATACCGACCGTGCCATTGCGTGCTACATGTGCAAAAACACATTCCGGGCAAGATGTGAAAAATGACAGTTGTACCGTTCATAAGAAGGTGTGGTAAAATGGCAATCTTGAAAATCTGGAGTGAAAATATTAAAATGCTTGGAGATTCCGACGTGCGTAGGAACGCGCAATACTGCCGTCAGTAAAACAATCATTTTGGGAATTTTTCAATAAATTTTCAACACAGGGTTTTGGGGCCTACCTCATGAACTGTGACACTGTTAATTCGTTAATCGGTCCCAAAAGGTGGTTCCACGCAGTGACCGCAAAATCACTTTTTTCGGGACCGAATAACAAAATGACAGTGACAGAGTTCATGAGGCAGGGTCCCAAGAACCCCATGTTGAAAATTTGGTGAAAAAATTCTCAAAAGTGGCTGAGATTTGCACCAAACTTAAAAAAAAATTAAAAAAAAAAAAACTCATTTATGCCATTATACAGCTTATTGTCATTTCTTCAGTTCGCAGGTGGCTTTGAAGAGTGCAGACGTATTCCTGGTCCACCAAAGACCATTGCGCTGGGCTCCACAGGTAAGTGTGGGGTGAGGTGGGGTATGCAGAGGGTGGCGGGGTTGGGGGAAGGGGCAAAAGAATCAATGAGGTACCATTTTTTTCTACACAGATGGGGGACTTTTGCTATGCTGGGTTGGGATCCCAGCGTGGCACCAGGCAGTTTGGGAGGGCCATGGAGCCGATGGGGGATTGGGCACCCCGTTGACCAAAAAGACTTTTGCTATGCTGGAAGCACATGGAAGTTTGTTTGGGGGGCAGTGGAATAGCGAAGTTGGGCACTCCGCCGGCCATACAGTGTGCTGGGTGGGGAACATGAACCGAGGGGACTGGGCACCCCCTTCAGTAAACAACAAATGGGGGGAGATGCATTATGCCGATGGGGAGTGTGCTACCCTGTCGGCAAATAGAAACATAGACTTTGATGGCAGATAAGGACCACTTGGCCCACCCAGTCAGCCAATTTCCCTATCTATTGGATAAGCTGCAGATTCTAGTTGACTGGAGAGGGGGTCATTCCGACAGGGGGACTGGGCACCCCGTTAGCTTTTTTTTTTTTACTGAAATGTTTCACCAGGAAGGCACACTGAATGGCGGGGGGCAGCGACTTCCTGGGGACTGTGAGAGGCCGATGGAGAAGCCGTCGCCATGGGGACACCAATCAGCTGTTTTGGTAGCTTGTAATGCACCAAAACAGCTAATTGCATGGTGACGTGGCCCGTATTTCCTGACGCATTTGGACATTCTCCCCAACTGCTGAAAGCAATGTGTGCAAGCAACACAAAAATGAAAAAATAGTGATTGTTATCATACCTCTCAACTGTCCCTGATTTTCAGGGATGTCCCTGATATTGCCTCAAAAATTTCTTCTGTCCCTCCTAAATTTGGCATTTCTGTCAGTGAACAGTAGGGATTTGAATCACAAAAACATTAGTGTTGCAGTCTAGTTCTCATTAAGAAATACTATTCACACTAAGAAGCATGTCGTACACAGCTTCTGGAACTAATGTTACTATTTTTTCAGATGTGTCCATGATTTTTGTCATTTGTCCCTGTTCATTTTAAGCCTTGTCCCTGATTTGTGATGAGGGAGGTTGAGAGGTATGATTGTTATAAATACTGTCAAATCTTCCTTTTGGAGGGTATGACACCATACCCGACAACTCCTCTTCTTTTACAATTAATTTAAGGCGGATATCCTAGAAGAGCTGCAACATCGACAAGTTAGAGGAAAACATCTGCTCACAGCGTAAAAGAATGGAATTAGCACTTTCCTAGGCTAGTTATTTACAAAGTTGGAGGCAATAGTGAATGATTACGGCTAGTTGCACAAGTAAACAAGAAAGTTTTACAGTAACAGGCTTGCGTCTTAAGTGACACCACTTAGTCACGCCTCTACCGTCACATCACAGACTTGCCCAAGTCAGAATAATAATATTAATAGAGAACAATAAGGGAGTACATAGAAGCAGTAAATTGATACATGGACCTGGGTGCATGAGCCTCTTAAAAAAAAGAAACAGCATATAGTAATATTTAGAAGTGTGCCCGAGTCAGAATAATAATATTAACAGAGAACAATAAATAAACAGCTGACTAATAGTGTGTGGCAAGGGAGTATATAGAAGTAATAAATTAACACATAGGACCTAGGGGGGTGTGGGGGGTGGAGCGCGCCCCCAGAAGAAAGATATATGGACCCAGAAGAAACAGCGCATGACTCGGGCACAAAGAAACAGTGATAATATTAGGTAGGAAATGCAGAAAAATACATGCCTTAAGCTACATCTTGAGTACTCTGTCCCCACACAATAAAAAAACTGTGATAACAGTAGGTGGAATATGCAGAACAATTCCGTACTTAAGCTGCGTTTCATGTCTCTAGTAGAAAGAAACAGTGACAAAAGTGCTCGAATAATGTGCTAATATGCCCTCATCTCGCTGACTGCAGCATCACGTTATAGGTCCATTCCCCATCTATGTCCTCCTTTCTTTTGAATGTGTTAATCCAATTATAAATTGCAGAGGCAGAGAACAATGCTGAGAATGTGCCGCCTCCGCTGTAGTAAAATTCTGTATTTGTACTGTTAATGAGCTGATGTCTGATTTTTTTTTCCAATTATTTAACTAGGTGAGACACACTAAGCTGAAAGCTTGTTTACAGGTGCAACCTGGGAGCACATGGAAGTTAAGTGACTTGCTCAGGGTCACACAGTATGCAAGTGGGGGCTGTGGGATTCAAACCCAGGTCTCCAGCTTTGCAGCTCAGAGCCTTAAACCTCTGTATTTTGTGTGTTTTTTGCAACTATCATTAGCCCGTGATAAAAACATTTGCCTGCATTTACTATGGTGTCAGCTTTGTTTATTTCAGTCCGTGCTGTATGTATATAGAGCGTCAGCTGTTTGTAACTCGCTCGCGCAGCTCTAAGAGATGCATTACCGAGTAGCCCCTGAAAGCTGCACAGCGAAGCGATCTAGCCGTAATCGTTCACTATTGCCCAAGGGGTGATACACATTTTCCACTGATATCATATGGAAAACAGCTTTCTTACAATTCTGACGTCATGTTTTACAATACAGAAAGTTAAATGAGTCCTTCAACAATTCCTTCATATCGATTTTCGTGTTCTTTATTCCAGACCCTCCCAGCCCAGCTCTGGCCACGGTTCAACTTGAACGCATTCCCATCCGGATACAGAACCCAGCGTTGTGACAGTACTTTGAACCTTAGCAGCTAGTACAAAACCTCATCGGGGTCCCCAGCAAAAGCGTTCCACCTACCTCCGCACTAACGGCGGTGACAGATGTCTCCTTCTCACTTTTTACTGTAACACTGTATTTATAAATATCAAGTCGGTTCTTCTATCACTGGTTATAGGCCACGTCACATCCAACTCACCAACAACCCCAACCAGCAGCCACACTCGGTTGTTGTGATCTAGCAGCACCTGACCTTTGACCCGGAAGCTGCTGTTGGGGCGGAACAGGCGGGCGCTATTTCCGGTAAGGAGCTTTGCCAGTTCGGGTTAGAGAAGCAACGCTGCGCAAGTCGGTCTCTTCAGAGCGACCGCAGGGGGTGACTCTCGGCTAGGTACTGTGGTACCAGAGGACATGTAAGAGTTCGCTTATTTTATAACAACAGCGGTGGGTTGAGCTGCGAGTCTCTTCTGAAATGTTAAGACGGGAAGATGCAGCAACAATGTCACAGGCCCAGATATTGGGGGGGAATGCAGTGCTGTTGCAATTTATTTATTTAAGAGTTTTACCAGGAAGGCATACTGAGCGGAGATACCGCTCGATTCCAGATGCGTCCTGTGGCAGTTCGTTGTGTAAACATGAAAGTCTGGGGCACAGAGAATTGGGTGTGATGGAATAATTGCCACCATGAGAAACTGAGTGTTGACGTTTAGTTTTGTTTAGGCTTTCTCGTGTTCTTTGGTATAATTTGCTTTGTCTGGTGCAGATCAGCTTTACAGGAACCGTTATTTGATAAGGGGAAGTCAGACGAAGGGTTTATAGTAGGTGCGTGGTGTGGAGAGCTGTACAAAAATCCAAACATGGTATAAAGTCTTTTGCTACTCTCCCTTTACAAATCCCACGCTGTCTTCCCGCACTCTGCCTTTTCAGTATGACAACGTCCTCGCTTGCTGTTCTTTTGAAATTAAATATGTTGTTTGAGTATAAAAGGTGCATACGTGTGTGTGTATAGGTATGTATGTATGTATGTGTGTGTGTGTGTGTGTGTGTGTGTGTGTGTGTGTGTGTATATATATATATATATATATATATATATATATATATATATATATATATATATATTATATGTGTGTGTGTGTATATATATATATATGTGTGTGTGTGTGTATATATATATATATATATATATATATATATATATATATATATATATATATATATATGAATGAGAGAGAGAATATGAATAATGGACAGGCAATGTGTGTTATGGATTTTTTTTTTTACACACCCGAGGTGTGTGATGACCCATAAACCTCGAGAGTGAAGTTCAAGAGGTTTATGTGGTCATCACACAATGAGACAAAGAACCTCTGTGCGCAAACACTGAGGCAAGGGTTACCCCAAAGGGCATTTGGCTGGGAAGCCAAGTTTCAAGAAATACAAAATCGCACATGCCCCCACAATGCAAAGCATCATGGGCTACATATGCAAATCACCACAGAATGTTATGCTGGTCCAACTTTCAGCAGAATTGCATGGTGCCGAAAGGCCTCTCACACAATGAGGATGTGTTTTAAAAAAAAAATAAAGCCTGTCGATGCACACTTGCCTATACTTTATATAATTGCTGGTGCGTGGGTTTCCTTAACTTTCACTTTCCTGTACTTTTCTCGCTCACTGTAGCGTGACTGAGTGGTGTTCACTCTTCTTAGCAATATTCTACAAAATGCACACAAAGAGCACTGTTCAGTATAAAAATCATGTCCGCTGCATTGCTTAAGCTGACTTTTCTTAGTTTCCTGGGGAAAGAAGCCATTGAGTCACTAACACTGGCTAACACTTGCGTCAGGACTTCTGAAGCCACTGAGTCACTCACTCTAAAAAAAGCTTAAGCAATGTAGCTGACATGGTTTTTATACTGAACAGTGCTCTTTCTGTACATTTTGTAGAATATTGTTTAATAAAGTGAACACCGCTCGGTCACACTACGGTGAGCGGGAAAAGTGCAGGAAAGTGAAAGTTGTTTGGAATGCTGTAATAACTGGATTTCAGATTATTATGGTGTCAAACACCATAATAACTAGATTTCGGGTTGTTACGGCATTTGAAAATACTCATAATCGGGTTGATAAATAGGGTCACCAGTAATTATATAGGCATGCGTGTGGGTGTATTTGATATCACCTGAATAAATAGTAGTTGAAATTAATTGCCATACAGTTAACCATGAATAGAATACAAGGTAAAGCATTTTATATAACATTACGTCCTGAAATTGGACGGAAATTTTTCGCTGGCTGTTCTACATAAATGAATGAAAGCATTTCGGTTACTTCATGTGGCGCTTCTTACTTAATCTCCTCACTTGGATTGCCTATATATTTTGCACTTTTGTACTTTTGCACTTCGGATGTCTGTAATGCCTTTATTGGCTGTACACCCATCCCACCACTGGATCGCACACGAAACTGAGCCTTTCAACTGATTATTTATTTTAGGTTATATCAGGGGTTAAAGCAGAGTACATTTTAAAGTAAAAATGTTGATCTGTACTTTTTGCCGTTTTAGATTGTGCCTGTTAATTTGGCTTGATCAGATTTTCATCAGTATTCTCCACTATTTTTGTATACCTATTGTCCCATAAGATCATGGAGCCATGTATAATGTATGCTAGTTTGTTATAGTAAGTAGAAAAGTGATGTTGAACAATGGGGGGCCCCAATGTTAAAATGCTAGTGGTGGCACTAACGTGGTCTGCCCTGACGCTATTTGGCCTCTTGCTCGCTGTGGGTTACTGACCTGTCCCTCTGGCCACCCAGCTGGATAAATGGGTAGAAGCAGTACTGCCACGCTGTAAATGCAATGCTGCACCCTGTTTATTCATTTGGTAATTCGGATACAACCTTTGAGTATACACTCTTTTTTACAAAGGTTCCACGTCAGGATGTAAAACAGCAGAGACATAAAAACTTGACAGTTAACACAAAACATAAGATTGCTATGTAATACAGAATATAGATAAATAATGCATTTGAGTAACCCAGACAACTGAAATTAAACAGCGGGAGGAGATTCCCAATTAGCAAGGCAAGGCAAGTTTTATTTAAAGAGACGCCCATCCCGGAGGCTCTGGGTGCCATACATCAAGCAAATAAATACAACACAGTAACAATCAATTATATACACTACTCCAAACAAGTTAAAACACAATTTGCTACCCTCAACTTCAGCTACATTTAGAATCTCTAAAACTAAATTAAACATCAAAATGTGTTGGTGTGTGTGTTTTTTTTTAATTATTATTATTAAAATGCCAGGTAAGGAATATAAAGCATAGTCCGGGGAGGCCTGATTGTACAAGAAGGCCTTGAGGCGGGCCTTAAATACCTCAACAGATGGGGCCTCCCTAACAGCTAAAGAGAGTGAATTCCACAGGACGGGAGCGGCAACACTAAATGCTCTGTCACCAGCAGTTCTTAACCTCGTCCTGGGAATCGCGAGGAGGACCCTAGAAGAGGAGCGGACCGAGACAGCAGGTGCAAGAAGGTCCTTCAGGTAGCCAGGGCCCAGGCCATATATGTTGAGCAAACCCACCTTAAAGAGGACCCTCCACCTAACCGGCAGCCAGTGCAGTTGACGGCACTGGAGTAATATGACAGTATTTAGACTGTCCTGTCAACAGACTCGCTGCCACATTCTGCACCAGCTGCAGTCTGTGCAGGGTACCCCCAGAGACCCTGAGATAGAGTGCATTACAGTAGTCAAACCTGGACGTCACGAAGGCATGCACCAAAGTGGGGAAGTCCAGTGGCAGAACTAGGGGCTTTATCCTGGCGATATACTATTAACATACTAAAATGCCAGCAGAATAGGCCTAACGGTCTTTCGTGTCTGCTCGTTTGGTCAGCCCCCACCCTGGGTGCTGACCTTGCTGTCCCCCTCGCCTTCTCTGGCTTCTCCCTTCCCAGTTCCGGATATTCTTGCTGCATTGGATTTTGTTTCCTGAGCCCTTCCCCTGTACCTGTCCCACCCCTTCTTGAACCCCTCCACTGCCTCTGCCTCCACCAGCCCCCTAGGTAGTGCATTCCATGGCTCCACCACCCTCTCAGTGAAGTAGCACCTCTTCCTTTCTCCCCTGAATCTTCCCCGCCTCCAGCTTCCACCCATGCCCTCTAGTGGCCCCTTCCTCCTTCCTTCCTGAAGCACCCTGACTGTTCCTCCCCTATTTACCCTCTTCATGTACCTGAAGACCTCTATCATGTCCCCCTGGTTCCTTCTCTCTTCCTATGTGTACATATTTAGCTGTTCGAACCTCTCCTCATAGGTCCTGTCCCAAGCCCCAAATCATTTTGGTTGCCCTCTGGACCCTCTCCAGGAAGTGTCATCCCCTCTTGAGTATGCCTCCAAAACTGCATGAGTACTCCAGGTGCTGACCTCACCAAGCAGTTATACAGAGGGAGTATCACTTCCCTCCTTCTGGAGGTGATCCTAGCAATGCATCCCAGCATCCTGTTGGCCTTGCTGCTGCCCTCCTACAAGTCTCAGAGTAGTTCATCTTGACATCCACCACCACCCCAGGTCCCTCTCAGCCATTGAGACTTGTAGTATTTCCCCAGGGTGTACATTGGCCTGGGTTTCTCTGGCCCCAGGTGGAGTACCTTGCATTTCCCTGCATTGAACCTCAGCTTCCACTTTCTAGACCATCTTTCCAGAGCCTCCAGGTCCCCCTGTAGGGCCACCCTCCCTCCTCCCCATCCACCACCGCCCCAGTTTGAGTCATCTGCAAAGAGACTCATCTCACTCCTGATTCCTGTCCCTATGTCAGATACGTAGGCGTTGAACAGAAGGGGCCCAAGGACTGATCCCTGTGGGACCCTATTAATGACCCTCCTTGGGGATGAGACTATCCCACCAACTACGACCCTCTGGGTCCGGTCCTGGAGCCAATTGCCTATCCATCTGATCATCTGGTTTCCCACCCCCATTTCTCCTAGCTTATCCAACAGGCCCACGTGAGGAACAGAGTCAAATGCCTTGCTGAAGTCTAGAAAGAGGACATCCACTGGTCTGCCCAGGTCCAAGGCACTTGTCACCCAGTCATAGAACTCCACCAGGTTTGTCCTGACACGATTTCCCGGGATGAATCCATGCTGTCTATCGTCCAGGCACCCTGACTTATCCAGGTCCCCCTAGCCTCTCCTTTACAATGCCCTCCATCACCTTGCCCACCACCGATGTCAGGCTGACAGGCCTGTAGTTCCCTGCCAGCTCCTGATTCCCCCTTGTGATAGGCACTACATCGCCACCTTCCAGTCTTGGGGCACCCACCCTGTCCTCAGAGATATGGTGAAAGCTCTGCCAGGGGTTTCATCGGGACATCTGCAAGTTCCTTCAGCACTCTAGGATGTAATTTATCCGGCCCGGTGCTTTCTCGTCTTAAGGGGCTGGGGCTTCCCTCCTCTCTCTGCTGTGATTTCCACTTCTGGTACCTCTTCTCCTGCTTAGCCTCCACCTGCCAGTGATGCCCCTCCCCAGACCTGCCGGTCGGTAGGGTCCCCCATCTCATTATCTCTGTCTCCTCCCATGTATGATGCAGCATCCCCTTTTCCCTGGTGAAACTGGGTGAAGTACTCATTTAGTACCTCAGTCTGCTCCCCGGGTCTTGTGCCCATCTCTCCCTGATTTAATCCTGCTAATCTGCCCCTTCACCTTCGTCTTTCCCCAGTGTATCTAAGAACCCTTTTCCCTCTCCTAATTTCCCTGGCCAGGTTCTGCTCCTTCCTTGCCTTAGCTGCCTCACCACTCTAGTGGCCCTTCTAGCCATCAGCTCGTACTCCCCTCGATCCCTTTCCTCCTTGAGCCTTGAATTTCTTATAGGCTGCTTTCTTTCCCCCACCACCTCCTGGACCTCCCTGGTCCACCAACAGGCTTTGGGCCCTACCGCATTCGTCTTACTCTTGCACAGGTGCTGGTAGCATCCTGCACCCCTCTCTGATGATTTCCACCTACTATCAGCGTCCATGTTAGACCAATCCCATCCAAATGCTCCTTAAGGATCCTTCCCATTTCCTAAAATCGCCCCTGAAGTTCAGGTTACTTCCGTCTTTGTGCAGCCTTCTACCCCTCCCTAGGTCCAGGCAGAACCAGACCGTGGCATGGTCACTCCCTGCCAATGGGTCCCTACTCCAGGCCCCCAATCTGGTCACTGTCTGCCAGGACCACATCCAGTACCCGTTGCCTCCCTGGTCGGTTCCTCACCTGCTGAGTTAGGAGCGTCTTGAAAGACATCCAACAACCTCTGTTCCTGGTCACAGAGGATGTCATAGTCTCCCAGTCTGTTCCTGGCATGTTTAAGTCCCCAACACCACCACCTTTCCTCTGCCCAGTCTGCAGTGTCTCCTCAACATCTGCCACCAGACTGTCCTCCAGCTCCTCTGCCAGGGCAGGGGGTCTATACACCACTCCTATTTTTACTCTCTTGCCCCCCCTTGTTATCAAGGTGACCCAAATCACCTCCACGGTTCCCTCCGCCTCCTCTACTCCCCCTATGCCAATGCAGTTTTTGACTATCATTGCTACCCCTTCTCCCCTTCCCTCCCCCCTGTCCTTCCTGAACATAGTGTAACCCTCCAGGTTCAGGTCCCAGTCATGTCTTGCAGTGGGCCAAGTCTCAGTGACTGCTGCCACATCCACTGCTCCCTCAGTTAACATCGCCTGGAGCTCAGGCATTTTAATTCCCAAGCTCCTGGCATTTAGGACTACCTTCCACCCTTTCCCTATAGTTCCATTTCCCCTGCTCGTGTTCCCATGGGGATTCTGTTTTCCCCTGATCTGCACTTTGCCAGTTGGCCTTTTCCTGCAATCCTCCTGGTCCCCAGGGGGGTTGAGACAGAGTCCATCCTTTATCGGCACCCTCTTGACAGCCTTTTCTCCCATCCCACCCCCTTCACAAGTTTAAACCCCATTTTCACCAATGAACCCCTCTATTTCAACAAGGATTCCCTCCCTCCAAATTGAGATGTAGTCTATCTCTAGCATACAGCTCCTTATCCTCCCAGGTCTCCCCAATCCCCATCAACCCATACCCTCTGGCCTCACCACTCCCTGAGCCACTGGTTTATCTCCTAATTTTCCTTTTGTGTTCCCCACTAGCCCTTGGCACTGGCAGGATTTCTGAGAAGGAAACTGTGCATCCTATGTCATGACAGACCCTGGCGAGCTCCCTGAATCTTGCCTGTATCTCTAGCTCGCTATTTTCCCTCAATGTCATTTGTACCCAGGTGGACCAGTATGTCTGGGGAACCCCCACAATCCTTTGCCAGCTGATATACCTCGTGCTTAGCCCTGTGCACTGTTAGTCCAGGGAAGCATCTTGTTCTAACTGGCCAGGCTTCTCCCTCCCTATCCCATTTGATACCCCTGATCATAGAATCCACCAGCAGGAGCACTCTCACCACTCCTTTTCCTCCATCCCCCCTTCCATGTCCCTCATCCTTTCTACCGGCCCTCCACCCAGCTGGCTCCTTGTTCCTCCCCCTATCTGGGTGCCACATGCCAACCCCTCCTTATTTACCATGGCCACTCCCTCCCCTCCAATCCTATGCCTCTCCTCCTCCTCCTGAGTGTCCTTCTGTACCTTGCCAATTCCCCCCTCACTGCTCGCAACTGGTCCTTCTCCCCCATCTGCTAAACTAGCCTGACTCATCCTCCCTTCCTTCTTGTCTCCATTTAGTTCCTCCTTGCTCGTCGTGCTCCCCTGGCCTAAACCCTCCGCTCCCTTTACTGAATCCTCCTTGTACTTCTGGTCCTTCTCCTTTACCTTTCCTCCCAACTGGTCCTTCTTGCGCTTTTCTCCCTCTTCCCACTGCCCCTCCTGCTCTGATTCACTGCTCCCCCCATTCTCCTGCATTCCAGGTCCCCCCCTGTTCTTTCTGCTATCTGGCCCCTGCCTTCTGCCTCCCACTCCCACAGCCTTTCCGTCTCTAACCACCTCTGTCGTGGCTACATCACCCCCCTCATCCTTGAGCAGAAGAAGAGAATTGAAGCGGTTACTGAGTATAAGGTCTGATCCACCTCCCCGCCTTGCTTCCTTCTGTCCAGCACTGGCCATCTGCCTACTTCCCTGAGAATGTTGTCCCTCCGTTCCCCCTTTGTGAGGGTCCCCGTTACCTGCCTGCTTCCTTGGTAGTGTCCTTTGGACCCCTCTGCCAGGGTCCCATGTGACCCTGGAGTATTCTCCTGCACTCCTTTCCCTATACCCCCACCCCAGTGCTTGGTGCAACCCTGTGGGAGATTTCCAGCCCCTTCCCAACCATACCACCCCTTCCCCCAGCTTTCTCCTCATCCCATAACCTCCTCCCTAAGCTGTGCTAGCTGGTAGCACACTGGGCAACCACCAAACTTCAAGCCCAGTCCAGTATCATGGCTGCTCACACCCTGTGCACCCACCACCCTCCCAAAGATGCGGCCCTAATGATGTGTGGTTCCATCCCCTTCCAAATAGGTTTCCTTGGGTGAGCCACCAGGTTTCCCCCTAGTCCAAGATACCCCTACTGCCTAATCAAGGTCACCCACTAATCTTAGAGACAGTCCCACTGTACACCAGTAACTCTGTTACTAGGTGCAGTACAACACATTAAACTTATAAGGGAAATGAACAACTCCTAAGCTCCTCTCTCCCAGCCTTTAAATCCAACCCCAGTGGCTAGAACTACATGAGCTGCACCAGCAGCCTTTTCCTCAATTGCAGGGCAGGTGTTCCCTATAAATTTGCAGACTTCTGGGAGAGGTGGTGGGGGAGGGTGGGTCTTGAGCAGACACCTGACAGAGAGAGTGTATCAGCCCTGTGTCTCCCTCCAAGCCCTGCAGCTAAAGAACCAGGCCCAAGCAAATCCCACCAAATAGGTTTTAAATCAGAAAGAAATAGGCTCTACCATTGCAGCCTGTTACACAGTGAAACATCCACAAAAAGAGCCCCACTTACAGCCACCAAATCAGTTTACAAACATCCAGCATCCCCCAAAACAATACCCTGCTAACCCCTTAGAAGTAAGAAAGAAAAGAACTAACCTACCAAGTAAAATCCACAAGAACCCTGTGGAAACACCAGCAGCAGCTACTGTCCTGGATCACAACTGATCCTGTCCCCTTCCAGTTCTTTCTGATATTCCTCGGATGGTAAAAGCTTGTACGGACAACGGACGACACTTGAAACTCAAGTGTCAGCCCGCTGTCAAGAATAACACCCAGATCACGCACCCTAGAGGAGGCCTTCGATGGTACAGAGCCAAGACAAAGTCCTGTCTCTGCACCAGAGGCCAACCTATCAAGCCCTCTGTTCGACTCCACCACCACTACCTCCGTCTTACTGGGGTTCAGTTGCAACCAGCTGGAGGCCATCCAGTCATTGATTTCAGCAAGGCAGCTGTTAAGCACTTCTACTGCGCACGATGTTCCAGGGGCAAAGGAAAGGTACAGCTGGGTATCATCAGCATAGCAGTGAAAACCCAGACTGTACCTCCTAATGAGCTCTCCCAGGGGTAGCATGTACACGACAAACAACATCGGTGACAAGACCGAACCCTGGGGAACTCCGCATGACAGGTGGTCAGGGGAGGAGGAGAAATTCGCCATCACTACCCTCTACCTCCTGTTAGATAAAGACTCAAACCAGCAGATGACCGTGCCGGCGAGTCTGCAGAATTCCCTTAGGCGGTCAAGTAACACTCGATGGTCCGTGTCAAATGCTGAAGAGAGATTGAGGAGAACAAGAATTGTCCCCTCCCCTCGATCTCTAGCCCTAAGGAGGTCATTGTGCACCCGAACTAGCTCAGTTTCTGAGCTGTGCCTCGCACGAAACCCAGACTGGAGCGGCTCATACAGCTCATGAGCCAGAGCTCCTCAAGCTGAAGCGCCACCACCTTCTCAACAATCTTACCGAAAAATGGGAGATTGGCGATAGGACAATAATTTGCCTTGACGTCAGGGTCCAACGATGTTTTTTTCAGAATGGGTCTCACCAATGCCTCCTTCAAGACATCAGGAAAGACCCCCTCTGACAAGGAACACCGGACAATCGGGGCAAACACCGGGCCAACGGAGTCAACCCATCTCATTAAGAAATGAGTTGGCACCGGGTCCAGTTCACAAAAGGTGTACTGAAGCTTGGAGGCAATCTCACTGACCTCAGCCACCTCCACCAGTCTAAACTCACCCCAACCAGGTGGAGTGCTCTCCGGTTGCCCTTGGCAACCACTGTCGGACACATTCTGGTCCACTGGTGGAACCCCCTTCCTGATGGCAGACACCCTGTCCAAAAAGAACCAAGCAAACTCCTCGCACAGTGCGTTTGAAAGGGCTACCTTCGACTGTAGACAGGAAGGATGAAGGAGCCTGTCCGCAGTCTGAAAGAGCACAGTTGGTCGGTTTCTCCCGGCAGCAATCTCCATGGACAGGAATTCCGCCTTCTTACGGTTGATTGCCCCCTGGTATGCACCATAGTGCATATGTAGGGCCAGTTTGTCTACCTCCAGGCCGGACTTCCACCAGCAGCGCTCTAATCTCTAACCCAAAGTCTTCATCACCTTGAGCTCCCCATCATGCCAAGGGGACTTCAAGTGAGAAGACTGAATAGGTACCGAGACCGTGCGAGGGAGTCGAGCGCACAGAAAGCGCCTCTTATTATAGGCGCCCACTGCCCGGGATGGCAGCCTCTAAAACTGGTCAAAATAGAAAATGCAGACTTCTACTCTTTAAGATTCAGGATCGTTTACTTGAATAAATATATTCACACAGTTCCAAATGGGATCGGGACACTTGTATTTATACTTGTTCCTCTCCTCACAGGGGTAATGCCAAACTTCACCCAACAACTAACACACCAAAATCTGGCCAATGGAAAATGATGTACACAAATGCTCACAGCCTGGGAAATAAGATCCCAGACCTGCAGGCAATAATGTCAGAGGCTAAACTGGACATAGTAGCAATTAGTGAGACGTGGTTTACCAGTAACCACACTTGGGAGACTTCAGTACCTGGCTATGTATTGTTCAGAAGAGACCGAGGTGCAAAAGGGGGAGGAGTGGCCTGTATGTTAATGGAAAATATCAAAGCTACAGAAATTCAGAATACACATAAGGAGCCAGAAGAACTGTGGGTCACCCTGAAACAGGAAATGGGACAGCCATAAGAACTGGGGTTGTCTACAGGCCCCAGACCAGAGGGAGGACATAGACACATTACTGTTAGGAGATATACAAAACATGACAGCTAAAGGGAGGTTCTGATAATGGGAGACTTCAACATGCCGGATACAGATTGGTCAATACCAGCAGGAACATCTGCAGAACTAGACTCATAGTGGATTCCCTGCAGGGAGGGCCTCAAACAACTGGTTACAGCAACCCACAAGAGACAGGGCTATCCTAGATCTAGTACTGACTAACAAAGAAGGGATCACAGATCTCCAGGTAGAAGGTCACCTGGGGCCAGTGACCATCACATGGTATGGTTCAATTTGGCTACTACATCTAAATCATCCCATTCCAAGGCAAAATATGGGACTTCAGGGAGCTGACTTTGATAAGATGGCCAACAAGGTTAAGCTAGCCCTGGCAAAAAGAGAAACACAGGTGAGGGGGTACAGGCAAAGTGGGCAAGCATTAAGGATGCAATACTTGAAGCAACATCCCATTGTGTTAGACAGAAAAGGAAGTGCAAAAGAAGAAGGAAACCACTTTGGTTCTCAAATACAGTAGCAGAAAGGTCAGAGCCAAAGGCTGGCCTTCAGGAAATATAAGGGAACACAGCGGGATGAAGATAGGAGGCATAACAAACTGCCCTAAGGGAAGCAGGTAAGGCAGGCAAAGTCCCAAACTGAGGAAACACTAGCACTGAACAGTAAAAGAAGATGACAAGACTTTCTATAGATACATTAGTGAAAGGAGAAAGTCCAGAGGGTAGTGCTAAGCTAATGGAGAAAATGGAGCATGTGAGGAGGAGGACCCTGTAAGGCATCTATCCTAAATAGATACTTTTGCTCAGTGTTTACTGAAGAGAAGGTAGGGCAGGGCCCACAGCTCAGCATCATGGACACAGGGGGAGGAGGTGAGCACTACTCCCTTCACAAAGAAAGGGTCCTACAAGAGCTTGCTAAGCTCAGGGTGGATAAGGCAATGGGACCTGATGACATACATCCCAGGGTACTTAATGAGCTAAAGGAGGAACTAGCAGAGCCATTAGCAGAATTGTTTAGTGAGTCTCTGAGCACAGGAGAGGTCCCAGGAAGACTGGAGAAGGGCTCATGTGATCCCGCCTGCACAAGAGTGGTAGCAGGGAGGAGGCGGGAACTACAGACCGGTCAGTCTTACCTCAGTAGTGGGCAAGATTATGGAGGCACTCCTTAAGGAAAGGATAGTGCAACACCTGGAATCCATAGGGGCACAGGATCTAAGACAGCATGGGTTTACAAAGGAAGTTCCTGTCAAACTAATCTCATAGATTTCTTTGACTGGGTAACCAGAGTGGTGGACCAAGGGGAGCAGTTGATGTCGCCTAGCTTGACTTCAGCAAAGCTTTGACACTGTTCCACATAGAAGATTGATAAATAAGCTGGGTAGGCTGGGGTGGGTCAGAAGTTGGTCAACTGGGTGGCAAACTGGTTGACTGGCAGAAAACAGGAGTGGTGGTAAATGGTATACAGTCAGAAGAGATGCAAGTCACAAGTGGGTACCTCAGGGATCAGTCCTGGGGCCAGTCCTCTTCAACATCTTCATTAGTGACCTTGCAGATGGACTAGAGGGTAAGGCTTGTCCGTTGCAGATGACACCAAGATCTGCAACAGAGTAGATGATCCAGATGGGGTGGGCAGAATGAGAAGAGATCTGGATAAACTAGCAGAATGGTCAGAAGAGTGGCAACTGGGATTTAATGCAAGAAGTGCAAAATCATGCACATAGGGAAGAAACCCTGAAGCCACCTATAGGCTGGGAGGGAGTTGCTAGCAGTCACAAAGGAAGAAAGAGACTTGGGCATCATCATCACTGATGACCTAAAATCATCAAAGCAGACCTCTAAAGCAGTAGGTAAGGCTACGGGGTGTTAGAGTGTATGTAGTAGGGGTATCACAAGTCGTAGAGGAGGTAATAATCCTCTGTACAAGACACTAGTTAGGCCCCATCTGAGTACTCATGTGTATTGGAGGCCACCTTCACAAGGACATTAACCAAAATGGTGCAGGGACTGCATCAGAAGACATATGAGGACAGATTAACGGAGCTCAATATGTATACCCTTGAGCAAAGGAGGGAGAGAGGTGATATGATCGAGGCATTCAAACACCTTAGGGCATAAACAAGGTGAAAAGGTCTAACATGTTTAAATATAAGAAAATAGCAGGACAAGAGGACACAGCATGAGATTAGAGGGAGGCCGATTAAGGGGAATGTGAGAAATTCTTTTCACAGAAAAGGGTGGGATGCATGGAATGGCTTACCTCAAGAAGTGGTGGCTATGAATACAGTGCAGGGCTTCAAACGTGCATGGGATAGGCATAAGGGAGCAATACAAATGACTATGAATAGATAGGCCACTGACAGAGCAAAGGCCGATGGCACATTTATAAGGTAGAAAAAGAAATGGGCAGACTGGATGGGCCTTGAGGTCCTTATCTGCCGTCAACTTCTATGTTTCTATGTTTTTTGAGGATTAAATACACAATTTCCAAAAATGAACTGAAGGCACTTGTACTTGTTTCACTTGTTTTGTTATAAAAATGGTGAACGTTTTCGGAACCCTCGTGTTCCTTCCTCAGACCAAATTATTTTCCAAGTGCTACAATCAAAAACAAATAATTGAACATTTATAGTGTAACAAATATCCAAATACTGGTATATTTATATTTTCATAGATTTAATCGGGGGAACACACCTGAACATGACTCAGCTACAATAATAATATGTTGTTCTAAGCTGGCACCTCACTGGAATAAAATAAATAAAGATGGTTGTAAGTTTTCACATTTTTTGTCAAGGTGCTTCAAATACCAACATTTGTTTGCATATAAAGAATCAATAATGAACTACCTGGGTCGTTTAAATATTTTTGATATGCAAGATCCAGGTAATAAACCGCAACCGTCTGCAAAACATGCAGGTAATGGTAAACACCTAAAACCCAAACTGTTCTCATATTTATATTGTATCAACGATCTAAAGAACTTCAAAAAATATACTGTGTAAGCTTACTGATACAAATTCTCATCAAAATAATGTTGCCAATTGCCAAGTTGAAGCGCAAACCGTAACAAACGTATTTACCGCGTTACGACAACAAATAACCGGCTTTAGTTTTTAAACCATGCCGCCATGAGCTGGAACGCTGAAACTGTCTCTATTCAAAGGCTAAGATAAAGAAGGGGCTGGGCTGCTTTATCACGTTACCTGAAAGGTGCTTGATGATGTCACAAGGTGACTCGCTTAGCAGCCCAGTCTTTACAGAAATCAACATCTTGCAGTATGTGTTGATCCCCCTTCTGACAATGCTTTTCAAAGCCAAAAAATAATAGAATAACGAACAACCAGCATGACTAAATGTCACAATTCCCGATCGGGATTCAGACGAAATTCTGTCCACACTCAGAGGGATATTTTATAAAATTTGCAAAGTCAGTAGTTCTAGTGGGTGTAGAACCAAATATCACTCCAAATGCAATTTAGGCAGGAATTTCTTACTAAATAAAATTTTGTAATAATCTGGAAACCCCGTAGCTCATATTATGGAAAAATCAGTGGCTGTGGTGGGATTCAAAACAGTAAACCCAAATTTGACTATCGAACATTGAAACAAAGTCAGTATAAGATTTCAGCGTTCCTGCTCATATGAGAACAGTTTGGGTTTTAGGTGTTTACCATTACCTGTGTGTTTTGCAGACGGTTGCGGTTTATTACCTGGATCTTGCTTATCAAAAATATTTAAGCGACCCATGTAGTTCATTATTGATTCTTTATATGCAAAAACATTTTGGTATTTGAAGCGCCTTGACAAAAAATGTGAAACCTTACAACCATCTTTATTTATTTTATTCCAGTGAAGTGCCAGCTTAGAACAACATTTTATTATTGTAGCTGAGTCATGTTCAGGTGTGTTCACCCTGATTAAATATATGAAAATATAAATATATCAGTATTTTGATATTTGTTACATTATAAATTTTCAATTTGTTTTTGATTGTAGCGCTTGGAAAATAATTTGGTCTGAGGAAGGAACACGTGGGTTCCGAAAATGTTCACCATTTTTTATAACAAAACAAGTGAAACAAGTACAAGTGCCTTCAGTTCATTTTTGGAAATTGTGTATTTAATCCTCAAAAAAGAGGAACAAGTATAAATACAAGTGTCCTGATCCCATTTGGAACTGTGTGAATGAATATATTTAAGTAAACGATCCTGAATCTTAAGAGTAGAGAGTCTGCATTTTCTATTTTTGACTATTTGGATTCTCCAACTGGAATACTCTCCTCGTCAGTTTTCAATTAAGACAGAATAAAAGGGAACCGTGGGTGAATCTGCAATATTATGTTTTACAGCCTCTAAAACTGGGCCAGCATCATCACCGATCCAGGTCTCTGTAATGCAAGCCAGATCGGCCAAAGAGACCAAGTCCGCTATAATTGCAGTCTCGTTTCTGACTGATCTGGCATTGCAAAGCACTGCCCTCGGGATTGGTGGACAGTGCAGCCCCTCTGGCTGCCTACCCACTCGGTCTGGTGGGAACCCTGGTAACAGGAACTAAACACATCTGGCCTCTCCCCAAGTCCCGTCTAATCCCAGGGCGCCTTCTGCACCCCAGTACCTCGATCCTACCACCACCCGCAGTGCAACTGGCACCCCGCCCTGATAGAGTCCTGTGACTCCTCCTAATTCCAACCTCCCTACAGCGCCTTGCAGTAGTATCCAAAACAGGGAGGCTGAAAAAAGGCAGAAGATCGAACAGCCGGGATGTCTCATACACTATCCTGGCCCGTCCAGGCCGCATACCTTCCAGACACCGCCCACCCACCCCACCCCGTCTCAGTAATCCCAAAGCAGCTCAATCACACACACACACACACACACACACACACACACACACACACGTAATCAAATAAACACTTACCCTCCTCCCAAACAACCCCCTAAAAACCAAAACTCAAAATTAGATCTTTAGATACAGTTCAGGAGAACAGACTGCAAATCACATAAGGGATACAAATATTCAGGATCGCGCAAAGATAAAAAATAAAACAATAACCTAAAAGAAATATCAGTCCACAGCCAAAACTACTTTAAGGCAAAAGGCCCTCTCACTGCCCCAGTCACTTTGTAGGCAGATTTTTCCGGCAAACAATTTAAAAGATACAAACAGAAATATGCTCCCCAGGAAGCCCCAGCACCGCTCTCAACAGCTACTGGGACCCCTAGGAAAATATCAGAATTTGGAGATCTTTTTGGCCCCCTAGTTGATAGATCCACGGGGGCCCAAGTCCAAATCCCAGAAAGCAATTCCTCCACTCCGTGTAGGCCGACCACTCAAGTCCATGAGGCAACCCAAAGTCCTCACAGTACTCCACAGAGCCAACCAAATAGCGGATCCAACAGGAGCCATTAACCCCAGGGACAACAATATGGAAGCACCCTCAGCATCCGCAAGCCCTAGGAATACAGTCAGTCTTCATGGTGCTTCTCTCACCAGCACCAAAAAACTGCAAAAGGGCTACAAGTTGGTGGCAGGAACAGCTCCAGGAGCCTGAGGTGAATGACTCCACACCATGGTGGTTCTGTCTCTCTGGTCGGGCAGGAGGGCTGCAAGTTGATGGCAGGAACAGCTTCAGGAGTCTGAGGTGAGTGGCTCCACTCCACAGTGGTTCTAATCCACATATGAATATCCCAAAGCAGCACTCTCACTGCCAATAGGAAAAGTCTTTTGAATAATAGTTAAAACCACAAAGGCGCTCTCACTGCCTCTGAAGTCAAAATTCAGTTTTAATGCAGCAGATAAGTTCCCAGTAAGCTTTTGACAATTGAACATATGGCATAGCTTCCCCAGAGGGGCCTGTCGAGGTAGAGTATCAGAAAGGGGGAGAATGCAAACAAGGTTTCCCAGTTAACAATGTGCGACATAGCTGCCCCAGGGGGCGTGTCAGGTAGAGTATTGGAAAGGGTAAGAGAAAGAAAGAGGGGAAGAGTGCAAACGAGGGGCAGATTATATAGATGTATATGTATATGTATGGAGAGAGAGAGGGGAGAGAAAGGGACTGGGAGAAGGAGAATATTTGGGGGTAGAGTGGGTAGAAAGAGGAGATGCTGGGTGTACAGAGGGGAAGGAGTTGGAGGGAGCTTGAGAGGGAGGATGGCAAGGGATGGCAGGTGGGGGTCCAGGGTTGGTAAAACAATAGAGAAGATCAGACAGACAAGGGGGGTATCCGGGTTGAGAATATGGACTCTGGTAAGGGAGTCAGGTGTTTTAAGAGCGAGTATCCAGGTTGAAGATATGGATTTGGGTAAGGCAGTCGCAAACATTTGAGTTCAGCAGGTATTGCTTCAGTTCTCTTTTAAAGGACCGAAGGGCTAGGGCTACCTTGAGTAAAAGATTTACTGTGCTCTGCTTCTTGAAGCATGCTAATGGATTAGAACTTAATTTATTCCTTTAAAATGAAGTGTAGTGCTGTTGATCTATTTCAGAGCTGGAGGTATGTCCATGACAAGTCATTCTAATTATTCCCCTTATCTTCAGAGTTGCCATAGGTACCAGATCATATGGGCAAGGGGTGGGTGGGGGCTGCAGCGTGCCCCCCCCCCTTTTGCCCATGACCATTCAAAGTGCCTGTTTCATTCCTTCATGCAAGATCAGACAGGAATCAGACCTGGTAGTCTTTGTAATTTTTTGTGTGCAGCCCAGTTTACAATTGAAATTAAAGCTCATGGCAGGCTCGCACACGAAAGTACTTGAGACCACCCCCAATTAAAGTTAACACCTTCAGTATCAGCAACACACCCATCCTCTGTGAAAAGGATTTTCAGAATAAGGAATGTGGTTTGCCCTCAGACCTGTTTCTGTACTCTGAAAGATCGCATAACCGTCAGTGTCTGTGTTCTGCTCAGCCATTAAGGTTTACTGAGTTCGGTTGGATAAAAGAAGGCTCAAGACCCATCAAGATTATCCCCACAATATGTGGGTCATTACGTGTTCACTGATGTCGAGATAAGCCACAAATCAAGCTTCTTTTTAAAGGTTTCAAAATTTGTTAAATACATAAGTTCTTGTGGAAGTTAAATTCCACTGTTTGGATACACTTTAAAAAGAAATGATCACGCTTGTTTGTGTTTGCCCAGTCAACCGTTAACTGCCGGTTATGAAGTCTACCAACAGTACATTTGTGAATGAGAGTCCACATTGTGAGATTAGATTAGGTGAATTTAGTAGTTTAAAAATATCACCCCTGCATCTTCTAAGATGTAATGGGTGTAATCCGGTTGCATTCAATCTTGTGTTATAATCCTTGGTTGCTAACCTTCAATTCATTTTAGTAACTCCTCTCTGAACCTGCTCTATATGACTGATATCACCCTTGAGGTATGGACTCCAGAATGGAGAACCATAATCTGTATAAGGTTTAATATATGCCGTATATAAGGGAACCAAGCAATGCTCAGATTTATTGATGAAGGTCTTTCTCACCTGTTTGAGATTGCCATTAACTGTTGTAGCTATTTTGTTGCAGTGATCAGAAGAACGTTTTGTTAATTATAATACCTAAGTCCCGTTCACTAGAAGATGATTTGAGAAGAGAATTATTGAGATAGTGGTCTTTGTTGGATTTTTGTTACCAAAATGAAGTAATGTACATTTATCAACATTACATTCTATGGAATTGGAGTTAGCCCAGAGTTCAATTGATCTTAGATCGTTTTCAAGTGTTGATACATTGATTGGGCTATCTGCTGTACCTCCTAGTTTGGTATCTTCAGCGAACTTTGAGATATTATTACTTGAGTTAATTATCATGTCACTAATAAAGATACTAAATAAGGATGGCCCCAGGACAGAGCCCTGGGGCACAACACTTGTGAAGAGGCCTGTGTTGGACTTAACACCATTAATTCTAACTGCTTGAGTTCTGTTAGAAAGTCACTTTGACACCCACTTAACTAGACAAGTAGAGAAACCAAGGATATGTAGTTTGTTAATTAATATGGAATGGGACACTTTGTCGAATGCTCGACTGTAATCTAGTAGAATCACATCAGTAGGAATATTTTCATCAAGACATTTACTTACTGTATGTTGTTATAGAAAAATATCAGATAAGTAGTACATGAATAACCAGGCCTAAACCCATGTTGGGAATTGCCTTGTATACCCAGCAGTAAATTTTCCTGTTCAAAAAGAGATTTGACCAAACACTCCATGAGCTTCCCAATGATGGATGTTAAGCTGACTGGGCGGTAATTCGGAACATTGGACTTTCTCCCCTTTTTACGTCTGCAGTAGGCAGAGCCTGCAGACGTTCTGCATGTAAAAAAAGGAGTGCTGTCATGTTTTCTGTCTGTGGAACTGACTGAAGGTGTAAATAGTTTCCTCCCCCTTACCCTCCTCCAAGAAATGTTTTCCGCCCTCAAATAAATACACTTTTCATGTTAGTCAATGGTTGCAGGGTACTATTTTCTTTCTTAAATGGGCGGTACAAGAACTGGAACCAGAGTAGTGTGAGCCATCATTGTTTTTTGGGGTGAGTAAAATCCACTCCACCCCCACCCTTTTTTTTTGGATTCACGTGGGGGGGGGCATGCGGTGTATCTATCATGTTGAAGCAAGACACGCTAGTTTATGATCTGGACCAAGGAACAGAACAAGTCTGTGGAGCCCCTGCATTTTATTAAGGACTAGGAGAACAGAAGATATTTAATGCTTTCAAATTGACTTAAAAACCCTTGGAACAAATGATTCTCAGAGCCACCTGGTGTCTCAAAAGGAAAGAGTAATTAAGAAGTGTCTGAAACTACAGCTCCCAAGGAAAACAATAGACACAGCGTTTTGGTTGAAAGAGCCACATGTTTTTCTTAAACATTTATATACTAAAAACATAAAGTGCAGCTTTTGGGATTAGCAATATTTGTTTACCATAATATAAATATATGTGTGTGTGTATATAATTTGTCTTTTTAGTAGTTTGAAAACTTTGAAAGCATTGGTGTTAGTAATGCATTTAGAAATACATTTTTTTTAACTGTCTTTACAGTTAATCAAGAAGTTTCATGTGAGGGCACATTTTTTGGGGGGGTTCAAATTATTTTAATCATGGGTACAGTACTTGGTAAACACAACCTTTGATGATGTGTATTTTTTTTCTTTTAAGTTTGAAAAGTGGAGTTGCCTTGCACGTGTTAAAAATACCAGCTGCAGTTAACTACTTGTAGAAACAAAAGGCTGGTTGTTGTATTTTTTTTTTTTGGTTCCCTACTTTCTTTTCACTGATATAAGCTGAGCAAGGGAAGAAAAAAAAAACACTGGAACAACTATCAGAGCTGCCATCCCCCTGGACATGCCATTTACTAACATACTAAAATGCCAACAGAATAGGCCTAACAGTCTTTTGTGTCTGCTCATTTGGTCAGCCCCCACCCTGGGAGCTGACCTTGTTGCCCCCCTTGTCCTCTCTGGTTTCTCCCCTCCCAGTCCCAGATATTCTCGCTGAACAGGACTTTGCTTCCAGAATCCTTCCCTTCTACCTGTCCCACCCCCTCTTGAGCCCCTCCACTAGCCCCCTGGGCAGCACATTCCATGGCTTCACCACCCTCTCAGTGAGAGTAGCACCTCCTCCTTTCTCCCCTGAATCTCACACCCCCAGCTTCCCAGCCATGCCTCTGTTGCCCCTTCCTTTGGAGCACCCTGATTGCTCTTCCCCTGTTTTAACCTCTTCATGTACCTGAAGACCTCTATCATGTCCCCCCGGTCTCTTCTGTCTTCCAATGTGTACATATTTAGCTCTTTGAGCCTCTCCCCATAGGTCCTGTCCCCCCAAGCCCCAGATCATTTTGGTTGCCCTCCTCTGGACCCTCTTCAGGAGTTTGATATCCCTCTTTAAGTGTGGTCTCCAAAACGGCACGCAGTACTCGAGGTGCGGCCTCACCAAGCAGTTATACAGAGGGAGTATCACTTCCCTCCTTCTATAGGTAATCCCCCTAGCGATGCATCCCAGCATCATGTTGGCCTTGGCCACTGCCCTCCTACAAGTCTGAGTTGATCATCTTGACATCCACCACCACCCCCAGGTCCCTGTCAGCCATTGAGACTTGTAGCATCTCTCCCCGTGTACACTTGGCCGGGTTTCTGGCTCCCAGGTGCAGTACCCTGCATTTATCACTCATTTAAAATAACACAAATGTAGTTTCACATTTTTACTATGAGGGAAGCAAGAAGATGAACCAGCATGGTTAACAAATACATTCAGTGACACCTCTGAATGAGTGGGGAAGGGTCTGGAACCTGCTATTCAGTGTTTTTTTTTTTTTTTTTTTTATTGCATCTTGTCCCAGGCAATCTTGCCAGAGTGTAGTTTGCTCTATTGTTTATCTCCAGTGGAGGCCAGTGTCTTGTTACATTGTCTTTTGTTTCAGATTAACTACCGACATCATGGCAGCCAAAGGAGAAACACTTTGTGTCTTAGGGTATGTACAGCATAATTAATAAGTTTCCATATGCATAATCTTTCCATTCATGTTATTGCTAGACATACTACAGCTGGCTTGGCTTGAGGAAGGGTGAACATGGTCAGGACGGACCCCTTAGCAATTGAGATGCATATGCAGCAAATAAGTCCAGATGTGCTAACTTGCCCTATAACTTGAGCGTCACAGTTTGCATTTTCTTCTTGAAATGGTTACTTTTGCATTTATGTTTTTAAAATATTTGATATTCTGACCATGTGGTTATGTCATAGACCATAACTGATCTCCAACCTCATCTCCCCCCCCCCGTGCTCCAACTTGCATAGAAAATAGTGCTTGCAGACAAATCTAAACATTTTGCCACTGTGTTCTGGCGTGTTAGTGTTTGTGTTATTGAAGCAAGAAACGTACAACTGTCATTTTTTTTACATCCTGTTCAAAATGTGTTTTTGCACCTCTGGTGCCAAATGGCACAGTCACTGTGCAAAATCTCCTTTCGGCTAATGAACTGATAGTGTCACTGTTCATGCGGTGGGGTCACAAAAAGCCCATGCTGAGAACTTGGAGTGAAAATGCCAAGAAATACCCAGGGCATTAGGGTTTCTGACCTTAACACTCTGCACTGTAGGGACTGACAGGCATCAGGGGTGTGACTTGGGATTGTCAACAGTAATGCTCATGCCCTTTCACCCCCATCCCCACTCTGCAGCCAGTGACAGGTATTGAGGCGTACCTTTGACTCTTCAGCCCCAAAGTTCACTCCATTCTCTTATACTGTACCCATTTCAGCGTATTTCCTTATGGAATGGGGTGAGTGTAAAGTTTGAAAACCCCAAGGCACACCTCGACTCTTGTCTGTGACTGTAGGGTGAGGTGAAATGGCGTGAGCGTTATGGGCAGTGACCCAAAGGCACACCCCAGTGCCTGTCCATGTCTGCGAAGGGGGGGTGGCGTCACTTCAGTACTTCACTGCCATTCCTATTCTGCCTGTCTGTATGTGTGTGTCTCTTTCTCTCGCTCTCTCTCTCTATATGTCTATGTAATGATGTTTTTTTTTTGTTTGTTTTTTTTTATTTTCTCTTTTATCCTCCTTCCCTCCTTGCAGCTCTTCCCCCCTCTTCGGGAGACACCTATGGCCTTATCAGCCTTCGCTCACCTACCTGGTGACCGGTGCAGTCCGTGCCCCATGGAGCCGTGGCTATACCCCCCAGGCGGGTACGGGGTGGAAGGCCCTACACCCCGATGCTTCTCTATGCTTCGTCGGCACGCTGTCTCCGGGCAGGTAGGGGCATTGATGAAGGTGGGGCCTGGTGCTCCCGGCTGGGGAGGCTGGGGTTTTGATGTTCTCGATGTGCCCAGGTCCCTGGGCGTCAAGGCACTGAGCGTCGGCGTCTGGCACGTCGCCCCCTCTGTTAGACATCGGGCTTGCTATACCTTGCGGGTCTCCACCGGGGGGTCAGACAAGCACCGAGCTCAGGTACCTCCCTCCCCAGGAGGGGCCGAGCAGTCCTTTGGGATGTTCAAGTCCTCCCCCCGGCCGACCCTCCAGCTCCCGGCTCTTTTTCCTAACCTGAGCTGGCTGCAAGCTGAAATCCACCTGCAATGGCGGTAGGTCAGTGTAATTATCTTTCTATTTAATTGCATGTATTGCTATTTTATCTATTTCTGAAACAAACCTGCATATCACATTTGCCTGCACTCTGAGCATATACTTATGAAACTGTGCATATTTGTACTCCACTTCTGCGTAGACCTCATACTTTCTTATATTCCCATTATCACAAGCATAACTACCTTGCCCTTATCAAAAGCAGCCTCCTCTAAAAGTTAATATCACATTTTCTGTAACAGTCCATCATTACACCTGACTTCCTGACATCAGTCAACACATTGCTTAAAAATAACTTACCTCACATCATGGACAAAAACCCTGTTTCTCTTATTTTTATTTATTTATTTATTTTTTTAAATTAATTAATTTAATAACAAATGTGTAAATAATCCCAAGGCTGAACATATGCCAGCCATTACTTTTTCATGTACTGCCACCTTCTGTACCATCATGGGGATTTGCATACGTTTCCCTTGATGCTTTGCATTATTGGGATATGTGCAATTATGTTTTCTTTAAAATTTGGCTGTCTGGCCAGTATCATCCTGGATAACACATACATCAGTGGCATTTGCTCTGGGGTTCTTTTGTAAGCTTCCTATTCCTTTCATTAAAATGTACACTTCCATATATTTTCCTAATAATATGTATACTTTCCTTAGAACAGAAAGTAAAACAAATCTTACTACTTACAAATCATTGTGTTGTTTCTTCATTCATTCTTAACAATTCCACACAACTTCACTAACTTCATTATGCAGCCGTGGTGGATCTGACCAGAATTTGTTATGAATAGGTGTTACTATGGCCTTTTGCCAGTCATCCCAGGATATCATTCTCTGCTAGAGATTTATTGGAGAGTATTGTAAGGGGAGGGCCAAAGATTTAAGATGTCTCTGTCAGAAATCTGGGTTGGATATCGGGTACCAGACTTTTTTTTTTTTTTTTTTTAAAGTGGACAGGACTTTGGTTACATCAGATATGTCAGACTTGTATAGAGTTGGAGCAAAATCGCTATACATTGTATAGTTAGTATCCTTTTAGTAAAAACTGAACTGAAATAATTATTAAAGTGATTTGCTGTTGCAAGATCTGAGTTTAAAGTTGTACCATTGTCAATTACTGGCCCAGCTGTTCTTAAATTACCCTTCTTACTGTTAAAATATGAAAACAAGTGATTTTTTTTATTATATTTTGACTGTGCTAAATTAAATTCAAGTTTTAGTTTGGATTGTTTACTCATTTGTTGAAGTGTTAAGAGAGCTAGTTTATATCTAGACAGGTAAGTAGGACTTGGGTTTTTCCTAAGTTTCTTAAATAATCTTTCTTTAATTTTAATTTGTTTGTATATAGGTTTGGTAAGCCATATGGGAATGTTGCCTTTTTTAATGTATTTCATCTTAGTTGGAACATGTAATTGTTATAAGTTATGAATTGTTGCTCTAAACTTTTCCCATGCCAAATTAATTGGCATATTTTTAAATGTTTCTTCCCAGTTTATTTTGTTTAATGAATTAATATTTTTTCTAAAATTAGCTTTATTATAATCTTTACATCCTGTATTGTTTAAAGATTTTATTGAACGAGTCGTAATACTAAACGGATCGAGTTATGATCACTATTACCAATGGGGTCTTTTATGTTGATATTTGTGATTTGGTTCTCCATGTTTGTAATGATGAGGTTGAGAATATTTTCCTTCCTGGTAAGGTGGCAGACTAGTTGCTCAAGACCCAAGTTAATGATGGATGAAGTAAGTTAGTTCTCTTGCTCAGTACTTACATTGTGTTTCCCAGTTAATATTTGGCATATTGAAATCATTCATAATTAGAATATCACCCTTATTTGCCATGCTGGCAATATCTTGAGTTAAATCGACTATGTATTCTAACTTTGCTGATGGTGGCCTATATATATAGCAGGCGCCAATTATAAGTTTGGGGTGACCTTTGAATTGCACAGCAACCCAGACGCTTTAAATATTAGTTGGAGTGTTTACCTCATATGATGGAATATCATTCCTTGCATAGAGGCATACACCATCTCCAGTTCTACCTGTCCTGTTTTTGTAATACAGCTTGACATTTGTGATCTCCCTAATCCATGCTGAGGAGGTGTCCCACTATGTTTCTGTAACAGCAATAATATTCCGGCCTAGTAACATACATTTGGCTTCTAGTTTAGACATACTAACATACTAAAATGTCAGCAGAATATGCCTAATGGTCTTTCGTGTCTGCTCGTTTGGTCAGCCCCCACCATGAGAGCTGACCTCACTGCCCCCCTCGCCCTCTCTGGCGTCTCTCTTTTCAGTCCCGGATATTCCCGCTGCACAGGAATTTGCTTCCAGAACCCTTCCCCTGTACCTGTCCCACCCCCTCTTGAACCCCTCCACTGTCTCTGCCTCCACCAGCCCCCTGGGCAGCACATTCCATGGCTCCACCACCCACTCAGTGAAGTAGCACTTCTGCCTTTCTCCCTGAATTCCCCCCTTCAGCTTCCACCCATGCCCTCTAGTTGCCCCCCTTCCTCGGAGCACCCTGACTGCTCCTCCCTGTTTAACCTCTTCGTGTACCTGAAGACTTCTGTCATGGCGCCCCCGGTCCCTTCTCTTCCAATGTGTATACATTTAGCTCTCTCGAGCCTCCTCCCATAGGTCCTGTCCCGGAAGCCTCAGATAATTTCGGTTGCCCTCCTCTGGACCCTCTACAGGAGTTCAGTGTCCCTCTTTTAAGTGTGGCATCCAAAACTGCACGCAGCACTCGAGGTGCGGCCTCACCAAGCAGTTATGCAGAGGGAGTATCACTTCCCTCCTTCTGGAGGTGATCCCCTAGCGATGCATCCCAGCATCCTGTTGGCCTTGGCCGCTGCCCTCCTACAAGTCTCAGAGTTGTTCATCTTGACATCCACCACCACCCCCAGGTCCCTCTCAGCCATTAAGACTTGTAGCATCCCCCTCTCCATGGTGTACACTTTGCCCTGGTTTCTTGCTCCCAGATGCAGTACCTTGCATTTCCCTGCATTGAACCTCAACTTCCACTTTCTAGGCCACCTTTCCAGAGCCTCCAGGTCCCCCTGTAGGGCCACCCTCTCCTTTTCCCCATCCACCACCGCCCCCTGTTTTGAGTCATCCGCAAAGAGACTCCTCTCACTTCTGATACCCTTCCTCATGTCAGAGACATAGGTGTTTGAACAGGAGGGGGCCAAGGACCGATCCCTGAGGGACCCCACTAATGACCCTCCTTGGGGATGAGACTATCCTGCCAACCACGACCCTCTGGGTCAGGTCCCTGAGCCAGTTTCCTAGCCATCTGATCATCTGGCTCCCCACCGCCATTTCTCCCAGCTTATTCAACAGGCCCCCATGAGGAACAGAGTCAAATGCCTTTGCTGAAGTTAAGATAGAGGATGTCCACCGGTCTACCCAGGTCCAAGGCACTCGTCACCCAGTCGTAGAACTCCACAAGGTTTGTCTGACATGATCTCCCCGGGACGAATCCATGCTGTCTATCGTCGAGGCACCCCAACTTTTCCAGGGGCCCCCCCCGCCTTTCCTTGACATTACCCTCCATCACCTTGCCCACCACTGATGTCAGGCTGATGGGCCTGTAGTTCCCTGCCACCTCCCTTGATTTCCCCCCCTTGTGGATAAGCAGTATATGCACCACCTTCCAGTCAAGGGGCACCCACCCTGTCCTCAGAGAGATGCTGAAAAGCACCTCCAGGGCTTTCACCAGGATATCTGCCAGTTTCTTCAGCACTCGGGGATGTAATTTACCCAGCCTCGGTGCTTTCTCTGTCTTGAGGGATCTGAGGGCTTCCCTCACCCTCCCTGCCGTGATTTCCACCTCTGCTACCTCGTCCCCCTGCTTTGCCTTCCCCCATCCTGCCAGTGATGGCCCCCCTCCACAGACTCACCGATTGGCAAGGGACTCCCCCAGTTTCACCATCTCCTCCCATGTAGATGCAGCCCCACATTTTCCTTGGTGAAAAGTGAGGTGAAGTACTCATTTAGTGGCTCAGCCTGCTCCCCTGGGTCTTGTGCTCATCATTCTCCTGTTTTAATCCTGCTAATCCGCCCCTTCACTGTTCGTTTTTCCCCAATGTATCTAAAGAACCCCTTGTTCCCTCTCCCAATTTCCCTGGCCAGGTTCTGCTCCTTCCTTGCCTTAGCTGCCCTCACCACCCTAATGGCCCTTCTGGCCCATCAGCTCGTACTCCCCTCAATCCCTTTCACTCCTTGAGCACTTGAAATGCGTATAAGCCGCCTTCTTTACCCTCACCACCTCCTGAACCTCCCTGGTCCACCAGCAGGGTTTACGGGTCCTACCGCATTTTCGTCTTACTCTTGCACAGGTGCTGGTAGCATTCTGCACCCCCCTTCTGATGATTTCCCACTTACTGTCAGTGTCCATATCTGGCCCAATCCCATCCAAATGCTTCCTAAAGATCCTTCCCATTTCCTTGAAATCCATCCCCCTGAAGTCAGTTACCTCTGTCTTTGTGCAGCCTTCTACGCCTCCTAGGTCCAGGCAGAACCAGACCGTGGCATGGTCGCTCCCCACCAATGGGTCCCTTACCTCCATGCCCCCAATCTGGTCACTGTCTGCCAGGACCACATCCAGAATCCGCGCCTCCCTGGTTGGTTCCCCCACCTGTTGAGTTAGGAACGTGTCCTGAAAGACATCCAACTACCTCTTTTCCCTGGCCACCGAGGATATCGTAGTCTCCCAGTCCGTTCCTGGCATGTTTTAAGTCCCCCAACACCACCATCCTTCCCGTGCCCAATCTGCAGTGACTCCCAACATCTGCCACCAGAGTCTTCTCCAACTTCCCTTCCAGCGCAGGGGGTCTATACACCACTCCTATTTTTACTCTCTTGCCTCCCCTTGTTGTCAGGGTGACCCAAATTGCCTCCACAGTTCCCTCCGCCTCCTATGCCAATGCAGTTTTTGACTATTCTTGCTACTCCTCCTCCCCTTCCCTCCCTCCTGTCCTTCCTGAACATGGTGTAACCCTCCAGGTTCAGGTCCCAGTCGTGCCCTGCGGTGGCCCAGGTCTCAGTGACCGCTGCCACATCCACCTCTCCCTCAGTTAACATCACCTGAAGCTCAGGCATTTTATTGCCCAAGCTCCTGGCATTTAGCAGGACTACCTTCCATCCTTTCCGTGTACTTCCATTTCCCCTGCTCGCGTTTCCATGGGGGTTCCGTCTTCCCCCAAGTCAGCACCTTACCAGTTGGCCTTTTCCCGGATTTCTCCAGCTCCCCAGGGGGATGGAGACAGAGTCCCTCCTTTATCAGCCCCCAACAGCCTTTTCTCCCATCCCTCCCCCTTCACAAGTTTAAACCCCACCTTTCGCCAACGAACCCCTCTGTTTTCAACTTAAGGATTTCCCTCCCCTCCAAATTGAGATGGAGCCTATCTCCAGCATACAGCCCCTTATCCTCCAAGGTCTCCCTCCAATTCCCCCATCAACCCATACCCTCTGGCCCCACACCACTCCCTGAGCCACTGGTTTATCTCCCTTCCTCTTGTGTTCCCCACTAGCCCTTGGCAGGCACCGGCAGGATTTCCGAGAAGGAAATCACGCATCCTATGTCATGACAGACCCTGGCAAGCTCCCTGAATCTTGCCTGTATCTCTAGCTCACTATTTCCCTCAATGCCATTGGTACCCAGATGGACCAGTTTGTCCGGGGAACCTCCACAATCCTTTGCCAGCTGATATACCTCATGCTTGGCCCTGTGCACCGTTAGTCCAGGGAAGCATTTTGTTCTAACTGGGCAAGCTTCCCCCTCCCTATCCCATTTGATACCCCGATCATGGAATCGCCCAACAGGAGCACTCTGACCACCCTTTTTCCTCCATTCCCCCCCCCCCCATGTCCCTCATCCTTTATACTGGCTCCTCCCCCAGCTGACTCCTTGCTTCTCCTCCTATCTGGGTGCCCCTGCCCCCCCCTTTATTTACCCTGGCCACCCCTCCCTCTGATCCTATCGTCTCCTCATCCCAAGTATTCTTTTGTACCCTGCTATCCCCCCGTCACTGCTGCAACTGGTCCTTCTCTTCCCCCTCCCAATCTGCCAAACTTGCCTGGCTCGTCCTCCCTTCCTTCCCATCTCCATTCGGACTCTTCTTGCCTGTCGTGCTCCCCTGGCATAAACCCTCAGCTGCCTTTACTGTATCCTCCTTGTACTTCTGGTCCTTCTCCTTGCACTTTCCTCCCTCTACCCCCTCCTCCTCCTGCTCTGATCCACCACTCCCCCCATTTTCCCCTGTTCCAAATTCCCCCCTGTTCTTCCTGCTATCTGCCCCTGCCTCCTGCCCCCCACTCCTTTCCATCTCTAACTGCCCGTCACATTACATCACCTCCCTCATCCTCGAGCAGAAGAAGAGAATTAAAGCAGTTACTGAGCTTAAGGTCCGATCCACCTCTCCCCCTTGCTTCCTTCTGTCCAGCCCCAGCCATCTGCCTACTTCCTGAGAATGTTCTCCCTTTGGCCCCCCCCTCTGTGAGGGTCCCCGGATACCTGCCTGCTTCCTTGGTAGTGTCCTCCTTTTGGGTCCCCTCTGTCACGGTCCCTATGTGACCCCAGAGTACTCTCCTGCACTCCTTTCCCTATGCCCCACCCCTAGGGCTTGGTGCAACCCTGCGGGAGCGCCCCAGCCCTATTGCCCAACCGTACCTCCCTCCAGCTGTCTCCTAATTCCCTCAGCCTCCTCCCTAAGCTGTGCCAGCTGGTAGCACACTGGGCAACCACCAAACTTCCAAGCCCAGTCCAGTATCATGGCGCCCCACACCCTGTGCACCCCACCACCCTTCCAAAGATGCCGGTCCTAATGACGTGTGGTCCCATCCCCCTCCAAGTTGGATTCCTTGGGTGAACCACTAGGTTCCCCACTAGTCCAAGATACACCCCTACCCACTAATCCTAGATACAGTCCCACAGTAAACAGATACCCCCGTTACTAGGTGTAGTACTACACGGTAAACTTGTAGGGGAAGTGTACAAATCCCTAAGCTCCTCTCTCCCAGCCCTTAAACCCAACCCCCAGTGGCTAGAACTACATGAGCTGCACCTGAAGCCTTTTCCTCCAATTGCAGGGCAGGTGTTCCCCTATAAAGGAGCAGAGCTCTGGGGAGGGAGGGTGGGATCAGGGCCTAAACACACTCTCATGAGAGTCTGATCAGCCCTGTGTCTGCCCCTCACTGCACCTCCAAGCACTACCAACAAGTCTCCTTACTCTCCCAGCATCCAGCTAGAAGCTTCTTCCCCATTCCCCTCCAACTGAAGACTGACTGAGTTAGGAGTCCCACCTTACTTTCAAACAGCACTAATCCCCTTATGATGCCTGCACTTACAGACCAGATAGCAACTTTTAAACACAAACACCAAATAGTCTGCTAGAAACGCACAGAAAACCAGCTAAGAAAATCTTTCAAGTCTACTTACTCTGAGATCTCATATTAAATAATATGTTATGGATACTAATAGACTGATTATTGCCTACCTTAAGAGAATTGGAAACATTCTCTTTCTCCCCCTTGCTTATTAGTTTAAATGGGTATTAATTACTGATTCAAACATTTTACCTAGAAGGGCGCTACCCCTTCTGCTGAAGTGTAGTCCACCCCTGCAGAAGAGCGAATCCCTATCAAAGAATTTCTCCCAGTGTGTGATGCACTGGATATTCTATCTGTAGCACCACTTCCTGAGCCATTTGTTAGTGGATTTAATCTTGCAGGTAATTGCCTTAGTGGCTCTAGGTACTGGCAGTATATCTGAGAAACATGTGGTGCATCCTTTTTCCACAAGCAAGTTATTTAATGCAACATAGTCTTGTTTGAGTTCTAGAGGATTAGTGCGATTGATGTCATTGGTACCAGCATGGATTATGACTAGGGGATTTTGACCTGCATTGGACAATATGTTGTTGACCATTTCTGAAATATTGGAACACCCAAAAAAAAACTAGAACATGTCCTATTTGCCTTATAGTTTTGTCAATATGTTTAATAATGGAATCACCAAGCACAAAATACTTAGCGTTTAGAAACAGGGCGGCTAGGGATAACATCAGTCTCCATAGTTTCATTAGTTGGAGTAAGGGGGGGGGGTGGAGACTCAGTAATGATGTGCTCAAGATTCCTTCTTACTCTACTATCCTGTGTTGGATTTCTTAATGGTAGTGTTCTGTTTTCAGCATTATGGTGTTTGGGGGGTTCTGGGAGCTGACGAGGGCACTTTGACTTGATAAGTAGGGTGCAGATTTACTTGCTCCATTAGTAAAAGTGCAAGGGCTGAGGGTCATTTGTGCCATCACTATCAGTCGAACGAACTTGCAAATCATCTGTGATTTATAGACTCAGTAACAGTATTACATAACATGGCTAGAGGACTAAAAGTTGTGCATTGGGATACAAAAATGTTCAGCTTTACGGCCCTTTTTATATGCCCTGGAGCTCGAGACAGTGGCCCAGTCAGAGATAGGTTCTGACACTTAATCGTTCTCTTTCCCCCTTTTTTTTTTAAGCATGACAAGGCCCATTTCTGGACCCTGGCAAGCTTGCCCAGCAGTAACATCTGTACTGGTACAATGGGGACTGGATTTATCAGGAGTAGATGTAAACTCCTGGGCTAGAGTTAGATCCGTACATAATGTGCACTGACTACTTCCATCTCTTTGATTAGACTTTGGATTAAACTGAGGGCTATGTAATGCATTATAACATCTAGCTATATCTGCTTGACTGGCTTCCAGAGCTGATAGTCTGGCACAAAAGGAGTCAGTCTCTTTTTGCATTAACGAATTTGCTATACATTTGTCACAAATAAACATTTGATTTGATTTAGGAGGTGTATGCACCATCTGGTACATACAACAGTTGAAGCATCTAATACCTAGTTCACCATCGAGAGTCATGATGGTGAGATTAACAAACAGACTTGCTGGTTAATGAGTTGGGAATGCAGAACTGTGCACCTTCCATTTTGGATAAGGACAGCAACCTACAAGGCTGTATTAAAGACTAACCTAGACCTGACCTCGGTGGGCCTTAAGCAATATCTGTAATTGCCCTAGTAGTAACTAATATTGTACAGCTCGCAGTTAACTCACACACGGTTTACCAAGAAGTCAGATGCTGAACAACAAACTGTATGTAAGTGACTCCAAAGGTGCCGTGGCGATGCGCTCTCCCTACTTGCCACAGAGCAGAGTTATATGCACAGTCCGTGATGTGGAAGTAGCTCAGAGGTCACGGGCCATAACTGTAAAACTAAAACTGCTGTAAGGCTAAAATTCCCAACAGAAACCACTCCTACGTGATCCTGTAGTTTAAAACAGAGTGCCCAAGTACAGTACACTGAAATATTTGTCCCCAAACTGAGTTGTAGTTCTCGAGGGACCCTGAGGACTACAGCTCACTCTTCCTGCTGGTTACAGGGCTCCAGGTCACTCGTTGCAGATCGAGTACAGTGCAGTAACTTTTACAAATTCAAGTGTCGCATGATAGAATAAAGCCTCAGTAGACAGAAAACATCTCTGTCACCCAGAAAATTGCTTTTAGCACTCGCCACAGGGCAGAGTTATATGCACAGTCCATGGAGTCATGTGATGTAGCCCTTGGAGTAGCAGCTCCTTCGCCATGCTCCCGCTCCGTCTCTATTTAATTGTGGCTTTCTTGGTGTTAATCTACCCTTTGTAAGGCTCACATCAGCTTACTGAAGCTCATTTCTACACCTTAGCAAATCTGGTGTGTTCTTCTAGCACTGCAGCACAGTGGAGACAGAAAATCCGGCAAGCACCTCCGATGCATACACTGCTGCAAACCCCAGACAAAAGTGCAAAACGTTCTAAGGGCCAGAGCGCTAGCACCGGAAAAACATCTACTACTATACCAGTGCCAGCCTTATTAACTGAGGAGAGGTTCCTTGCCTTTTAAAACAGCATTGCAAGACCTTACCTTGGAACTTAAATCTGTGCGAGCAGAGTTAAGGGAAGCTACTAAACAGACATCAGATGTTGCTGCCTACACCTCCTCTTTGGAACATTGGTGGGGAAGACTCGAGCCCGATATCATCTCCCTCTGTCAACATCATTCTAAAATGGAGGATAAACTTGAAGTTCTGGAAGGCCGAAGTCGCAGGAACAACATAGTTAGTTACTGTATTTTCGGCCTTCCAGAGGAAGTGGAGGGAGCCACTCCAGTGGCTTTCTCCCAAAAACTCCTGGCTAAGATTGTGGGTCCTTCACCCAACAACCCAACTTACATAGTGGAGCAGGCCCGCAGGTCCCTGAGACCTAATCCACCAGTTGGTGCTTCACCCCATTCATTCATCTTGGAACTCCTTAATTACTTAGACAAGCAGTTTGTTCTCTCAAAGATGAAGGACCTTAAAGAGATTTTGTGGGAGGGCTCCTGAATTCATCTCATCTAAGATGTTTCTGTAGTTACCCGGCAGAAGCGGGCAACCTACCATCCACTGGTGACTAAGCTTATTGCTGCTGGAATCCGTTTTAGGGTCAAGTACCCTGCCAAGCTATGAGTACTCCATCAGGGCTCCTGGATTTCATTTGGAAGTGCTTTTCAAGCTTTGCCTGAATTGAAGAAACTGCTCCCTGACTTGTTCAGTGCTCGCTGACATCCCGGTCTGGACTGCTTCAGTCGTTTGTAGGACTCGGCTGTTTGATCTTTCAGTGACTCAAGCATCACTCTGTACTGGGATAATTGAGGGCTCTGCTGTGTTTAATTACTTGGCCTCCCTTCAAGTCATTGGATTGCTGCAGGCCTGGTTATCTGCTTATTGTCTTTTGTCTCCTGCTACCGGTCAGCCTTCTACTTCCCCAACGGTATTCTGGGGCATTCCAGCCTGAGGCTCCTGTTAAGTTGGGCTGACTTTCCGTTGTTGTATAGTCCACATCACTGATGGGCAGCTTCCATTTGGACGACTGGAAAGGATTAAAGACAGAGATGTATCGTATGCAGCAGCTGCGTCGGCAAAAGATGTACCTCCAGTTCATGGTTCAGACGACTTGTCTTCTGCGCAGTACTTCCACATTCTGGAGTATCAAGTGAGTTTTTGCTTTTGACTGCATTGGAACTCATAACTATTTGGTCAGGAGCTTTGACAAGCGGCAAACTTTTTGGAGACTCCTTGCATTAGCGTTTTCGTTGCTGTTTGGATATACATGGAAGTGGGGATGCTCACTGGTCAGGACTTGGCAAGACCAATCTGTTTGAACAACTGGATACTTTTATTTTCTCACCGCCTGTCCAGCCTTTGCCGACGTTTTCTTCAGTCCTTTACAGTGGAGACGGCTTTCTAATAACTGGATTATGTTAACCAGCTCAGCGATACCTTTCTTTATGACACTGGTATATTTTCCTTTTCATGGCAAATTAGATATACTGCCTGTGAAGTTTGGTCTGTCACTTGGGAAGTTCGCTCCTCTCTCTTGTTATAAACTTTGTTACAGATTTTGAGCATCAGTAGTCTCCTTGGTTAATATTGGGATATAATTTTTTTTTCTCAGCTTTGTACGTGAAGCATTACAATTTTACTTGGTTCAGTTATACGGTAATACACCAAGGGCTTATAGGAGTCCTGATTGTATGGACTTAATTACCTCATCATAGTTTGTTTGGTGTTTTGTTTTGCATGAGTTCTATACAATTGACTATTATTCATATTGTGTACAAGTGTTCTCTCACTTTGGCTGCATTACTAATAATGGGTAGATGGAGTGGAGGTGGGTGAATAGGATGCTTTATGCTGCATTGAGGGATGGTGCTAACGAGCCGGATTGTGAGGGGGGTTACCCCTTGCATGTTGGGGGTGGGGTAGTACTACCACATGGCATTTTTTAATTAGTTTATTTAGTCCTGGTAAGGGGTTCAGGGGTTTCTTTGTATTTGGATAGGGGTTGGCAGGGGGATGGGGCTGGATTAATTTTCAGGTTACGGTCTGTGGGTGACAATTGGGGGTTAGGCTTTTATCTGTTTTCAGGGATTCAGGCTTTTTTCTCTGTTTGTCTTGGGGTGTTTTGAAAGTTGAGGTGGTGGCCGTAGATTCGTTAGCAGTATTAAAAGAGGAGTTATATTTTTAGCTGTGGAAGGACGCAGGGTGGAGGGGGTAGTGTGTTTTTTTTTTTTTTGTTTTGTTTTGTTTTTTTACCTCTATTTCAAGCTTCTCAGCATTTTTATTATATTTTGTGGAGAGGGGACTGGGTATGGTGGAGCCTACCTGTTCATGGGAGTATTCTTTTGGGTACTATACGTGGCATTGTTGTCAGATTACGGGTAATCCTTGTCAGTGATTAATTATTTGAAATTTGTTTCTTGGGACTGTTAAAGGGCCAGATCCCCTTCCAAACGTTACCAAATTCTTAAACACTTGATGCATTTACAATGTCATATTGCCTTTCTACAAGAAACCCACCTTCTGCCTTCAGATAGTTTGTTATTCCGCAGACAGAAGGTGGGCCAGGTCTTTGTTTCTGGGATCAGTCACTCTAGCAGAGGGGTAGATATCCAGATTTCCAAGGCAGTCATCCTGATTCACAAGGCGGTCAACTTTCAATGCCAACAGTGCCTTCAGGACCCGAATTGTAGATGTGCTTTTGTATGGGGTGTCCTGGACAGGTCAGAGGTCACTCTTGGCAGTGTTTACGGTCCTAATTCATCTGACTCCTCATTTTTCATGGGGCTGGTTGATTTACTGTCTACTGTTCTCTCTACCACATTTATCATTGGGGGAGACGGGACTATTTCTCTTACTCCCGATTTAGACAGATCTGGTGGCGCCCTACGTGGGCTATCCTCTGACCAGTGATCCATTCACAATATGATGGAGTCTCTGGGTTTGTGTGACCCTTGGCGGATTTTTGCACCCGCAGGATAGGATATACACCACCTTCTCTCCTGTCCATGGATCTTTCTCTAGGATTGATTATTATTAGTCAGTCTAATTTTTGTGGGGTTTTAGATAGTAGGATTAATGCCAGGGTACTTTCAGACCATTCTGTGGTTTCGCTGAAGCTTGCAGTAGACTCTGGCCTACAGAAGGACACAATCTGGAAGCTCAACAACCAGCTTGTCAATGATAAATTTATGGTGGAGAAAATTAAAGACCAAATTGCATTATTCTCTCACCATAATACTGGTACTATTCAGAAAGGGGACTTAGAGTGGTCGGCCTTTAAATGCTTTTTTAGAGGTGAGTTTATCCAGCTCTCTGCTAAACGTAAACGTCAGAGGACGCAGGTGGCTAATTACCGTCTTAAACGTATAATAGATATTGAACACTCTCTCTCCCTCGACTCCTGAAGCTACTCCTCAGCAGTTGATGGTTTTGTGGGATAAGTATGCTAATATTCTTTGAGGAAAAGCAGAGTACGCTATTCTGTGGGCACAATTACAATATATCAATCAAGGTGATAAGGCCAGCCACCTGTTGGCACTGCGACTCCGAAAGCAACAGTCTTCTAGGCTAATTTCCACTATTAAAGCATCTGACGACACTCTATAAAAGGCCACAAATTCTTGGACTATATCTCTAGGCTGGGTTTTTAAAGACTTGTACAGCCCCAACCTCTTTCCTCCATCGAAATCCCAGATCTCTGACTACCTAGATGCTCTACCCTTCCACAGCTACTAGAATCTCACCGGAAATTTCTATCCTGGCCAGTTTCTGAGGCTGAAATCCAGTCTGCTATTTCAAATCTGTCCTTGGACAAATCTCCTGGTTCAGATGGGTTTTCAGCTATTTTTTTTTTTCCTCTATAAAACCTTTACCACAGAATTGGTTCTTCTACTTCATCGTTTCTATCTTTATATTTTTAACCATGGTATTTCTGATCCCACCATTCTAGAGGCTTTGATAATTCTCTTGCTCAAGCCCGGTCGATCCTCCGATTTGGTTTCCAATTATAGACCCATCTCATTGATGAATTGTGATATTAAGATCCTGACTGAAATTCTTGCTCAGAGAGTGGACCGGGTTTGGGCTGGACTCATCAGTAGGGAACAAGTAGTGTTTGTATCTGCTAGATAGTCTGACTATCTGAGGAAACTAGCTCATGTATTTTCTGCAGCTAGGGATTCGGTCACTCCTACGGTGTTGGTTTCCCTGGATACGGAGAAGGCCTTTGACAAGGTCAGCTGGGATTTCTTGTTTTTGACACTTGCGAAATTTGTCTTCCCAGAATATTTTCTTTGTTGGGTCAGGATACTTAACTCTTCCCCGATGGCCAGGATCTACTGCAACAGAGTGTTTTTCCACTTCTTTTGTTTTGGTTTCTGGCTATCTGGAACCTCTTCTCCTCCGGTTAAAGTTCTGTCCTGATTTGTTCAGTATTTCCGTGGGACCCAATACTCTTCAGTTAATCAGTGTACACAGATGACATTCTGTTACATATTGCCACCCCTCGAACCTCATTGCCAGCTGCATTGAAGAGTGTAGCGGAATTTGGACGGTTTTCCAACTATTAAGTTGAATCTCAACAAAACTGAGGTTATGCCACTCATGACAACTGTGGTTAAAGAAGATATAATTTCATTGGATTTGACTTGGTCCCCTCATTCTCTTAGATCTCTAGGCCTGCACCTCTCGAAAGAGCCCGCTTTAATGCGTAAGCTTAATTTGGATGACCTGATAGGTAATCTTCAAGATCTTCAGAGGTGGCAGGCCTGTCCCCTGTCTTTACGGGAGAGAATTAATATTGTCAAGATGAATGTTTTACCCTGTATTTTTTTTTTATCCTATTATGTTGAATTTTTGGCTTCCTTTGTCCTGGTTTCAGCAAGTCCACAGTATGATTTCTGAATTTATTTGGGCTAAGAAAGCGCCAAGATGTGCTTATAAGAAGCTTGTCGCTCCTAAAAATGTGGGTGGCCTTAAAAATTATTACCCCATTTACTTATTTACTATTTTGCTAGCCACCTTAATAAGTTGTTCCAGTGGCTTTCCCCTCTCCCTGATGATCCTACTTTGTTATGTTCAGCTATACAGTCGTGGCCAAAAATATTGGTGCCCTTGCACTTTTTCAAATAACTCACAATTTCCTCTAAACATAAGTTGAAATTAACAGTACAGTATTTGGTCTCCACAATTCTTTATTTCTCTTAATATAACAGAACCTTTTGTTTTTGTTTAGAATGTAATATATCCTTTTAAATCAGAAAATGAAAAGAAATGGCATTAACAAAATTGACACCCTAGACTTAATATTTGGTAGCACAGCCTTTGGTCAAAATAACTGCAATCAACCGTTTCCTATAGCCATGGATGAGCTTCCTGCACCTCTCTACTGGCAGTTTGGCCCACTCTTCTTGTGCATACTGCTCCAGTTCTCCCAGATTTGAAGGGTGCCTTCTCCCAACTGCTGTTTTCAGATCTCTCCACAGGGTTTCAATGGGATTTAGATCTGGACTCATTGCTGGCCACTTCAGAGCAGTCTAGCAACTTGTCTTGAACCATTCTTGGTTGCTTTTTGAAGTGTTTTTGGGGTCATTGTCCTGCTGGAAGACCCATGACCTTCAACGGAGACCCAGCTTTCTGACACTGGGTTCAACATTGCGCTCCAAAATGGCCTAGTAATTCCAGATTTCATGATGCCATGCACACGCTCAAGGCACCCAGTGCCAGAGGGCAGCACAGCAACCCCAAAACATCACTGAACCTCCTCAATGTTTGACTGTAGGGAAAGTGTTCTTTTCTTTGAAGGCTTCATTTTGTTTTCTGTAAACATAGAGATGATATGCTTTACCAAAAAGCTCTAATTTGGTCTCATCTGTCCACAGGATATTCTCCCAGAATTTGGCTTGTTCAGGTGTGTTTTGGCAAACCCCAGTCAGGCTTTCTTCAAACAACATGAAGTCTTGCTATATTATGACAGTTGCAGTATGACCGCAAGTTAGAACTGCTCCAGAGAGCGTGAGCTCGGTTAAGGAAGCTCTGTCTGCTTGCTTTCAAACCCAAACTGTCAGATTCTTTACTCCGCCTCACTGAACAGTCGCTCCGGAGATTTCTCCTTTTGCTCGGTTCATTTCGCGGTTTAAAACAGTTTAAATTCGTCTTAATTTAACCGCAACCGTTTGGTTCAAGCTCTGTCTGTGGTAACGTAAGTAATAGATAGGTTTTACATACGTATTCTGTGTGGAACTTGTAAAACATTTATCGTTCGGTTTGAACCGATTAGATTACTTTTCATTTGCTAGTCCTTTTTTGAAATGCGGTTCCCGGTTCCTATCGGTTCACTAAAACAAACATTAGTTTTTTTTTTTCCCGCGACCCGTGACACGGTTGGGAACCGATAGTCTTTTGGCGGATTGCCATAAACGAGCAAGTTTTTGGTTAGGCTGGCATAATGTCTGAGAACCCAAAAGAAAACTGGCCCATTGGGTTTCAGCACTGCGATGTTCAGGGGAAGCCTTGCCGCGCTGACCACACCACCTGTGTTTATTGCTTGGGGTTTGACCACCTCGATTCAGACTGCCAGATTTGCAAGAATTTCCCTGCTGCCACCATTGAAAAGAGAGTTGGTAGGCTCAGGGAAAGAGAGGCCAAAAAGTCCGCTGACCCGGATGGCCGGCCCGGTTCTGTGCCAACTTAACCTGAGGGAGTGCCCTTTGACCAGGGCCAGACTTCCTCGGGCAAACCAAGAGCTGGCTCTGAGGAGCCAGTTCCTGCAAAAAGGACTAGAAAGTCTGCTGCTGTGGAAAAAGTCCTTTCCCCAACAGCTGAAGAGATAGCCAAAGCAATCCAAATTGTCCAGTCTCTTTCCCCGGTTCCTGAACCGTCCCCATCTGGGAGACGTTCGGTTTACCAGTTCCCATCGGTTCAGGATTATGATTTTGAGGAATTTTATGAACCATGGTGGGGGAGGAGAGTATGAAGAGAGTAATTATGGTCTGGAAGATCTGGACGCTCCTATTGAGCCAGATACCTCTCCAGACAGACCTTTAGGGGTTTCTCCCCTAGGCTTTCTGAGTCCCCGGCTCATTTCATCTTTTACAGGAAGGTTGCTGAAACTCTTCAGCTTCCTGTTGAGGAAGCTGTGGATTATCAGGAAGAGCCTGATTATGTGGAAATGATGGATATTCCAGAATCTAAGAGACTGTCTATTCCCCTTCATAAATCTTTCAGGAAACAGACAGTAAAAGTTTTAAAACTCCTCATTCTATACCTCCTGTGGATAAAGGATGGACAGAAGGTATACTTTATCAGGTTCTGACATAGAATTTCTCACAGCAATGCAGCCATGTGGGTGTGGTGGAGCTGCAGCCTGTGACAAGGCAAATATCCCCTAGCATCACATCCTCCTGAAAAGGACTCCAGGAAGATTGATGCTATGGCAAAGAAACAGTACATGGCAGCATCCTTGGGGCTCTGACAAGCAAATTACATGGCTTATGCTGCCAGATACCAGAAATCCAGATGGGATACTGTGCTGGCTCTAGTCAAACAACTCCTGACAAGTTTGCCAGGGATCTGGAACAGGTAGCTTTAGATGGTATCGGGCATCAAAATGCAATTTCATGCTGCAGTGGACTCTAATGATGTATCTTCTAGAGTTATGGCTACTTCTGTGGTTCTTCGAGAATGGCCTGGCTCAGATGCACCACATTGTCACAGGATACGCAGTCAAAAGCCATTGATTTTCCTGTGATTGGCAATTCTTTGTTTGGGAAGCAAACAGAGAATTATATGAAGAAAATGGATGAATACAGGACCACCTATCGGAGTGCACAGGCCAAGGAAAGGCAGGCCACTCCTCAGAAGCAGCCCCCCAAGGGCAGAGGCAGGCCTTTTCATAGGCCTTTTATCAGGCTCAAGCCTCCTCTTCCTCCTATACCCAGAGGGGATTCTTTAGAGGAAGGGCAGGAGGGTTCAAGCAGGCCTGCTTCAACTCCTCAGCCCAAAGCCCCTGCCAAGCAGGCACCCTGATGGGGTAGCCAGGGCCGCTTCTCCTCTACCGGTAGGGGGCAGGCTGGCTTACTTTGTCCAGGACTGGAAGTCTCTCACATCAGACAAGTGGGTCCTGGAAGTAGTAAGCCAGGGACTGGTACTCTGCTTCAAAAAATTTCCGAAGCTGAAGACCAGATCTTTTCCTCCTGCATCTCCATCGGAGGCACTCGCCTTAGAGTCAGAGGTCTCCACCCTCCTCACTCTGAGCCGTGGAAAGGGTTCCACCCCTACACCAGGGCAAAGGGTTGTACTCCAGGTACTTCCTTACCCCGAAAAAGACAGGAGAATGGCGGCCCATCCTGGATCACAGATACCTAAACAAGCACCTTTTAAAACCAAAGTTCAAAATGGTGACTCTGGCAATCATTTTACCTTCCCTAAGGCCAGGGGACTGGCTAGCATCCCTGGACCTCAAGGATGCCTACTTCCATATTCTCATCAGAAGCTCCCACCGAAAGTACCTCAGGTTCCAGCTGCCCTCAGGCCATTACCGGTTCAGGGCAATGCCCTTCGGACTCACTTCGGCTCCAAGGGTATTTACCAAGTGCCTGGCAGTAGCTTGCCTAAGAAGGCAAAAGATTTCCATCTTTCCTTATTTGGACGATTGGCTCATTGTAGGACAATCACCAGATCAGGTCAACCTACATCTTCAGATAACCCAGCAACTGCTTACGTCACTAGGTTTCCTTCTGAATCTCTCAAAGTCAGTACTGGAGCCTGTCCAGCTCCTAACCTTCATAGGCGCAGAGCTGAACACCCAGGAAGCCAGGGCCTTCCTCCCTCAAGACAGGGCAAATGCCCTTGTCTCCCTGGCCTCTTCATTCACCCTGCAGGTGTCTCGACCAGCAAGGCATTTTCTGTAGCTCCTAGGGCACATGGCTGCTTCCACAGCAGTAGTTCAAGGAGCAAGGTTTCAAATAAGACATTCAGTTCCACCTGAGGGCCTTTTGGTCACAAAGAAAGGATCCTCTTACCAAACTGATCCCAGTTACTCGAACCCTGATCCAAGCCCTTCAGTGGTGGCAGGATCAGAGCAATCTGAGACGAGGAGTTCCCTTTGTCACTCAGCCTCACTCATTAATCCTTATTACAGATGCATCCCTCTTGGGGGCCCCATGGGCGACCTCACTACCAGGGACTGTGGTCCCCACAGGAATCTCTGCTCCACATCAACCTGTTGGAGCTCAGAGCAGTTTTCTCTAGCACTTTAAGCTTTCTCAGAATCTGTTCAGAACAAGACTGTGCAGGTCAGAACAGACAACACCACTACAATGTGGTACATCAACAAGCAGGGGCACTCGGTCTACGGCCTTGTGCACGAGCCATGAAGCTGGTCTCTGGCGTACTCCTGAACACCTCCTTTCGGCAGTTCACCTCCCCAGGTAAAGACAATGTCCTGGCAGATGCCCTCAGCAGGACCTCAGGGCCATCATGAGTGGTCCCTGGATCCCCTGGTTCTGGGAGTGGTATTTGCCAAATGGGGCACCCCACAAATAGATCTCTTTGCAGCTCCAGACAGTCATCAGCTTCCTCTCTTTTGCTGCAGGCCCCCAGTCTTGGGCTCAGTCCCTCTGGATGCCTTGGCCCTCAGCTGGGAAGGGAAGTTCCTCTATGCCTTCCCTCCTTTCCCTCTCCTGTTCAAAGTGCTAGTCAAAATCAGAGTCCAGTCCTGCAGGGTCATTCTGATTGCCCCGGATTGGGTCAGGCAACCCTGGTATCCTCTCCTCCTGTCTTTAGCAGTCCATCCTCCCCTGTGCCTTCCCAAGAATCATAATCTGTTAACATGTGCACAGGGAAGGGTTTGGTACCCGAATCTCAAGTCTCTCAATCTCAAGGCCTGGTTCTTGAAGAGCTAGAGTTTGCTGGCCTACACCTCTCTCAAGGTGTAATGGATATACTCAGGGCTTCTAGGAAGCCTTCTACCAGGGCTACTTATAACTCCAAATGGAAAAGATTTTCCATATGGTGCTTGGAAAAGAATATTCCCCCAGACACTGCTGATTTACCCACAGTCCTAGATTATATGGTCCATCTAAACACTTTAGGGCTGAGACCAGCTACCCTGAAGGTACATTTGGCGGCTGTCTCTGCTTTTCTTTCAGCAGGTAAACCCTCTCCTCTTTCATCTCACCCTGTATTTACCAGGTTTTTTAAGGGTTTGCTTCACACTAACCCTCCATTCAGGGACCCTGCCCCTGCCTGAGACCTCAATGTTTGCATTGCTCAGCTCATGCAACCTCCTTTCGAGCCCTTGTCTTCAGCTGAGCTTAAGTTCCTGACTTGGAAAACTGTGCTTATGGTAACTATCACCTCTGCCAGACGCATAAGTGAATTACAAGCATTGTCAGTGGAGCCAGACTTTATCTCCTTTCACAGAGATAAGGTAGTCCTTCGGACTAATAGGAAGTTCCTGCCTAAGGTGGTTTCGGATTTCCACCTTAATCAATCTGTTTCTCTCCCTGTTTACTTCACTGATCATTCTTCCTCTGGTGAGAGAAGGCTGCACAGCTTAGCTGTAAAGAGGGCCCTTAGCTACTACATAGAGCGTACCGAGGGTCACAGGTTTGACTCCCTCCAACTGTTCCTCACTTATGGTGAGGTTGGGAAGGGGAAACCTGCCACTAAAAGATCCATTGCCAGGTGGATTGTCTCTTGTATCCAATTCTGTTATGAAAGTTGGTAAGACTCCCCTCAGGCCTGAGGGCTCACTCTACCAGAGGTACAGCTGCTTCTCTGGCTGCTGCCAGAGACATCCCCATTCTAGAGATATGTCAAGCAGCTACCTGGAAAGCAGTTCACCACTTTCCAAGCATTATTCCTTGGACATTCAAGCTAGGAGTGATGCTTTCGGTTTGGCACCGGCCAGTCCTTCAGAGCCTGTTCCTAAGTAGGTTTCTGTCCCTCCTCCATGGGGGTACTGCTGTGTAGTCTGCAATTGTCATAATATAGCAAGACTTCATGTTGTTTGAAGAAAAAATTACTCACCTTAGTAATGTTGTTTCTTTTAATGGAGTCTTGCTATATTTGACCTCCCTCCTGCCTGCCCCTCTCAGAACCTCGCTTTTTGAGCTGTGGGTGGCATCACAGTGTTGGCACTCTGTTTTTCTTGCCACTTTGTTGTTTTGTTTCACCCTCCTAGGTGGAGTGTGTTTATTTCATTATTGGGTCTCTTGACTTGAGTCTTCTTCGAGACCAACAAGTGTGTTTGTTAGGGTAGTAGTCAGTTGGCTAGTGTGGGTTTACAGCTTCCACACAGAACATTAGTAGAGTTTTAGCTCAGTAAAGATCTGCGGTTTGGGTTTGAAAGCAAGCAGACAGAGTTTCCTTAACCGAGCTTGCACTCAAGATTCCATGCCTTGCATGGAAGTTAACTATTTCACCTCTGGAGCAGTTCTAACCTGCGGTCATACTGCAATTGTTATAATATAGCAAGACTCCATTAGAAGAAACAACATTACTAAGGTGAGTAATTTTTTCTTATGTGTCTCTCTCAGCAGTGGGGTCCTCCTGGGCCTCCTACCACATAACCCTCTTTCATTGAGTTGGCGACGGATGGTGCGAGTTGAAACTGTCGTACCTTGTGTCTGAAGGTCAGCTTGAATCTGTTTGGCAGTTGATCGAGGTGCTTTCTCCACCATTCGAACAATCCTGCGCTGCAATCTTCAATCAAGTTTTCTCTTGCGGCCATGTCCAGGGAGGTTGGCTACAGTGCCATGGGCCTTAAACATCCTGATAACATTACGGTCTCTGGAAATTGATTTGTAGCCTTGAGATTGTCCATGCTTGGCTACAATCTTCTGTCTGACTTCCTCAGACAATTCTCTGCCTGTCTTTCTTTTCTCCATGCTCATTGCGGTACACACAGTGACACAAAACAAGAGAATGAGTCCTTTTCTCTATTCAAACTGGTTGAATGAGTGATTTTTATATTGCAGGCACCTGCAACTCACCACAGGTGAGTTCAATTCCAAAGTGAAGGAGAATCACCGGCTTGAAATCTAATTATTTCTAACTACTTCTAAAAGGTGCCAATAATTTTGTCCGGGCCATTTAAGGATTTCTGTGTGGAATGAGCTAAGACTTAGTAAATTTTTCTGCTTTTTGTGTTTTATTCCACTGCAAACCAAAGAAATACATATGTGAATACCAAAATATTTTTTTAATTTCAACAATTTTCTGGAAGGAATGGTGCATTATTAGAAAAAACTGCAAGGGCGCCAATATTTTTTGCCACGACTGTATGGCTAGACTTAAAACTAGATTCCCTCAATAGTACAGGTTTATCTGTGCTCTTTTTTTTCACTCCTTGAAAATCTCTGCCTTTGAGTGTGCGTAACACCATCATGAGTACCTTGCTTCGAGTTTATTCCCAACTTTGGTCTCTGTTGAAGGAACCTATTTCCAAGGACATCTCCTAGCCTGTTTTCTGCAACTGTAATTTACGGATTGGCAGGAGAGTTATTACCAGTGGCTCCCCCAGCTGAGTGACCTCCGGGTTTGTGACCTGTTTTCAGGTTGCACTTTATTATCCACGGGCTGCTATGATTGACTACCTTGGGTTAGGAAATCGTTAGGCTTTAAAAAATTTTCCAGCTTAGGCATGTTTTACTTCAGTGGTTTGGGCCAGGCAAATGGACCACTGATTTCTTTGAGTTTCTAACTAATATTAAACAGCTGGTGCTACATCCCCATGCTGTCTCTACCTTGTACTCCTTGCTGCTAGGGAAGTTCTTTCCAGATCTGAATGGGTCTTCTTCTTCTTCCTGGGATACCTCATTTTCCCTATCCCCTTCACAATGACAAGATGTCTGGTCTGATCTGTCGTTCAGTTTCTCAGGATAGACTGAGACTTGCTCAATTTAACATTCTTAATCTTTATTTTACCCCTAACAATGGAGTCAGGAGAGCAGCCAGAGGTCCCAGGTCTAAGGCGGAAAATGAGGAATGGTGACTGCAATATGAACAAAGCAAGAGCTGTGCAGGAAAGGACAAATAGGGAGTGTGCGGGGCCGAGTCAATTGGGTAGGGGAGGGAGGATGGGGTGGAGGATGGTCCTGATCAATGCCAGAAGTATGGGCAACAAAATGCTTGCACTCCAGGTGATGCTGGCAGAGGGGTCCGCAGATGTGGCAGCAATTACGGAAACATGGGCCACCCAGAAAAATGATTGGGACCTAAATTTGGAGGGCTACACAATATTCAGGAAGGATAGAGAAGAGGGTAGAGGAGGGGTTGTAGCGCTGATAGTCAAGAATGGCATAATGGTTAGTGGAGTGGAGGAGGCAGATGGGGGGAGTGCAAGCGATTTGGGTAACCCCGCAATCGAGGGGAGGCAAAAGACTGAAAGTAGGGGTGGTATACAGACCACCAGCAATGGATGAGGACCTGAGGGGAAAATTGGTTGAGAATTTCAGGGGGCACTGTGACCGTGGAAAGGGTAGGGTAGTGGTCATGGGCAGACTGGGACACTATGACATCAGCGGTGGCCAGGGAGCAGAGACTGATGGATGGGTTTCAGGATACCTTTCTGGTCCAACATGTGCGGGAACCTACTGGGGGGGGATACTGGACGTTGTCCTTGCAGGCAGCGACCAGATAAGGGGTCTGGAGGTGTGTAGCCCGCTGGCAGGAGGAGACCATGCCACGGTCTGGTTTCTACTGTGTCTGGGGACAACCGCCTCAAACACAGTAGTAATGGACTTAAGGAGGGCAGACTTCGTGGTCATGGGCAGGATTCTGAGGGGGAGCTTGAACAAGATTAGACCAGACATGGATGTTGGTAGCTTGTGGGAGACCATTAAAAATGGGGTGCAGGAGGCTACTACCTCATGTACACGGGTAAGGTGTAAAAATGGCAGTTCCAACAAGCCGTGCAGGTGGACCAGGGAGGTGCAAGAGGCGGTGAGGGATAAAAAAGCTGCCTACGCATGTTTTAAGTGCTCCAGGGGGGACAGGGAGAGAGGTGAGTATGAGTTGACAGCCAGAAGGGCCACAAGAGTGGTGAGGGGAGCCAAGGCAAGAATGGAGCAAAACCTGGCTAGGGATATCCGAGGGGCGGAAAGGGATTTTATAGATACATAGGGGAAAAGAGGAAAGGGAGAGCACAGATCTCCAGGATTAGGACTGTAGAGGGATGGACTCAGGAGGCGGGGGAGCAAGCACAGGTACTAAACAAGTACTTTGCCTCTGTATTTATGGAAGGTGACCGGAGACCCATTCAGCCGGAAAGGGGGGAGGGCAGCTGAGAGGAGAGGACAGATGGAGCGGAGAGGACCAGAAGAGGCTGGGGCACCAGGTGGGCCAGGCCTAGAAGGGGATGGGCGCTTTGTTGAAAGGGAGGTTAGGGAGGGGGAAATCACAGAGGACAGCGTGAGGGAGGCCCTACGGGTGCTGAAAACTGACAAGGCACCAGGACCGGATGGGCTGCATCAGAGAGTCCTGAAGGAACTGGTGGACGAACTGGCAGCACCACTAGCTGCACTTTTCAACAATCACTGCAGACAGGATGGGTGCCTCAGATTGGAGGGTGGCTCAAGTGGTGCCTATCCACAAAGGGGTCTAGGGAGGAGATGGGAAATTACAGGCTTGTCAGCTTAATGTTGGTGGTAGGCAAACTAATGGAGGGCTTCATCAAGGAGAAGCTCGGGAGGCAACTGGAAAGGCTGGAGCATATGGATGACAAACAGTATGGTTTTGTCCTGGGGAGTTTATGCCAGACCAACCTCATAGATTTTTACGACTGGGTGACGGGGACCCTTGACCGACAAAGACCAGTGGACGTCCTATATCTGGATTTCAGTAAGGTGTTTGACTCTGTACCCCACATCGGGTTGTCGACCAAGTTGGGGGGGGATGGGGGTGAGAAGACAGTTGCTTAGATGGGTAGAAACTGGCTCATGGATAGAACACAGAGGGTAGTGGTTGGTGGGATAGTCTGCTCCCCTAGGAAGGTCTTCAGTGGGGTTCCCCAAGGTTCAGTACTGGGGCCACTCCTGTTCAATGCCTATATCTCCGATATAGGGAGCGGTGTTAGGAGTAGGATGAGCCTCCTCGTGGATGACTCAAAACTGGGAGGACTGGCTGACGGGGAGGAATCGAGAGAGACAGTCCAGAGGGATCTAGATACCCTGGAGGGTTGGTCAAGGATTTGGGGACTGAGGTTTAATCCAGGGAAATGTAGGGTGCTGTATCTGGGGGTCATAAACCCAGGTCATGTATATACCCTGGGAGGGGTCTCGCTGCAAGCCACAAAGAGTGAAAGGGACCTGGGGGTGGTGGTGGTGGTGGTGGTGGTGGTGGTGGTGGTGGTAGATACCAGAATGAACAATACTGAAAACTGCAGAAGATCTGCGGCAAAGGCAAACAGGATTCTGGGCTGCATAGCCCAGGGAATAACATCCAGGAAGAGGGAAGTGATCCTTTTTCTGTATAATGCCTTGGTCAGGCCGCACCTTGAGTACTGCGTGCAGTTCTGGAGACCTCACCTTAGGAAGGACATAGCATTGTTGGAGAGGGTTCAGAGGAGGGCAACCAGGATGATCTGGGGCATGAGCGAAAGGACCTATGAGGAAAGGCTGGAAGCCCTTGGGCTGTACTTGCTGGAGGAGAGACAGGGCTGACATGATTGAGGTATTCAAATACGTGAAAGGGATTAACAGGGCAGAGCCAAAGAAATATTTGGGCTAAGGAATGGGGGCACAACCAGGGGGCATGAGTGGAAGTTGGAGGGGAGAACGTAGAAGGCATTACTTCACTGAGAGGGTGGTGGAGCCATCGAATGCATTGCCTGGTAATCTAGTCGAACCGGACACAGTGGAGGGCTTACAGATGCATGGGTATACTAAAACCGAGAAGCTGACACTCTCGGGGAGCTGCGACCTATGAGACTGTGCTTGAGCAGACACGAAAGACCGTTAGACCTATTCTGCTGGCTGTTAGTATGTAACAAGCTAGCTAAAATGGGCGAATTGCCCTCTCATAGAAACATAGACTTTGACGGCAGATAAAGACCGCTTGGCCCACCTAGTCTGCCCATTTCCCTACCTAGAGGATAAGCTGCAGATCCTATTTAACCAACAGCCTATTTTTTTCCTACCCCCCCCAACAAAAATTGCCTTATGTCTGTTCCATGCATTCTTGAATTCTCCACAGTTTTAGACCCCACAACCTCCTCAGGCAGGCTGTTCCATGTGTCCACCACCTCTGTGGAAAATACTCCTCACATTGCCCCTGAGCCATCTCCCCATATCTTCAAATTGTGTCCCTTGTTCTTGCACATCTTTTTCTGAAAGATGCTACCCTCTTGGACTTTGTTGATTCCACTGAGGTACTTAAAAGTTTCTATCATGTCTCTCCCCCTTTCCTCAAGGGTATACATATTAAGCTTCTTCAGACTCTCCTCGTATGGCTTCCCTTGCAGACCCTGCACCATTTTAGTTGCCCTCCTCTGAACTGCCTCCATCCTGTCTATGTCCTTGCGGAGATGGGGTCTCAGAACTGGATGCAGTACTCCAGATGGGGTCTCACCAACTGTCTGTACAGGGAGATAACTTCCTGTTTTGTGCTGGTGATGACTCTTCCCTATACATCAAAGTATCCCCCCAGCCCTCCCTACCGCCTTCTCACATTGCTTGCCAACCTTTACGTCATCTGATATGATTACCCCCAGGTCCCTTTCCATTTTTGTTGCTGTTACTACCTCACTCCCCATTGTGTAATCTTTCCCCTTGGTTTTTGTTTCCCAGGTGCATTACTTTGCACGTCTTTGCATTGAATCCAAGCTGCCATACTTCTGACCATTCCAACCTTGCCAAGTCCCTTCTCATCCTTTCCATACCTCCTTGTGTATCAACCCTGTTGCAGATCTTTGTCATCTGCAAAGAGGCATACTTTTCCTTCCAGTCCCTCTGCAATGTCACTTATAAAGACACTAAAAAGGACTAGACACAGTACTGAACCCTGCAGTACCCACTAGTAACCCCTCTTTCTTCAGAGTGGACTCCATTTACAGTTACCTTCTGTGTCCTGTTGTTCAGCCAATGTTTTACGCAGGCTACCACCCTGGGACCCACTCCCAGTCTGGTTAATTTGACTACTAATCTTTCGTGTGGACTGTGTCAGATGCCTTGCTAAAGTCTAGGTAGGCCATGTCCACAGCCCCTCCTGGTCTACTACTTTGGTCACCCAGCCAAAGAAATCAATTAGATTCATCTGACATGACCTTCCTGCTGTGAACCCATGCTGCCTTGGGTCCTGTGCCCCACTGGCCTCTAGGTACTCAACAGTTCTTTCCTTCAGAAGTGATTCCATCACTTTCCCTACCACAGAAGTCAAATTGACAGGTCTGTAATTTCCTGCCTCTGTGTCTTGGTCCCACTTTTGTGAAGGGGAATCGCATCGGCCTTCTTCCAGTCCTCAGGTACCACACCATCCTCCCATGATTTGTTAAAAAGGGTAGTCAGTGGTGTAACTAGTGCTCTGCTTAATTCTTTTAGAATTCTGGGGTGAATTCCTTCTGGCCCCATTGCTTTGTCCACTTTCAGTTTTAGGAGTTCTTTCAGAACCCTTTCTTCTGTGAAAGGACTGGGATCGACCTCCCTATCAAGAGTGCTTCTGTTAATTGGATTAGGCACCTCCCCCACTTCCTCTCTTGTGAATACTGAGCAGAAGTATTCATTCAGTATCCCTGCTTTTTCACTGTGACACTCTGCCCACCCACCATCCATTCTGTTCAGCCTCACTATCCCTCCCTTTGTCTTTCTACGCTCCCTGATATACCTATAAAAGGTTTTATCCCCCTTCTTAACAGAGTTAGCTATCTTTTCCTCAGTTTGTGCCTTTGCTATTCTGACTACCCTCCTGCTTCCTTCTGCCTTAACTGGTACAGTTCTCTGTCCTGCTCCTTCTGTGTTTCCTTATACTTCCTAAATGCTATTTCTTTCTCCCTAACCTTCACCGCCACCTCTTTTGAGAACCATAGTGGCTTTTTCTTTCTTTTGTTTTGATTTATTTGCTTCACACAAAGGCTTGTTGCCTCTGTGATGGCAGTTTTGATATTTCCCCATTGTTGCTCCACCCCTCCTTCTAGTCTGTTTGCTAGTGCTTTTCTAAGGCACTCTCCCAGCTTGCCAAAGTCAGCCCTCCTAAAGTCCAGAACCCTCACTTTTGTATGGCTTGACTCTGTAGCTGAGTTTATCATGAACCACACTGTTTGGTGGTCACTTGTTCCCAAATGGCTACCCACTTGTAGATCTGAGATCCTCTCGCTGTCCTCATTTGAGAGTACGAGGTCCAAGATTGCTCCCTCACGAGTAGGTTCTAAAACTAGCTGTCTGAGGCATGCCACCTGAACGGCATCAAGAATGGCCCTGCTTTTGGATGTGGCTGCAGCAAAGGTGCTCCAGTTAACGTCTGGCATATTAAGGTCCCCCATCAACAGTATCTCCCCTTTTTCTGCCATCCTAAGTACGCCTTCTATCATATCCTTGTCCATTCCCTCCCCCTGACATAGGGGGTCTGTATACAACCCCTATGCGGATTTTGGTGCCATTTCCAGTCTCTAAGGTGACCCACAGTGCCTCCTCTCCTTCCTGTTTACTATTTTGTTCAGTTGCTTGTATCCCTTCCCTTACATAGAGAGATACTCTTCTTCTCTTCCCCCAACCTTCTGTAGTCCCTGTCTCTCCTGTGGGTTGTGTACCCTGGTATGTTAACATCCCAGTCATGGTTCTCTGTGTACCATGTTTCTGTGACTGCTACGATATCCAGGCATCCCTCTTCCATCAAGGCCACCAGTTCAGGGAGCTTGTTGCCCAGACGACGGGCGTTGGTACTCATTATCCTCTATTTCCTGATGGCCTTACTCCTTTTTGCCATACCCCTGTTCTTATTGCGTTTGTCACTTTCTCCATTTACCCCTGCGCTTCTCCCTGTCGACATCTCTATGTTGGTGTCTACCTCACTTAGTACCCTGATTGTTTTTTTTTTGGGGGTGGGGCTATGATTTCCCTTCTCCTTTCCAGTGCCTCCCCTCTTGGCTAGTTTAAATGCTTGCCAATGAAGTATTTAAACCCATCACCTAGGATCCTCGTTTCCCTACTGGACAGATGCAGACCATCACACCAGTATAGGCCTGCATCCCTCCAGGTGGACCTCTAGTCCCCAGTGAAGCCAAATCCCTGAGCTCTGCACCAGTTTTTTAACCACTGATTGAATCCCATGGTGTGGAGCGGTTACCGTGTGTGCTATTTGTCTAAGGCTCCTCCCCATCTACACAAACGCTTCTTGCACTGCTCCGATTCCTTTCTTAGCCAGGTCATTTGTCCCTAGGTGACATCCAGCTCCCTCCCCTGTGCAGCTGCTCCTGCGATCCTGATGATTCGCTCCCTGTCCCTCCAAGCCATGGTGCCAGGCAGGCACCTTACCTCCCTCTCCCCTTCCTCCTCCCCCCCCCAGTTCTGCCTTCCTAACAGTGGAGTCCCCCACCAGGAGTTGTTTCCTTCCCCTGTGGGGTCCCATGCCACCCTCCTGTGAGTCTCCTTTGTGGAGGTTCCCAGCATCCTCCTTGGTCTCCACTGTAGGTGCCTCCATAGAGGAACCACACTTTTCCAGAACGCATACAAATTGTGGAGAGGTACAACTGGAGGGATGTGCCTCTGTTCCACCACCCTCACCCTCCCTCTCCCTGAGCCCACTGTGGTCCAACCGCTCTTCTTTCTTGGCAACCTCTGAGGCAACGGCAGTGACCCTGGTGGTCCCTGGGTGGGAGAGGAGGTCCCACAAATCCTGGCCAACTCACCCTGGAGAAGAGCAACCTCCTCCCTCAGCCCATAGAGGTGCCTGCAGATGGGACAACACTGCATCCTCCAGAACGTCGCCCGGAAGACTGCTGCTCCACAGCCACTGCACTGCACTGCACCACTCCCATCATGTCTTTTTTTCTGGCCCCCTAACTGTTATTTGGAATACTTACTCTTTCCTCAGTTTATTTCTTTCTTTTTTTTTTCCCCTCTCTCTCTCCCTACTTACTGCCTCTGTGCCCTTTTAGCTCCTGATCTTCCTCTTGTGAGACAAGAAGTTCCTATATTTCTCAGTAGTTTCCTTACTTGCTCAGAGTCAGACCTCCAGCATCTAGGAGGGACGGGGAACTACTCTTGCCCTTCTAGGATGGTGAGTCTGTGGTGGCTCTGTGATCACTCAGTTCCTGCTCCCAAACAGGAAGTTCTTGTTGTCAAGTTAAATCCTGTGCCTATAAAAGTAGAACGGTTTATGGTGGAGGGGAGGGAAGGAGTGCAATATAGTCCCAGTAGAGAAGTTTTAGTTATACCAGTAGCTTTTTCCTCCTGGTGCTCTGTCTCTCTCCTGTGTGCACTCAGTACGGCCAGGATAAGAGTCCTACCCTACATATTCTTTGGCATTGTTCTAAGATGCCCCTCCTTGGCATCTTATTGAGGCTAAAGCAGACCCACTCCCAGGATTACAGGGTCCATTTAGACCTGAGATTTGCATTCTTGGGGACTGCAGTTCTATAACAGTCAAGGAACACATGTTCTGTATGGCTTTAATCTCACTCTTCCTGAAGAAAGTGGTCCTGAGGCAGTGGCACTGGCTCGACCAAGTCTCTTATTTCTTATCAGGAATGGCTCCAAGAATAGCTATTTAACTTAAGAGTGGAATGTATGATTGCTAGTATCGACATAAATTACCCCTTTTTGATAAGAAATAGGGTAAACTTTATATCCTTTATGCTGTTTAGAGTTGATTGGTTTAAAGTGGATATTAATATTGAACATTTCACTGTTTTCTGACTCCAATGAATGTACCTTTTTGGAGGAATATCCCTATTTCTGTGTTTTACGTTTAGCTTATTTACTTTATGGTGGTTCCACCAGGGTGGGGAGAGGGCTTGGGGATACTGATTTACACTTTGTTCTCTGAATGCATTGTTGTTTTCAATTCAATAAAGTTTGTCTAAAAAATATATATATATATATATATATATATATATATCTATATATATCTGCACGTCCGTGACCCAGAGGTAGTTCAAAGGTCACGGGCAGCGATTGCAAAACTAAAACTGCTGTAAGGTTAAAATTCCCAACAGAAACCACTCATGTGTGGTCCTGTAGTTTAAAACGGAGTGCCCAAGTACAGTACACTGAAATATTTGTCCCCAAACTGAGGTTATTCATTTATTTATTTTTGCCTCCAATAGTATGCGGTTTGGGTGGGCCATTATCTTCAAAAGTAAGTCAGCTAATGCAGAACACTTGTGTTTTCTGCCATTTTTGGAGGGAAGGGGAGGGAAGTACCAGTCTCCTGACCTGGGTACTACATACACTTATGAAATTGTTGGAAAATCACTTTAAAACATGCAAACTTGCAAGTCATTTCAGAAGTCTTTAGTAAAGTGGGTTCAATATAAATGAATGGTCAAGCTCACCACTATTTCAGTGTAACTGCTAGGGCTACCTTTAAGTGATGCAAAACTTGACCATTTGCTTCCATTTGACTTCATGGGACCAAAGACTCTTGAACTGACTGACATTTGCTTTTCTTGGTAAGCGTGATGCAGTATTTCTCTTTCGTAATAAAAATATGCTAGTACAGTACTTCTGTGTATTATTAAAAAAAAAAAAAAAAAAAAAAAGGCCGGCCCGGTGGTGCTGAAGGTTGAGGCGCTGGATGCCACACATCGCACCACACGGCGACCTTGGTTTGGGAGCAGTCGGGCTGCGGGGTTGGAGGAGAGAGAAGGATCACAACGGCTTGCTCTCCCTTCTGGGTGGATGGGATGCTTTCTCCGCCACCCACTGGGGAACCGAGATTGTCGGTGCAGCGAGGAAAGCTACTGAATTGGGTCAATGCTGGCAGAGGACTGGGTGGCCGACATCTCGGCGCTCGCCGACTCTTTTGCTCCCCATTGCACACCAGTGTCGGGGAGTGCAGAGAACAGAGGAAAACATCCCCAGATGGGCCTGGCGATGATCCTCCTCCTCCGCTCCCATAAAGCCAGAGGCAGACTTCACTATGTGCGCACACTTCCCTGATGTCTAGGGCAAGGAAAGAGGGGGGCCTTTCCTACCCCACCCGGGGGGTTAACTGGGAAAATTAATTGGAAATTGAGGTAGTGTGTACTCTAGGGGCAGACTCATAGGTGGATTGGATAGTGGTAGCCTGGGGATCCGAGAGATAGGAGAGTCTGGGGGCAGTAGTAGGTGGATAAAAATAATCAAAAAAATAAATAAAATTGGCTTACAAAACTTAACTGTTTTTACCCTGTGTCCTTTTGAACTACCGTCCACCCCACTCTTCCATATGTTATGGTACCCATGAGAGCTGCCCCTTCTGATGGGAACCTCCTGCCCATCCTCAGCTTCTCTGGCATTTACCACCGCATTGCACCGTGTCTTTGCTGTTCAGGCTAGCAAGACCTGTTGGGAGTGGTCTTCCCTTAAAGGATACTCCGTGGTATAGGTGGCCCATTAGTTCCCTGATGGGAGGCTCCCTGCTTGAGGTAGCCAGTCACGTCCCTGATGGGAGACTCCCTAGTTGGAGGTGATCAGTCCTGACGCTGATGGGAGAAGACTTCCTGGTTGGAGGTGGCCAGTCACATCCCTGATGGGAGGAGACTCCCTGGTTGGAGGTGGCCGGTCATGTCTCTGATGGAAGGAGACTCCCTGGTTGGAGGTGGCTGGTCACGTCCCTGATGGGACTAGACTTCCTGGTTGGAAGTGGCCAGTCGCTGGGGCAGGGCCCAAAAGTGCCCTTACATCATCCTCTTTTCCCTGCACTGTTGCTCCTAGCCCCTAGGATTCTGGGGGTTCCAGGTGTGCACATCCTGCGCGCCAGTGTGAAGCCTAACATCCTCCCTCCTCATGTACCACCACTGCTCTGCAACCCATGGTCAACCTGTTGGTAGTTTTGCAACCAGAACTGCTCCCTCTGGGACATTCAATCCTCTTTCCCAAGCCAACCCTCCAGCATCCCAGGCCTGTCACCGAACCCAGGTCTCCAGCAGCAGCGCTGTCACTGCACCCACTGCGCAGATTCTTATTCAAATACATTATGTCAAAGTATGCACCTTCAAGATGTGAACTAACTAGTTTTGTAAACTTCCAACGTTCTACTCCACATAGTTAAGTTAATGTTTACTGTCTGACTAGTGTTTCTTGCTGTATGCTCATTTATTAGCTTTAACCTCTTTTTTTTTTTTTTTGTATATTATGGCATACTTCCTCATTGTGAAAGATCATGCGAATCACATGCCTGTTGATCCCTGATCAGTGTTGTCATTTATTAGTGCTCAGCTGTGCTCTAGAGCCACAGTGCTGAATCATGGAAAAGAGAATGGTCTGAAAGAGACCTGGTCCTCTTAGCTACTTTATATTGTTTACTAAATGACAGGGCGATGCAGTAACATATGAAATGTAAGTAGGCATTTTTTCCTTATTCAGTATTCATTTTTTTCAGTTTTATTTGTTCTTTCCATGGCCTCATTATTTGCTTTTCTTTTACTTCTTTTGTTCTTTGCCATGTGCCCTATTTTAAATTTTTCCAGTTAACAAAAAAAAAAAAATTACACTGTTTACTCATTTGGTAACCAGCTGTGCTTATAGACGTAGCTGGTAGGCTGAGGCTGGAATTGGGCTGAATCTAACAGTAGTTTGTAAATTTAATACAGTACGGACGGAATTAGACTGTAGTGATAAATTTAACATAGTAATTTAAAGAGCATGTCTCTTGGTGCTGACAGTCATTAACTGGGAGCTCCATTACCTCATTGGGAGCTCTGCCATGATGTTTGCAATATTATTTTAGATGGCCTCCAAAAGAAGGGGAAGGAATCGTAATTTGCCCTTGAGGAGCTGGCTACGTGATCCCTTTCCACTTCAAACAACCTGAAGTCTTACAGTATTCAGACATAATGCAGTTAGCCCCAGCACTTGAACTGCCCCGTAGAGGAAAGAGTTAACTCTATGCAGAAGCATAGAACGTTGAGCTCGAACTCTGTTTTCAAACCTCTGTCAGTGGTACTTCCTAGTGTAACCATCAGATTCTTTATACCGCCTAACAGTGAAGTCGCTCCGGAGATTTCCTCTACTCGGTTCGTTAAAAGTAAAGCGTTTGGTTTAAACTGCATAATTTTTTGTTATTTTCTGATTTCCAGTCTCTGTCTACGGTACAGGTAGTGTGTAGATAGATGGTGACTGTGTTTTATTTTGGTGAAAAAAGTGGAAATTGTCCTTTTCTTCAGTTTCTTCCTGGTCGGTCTGGTTTGCAACAGACTGTTAATTTTAATTAGATTTTTTCTGGGATTAGTGTGGTGTTCCAGTGCCGATCGGTTTCAAAAGAACCGGACCTTTTTGCTGGTTCTTTTAAGTCCGTGACAGGGGTTTGTAACTGATCGGTTATTATATTACCTGGCTTGAAAGCTGCAATAGGGTAATTGTTAGGTTGGCCATGTCTGAGAAACCCAAGAAGAAAACTGGTCCCATTGGGTTTCAACACTGTACTGAGTGTGGGAAGGCCTTTGCTAAGGCTGACCCCCACCTCATCTGTGTTTATTGTCTGGGGTTTGATCACCTCAAGTCAGACTGCCAAATCTGTAAAAACATTCCTAAATCCACTCTAGATAAAAGACCGAGTAGGCTGAAGGAAAGGGAGGCTGAGAAGTCCGTAGATCCGGATGGCCAGCCCAGTTCGGTTGCAGCCAAACCTGAGGAGGTGCCTACTGACCTAGTAGATACCTCCTCGGACAAAAGGAGAGCTGACCCCCGAGGGGCCAGTTCCGTCAAAGAAGAAGCGTAAGTCTGCTGGTTCGGATCCTGTCTCTCACTCTCCAACCGCGGACGAAATAGCCAAAGCGGTTAGTATTGTTCAGTCGCTTAGACTGGTTCTGTTCGAACCGGTACCGCCGGTTCGGCAGTCGGTTCGGTCTTGTCCGTCTTTTCCGGATTATGATCCAGATGCATATTATGAGGAGTGGGAGGGAGACAAAGACTATCCCAGTGATGGTGGCAATGATGATGACGAGGGGGGGTCTGGATGTGCCCATTGAACCGGACATCTCCCCAGATAGGCCCTCGGGTGTCTCTCCTCCCAGGCTCTCTGAGTCCCCTTCACATTTTTTGTTCCACAAAAAGGTGGCAGAAACCCCGCAGCTTCCATTGGTTGAAGCCGCAGAGGAGGATGAAGAACCTGATTTTGTGGAAATGATGGACATCCCAGAGTCCAAAAAGCTGTCTATCCCTCTTTATAAATCCTTGGGAAAACGGGCATTAAAAAATTTTACAAACTCTTAATTCAGTACCTCCTGTGGATAAGAGAATGGACAGGAGGTATTCGTTATCAGGCTCAGCTGCGGAGTTCCCTTCTAGTTATTGCAGCCATGTTGGGGTAGTACAGGCTGCAGCCTGTGACAGGGCTAACATTCCTTTGGCTTCACACCCCCTGGATCAGGACTCCAGGAAAGTGGATGCCGTGGCCAAAAAACAGTATTTGGCATCCTCTTTGGGACTCTGGCAGGCTACTTGTATGGCCTACACAGCCAGGTACCAGAAATCCCAGATGGGATACGGTTCTGGAATTGGCTGAACAGGCCTCTCCCCAGCTAGCCAAGGAGCTGGAGGAGGTGGCTGCTGATGGAACTGAGGTATCCAAAATGCAATTTCATGCTGCTGTGGACTCCAGTGATGTGGCATCTAGAGTCAAGGCTACATCTGTGTCTCTCAGACATGCTTGGCTCAGATGTACTAGCCTTTTACAGGATAGCTAGACTAAGGCCATGGATTTTTCTGTAGTAGGTAATTCTCTGTTTGAGGAGCAGACAGAGCCTTACCTGAAGAAAATTGATAAATACAGGACCACGTACAGGAGTGCACAGGCCAAGGAAAGGCAGGCGCCACTGCACAAGCAGCAGTCTAGGGGCAGGGGCAGGCCCTTTCAAAGGCCTTTTTACCAAGCCCAGGCCTCCTCTCCCTTCCCACAAAGGGGGTTCTTCAGAGGGAAGGGGATCAGCAGGGCTGCTCCCCCTTCCTCTGCCAAGCAGACACCCTGATGTGTCAGCCCGGGTCGACTCCCCATTTCCAGTAGGAGGCAGGCTGGCTTACTACTTCCAGGCCTGGAAGTAGTAAGCCGGGGACTGGCCCTCAGCTTCAAAAAAATTTCCAAAAAAGAGGGCCAAGTCTTTTCCACCTGCAGCAGTCTCAGAAACCCCTGCCCTAGAGGCAGAGGTTTCCTCTCTCCTAGCTGTCAGAGCTATAGAGAAAGTTCTTACTCAGTGCAAGGGAAAAGGACTGTATTCCAAGTACTTCCTTACCCCAAAGAAAACAGCGGCGTGGCGACCCATCCTAGACCTAATGTATTTGAACAAACACATTTCAAAGCCCAAATTCAAAATGGTAACTCTGGGAATAATCCTTCCCTCTCTAAGACCAGGGGCTTGGCTAGCATCTCTGGACCTCAAGGATGCCTACTTCCATATTCCTATCAGGTGCTCCCACAGAAAATACCTCGGGTTCGAGTTGCCTTCAGGCCATTACCAGTTCAGAGCCATGCCATTCGGCCTAACATCAGCTCCAAGGGTGTTCACAAAGTGCCTTGCAGTAGTGGTGGCTTACCTCAGGAGACAGGATGTCACTGTCTTCCCGTATCTGGATGACTGGCTCTTAGTGGGTCAATCACCTTTACAGGTCAAGTCAGCTCTTCAAACTACCCAGGACCTACTCGGCTCCCTGGAGTTTCTTCTCAGTCTTCCAAAGTCTGTTCTTGAACCAGTTCAACTTCTCACCTGTATAGGCATAGAGTTGGACACTGTGCAAGCAAAAGCCTTCCTTCCTCTGGCAAAGGTGAAGGCCCTAGTGGATCTCGCTTCCACCTTTCGACCTCAGGTCTCCCGCCCAGCAAGACAGTTCCTCCAGCTCCTGGGCCACATGGCAGCTTCCGCGGCAGTGGTGCAGGGAGCAAGGTTCCAGATGAGGGACATTCAGTTTCATCTGAAATCTTTTTGGTCTCAAAAGAAGGATTCACTTACCAAACTGATTCCAGTGACTCAGACTCTGGTCCAAGCTCTCCAGTGGTGGCTGGACCAGGGCAACCTCAGACAAGGGGTTCCATTTCTCCCTCAAGTCCCATCAGTAGTTCTAACTACAGATGCTTCTCTCCTAGGGTGGGGAGCCCACCTGGGAGCCCTGACAGCTCAAGGGCTCTGGTCTCCACGGGAGTCTGTCCTTCATATCAATCTCCTGGAACTAGGGGCAGTTTTCCTAGCCTTGCAGAGCTTCTCTGATTCAGTCAGGGGCAAGGAGGTCCAAGTTGGAACGTATAACACCACCACAATGTGGTACATCAGCAAGCAGGGAGGCACTCGGTCCTCGGCCTTGTGCACAGAAGCCATGAAGCTGTGGTCTCTGGCCTATTCTCTTCAGACTTCTTCTCCTCTGGTAGCAGTTAACCTTCCAGGGAAGGACAACATACTAGCAGATGCTCTGAGCAGAATTTCACAGGGACACCACGAATGGTCCCTGGATCCTCACATCGTGAAGGTCATCTTCTCCAGGTGGGGCACTCACAAGAGATCTCTTTGCAGCACCGGACAATCATCAACTTCCTCTGTTTTGTTGCAGACCTCCAGTCCTGGTGACGGTTCCCCAGAATGCTCTCTTTTTGGACTGGAAGGGCAGGTTTCTCTATGCCTTCCCTTTGCTGTTCAGAGTCCTGATCAAGATCAGGACTCAACCCTGCACAGTGATACTGGTGGCTCCAGATTGGGCCAGACAGCCTTGGTATCCCCTACTGCTGTCCTTGTCAGTGTCACGACCCCTGTCTCTGCCCAGGACATACAATCTCCTCTCCTGTCCTCCTCCCATGGGCGGATCTGGTACCCCAATCTCAAGGCCTGGCTCTTGAAGAGTTAGTATATGCAGCACTACATCTTTCTCAGGGAGTTCTGGTTATTCTGAAGGTCTCCAGGAAACCTTCCACTAGAAAAACGTACAGCTCCAAATGGAAAAGGTTCAGTATTTGGTGCTCTCAGAAAGGCATCCTGCCTGATTCTGCAGACTTTTCCACAACCTTAGACTATCTAGTTCATCTCAATGGGTTAGGCCTTAGGCCTGCCACTCTGAAGGTTCATCTAGCAGCTGTCTCTGCATACCTCTCAGCAGGGAAGGACTCTTCTCTGGCATCTCATCCTGTTTTCAGAAAGTTTTTCAAAGGTCTGATTCACATTAACCCTCCCTTTAGGGAGCCCACTCCACCTTGGGATCTTAATGTCTTCATAGCTCGGCTAATGCAGCCACCCTTTGAACGTCTGGCTTCGGCTAAATTGAAGTACTTGACCTGGAAAACTGTGTTCCTGGTAGCTGTTACTTCTGCAAGGCGGATTAGTGAGTTACAGGCTCTGTCAGTTGAACCTGACTTCATCTCCTTCCATAGGGACAAAGTGGTCCTAAGAACCAATAGGAGGTTCTTGGCCAAAGTGGTATCAGATTTTCACCTGAACCAGTCTATATCTCTCCTGTGTGTTTTTTTTTTTTTTTTTTTTTTTTCTTTCACTGACCATTTCCTCTTCAGGTGAAAGAAGGTTACACAGTCTGGATGTTAAGAGTGCCCTTAGCTACTACATTGAGCATTCTAAGGCACATAGAAATGACTGTCTTCAATTGTTTCTCACTTATGGGGAAGTGGGGAAAGGTAAGTCTGCCACTAAAAGAACTATTGCCAGGTGGATTGTTTCTTGTATAGAATTTTATGACAAGTTGGTTAGGACACCCCCTTCAGGCCTGAGGGCTCACTCGACTGGGGTACAGCTGCTTCTCTAGCTGCGGCCAGAGATATACCTTTGTTAGAGATCTGTAAAGCAGCCACCTGGAAAATAGTACATACTTTCACCAAGCATTACTCCCTGGACAGCCAGGCTAGGAGTGAGGCTAGGTTTGGTACAGCAGTACTGCAGAGCCTCTTCCCAAAGTAGGTTCTGCATTCCCTCCTCCATAAGGAACTGCTTGGTAGTCTGCATTATGTCTGAATACAGCAAGATGACATGTTTGAAGAAAAAATTCCTCACCATAGTAATGTTTCTTCTAATGGAGTCTTGCTGTATTCAACCCCACCTCCTCTCAGAACCTGGTTTTGGAAGTGGGCTGGCAGGTACAGTGTTGCACCTTAGGGGTGTACCTTGTACCCTTCCTCGTGAGTGGGGTAGATGTTATTTTTCTGGTGTTTTTTACTTAAATATTGTCACTACCTTTCCTTTTTGGGTTCTCGACTTGAGTCTTTTGGACCCAAAAGGAATCTTTCGCCCTTTGGCTATATTTTGAACAATTTCCAAACTATAGTATATTAGTTAGTTTGCTCGTAAGAATCTGACGGTTACACTGGGAAGTACCACAGACATAAGTTTGAAAACGGAGCTCGAGCTCAGCATTCTATGCTTTTGCATAGAGTTAACTCTTTCCTCTCCAGAGCAGTTCAAGTGCTGGGACTAACTGCATTATGTCTGAATACAGCAAGACTCCATTAGAAGAAACAACATTACTACGGTGAGTAATTTTTTCTTCCTGACTCACTGATCTGCTTCTGTACGCCAGCGTTTTATGATGTCTTTATAGGTCGAGCGTGGGGCGTGCTCCATTCACTTGAATGGTGCGTCTCTTTCTTTCTAAGGTGATTTTTCCGATTGCTAAATTGGTATCTGATACCAATTCATGTCAGGGTTCAACTAACAAGGCTGTTATATATGTATTATGTGATGCTGTCACCCTGATTCTTTTTAAAATGTTTGTGTTGTGTTCGGATGCAATATACCCCTGTTGCTGGAAGAGGACTTGACTAATTAGAGTTTCTAGTATCTAAGGGCTGGGTGAGCTAACTGCTCTGTAATCAGATTCTGTTGGGTTCCTCATATTTATTTATTTATTTATTTATTTATTTATTCTAGGATTACAAGTACCTTTGAGCCAAGGCTCTTTTACAAAGGTTCCACGTCAGAAATAACAAACAACAAGGAAGCAACAGTGAAATAAAAGTAAACAATTCATGTACAACAGTGCTATTGAAAGGGGTCAGTTATAGGAAGAGGTAAGGGGTAGAGGATGAGGAGAAGTGTAGGTAGTTAACAGAGGCAGCTATAGTAAGATGGTGAACACAGCTAGGACGCATATGCCCTCAAGGAATGGGTAGGGTCAGGCACCCGGGGGTGGCAGGGAAACGGGTGAGAGGAGGGAGGGAGGGAGGATGAAGATGCAGCCGGAGGCATTTGTCTAAAGATAAATGGGAAGGAGTGATAGAAGAGAAAAAGGGGGCAGGGGAATAAGTGCTGTAATGGGGGCAAGGAGAGACTAATGAGGTGGTATGAAGACCTGAGATTTGAAGTGGCGCCTCAGGAGCTGAGGGACTGAGGGGCCTGGGGTTGAGCAGTATGTAAGTTAGGATTTAAGCTGTGTAGGTCATCATCTAGGAGAGACAGTCACAGGAGCTAGAGGCAATGAGATGGGCCCGGAGGCTGGTTTTGAACAGACCTAGTGTTGAGCCAGAGGAGTTGGTGTGGCTGAGACCATTCATCCATAGAGGAGCCCTATAGGCGAAGGAGCGTTGACCCTGCGTGGTTCAACAGCAAGGAATTTGTAAAAATTTGGGTTGTCGAGCTCCTGGTGTTCTGTCGGTTGGTGTTTTGATGTAACAAGGCAGTAACACCAGGGGGTGTGAGGCCAAGGTTAAAATTTTTTTTTTTTTTTTTTTTTCCCTTCCCCGCCACAGCACATGTGAGATACTTTACATGGTTGGATAGCTGGAGCCATCCGGATTGTTCATAAAGGGCACAGGTGTGGGTGAGGCAGTGGGCAGCAGTTGAGTCGGCATGCTTTTTTAAGAGCAGTTGTTATATGTCGGAGAGTGGACGTCGTGGGGAGCCATAGATAAAGAGGCCATAACCAATAATTGACACCACAGAGCTCTAGACAGCAATCTTTAGGGCCTCTGGGGTCAGCTGTTGCCTGTTTGTTGAGTAATCCAAGGCGTGTGCTGGCAGCTTTAGCCACGCTGTCAATGTAAGCCGTATAGGAGAGATTGGGGTCAAGCAGAATCCCTAGGTATTTGAAAGAGTAAACTTGTTCGAGGACAGTCCCCTGCTTGGTGGAGATGGCAAGGGGGTGTTGCTTGTAACTGTTACGTGAACTGCTGAATAGCAAGGACTTGGTTACAGACTATCAAAGAATGCAAAATGGATAAAGATAGTGGAAGTCCATCTTTTGGCCAGTCTTGCTCAGAAAAACAGGGTACTGCATTGATTCAAAAAGTGTTTGGCATGTAAATATTATTTTTTGGGGGGGGGGGGGGATTTTTTGTCTTTCACAGAAAGTAAGCTTTCCTAATTGACTGTTAAGCATTCTTATTTGCATGTATAGATATACATGCATTGCGGCAGAGCTTTGTACCCGATGTGGACTTGAATTTTTTTTTTTTGTATCTCAAAGCAAACCATCATTAGGTGGCTGTTATTTGAAAGATAGTAACATAGTAAAAGCCAGCAAAATAGGCCTCATGGTCCATCAAGTCTGCTCGGTAGCCAGTCCCCTACTGTGCTCTCTTCCACCAGACTCCTGGGCAGTGCATTCTATGGTTCCACCACCCTCTTAGTGAAGTAGAGCCTCCTGTACTCTCCCCCCCCCCCTTCCAGCTTCCAATCATGCTCTCTGGTGGTTCCCCCCTTCTTAAGCTTGAACACCTCCTTGGCTCTGCCCTTATTTATCCCCTTTACATACTTGAAGACCTCCTATCATGTCCCCTCTGTCCCTCCTCTCCTCCAGTGTATACAGCCTGAGTTCTTCCAGCCTTTCCTCATAGGTCCTACCCTCCATGCCCTGTATCATCCTTGTCGCCCTCCTCTGGACCCTCTCCAGCAGTGCTATGTCCTTCTTAAGGAGGGGTCTCCAGAATTGCACGCAATACTCGAGGTGTGGCATGACCAGGGCATTATACAGAGGGAAGATCACCTCCCTCCTCCTGGAGGTAATCCCCCTGGTTATGCAGCCGAATATCCTGTATGCTTTTGCTGTGGCTCTTCGGCAGTTCTCAGTGTTGTTCATTTTAATGTCCACCACTACTCCTAGGTCCCTCTCACCTGTTGTGGCTTGTAGTGTGATCCTCTGCAGAGTGTATGCAGACCCGGGTTTCTGGCCCCCAGATGCAGCACCTTACATTTCCCTGCATTGAACGTCAATCCCCACTTCCTTGACCACCTTCCCACGGTATCCAGGTCCCCCCCGGAGGGCTTCTCTCTCTTTATCCCCATCCACCAGTGCTCCCAGTTTCGAGTCATCTGCAAAAAGACTGCCTACTCCTAACCCACCCCCCTCCCTATGTCCGAGGCATAGGCATTGAATAGGAGTGGCCCCAGGACCGAACCCTGGGGGACCCCGCTGGAGACCCTTCTGGGTCAGGAGACTATCACAACAACCACCACTCTCTGTATTCACCCTGTAAGCCAATTTTCCACCCACCTGAGCAACTACCCCATCCCACCTAGCTTTGTCAGCAGGCCATTATGGGGTACCGAATAGAACGTCTTACTGAAATCCAGATAGAGGACGTCCACCAGCCTCTGTTGGTCCAGAGCACCGTCACCCAGTCGTAGAACTCCACCAGGTTGGTCTGGCACGACCTCCCTGGAACAAAACCATACTGCCTGTCGTCCAGGTGCCCCAACCTTTCCTGCTGACCCCAAAGCCTCTCTGTGATGATACCCTCCATTACCTCTACCCTCCATTACCCTCTATCTTCAGAATTGTGCCCAAGGGGCACAATTTGAAAAGATGAAGAAGCGGCTTTCAGAGGTAATTTAAGAAATATTTTTTCACAGAGAGGGTTGTGAATGCATGGAACGCCTTCCTGAGAGGATGCTGGAGTCAAAAACAGTGGTGGAATTCAAGCATGCATGGGACAGTCATAAGGCAATTCTAGGGGGTTGGGGTAGGAAAAAGTAGGCTGCTGGTTAACTAGGATCTGCAGCTTATCCATTAGGTAGAGAAATGGGCAGACTGGGTGGGCCAAGCGGTCCTTATCTGCCGTCAAATTCTATGTTTCTTGCCCACCACAGACATTAGGCTAACAGGCCTATAATTCCCCATCTCCTCTCTGGACACCCCTTTGTAGATGGGCACCACATGAGCCAGCCTCCAATCCTGAGGCACCCACCCTGTCCTCAGTGGAACTGCCAGCACATCCGCCAATTCTTTCAGCACCCTTGGATGCAGCCCATCCAGCCCAGGTGCCTTTTCAGTCCTCAGTGACCGGACGGCCTCTCTCACCCTATCCACTGTGATTTCGCCCTCCCAGTCCTCCTCACGCACCTGCCCATCCCCTCCAGATTTGGCCCATCCCTGCCTTAGCCCTTCCAATCCTTCAGACTCTTAACTGACCTCTGAATTAGATCCCTTCCTCCCTTCGACGGAAGAACTCTCTCGGTAAAGACCGAGGCAAAGTACTCATTTAATACCTCTGCTTGTTCCCTGCTTCCTGCGCCCATCCCTACCCAGACCTAATCCTGCTGATCTGTGCCCTAGTTTTTCTTTTCTCCCCTATGTATCTATAGAACCCCCACCCCACCCAATATCCCTAGCCAGGTTATGCTCCACTCTTGCCTTGGCCTCCCCTTACCACCCTGGTGAACCTCCTAGCCAGTAACTTGTACTCTTCCCTCTCACTTACCCCCGAGTGCTTTAAGAGCAAGTAGGCAGCCTTTTTGCCTCACCACTTCCTGGGTCCACCAACACAGCTTCCTAGCCCTACATTGCTTGCTCCTTACCTTTGCGCAGGACTTGGTAGCCTCCTGCACCCCCTGCTTTATGGTCTCCCACAAGCTACCAGCATCCATATCCAGCCTTATTTTGTCCAAGTACCCACTAAGAATCCTTCCTATGCCCTCAAAATCCGCACCCCTGAAATCTGTTGCTACAGCATTAGTGCAGTTTTCCTCTTCCCCCTAGAAATGGGAGAAACTAGACCGTGGCGTGGTCGCCACCTGCCAACGGGCTGCTCACCTCCAGGCCCTGTATCTGGTCATTTTCTGCTAGGACAACATCCAGTATCTGGTCCTCCCTAGTAGGCTTCCCCACATGCTGGACTAGGAAGGCATCCTGGAAGACATCCATCAACCTCTGCTCCCTGGCCACTGAGGATGTCCTCATGTCCCAATCTGCCCCCAGCATGTTCAGGTTGCCCGTGACCACCACCCTGCCCCTTCCAAGGCCACAATGGCCCCTGATGTTCTCAGCCAGTTCATCCTCCCAATCTGTCCCCATTGCAGGGGGTCTGTACACCACCCCTATTTTTAGTCCCCCCGCCTCGTTTGTAGGGTTACCCAAATCGCCTCCACATCCCCCAGCCTCCTCGACTCCACATACTGCTATGTCATTTTGACTATCAGTACCACCCCCACCACTCCCTGTCCCTCCTAAACATTGTGAGCCCTATAAGTTTAGGTGTGTGTGTTATTTCAGGACTCAAAACTTCACAGCCAGTAGGGCTAATAACTGTGAAACTCAACAGGCCTCACAGACATTCAGTTAGCCCTGCTGGTATACATTGTGAAATGTTGGCTTCTCAAGTACAAATCAAGGGTAGTTGGGGTACTGTCCAATATAAAATCTGCATTTGGGATTCTGTCTGGTCCCTCATGATTCTGTTTATTTTGCCTATTTGCCTGTAAAACATTCTGTGATCTGCCGTATGAAATAAAACTGTGCATCTATTCTGTACTCAACTGTGAAAATTTTGCACCGGGTGCTGTAGATAAGTAAGTAATAATACCTTCCAGGGTGGGCGGTACTGGGACATACCGGACTGCCCAGGGGCATAATGAGGCCCAATGCTGCAGGTGGAGGGCCTTCTAGCCCCTGGCAGGTCCAGTATATCTCAATACTGCCCACCCTGTAGGATATTATTGCACTTGTAAAATGTACTACATTTGACATTTTATGTAAGATATAAAAATTGGCAAGAAGAAAAGTATGGAAGTGGTATAAAGGTATGTTCTTTGTAAAATAGTCCCTCCACTGGTATGTTTGCCAGCAGAGGGCACTGCAGTCTTTCAGACTTGCTTCCCTGCATCGTGTTTCATCTCCCACTCCACACAGACAAACAGATGGTCAGTCAGATTTGCTTCTGTGAAGGGAGTTTTCTCCCCAGCACGCACACGTGCGCGAGCACACACACACACACACACACACACACACACACACACACACACACACACACACAGTTCTCCATTTTACCTCTGAATAAATGGGCTGTGTGGGGAGTCCTTCACTCGCTATCTGTGACAAAACTTGGGTGGAATTATGAATGGGCACTCTGGGGGGGGGGGGGGAATGCCAGATGCTGGGCTTTCAAGTAGAAGGTGGGCACAGAAATACTTTCCAGTGATTGGTACTGGATGCTGGTACTTGTTTTTTGCCAGTTATTGTTAAAAAAAAATAAATAAATAAGTGACTGGAACAGGTTCTCGGTCAACATTCAGGATTCCTGAAGCCAATATTTTTAAGTGTGTATTTTTTTTTTGTTTGTTTGTTTTTTTGTTGTTTTTTCATTGGAAACTTACACTGTTTTGCCATGTGTAGAGTACTAAGTGCCAGAAGCTTGTTCAAATAACCCCTCTCAGTGTTCCCAATCATTATTTTAGCATGGTGGAACACCACCTTGTATTTCTATACCACCACTCCCTCTCTCTTTTTTGTTTTGTTTTTAATAAAATCCTCCAGTTGTCCTTTATTGTATTACTACTCTTCTGTTTTTATCCCAGTGCTCTATACCTTGCCTGAAAAATACTTATACACATGTACAGTGCATATAGGAGATGCAAGGAATAATGTGTCCTTGGCCACGATCACTAGTCACCACCAGTATCCCCCCGTGCAGCACTAGGTGAGGCACTAACAGATAGGCTTGGCACAAAGTACAGCCCTCTGCTGGCCACATAAAGCACTGTTGGTAAATAAGCTGTAAAGGAGCAAAATTAGTTAAGACATCCCAGCAGGGTTTGTTGTGTTGCATTGAATTATAATAATAAAAATGTCCCTATGCAGATGACCCCTGGTTGCATGCAAGGCCCTAACAGGACATTAGCATTCCACTATGACCCCAATGAAATGTGAGGTGCAGACTTTGGCTTGATTGTGTGTAATCTGGGCGTTCTGCTAAATGGAACCTGGTTGTGTGTCTCCCCACCCACCCCCAAAAAAAAGTTAAATATAGTCCCTAGCACTAGTGGCACCCTCTCTTCCTTGTACAAATGTCCATGTAGTAGTCCTCCCTTGACCACAGTGTTATTATACTGTAACCCTGCCCATCCCATTTTCATAGTCCCCACATCCCAGTGCCACCAACTTGCTCAGACCCTGCAAATTCCATTGCCATAGTCTCCCTCCCCCAGAACCTGGTGCCGACATTCTCGTAACTTGCCCATCCAGTCCCCCAACCCCACCCGTGCCAAGATCCTTGGTGCCTGCTGTTACCCCCTTCTTGGTGTTGGGAAGGCAGCTGGCACAATTCAGCCTTCATCTCAACAGTCCCGCCATATGCCTAACACAAGGACACTGTCACTATGCTAGCATGTAGAATGCTCAGTACTTGAGGGATGTCTTTCCATAATCACAGAACTTCCATCTGTAGCGATACCATACTTGCATGTGGTAAATGGTTGCTGGCAGTGGATGTAAGTGGTAGGACTGTGCCATTCATGGAACAGAGGGGAGCAAGGGGGAGTGCCACAGAATGGGGAGGGGGATGCTATCTTATGCGTGGTATTAAAACATGGCTTGTGGAAGCATTAAGTAGTGCTGTGCTGACCGCCTGTAAGTGTTTCCAGGCACTGTAGACCATCATCTCCTAATCACCTGTCTTACCTACATAGGTGCCACTCCACTTACCTTACAGTGGTTTAACAGTTATCTCACAGGAAGGATACAAAAAGTCAAAGCTGATGGCCTACTGTCTGCCTCCCTTCCAATTGCCAGAGGAGTCCCTCAAGGCTCCATCCTAGGACCAATTCTTTTTTCCCTGTACATCAACAACCTTGACTCCCACATAAAGAACTCTAGCATACATTTCTTTGCGGACGATACGGTTTTGTACACATCAGGCCTGTCCTTAGCTGAAGTCAGGAAGCACTCCAAGCTGACTTTATCCAGTTAGAAAGCAACCTTATCAATGCCAAGCTTCTCTTAAATGCCAAAAAAACCAAGACAATGATTTTTCTCGAGACTTGCCTTGTCTGGTGCCCTACCTACACCACCTAAAAACTTCATGGTTACCTCCCTAGGTGAACCCTTGGAAGTCGTACCTAAATTTAAATATCTAGGTATGTGGATAGATGACAAGCTTTCTTTCAACGACCACATCGAGGATCTATCAAAGAGGCTTAAAGCACGCTTGGGTTTCTTCTTTAGAAATAGGACCCTCTTTTCTCTCGCGACCCGAAAAAGACTTGTCCAAGCAACATTCCTTCCCTACAGAGACATTATCTTTCTCTCCTCCCCAACCTTGAGCCTATCTAAACTGGATGTACTCTATCACCGTGCTCTTCGCTTCATTACTAACTCTGCGTACAGGACACACCACTGTGATCTTTATGCAGCAGTTGGGTGGACCTCTCTTGCCACCAGACGCCTCCTGCATGCTGGCATTTGGACACTCAAATTACTACTCCACAAACTGCCTGTCTATTTAACGTGTCTCATACACATCTCGCATAGCACCTACTCCCTGAGGAAATCTGACCTTATCCTACTAGATGCTCCCAGGACACGTACCACAGCTGGCCAAAGAGCTGTCTCATACGCCTTCCCAAACATTTGGAACCAACTACAAGCCATGCTGAAGCTAACCAGCATTGTATCAGTTAACTCCTACAAAACACTGGCTATCTCTAAATTAAAAGACATACGTAGGTGCTACTAGGCCCCCAATGCCAAGTCAGCTTCCTAGGTACCAACTGGCCCCCTACTTATTAAGCTGAAATGTGTTGCATAATTTAGGGCAAGGTTAAAGCTGGAATGTACTGCATATATAGCATAAGGACTTCTATTGTGTATACCTCTTGTATTATATATTTTTTTTTTTTGGTTTTCCTTTGTTGTTCTACATTTTATATCTCCTGTCTATGTAATTGTGAACTGTATGTGCCTCAGGACCTCCTTGTGAATGAGCTTGCTCAACTGAGTCTTTCCTGCAATAAACTTGAACTTGAAACAGTCCACTATTAGTATACCAGTGCACCCTGTATACAGGGCACTGCCAATTATTTAATGCTCTCCAGGGAGTCATTCTTGCTCAGACACCAACATGGATTGGCTGTGCTCACCCGTGCCTTTAATTCAAACACCATGAAGTCTTGCTATATTATAACATTAGCAGTCAGCCACTGCAGCTGAACTGCCCCGGAGAGGAAGGAGTTAACTCCAGAGGATCTGGAGTTCTACAGCGCGAAGGCGCTGTGCCCAAAGCTCTATCTGGCAGTTTCAAATGAAACTGTCAGATTCTTTACTCCGCTTCACTGAACAGTCGCTCCGGAGATCAGCTCCTTCAGCTCGGTTCATTCTCGGTTCAAGCGAGTATTTTCTGTTCATTTGAACCGCAAAAGTCATTATTTTACCGCATTTCGGTTTTAAAGCTCTATCTGGTAAACGTAAGTACTAAATTTTAAGTCTGTGTGGAAAATTAATTATCGGTTCGGTTTTGAACCGATCGCTTTGTTATTTCTACATTTTAAAAGTGTACAGTGGGTTTTAGAGTGCGGTTCCCGGTTCTTATCGGTTCTAAAAAAAACAGAATTATAACGTTTTTTTCAAATACCCGTGACACGGTTAGGAACCGATAAGGGTGTCTTGCCTGGCACTGCCATCAAAAGGGCAAGTTTTGGTTAGGCTGGCATTATGTCTGAGAAACCCAAAAGAAAAACCGGGCCCACTGGGTTTCAACACTGATGTCTGTGGGGAGGCCTTTGCCAAGGCTGACCCACACACCACTTGTGTTTATTGTCTGGGGGCTGACCACCTCCTGTCAGACTGCCAGGTGTGTAAAAATTTCCCTGCAGCCACCCTGGAAAAGAGATTGGGCCGGCTCAGGGAACGAGAGGCCAAAATGTCCGCTGACCCGGATGGCCAGCCCAGTCCAGTACCCACTGGACCAGAGGGAGTGCCCTCTGACCAGGGCGAGACTTCCTCGGGCCAAAGGAAGGCTGGTTCAGAGGAACCAGTCCCGAGTAAAAAGACAAGGAAATCAGTAGGTTTGGGGTCCAAAATTGTGTCCAACTGCTGCAGAGATAGCTAAAGCCATTCAGATTGTCCAGTCACTGTCTCAGGGATCTGTAGAACCACCAACAGTTGGTAAAAGGTTGGTTCGTTCAGTCCCAGTGGTTCAGGATTTTGAAGTTGAGGATTTTATGAACCACAGGAGGGAGGAGGAATTTGATCAATATATGTGTGGCTGGGGGTCTGGACGTGCCCATTGAACCGGACATTTCTCCAGACAGACCTTTAGAATCTCCTCCTATTCTGTCTGAGTCCCTTCTTTATTTTTACAAAAGGTTGAGAAACCCTCCAGCTTCCTTTAGAGGAGGCTGTGGATGAGCAAGAGGAGCCTGATTATGTGGAAATGATGGATATTCCAGAGTCTAGGAGGTTGTCTATTCCTTTGCATAAGTCATTTAGGAAGCAAACAACAAAGATTTTAAAAATCCTCATTCTGTCCCTCCTGTAGATAAAAAAATGGACAGAAGGTATACTTTGTCAGGCTCGGATACAGACTTCCTTACTGAACAGTGTAGTCATGTAGGTGTGGTACAAGCTGCAGCCTGTGACAAGGCTAATATTCATCTGGCCTCACATCCTCCTGATAAGGATTCCAGGAAGATTGATGCCATGGCGAAGAAACAGTATATGGCAGCTTCTTTGGGACTCAGGCAGGCAAATTATATGGCTTATGTGGCTAGATATCAGAAATCTAGGTGGGACACAGTATTGCAGTTAGCCAAGCAGGCCCATGGCCAGCTGGCTAGTGAGTTGGAACAGGTGGCTGCTGATGGCATTGAAGCCTCTAAAGTTCAATTTCATAGCTGTTGATGTTAATGATGTTTCCTCTAGGGTCATGGCCACTTCTGTAGCTTTCCTTAGGTTGGCATGGCTCAGATGCACTAATCTGTCCCAAGATACCCAGTCAAAGGCTATGGATTTTCCTGTAGTGGGAAATTCTCTGTTTGGGGAGCAAACAGAAAACTATATGAAAAAGATGGATGAATACAGAACTACCTACAAAAGTGCCCAGGCTAAGGAGAAGCATGCCATGCCACAAAGGCATGCTCCCAGAGGTAGGGGCAGGCCTTTTTACCAATTTCAAGCCTCCTCTGCTGTCTCGCAGAGGGGTTTCTTCAGAGGCAGGGGTAGACGAGGCACAAGCAGACCGTCCCCCTCCCCTCAGCCTAAGGCTGCTGCTAAGCAGGCACCCTGATGGGGTGCCCAGGGCCGATTCTCCTGTACCAGTGGGGGGCAGGTTGGCCTATTTCAGCCGGAACTGGCTGTCCCTAACTACGGACAGATAGGTTCTGGAGGTAATAGGCCAGGGTCTGGTTCTCAGCTTCAAACACTTTCCAAAGATGAGTCAGACATTTTCCACCTGCAAATCCTTCAGAAGCCCTTGCTTTGGAAGCAGAGGTTTCTTCTCTTCTGGACTGCAAAGCAGTGGAAAGGGTTCCTCCTTGCCATCAGGGCAAGGGGCTTTATTCAAGATACTTTCTTACCCCAAAGACAGGAGAATGGAGGCCCATTCTAGATTTAAGGTACCTGAACAAGCATCTTTTGAAACCAAAGTTCAAAATGTTGACTCTGGCAATGATATTGCCTTCCCTAAGGCCAGGGACTGGCTAGCTTCCTGGACCTCAAGGATGCCTATTTTCATGTTCTGATCAGGCCTTCTCACCGAAAGTACCTCAGGTTGAACTGCCCTCAGGCCACTACCAGTTCAGGGCAATGCCCTTCGGCCTGACCTCTGCACCAAGGGTATTCACAAAATGTCTCGCTGTAGTAGTGGCTCACTTAAGAAGGCAAGGGGTTGCTGTGTTTCCTACCTGGACGACTGGCTCATTGTGGGTCAGTCTCCAGGTCAGGTGAAACCCATTTGCAAGTCACCCAGCAGCTTCTCACTTCCTGGGATTCCTGTAAACTTACCAAAGTCAGTTCTGGAACCGTTCAGGTCCTAACTTTCATAGGCGAGAATTGAACACAAGGTTAGCCAGGCTTTTCTTCCTCGGAAAGGGTGGACAGACTCATCGCCTGGCATCCTCCTTTACCCTGCGGGTCTCTCGACCAGCAAGGCATTTTCTGTAACTCCTTGGGCACATGGCTGCTTCCACAGCTGTCGGGCAGGGAGCAAGATTCAGATGAGGGACATTCAGTTCCATTTGAGGGCCTATTGGTCTCAAAGGAAGGACCCCTTACCAAGTTGGTTCCAGTTACTCAAACTCTGATCCTAGCCCTCCACTGGTGGCAGGTCCAGAGCAATTTAAGACAGGGGTTCCTTCATTCCCATTTCCCACTCCCTCACCCTCACCACGGATGCCTCCCTGTTAGGGTGGGGGCTCACCTGGCGATCTTGCCACCCAGGGGTGTGGTCTCCTCAGGAATCTCTGCTCCACATCAATCTGTTGGAACTCAGAGCTGTCTTTTAGCTCTTGGTGTTTTCAGATTCTGTCCAGAACAAAGTGGTTCAAGTCAGGACAGACAATACCACCACAATGTGGTACATCAACAAGCAAGGGGCACTCGGTCTTCAGCCTTGTGCACGAAGCAATGAAGTTGTGGTCTCTGGCCTACTCCCTGAACACCTCCCTGATAGCGTTCACCTCCCAGGAAGGACAATGTCCCATGGACGCCTCAGCAGAATTTCTCAGGGCCATCACTAATGGGCTCTGAATCCACAAGTGCTGGGGTCCGTTTTGCCAGATGGGGCACCTCAGATAGATCTTTTCGCAGCCCCAGACAACCATCAACTTCCTCTTTTCTGTTGCAGGCCTCCAGTACTGGGCTCAGTCCTCTGGGCGCCTTTCTGTTGGACTGGAAAGGAAGTCTCTGTGCCTTTCCTCCCTTTCCTCTTCTTTTCAGGGTACTAGTAGAAATCAGATCTCAACCTTGCAGAGTGATTCTGATTGCCCCAGATTGGGCCAGACAGCCCTGGTACCCTCTGCTTCTGTCCTTAGCAGTCCACCCTGCCCTGAGCCTACCCAGAGTCCACGACTTACTGGCCTGTGCACAGGGGAGAGTGTGGTATCCGGACCTCAAATCCCTCCACCTCAAGGCTTGGCTCTTGAGGAGCTAGAATTTGCTGACTTACACCTTTCTCAAGGTGTCATGGATATTTTAAAGGCTTCTAGGAAGCCTTCCAGTAGGGCCACTTATAATTCTAAGTGGAAGAGGTTTTCCATCTGGTGCTCTGAGAGGCAGATTATCCCAGAATCTGCTGATCTTCCCATTCTTCTGGAATATTTGGTCCATCTGAATTCCCTGGGCCTTAGACCAGCTACCCTGAAGGTTCATCTGGCAGCTGTCTCTGCTTTTGTGTCAGCAGGAAGCCTGCCTCCTTTCTTCTCACCCTGTGTTCTCCAAGTTTTTAAAGGGTTACTTCATACTAACCCTCCTTTCGGGAACCAGCTCCCGCCTGGGACCTGAATATTTGCATTGCTCAGTTAATGCAACCCCTTTGACCTCTGTCTTCAGCAGAGCTCAAGTATTTAACTTGGAAAACCGCTTTCCTAGTAGCTATCACCTCTGCCAGACGATAAGTGAGTTACAGGCCCTGTCAGTGGAAGAAGATTTTATCTCTTTCCACAGAGATAAGGTAGTCCTTAGGACTAATAGAAAGTTTTTGCCTAAGGTGGTTTCTGATTTCCACCTGAATCAATCTATCTCTCTCCCAGTATTTTTCACTGAACATTCTTCCTCAGGTGAGAGGAGACTGCACAGCTTGGATGTCAAAAGAGCCTTAAGCTACTATTTAGAGCGCACCAGAGGTCATAGGTTCAAATCCTCCAACTGTTTCTTACCTATGGCGGAGGTTGGCAAGGAAAACCTGCCACTAAGAGAACAATTGCAAGGTGGATTGTTTCTTGTATCCAATTCTGTTATCAGAAACTAGGTAGAGTACCCCCTCAGGATTGAGGGCCCACTCCACCAGGGTACAGCTGCGCTCTAGCGGCTGCTAGGGACATTCCCATTCTGGAGATTTGTCAAGCTGCTACCTGGAAGACAGTTCACACCTTTACCAAGCATTATTCCCTGGATGTCCAGTCCAGGAGAGATGCTCGGTTTGGCACAGCTGTGCTTCAGAGCCTATTTCTAAGTAGGTTCTGACCCTCCTCCATGGAGGTACTGCTGTGTAATCTGCTAATGTTATAAGATAGCAAGACTTCATGGTGTTTGAAGAAAAATTACTCACCTTAGTAATTGCTTTTCTTCTCATGGAGTCTTGCTATATTATAACCACCTCCTCCTGCCCCCTCTCAGAACCTCTACTTAGGTAGGGTGACGAATTGTGCAAGCACTGTGTCATGCCATTGTAGTTATCCCTTTACCTCTTTCCTTTGGCTTAGGGATCTGGTTGCTTTCATTTAGGTAATTTATATTGCCCCTTCCTGGACTTGAGTCTTGGGGGAAGGGGGTTCATAATGTGCTTGTTGGTAGGAAACGAACCATAATACCATCAATTTTTGTTATTATGGTTCTGGGTGTTTCTTTGTTGTTTATATTGTTGTTACTACTACTAGTAGGTAGCCATGGGCTAGTGTAGTTTTTCCACACAGACTTTCTGTTCTTTGATGTTAGCTTTAAAGATCTGACAGTTTCATTTGAAACTGCCAGATAGAGCTTTTGGGCACAGCGCCTCGTTGTAGAACTCCAGATCCTCTGGAGTTAACTCTTCCTCTCCGGGCAGTTCAGCTGCAGTGGCTGACTGCTAATGTTATAATATAGCAAGACTCCATGAGAAGAAAAGCAATTACTAAGGTGAGTAATTTTTTCATATGGCACTTGCGGCAGTAACAGGGCTGTTATCATGGTGTTAACATTTTGAATATGCTGTCCATTGTCTCTGCAGTTGTATTACTTCATGTTATTGTCTAATCTAGAAAAAAGACAGTGCAGCGTTAAATGAGAAAATAAAGCACATTGCCCCAGAAAGTTATTTTTGGGAGAGGCAATTAACCTTGCAGGCAAGTCAGTGTTTGTGTACCAACTTCCTTCCAGTTACTTATGGTATTTTTGCCTTGTTCTCCTTTGTAGCTGACTGCCCCACATGGATTGCCAACTTCCAGTGACCCTCACCATTCGACTGTGAGCATTATCCTAGGACACAAGCGCTTTAGAACTGCTGCATCCCACACATGTATCTGTCTTAGAGCTTCACTTTCTCCTGATACCTGGTGCAGTAAGAAGCTACCTTTTCAATGAAGCGGAACTGCTGTTTAATACCTTTGTTCCTGAGCCTTTATCTCCTTACCTCATTTGGTTTGGGAAACCAAACTATCAATGGGACCACAGCTGATGTGCCAGATATCCTTGCCTATATTTCTGTACATCACATTAGTCCACAGCTCTTGGCTAGTCTTCCTGCACACCATGACATCATCGTGAAGGAAGGCAGTACTGTTCTCATTGAATGCAACATAAGCAGCACGCAGTATGAGGAAGTCCTGTGGTATAACTCTAAGGGACACCTGCTGGACGAGGAGGAAGGAGGTGATAGTTGTATTCCTTATTGTAAACAATAAAATATTTTTTTTAATATATAAATGTGTTCGCCAAATTAAACCTGTTGTGTTGCAGAAACTCATTCTCCAAAGGGACCCAGAACAAGAGAGTATGCAGCCACTTAGTTACCCACTGTGCCACAGTTAGGGCTGGGTAAACTTGAAAAAGTTCACATTCACAAGTTGCACAAAAGTCTGCAAAGTAAATCTGAAATCTGCAAACTGGTGAAAAAAAACTGCAAAATATGGAATTTGGTTGACTTTATTTCTGTAAATCAGAGCTATAATCCACTATTCCCATATTTTTTGCACCATTTTGCAGCTGCAAGCTAGTGAGTTCAGTAGTGAAAGTGAACTTTTGCCAAGTCTTTGTCACAGTGTTACAGATATCAAGAAAACCTGCAGTCGGTGAGTTTATCGAGAGATTATCCCCTCAGCGTCAGTTAAGGAAGGTGAGGACTCGCAGCGTAGGGGGCACTTCAGTTTGCTAAACCCTGAAACTAAGGGTTCTGTGGCAGTCCTAAACCAATTCACATTGTAACTGGAGCAGAACAGAGTGGTGATTAAACAGACAGCCTCGTTCAACATTTCAAGGGCAGTTGTGAGATAATACCCTTGAAATGTCTGTTGCTGCCAGGGCCAGCTTAACATTTAAAGGCCCATAATTGACTTTATTGGGAGCAATGTACATCTTTTACCAAAGTAAGTCTGGAGCATATTACAGGGGTCGAAATAACCACTTGTCTTCCTGTCTCAGAGACCCAGTTTTACCCAGGGACAGCTGGTTTAATTTCTCTGCCTGTCCATGGGACATGCATCAACATGCAACAAGACATTCCGTCTTTCGGATGAGACGTTAAACCGAGGTCCCATCTGCCTGGATTGGTGGTAGTTCAGCTGGATGTTAAAGATCCCATGGCACTTATCGAAAAGAGTAGGGGAATTTCCCCGGTGTCCTGGCCAAATTTCCCTCATTCACTAAAAATACCACCAGCAGCTTAATCTGGTTCAAGGTCAGTTGGCATTCATCTGTATCCCCCTCCCCCGGGTCGTGCCTGAAAATAGGCAGGATTTGTCTAGTGCACTTACCCGGTCAACAACAAGCTAAATAAATAAATAAATAAAATAAATCAGGTGAAAAAGCATTAATGCCGTGCCCCTGGAGATGCTGCTGCCTGTAAGGTTGGGCTATGGATACTCCAGCATCATGGTGTTACATGTTGAAAGATGTCCACTCAATCCAATGTTCCAGGATGGGCTCTTTTGTGCAGTCAGCAGTTTTGTCAAGCAGTAGAAATGAAAACCAAGTTATGGAAGGAATAGACTGCAATGTGTTCCTTGTCATCGTGCATGTGTAGTTCTCTGCCTTCCTTTTGCCTTCTGCACTGCATACCTCATTTCTCTGTGTGCTGCACTTGGCAGTAGCAGCCCAAGACTAGCTCTTGTTCACAGGCAGCAGAGTTTTGGAAATGCAAATTAAAAACCTTTTCAGGGCTGTCTGACTAAGAGGGGCAAGATGAGGCTCATTAAAAGCCATACTAAAGGCTAGAAAACCATATTTGAAAACCCTTTTAAAGACAGAGGCCCGGATATTTTAAGGGGTTGTGCCTGGCGCAACCCCGCATTGCACCCCGGCGGGATGTTCAAATGGCTGCCAAGCGCAGCACAAGTCCCAATGTGCCGGGGCGCAATGGTATCTTAAGCGGCGCAGATGCAGGGGCGTGCCCATGCATATGCGGCACATCCCGATATTCAGCCCGGGATATGCAGTGATATGCCGGTGCAACCCTGTACTGCGCTGCATAGGGGTGCTCAAAGTTGTTCCCCCAAAAAGGCAGGAGCAAGTCCCAGCCACCCACAGGCGGGCAGCTGAATTGCACGGCACAACACAGCTGCCACCAGCCGTGGGTGGCCACCCGCCCGCCCAGAACACCGTTGCCAGGCACACATGCCCCCCTGGTGGTCCAGTGGACCCTTGCCCGATCAAGGACTTTCGTAATAATAAAGGATCCCTGGTGGTCCAGTGGTACCACGGCCCGATCGTGGGCTTTTGTAATAATGAAGGATCCCTGGTGGTCCAGTGGTACCCACCTCCCACCCACAGAGGTCCCCCGTCATCGGCAGGTGGCAGCACCCGCCCGCATGCTGCCCGCTGAATGACAGCATACGACGATCTATGCGCCTGTTGGTCCACTGTGGCGGACCGGTGGGCGTCTGATCATACTAACACTACACAGACCGATATGTTTCATTCACGACGAGTCTGTGTAGTACATTACGGTCTGCACGCCCATTGGTCCACACAGTGGACCAACAGGCATACAGATCGTAATTACGCTGTCATTCGGCGGGCGGCATGCGGGTTGGGTGCTGCTGCCCGCCGATTGGGGGGGTGCTGGGTGGCAGGGGACCTCTGTGGGGGGGTACCACTGGACCACCAGGTAACCCTTCCATTGCATTGCAGCCCGCGATCTGGCGAAGGGGAGGTTACCATTGGACCCCCAGGGATCCTTCGTTATTGCAGTAGCCCGCGATCGGGAGTGGGGGAGCTGCATTGGCACAACAGGGTGTCGATCCCTGAAGGCAACAGCTTGGCAGGGCACCAGGTGCAATTCTCCGGGGATAGGTGCATCGCATGCAGATGGGGCCATAATGACATGCAAATGGCCCCATTTGCGTCTTGCATGCATTATGGCTTCATTTGCATGCCCCAGGTTGAATATCGCGGGTGATGCGCCTAGCACAACTGCACTGGTGCAGTGCCACTTCGCCTTGCGCAGTGTGCGCCATCCATGCCATATTAAACGGTTCTGGGTCATGGCGCAGCACCATAGAATATCGCCTGGTCCACGCCCTGGCGCGGTCCTGTTGCGCTGCGCCCAGGCTTGCACCACTGCCTGGTGCAGTCTGAATATCCGTGCCACAGAGTCAAGTCAGAAAGACGGGACCTCATTACAGTATTTAGAGATTAGGCGAGGACTGTAAAGGGCTGAGACAACCACTTTAAACCCCTTCCCATGGCAGGAAGTGCTCAAAGAGGCACGACATGGGGAGGTTGATTAAAAAGTCCTTCTCAGAGTTACTAATTAGTAGGAGACTTTTATTGTCTAGGCTATACACAGGAGCAAAGGAAGCTTATTGGCTTGGCAGGGCAAAGAATAATCATAATAATCTTTATTTACATTGTGCCTTTCTGAAACCAAGGTGCCTTAACAGTATACTTAATAAAACAAATCAGACACAAATACAAAAAATACTAAACTCATAAAATGCATTAAAACATCATTATCAAGGGTATGCTGACAACCAAAAATGGGTCTTTAAGGCCCGTTTAAATTCCTCCACAGATGTGCACTCCCGGACGGGGTAGAGAATTCCAGAGGGTTGGGGCCAGGTACAAAAAAGCATGGGCCCCCAAAGAAGTAGTAAAAGAAGGGAGTTAAAGGCCCTTGACAGGGCTGCTACTGATCAAGAAGGGAAAGTAAATTAAAAGCCCTTGGGGCACTCTTGTGAAGTCATGTTCAGGGCCATATACTGTACCAGCCAGCCGGTAATATTTAGTAGCCCCTTTTCAGAACATCATCAGTTATGAAGCCATTCAGGGCACTACATCAGCAAGGGAGCACGGTAGCTATTATTAGCTCATATTTGGAAACAGAACTCTAACATTAGTAAACAGAAATCAACAGGCCAGCTACAAATTCTGTGGGACAGTCAACATGAATATTATACCTGTCCCTTCAGCAGCCATCCACAAGTAATTATGTCTAGCCCTGCGCATATAGATCATATGAAGTCCACTCATTTGCAATATCCCTGTATCCATAGTATAGACCACTTGCATATGGTGGCACGAAAACCCCTTGCACTCCATGTGATGTCCCTTCTAGTTTTTATATATAATATAGTTTCTATATGGTCTGGAGATTTAATTTGCTAATCTGCAGTTTCCTGTATTCTCAGAACTGATATCAACACATAGTATTCATTTGGAAACAAATTAGCAGAAGGGCTTTAATCTTGGTAGCAGGGCCTCCACCTTGGTGATTGCAGAATTAGTAAATATAGAAACTGAGAACATGACACCAGAAAAAAGGCCCGATGGCCCTACCTACCCAATACTCTTTCAATGGCCTTAGTGATTCTTTTCCTCCCTTTTCCTGAGACACGAGCCTTAGTGAAGTCCCCAGAGTTTAAATGCTCATGGGACAATACTGAGATTGTTTGATAGACTTGGCTGTGTTCTGGATAAAAGTAGCCTGCAGCTTGATTTACTCATTTTTTTTGAAAGAATGGTCTTTAAAACTGTTTACATCAGTACTGCTGCTCACCCCTGCACATGAATATGCTCCCAACTCGAAGACCACTGCTTTAGTATCACTGGTGGTACCTAAAAAGAACTAGGGTCCCATTCTCATTCACAGTGGGCAGTGGTGCAAAAAGAAATGTCACCCTCTTGTGCCACCACCCATTTGCACTGTACCCAAAAATCTCCACTTGATTGCAGAGTCAAAGTTTCACTGACCTTAAATCATTTTTGTCTCCCGTCTCTGGACCACCTCTAGCAGATTAATGTCCTTTTTCAGATAGGGCCACCAGTACTGTTCATTATACTCCAGATGTGGCCACACCTGTAATGTGTATGTCGGCAGTGTGTTCTCCTCCCTCCTGCCAGTGATTCCCCTAGCAGTGCAGCCCAGCTTTTTATTGGCTTTCACCACCACCTTCCTACAGTGTGAGGAATGCTTCAAGTCACTAGTGATAGTCACCCCCAAGTCCTTCTTTCTGAGATTTGGTTACCAGGGCCCCGCCCCCAACTGTACTCTGCCTTTGGGTTCCTGACTTTTATTTGCATGACCTCACACTTCTTGGCATTAACCCGAGTTGCCATATTCCCAATCGGGAACATGGTGTGACACCTTCCTAACACATCCACATTATGAATTTAGCATGTCTATTTAACAGTTATCCTCAACGGAAGAGATTTTTAAAAATTGCAGGTGGCAGCCCTCTTTAATGCTTGCTGTGCTGTCCAACGTGTATACACGTGCTAAAAACCTATACATTCTCAATTTTCTGGCAGCCTAAAGGGTAATGATGCAAGTCATTAATTACAAAATTAACAGTGAAAAGTTGTTTTAACAATATCTGAGAAAACTAAAAATAAACTGAGCATGGATCTTTATTTTTTATTTTATTTTATTTTTTTATTTATTTTAGTCTTTGGTAACCAGGTAAGGCCCACTAGGCACATGTGCCTGTTTTCAGGGGCGACCTGGGAGCACTGGGCATTTAAGTGACTTGCTCAGAGTCGCACAGTATGCAAGTGGAGGTTGTGAGAATCAAACTCTGGTCTCGTATGTTGGATGTATCAAGCTCGTTCACACCTCGTTCCTCTAACCTCTAGGCTATACTGCCAGCTGGATCTAAGGATGTCAGAAATACATTTTTGCCAAAAGACTATATGATGAGATTTTTTTGCTAAATAAATACTGCTGCTTTCATATACAGAAGTGTAATTGCTTCTACTATCCAGATTAACCAAACATTGAGTATCAGTTTGACTCTTTATGTAAAAGAAACCTTATTTCATTATGTGCATAGAAAGAGGGCTGTCTAGTTGTGATGAATTGGATAGTAATTCTGGTTCATTCAGAAATGAAATACTGTAGTAGGCTGTGTGGTTATTGCAACTGCCATTATGAATGTAACATTTTTTTTTTTTTAACCTTTAGGTGGAAAATGGTTGATCTCCAACAGCGGAGTGCTAAATATCACCAACGTGGCTTTTGCTGACCGAGGGAGGTATACATGTATTGCTCTAAACTCTAATGGCCGCTCCAACTACACAGTCACCTTAAGAGTTATCTTCACCACAGGAGATATGGGCATCTACTACATGATTGTCTGCCTGATTACCTTTGTCATCACCCTTATCCTAAACATCACCCGCCTCTGCATGATGAGCAGTCACCTCCGTAAGACTGAGAAAGCTATCAATGATTTCTTCAGAACGGAGGGAGCTGAAAAGCTACAGAAGGCCTTTGAGATTGCAAAGCGTATCCCCATCATCACCTCTGCCAAGACCCTCGAGCTCGCCAAGGTCACTCAGTTTAAGACTATGGAGTTTGCGAGACACATAGAAGAGCTAGCAAGGAGCGTTCCCTTACCACCACTCATCCTTAACTGCCGGGCTTTTGTTGAAGATATGTTTGAGGCTGTGCGAATAGATGACCCCGATCAGCCTGCAGAGGAAAACAAAGAAAGCCAGGCTGTTGGGGAGGCAGGGGTAGTCTATACTATTGCTTCTGAGATGCAACGTAGTAGCTCACCAACTGGAGATTCGGATGACGGCTCTGTAAGTGAACAGGGTCAAGAAATCGCCGTTCAGGTATCTGTCCACCCACCGAACCAAAACATAGATATTATTTCCCGTGGCAGTGGCCAGTCAGAGTCCAGAGAAGAAGCAGTGCCCATGATGAATCCAAACAGAAAAGCAAACACTGTATGACATTCCCTATCCAGTATTTATTATAGTAGCTGCTGAACTAAATGGGATTCAACAAGGCATCAAGATGACAGGCTGGTCCAGTCTTACAGATTAAATTCTCTCACAGTGCATTGATTTTTTCTTGCTGTCTAAAATATTCATAAGAGTTCAGAATCCATAGACTAGTACAGAAAGCTGGCATTCTGTATTTCATTCTGAATGAATAATCAGAATTACTTGTCTGACCAATAGTGTTTGGGATTTTTTTTTTTTTTTGGTAGTGGTTAAAATAAAGATTGTAATTTTTTCCCCAGCAGATCCTGCTGCATAAAAATTCCTTTAGATGTTGTATATGCACTTTGCAAAATGGAGCCCTGAACCCCTTTGTGTCACGAGTTGTAAATGGTAGTATGCAGTTGCTTGTTGCTACATTGTGCATCTCTTTGTCCTGTACTGGTTTTGTAGTTTTCCATGTAATGTCTGTCACACCATCAATCAGCAGAGTTTTTAAGATGAACCCTTTATACTCAACTTGTTTTATAATAATAAAAAAAAAATCCTGTATGTGGGCAGGGTGAACAATTCCCCCTTTAGTGGAATGCATACAGATTTTGAAACTGGATGTGTAATTGTGCTCCTTCACCAGCAAGTTGACGTTCTCATTGAGTTTTAATCAGCGTGTATACAGCAGTGATGTTCTTTTATTATATTATTGGTACATTGCTGTTGAGACAATCATTACGTTTTCATAGTACTTCCAGACTCTGCCATTTTAATGGGAACTGTTGCTGAGCCTGGGAGCTAAACTCCTATTAATAGACACTATCGGCTGATCTGAACTTAAAAAGACATTGTAACGAAAGCAGAAATTTGAAACAACATTTAAGAGGTATTCAAAACATTTGGCTGTGCTATTTGATTGGCCTACAGATGTTTAAAACACTGTTGTGGCAGAAAACAGTTGACTGTACCAAGTCTTCAGGCATATCACCTGAATTGTAGGGTGAATAGGAGGGAGGGTTGCAGGTCAGTATATGAATCAGGGAATAGTCACTTGTCGTACAGCTTGAGGGGTTGGATCCCAAGTCTCTTGCACCCCCACAATATTATGTATATCAAAGATCTAGTTAAAAGGAAGTTTTTTATGGCTAAAAGGAGTTGACTGCATTCTTATCTGGGTGTCATACACAAAAATTGTTCAGAATGCTCATGGCTTGTTGCAGGTGTGTCATATACAGAGAGTGCTACTGGCTTGTGGTGTTCATATGGACCATAGTCACGCTTACTTTTAAAGCAAAGCTTAGCATTCAAACAAAACTGGTAACGGACAGCCATCACAAGATGGGATAATATTTCCTATGCTGACTTTGTTTGTGTTCCAAGCCTTCTTTTAAAAATAGGTGTGACTAAGCTTCATTATTTATACTTTTTTTTCTCTCTGAAATCTGCATTATTTTCTGAAACCTGTTTTTATATCCAGGTTTTCCCTCCCATACTTTTTATTTGGGGGGGGGGTGCTGATGGAGATCTTTTAAATGCATGTCCTTTAAGCATTTTGCATGCAGTCTTAATATATCGTGCAGTGTAGCACTGATATTTGTAATTATATTGTGTAGCATTACTAACTTGGTAGAACATCTTGAGATTGCTCATTGTAAAAAAAAAAAAAAAAAGACATTAGAAGCAATATTCAGCCTTGTTCTCTTACAGTAAGAAGAGAACCATTCCTTTGTCTTACTCCTGTTGCTGAACAGCTTGCTAGCTTCAGAGGGTCGAAGGATCTGTTCATTTAAATGGGTTCCATTGTACTTCACAACTGTGACCACTACCCTAAGTACTATATAGTATAATGTTTAGGATTGTTGAATCACACAGTTAATTACTAGCACAGATATGTAAACTGCTGCTGTTAGAACCAGATGTTTTACCAGGTTTGTTATGGAAGCTCTGCTTAAATATTTTTTTTCCAGTTATGCAACACATTACTTGAAATAGCTGATATGTTTCCACAGTAAGGAGCAGATTGTTACATGTTACATACAGGAGTCTTCTAGTACATTCCTTATATTATTTTTGTCAATGTTGATGCTGGTTACAGATTTCCGACCTCATTGCATTTGGCCTTGGATTTAAACTGTTTAAAAATGGTGAATAAATGTTAAGTGGTAGATCTATTTGAAATCTGTTTTTTATTTCACATTTACTAGTAACTGGAATATTCCATCTTAAGTATGTTGAACAGCACTAACAACTCAAACACTGCTTAAGTTAGATAGAACATCCTGCTTGAATTTTTCATTGTTAAATTGAGTGTGTCCCGTCCCCATTTAATCATGTGTTGTATAATGCGGATAGACATACAAGTGTCAGTATGGCTTAGTTGGTAGCATTTTCCCTTCTGGGTCATAAAGTTGTTGCTTCACTTCTGACACCAGGGACTTGGGCCCACAGTGCTGACATGACAGAGCATAATGATTGTTGCACTGTTGGAGATTCCATCCTTTGGAATACTTGTTGAATCAAGGTCCCTTATGCATAATGTTTAGGAGTTGTCCAGATGGAATGTAAAGATCCCATGGCACTATTAGAAAGATGTTACTCACTGGCTGACCAGTGGGGTACCTCAGGGATCAGTCCTGGGGCCAGTCCTTTCAGTGTCTTCATTAGTGACATTGCTGAAGGGCTGAAAGGGAAGATTTGCCTATTTGCAGATGACACCAAGATCTGCAACAGGGTAGACACTTCAGATGGGTTAAAAAGAGTAAGGAGGGACCTAGGAAAGCTGGAAAACAGTACAAAGTGTGGCAACTAAGATTCAGTGCAAAGAAGTGCAAGATCATGCACCTAGGGTGCAGAAACCCCACGGAGAGTTGCAGGATGGGGGAAGGAGTTGCTGACGTTCACCAGGGAAGAAAGGGACCTGGGGATAATCATCTCAGATGACTTAGAGGTGGCCAAACAGTGTACAAAGGCTGTTGGGAGGGCCAGTGACATGTTGGAGTGCATTGGAAGGGGTGTCACTAGCAGAAGGAGGGAAGTGCTGATACCACTATACAAAACACTGGTGAGGCCTCATCTGTAGTACTGTGTGCAGTTCTGGAGGCCGCATCTTCGTAAGAACATAGACAGAGTGGAGGCATTTCAGAGAAGGATGACTAAGATGGTGCAGGGCATGCACCAAAAGACACATAGAGAGAGATTAAAAGACTTCAATATGTATACACTGTAAGAGGGGCGGGAACGAGAGGATATGATAGAAACCAAGAATCTTAAGGGCATAAACAAAGTACAAGTGGGTGACATCTTTCAGTATAGAAGAGGTTCAAGAGCAAGGGGTATGACATGAGATTGGAGGGGGCAAGATAAGGTAAAATATGAAGAAGTTTTTCTTAACAGGATGGTGGATACATGGAATAGCCTACAGGAGCTGGTGGGAGCGAGCACAGTGAGGGGATTCAAACATGCATGAAATAGGTATGAGGGAACCTTAGAGGTGGGAAGGAGAGGCTAAAGCCGATGACCAGGTAGGGTCAGCAGCTTCTGACTCAGGTAGGGAAAACAGGTTGACTCGATGGTGCTAGCGGTCCTTCAAACAACATGAAGTCTTGCTGTATTCTGACCTATTGCGGTGATCCTCAACCTTTAAACTGCCCCAGAGAACAACGAGTTAACTTTCTATACAGGGCATAGAATACTGAGCTCTAGCTCTGTTAGAGTCTCTGTCTGGAGTGTTTCAAACTCAAACCATCAAATCCTTTACTCTGCCTCACTGAACGGTCACTCGCGAGATTTCTCCTTCAGCTCGGTTCGAAAGTCGGTTAAAGTTTCAGTTTTCGTTGTTTTTTCAAACAGAAAGTTATCCGCATAGTCTGTTCAGTGTCTATCTGTGGTGCCGTGAGTACTAGATAGGAATTGTTCTGTTTTTCTGTGTGGAACTTGTAAAACTGCGTCTCGGTTCAGCTGAACTGGCCATTTTGATAGTGAAATCTTGTGTTTTGTGTTTTTACTTAATGTGTGGTTACCGGTTCTTATCGGTTCTAAAAAACAAAAAAAAACCAAACTTGTTTTTAGTATGTCTTTTTCCAATACCCATGACACGGTTAGGAACTGATAAGGGAGTCTTGCCTGGCGGTTGCCATAAAAAGGGGAAGTTGGTTAGGTTGACCATGTCTGAGAAACCCAAGAAAAAAAACCGGCCCACTGGGTTTCAACACTGCAATGTGTGAGGAGGTCTTTGCTAAGGCCGATCCCCACACCACCTGTGTTTATTGTCTGGGGTTTGACCACCTCGATTCAGACTGCCAAATACGTAAACATTTTCCAAAATCTACCCTTGAGAAGAGATTAGGTAGACTGAGGGAAAAGGAGGCCGAGAAGTCCGCTGACCCGGATGGCCAGCCCGGTTCAGTTCCGACCGAACCAGGAGTGCCCTCTGACCAGGGCGATACTTCTTCGGGCAAAAGGAGAGCTGATTCCGAGGGATCGGTTCCGACAAAATAAAAACGCAAAGGACGAATCGTCCGGTTCAGATCCAGAGGTTCATGTTCCGACTGCCGAAGAGATAGCCAGAGCGATTCAGATTGTGGAATTGCTCCGCCTGGTTCCTACCGTTCTGGCACCTTCTGGCAGGGGTTCGGTTTGGTTGGTTCCCCCGGTTGAAGATTATACCCTCGAAGATTTTTGTGAACCAGAATTGGAAGAGGAAGAGGAATTTGAGGATGATGATGGTGAAAGTGAGGGTCTGGATGTGCCTGTGGAACCAGACATCTCCCCAGACAGACCTTCAGGTGTTCCCCTCCTAGGCTTTCTGAGTCCCTTTCTCACTTTATGTTCTACAGAAAGGTGGCTGAAACCCTCCAGCTTCCTGTGGAGGAGGCTGTGGAAGATCAAAAGGAGCCTGATTATGTAGAGATGATGGACATCCTAGAGTCCAGGAGACTGTCTATTCCCCTCCACAAATCCTTTGGGAAACAGACACAAAAAATCCTAAAGTCTCCTAACACTATACCTCCTGTGGATAGAAGAATGGACAAGAGGTGTACACTTTCAGGCTCAGACACGGAGTTCTTATACCAGCAATGCAGCCATGTTGGGGTAGTGCAGGCTGCTGCCTGTGACAAGGCAAATATTCCCTTGGCTTCACACCCCCCAGACAAGGACTCTAAGAAGATTGATGCCATGGCAAAGAAACAGTACATGGCATCTTCCTTGGGACTCAGGCAGGCGAATTACATGGCCTATACAGCCAGGTACCAAAAGTCCAGGTGGGACACTACTGGCACTGGCTAAATAGGCCTTCCCCCCAGCTAGCCAAGGAGCTGGAGGCGGTGGCTGCAGATGGGATTGAGGCATCTAAAGTTCAGGTTCATGCTGCTGTGGACTCTAATGATGTCATCAAGAGTCATGGCTACATCTGTGGCTCTTTGGAGAATGGCTTGGCTCAGATGTACTAGCCTCTCGCAGGACACCCAGGCTAAGGCCATGGATTTTTCTCTAGTGGGTAATTCTCTGGGGAGCAGACAGAGAATTACATGAAGAAAAATGGATGAGTACAGGGCCACTTACAGGAGTGCTCAGGCCAAGGAGAGGCAGGCAACTCCTCAAAGGCAGCAGTCTAGGGGCAGGCCTTTTCAAAGCCCTTTTTACCAAGCACAGGCCTCTTCTTCCTTTTCTCAGAGGGGGTTCTTCAGAGGGAGAAGGCAGAAGGGGGATGAGCAGGGCTGCATCCACTCCTCAGCCTAAAGCCCCCGCCAAGCAGACAACCTGATGGGCCTGCCCAGGTCGAGACTCCTATTCCAGTAGGGGGCAGGCTTGCTTACTTTGTCCAGGACTGGATGTCTTATTACATCGGACAAGTGGGTCCTGGAAGTAGTAAGTCAGTGACTGGTTCTCAGCTTCAGAAAATTTCCCAAAGATGAGAGCTGATCTTTTCCACCTGCAAATCTCTCGGAAACCGTTGCCCTAGAGGCAGAGGTTTCTGCTCTTCTAGCCTTAAGAGCTATAGAGAGAGTACCTACCCTACACTGGGGCAAAGGACTGTACTCCAGATACTTCCTGACCCCAAAAAAGACAGGGGAGTGGCGGCCCATCCTAGACCTAAGATATCTAAACAAACATCTTTTAAAACCAAAGTTCAAGATGGTAACTCTGGGAATAATCCTTCCCTAAGGCCAGGGGATTGGCTAGCCTCCCTGGACCTCAAAGATGCCTACTTACACATTCCCATCAGGTGCTCCCACAGAAAGTACTTCCAGTTCGAGTTGCCCTCAGGCCACTGTCAGTTCAGAGCAATGCCCTTTGGCCTAACCTCAGCCCCAAGGGTTTTCACAAAGTGCCTGGCAGTAGTAGTTGCCTTTTTAAGAAGGCAAAAAATTTCCATTTTTCCATATCTGAATGATTGGCTAACAGTGGGTCAGTCTCCAGACCAAGTCAAGTCTCATCTGCAAGTGACCCAGCAAGTGCTCACTTCTCTAGGATTTCTTCTCAACCTTCCCAAGTCAGTTCTCTAATCAGTTCTCGAACCAGTCCACCTTCTTACCTTTATAGGGGCAGAACTGGACACACTCAGAGCAAGAGCCTTTCTTCCTCTAGAAAGGGCAAGGGTTCTTATGGAACTAGCCTCTTCTTTCAGCCTTCGGGTATCTCGACCAGCAAGGCATTTCCTCCAGCTCTTGGGTCACATGGCAACTTCAACAGCAGTGATCCAAGGGGCAAGATTCCAGATGAGGGATATTCAGTTCCACCTGAGAGCTTTTTGGTCTCTGAGGAAGGATTCCCTTACCAAACTGATCCCAGTGACTCTGACCTTGATCCAAGCCCTCCAATGGTGGCAGGATCAGGACAATTTAAGACAAGGTGTTCCTTTTGTTACTCAGCCTTGTTCAGTGGTCCTTACCACGAACGCTTCTCTTCTGGGCTGGGGAGCCCATCTGGGGTCCCTTACTGTCCAGGGGCTGTGGTCCCCCGAAGAATCCACATCAATCTCCTAGAGCTCAGGGCAGATTTTCTGGCCATAAAAGCTTTCTCTGTCAGTACAGAACAAGATGGTTCAGGTCAGAACGGACAACACCACCACCACGTGGTACATCAACAAGCAGGGAGGCACTCGGTCCATGGCCTTGTGCACAGAAGCCATGAAGTTGTGGTCCCTGGCTTATCCCTGCAAACCTCTCTGGCAGCAGTTCACCTTCCAGGGAAGGATAATGTGCTAGCAGATGCACTGAGCAGGATCTATCAGGGCCATCATGAATGGTCCCTGGACCCTCGGGTGTTGAAATTGATTTTTTCAAGGTGGGGCACTCCAGAGATGGATCTCTTTGCAGCCCCAGACAATCACCAGGTCCCTCTCTTTTGTTGCAGACCTCCAGTCTTGGGCTCAGTCCCCCTGGACGCCCTGATTCTGAATTGGGAAGGGAAGTTTCTCTATGCCCCCCCACTCCTGTTCAAAGTTGTAGTCAAAATAAGGTCTCAACCTTGCAAAGTGATTCTGATTGCTCCAGATTGGGCCAGACAGCCCTGGTACCCCCTGTTGCTGTCCCTAGCAATCCATCTTCCCCTATCTCTTCCCAGGAATTGCAACCTGTTAACATCCTCTCAGGGGAGGATTTGGTACCCCAAACTTCAGTCTCTCAATCTCAAGGCATGGCTTTTGAAGAGTTAGTTTGCAGATCTGCATCTTTCCCAAGGGGTTCTGGATATCCTCAAGGCTTCTCGAAAGCTCTCCACCAGAAAGACTCAACTCCAAGCATATTTCTCCAGATACTGCTGGATTGCCTACGGCTCTGGATTATATGGTCCATCTTAATGGCCTAGGCCTCAGACCAGCTACTCTCAAGGTACTCTTGTCAGCTGTTTCTGCATTTTTGTCTGGGGAAGTCTTCCTCACTATCTTCAAACAACATGAAGTCTTGCTGTATTCTGACATATGCAGTTAGGTCCTGCCTTTCAACTGCCCCGGAGAACAAAGAGTTAAACTTTCCTTGGCCAGCATGGAATGTTCACCACAAACTCAGTTGAAGCCCCTGTCTGCTGTTGTTTAAACTGCAACCATCAGATTCTTTTCTCCGCCTCACTGAACAGTCGCTCCGGAGATTTCTCCTGTTGCTCAGTTCAAAAAAGTTGGTTGAAGTGTCGTCTTTTAGGGTCGGTTTCTACCGAATTGCTGTTGCTGCTTAGTCGGTTCAAGTCTCTGTCTATGGTACCATGAGTACTAGGTAGGTTTTTTGTTTTGTTTCTGTGTGGAACTTGTAAATTGTGGATTGGTTCGGCTGAACCGATCAGTCTGAGGTAAAAAAAAACTTGTGCTTACTTCAGAGGTGGTAACCAGTCCGGGGACGTGTTCTAAAAAAAACGGATTTTATTATGTTTTTCCAAGACTGACACGGTCAGGAAATAATAGGGAGTCTTGCCTGATGGATTGCCGAAAAAGGGTATGTCTTGGATAGGATTGGCCATGTCTGAGAAACCCAAGAAAAAAAACCGGGCCCACTGGTTGAACACTGCAGTGTGTGTGGGGAAGTCTTTGCCAAGGCTGATCCCCACACCACCTGTGTTTATTGTCTGGGTTTGACCACCCTATTCAGACTGCCAATTTGCAAGAATTTTCCCAAATCTACCCTGGAAAGAGATTGGGTAGACTGAGGAAAGGAGGCCGAGAAGTCCGCTGACCCGATGGTCAGCCTGTTCGGTTCCGACCGATCCAGGAGTGCCTCTGACCAGGGCGATACTGGGCAAAAGGAGAGCTGATTCTGAGGAGTCTGTTCCGTGAAAGAAAGAGAAAGATAAATCGTCCGGTTCGGACCCAGAAATTCATACTCCGACTGCCGTTGAGATGGCCAAGGCGATAAGGATAGTGCAATCGCTTAGTTCGGTTCTGACCGAACCGGCACCATCTGGCAGGGGTTCGGTTCTGTTGGTTCCCCCGGTTCCGGATTATACTTTGGAAGAATTTTATGAACCGGAGGAGGAGGAAGGAGAGTATGAGGATGATTATGGTGCTTATGAAAGTCTGGATGTGCCTATTGACCTGGACATCTCCCCAGACAGACTTTCAGGTGTTTCTCCTCCTAGGCTTTCTGAGTCCCCTTCTTACTATGTTTTACAAAAAAGTGGCTGAGACCCTCCAGCTTCCTATGGAGGAAGCAGTAGAGGATCAGGAGGAGCCTGATTATGTTGAGATGATGGACATCCCAGATTCCAGGAGACTGTCTATTCCCCTCCACAAATCCTTTGGGAAACAGACACACAAAATTCTTAAGTCTCCTAATTCTATACCTCCTGTGGACAGACGAATGGACACAAGGTACACTCTCAGGCTCAGACACGGAGTTCCTTTTCCAGCAATGCAGCCATGTTGGGGTAGTGCAGGCTGCTGCCTGTGATAAGGCAAATATCCCCTTGGCATTACACCCCCCCCAGACAAGGACTCCAGGAAGATTGATGCCATGGCAAAGAAACAATACATGGCACCATCTTTGGGACTCAGGCAGGCTAACTATATGGCCTGTACAGCTAGATACCAGAAGTCCAGGTGGGACACCGTGCTGGCTCTGGCTAAACAGGCCCCTGACCAGCTTGCCAAGGAGCTGGAGCAGGTGGCTGCAGATGGGATTGAGGCATCTAAAGTACTGTTTCATACTGCTGTGGACTCCAGTGATGTGTCATCAAGAGTCATGGCTACATCTGTGGCTCTTCGGAGGATGGCTTGGCTCAGATGTACTAGCCTCTCAAAGGATACCCAGGCTAAGGCCATGGATTTTCCTGTAATTGGTAATTCTCTGTTTGGGGAGCAGACGGAGAACTACATGAAAAAGATGGATGAGTACAGGACCACTTACAGGAGTGCTCAGGCCAAAGAAAGGCAAGCAACTCCTCAAAGGCAGCAGTCCAGGGGCAGGGGCAGGCCTTTCCAAAGCCCTTTTTACCAAACTCAGGCCTCCTCCTCTTTTTCACAGAGGGGGTTCTTTAGAGGGAGAGGCAGACGGGGGATGAGCAGACCTGCATCCACCCCTCAGCCTAAAGCCCCTGCCAAGCAGACATCCTGATGGCTCTGCCCGGGCCGATTCTCCCATACCAGTAGGGGGCAGGCTGGCTTACTTTGTCCAGGACTGGAAGTCTGTAACATCAGACAAGTGGGTCCTGGAAGTAGTAAGCCAGGGACTGGTTCTCCGCTTCAAAAAAATTTCCCAAAATGAGAACCAGATCCTTTCCACCTGCAAATCTCTCAGAAGCCCTTGCCCTAGAGGCAGAGGTTTCTTCTCTCCTAGCTCTCAGAGCTATAGAGAGGGTTCCCACCCTACACAAGGGCAAAGGATTGTACTCCAGGTACTTCCTAACCCCCAAAAAGAGAGGAGAATGGCGGCCCATCCTGGACCTAAGATATCTAAACAAACACCTTTTAAAGCCAAAGTTCAAAATGGTGACTCTGGGAATTATCCTTCCCTCTCTAAGGCCAGGGGACTGTTTAGCCTTCCTGTACCTCAAAGATGCCTACTTTCACATTCCCATCAGGTGCTCCCACAGAAAGTACCTCAGATTCGAGTTGCCCTCAGGCCATTATCAATTCAGAGCAATGCCCTTTGGCCTAACATCAGCCCCAAGGGTTTTCACAAAGTGCCTGGCAGTAGTTGTTGCCTTCCTAAGGAGAAAAAAGATCTCCATCTTCCCATACTTGGACGACTGGCTCATAGTAGGTCAGTCTCCAGACCAAGTCAAGTCACATTTGCAAGTGACCCAGCAAGTGCTCACTTTCTTAGGATTCCTTCTCAAATTTCCAAAGTCAGTTCTCGAACCAGTACAGCTCCTCACCTTCATAGGTGCAGAACTGGATACATTAAAGGCAAGAGCCTTCCTTCCCCCTGGAAAGGGCAAGGACCCTCATGGAACTGGCCTCTTCATTCACCCTTCAGGTGTCTCGACCAGCAAGGCATTTCCTTCAGCTGCTGGGTCACATGGCAGCTTCCACAGCAGTGGTCCAAGGGGCAGGATTCCAGATGAGGGACATTCAGGTCCACTTAAGAGCCTTCTGGTCCCAAAGAAAGGATTCCCTTACCAAACTAGTCCCAGTGGCTCGAACCCTAATCCAAGCCTTGCAATGGTGGCAGGATCAGGACAATTTGAGACAAGGTGTTCCTTTTGTCACTCAGTCCCATTCAGTGATACTCACCACAGATGCTTCCCCTGCTGGGCTGGGGAGTCCATTTATGGGATCTTACCACCCAAGGATTGTGGTCACCTCGGGAATCTCTGCTTCACATCAGTCTCTTGGAACTCAGAGCATTTTTTCTGGCACTGCAAGCTTTTTCCAAATCTGTACAGAACAAGGTGGTCCAGGTCAGAACAGACAACATCACCACCATGTGGTACATCAACGAGCAAGGAGGCACTCGGTCTACGGCCTTGTGCGCAGAAGCAATGAAGTTGTGGTCCCTGGCCTATTCCCTGCAAACCTCGCTGATAACAGTTCACCTCCCAGGGAAGGACAATGTCCTAGCCGATGCACTGAGCAGAATATCCCAGGGCCATCACGAATGGGCCCTAGATCCTCTAGTTTTTAAAGTGATTTTCTCGAGATGGGGCACTCCAGAGATGGATCTTTTTGCAGCCCCAGACAATCACCAACTTCCTCTCTTTTGTTGCAGATCCCCAGTCTTGGGCTCAGTACCCCTGGATGTTCTGATTCTGAACTGGGAAGGAAAATTTCTGTATGCTTTTCCCCCCTTCCCTCACCTGTTCAAAGTGTTAGTCAAGATAAGGTCACAACCATGCAAAGTGATTCTGATTGCTCCAGACTGGGCCAGACAGCCCTGGTACCCCCTGTGGCGGCCCCTAGCAGTCCACCTTCCCTTGTCTCTTCCTAGGAATTACAACCTGTTGACATCCTCTCTGGAGGATTTAGTACCTGAATCTTCGGTCTCTCAATCTCAAGGCATGGCTCTTGAAGAGTTAGAGTTTGCAGATCTGCATCTTTCCCAAGAGGTTCTGGATATCCTTAAGGCTTCTCGAAAGCCTTCCACCAGAAAGACTTACAACTCCAAATGGAAAAGATTTAGCATTTGGTCTTCTAAGAAGAATATTTCTCCAGACTCTGCTGAGTTGCCTACGGTTCTGGACTATATGGTCCATTTTAATGGCCTAGGCCTCAGACCAGCTACCCTTAAAGTACACTTGGCAGCTGTTTATGCTTTCTTGTCGGTAGGCAAGCCTTCCTCTCTATCATACCATCCTGTGTTTTTAAGTTTTTCAAGGGATTGCCTCACACCAATCCCCCATTAGGGATCCTGCTCCTGTTTGGGACCTTAATGTTTGCATTGCTCAGCTTATGCAACCCCCCTTTGAGCCTTTGTCCTCAGCAGAGCTTAAGTACTTGACTTGGAAAACTGTGTTTTTAGTAGCCGTTACTTCTGCCAGGCGTATCAGTGAATTGCAAGCCCTGTCACTGGAATCTGATTTCATCTCTTTCCATAGAGATAAAGTGGTCCTTAGAACTAACAGAAAGTTCTTACCTAAAGTGGTTTCAGATTTCCACCTCAACCAGTCTGTATCTCTCCCTGTTTTCTTCACTGACCATTCCTCCTCTGGAGAGAGGAGGCTACACAGCTTGGATGTTAAAAGAGCCCTTAGCAACTACATAGAGCATACCAAGGGTCACAGGTTTGAATCCCTCCAGTTGTTCCTTGCGTATGGAGAAGTTGGTAAGGGCAAACCTGCCACTAAGAGATCTATTGCCAGGTGGATTGTTTCTTGTATACAATTCTGCTATGAAAAACTGGGTAGAACTCCACCCTCAGGCCTGAGGGCTCATTCCACTAGAGGTACAGCTGCTTCCCTGGCTGCTGCTAGGGATATTCCTCTCTTAGAAATCTGTCAAGCAGCCACCTGGAAAACAGTCCATACTTTCACCAAGCATTACTCTCTGGATATCCAGGCTAGGAGTGATGCTCGGTTTGGCACAGCAGTACTTCAGAACCTGTTTCCAAAGTAGATTCTGTCCCTCCTCCATGGAGGTACTGCTTGGTAGTCTGCATATGTCAGAATACAGCAAGACTTAATATTGTTTGAAGAAAAAATTACTCACCTTAGTAATGTTGTTTCTTCTAATGGAGTCTTGCTGTATTCTGACCTCCCCCCCTCCCCCGCCTCCCCTCTCAGAACCTAGATTTTGGGATGTGGGTGGTCAGGAGCAGTGTTGGCACCCTAGGGGTGTACTATTTTCACCCTCTTTTAGTTTGGATGAGTGGTTGTGTTTTGGATGTGTGTTGTTTTTGGGTTTCCTGACTTGAGTCTTCCTTTTGAAACCAAAAACCCTTTTTTATATAGATATAGTTGCCAGTTGGCTAGTATGAGTGTTACAGTTTCCACACAGAACTTCTAGTGAGTATTGCTCGTAAAGATCTGACGTTTGCAGTTTAAACAACAGCAGACAGGGGCTTCAACCGAGCTCGTGGTGAACATTCCATGCTGGCCCTGGAAAGTTTGACTCTGTTCTCCGGGGGCAGTTGAATGGCAGGACCCAAGTACATATGTCAGAATACAGCAAAACTCCATTAGAAGAAACAACATTACTAAGTTGAGTAATTTTTTCTTCTCATCCTGTGTTCCCTAAATCTTTTAAAGGATTGCTTCACGCCAATCCTCCTTTTAGAGCCCCTGCCCCTGCCTGGGATTTGAATGTTTGCGTTGCTCAACTTATGCAACCCCCCTTTTGAGTCTATGTCTTAGCAGAGCTTAAGTGCTTGACTTGGAAAACTGTGTTCTTGGTAGCCATTACCTCTGCCAGGCGTATCAGTGAATTGCAAGCCTTGTCAGTGGAACCTGATTTTCTCATTTCACAGGGATAAAGTGGTCCTAGAACCAATAGAAGGTTCTTGCCCAAAGTGGTTTCAGACTTCCATTTAAACCAGTCTGTGTGTCTTCCTGTTTTCTTCACTGATCATTCTTCCTCAGGAGAGAGGAGGCTACACAGTTTAGATGTTAAAAGAGCCCTTAGTTACTACATAGAGCAGACCAAGGGTCACAGGTTTGACTCCTCCAGTTGTTCCTCACTTATGGAGATGTGGGGAAAGGGCAAACCTGCCACCAAGAGATCTATTGCCAGGTAGATTGTCTCTTGTATACAATTCTGCTATGAAAAACTGGGGAAAAACTCCACCCTCAGGCCTGAGGGCTCATTCCACAAGAGGTACAGCTGCTTCCCTGGCTGCTGCCAGGGATATCCCTCTTAGAAATTTTTCAAGCAGCCACCTGGAAAACAGTCCATACCTTTACCAAGCATTACTCTCTGGATATCCAGGCTAGGAGTGATGCCCCGGTTTGGCACAGCAGTACTTCAGAGCCTATTCCCAAAGTAGGTTCTGTCCCTCCTCCATGGAGGTACTGCTTGGTAGTCTGCAATATGTCAGAATACAGCAAGACTTCATGCTGTTTGAAGAAAAAATTACTCTCCTTAGTAATTGTGTTTCTTCTAATGGAGTCTTGCTGTATTCTGACCTCCCTTCCTTCCTTCCCTCTCAGAACCTGTTTTTGGGAAGTGGGTGGGCAGGTACAGTGTTGCACCCCAAGGGTGCTTTTTGCTTACACCCTCCTCCTTTTTGTTTGGGTGCTGATTTGTTACTGTTATTTGTATTAGATTGTTTTTTGGGTTTCCTGACTTGAGTCTTCCTTGGGAATCCAAAACTTTTTTCTGCCAGTTGGCTAGTAGGAATATTTTTTTTTTTTTTTTTTTTTAATACAATTTCCACATATAATTTTCAGTTAGTTGGGCTCGTAAGAATCTGACGGTTTGAGTTTGAAACACTCCAGACAGAGACTCTAACTGAGCTCGAGCTCAGCATTCTATGCCCTGCATGGAAAGTTAACTCTGTGTTCTCCGGGGCAGTTTAAAGGTTAGGGATCAGTGCAATAGGTCAGAATACAGCAAGACTCCATTAGAAGAAACACAATTACTAAGGTGAGTAATTTTTTTCTCATCTGCCATCAATTTGTATGTTTCTATGTAATTGCCTCATGAGATGTGGTATCCTTTCTATGTTGTCTTACGCCTGCACAAGAGACATATTGCCGTAACTTTGGAATAGCAGGTTTTGGAGGCGCGGTTGTGCTGTGGCCAGTGGTGCCACTGCTTTTTCAGGCTGGGCTCCATGGTACGAATTAGATTGCACGTTATGACAGCAGTGTAAAAGCATGCTACCACCTTCAAACGTTTTAGCCGCTGCAATGAGGGAGCTCCACCTCATTGCAGGGTGTGCCTCGTGCGGTGTAACATTTCAATAAACATGGCGGGCGGCGGCTTCACAGTCCCTATATAACCAACTTCGGGGATGCCCAATCCCCCTGTTGGCATGTGCCCCTTTTCCTGCTGTGGTTTGCCAAGGGGGTGCCCAATCGCTCTCGGCATCATGCCTCCAAACACAGACATCCTTGCAGACGGGGGTGCCCAATCCCCCAGGTGGCATGTTAACCCCCTGCCATTTTTTCTGGCACTGCCCCTGATTGTGTGCCATGCCCACACTGGGAGCCCACCCAAGTGTGGGTGACATGATCCCCCCCCAACCATTGTGCCACACTGGGAGCCCACCCCAATGTGGCCACAACCTGTTAAGGAAAAAAAAAAAAAAGCAGTCCCTCGCTGGCTGTTGGCAGCCCCAAACCGAAACCACCCTCTGTGCACCCCCCCCTCCCCACACTTGCCTCCGGAGCCCAGCGCAATGATCTTCAGTGGACCAGGAACATGTCTGCATTCTTCAAAGCCGACCACAAACTGAAGAAATGCCGGTAAGCTGTATAATGACATAAATAGGTTTTTTTCAGTTTTGGAGCATATCTCAGGCATTTGTGGGAATTTTTGCACCAAATTATCAACATGGGGTTATTGGGACCCATCCTCATGAATTCAGGCACTGTCATGGTGTTATTCGGTCCCTAAAGGTGATTTTACGGTCACTGCATGAAATCACCTTTCAGGACCAATTAGCGAAACGACAGTGCCACTGTTCATGAGGTGTGCTCCCAGAAAGCCTATGTTGCAAAATTTGGTGAAAAAATGCAAAAAATTGACCGTGTTATGAGCTTGTGTTGTGCAGTTCCCACGCACGCTTGTAACTTCAAGAATTTTTAATATTTGTGCTCCAGATTTTCAACATTACTATTTTTTCACACTTCCTTATGAACAGTACAGCTTCCATTTTTCACATCCTGCCCGAAATTTGTTTTCGCACATCCGGCAGACAGTGGCTCAGTCGCTGTAGGAAAACAATGTTCAGGTCACAGTAATACTGTTCATGAGCAAAGGTCCCAAAATGCCCATGTTGAAAGTTTGGTGAAAAGATTCCACAAAATGACCATGTTACAAGTGTGTGTTGCACAGTTTCTAAGCATGCTTGTAACTTCGAGAATTTTTTATATTTTTACTCCAGATTTTCAACATTGCCAGTTTCACACCTCCTTATTTATTTATTTAAAGTTTCGGAATTACAACCTTTGAGTCAGAGACTCCTTTGCAAAGGCTCCACGTCAGGGCAAACAGACAATGACGACAAATAAGTAGTATTAAGGTACAAAGGAGATAACAGGAAGACAGGAGACATTAATCCAAGCTTGGGTAAATTACAGTTTGGGATTGCTTTTGCTGCCCAAGTTAGAATGATATTACACAATTTAAGAACTAGAATACTTTGCAGAAGCATTGTACATGTTGTAGTTCAAGACCTCGTCTTCAGGTTGATGAACAATGAGTAAGATTACTTTCCAGACGCTATGCACATTTTGCAGTCAATGACCTTATCTCAGGTTGGATAGCAAACCTGCAATTTTGTGGCGAAGTGTGTTTAGGTGCAACAGCATGTTTCGGAGTCTAGTAGGTAAATCTTGATGCTGGTTTTGAATTGACTAATGCTTGTGGCTTGTGCTATGGATGGGGGGAGTTCATTGAGCCAGATGGGAGCTCGATAAGAAAAAGACCTTTGGCCTTGCAAGGTCCTTCTTTGGGGGATTGCATATCGTGTTTTAGCTGTATGTCTTGGAGTAATCCTGTGAGTGTTAAATTTTATTAGTGGGTGTAGTCCAATGGGAGCAAAGCCCAATTGGATTTTTTTGGCCTGGAGGCAGGTGTGGTACTTATGAACAGTACAGCTTCATTTTCCACGTCCTGCCCAAAATGTGTTTTAGCACATCTGGCGCACAGTGACACAGTCACTGTAGGAAAAAAATGTTTGTGACACAGTAAGAAAATCACAATAACACGGTTCATGGGCAGAGATCCCAAAATGCCTGTTAAAAATTTGGTGAAAGAATTCCATAAAACAGACTGTTACGAGCGTGTGTTGCCTAGTTTTCATGCACGCTCGTAACATCAAGCACTTTTTTTTTTATATATATTTTTCAGGTCAGTATTACAGCAGGAATACATATGTACAGCAATTTCATTGTCCATGATATACACATACAGTAGAAATTCATATGTTACAGGATATTCTATCCAATTTAGACTATTTGTGCAAATCATTTAGGACATATGACTGTTGGCATCATACAGTTGATAATGAGGTACATGTGGGAAGAGAGATGTAGGTACCAAGGGGCTTATCTCATCAGGGGATGAATCATCTAATGGGAAATATAGAGGACCCAAGACCTCCAATCAGTTTAAAACTGGGGAATGCAGTCAGCTCCTTTAGCAAAGAGTCGTTCTAGATAATAGATCTCTGACACTATAGAGTGCCAGTGAGTCAAAGTTGGGATTGTGGACTTCCGCCATAAACGGGTGATCACCTTCTTAGCTGCAGCCAAGTATAAGTAAAGTTTGCTTTTTTTAGGAGGTACTAAACCTTCTTCCCCTGTGCATAACAGAATCATTTGATTTGTTAAAACCAAATCTGTATAAATTAATAATTGAAGACTCCTGGCAATATCTTTCCAATACTGGGAAATTTTTGGGCATGAACAAAAAATATGGGAGGTATTGGCCCTCATTTGTCCACATTCTCTCCAACACTTTCCTGGGTTTCCAGGTAGGAATTTAGCTAGTTTATCTGGAGACATAAAGAAATGCATGCGATGTTTCCAAATATATTCAAGTCAATAGGGAGCTGAAGAAGCCTTCGTGGACGGGATAATTGGCTCTAACCATTTATCGTATTTAATTCTTTATTCCATTTGGTCAGAACATTCTCTGTGGTCTGCTTCCAGTTGTCCCTCAAGGCTCTATAAAGCTGACCAATTAATTGTGTTGGGAGTTTTCCCTCTATTGCCTCAATTATCAGACTCCTTAAGTTAGGCTTTGGGGAGGGAAGGGCCAATCGAGTGGAGCCCAAATCCATCAGATATGAACGTATCTGCAAAAATCTAAAGTGATGTATGAAAGGGAGTCTGAATTTAGACTGTAGGGAGGCAAACGTGTATCTAGAAATTTGTAAAGCAACAAAAGGCCTAATTTATGCCACTCCTCATATGTATGGTCTTGCCTGGCTGCTGTGAACTGCTTCTCCCTAGTCACCAGTCGGGGGAGCTCAGCAAGTTCCCAAGCTGACCTAATTTCATACCATATTTCTAATATATTACAGGTCCCCCACGTGAAGTCCCTTAAAGATGGAATGGAGTCTAATGGAGAAAACAAAATAGGGAATATATCGTGAAGGTCATTCAGGGTAAATTCAATTAATTTCCATATGGGCATAGTATATCTATTAAGCCAAATAAGAATGACTTTAGATGTCGTGGCTCTATGATATTCTTTTAGATTAGGGAGGTTTAAACCTCCTTTGGCGATAGGTAATTGTATGGATGACCACTTTATCCTTGGGTGTTTCCCAGCCCAGACGAACCTGGAGAATATTCTGTCCCAGGAAAAAAATAAAATCTCTATGGAATTAAAGGTAAAGTTTGAAAAAAGTATAAGATCTTTGGAAAGACTGTCATTCGGATAGTCTGGATACGCTGATGGAATGGTAAGTGTAAATGTGCCCACCTTCCCATTAGTTGTTCTATGGCTAAAGTCACAGGCTCCAGGTTCAGGAGTTCCAAAAAGATCCAGGTCTCTGGGAACTACGACTCCCAGATACCGGATTCTATTATTTCGCCATCTAGTTGATAATAGAGCACTCAGACCCTGGATTGCAACAAAGTTGAGTGGAAGAATCTCTGTCTTTTGAATATTAATCTTATATCCAGCAACCTCCGAGAACCTCTCTATCACCCCTAGAATGGCCGGTACCGAGCTTTCAGGATCTAGTAGGGTCAGCAATATAGCGTCTGCATATAATGAGAGTAAATTCATTCCCCCCCAAGAGGTATCCCGTGGATGTCGAGATTTCGCCTAATGGCCTCTGCAAGTGGTTCAATATATAAAGCAAACAAAAGTGGGCAACCCTGTCTAGTCCCTCTGCCCAGATGTATCCTATCTGATTGCTGACCATTCATCTTGGTATATGCCTTTGGAGAGGCATATACCCTCCATAGCAGGGAAATAAATTCCCCTAGAAACCCAAACTCAGAGAGGGTCCTCCAGAGGAAAATCCAGCTAACCCGGTCGAAAGCCTTGTCAGTGTCCAGGCTGACAAATGTTGCCGGGAATTTTCTCTCATTCACATAATCAAGGAGATGTACTGTTCTTCGGATATTGTCCGAAGTTTGTCAGTTCTGGACAAACCCCGATTGATCTGGATTCACTAGCTCGGGGATCAGTTCCTCTATTCTATGTGTTCATATAGCCATAAACAATTTATAATCCATATTAAATATGGATATCTGGCTATATGAGGTAACTAAATCTGGGGGTTTACCTTGTTTCAACACCGGAGAGATATTAGTATAATCCCAATAAGGGGGGGTACCGAGCTCCCTGCTGAATCTCCTGAAATGACTTAACTAATACAGGAGCAATCTGTTTGTAAAAAGTTTTGTACCACTCCGCTGGCATTCCATCTGGGCCTGGGGTTTTTAAGGTTTTACTATTTGTCACCACTCTTTTAAATTCTTCCATCCTAATCGGGGCCTTCAGTTTCTCTGCCACATCTTCTGGCAAACGGGGAAGAGTGATGGAGCAAAAAAACTTCTCCTGCTTACTCAAGTCAGCTTGCACCGGGGCCGTATATAGCTGGGAATAATAATTCTTAAAGCTAACTTTTATTTGTTCTGTGTAAGTTACTCGGGTATTAGATGTGGAATCCGTTAAGTGTGAAATGTATGTAGCTGTCTTCTGCCCTCTTAATCTTCTAGCCAGGTTCCGAGCCCCTTTTGGCCCTCCCTCAAACCTATATGATTTCAGATAAAATAAAGCCTGTTGTGTTCTCTCATCTAAGAGCTTCTGTAAACTAACTTTTGTTTGCTTCATTTGTGTCCTAATCTCTTCAGTTGTAGGGACATGGGTCTGTAGGTCTCTCAATTCTCCATGAAGCTTAATATATTGACTTTCCCGTTTTTTTTGGTTTTTTTTCCTAGCCGCTGCATAAGCTATGATCTTCCCACGAATCACCACCTTAATTGTATCCCACACTACAGATGTGGAGACCTCCCCTCCTGAGTTTTCTACAATTACCTGGGTAATTTTAGCTTTGAAGCCATCTCTAAAGAGTTTATCCTTTAAAAACGAGGTATTCAGATGCCACCCAGTGGTTTTCTTAGGAATTTGAAAGTCTAGTTTCAAAAATAGAGGTGAATGATCCAAATGGAATCTGGGACCAATTGGCAGGTCTTGTAAGTAATCTGTATGTTCCCAAATAATAAAAAAAAAAAAAATCTAATCTGGAATGGGATTCATGACGAGGAGAGTAAAAAGTATATCCCCTTGTCGATGGATTAAAAAAAAAAAACCTCCAGACATTGGTCATGGCAACTGCTTCCATATTAGTCCTGAAATATTTTGGGGCCGGGGAAGATCTATGTTTATGTGGGGCTGATGAATCTAGATGGGGGTTCAAGGTAAGATTAAGATCCCCACCCATAATCAAACATCCCTGAAGATTATCTATTAATTTGCCTAAGAATCGTTTCAATACTGCTACTGGCATCATTGGAGGGAAGTGCACATTCACCAGTGTAACCTGTTTCCCAAACAATGTCCTCTTAAGGATCACATACCGTCCCTGAGGATCAGGGAGCTGTGAGGATAGGTGAAAAGTGGAGGTCCGAGGAATCATAATTGCTACCCCTCGTCGTTTTCCGTTAGGGAAAGATGAAGCATACACCTGATACCTTCCCCCTCCCGATAATTTAGAGTGTTCAACATCTGTCAGATGGGTCTCTTGTAAATATATGACATCAGATATATGTTTCCTTAGGTATTGTAAGAGTCTTGCTCTTTTAATCTGGTTGTTCAACCCGTTTATATTAAGGGACAATACCCTAATAATTTGAGTCACTGTTATAAAAGATTATGTTGCATTTGGACTCTCCTGCACTCTCCATTCAACCTGTAGAATAGGAGGATGTAATTTGGATCCACTACAAAGGAACATTATAATACCTTTCTTTAAGCTTGGTTCATAGCCCTTAACCCTTGCCACATCCCCAAAAAAAAAAGATTCCACCCATGTATATCTTTAATTTGAATATTACTGTTCTCCCTGCTGTAGCTGTAAATGCAACTGAAAAAATGAAGCAACTATTTTTTTACATATATTAAATGTTAGTCTGTACAAACTATACAACCAACTGTGTGAACCAAAAGTCGAGGAGAAACCCCACCTCAACACTTGAACTGTGTACTTCTACTGTGACTTCCAAGGTAGGGGAGATTCTTTGCCTTCTCCCTTAATGTTCCTCCAGACCAACAGAAGGAACCGGAGGTAATCCGGGTATATGTTGCTCTTGGGGCCCCAGAGGGTGTAAATTCCCTCTAAGGTTAAAACAAAAAATGGGCAGGATGTTAAGATGAATTCCAAAAATAAAACAAAATGTAATGTTTTGCTGCCCTTCTAACTCAAACATAAGCCTAATAGCCTGGAGGTAATCGCAGGCTCCCCCCTCAACTTCAGACTGTAATTTTCTTTTGTAAACATTAGGCTTTCATACATATCTCATATTATCTGTACACAATACCCTCCTTCTTTCACCTTCATTTACTTCTCCTTATAGTTATATAGCCATATATATTTGCTCGAAACAGAAATAAGAGATCTGTAGTAGGCCTATTTATACCAGCCTGAGATTGTCCCTGTGCAATGTCCTGGATTTGGGCCTCGGCCCCAGTTACATTAGTCTCTGCAGTTAAAATCTCCAAAAGTCTATCTGTAGACTAGATTCACTGAACACGTCTCTGTGTTTTTCTAAATTTAAGTCAGGTTCTGCCATGGGTGGGCCTGCAAAATGTAGTGAGTCGGCTCTTCAGACTGTCCAGTCTCTGCTCTCCCACTTGTCGACGTTCTTCACGTGGAGTCACTGTCTGCCATCTGGGTACCCTCGGCGAGACGTAGGTCTTAACTCGGCCCTCTTCTTAATCTGGATCCCTATTTTGATGAGCTCTTCCCTGGCCTGTTCTGCAGAGTGAAACTCCTTCCTACCTGTTGGGTGCTGCACAACGAGACAAGCAGGGTAAGGGGTGGAAAATTTAAGATTTGCCTCTCTTAGAACTGGGAGGATGTCTGCATATGCCCTCCGATTCCTCATGGTTTGGGGGGCATAATCATCTAAACAGATTCGAGTCTCTCTGTAGAAGATCTTCCCTTTACACCATGCTGCTGACAGAATCTTTTCTTTTACTGCATAACTGAGGAAGCGGAGTATTATAGACCGAGGTCTAGCGTTTGGATCGTTAGGTCATGGGTCCAACGCCCTGTGGGTTCACTCTAATTCCAACGGCATATCTGAGGACAATTCTAAGGCTGTTTTCAAAACAGTTGTGATGAAATTGGGAAGATCCTGGCCCTCTGAGCCCTCCGGGATACAATAAATGCGTATGTTCTTACATCGGGCCCTATTCTCTGCATCTTCTGGTCTAGAATGGAGAAGAGCATATTGATCTTGCAGTTCGTGTAAAGACTCCTCAATGTCATCCACCCTACTTTCTACTACAGTGATCTGCCTCTCAGTGGAATCTGTTTGTTGCTCTAAATTCGCCACATCTCTTCGCAGCTCCCCATACATGTCTTTTATTTCCGCCCAAAATGCCAGCAGTTCTTTGTATATTGTATCAAGCTTCACTCGTTTGTTCTGTATTTTGCCATGGGCTGCAGTAATCTGTTCAGTGATTTCAGATGGGGCCACAGAGAGCTTGGAGTCGGAGGCCTCCCGGCCGACATCGCAGCTGTTGGAATTATTCTTTCCCACTTTCTTCCATGTACAAGTAAGCAGATTTTGTATCGTTTTAGCCGCAGTCCCTGCAATTATACTTCTTTCTGGATCCCAAAGGCTGAAAAACTCAGTGATCGCTAGGGATTTAGTGAGGGGGGATCGTGGAGCTCACAACTAGACCGCCATCTTGGTTCTCGGCTCCACCAGAAGTCGTAACGTCAAGCATTTTTAATATTTTCACTCCAGACTGTCAACCATGCCATCTCTTCACACTTCCTTATGAATGGTGCAGCTGACATTTTTATGTTGTGCGGAAATGGTGCAGTCACTGTGGGAAATCAACGTTCGGGACACATTAACAAAATCACAGAGACACTGTTCATAAAAAGCAGGGGTCCCACATGTTTTCATGAGTTGGGGTCACAAAAAGGCCATGTTGAAAATTTGGAGTGCGAATACCAACAAACACCAAGGGCATTAGGGTTTCTAACCATAACATCTCACCCTGTACAGACTGACATCATGGTGTGCCTTTGGATTGTCAGCTGTAATGCTCACGCCATTGCACCCCCATCCTGCAGCCACTGACAGGCATTCAGGTGTGCCTTGGACTCTTCGGCTTCAAATTTCATTCTATTCTGCTATGCTGCACCCATCTCAACATACTTCCTTATGAAATGGGGTGAGCATAAGGCCTGATGGCCCCAAGGCACAATGCGACACTTGTCAGTCTGCAGGGTAGGGTGAAGTGAAATGGCAATAGCGTTATGGCCAACGACCCAAAGGCACATGTCACTCTCTGCAGGGTGGGCTGGGGTTCACTTCTGTTCTATATTTCACTGCCATTCATATTATGCGTCTCTCTTAACTCTTGCACTACCAATGCCAGCAAGACAACATTCGGCATTGACAAATGCTTGTTTTTTCATGAGAGGGTGTTAATATGATTAGGTTGGAATGGGGGTTAGGAGCAGATCACAGAGGGTGTCCATTCCCTTGCTCAGTGTTGGGTTGTGTTAGGAGGGTAAGGAGCAGGTCAGGGCAGGCCGTCCTTCCCACTGTTTAATATTGGGTTGTGTTTAGGAGAGGGAGTAAGGAGCAGGTCAAGGGAGATGATCCTTAGAAGCCCTGTACAAAGCTTTGGTTAGACCACAGCTGGAGTACGGTGTCTAGTTCTTATCAGTGCAGTACAGAAGGGACACTGAATGGATAGGGAGGGTCCTGCAGTAGGCCACTAAGCTAATCAGCGGCCCAGGGGACAAGAGCTATGACGAGTGATTGAATATTCCTAGTTTGTTCAGTTTATATATAGAAGAGAAGGCTGAGTGGCAATGATCGTTGTGTTCTGAACATGAAAACGTATATGGTGGAGAATACACCAACATTTGAGCTGGTGAGCGCAAGCAGAAGCGGAGGAGGGGCACTGAAATGGAGGGTGGCAGGGGAAGGGGAAACAGAAAACATCAACTCACACTGAGGGTGGTTAACTTGTAGCCTACCCAGTGAGATTTTGTAAGCTGGCACTATTCAGTGTCTCATAGCAGGGCTAGACAGATTCCTGAGGGAAAACTGCATTAAGGCTGTAAACAGCATGAGTTGCACTAGCCTTCCAGCTGATCCATTTGGTGGTGAGTCCATACTTTAGTTGGGTGTGGCTACTTCCACACAGCAGGAGAAACAGACAAAATGGACCCCAAGTGCCTTCCGTCATCACTGTACTATTACTATGGTTACCACAGCATTCCCTCTCTTTTTCAAAATCGCATCTAATTCAGTTCTTCCTGACTGTGTGGGATATCACTGAGCGCAAAGGGACTTCACCATTTATCTGCATTGACACTGCACCACCCATATACAGTGAAGCCAGCCACAATGCAACACAGTAACTTGCAGTGTGACTTTTTAACAAGCATTTGTCAATGCCGAACGTTCGCTTGCAGGTATTTGCAGTGGTGTTTGGCATGTATGGTGCTTTACCCTAATGCCCTGTGCGATTGCTGGTATTTGCACAATAAATTGTCAGCATGACCTTTTTTTACCCCCATTGTGCGCTTCCATAGGCGGAAACACGTTTTGGGCAGGATGTGAAAAATGACAGCTGTACTGCTCATAAGGAAGTGTGGTAAAATGCCAATGTTGAAAATCTGAGTGAAATATTAAGTACCCAAACCCACGAGCGCATGGAACTGTGCAACGACGCCAGAAACAGTCATTTTTAGGGATTCTTTTCACCAAATTTTCAGTACAGCCATTTTAAAACCTCTGCTCATGATCAGTGTCACTGTGATTTTCTTAATGTGTCCCATACATTGAGTTTGCACACCGACTGCGCCATTGTGCGCTACATGGGTAGAAACACATTTTGGGCAGGATGTGAAAAATGACAGCTGTACTGCTCATGAGGAAGTGTGGTAAAATGGCAAGGTTGAAAATCTGGAGGAAAATATTGAAAATTTGCGAACTTACGAGCTCGTGTAGGAACTGCTAACGTCATTGTGAAACAGTTTATTATTTGATTTTATGATTCAAATTAACATGGTGATTCTTCATGAATGACAAACACATCATGGCGCAGTCTTCGGCCGCGGGTGATTTCGCAGTGACTGCACAGTGCCCGCGAATCACCCTTTGGGCCCGTAATACCCCATGACAGTGACATCATTCATGAGAAGGGGTCCCAAAACCCAATGTTGAAAAATTTGAAATTCCAAAATGACTGAGATATGCAATAAAGTTGAAACCCCTATCTAGCCCATTATACAGCTACCGGCATTTCCTCAGTTCGCGGTCACCTTTGAAGAGTGCAGACGTGTTCCGGTCCACCGAAGATCGCCGCCCGGAGTCCGGAGGTAAGTAGGGTGGGGTGGGGAGGCTGGAGTGCGGTGGGTGGGTGCGGGTTGTGGGAGGGGGGGCTGAGACGCGTCATGGGACCGCTTTTATTTTACAGGTGTTAAAAAAAAAAAAAAAAAAGACGATGATGTGGGATCGCTTTTCCACGCTGGGGTGGGCCCAGCGTGGCACAAGATGATCGGGGCGAGGAGCCGACGGGATTGGGCACCCCTGTCGGCAACTACGAGGGAGGGGTGGTGAGGAGCCGACGGGATTGGGCACCTCTGCCGCAAAACAATGAGAACGCACCACGCTGGGGTGGGCTCTCCCAGCGTGGCAGCAGGATGGTTTGGGGCCGGAGCCGACGGGGATTGGGCACTTCCGGCAAACAAAGTTTGCGCACCAAAGCTGTGGGGGTAAGCGCGTGACGCGAGGGGGACGCCGTGACGGCGGCATCTGCATGGCAGGCTGTGCCTTTGAAGCAGAGGAACACCGCTGTCATATTGAGCCCTGCACCCATTGGTGCAGGACCGCCACGCCTGCTCAAGGGAGCGTGCATTGATGGGAGAGGCACACCCTCCGCAAGCATTACCCATAACGCCTTCATGCATGCCGCAAGCGAACGTAAAAAGGGCTTAACTGCCACTGAATTACTGTTCCCTGCAGTATACTGCAACATTACTGCGTTGAACACTGGGTGATGCTGCTGTATACTGCAACTCATTGCTTAGTGAATTTTGGCGGGAAATGGGATTCATAGGAGGCACTGACAAGATTCTGGATATATTATACACTAACAGAAAGTAGAGGCACACAAGACAGTACAGAACAAGACTTGAAACTGGTGATCAAAATCAAGTGGCCAAACTTTATTGGGTTCTTGGTTTTCATGCGGGGTTTCTACCTGCCTTTAATTGACTGGGAGCTGGAACATGCCCCTGGGTAAGCAGGGAAGGATTTCTTGTCAGCTGTGAAGGAATGTTTCCTTCTTAAGTTTGTGAGGAACAGCATGTGGTGGATGCAGTTCTGAATCTGCTGTTTAGTGCTGGCAGTGTGTTAGAGTGTGGGGCCAGTGTATAACAGCGAGAATAGTAGAACTGAGTTTGAGATGATAAGAACTTACTCTTTTTACTAAGAACAGAACCAAAATTCTAAACTAGGAGAGCATATTTTGGTACCTTGCTAGTCAATATTGGTGAAAATGCCATTAAGTGGGTGCTTATGCCAAATGGAAAGTCCTGAAGCAAAATGTAATAAAGGCTGTATCTATATGCATGCCTGAGGGTAATGACAACAAGACAGCTAGGAAAATGCCTGCCTAATCAAGATCCTGCACAGAAAGTTAAAGGTGAAAAAGAGGGCATATAACAAGTGAAAGGATTGTGGAGATAAGGGTAGGGAAGCAAAATGAATGTCATTACATAGGGGGAAGTAGGGCCTGACTAAGACAGGACTGGAAGTCAGGATTGCAATAAAGAGAAAGGGGAAATAAACACTTGTTTTTAATACAAGGTGAACAACATGAGTCACAGACAAGGTGTGCCCCCTGATGGGGGAGGAGGGGGGCATTGAAGGAGGCGGTTGGATGGCAGAGGACTAAATTAATTGTGTCAGTGTTCAGCCAGGGTGTCTGAGCATGGCCAGCTTGGGGTAGATGTTGCAGAAGACGGGCAGGTCATACAGGAGACAGTGCAGATGATAAAGCCAGAATTTCTTGGTAAGTATTCAGAGGGTGTTGAGACCCCAAAAAATCTCAGGGTCCTGATGTTGTCTATGCTAGGTTATCAGTGAAGCCAAAAGGGATTCTGGCTAGGTTTCTTGCAGATCTCTTTCAACACTCCTTGCAGACCAGGATAGTGCCATCGACTGGAAACTGGCCAGTGTCACAACCGTTTTCGAGAAGGGGTGAGAACAGATTTTGATAATTACAGACTGACGCCAATAACTGTCTAATCTCCATACTTGGCGAAGTGTTTACTCGGTCAGAAAAGATGTGTTGATTTAACACAGGCAGGGGAACGGGCTGGTCTCCAGCTCACAGCGTAGCCTCAAAAAACGTAGATCATATCAAACCAATCTGAAGGTCTTTTTTGAGGAAGAAACCAGGGAGGTGGATTGGGTATCTGAGGTGGATGTTTTTTATCTGGATTTCAACGATTCCAACACCATACTATGTGGAAACTATGGAAGAAGGTAACTCTACATAGCGTCCAAAATACACAGGAGATGGAAGCAAAGTGATGGTGGGCAGCCACCATTCTGAGTGCAGGGATGTACTAAATGGAGTACCATAGAGATCAGTGCTGTATCCAAAACCATGGACACCACAGAGGAAGAAGGAGGAGCATGTACTGCAAGGGGATATGCATAGGGGTGTCATGGTATACAGGTTTTATAGTATACCATGGTATTAGAAGTCACGGTATTGATACCATGGGCAATTTACAATGCTGTGATAACCGTGATTCACAGTATACCTCGGAATTGAGACCTTTCAACCAATTTTTTTTTTTTGTATTTTCAGGGCAAACTCTCCCTTCCATCTTACTCTTCCTGATGATTTGTACAAAAATTACTTATCACGGTATAACGGTTATCGTGATAAGTTTATCACAGTTGTTGTATCGTGGGAATGTTATGACACCCCCTAGATGCATACATTTGGGGTGTGGGCAAAAAAATATGGGCTTAAGTATAATGTGGGGAAGTACAAAAGGCATCACCTAGGGGCCAGAAAGCTGCATCGCACACATTCCCTGTGTGGTGCAGCAGAAGAAAACTCTACCAAGGAGAAGGAGTTGTGAGGTATGTGTGGACAGGAAGCTAAAGCGTAGAGGGTTATCGCCACTCCAAGCGGGTTTCCACAAAGACAATTCTTCTTTAGATAATATCTAGGCACAATCTATGACAGTCTCTCTGTGCCAGGTGTGTAAGCAAAGGTTTGATTCATATATAATATACAAGCTTTATACACAAACATAGGCCAAAGCACGGCTAGGCTACACAGGAGAATTGTCTGCATCCTTTGGGATAAACAAAGGTGCAAGACAAGGATGTGTTCTTGCCCCGACATTATTTTCTCTGTATCTAAACATAATTCTTGTGGATTTGATAAATACCCCCACTGATTCACCTAAGGTCAAAGGTAACTTTTGTCCAGCAATGGCTTATGCAGACAATTTTCTCATGCTGTCACTGACTAAAATTGGATTGCAAATAAAGTTAAACATTTTAGCTGTAAGATCACAGGACTTATAAATTAAAGTTAATTTAAATAAAACTAAAATCTTGATTTTTAACGCAAACACAAAAAACAAAGGGAAATGGTATATTGAAACTCAAAAAATTGAGGTAATACCAAAATATATCTACCTAGGGTTAGTATTTAAAAATAATTGTACTTGGAAAGACCATCATGACCAAACTAGAGAGAAACTAAACAAAACAGCAAAGGGATTGGAAAGATTTAATTTCAGGTTTGGCAGTCAAACCATAAGACCATTAATAAATGCAATTAAGGCTAAATATAATGCCCAACTTTTATATGGCACAAAGATATGGGAGACTAATGCAATGGATAAACTGACTAGCCCCATGTTTAAATTATTAAGGAAAACACTAGGACTGGGACCATCGTGTCCAGCGGCATATATAAGAGCAGAGCTTGGCATCAATAATATAAATGCTTTGATATACATCAGAAAAATCAAATCTTACTTCGAGAAACAGCTCTCACAGCAAGTTACACCATTAGGACTGAAGCCAGCAGGCGCCAGGACCCCACGGAAAAATTCTAGCTAGCAGTATCCAGCGGGGAACCGCCCCCGACATCAGGCATCACATAAAAGGGGGGCGGTCCCCCAGCATCCCCAGTTCTTTTCCCGCCATCAACTCGCCAGCATCAGCCTCACGGACGCCTGCATCAACGAAACGTCTCATGAAATCTTTAACTTCCTAAATCTCAATCCATGTCTGCTTCTCCTACCCCTTCTCTCGAAGGACATCCCTCTAAGTGCACCTTCGGCAAGCAGACCATCATTCGGCCTGTGTCAGGTGCCTAGGCCCGGAGCACGACACCCAGGCCTGCCCAATCTGCCAGCAGTTGAATAGCAGAACCCGGATCTGCTGCCAAAAGGTCCTTCAGGGGTTCCTTCTCAAGGAGAAATTAAAGAAAATGGAGAAAAGACCTTCCTCTAAAGGGGAATCTTCCCACAAGTCAGGGAAACACCGGGACAAGCATCAGGACTCTGATAGGGCGAGATCCCCCAGCCGGGCCTCCGAGTCCAGGGCCAGCTCCAACTCTACACGGTCTGACAGATCTCCTTCCCGGGCTCACTCCCCACCTCCCCCCGTTAAGGTAAGGTATTCAGGGGGCTCCTCAGCCTCCTTACACCCGCTCAAGACCACTCGGGCGCCGGACGCCTCCAAGCCTGATTCTTCAGACAGGCACAAAAAGTCTTCCTCCAAATCGGCGGTGCGTCTGACCAACGCCGGGACACCAACATCAGGTCTGTCTCCCAACCTCCGAAGGTCCCTGAAAGGAAAACTGCAGAGCTGACGTCCCTCAAGTGGACGTCTGAGACCAAGAAGGAGTCCAACCCAGCGCCCACAAAACGGACTACCCCGACAGTAGTACCGACGCCGGTGGAGACCGGACATCAGGGGTCATCGGGTGAAGAGGCTACCATGCCGCCAGACAACTAGACAGGTGACTAGGAGGACACCGGCCTACCCAGGGAGCTGTCACCAGAACCGGTGGTTCCCTGGGACCTGACGCCTAACCCCGGCGACAGACCCACACCAACACCTGGCCCATCATAGGGCATGAATATTCAGGAGGTGAAAGAACTGTTCACCTTCTGGTGGGAAACCATAAGGAAGGACGTGGTTCCCCCTAAGCCTCAGCCACCTGCACCTCCACCTCCTCCTCCTCCTCGAGTGCCGAAGGTTCAAGACCCCCGACCCCCAAGGAGCCAACTCCACCTCCTCTGGGCCAATCGAGAGACAGACAGGTCCATCACGCTCTCCCTCAGGGCCCCCGAGCCCAAAGCGACCCAGGGGCAGACGCCATTCACCAGGAGATGACTCCAAACCGGATACCTCAGATACCTCCAGGTCTCCATCTCCCTTCGGTCCCCCATCACCAGACCCATGGGACCTTCCAAGGTCGCCACCGGATGATCCCTCTTCAGAAATTGTGAGGCACATCCAGGAAACTATGGGATGAGAGACAGAAGACTTAGACCCCGAGAAACAATGCCTTGCCCGTTACCTCAGGTAGAAAGACCCGAAGCCTGTGGTGGTCCCACCTTTGGTGGACACCTTTACAGACGTCACCAAGGCAGCTTGGAAGCGTCCGCATTCCACACCATTTGTTCCAAAGAAGGCTGACCGCTTCTACAGGGCTCCCACGGAGGACTTGTATTTGGTGCAACAACCTCTGGCCGACTCCCTGGTCATTCTGCATCTCATGACAGGTCCCAGCGGCCTCAGGATTTGAGTACCCAGCCTCCGGACCAGGAATCTAAGCAATTAGATTCCATGAGAAGACGCATGTATGCGGCTGCTACATGCTCAATTAGGTCACTAAACTATCTGACGCACATGGTGCAGTTTCAGAACGCCCTTTGGGAACAGGGCCAAGACCTTTTAAAAGACTTTCCGGATGGCGAAAAGGAGTAACTGCTTAACCTCCTTCAAACTGGGTCAAATGTGGGGACCGAGGTTCTCCAAGCCGCTTACGATTCAGTGGACTTAGCAGCCAGGGAAGCAGCCACAGGCGTTTGTCTCCAGAGACACTCATGGTTGAGAGTCTCCTTATTTACCCCAGACATCCAGAAGAACATCCTGGATGTCCCTTATAATGGAGTGGTCCTGTTCGGTGAGGAATCCGAGAAGGTCATCACCAGGCTACAGGACACTGGGAAGGCAGTCAGGACTGTACACACCATGTACAGACCTAAGTCTGGTTCCTTTCATAGGAACCAGAACTGTTTTCGCAGCTGGCAGCAACGGCAGCAGCCATGTTCCAGCCAAAAACCCAGAGGCAGCTTTGGTCACAGAAATCAAGCCAGGTTCCCCTTGGGCCAGGGCCCAAAGCAGCCCAGCCCACGGGGTCCAATACCACCACAGCATGACTCCTTCCCGGCCCCCGCCCCTCCTCTGGATCGAAGGGTCGAGAAGGTCAGGGGTCGCATCTCTCATCACCTTTCGGGATGGCTGAGGATAACCTCCGACCGGTGGGTGTTGCAGTTGGTCGAACAAGGTCAGTCTATAGAGTTCCTCGACCGTCCACCATCCAGACCTCCCCTGCTCTCCCGCTACTCGGGTCAGCATGCCCTGCTTATCCAGCAGGAGATCTTGACCCTCTTCAACAAGGAGGCCATAGAGTATGTTCCACCAAACCAGAGAGGAAAAGGTTACTATTCTCACTTCTTCCTGGTTCCAAAGAAAACAGGGGACCTGCGCCCGATCCTGGATCTCAGCGACCTCAACACATTTGTGTTGTACAAGCGCTTCCGCATGGTGACCCTGCCGGGTCTCGTTCCCATGCTGAAAGAGGGCGCATGGCTGGCGTCACTGGACATGCAGGATGCTTACCTACATCTCTCAAGCTCACCGGAAATTTCTGCATTTTGAGTTTCTGGGACACCACTACCAGTTCCGAGCCCTCCCTTTCGGACTGTCTTCGGCACCTCGAGTATTCACGAAGTGTATGGCAGTCGTTGCAGCAGCTCTCAGGAGACTGGGCCACTACGTTTTTCTGTACCTAGACAACTGGCTCCTCATAGCACCCTCACGGGATGCCCTGATGTCCACGATACAAGATACCTGTTCCCTCTTCCTATCGCTGGGCATCACCATCAACCATGAGAAGTCGCACCTTGTCCCGTCTCGGAACTTGCAGTTTATAGGAGCAATTCTGGACACCACTTAGGGAAGGGCATTCGTTCCTCAGGACAGGGCATAATGCATCAGATCCCTCATAAGGGATATAAAGGAAAAGAAGACCGTACCGGCCCAGACTGTCCTTTGCCTGCTCGGACACAAGGCATCTGCCATTGCAACGGTTCCCCTAGCTCGACTCCATATGCGGGTCACCCAGTGGATGTTGAGGGCACAATGGGACCAAAAGCAAGATCATCTGCAGCATCCAGACCGGATCACAAACGCCGTCATCCGAGACTGGCATTGGTGGCTCGTCCCAGACCACCTCTCTACGGGAGTCCCCTTCATTGCGCCACCTCCTTAAGCGACTCTCTTCACTGATGCCTCGGGGTCCGGATGGGGAGCTCACCTCAACGGGGTCAGGACTCAAGGCTCCTGGTCATCTCTGGAGTCCCATCTTCACATAAATATTCTGGAGATGAGAGCCATCCTATACGCCCTACAGGCATTCCAGACGGAGATTCCATCGGGTACTCTTCAGGCACTCATTCCTACCCCCTTTGCAGGGAGACTGAAAGGGTATGGAATTGGGTACTGCAACACGGCACAGATATTATTGCAGTGCATGTTCCTGGAGTGGACAACACTGTCACGGACAGTGTAAGCCGATCACAGGCCAGAGTCCACGAATGGAAACTGCTTCAGAAAGTCACAGAGGACCTGTTCTGCAGATAGGGGACACCAGAATTAGACCTCTTCGCGTCCCCATCCAACACAAAATTGCCCAATTTCTGCTCACTGGATCCAGGGCCTGGTGTTTTCTGGCAAGATGCGTTGTCCCTCTCTTGGATGGGCAGGTTCCTCTACACTTTCCTGCCCTTCCCTTTAATCCAGAGGGTTCTAGTGAAGCTCCGAGAAGAGCGGGCATGTCTTATTTTAGTAGCACCCTTTTGGCCCAGGCAAATTTGGTTCCCTCTCTTACATCAGCTGGCCCAGGAACCTCCGGTGCCTCTGCCATTCAGCTCTCATCTTCTGTCCCATTGCCGCACAACACAAGGCCAAAGGTCCTTTGCTTACCAGGCCGATAGTTGGTACAACGGTCTTCCCAGCGACATCTCATCCTCACTATCGCTCAGCACTTTTAAGACTCTGCTCTGCCTAACACTCACTGCCTCCAACCTCTGTGACTGTTGTGGATAAACATGTCTTTGGTTCCATAGCTGAAGATACCCTTTGGATCCACATCTACTCCTGCTCTTTGCAGCCCCCAACCTATCTTCACCTCCCTGCTGGCCCATGACAAATGCCACCCGCTGCACTCACCTCTATTCTTACCCGCCTTCCACCTCTCTCTCTCTGTCCCCCCACACCTACCTCCCTTTTCTCCCATACACTTAGTCTCCCTAATTTCACCCTCCTCCTTTCCCTTTCCCCTTCCCAAAGTTTCACTTTATTGTCCTTTTTTCCTAAACTGTTATTTTTGCTTATGTTTGTCTCAATTGTACCAGTGACGTGGAACCTTTGTAAAAGAGCCTCGGCTCAAAGGTATTTGTAATCCTAGAACAAATAAGTAAGAACCGAAGGCCATCATAAGTCGGACCAGCTCTTTGCTTCCTACGCACAAAGGATGCCCGGTGCTCCTGTCTCCAAACAGTCGCTTTCTCGATGGCTGAGAAAGTGCATTATGTTCTGTTACCAGAAGCACAACAAACCTTTACCGGGACTGGTAAAAGGTCATTCTATGAGGAGGGGCAGCTACCTCCTTCGCTGCGTTCAGAAATGTCTCCACTTCAGCCATCTGTGCGGCAGCAACCTGGAGCACTGTACACACCTTCAGTAGGCACTACAGTTTAGATATTGCCTCTAGACGCAGAGCTGGTTTCAGGTTGGCGGTCCTTCAAGGACTTTTTTTTTTTAATCGTACTTTGATTTTTGTGCCTCTGCAGCGCTGCGGCGGGGGCATCCAGCCGCCAGCCCCCACCGACCCAGAGGACAGCAGGCTCACTCAGTACGCAAGGGTCAAAGCACGGCAGTCACCGGACCCCCCAACGCGATTCCACGACAGGCCTCCAGGTTGGCGGGTGCTTGGCCGTCAAGCTGCTTGGTCATGCCCTGCCCTTTTTTCACCTTGGTTTTGTCCCTGGGCCGGCGGTGCAATGACCTTAGGCGCTTACGCCCAAGTGTCTTGTCGAACTCCTCCCTATGCTTGCCCACACCCAGGCTTCCTTGGTCTTCACCACCAGGGGCCGGGCCATGACCCAACCCACGAGCTCACCCCAGGAGGAAAGTGAGCAGTCCTGGGATGTCAATCCAACCTCTCCCTGCCAGCCCCCGGTGGCCCAAGTCCATTCCCGAACCCAGGTCGCCGGTGTGGTGCGAGATATGGTGTCCAGCGCCTCAACCCTCAGCACCACCGGACCGGCCCCTCAAAGACTTTTGTCCTGAAGTCTGAGACATCTCTCCTATCTTCTTCCCGACAACAAATTGTTCCCTTGCTGCTTGGGAATCGGTCCTAATGGTGTAACCTGCAGCAAGAGCTGTTTCTCAAAGTAAGATAGTACAGTTACGTAGGAACTTACTGTAACAGTAGATCTTCAAGAACAGCTCTTGCAGCAGGTAGTTTCCCTTCCACCTTCCCCTCTGGAAGTTGAGTCTTCTGACCTAGTTTCTAGGCTACAGCGTCTTTTGATGCCTTCTTTAAACCTTCCTTTGGCAGCGGCTCCTCGGCCTCCCCTTCAGATGTCACCTTTGGGCCGGGAGTCTCTGGTGGGAGAACTGGGGATGCTGGGGGACCGCCCCCTTTTTACATGATGCCTGATGTCGGGGAAGGAGCCGACATCGGAGGTGGTCCCCCGCTGGATACTGCTAGCTAGAATTTTTCCGTGGAGTCCTGGCGCCTGCCGGCTTCAGTCTTGATGTAACCTCCTGCAAGAGCTGTTCTCGAAGATCTACTGCTACGGTAAGTTCTTACATAACTGTACTTTTCTGGCTAAGGATCACTTGTCTACCTAATAATCACTGGTCCTCCGAATGCTTAGAAGAAAAAAGAAAATGGCACATTATGGGATTTCTAATAAGAAACTATGGTATACTAACATCATATACCTATTACGGGATTACAAGTTATTGAATCTTAATAATACACTAGTTAAAATAGGAGGCAGTATAGCGCAGTGGTTTAAGGCTCTGAGCTGCAAATCTGGTGACATCCAGCAGACCAGACCTGGGTTTGAATCCCACAGCTTCCACTTGCATACTGTGTGACCCTGAGCAAGTCACTTAACTTCCCTGTGCTCCCAGGTCGTTCCTGTAAAAAAGCTTTCAGCTTAGTGTGCTACTCCTGGTTAAACAACTGAAATAAATAAAAAATAGGAATAACTATCAGTACCAAATATAAAAAATATATTGCTAAGAAAATATACAATAATTGGAATCAAAAGGACTTTGATTCTATACTTAAATCAAATTTTTCCAGATGGTATGCTGAACATTAAATTTTGAGTATAAACCATATCTTGGTATACTAACGGACATTGAGTTGCGAAGGAATTTAATCCAATACAAATTTGAAAGATTCCCTAATAATGTATTGTTGACAAGATATAATAAAGCACCAAAAGAGCAGGAACAATGCACTTTTGCACAGGGGGGCACTGAGGTCCTCAATCATGTGCTGTGGACATGTTCATGGTATTCTGTAGAAAGGGTATATTGGTTAAAAGTTTTCTTAGCTTCCAGACGCCCTGCCAGTAATGAATTACTAACTACTATTCTAATTCACACTGCAGGCTCCTGGACAATAACTAGAATTGCCAAATATTTTAGTGCAATATACAGTATAAAAAAAAAGAAAATCATGGCTAATCATCACCAGTTACAAGACCTGATCTGTGTTTATTACAGTTCGTACATCAGGGAAGCATAATATGATAAAACGTGATAAAATTAGTTATTTTCCTCTATAAGCAGCGTTGTATACAATTTGATTTTTATATTTATTATTGTCTGTGATTCTGTGTCTTTATGTTTTATTCTATTCTGTTTATTGTACACTATTTGTGAATAGCTTTTTTAAGCTCAACAATAAAGATTGAATTGAAATTGAGGAAGCTAAAGCAAGGTATGTAATGTGCTGCCAATTGGTGGGATTTCCGGTGATGTCATCGCCTCTGTAGCAGCCTGAATCGCGAGCTTCAGACTGACTCATACAATCTAAATTAATCCTGGACATTAAACTGTACAGTCTGTTTGGAAAACACTGAATAACTAGTAATAATGACTAACAGACAGTGCTTAAAGGGATACTCAACCCCTTAAGGTTTCAAAGAGTCTCTAGTTTAAAAAACATTTTATGATTGTTCGAATTCTGTAGAATGTGCTGATGTGACTGGTAGTTGGATTCTGATTCCTTTTTTATGTTTGCTTGGATGCATGTGCAAGAAACATAGTGCCATCATCCGAGTTTTTGGAGGTGTGGCAGCCCTCTTCAATTCAGTCAGTGTGTTTGCAGGGCGTACAGTTCTCAATGCTCTGCTGAGCTGTCTATGACAGCTCCAAAATGCAGTGGCATACAGTTGAAAGGGGGAGCTACACTTCAGTGAGCAGTGATCAGATATCGCCTGCTCATGCGTGCTCCCCCTACACACACACACACACACACACACACACACACACACACACACACACACACACATACACACGCGTGCTCAGGCCCCCACGCACACAGTATATAGCTGGCGGGTGCCCAATCCCCGTCGGCTGTGCTGCCTCCCAAAAGCCTTCCGAAATGCCATGCTGGGTGCCCACCCCAGGCGTGGCTATCTGCGTAGCCTGGCGGGGTGCCCAATCCCCGTCGGCTCCACTGTCTCTCCCCAATGCCGTCACCGACGGGGTGCCCAATCCCCGTCGGCTCCATTGTCTCTCCCCAAAGCATCCAGGTGCCAGGCTGAGGCCCACCCCAAGCGTATTTCATGTATAGCCTGGCCAGGTGCCCAATCCCCATGGCTCCAGCCCCAAACACTCTCTCCAGCTGCCATGCTGGGCCCAACCAAGCGTGGCAAGCGTCCAGCGTAGTCTGAAAACCCTGTAAAGAAGAAAGCGTTCCCTCGCAGTCTCCCGCCCCTCCCCACAACCGCACCCACCCTGCGCACCCTGCCTCCCACACCCCCAACCCCATACTTACCTCCGAACTCGGCAAGCAGTCATGCGGTGGACGGGAACACGTCTGCACTCTTCAAAGCCGACCGCGAACTGAGGAAATGCCGGTAAGCTGTATAATGGGATAGATAGGGTTTTTTCAGCTTTGCTGCATATCTCAGGCATTTTTTGGAATTTTTGCACCAAATTTTCAACATGGGGTTTTTGGGACCCCTTCTCATGAATGCTGTCATTGTCATGGCGTTATTCGGGCCCGAAGGGTGATTTCGCAGTCACTGCGGCGAAATCACCTTCGAGACCGATTAACAAAACAACACTGCCAGTGTTCATAAGGTGGGCTCTCAAGAAGCCTATTTTGAAATGACTGTTTACTGATGCGTTGCGCAGTTCCTACGCAGGCTCGTAAGTTCGCGAATTTTCAATATTTTCACTCCAGATTTTCAACATTGCCATTTTTCCACACCTTCTTATGAGTAGTACAGCTGTCATTTTCACATCTCAACCAAAGCGTGTTTCTGCCCATGTAGCGCGCAATGCGGAGTCGTTATCTTGAAATCAATGTACGGGACAAATTAAGAAAATCAGTGACACTGTTCATGAACAGAGGTCTTAAAATGGCTATGTTGAAAATTTGGTGAAAAAATTCCTAAAAATTCCTGTTTTACGAGCGTGCGTTGCGCAGTTCCTATGCACGCTCGTAAGTTCACGAATTTTCAATATTTTCACTCCAGATTTTCAACATTGCCATTTTACCTCAGCTCCTTATGAGCAGTACAGCTGTCATTTGTCACATCTTGCCCAAAACATGTTTCCGCCCATGTAGCGCACAATGGCGCAGTCGGTGTGCAAAATCAATGTATGGGACACATTAAGAAAATCACAGTGACACTTTTCATGAGCAGAGGTCTTAAAATGGCTATGTTGAAAATTTGGTGACAAAAGTCCATACAATGACTGTGTTATGAGTGAGCAATGCGCAGTTTCCACACACCCTCGTAAGTTCATGACTTTGTAATATTTTCAGTCCAGATTTTCACCAGTGGCGTTTTCCACACTTCCTTATGAACAGTACAGCTGTCATTTTTCACAACGATGGCGAAATGTGTTTTCACACTTTCAGCACAGAGATCGTGGTCGCTGGGAAATCATTATTCGGGACAGATAAAGAAAATCACGAGTGACACTGTTCATGATCGGAGGTCCCAAAATGCCTGTGTTGACAATCTGCTGTAAAAATCCCCAAACTAATTATATTACGGGTGTCGTTGCACAGTTTCTATGCGCGTTCGTGACTTCACCAGTTTTTTAATATTTTTACTGCAGATCTGCAACATTGCCAGTTTTTACACCTCCCCATGAACAGTACAGCTGTAATTTTTTACATCCTGTTCGGAATGTTTTTGCACCTTTGGTGCTAAATGCTGTAGTCGCTGTGCATAAGCAGCTTTCGGCTAACAAACTGATATTGCCACTGTTCATGAGGTGGGGTCACAAAAAGACCATGTTGAAAATTTGGAGTGAAAATACCAACGAATGCCTGAGGTATTAGGATTTCCAACCATAACGCCCAACCCTGTAGAGAATGACAGGCATCAGGGGTGTGACTTGGGATTCTTGCCTGTAATGCTCATACCATTCCACACCCTGCAGCCAGTAAGAGGCATGGAGGTATGCCTTGGACTCTTCGGCCCCAAAGTTCACCCCATTCTCCTATGCCGCACCCATCTCACCGTATTTCCTGATGGAATGGGGTGCGCATAAGGGCCAAAGACCCCAAGGCACACCGTGACACTTGTCAGTGTCTGCAGGGTGGGGTGTGGTTAAATGGCGTGGCCGTTATGCCTGATGACCCAAAGGCATACCCCAATGCCTGTCACTCTCTGCAGGGTGGTGGTGGGGTTGGCTTCAGTTCAATACTTCACTGCCATTCCTATTACGCAGCTCTGTAACTTCTACACTACCAATGCCAGCAAGCAAACATTCGGCATTGACAAATGCTTGTTTTCTTTTGAAAAGTGAAAAGCAGACTGCCCACCATGCTGGTGTTACCACACCAAAATGTATGTCTTTACATTTCTTAACTCCCATTGCATCTTTCCTGAACTTGGGAACACCCCCAACACAGTCTAGCTTGTCAAGATGCAGTGGGAACAGCGGAGACTATTGCATCATGAGTGGCTGCACTGATTGGGGGTGTTTCTAATGCTCAGGAAGTGAGCAATAAGAGCAGATAAAGGATCTGAAACAAAATATGGTTTGGTATATTTAGACAATTACCATGCATTTCAGTCCTACTAAGAAAGGAAGCAAATGAAGCCACCAGCAACAGCAATGAATTTTAGAGAAGGCAAGCAATCATAAAATGTAGCTTTTCCTCTTAAAATAGTATGATGCAAAAATGGGTTGTTTCTCTGCATTTGGGCACTGGCCAGGATTTGTACAAAAACCTCACGTTTGAGGTGAACAGCCATTTTAGCAATTGAATGGTCTTTGGTTTGGGGTTCTAAACTGAGCAGGCTCCTCCCTGTTTAGTGAAAAGTACACCAACCGTGGTCAACGTAGAGCAGCATTAACAGGCCTGCACCAATTCAGCTCTGGGTACCCAGAAACTTTATAAGGGAGCTTCCTGAAGGTTTATAAGGGAAACACTGCTACCAGGCAGGGGAGGGTTGTGGCCTCCGATAATCATTTTAGTACTGTACTGCAAATTGCATTGTGGGGGTAGGCAAAGTGAAAGGGCTGTGCTTGAAGGGCACTTTTAGTGGCAGCCTGAGAAAAGCTTTGATTTGACCATGCCTGCTCAGGATACTGTTCTAGACCATGCCTATGTAAGGCAACAGAATACTGCTCATTTCACAATGCACTACCTCCTGTGTACTATCTCTGTTCCTTTTTAGGATGTGTCCCTAAATGAATTTGTGTTTTGTTGAAAGCCATGTCTCCTTATTGCCCACATAGGATAATAGTGCATGTTAATTGAAGAACTGTTTGTATTGCTTTGGGGTCTGCTGGAGGAGTGACCATGGGTAGGTGGGCAGGTACATAATCTCAGGAGGTTTTACTGACCAGTTACCGAGCCCACCTATCTGTCCAGGTGGAGGCACCCTACTGTATCTACTGTAATGGACCCACTGGGGCGGAGGTAGGCCCACCCACCCCCATACTCGAAAACCACACAAGGGAGGGGTTTCTGGAGGCTTTTGGGGAACGGAGGGACCCCAGATTCTGGTGCCCATTCTCTGTCCTATGGGTTGTCGAGTTTCTGAACTGAGTCCTAGGCATGAATGTAGATGGACTGTGAGTATGGCCTATAAAGGCATGACTGTGCTGGAGACATGCAGATATGGTGGAGATCTCATGGTGGGAAGGTCTGCTGTGCTAGGAGTGGGTGTCAATTGTGCTATCCCAGGCCTGAAAAGCATTGAGCAAACTTTGAACAGGGCTGCTGATCCAGGTCTCGTAGCAGGCACTATAGCATGGTACTGGGCTGCCTTTGACCTGCATGTTTGGAAGCCAGGTTGTGTGAGAGTGAGATCAGGCCTTAGAAGTCTGGAACAAGTGAAAGGGGGTCATCGTAGCATGTGGCCAGTGCCCAAGGTAGCCAGCACAGAGCAGAGGGAGGAAGCCTGCGTGCATCGTAGATGCCCCTGGGAGAACAGAGGTCTAGCAGCTTGCTACATCATGAGGAGCCATTCAGGTCTGGGAACCATGAGTGCACTGCAGTGCGGCATAGTTTTAAGGGACAGTGCCTGTTGTTTCACCATGTTTTGCAATTTGGATTACAAATACCCTGTTTTAAGGGGTTTTCTGCCATTTAAGCAACAGCGTGGCCAATGGGGTTTGGGGACTTGAGATTTTTACTTTGTTTAAAGTGCACCAACACCGGCCAGCCCACAGCAACATCTGTGGGCCTGCAGCAGTTCTACACCTGTGGAACCCAGGGACTGAGTTAAGGGAATTCCTGTTTGGGTCTGTTTAAAACTTGGTACCAAGTGAGATGGGGTAAATTTGGCCTGCCTAGGAGGGCACCTAAGAGGGCCATGTTTGAAGTTGATGTTTGTATTAAGCTTTTTCTTGCAGATGGTCAGTTGTTAATAAAGCTGTTATTCCATTGAACTTGGGCTCATTATTGACTCCCTGTGTGACAGAGAAATTAATCATTTCCTTTCCAAGCCAACCAAGAGCCAAAGCCTTTGTGGCTCAGTCAGTTGGAGTGTCTTCAGCACTCCTCCTTGAACCACAATTTACCAGACTGCACCGGTTTACTGAAGGTGGTGGTAGTGCCACATGCACTGCCTTGGAGCGCCTTGCTATGGAGTCTAACTATTATCTGGATATGAACCCTCAGAACCAAAGGAGAAAAAGAACCCGGGTACCACTGAAATGTCTGTGGTGACCCAAAGGTGGTGTAAGGTCGTGGTGTCCCCTACCTCTAAGCCATTTGGGAGGACATCCACCCTACAGAGGCCATGTGTGTGTTTTGCTTCAAAGTACAGCTTTTGGTTTTGCTTTCAATATGCCACATACCTACACTTGGTCAGGATGTGCATGATAATTATTGGGTGTGGAAATAGTATCCCAAACTTGATGACAGTTATGTAGCTGGTGGGAGGTCACACTTGTCTGTGCCACCGCTTTCACTAACTGAAGTATCTTAGGAGTTGAACAGTGGCAAACTGACATTTTACAGCAAGTACTGCCACACCCCCTTCTCCAAATCAGTTTTTTTTTTTGGGGGGGGGGGCAGGAAAACCAAGAGACATTAGCTGACAGTATCCTCTCTCTATTTCAAACTCTTTGGTTTTGTATGAAGTCTCACTTAATAGTTGCTCCAGTACTAATCTAGATTTATATGTACAGTTCCTGTGTCTCTTATGGTTGTAAGCATTCTCAAGTTCTTTGGGTGTACATGACAAGAGGGGCAATGTACAGAGTTACAAGAGAGCAAGATAAACATAGATAGTATACCGTGAGCAGTAATAGGAACTGAACACAAACATATTATCATGTAAAATGCCTTTGCTTAAAAATGGAATTTGAATTTAAAATTAAAATGTTATACTTTGTAGAATATAAAAATAATTTTAGAACTATATGCATGAGACACCCTCTTGTGTTTATAGGAGTACCTGGAATGTTTAGAAATAATCCTGATTGGCTAAGAATGATATTGTGATTTATAATAATAATAATTTATTTATTCTGCACCTTTCAAATATCAAGGCGCAATTCAATAAGATAAATAAGATAAAAATACAGAAATCAGTATTATAAAAACAAACAGAAACAGATCAATGAACAGTAAAACCATAGGCGTTTTCCCACAGGAAGGATTTCAAAGCCTGTTTTAAACTCCCCACAGTCGTGCACTCCCTAGTCCGACGGGGTAGAGAATTCCAAAGTGAAGGGACCGCAAACATAAAAGCACGGGCTCCAGCAGATTTTAAAATCACCCTTGGAATCTCTAGCAACCCCCCGTCAGCTGAGCTGAGCGATCTCACAGGTTGATAAGGGATCAGGAGTTTTCAGGTAATCAAGGCCCAGATCGTGCAGGACTTTAAAAGTCAGTAATCCGACTTTGAAGGTGATCCACAACTGAACTGGCAGCCAGTGCAGTTCCCGCAGGACTGGTGTAATATGGGAAGATCTAGGAGTACCCATCAACACCCGAGCTGCAGAATTCTGCACCAGCTGCAAGTGGTGGATGTCAACCCCCGGGAGCCCAAAGTGAAGTGAGTTGCTATAGTCTAGGCGCGAGGTCACAAAGGCATGGATTAAAGTTGGCAGATCACCGGACGGAACAAGGTGCTTGATCCTAGCAATGTTTTTTAGATGGTAGAAAGATGACTTAACCACCGCTGACACCTGGGACCGAAGAGTCAGCCCTGCATCTAATATCACCACCAGGTCTCGCACCCATTCAGAGACCTGTAGCTTGACATCCCCAAAAAACAATCCAGATGGGGAGCCGGCCCCGGTCCCCTATCGGTGATCCAAATCCAATACCAACACCTCCGTCTTCCCAGAGTTCAACTTCAGCCAGCTGGACCTCATCCAGTCCTGGATTTCATTGAGGCAGCTGTTGAATACCGAGAGAGCTCCTTCCTGGATGGGTGCAAAGGACAGGTATAGCTGGGTATCATCCGCATAACAATGAAACCTCAGCCCATACCATCTCACAATGTCTCAAGAGGGGAAGCATGTACACCGTAAACAACATGGGGGACAATATAGAGCCTTGAGGAACCCCACAAAATAGAGAGATGGGATCACAGGAAAAAAAACCCTGACACCGCCCTCAGAGTTCTTCCATTGAGGTATGAAGTGAACCATCTGAGAACAATCCCAGAAAGCCCACAAATACATCTCAGGCACTCAAGTAGAACCCCATGGTCAATGGTGTCAAATGCTGATGACAGATCTAATAGTGCCAAAATGGACAGTTTTCTCTGGTCTCTCGCCATCAGGAGATCATTGAGCAGCCGAATCAGTGCAGTCTCGGTACTGTGCCTCTTTCGAAAACCTGATTGGAGAGGTTCGTAGATGCTATGGATGGTCAAGTGGTTCTCCAACTGGGCCGTCACTACTTTCTCGATCACCTTCCCCACAAAGGGGAGGTTCGAGATAGGCCTGTAGTTGGCAAGACAGTCTAGGTCCAAAGAAGCTTTCTTCAACAGGGGTGTCGCCACTGCCTCTTTCAAGGAACAGGGATATTCACCTGAGTCAAGGGAGCACCAGACTATCTGTGCTAGAACCAGGAAAATGGACTCCTCACACCCCAAAATTAGGGGAGTAGAGCCTGGATCTAAACTACAGCAGGTAGGGCGCAACCCTTGGACAATCCGCATAACATCCACGATTTCCGGGCGGTCAAAGGTACTCCAGGAAAATGAAGGGGTGGTGGCCAAGTCCTGACCAACAGCAACCCACACAGAATGTGTCGAATGGATCTCTGACCTAATGTCAGCCACCTTATCAGCAAAGAACCGAGCAAGCTCCTCACACTGTAATTGTGAAAATGCTGTACGGAGCTGTAGATAGGTTGGGTTGCACAATCTGTCCACAGCTCTGAACAGCGGAGCTGGTCAGTTCTGAGCGGACAGAAACTCCCCGGACATGAACTCTGCCTTCTTACGAGAAATTTCTGACTGATGAGAATGGTGTTCTAACAATCTAAGGCGGTCGGCATCCAGGCCAGATTTCCGCCAACAATGTTCTAACCATGGAGCCCGAGGTCGAAGAGAGAGAGGACGCACACGAACTGGAGCAATAGAATCCAGGGCAGAGGTGATGGCAATATTATAGGCCACAACCAGTGCCTCTGGATCTCTGCAATACACAGGAAGTTGTGATAGGTCAAGGACCGCAGCAAGGCCATTGGAAGAAATATTCCGCAAAGGGTGGTACTTGACCATCTCCACAGGGGTCGGCCTACAAGGTAGGGTGCCAAAATTGAATCTCACAGTGTAATGATCGGACCAACCAACTGGTTCCACCCCCACATCAGAAGCCTCGATCCCCAGGAGGAAGACCAAATCAAGAGAATGGCCACCTTTGTGTGTAGCAGTGGTAACCACCTGTGTTAGGCCCAGTGAATCCATTAACTGGAGGAAGTGTTGTCAAATTGAGAGAGTTACGCCGTCGATCCATGCATTAAAGTCACCCAGGACCATCAGCCTGGGAGACTCAAAAGCCATGTCGACACAGTCACTACTTCCTTAAGGAATTGCTTCCCATCTCCAGGTGGACGGTAGATGACAGCAATTCAATAGCCCACACCTGCTACAACAGCACATTCAAAAGAGATGGTCTCCTCAACTGGAACACTAGTGAGTGCCAATTCGGTCTTAAAACAGACCGCAACCACCCCACCCCACCCCCACGGTCCAACCTCGGGTGATGTATCACCGTATACCCGGCTGGAATTGCGGCCCCAAGTATTGGTCCCGCATTATCATCCAGCCAGGTCTCGGTGATGCAAGCCAGATCTGTCGAGTCAACAAGATCTGAAATCACAGCAGTCTTGTTCCGGACAGATCTGGCATTGCACAACATCGCCCAGGTTGGACAAAACAGCTGGGCTGCCCTGGCTACCTGCCCATCACTAATGATGGTGCCCTTGGGTATGGGGACCAAATAACATGGAATACTAGCATCAGTGTTAGTTACTGCCCTGAAGGATAGCGAGAGTTATACCTGCTTAGCTTACTGAACTATGATAGATGTCAAATATTCTATTTCCTATTGTTTTTTAAAATTAAGAACTGATGGTAGAAATATAATATTTTTGGGACACAAGGTGGCAGTGTGTGGCCTAAATAGCAGAAAGTGTTAGTATACTTTGAGGTTAAAAAAAAAATTAAAGTAAGCCAGTCTATAAAAAGTCTGCTGCTTTTCTTTACCCCACCCCTCATTTTAACACTACTATGCACTTCATTATGTAGTTCCACTTTCCATTACACCATACCATAGTTAAGCCTGCTGCTAATAGTGGTGGTAAGGAGAAAGGGCAAAGTTTTGGCTTCCTAAAATGGAGTGTTGCTTATAAACTTTCTCTGCAGCTATGTACCTGTTTATTTTTATTTTTCTTTCTTGTTGAGAGAGATGCTGGAAATATATTGTTTCCATGGTGTCTCCAGTGAGAGGTTTGTATAATATGGAGAAGGTGCTGGCTAACCAGAGCACAGAACTCGCAAATGTTTGAGGTCACACAGGCCCCTTTCCCTTCATCAGGTACATCAGATGCATGAAATGAAGGGACCTGTGTGTCCCTAACAGCCTGTGTACTGAAACATCTATGATTTTAAATACATGTAGGTGACACAACTATGCTACGCACAAGGGTTTATATCTGTCTGATACTCATAAAAAGTATAAACACAGTGTATAGAAAAATCTTTCAATGCTGCCTTACCTATTTAAGAATACAGTATTATGGTCCTAACTATGCAGCTGTTCTAAGCATATATAAATTAAGGTAGCTACAGGAATGAAGTTCGCACTGGAAAAGTGGTGCTCCAGACAAAACAATTCATCTTACTTCGGGTGGGAGCTCTTGCAGCAGGCTACACCATAAGGACTATGCCGCCAAGAACTAGGACCCTACGGAAAACTTCTTAGCTAGCAGTACTCAGCGGGGACCACCCCTGATGTCGGACTGCCTCCAACGTCTGCCAGTGATATAAAAGGGACGGTCCCTGGCCACACCCCAGTTCTTTTCCCGCCGTCGACCTGTTCACATCGGCTCCACGGATGCCTACTGCTAACCAGTCGACCACCATTTTCTTTAACTTTTCTCTTACTTTTCTACCAAAGTTTTGTTGTTGTTTTAACTGCTAATCGGTGCATGTCTTCTCTGTTGTTCTCTTCTAACCAGCGACCAAAATCCAAGTGTGCATACAGGAAGCAGATCCCAGCCCGAGACGGTCACTCGGCCTGCCTCATCTGCCTGGGGCCCGACCAAGGCGCCAACTCCTGCCCGCACTGCTAGGGTTTCAACCGCTGGACCTGTATCAGTCAACTGAAGATGTTGAAGACCTACCTTCTAGAACAGCAGCTGGCCGCCATGCAGAAGACCCCGTCAGGCCTAGGGTCCCCTTCTTCAGGTTCAGGGACTTCTCACAAATCTAAGGAGAAAAAGTCCAGTGGAAATCACCATCATTGTGAGAAAGACAGGACCCCTTTGAACTCCTGATCCAGGTCTCCACATGGTAAAACTACCTGCTCCAGTCCTCCCTCCCGCAGGAGGTCAGACTCTGCTCCTCCGTCAACCCTAGCTTCCTCCGGGTTGCCGGCCTTGAAGCGCCTGGCGTTGGTGCTTTCATCAGGAGTTGTTTCTTCAGAGCAAGGGCCTTTGGCCCCGTCCCTTAGGTTTAAGCCCTCCAGCCATGCCTTCTGGTCTAAGTCCAAGGATTCTGCCAGTCAAGGGGTGGGCAACAACCTCCCTGCCGCCCCTCACCACACGAAGGCTTCCTCCTCCTCCTCAGATCGTCTGGCTGGACCCGACGACAGGAAGCGGCATTTGGAATGGGAGTCTCACCCTGATGCTCCACTCTCTGAAGCATTGGGCATCAGACTCCCGGCGCTCGACCCCAACATCTTCAATGTCCTCACCTTCGGGGTCTCCCCCACCTGCACCCCCTAACTACCTTCAGGAGGGGCACAACTGCAGGCCATGGAGTTGCCTCCCCCGATGCCCGATTCTTTGACATCAGGAGGCCCGATGTGGGGTCAGCCAGTCGACCTGCCGTCTACTCCAGCGCCACCCCAGGACCAAACGCCGGAGAAGCCTATGTCACCAGAGCATCCTTCGGCTCCCGCCAAGCCGTCGGGTCCACCGCCCGAGGGGCCTGATGACACATTGGAGATGCCAGGACCATCGGCTCCAGCCATGGTCTCTCTGGCTGATATCAAGGACCTTTTTTGTTCCTGGTGGGACAAGGTCAAGAAAGACATCCCCAAGGAACCCCCGACTCCCATGCCTCAACCTTTCCCTGTAGACTACCCACAGTGGCCTCTGCGGCCCCTGCAGTCACCACCTCCCAGGGAAAAATCTCCTGCTCAGTCGGACGACAGGTCCTCTGGACGACGCAGACATCGTTCGAGATTGTCCTCCAGACATCACAAGAGACGGCACCAGCATTCCCGCTCCAGATCTTCCTTGAGGTTATCCAACTTGGACTCTTCTGCCTCCTCCATATCTTCAGGGGAGTTTTCCTCTCCTCCCCACCACCCTGACCCTCCAGGAGATTCGCTCCGTTCTCCCCGGATGATCCCACATTCTTGAACATGATGCATCGCATCCAGTTTTTGAACCAGTGGGAAGCTGAGGATCTCGATCCAGAGAGAAAAAGGTTGGCTCATTTCTTGGGTATGAATGATCCTAAACCCTTGGTGGCTCCGTTTCAGGACTCCATCAGGCTAGCCTGGAGGCACCCTTTGACAGCTTCCGCTATATCTAAGAAAGCGGACAGGCTGTATCGTACCCCAACGAACAAGCCGTTACTTGGTGAACAGCCCATGGCAGACTCTGTCATGTTGACGGCTACCCACGGCAGGACCAAACATCCCTGGCACATGAGCTCCCAGCTGCCAGACAAGGAATCCAAACGTCTGGATCAGTTCAGCAGGAAGATCTAATCTTACTTCGAGAAACAGCTCTTGCAGCAGGTTACACCATTAGGACTGAAGCCAGCAGGTGCCAGAACCCCACGGAAATTTCCTAGCTAGCAGTATCCAGCGGGGACCGCTCCCAACATCGGCCCTGACCCCTGACATCAGGCATCATACAGAAGGGGGCCGTCCCCCAGAATCTCCAGTTCTTTTCCCGCCGTCGACTCACCAGCATCGGCCTCACGGACGCCCTTTTCAGCGAATGACGACTCGAACTTCCAGCAATCTATTGCTCAACTCAATGTCGGTATCTCCTACTCCTTCCACAGAAGGACACCCCTCCAAATGTGCCTGCGGCAAACAGATCCCTTTCCAGGATCTTCACTCGGCCTGTCTGCGGTGCCTAGGCCTGGAGCAGAACACCCAGGCCTGCTTCTTTTGTCAGCAGTTTAACAGCCGCACCAGGATCCGCCGTCAGAAGGCACTTCAGGGGTTCCTGTTAGAGGAAAGATTGAAAACAACGGAAAAAGACCCTGTCTCCAGAGGTGAGTCTACGTCCAAGTCCCATAAACACCGGAAGAAGGCCAGGTCCAGATCCCCGAACCGGGCCTCGGACTCGCGCACCAGCTCAGGTTCCATGTGCTCAGACCGCTCTCCCTCCAGGGCTCGCTGTCAGCCTCCTCCCATTAAAGTCCAGGCTTCAGGTGGTCTTTCGGCGTCTCTTCACCCATTAAAGACTTCCAGGACTTCGGACCCTTCTTCCATGCCCTCCCGGGCCTCAGCAAAGTCTTCCGACCGTCATTGGTCCAAGTCCTCTTCTGCTTCCTTGGACAGACGCCGGAAACCCGACACCAGATCGGCCTCCCAGGGGACCTGATCCCACTCCCAGGAAGACCAAGGACCTGACGTCCCTCAAGTGGATGACGGAACCTAAGCAGGCTGCCGATCCTTCTCCGGCCAAACACCCGTCAGACCAGACGTCCCTTAAGCACCCGACGTCGGTCAAGAGACTTATGGAGCCGATGACCGCCCTCCCTTCAACAGTTGATACCGGTCACCGGGGTTCATCGGAGGATGATCTGACGTTGCCTGCTGACCAGGCAGACAACACTGAGGATGTCGGGCTTCAGCAGAAACCTTCGCCCGAACCAGCGACGCCCTCGGACCTGATGCCCGACACCGGCAACAGACCAACCCCGACGCCAGGACTGTCATCCGGTATGAATATCCAAGAAGTCAAAGATCTCGTAACCTTTTGTTGGGACACTATTAAAAAGGATGTGGTCCCAGTAAAGCATCCTCCTCCTTCTTCTTCTCCCCAGGGTCCAGCAGGAAGACCCTCGACCCCCAAGGAGCATACACCACCTCCTAGGGGCAGATCCAAAGAAAGGAGAAGGCTCCCTTCACAGTCTCCCTCAGGGTCCCCCAGCCCCAAGCAACCCAGAGAAATAAGGGCCACTCCACAGGGGGATGACTCTAGACTGGACTGTTGAGATACCTCCGGGTCTCCTTCTCCAATAAGCATCCCATCACCAGACCCACGAGACTTCCCCAGGTCACCTCTGGATGATCCCTCTTTTGCTGTAATCATGAGGCACATCCAGGAGAATATGGGATGGGAAACTGAAGATCTAGACCCCGAACGACAGTGCCTAGCTCGATACCTTCGGCAGAAACATCCTAAGCCTGTGGCTGTGCCACCCTTGGTGGACACCTTCGAGGACATCACCAAGGCCGCGTGGAAACATCTGCATTCCACCCCTACTGTGCCAAAGAAGGCTGACCACCTGTACAGGGCCCCTGTGGAGGACCCGTATTTGGCGCACCAACTCCTGGCTGATTCACTGGTCATCACGGCCTCTCACAACCAGTCTCAACGACTGCAACATTTGAGCACACAGCCTCCGGACCAGGAATCCAAGCAATTGGATTCATTGGGTAGGCACATGTATGCAGCTGCTACTTGCTCCATCAGGTCACTGAACTATCTGACACACATGGTTCAGTTTCAGAATGCCCTATGGGAACAGGGCCAGGACCTGGTTAAAGTCCTTCCGGATGGCAAGCAGAAGGAGGAACTTTTGAACCTTCTTCACACAGGGTTAGACATGGGGACCCAAGTTTTGAGAGCCGCCTATGATTTGGCGGACCTGCGGCCAGGGGAGCAGCCTCGAGCATCTGTCTCCGGAGACACTCATGGCTTTATGTTTCCGGATTTACTCTGGACGTCCAGAATAACATCCTGGACATCCCCTACAATGGAGAGGTCCTGTTTGGTGAAGATTCCGAAAAGGTTATCACCAAATTACAGGACACTGGGAAGGCAGTGGGGACTGTACAGGCCATGTACTGGCCCAAGACTGGTTCCTTTTGTAGGAACCAGAATCACTTTCACGGCTGGCAACAACGGCAGAAGCCATGTTCCGGCCAGCAGCAAAGGGGCAACTTCAACTGCAAGGCCCAGCCTAAGTCTTCCCCAGGCCAAGGTCAGAGATACACAAAACCAACCCAGCCTGCGGGAGGCAACGCTGCCACAGCATGACTCCTTCCCCGCCCCCACCCTCCTCTGGATCAACGGGAAGAAAAGGTTGAGGGTCGCATCTCTCGCCACCTTTCAGGGTGGCAGACAACCACCGACTGGTGGGTTCTTCAGTTGGTAGAGAGAGGACACTCTATAGAATTCCTCGATCACCCACCTTCAAGGCCTCCCCTACTTTCCCATTACTCAGGACAACATGCACTCCTCATTCAGCAGGAGGTGCTAGTGCTTCAGGAGAAAGAGGCCATAGAGCACGTACCACGGAACCAGAGAGGCACAGGATATTATTCCCACTTCTTTCTGGTTCCCAAAAAGACAGAGGACCTCCATCCGATTCTGGACCTCAGCGACCTCAACGCTTCAGTGCTTTACAAACACTTCTGCATGGTGACTCTTCCAGTGCTAATTCCCATGCTCAAGCAGGGCGCCTTCTTAGCGTCACTGGACATGCAGGATGCCTACCTGCACATCCCCATAGCTCAGGTGCACAGAAAATTCTTGCGCTTCAAGTTTCTGGGTCGCCATTATCAGTTCCGAGCCCTCCCTTTCGGGCTGTCCTCAGGACCTTGGGTATTCACGAAGTGTATGGCGGTCATAGCGGTGGCTCTCAGGAGACAAGGCCACTATGTGTTCCCCTGCCAGGATGACTGGCTCCTCATGGCCCCCTCTCGGGAGGCTCTGATGTCCGCAATCCACTGTACTCATTCCCTCTTCAGGTCCTTGGGCATCATCATCAGTCAGGAGAAGTTGCATCTGGTTCCATCTCAGAGACTGCAGTTCATAAGCACAGTCCTGGACACCATCCAGGGGAAAGCTTTTTTTCCCCAGGACAGAGCAGAGCACATCAGATCCCTCATAAGGGATATCTTGGCAAAGAAGACTGTCCCAGCAAGACTGGTCCTTTGCCTGCTCAGACACATGGCTGCGGCCATTGCAACAGTCCCTTTAGCCCATCTCCACATACGAGTGACCCAGTGGATGTTACGGGCGCAGTGGAATCAGAAGCAAGACCATCTGCAACATCCAATCAGGATCACGAATGCTGTCATCCGGGATTGGCAATGGTGGCTCGACCCAGAGCACCTGTCATTGGGAGTCCCCTTTGTTGCACCCTCTCTGGTTGTGACACTCTCTACGGACGCATCGGGGTCCAGTTGGGGAGCGCACCTCAACGGTGTCAGGTCTCAGGGCTCGTGGACGACCCAGGAAGCTCATCTTCACATAAACATTTTGGAGATGAGAACGGTCCTTTATGCCTTGCAAGCTTTCCAATCAGAGATTCCACTGGGTACTCTTCTGCTACAAACAGACAATACCGTGGTGATGTATTACCTCAACAAACAAGGAGGCACTCATTCCTACCCTCTTTGCAGGGAGGCCATGAGGGTGTGGGAACTGCATACTGCAACACAGTGCAAACCTTATTGCTGTTCGTGTTCCAGAAGTGGACAACGTTATCACAGACAGTCTGAGCTGATCTCAGGCCAGAGTCCACAAATGGGAACTACTCCAGGAGGTCATAGAGGATCTGTTTCGCAGATTGGGGACACCAGAGTTAGACCTTTTCACGTCCCCATCCAACACAAAACTGCCCAATTTCTGCTCGCTAGATCCAGGACCTGGTGTTTTCTGGCGAGATGCGTTGTCCTTCTCCTGGGCGGGCAGATTCCTCTATGCATTTCCTCCCTTCCTGTTGATCCAGAGGGTTCTTCTGAAACTCCGCAGAGAGCAGGCAATGCTGATCTTAATCGCATCCTTTTGGCCCAGGCAGATCTGGTTCCCTCTGCTGTACCAACTTTCTCAGGAACCACTGGGCCTCTGCCAATCAGCTCTCACTTACTGTCCCAGGAGGCAGGATCCTTGGTCCATCCAGACCTTCGCTCTCTGAATCTGCATGCCTGGCTTCTAGGGACGTAGCAGTCATGCATTACAGGGTCTCACAAGACATAGCAGATGTTCTAGTGGCTGCTAGTAAACCAGTCACTCACGCCATGTACGCCATGAAATGGCACAAATTTTATCTCTGAGCTCAAGCACAGGGACTTACCCCACTGGATTGTTCTGAGGGTTCGGTATTAGACTACCTCCTGTCCCTATTTTAGGCAGGCTTGGCCTACTCCTCGATCGAAGTACACCTCTGTGCCATCTCGGCCCATCACATACCTATAGGCCTACAGTCCATATCCCAGTTGGAAACCGCACATGCCTCTTTGAGAGGCGTTCTCCACCTTAGGCCTCTGATCAAGGATCCCATTCCTCCGGGGGACCTACCCTTCATCCTGGAGCAGCTTACGCTGCCTCCTTTTGAACCAGCCGTGGGTTGCGAGCTACATCTTCGTGCATGGAAGACGTTATTTTTAGTTGCTGTTACTTCAAGCCAGAAGGGTTTCTGAGCTACACGCACTCATGTGGAAAGAACCTTGTTTGTTTTTTCACCAGGACAGGGTATCCATAAGGACAAATTCAAAGTTTCTGCCTAAGGTGGTCTCAGCCCTTACTCTTAACCAGGATATTGACCTACCAGTGTACTTCCCAAAGTACTCCAATAGAGGAGAGGCCCTGCTGCACACTCTCTATGTGCATAGGTGTCTCAGATACTACCTGACCAGAACCAAGCAACACCGTAAATCTGATCAGCTTTTTGTCTCCTTCACCCATAGGATGCTGGGTGCTCCAGTCTCTAAGCAATCTCTGTCTAGATGGCTCATTCATTGTATCATGTTCTGTTACCAGAAGCGTAACAAGTACCTACCGAGCTCGGTTAAGGGACATTCCACAAGGGGGGTGGCTACCTCCTTTGCTGCTCTGAAGAACGTGTCCACTTCAACCACCTGCTCAGCAGCTACTTGGAGCACCGTGCACACCTTTATCAGGCATTATAGCCTGGACATTGCTTCATGGCAAAGAGCTGGATTTGGTCTAGCAGTCCTTCAGGGACTACTGTCCTAGGCTCCGGTTCAACTCATGATCTCTTCCTGGCCTCCTTCCATCTAAGAGGGATTTCCAGAATTGCTTGGGAATCAGTCCTAATGGTGTAACCTGCTGCAAGAGCTGTTTCTCAAAGTAAGATAGTACCGTTACGTAAGAACTTACCATAACAGTAGATCTTTGAGAACAGCTCTTGCAGCAGGTAGTTTCCCTCCCACCATCCCTTCTGGAGAGTTGTTACATTTATTACTACCTAGGATTCGGTGTTTTCAACACCTCCCTGCTGCATACCTTCTTTGAAGGCGGATCCTCAGTCTCCACTTCAGATGTCATCTAGTGGCTGGGAGTCTCCGGCAGGAGAACTGGGGATTCTGGGAGACCACCCCCTTTTGTATGATGCCTGAGGTCGGGGGCGGGGCCGATGTCGGGGGCGGTCCCCGCTGGATACTGCTAGCTAGAAAATTTCTGTGGGGTCCTGACGCCTGCTGGCTTCAGTCCTTTTGGTGTAACCTGCTGCAAGAGCTGTTCTCGAAGATCTACTGTTATGGTAAGTTCTTGCGTCACTGTACTTTCCTCAGCCACCTGCACCATTAGGTTGCTCAACTTCTTGGCGCACATGGTGCAGTACCAGCAGTCACTCTGGAACAAGTATTACCTGTTTTTGTGTACCTTGTTCTGTTCATATGGTATGTCACCTGATAATTTATTGTCCAAGCTCCTCTCTATTCATTGCATAGGTAGGCACCTATGAACTTATGAATGATCTACTCTGTATGTCTCTGATATATTGTATCCACTTTAACTCATATGTAAAGCGCTTTACTTTGTATGTTCTGATATATTGTATCCTCTTTAACTCATTGCATGTAAAGCACTTATAATTTGTTATCCTGTTAAGTTTCTGCATGTCTGTACTCTCCCGGGTCGTGCCTGAAAATAGTCATTTTATGGCTAGTGCACTTACCCGGTTAACAAAAGCTAAATAAAAAAAAGACCATCGAACCTGCAAAAAGACAGCCCAATTCTGATCACAAAACGGAGCTCCTAGACATGCTTCAGTCGGGTCTAGACGTGGGGAAGCACATCTTAAGGTCCTCTATGATTCGACGGACACAGCAGCTAGGGCAGCCACCACTGGGGTCTGTGTGTGGAGGTACTCTTTTTTTTTTTTTTTAAACTTTGTTTTATTGGCAGTTAAAGTTGATTCAATTTTCATACATTAATTACAGTTCCTTATGCCAACTTCTTCATCTTACATGCAGACATCATAAATTATTACAGTCTGTACAAAATTGCTCTTTACTGTAAGTGAAGTATTTTATGTATGTGCTACCAATTTAAAAGAAGAATAACCTAAAAATACTTAAACAAGTATACTTTTTTTTTTTTAAACTAAAAATGAAAAGATGACTAAAAATAAAATCAGGAAAAAAGGTTTAAGTAGCTGCCTTTTCTTTTGTTTGTTGTTTTGTTCAAACAACATGAAGTCTTGCCATATTATAGACATTAGCAGTTTGATCCAGCTCTAGAACTGCCCCGGAGTGAAATGGTTAAAACCATTCCAAAATAGAATTTTGGCATGAGAGCAGCTCTATCTGTGTCATTTCAAACTTGAACTGTCAGATTCTTTACTCCGCCTCAGTGAACAGTCGCTCCGGAGATTTCTCCTTCTGCTCGGTTCATTTCTCGGTTTAAGAAGTGTTTTCTCGGTTGGATTTAACCGAGAATAGTTTTATTTTAACCGCAAAACCGTTCGGTTCAAGCTCTATCTGTGGTAACCGTAAGTAAATGAAGGTTTTGTCTGTGTGGAACTTGTAAGTTATCGGTTGGTTTTGAATCGATCAGTGGGTTTAAAACTCATTTAAAACTAAAAGTTACTATTTTAGAGTCGCGGTTCCCGGTTCTTATCGGTTCTAAAAACGGATTTATTACGGTTTTTCCAATACCATTGACCACGGTTAGGAACGAATAAGGGTGTCTTGCCTGGCACTGCCGTTAAAAAGAACAAGTTTTGGTTAGACTGGCATTATGTCTAGAAACCCAAAAGAAAAACCAGGCCCACTGGGTTTCAACACTGTGATGTTTGTGGGGAAGTCTTTGCCAAGGCTGACACACACCGTGTTTATTGTCTGAGGTTTGACCACCTCCAGTCAGACTGCCAGATGTAAGAATTTCCCTGCAGCCACCCTGGAAAAATATTGGGCAGGCTCCAGGGAACGAGAGGCCAAAGTCCGCTGACCCGATGATGCCAGCCCGGTTCGTGCCAACCGAACCAGAGGGAGTGCTCCTGACCAGGGCCAGACTTCCTCGGCAAAGAAAAGCTGGTTCTGAGGAACCAATTCCAGTAAAGAAAACAAGAAAATCAGCAGGTCTGGAGTCCAAAATTCCTTCTCCAACTGCTGCAGAGATAGCAAAAGCCATACAAATTGTCCAGTCACTGTCTCAGGGTCCGTCCGAACCACCACTATCTGGTAAAGGTCGGTTCATCCGGTCCCAGTGGTTCAGGATTACGATATTGAGAATTTTATGAACCAGAGGAGGGAGGAGGATTATGAACAGTATGAATGTGGCTGGGAAGGTCTGGGTGTGCCCATTGAACGGACATCTCCCCAGACAGACCTTTAGAATCTCCCCTATGCTGTCTGAGTCCTCATCTCATTTTATGTTTTATAAAAAGTTGCTGAAACCCTCCAGCTTCCTTTAGAAGAGGCTGTGGATGAGCAAGAGGAGCCTGATTTTGTAGAAATGATGGATATTCCAGAGTCTAGGAGATTGTCTATTCCTTTACATAAGTCTTTTAGGAAACAAACAATTAAAATTTTAAAAGCTCCTAATTCTGTGCCTCCTGTAGATAAAAAAGATGGACAGAAGGTATACATTGTCAGGCCCTGATACAGAATTCCTTTCTCAGCAATGCAGTCATGTTGGGGTAGTTCAGGCTGCTGCCTGTGATAAAGCTAATATTCCCTTAGCTTCACATCCTCCTGACAAGGATTCCAGGAAGATTGATGCCATGGCAAAAAAAACAGTATATGGCAGCCTCTCTGGGACTCAGGCAAGCAAATTATATGGCTTATGTAGCTAGGTATCAGAAATCTAGATGGGATACTGTTATGCAATTGGCCAAGCAGGCCCATGGCCAGCTGGCTAGTGAACTAGAACAGGTGGCTGCTGATGGCATTGAAGCCTCTAAGGTTCAGTTTCATGCTGCTGTGGATGTTAATGATGTTTCCTCTAGGGTCATGGCCACATCTGTAGCTTTTCGTAGGTTGGCCTGGCTCAGGTGTACTAGTTTGTCACAGGATACCCAGACTAAGGCTATGGATTTTCCTGTGGTGGGAAATTCTCTGTTTGGAGAGCAGACAGAGAATTACATGAAGAAGATGGATGAATATAGGACTACTTACAAGAGTGCCCAGGCTAAGGCGGCAAGCCACTCCTCAAGGCATGCCCCCAGGGGTAGGGTGAGCCTTTTCACAGGCCTTTCTACCAGACTCAGGCCTCCTCTGCCTATGCTCAGAGGGGCTTCTTCAGAGGCAGGGGCAGACGAGGGGTGGGCAGACCTGCTCCCACCCCCAGCCTAAAGCTCCTGCGAAACAGGCACCCTGATGGAGTGCCCAGGGCCGATTCTCCTGTACCAGTGGGGGGCAGGCTGGCTTACTTCAGTCAGAATTGGGCTTCTTTAACCTCAGACAAGTGGGTTCTGGAAGTAGTAAGCCAGGGTCTGGTTCTCAGCTTCAAAAAGTTTCCCAAGTTGAGAAGCAGACTTTTTCTACCTGCAAGTGCTTCAGAGACCCTCGCTCTGGAAACAGAGGTCTCATCCCTGTTAGCTCTCAGAGCAGTAGAAAGGGTTCCTCCCCTGCATCAGGGAAGGGGTCTGTATTCCAGATACTTCCTTACCCCAAAAAAGACAGGAGAATGGCGGCCCATTTTAGATCTCAGATATCTGAACAAGCATCTTTTGAAACCAAAGTTCAAAATGGTAACTCTGGCAATGATTTTACCTTCCCTAAGGCCAGGGGACTGGCTAGCCTCCCTGGACCTCAGGGATGCCTATTTCCATGTCCTAATCAGAAGATCCCATCGAAAGTACCTCAGATTGAACTGCCCTCAGGTCATTACCAGTTCAGAGCAATGCCGTTGGCCTTACCTCTGCTCAAGGGTATTCACAAAGTGTCTAGCAGTGGCAGTGGCCCACTTAAGGAGGCAGAGGTTGCTGTTTCCCTATCTAGGCGACTGGCTCATTGTAGGCCAGTCCCAGAACAGGTAAAATCTCACCTGCAGGTTACCCAGCAGCTTCTCTCCCTGGGTTTTCTGCTAAACCTACCAAAGTCGGTTCTGGAATCAGTCCAGGTACTCACCTTTATAGGGGCAGAATTGGACACAAAGCTAGCCAGGGCCTTTCTTCCCCAGAAAGGGTAAGGAATTTAGTGGCTCTGGCCTCTTCCTTCACTCTACAGGTCTCTCGACCAGCAAGACACTTTCTGCAGCTCCTGGGGCACATGGCTGCATCCACAGCTGTTGTGCAGGAGCCAGATTTCAGATGAGAGACATTCAGTTTCACTTGAGAACCTTTTGGTCTCGGAGAAGAGACCCCCTTTCCAAGTTGGTCCTAGTGACTCGAACCTTGATCCTAGCTCTCCAGTGGTGGCAGGATCAGAGCAATTTAAGAGCGGGGGTCCCCTTCATTTCCCCTTTTCACGACTTGACTCTCACTACAGATGCTTCCCTTCTGGGTTGGGGAGCCCACAAGGGCGACCTTTCCACTCAGGGAGTTTGGTCCCCCCAGAAATCTCTGCTCCACATCAATTTGCTGGAACTCAGAGCTGTCTTTTTAGCTCTTCAAGCTTTTCTGCATCTGTCCACGACAAGGTGATACAAGTCAGAACAGACAACACCACAATGTGGTACATCAACAAACAGGGGGCACTCGGTCTTGACCTTGTGCACCGAGGCAATGAAGTTGTGGTTCTGGCCTATTCCTGAACACTTCCCTCATAGCAGTTCATCTTCCAGGGAAGGACAATGTCCTAGCGGATGCCCTCAGCAGGATTTCCCAGGGCCATCACGAATGGTCCCTGGATCCTCAAGTGCTGGGGATAGTTTTTGCCAGGTGGGGCATCCCTCAGATAGATCTTTTTGCAGCCCCAGACAATCACAAACTTCCTGTGTTCTGTTGCAGGCCTCCAGTGCTGGGCTCAGTTCCCCTGGATGCCCTTCTTCTGGATTGGGAGGGGAAGTTCCTCTATGCTTCCCCTTTCCTCTCCTATTCAAAGTACTAGTCAAAATCAGATCTCAGCCTTGCAGGGTGATTCTGATTGCCCCGGATTGGGCCAGGCAGCCCTGGTACCCTCCTTCTGTCTCTGACAGTCCATCTTCCCCTGTGCCTCCCAGGAATCACAATCTGCTGACTTGTGCCCAGGGAAGGGTTTGGTATCAGACCTCAAATCCCTCAACCTCAAGGCCTGGCTCTTGAGGAGTTAGAGTTTGCTGATTTACATCTCTCTCAGGGTGTTCTTGAGATCCTAAAGGCTTCCAGAAAGCCTTCCACTAGAACTACTTATACTTCTAAATGGAAAGGTTTTCCATTTGGTGTGCTAGGAAAATATTTCCCCAGAATCTGCTGAATTGCCCATTTTGTTAGATTACATGGTACATCTTAATTCCTTGGGTCTCAGACCAGCTACCCTGAGAGTTCATTTGGCAGCTGTGTCTGCTTTTGTTCAACAGGAAAGTCATCCCCTCTTTCCTCTCATCCTGTGTTTTCCAAGTTTTTTAAGGGATTACTCCATACTAATCCTCCCTTTCGGGAACCGGCCCCTGCTTGGGACCTTAATGTTTGCATTGCCCAGTTAATGCAACCCCCTTTTGAACCTCTGTCTTCTGCAGAGCTTAAGTACCTAACTTGGAAAACTGTTTTTCTAGTGGCTATCATTTCTGCCAGACGCATAAGTGAATTGCAAGCCTTGTCAGTGGAGACTGACTTTATTTCTTTCCACAGGGATAAGGTAGTCCTTAGGACTAATAGGAAGTTTTTGCCTAAGGTGGTTTCAGATTTCCATCTTAATCAATCTGTCTCCTTCCAGTATTTTTCACTGATCACTCCTCTTGGTGAGAGGAGATTGCACAGCCTGGATGTTAAGAGAGCTCTTAGTTATTATATAGAGCGCACCAAAGGTCACAGGTTCGAATCCTCCAACTTTTCCTTACCTATGGTGAAGTTGGGAAGGCAAACCTGCCACTAAGAGATCAGTAGCCAGGTGGATTGTCTCTTGTATCCAATTTTGTTATCAGAAAGTGGGCAGAGCCCCCCTGGTTTGAGGGCTCATTCTACCAGGGGTACAGCTGCGTCTCTAGCTGCTGCCAGAGATATCCCTTTATTAGAGATTTGCCAGGCTGCTACTTGGAAAACGGTACACACTTTTACCAAGCATTACTCCCTGGATGTCCAGGCCAGGAGAGATGCTCGGTTTGGCACAGCTGTTCTTCAGAGCCTATTCCTAAGTAGGTTCTGCCCTCCTCCATGGAGGTACTGCTGTGTATTCTGCTAATGTCTATAATATAGCAAGACTTCATGTTGTTTGAAGAAAAAATTACTCACCTTAGTAATGTTGTTTCTTCTAATGGAGTCTTGCTATATTATAGACCTCCCCCCCAACCTGCCCCTCTCAGAACCTCTACTTGGTGGGGTGCGGGCAACTTAGTGTGGGAACTACTTATGTCCTGTTAGCATTTTGTCCCCTTTGGGACTTTGGGGTGTGTGTGTATGCAGCGTGTGTGTGTTTTATTATACTTATGTTCCATTTTCATATTATTAGAATGGTGTTAGTATTTCTGGTCCCCTGACTTGAGTCTTGGGTGTTGGGACCATCAATAGTTATTATTATTTAGGTAACCATTTGGCTAGTGTAGGTTACAGCTTCCACACAGACCTTAGTGAGTTTGGCTCGTAAAGATCTGACAGTTCAAGTTTGAAATGACACAGATAGAGCTGCTCTCGTGCCAAAATTCTATTTTGGAATGGTTTTAACCATTTTACTCCGGGGCAGTTCTAGAGCTGGATCAAACTGCTAATGTCTATAATATAGCAAGACTCCATTAGAAGAAACAACATTACTAAGGTGAGTAATTTTTTCTTTTCTGCTGTCACTCCTCACCTCTTGTGTTTTATGTTATAGTTTCATACTTTATTAAGTCTAGGGAGTAGGGAATTCTGTAGGTTTCAATCTTTCCTTATGTTATCAACGTGGAGGTCCCACCTGGTCCACCTATTAGTGAATTGTTCCCGCCTATGCTGAATTGCAAAGGCCAGTCTCTCCATCTCTTGTATTGTTGTGACTATTGTGACCCAGTCTTTTATCATGGGGCTTTCACTCTGCAACCATCGTTTTGTGAGAACTTTTATAGTTGCAGCTCATAGAGTGTGTCATTCTTTACCCTTTACATAGAAGGGGTCAATACCCAATATCATTTGTACAGGGTTTAACCCCTCCTCTTCACCAAATATGACTTTCATATGCTCTTGAATCGATTCCCAATAAATCCTTATTGTAGGGCATTGCCATAGTATATGCAGATGGCCTGCTGCAGTCTCCCCGCATGCCCTCCAGCAACTTGAGGAACCCCTTTCTTTAAATCTGACCTGTGTTCTAGGGACCAGAAAGTATCTATTCCTAGCTTTCCAAACAAATTCCCTCCACAGTGGTGAGGAGGTTGTACTCCATATGGAGACCCAACTTTTCTCCCATTTGCCTTTCTCTATTATCTCCCCAATCTCTTCCTCCCATTTTATTTTAAGATTGAGAGAGTCAAGTCCCTGGTCCAAAACAAAATTATTGTATAATTCTGTGATTGCTCCTCTCCCCGTGGGGGCTAACAATATTTTATCGAATGGTAAGGAGTGTTGATATTGTCTCTGTATTATTTTTTGGGTTGTTTAAATTGGCATGGACCCAATTACTGATCTGATAGTATTTAAATCTATCATTTGGTTTAAATCAAATAAAGGCATAGCTGCCTCAAATGAGATGGGAGTATTTCCATTTAAGATTTGCCATGGTGAGTGAAAGCCCTTTTTGCTTGATCTCTGAATCAATGATCATGAGAAGCCGGAACAAATTGTTCCTCCCAGGCCCACCACCTATATCTCCATACCTGTTGTGCTGTTTCTCCTTTATTAGTGCCTCTTCTCCAACCCTCCAGAACTGTATTAACACCTGTGGAAAGCTGCCTGTTTGTTGATTGCTGTAATTGTTTATTATTAAGTATGATTTGTGGGGGGGGGGGACCCTGAACCTGCTGTAGTTCCATTGTTTTCCAATGGGAGGTATATTGGGGGTGTTGCCAAATTAGGGCAGTTTTCATCTGCGAGGCATTCCAGTATCCCGGAAGGGTACGGTACTGCTAAACCTCCTGCTTTCTTGGGGAGATATAATATGTTTCTGGATACCCTTGGTTTACTTGTACCCCATATAAATTTCACCAGCTGTCTCTGCCAGCCCAATATAATCTGCTGTGGGACTATACAAGGTATGCTCTGAAACAAATATAGCAGACGAGGCAGAACATTCATTTTTGTAGCCTCAATTCTGGAATACATTGGTAATGGAAGGAGGGCCCATTTCTTACCTTGAGTGATCTGATGTATTAGATTGGAGTAATTATCATGAAAGAGGGTTAGTGGGTTTGTTCCCAGAAAAACTCCTAGGTATTTCAGTTTTTTTAGACCTCATCTCATAGGGTATTTCCTCTGTATATCCAGTGTGACTTGATAGGAGCAAACCAAGACTTCGGTTTTAGCCGTGTTTAGGGAGTAAACTGATATTTCAGTGAATTTTTGGATCTGGTTGAAGACCTCTGGGAGAGAGAGATCCGGGTTACTCAGAAATAACAGAATGTAATCCACATATAAACCCAGCTTGTGTTCATAACCCCCTAATTCTATACCCCGTATGGCAGGATTCAGACAGATTGCCTATGCCAATGGCTCAACAAAAATGGCGAAAAGAAGAGGAGACAGGGGGCAGCCCTGTCTTGTTCCTCTCTCCAGTTCAAATGACTTCCCTACATGACCATTTAATCTCACACAGCCCTGTGGTGATTTGTAAAATCTAGCTATTAATTTACAAAAAGCCTCCGAGAAACCACAGCCTGCCAGGGACACCTGAAGAAATGACCGTTGCACTTTCTCAAATGCTTTTTCTGCATCTAAGCTCATAACTAGTGCCGTTTCTCCCATCTCCCCTACATGTTCCAGAATATTGACAGCATGGCAGATACCATCCTGTGCCTGCCAACCAAGAACGAAGCCTGTCTGATCTATGTGTATAATTTTGGGGATGATATCTTGAAGCTTTAAAATCATAATTCCCGCCATTATCTTATAGTCAGTATTCAATATTGAGATAGGTCTGTAAGAGGCACACAACAGGGGGTCCCTGGTGGGCTTGGGCAAAACTGCCATCAGAGCATAGTTCCACGAAGGGGGTACAACACCACCCTCTGTCATCAGGAAATTGTAAACCCTGTTAAGAAGTGGTGAGATTTGGGCCCTAGATAACTTAGAAATTCAGCTGGATATCCATCCATGCCGGGGCATTTCCCTGTTTTAATTCTGGATATTTCAGTTTTTATTTCTGAGTCTCTTATTGGAGCTACAAGAGAGGCAGCTTCATTTTCCCCTATTTGGGTTAGTTGCAACTTCTCTAGAAAATTCCTTAGTTTTTCTGCTTCTGGCCTAGTATTTGTCTTATATAAGTCCCTATAGTAGTCAGTGAAAGCATCTGCCATGTCTAATGTGCTTACCAATTGCTTTTTGATATATGGGTGTGTTATTTTACTGATAGTGGCTCTGGCTTTTCTCTGCCTTAATCTACTAGCCAATATTCTAGTGGTCCTAGGTCCCCCCTCGTAATATTTCTGCCTCAAATACATCAAGTTCTGCTTCACCTTATAATCCAATAAAATCCAGATGTTAACCGGAGTGCAGTTGCAGCAGCCACTTCAAAGAGTGTGGTTATTCTAGATGCCCTACAAGGGGCATGCCTTAGACAACTAGTATTGGAGCCCACTCGAGAGGGAGCAATCTTAGACCTGGTTCTCTCAAATGGAGATGAAGAGAGGATCACAGATGTAGAAGTGGGTAGCCATCTGGGAACTAGCGACCATCGAACAGTATGGTTCACAATAAACACAGCAATAGAGTCAAGCCATACAAAGGCAAATGTACTGGACTTTAGGAGGCTGACTTTGCCAAAATGGGTGAGTGCCTAAGGAATGCACTAGCAAATGGGCAGGAAGGAGGGTGGAAGAACAATGGGGAATAATAAAACTGCCATCACAGAGGTAACAAGCCTTTGTGTGAAGCAATTTAACAAAGCGAACGATGTAAGAAACCACTATGGTTCTCAAAGGAAGTGGCAGTGAAGGTTCAAGAGAAAAGAAAGCATTCAGGAAGTACAAGGAATCACAGAAGAAGCAGGACAGAGAACTGTATCAGTTAAAGCAAAGGAAGCTGGGAAGGCAGTCGAACAGCAAAGGCCCAAACCGAGGAAAAGATAGCCAACTCAGTTAAGAAGGGGAGAAACCTTTATAGGTACATCAGGAAGCGAAGGAAGACCAGGGAGGGTTAGTGAGGCTTAATAAAGAGGAGGGAGGGTGGGCAGAGGGTGACTGTGAAAAGGCAGAGATACTAAACAAATATTTTGCTCAGTATTTACAAAGGAAGTGGGGAGGTACCTAAAACAAACAGTAGAAACACTCTGGATACAGAAGTTGATACCAGCCCATTTACAGAAGAAGGGTTCTGAAAGAACTCTTAAAACTGAAGGTGGACAAAGCAATAGGGCCTGATGGATTCATCCCAGAATTCTAAAGAACTAAGGGTAGAACTAGTGACACCACTGACTACCCTCTTTAACAAATCATGGGAGGATGGGGTGATACCCGAGGACTGGAGAAGGGCAGATGTGATTCCCCTTCACAAAAGTGGGACCAAGGCAGAAGCAGAAAACTACAGACCTGTTAGTTTAACCTCAGTGGTAGGGAAAATGATGGAATCACTTCTGAAGGAAAGAACTGTTGAGTATCTAGAGGCCAGAAGGTTCAGGACCCAAGGCAGCATGGATTCTGCATGGAAGGTCATGCCAGACAAATCTGATAGATTTATTTGACTGGGTGACCAAAGTAGTAGATCAGGGAGGGCTGTGGACATGGCCTACCTAGACTTTAGCAAGGCATTTGACACAGTCCCACAAAAGATTAATACAAGTTAGCCAGCCTGGGAGTGGGTCCCAAGATGACAGCCTGGGTAAAGAATTGGCTGGAGAATAGGACACAGAGAGTAATAGTAAATGGAGTCCACTCTGAAGAAGGGGGTTACTAGTGGGGTACCTGAGGTTCAGTATTAGACCGGTCCTCTTCAATGTCTTTATAAGTGACATTGCAGAGGGACTGGATGGAAAATATGTCTCTTTGCAGATGACACAAAGATCTGCAACAGAGTTGATGTACAAGAGTGGGGTGGAAAGGATGAGAAAGGGACTTGGCAAGGTTAGAGGAATGGTCAAATGTATGGCAGCTTAGATTCAATGCTAAGAAGTGCAGGTGATGCACCTGGGAAACAAAAGCCCAGGGAAGAGTACACAATGGGGTGAGATACAACAACAAAATGGAAAGGGACCTGGGGGTAGTCATATCAGATGACCTAAAGGTGGGCAAGCAATGTGAGAGGGCAGCAAGGAGGGCTGGGGGGATACTGGGATGCATAGGGAGAGGTATCACCAGTAGAAAACAGGAAGTTATTATCCCTCTGTACAGCCAGTTGGTGAGACCCCATCTGGAGTACTGCGTGCAGTTCTGGAGACCCAATCTCTGCAAAGACATAGACAGGATGGAGGCTGTCCAGAGGTGGTCAACTAAAATGGTGTAGGGTCTGCACCGGAAGACATATGAAGAGAGACTTAAGGAGCTGAATATGTATAGCCTCGAGGAAAGGAGGGAGAGGGGGGACATGATAGAAACTTTCAAGTATCTCAAGGAAATCAACAAAGTCCAAGAGGGTAGCATCTTTCAAAAAAAGAGGTGTGCAAGAACAAGGGGGCACAATTTGAAGATAGAAGGGGCAGCTCAGAGGTAATTTAAGGAAGTATTTTTCACAGAGAGGGTTGTGGATGAATGGAACGGCCTTCCGGAGGAAGTTGTGGAGTCAAAAACTGGTGGAATTCAAGCATGCATGGGACAGTCATAAGGCAATTCTAGGGGGTGGGGGTAGGAAGAAGTAGGCTGCTGGTTAACTAGGATCTGCAGCTTATCCATTAGGTAGGGAAATGGGCAGACTGGGTGGGCCAAGGGGTCCTTATCTGCCGTCAAAATCTATGTTTCTATGTTAATATATCATTGAGGGTTTTCCAGTGTTTCTGGACTTAATGTTCCTTAATAGGGTCATATTTATCTTTTAAGGATTGCTCCAGCTCCCTTATCTTTTGTAATAAATTTGCTTTTTGGGCCTCTCTATCTCTCTTCTGTTTAGCAGCTTTTGCTATTAATTTGCCCCATACTACCGCTTTTACTGTATCCCATAAAATGGATGGAGAGATATCTGGGGTATCATTTATGTTGAGTGTTTCTTTAATCATCTCTTGGATTTGTTCTTGGTTTTCTTTTCCTTGTATAGTTGATAGGTTAAGGCACCTCATGGTTCTTTTCTTATTTGGCCCATATGTATTTGCAACAACACAGGAGCGTGATCAGAAAGGTAAATTTCCCCTATTTCTACATTCTGTAATTGGTATACAGACTCTCTAGGTACAAAGAAATAGTCTAATCTAGTGTGTACTTTATGCAACTGAGAAAAGAAAGTGTAGTCTCGTTTCTGGCCATGTACAGCTCTCCAAGCATCCACATAACCCACCTCCGAAAAAAATTTGCTAACTTTTAGAGCCACTGTCTTGTCTGATCTCTCAACCTTTGATGTGGAGTCAAGATGATCATTTAAAGCAAGGTTCAGGTCCCTCCACCACCACCAAACACCCCTCTGCCCACTCCATGAGTCTCATAAATAGCCTCCTATGGAAACCAAAATCTGAGCCGGGGGGGGGGGGCATATATTGAGGCAATAGTGATTAGTTCCCCATTGTAGTAGCCTTTCAAAGTGGCCAGGCAACCCTCTGAGTCTGTAAGGGTATCTCTACTGTCAAAGGGAACCCCTCTTTTTACCAAAACCATTACACCCCTGCGACGACCTTTTCTATATGAGGATGCCACTGTTGTTGAGAACCCAAATGTACTAATTTTCCCATGCTCCTTTGGGGAGAGGTGGGTCTCTTGAAGCATACAAATATCCGCCGCCCTTTTCTTAATATAGGAGATGATTTTACTTCATTTTACAGGGTTTGTTAACCCGTTGACATTAAAAGAAAGCAAATTCGTACATAACTTGGCCATGGTCACATAATAAATTTGTTCTCCTTTAATCTCCCCGTTACTTCCCCTGGCTCATCATTTATAGAGAGTGACCCTAGGTTAGAGAGAGTGATGGCAACAGTTTTGGCAGCAGACATATATGTAATAAACATGAAACGCTTAACTACTATAACAAGAGTTGAACAAGTAACCAACGTCATTTAGAGGAAGTGGGAACGTCACACTTAGTAAAAATAAAAATGGATAACTCCCTCTCCTGACTTCCAAGGTAGAAGGCCCAGTTACTATAGACCTTTTTGCCCCACCTAAATTAGGAAGGGCTGAAGGGGGTAGGAAAAATATTTCCCTCCAAGAGGGATCCTTTTCTCGAGTTCTCACTCAGATTGTGGAGCTCGATGTGGTATCACCAACAGACCAGAGCAGCCCAACAGACTACTTAATAATCTGTAGCATCCCTGTGTTAATCCCTTTTCGACCTGCTTTGATTTTGCAGCTGGACTTCCTTTTTAGGGGCACACTGTTATGGTTAATGTTTTCCCACTCTCAATTGCCATAGCCCCTGGAGGGCCTTATTAATCCCACCCTTTCAATAAGCAGAGTACAACTACCCCAATTGCAAGTAACTTTAAATCGCCTAACTAATCGAATTTCTTTCAGTGCCGAGTAATACTTCTGCCCCTCCTGTTATTTATTTCTTTGGGTGATCCTGATCATTATTATATGCTTTGGAGTGGACTTTCAACCCCCCCCCCACACCGCACTTTTTGGTCATTCTTCCAACAGACCATACAGAACTTTTTGATCTCATCTTTCCCCAACCATTACTCCTCAGAAGTTTACTTTAGAACTGATCTTAATACTTAATAATAGTGTGGAGTATTTTTATCTTTTCCGGATTGGGGGGGAGGCCAAAAGAAAAAAGAAAATGATTCCAGGATCCCGTTTCTCCATTGCACCTCAGCACCAACAATTCTGAAGGTATATTAAAATGACTTGCATTTTTGTCCCTGCTCATCAGGTTGCTGCGCATTACCCCATAATTCTAAAGGGGTTATACTTTAATGTTACTAGTGCTTCAGTCCTCTCCCAAGTCTTCAATGTCATCCTCTTCTACTCCTGGGAGTCTCTTGATCAAGTCTTGTAAAAGGGAGGCTGATCGCGATACACCCTGATGTAGAGATCTTCTAGTTTTCCTCGTTAAGTTAAGCTGCCATCCGATTCCTCTCTCTCTTTTCCTCTGCGGTGCCTGCACACGTAGTTCTGGGTCTGGAAGGCCTAGTTTCAGCATGGCATCTCTGGCTTCCTGTGGAGAGTCGTAAATCTCTGGATCATCTTCCTAATGTACCCTGAGTTGTGCAGGGTAAGGTGTCTGGATTTTAAATCTTTTTTTCTCTCAGAACTTTTATTAGGGGGTTATAAGACATCCTCTGCTGTTGAATCACTGTCGGATAGTCCTGGTCAAAGAACAAATGAGAGTCCAGGTATTTGACTTCTCTTTTCTGCCAAGCTCGCCTCAATATATCTTCTTTAGTGAAGTAGCTACTGAATTTTATAATAACCGAACGAGGTCTAGCAGTCTCCTGTTTTGGTTTTGGAAGCAAAGCTCTGTGCACTCTCTCTATCTTAAATTCGTACAGAGGTGGGAGACCAAGGACATCTTTAAGTAAATCCGTCATGAAATCTGCCATTACTCCTGTCTCAGCTCCTTCTTTTAGGTTGTAAATCCTCAGGTTATCGTGGTGAGCTCGACTCTCCAAATCAGTACATTTTTCTTCTAGGTCCATAGCATGGTAGGAAAGGGCTTGCACTGTTCTTACCAAATGCATTACGTTGTCTTCTGTTTGAGATATTCGGTCCTCTGCTTCTTGTACTCGGTGCTCCATAGTATTTAGTTTTTGGGTCAGATTTCCAAACTCTGCTTTATTTTCAGTTCTCATTTCCTTTAATTCTTTTAAGATCAAGTCGAAATGACGTCTGGAGAGCCTATCTGCCTCTTCATCCGTATCGTAGGCCGTTTCAGAATCAGTTGCTCGATTTTGCATCGTCACTCGTGTAGGAGAGCTGCTGCGAAGTCCTGGAGTCTCTTTGTCCCCCTTTGGTTGATGTGATCGCGATCTGGGAATTTTATCCTTTTGTGTACCCCCGCCAGACATTTTGACAATTTTAAATGCTCGGTTTGTTATTTTTGAGGGTTTTTAAGACAGGTCGTCGTGGGAGCTCGCTCTCTAGCAGCTTTCCTTAGCCATGGCAGAACCAGAAGTCTGTATGCGGAGGTACTCTTTGTCTCCAGGTTTCTGGATTTAGGCAGGACCTTCAGGATGCCATCATAGATGCTTCATTCCATGGGTCCGTGCTCTTTGGTCCAGACATTGAAAAAATGATCTCAAACCTCCAGGACTCGGGTAAGGCCATTCAGTCTGTGCATTAGTTGTACAGATCTGATCAGACCCAGGCAGGCTTTGACAGTTTTGTCACTGGGGGCAGAAGCCCAAGGACAGCAACAGACAGGCAACTTTTATCACAAAGCTCCCTCTCAATCTAGTGGAGCACAGGGACCTCGGAACACCAAACCCTCTCAGGTCTCCCTGCCCACACTGGGCTCCAATGCCTGACGCCCTGCCCAACCTCCTGCCGAGTCCAGGGGAGCGGTAGTAGGGGGTCGGTTCTCGCTTTATCTCGGGTGAGCCATCATCACTACTGATGCGTGGGTCCTCCAGTTGATTGAGCGGGTCATGCACTGCAATTCCTGCAGATTCCCCTGGACAGTCCCCTGGTCCAATCGACTTACTTCCCTTCCCATGCTGAGCTCAATCGGGAGGCGGTACAGTCCATTCTAGACAAGAAAGCGACAGTGGGGGAAAGGGTTCTACTCCTGTTTCTTCTTGGTTCCCAAGAAGACAGGGGACCTGCGCCTGATTCTGGACCTGAGCCTCTTGAACAATTACATAGAGTACAAGAGGTTCGGGATGGTCACCTTACCAGGTATTCTCCCCATGTTGCATCAAGGGGACTGGCTTTGCTCCCCGGACATGCAAGATGCCTACCTCCATATGCTGGTGCTTCCAGCTCACAGGAGGTTCCTGAGTTTCTCCTTTCAGGGAAGGCATTTTCAGTTTCAGGTCTTTCCCTTCGGCCTTTCCTCAGCACCGTGTGTGTTCATGAAGTGCCTGGCAGTAGTGGCAGCTGTCCTGAGGAGGCAGGGTCACTTCGTTTATCCCTACCTCGATGATTGGCTTCTGACTGCCGCCACGAGGGATCAGCTTCTGGCGGCTTTAGAGGATACCTTCAGTCTGTTCAGCTCCCTGGGGATCACCCTAAACATAGCCAAGTCATTCCCAAAGCCATGTCAGAGGTTACAATACATGGGAGAAATCCTGGATATGGAGCAAGGGAAGGCCTTCCTACCACCAGAAAGGGCAGTATGCCTTCGCTCTTTGGCCCACAAAGTTTCAGCTGCTCACCAGGTCCTAGCTTGGACCATGCTCCAGCTCCTAGGCCATATGGCTGCGGCCATAGTGACCATTCCCTCAGCACGTCTCTTTATGAGGGTCCCTCAGTGGACCCTCAGAGTGCAGTGGGATCAGAGGGAGAATGATCTCGACCAGTCGGTCTTGATCTCCAGAGCAGTGGTACAGACTCTCTCTTGATGGCTGTCTCCCCAGAATTTGGGGTCCGGAGTCCCCTTTCAGAGAGAAGCCCCTTCACAGGTTCTCACAACCGATGCTTCAGGCCTAGGTTGGGGGGGCTAATTTTCAAAATCGTCAGATGCAAGGTACATGATTTTCTCTGGAACTAACCCTCCATATCAATATTCTGGAGGTGAGGGCAGTTATGTACGCTTTACAAGCGTTTCTCCCAGACCTCCGTCCAGGTCCCCTGTTAGAACAGATGGACAACATGTTGGTCATTTATTACATCAACAAGCAGAGGGAACTCACTCCTTCCCCCCTTCTATCGGGAGGCTATGAGAGTGTGGTTCTGGGATCTAGACCATGGCTTATTGCTCACCACAGTTCATGTTCCAGGGGTCCTAAACGCCTTGGCCGATGCCTTAAGCCAGTCTCAGTCGAGGACTCATGAATGTCCCTCTGCTGGACAGGGAAGTTTCTGTATGCCTTCCCTCCCTTTACTCTTCTGCAGAGTTCTGCTCAAACTCCAAGTGGAAGGAGTGGAGATGATTCTCATAGCTCCATTTTGGCCTCGTCAGATATGGTTCCCACTATTGCAGCAGCTGACAGTGGAACCTCCAATTCCCCTGCCCTTGCCCTCCCGCTTACTGTCGCAAGAGCATGGCAGGCTGATCCACCTGGACCTCCAATCCCTGCATCTGCGTGCCTGGCACCTGCAGACGTAGCCACTTCTTGCTTTGGAGTTTCTCCCAGAGTGGCTGAGGTCTTGGTGGAAGCCAGAAAACTTTCCACTAGGGCTACCTATGCCATAAAGTGGAAACACTCTTGCTTGTGGGCCTCCAATCATAGATACATAGATACATAGACAGTGTTGGCAGATAAGAGCCTATGGCCCACCCAGTCTGCCCATTTGAGCTTGTAAGTTCAGTTTATGTTTTCCTAGAAGTCTGTTGCCCCTTACCCCTGACCTCCAGAATTCCTTTATGTCTATCCCATGCATTCTTAAATCCCGTGATTGTTTCACCCCCCCCACTTCCTCTGGCAGGGTGTTCCACTTGTCCACCACCCGTTCTGTGAAGAAATTCTTCCTCACGTTTCCTCTGAATCGTCCTCCCTCCAACTTCATCCCATGCCCTCTAGTCCTGGAACATCTTTTTAGCTTATAAATAGTGTATTCCTGCACCCTGTTCCTCCCTGTAAGATACTTGTATGTCTCTATCATATCTCCTCTCTCCCTCCTTTCCTCCAGGGAGTACATGTTCAGTTCCTTCAGCCTGTCTTCATAGGACTTGTGATGCAATCCATGCACCATCCTTGTTGCCTCCTCTGAACCTTCTCTACCCTGTCTATGTCCTTCGTGGGTATGGTCTCCAGAACTGTACACTGTACTCCAGGTGGAGCCTCACTAGTGTCTTGTATGAGTGGAATTATGACCTCCCTTTTCCTGCTGGTGATGCCCCTGCCTATGCATCCCAGCATCCTATTTGCTTTACCTGCTGCCTTGTCACACAGAGATGATAACCCCAAGACCCCTTTCCTGCTTGGTGCATGCTATATCCTCACCCCCCCAACTGATATATTGTGCCAGGGCTTTGTGCCCCATATGCATTATCTTGCACTTCTTTGCATTGAATTTCAACTGCCAAACCCCTGACCATTCTTCGAGTTTCTGCAGGTCTCTTTTCATTCTGTCTACACCCTCTGGTGTGTCTACTCTGTTACAGAGCTTTGTGTCATCAGGGAACAGTGAAATTCTGCCTTCTAGGTCCTGCGCAATGTCACTGATGAAGATGTTGAATAGGACCGGTCCCAGCATTGATCCCTGTGGTACCCCACTGGTCACTCTTCCCTCTGTGGAGTGACAGCCATTTACCATCACCCTCTGTGTCCTGCCACCAAGCCAGTTACCTACCCACCACACTACTGTCCTGCCCACACCCATATTCCCCAGTTTGTGTAATAGTCTTCTATGTGGCACAGTGTCAAAGGCCTTGCTGAAGTCCAGATAGGCCATGTCTACTGCCCTCCACTGATCCACCTACCTAGTCACCCAGTCAAAAAATTCAACGAGGTTGGTCTGACATGACCTCCCCCTGGTGAAACCATGCTGCCTTGGGTCCTGTAGTCCATTGACAACCATATGTTCCACCAATCTCTCCTTCAGTAGTGCTTCCATGATCTTCCCCACTACCGAGGTGAAGCTGACTGGTCTGTAGTTCCCTGCTTCCTCTTTGTTCCCACTTTTGTATAAGGGGACTACATCTGCTGTGCTCCAGTCTTTGGATACCTCCCCTGTTTCCAGTGATCGGCTAAACAGGATAGCCAGAGGTTCAGCCACCACCTCTCTTAGTTCTTTAAGGACCCTGAGGGGCACCCCATCTGGCACCATTGCTTTATCAAATCTTATTACTTCCAGTTCCTTCAGGACCCTTTCTCGTGTAAAGGGACTTGTGTCCATTTCTGCACCATTCTCATCCTTTGTACTCCCTTCAGACCCATTACCCTCCTCTTCCTCAGTAAAGACTGAGCAGAAATACCTGTTCAATATGTCAGCTTTACTGTTGTCATCCTCCACGCGGCTCCCATCCCCCCCTTCAGTCTCACTATCCCGCCCTTTGCCCGTCTTTTTTCACTTATGTATCTGTAAAAGGTTTTGTCCCCTCTACCCACTGATTTTGCAATGTGTTCTTCTGTCTGAGCTTTGGCTTCCCTTACTGACCTTCCTGCGTCCCTTTGCTTCTCCTGGTACTTCTCCCTATCCCCCTCTGCCTGTGTCTTTTTGTATTGCCTGAATGCAATCTTTTTGGCTTTCACTTTCTTTGCTACCTCTTTGGAAAACCATAATGGTCTCCTCTTCCTTTTCCTCTTGCTTACCTGCTTAATGCATAATTCTGTTTTTCTTATAATCCCCATTTTAAATACTGCCCTGTTCCTCAACCCCTGATTCCTGTCCCTCTCCCTTAATGCCTCTTTCAAGTATCTCCCCATTTTCCCAAAGTCTGCCCACCTAAAATCCAGGATACGTGTTTTTGTGTGGTTTGGTTCTGCTCCTTCTGTGATTTCAAACCACAGTGACTGGTGGTCATTGTTCCCCAGGTGCTCCCCCACTGTTACCTCCGTCACACTGTCCCTGTTTGTGAGTACAAGGTCCAGTATTGCCTTCTGCCGAGTTGGTTCCATGACCAGTTGCTTGAGGAAGGCATCCTGAAGGGAGTCCAGGATAAATCTGCTCCTAGTTGATGCTGCTGCTGGGATGCTCCAGTCCACGTCTGGAATATTGAAGTCTCCAACCAGTACTACCTCACCCTTGTCTGCCATCCTTTGGATGGCTAGCATCAACTCCCTATCTGTTTCTTCCTCCTGGGCTGGTGGTCTATAGACCACACCTGTCTGGATGGCTGGCCCCATTTTCCTTTCCAGCTAACCCACAGTATCTCTCCCCATTTTGTTCCTCCTGGATCTCTGTGGCCCTTATGTCATTTTCACATACAGTGCCACTCCTCCTCCCTTCCTGCCTGCTCTGTCTCTTCTGAATATGTTAGCCAGGTATGGCCATTTCCAGTCGTGGTTATCATTACACCAGGTTTCAGTGATGGCCACAGTGTCCAGGTCTGACTGCTACCATGACAGCCTCCAGATCTTCCATCTTGATGCTAAGGCTCCTGGCATTTGCACACATGGCTTTCCATGATTTGACCTCCCTAGACTGTTTTGCTGTTCTACTCCAGCCCCTTCCTTGGTTGTCCTTTATCCCTGGTTCTCCTTGCTGTCTGTCCTTCTGCTGAATTTTGCCCCTTTTCTGCCTATCCACCTCTTGGGTGCTAATCTCCATCTTTTGCACACTGCTTTGTAGAGATAGCCACTCCTCTGGTTCACTGGTTCCACTGCTAGCTGTGGGGGGTGAGCAAGTAGGTACCCTCCTTGCTGGCCTGCCACCCCCCTTTGCTAGTTTAAATGCTTGTCAATGTAGCATTTAAACTTATCATTGAGTGCTTGGATTCCTCCAGGATGGATATGCAGGCCGTCCAGGCTTGAACAAACCTCCATCCTCCAGGTGGGTCCCCAGTCACCAATGAATCCAAACCCTTCTCACAGCACCAGTTCTTCAACCATGAGTTAAAGTTCCTGGTGCATGCACTCTATGCTCTCCTTGCCTCTCAGGTAGTACTTCTGAGAAAGTGACAGAAGAAGCTACTTGCTTGAGACCCTCCCAATTTTCTAAACTCTTCCTGAACTTCCTTTGGCTCCCCATTTGCCAGGTCATTAGTACCTAGGTGGATAATGACATTCAGCTCACCTCCTGTCTTGCCTTCCCAGTGATCCCAGGATCTTCCTTCCATCCCTCCATGCCGTGGCACCTGGTGAGGCACCTCACCTCCCTGTCCTCCCCTCCTGTGTTCCTAGCTGGATCCCTCTTATGATGGAGTCCCCACCAGGATTCACTTCCTCCTCCTCTGGGTCCCCTGCTTTCCCCGCTGAGGTCACCTCCTTGGCTAACCTCCACATCCTTTCCTTCCACTTCTCTGGGTACCTCTATTTGGTTGTCCCCGTTTGCCAGTGTGGCATATGAGTTCTTGAGTGGAATAGGATCTGGGATGTGCCTCTGCCTGACCGCTCTAACCCTCCCTGAGCCCACTGTCATCCAAGTGCTCCTCGTTCTCGTCATCCTTTGAGGCAGTTGCATTGAACTGGGTGGTCTCTGGATAGGGGTGATGGTACTCCTGACCCAGTTTACTTCCGCTCTGAGTCTGGCTACCTCATCCCGTGGTCCAGAGAGATGCATGCAGATAGGGCAGCACCTCAGTGTCCAGAAGGTCTGCCTGAATATGGCTACCCCACAGCCACTGCGTTGCACCACTCCCCACATTGTACTGCAATTATACTGCTATTCCACTACTTGTCTGCTACTGAAGCTCTCCTAGTTCCCTTTCTATTAATTTACTGTCCTAAAAATCCTGCCACTGATCCTCAGATAATTTTCTTTAAAAAAAAAAAGAAAAGAAACCAATAAATAAATAAATGAGTCAAAACACTTGTCGTGTTGAGGGTGCGCTTCTTCCTCATTATGCCCCTCTACTTCACACCACTTACTATACCTGTGTTTAGATCCTGTCAATCAGATTTAACGGGCATATAATTAAGAGTTGGGGAAGGGAGGGAGGAGGAGTGCGAAAATTGGCAGCAATTAAAGACAGCACAGAAATACACCACCACTACATTTTAAATTTTCAACAGCCCAAAAACAATTCTAAGTAAAGACAACAAAGAAAGTACAGTGTCACTAAAAACCCACAATCTAAGTTTAAAAGAAAAATAGCAATTACCAGTTACTCTAAAGCACTGAATTGAATATGTTTCCTTCCTTCCCCTTCTGGCTTCTTCTGAGAAAATAAAACTCACTTGCTACCTCAACTCTGGACCCTCTTCTGTGCCCTCTGAATGCTGTCCTTGAGTATCTCCTTTCTCTGTCAGACATGGGCCTCTGCTGTTCTTCCATCAAGGTGCACCTTTCTGCAATCTCTGCCTATCATGAACTGGTGGATGACAAATATGTTGCTCAGACGGATCTGGCCCGTACATTTTTTAGGGGAATTCTTCATCTTAAACCTCCCATTAGAGACACCATTCCCCCTTGGGATCTTTTGTTTTTGTTAGAGAAGCTTATGTTGCCTCTCTTTGAGCCAGCCATGGATTGTGAGCTACACTTTCTGTCATGGAAAGCATTGTTTTTAGTTGCCATTACTTCTGCTCGGAGGATTTCTGAGCTTCAGGCTCTCATGGCTAAAGAGCTGTATTTAATTTTCCACAAGGACAGGGTGTCCTTGAGGACCAGTCCTAAGTTCCTTCCCAAGGTGATGTCCCGGTTTACCCTTAATCAGGACAGCAACCTTCCAGTTTACTATCCGGAGTATGTTAATCGAGGGAAGGCCCTTCTTCAAACTTTGGATGTACATAGAGTGCTTAGGTACTACATTAGCCTCACTCGAACGTTCAGAAAGTCCCACTAGTTTTTTGTTTCCTTTGCCCCGAGAACCCTGGGGGGCACCTGTGGCAAACCAGACTCTGTCCAGATGGCTAGTCCACTGCATTACCTTCGGCTACAATAAATACAATAAATACAATAAACCCTTTCCGGGCTCGGTTAAGGGTCATTCCACCAGGGGTGTTTCTGCCTCCTTTGTGGCACTTCGAAATGTTTCTGTGGCAGATATCTGTGGAGCAGCTACTTTGGGCTCGGTGCACACCTTTGTGAAACACTACAGCCTGGATGTTGCTGCCCGACAGAGAGTTGGGTTTGGTTTGGCAGTGCTTCAGGACCTTTTGTATTGAAGCCTCCCGCTACTAAAGTTTCCACCTCCCAGTCTGTCTGGGATCCAATTAGTACTGCTTGGTACTCAGTCCTTATGGTGTAGCCTGCTGCAAGGGCTCCCACTCAAAGTAAGATAGTACAGTAACATAAGAACTTACTGTAACAGTAGATCTTTGAGAGGAGCTCTTGCAGCAGGTGTTATTTACCTCTCTCTTTGCCCCTGGTCCTTTTCTTTTTTTTTTTTCCCTTACCCTTGGTGGGGTATTCCACTCACCTCAGTTTTCTATTATTTGTCAGCTGGGACTCCAGTGGGAGAACTGGGGTGTGGCCGGGGACCATCCTTTTTATACTATTGGCAGATGTTGAAGGTGGTCCAACGTCGGGGGACGTCCCAGCTGAGTACTGCTAGCTAAGAATTTTTCCATGGGGTCCTAGTGCCTGGCAGGATAGTCCATATGGTGTAGCCTGCTGCAAGAGCTCCCACTCGAAGATCTACTGTTACGGTAAGTTCTTACGTAACTGTACTTTACAGCTTCAAACAAAAATTGTCGGGCACACACAACACCTCAAAAACATAAGGGCACCATATTATTGTTGACTTCACATGTAGTTTATTAACACATCAAAAATTAAAAAAAATCCCTTGGCAATGCCTGCGTGACATGTTTCGGATGTTTGTGCGTCCTTGGATGCACGAACATCTGAAATGCATCAGGCGGGCATTGCCTGCGATTATTTTTTTATTTTTTATGTGACAATAAACTACATGCGGAGTCAACAATCTGGTGCCCTGGTATTGTGTATGCCATACATTTTTGGTTTGAAGCTGTAATGTACAGTTACGTAAGAACTTACCATAACAGTTCATCCACTCCATACTCCTTGATTTCCTCTCATTACAAATTTCCTATCACCTTTCCATTCTGGTTTCCGGAAGCAACATTCCACAATCTCTTCCCTGCTTGGTGTCATGGATGCCATCTTCTCCAGAATGACCAGGAGCACATTACTGCAGCAATTTTTGTCGATCTTGCTAAAGACTTTGACTCTGTGTCCCACCCACTGCTTGACCAGTGGAGAAATGCTGGCCTGTCTGCCCCTGCCGTGGCTTGGTTCCATTCCTACCTAACTGGCCATCTACATTTGGTACAGGTTGGTGGTTCCCTGTCACCTCCCTTTCTATCCAGTCCGGGGTTCCATAGGGCTCCATCCTTGTTCCCCTCCTTTTCTCAGTCTTCTTCAGTGACCTCCTCTCCACCTGTGGCAACTCACATATCCACATGTATGCAGATGGCACAGTCATCTTCACCTCTGGTCCCTCCTCTGCAGCTGTGGAAAACCTGCCCCAGTGGGACTTCAGCAATGTCCTCCACTGGTTCTATTCTAACCAGCTTACAATTAATACTAAAAAGACAGACTCCATGACCTTTCAAACATTCAGAAACTAGCCAGACTCACTGTCCCTAATCTTCACCATTCTGGATGGTGCCCCACTTGAAGTGGATCAGTCCTTTAAATACCTGGGGATGTGGCTCGACAACAAGCTTGACTTCTGAGCCCACATTGATGCTATCCATGCCAAGCTCCATCCTTGGCTTGGTGCCTTCTGTCATTACAAAGACAGCCTATCTCCTCATGTCTGCAGGGAGCTGATTACCAAAATGGTGCTCCCTGTCTTCAACTATGCAGCTGTAGTCTATGGTTCTGCCCTCTCCACTTCCCTCACCAGACTGGATACCCTCCTCAACTCCTTCTGCTGTTTTGTATCTAACTCTCCTCCATGCACACATCATTGTTCACTATATTTCTCCATATCCATCCTTTCTCTGCTCTCTCAGGCCCATTGCACTTCATTCATCTCCAAATATTGGTTCAACACCCTTCCATCCTACCTCTCCTCTCTCCTATCCTGAATTCCTCCTGCTCTTGCCACTCTAGGGACCATTGCAGTGTTGCTATTCCTCACCCTTGCTCCTCTGCTGGACAATTTGCATTCTCCCATAGGCTTCCCTCACCCTGAAAGAAACTCCCCTCCTCTCTATGTCAGTCCCCATCCTCTAGCTCCTTCAAACGCCAACTGAAACGTATTACCCCCCCACTTGCTCCTGCTACCTTTCTTTCGGTTACCCTTGAAGTCCTTATTTTATTTCAAACATGTTGTTCATATTTCTATGCACTACTAAAATTCATAGCACTTTGTTTAGTTGTGGTGCATAAAGTTGTTCTTTATTTATCCTATTATTGTATCACATTGCTCTCCTGTTTGTTCAGATGTTGAGTTGCTTTGTCTGCTGCTGTTTGCCCCATCTCCCTCTTCCTCGGGTCACACCTGGAAATGAGCCTCGCCTCAGTGTGCCTTTCCCAGTTATGAAATGTTAAATAAATGTAACCCCCTTGCAAATGGGGGTTCCTAAAAGCTTCCCTGGGAGCTCGCTTAGCAACCCCCCTGCCAGGTTGGTGTTCTGCTCTGCAGCAGCTTCGCTGTGATTGCCGGGAGTGCTATCTAAGCCTCCGTGCCTGTCTTTAAGGGCTGCCTAAATTGCAGTCGGGATTAGTCTGGAAAGGGGTTGAGTGTAGCCATGCTCAGGTCCCGCCCAGGCTGCCGGATAATCGCTCTGTTTCTGCCTTCGTTAAATTGTGCAGAGGGGAGCTCTGTTGAAAGGTGTCGCAGCTGTGGGGGATAATACCTGATAATGTAGCTGTTCTAACCTGGTTTTCTTTGCAGCAAGGACTGTTCTGATGATCCACTCCATTTTGGTCCCGGACTGGCGATTTGGACCAATCAGTGCCTCGGGATTTGGGAGAGCTGTATAACCAATAGAGTAACTGCTTGTAGGTTGGAGAAGGCATTATGGGCTATGGCGCTTCTTTCGCACCACTGAGGGGCAGAAGAGTGATGGATTGAGAGGAGCTCTGTGCTTCTGCGCCTGTGGAGTGTTCATGTGGGAAGCGCGTGAAGTCCTGCATCGGCCGTTTGGAGGCTGTGGCCTGGTGTGGTACCCCTCTGGAGCTGCCATATAAATGTGTGAGGAGGCTGGTGAAACCAGGGCTTAGTCCCGAGAGTGGTGCAGAAACTGTTGCTTGCTGAAGTTGTGAGTACTGACCCAGGGTAGCTCCTTGATAAGGCAACACTGGTCTCAAGTTGTTTTATTCTACAGTTGACTTCCTAGCCATATCTTCTTTCCATTTTGACTTTTATCAATATTGTAAAGGCTACCTCTTGTCAGGGCCCCAACCAACTGCCACAGTGGACTAGACAATAGGGCTTGGGTACCCAGGGACAGTAAACATTAGGGTCAGGCCTGTGCACAGAGCCCTAGGTAGATAAGTATAGTGATAAGCAAATCAACTTGATTCCCTCTCGTCCTTGTTATTTCTCCCCTTCAATAAATCAGATTGCTTGTTTCGCAACTACACCCTGGCTAGTCTGTACATTTATGGTGAACTACTGTATAGTGACTGCGATATAATTGTATCTTACTTTACAGGGGGTCTCCGGGGCGAGCTGAGAGATACCAGCCTGAGGGCAAGTGTACTGGGGAGAAGTAGTTCTGGTACCTGGTGTGAGTCACTAGTGGGATGAAAGGGGGGTTGCAGTCACCCAGAGGGCTGTGACCGAGGCAATCTAAACAACATCAACCCCGACCTCTGGGTGGAGGCACCCGCCAACGGATCTGGGCCCCTTACCCTGTCTCCATTGAGGCAGGCCGGGGTAGTAGCCCTAAGGGTAGCGCCCCCTGGGGGTTACAAATTGGAGGCACCACTGGGATTTGCGTCCCTAATAATGGCCAAGTGGGGAAATACACCAGAGATGGAAAAAGTGGACGGGGATATGTTGGGAAAAATTAAGTTGGGACCTGTTAAGACCATGGTACATCGACTGATGGGGTGGGGTGAGGCCGAAGAGCTGGACTCCCAGAAAATTGTGTTACTGCTCGATGTGCCTTTAGGAACCCCAGCTGCTGACATCATTTCTGCAGCGGAGTGAGTAAAATGTTTGGGCAAAGTGGAGGTGAAAGGGCGTATGGCTGACTTGCTCGACCAGACTTTGCAGGTGTTACTCCTGTGCAGTGTGGCCATCGACCCCGAGAAGGTACCTCCCATGATTTATCCTGAGGGTGCCTCACAGGGGTGGAGGCTAATTCATATCCACAGTGGGTCAGTCACCCCGGGGGTCCCCCCAAACGAATAGTTTTAAAGACAAACTGCTTAAATTGCTGGCTGTGGAGGGGATAACTACTCAGGAGCTGCTGCAAGCCCTGGATTTGTCCAGTGATGCTACCCCTCAGGGCTCCCCCGGCACCTCCCCCTGTCCCCCGAAGAGTTCTGTGTTGGCCTCGCTGCCCTTAGTGGTTCCACCTATACAGCTCGATTCTTACTGTAAGTTAAAACTTTTTTCTGGCACGGTGCCAGTGCCTCCAGGGGATGATGACCTGGAGGCTTGGATGGACTATGCTACCCCTTTAGTCCAGGAATGGCAATGCTCTGAGGGGGAGAAAAGGAAGAGGCTGATGGAGAGCTTGTGGGGTCCCGCTTTAGAAACCATTAGGTTTTTCCAGGCCACCAGTCTGGAAGCCACCGCTGCAGAGTATCTCTCTGCTTCAGAAGGGGTTTTTGGGAGTACAGAGACTGGTGAAGACTTATTATGGAAATTCAGGTCTGCTAAGCAGTGGAGAAATGAGAAACTGTCTGCCTTCGTCACTAGGGTGAAGCGGGCCTTGCAGAAGGCCTATAGAAGGGAATCACTGCATGCCCCTGAATCAGGTCAGAATTAGAACATGTTTTAAAATCTGCCCGATTCTCTAGTGTAATGCTGCTGAAACTTAAGTTACATGATCGACAGGGCCACCCGCCTGAATATTGTCAATTAATGAGGGAAATTAGAGAGGTGGAGACTGATGAAGAGGGGTGGGAGCCATGTGTGTGGGTGGTAAACCCTAGTGGGACCCTTGAGTCTAGCACCCCTGAGGAGGTCAGCCTGTCCAGAGGGTCTGAGGGATCCCCAGATTTTCCTGGTGTTGTGGGAATGCGAGTTGTCTCCTCTGACCCCCATGTAGAGAGTGAGTTGAGGGCCGAGGTCAGGAACTTACGGGAACTGGTGAGGGACTTAAAGCAATCTGCTATGTACCCTGTTAGGTCTGGGGCCCCTGAGATAAACCGAAACCAGACCCCTGGCCCCAGGGAGCCCCCCCACCCCTCTCAGGGCACCCCACAAATACGGGGCCCACCGCCAAACAGTGATCCCCGGGACCCCAAGTTCTGTTACCATTGTGGAGAGGATGGGCATTTTCAACCTGAGTGTCAGAGGCCGGAGAACTTAAGGAAAGTTAACAGTAGACTGATCACTTGGCATCGCCGGACCCAGACTCGACCCCCTAAGAAAAGTTTTGTGACTCGGGCCCAGGCTCAGTCAACCCTCAATGCTGTGGCCCCCAATTGGGCTGATGTGGTTGGGCCTTCAATGGAGACCCTGGTGCGAGTAAATGGGATTCCCGCTCAGGCTGTATTAGACAGTGGCTCTCAGGTAACCATCATGTTTCAGGACTGGTATAGGACACATTTACCTGAGGTGCCCCTGCAACCCTTGAATGGTCTACATGTGTGGGGGTTGAGCGACAAGGCATATCTGTATTTGGGGTATATCCGAGTTTGGTTATCATTCTCAACATCTGTGGCTGGAATGGATGAGCAGGTGGAAACTTTAGTTTTAGTTTGCCCACCCACTGGACTGTATGATGGGGTGCCTCTACTGATTGGGACGAATGCTCATATGTTTGGATGATTGGCCCAGTTGTGCTCAGAAAAACAGGTGTTCAAAACTGGGCGAGCTCTAAAAATACCCACTGTGCTCCAAAACGCAGTTGCCACCCAGAGGAAGGTTGGTCAGGAGGAACCTGAGGGCCTGGTGTGGGTGGTGTGGAAAAAGGACCCAGCTCCAGTGATACTCGCCCCAAATGCCCAGTGTGTCTTGCATGGAGAAGTACGATTAAGGACGGATGTCAAGAATAAATTATTGATGTTGGATGAGCCTGGGGAAGGAAGATTGCCTGAAGGACTGTTGATAAAGCCCAGTATCTTGCTGGCTAGAGCTCATGCTTATGTCAAGAGAGTGATGGTTCAAGTACATAATATGTCCGACAAAGAGATTTGAATAAGAAGAGGGTGTACCCTGGCAAGTGTCCATTGTGTGGATACCGTGGTACTGCCAAGTAGCAAGAGTCCCGAGGCAGACGATCAAGTTACTCCTGTTTTGTTTGATTTCGGTGACTCTCCATTGCCAGCTGAATGGAAAAAGAGGATCAGTGAGAGGCTTGCCCAAAGGGACCAGGTATTCTCCCTGAAAGAATGGGATGTGGGACGTATGCAAGGGGCTGAGCATCACATTCGCCGTACGACCTAAAGGCCTTTCCGAGAGATCCCGCGCCTGGCCCCGGCTGACATCGATGATGTAGGTGGCATCTGCTAGAGATGTTGGTTGCTGGTGTGATACAAGAGTCCAGGAGCTCTATGCTTCCCATTGTGGTGGTAAGGAAGAAGAATGGGATGGTTTGATGTGTAGACTATCGCACTTTGAATCGGCAGACCATCCCCGACCAGTACACCATGCCACGAATACAGGACGCTTTGGACTGTTTAAATGGCAGCAAGTGGTTTTCTGTGTTGGATCTGTGCAGCAGGTACTACCAGATCCCGATGGCCCCAGGGGACCAAGAGAAGACTGCATTCATTTTCCCCCTACGTTTCTATGAGTTCATTCGGATGCCTCAAGGGATCTCAGGTGCCCCAGCCACCTTTCAGCGCCTGATGGAGAGAGCCATGGGTGATATAAATTTGCTTGAGTGTCTGGTCTATTTGGATGACGTCATAGTGTTTGGACGCTCATTGGAAGAACACGAACAGCGACTATTTAAGGTCTTGGATAGGCTGGAGGAGTTCGGCCTCAAGTTGTCTATAGATAAGTGCCAATGTTTCCAGACTTCCGTAAAATATGTGGGCCACATAATGTCTACTGAGGGCATAGAGACTGACCCTAGCAAAGTGGAGGCGTTGCCTACTTGGCCACAACCCAGGAACTTGAAAGAGTTGCAACGATTTCTGGGGTTTTGCGGATATTATAGGCAATTTGTCAAGGACTTTTCTCAAGTGATTCGTCCCCTCCTCAACCTCACTCAGGGGTACCCTCCTACACATAAAAAGTATAAGAAAGTTGTGCGATCTGAAACCGAGAAGAGGTATTTCCAGCCGAATGAACTGTTTGGGGATCATTGGACTGTTGAGTGTGAGGACGCTTTCTATGACATCATATATCAGCTCACCCATGCCCCCGTGTTGGCTTTAGCTGACCCAGCCAAGCCCTACGTTCTCCATACTGATGCTAGTCTTCAAGGATTGGGAGTCGTGTTGTATCAGGAGCACTCAAATGGCCTGAGACCTGTAGCTTTTGCCAGTAGAAGTCTGGCTCCGTCAGAGAAAAACTATCCCGTGCACAAGCTAGAGTTCCTGGCTCTGAAGTGGGCCATTGTTGATCAGTTCCATGACTATTTGTACGGTGCCAAGATATTAGTAAAGACAGGTAACAATCTTCTGACCTATGTACAAACCTCAGCCAAGTTGGACGCCACTGGCCACAGGTGGCTTTCTGCTTTGGCCACCTACGACTATGCTGTTGAATACAGGGCCGGGTTAAACCATATAGATGGGGATGCCCTTTCTCGGAGGCCTATGCCCCAAGCTGATTGGATCAGGTTGTCTGAGCCTGACATAAGAGCCCTTTGCCAGAAGTTTGACAAGGAAGATCAGGTGTCCCCGGATGTCGTGAACTGTATGGTGGATTGCTTGGGGCCATCTGAGAGCTGTATACCTGCTGCCTACTGCCATTTTTCCACCCTGGACACTAGTTCGCTGCCTCAGTTTAACAATACTAGTCTTCAACAGGCTCAATCCCGAGATTCTCTGATAAAGCTGGTGGTGGAAGCCCTGCAGGCCGGGCGAGATGTGTCCAAATTGCGCTCTGCCGACTTAAGAACCACCTTGTTATATAAAGAAGGGCCCAAATTAAGGCTGATTAACCAACTACTATACCGAGATACTGTACATAAAGAGGACCAGGTCATCAAATGACAGCTGGTGCTGCCCTCAGAGTTAAAGGAATTGGTTTTAAGGTCTTTGCATAATCAGATGGGGCATCTTGGCATCGACCGAACTCTCGACTTGGTACGAGCCCGGTTTTACTGGCCAAAAATGAGCACAGATATAGAGCGGTATGTCAAGACCTGTAGTCAGTGTTTGCAGAGGAAAGCCTTGCCCCAGAGAGCTGCTCCCATGGTCAACGTTACTACTAGTGCCCCTATTGAATTAGTCTGCATTGATTTCTTAAGTCTGGAATCCAACCTGAAAAATATCAGTAATATATTGGTGGTTACCGATCATTTCACCCGGTACGCGCAGGCGTTCCCTACTAAGGATCAGAAAGCAACCACAGTGGCTAAGATACTTGTTGAAAACTTTTTTGTCCACTACGGGGCCCCTCAGCGGATCCATTCCGACCAGGGAAGGGACTTAGAGAGCCGCTTGATTAAAGAGATGCTGTCTTTGTGGGGGGTGTGAAAGTCAAGAACCACCCCTTACCATCCTCAGGGAGATCCTCAGTCTGAAAGGTTTAATCGCACGTTGCTTGACATGTTGGGCACATTGCAACCCAAGGACAAACCGAGATGGAGCCAGCAATTCAGTACCCTGGTTCACGCCTATAACTGCACCAAGAGTGATGCCATGGGATTTTCCCCGTACCGCCTGATGTTTGGGAGAGAGGCTAGGTTGCCCGTGGATGTGTGTTTTGGAGTTTCCCCTGATGGGGTGCAAGCAGAAAGCCATCTACAATACGTACAGAAGCTGAAAGCCCAGTTGAACCATGCATATCAGTTGGCCCAGACCATGGCAGCTAAAACAAACTTGGCCAATAAGGAGAGGTGTGACAAGAAAGTGTTGGAGTTAAGAGAAGGGGACTGAGTGTTGCTGCAAAATCTGGGGCTGCATGGGAAACACAAGATTGTTGACCGATGGCATCACCTCCCTCACATTGTTGTGGGTCAGCTGGCCAATCTGCCTGTGTATAAAGTGCAACCTGAAAACAATTCCAAGGATATAAAAACTATTCACCGCAATCATCTGCTACCAATCGGGCAAATCCTGATTGAAGCTGAACCCTCAACTGCCGCCCCCTCACGGCCTGTGACTAGATCTGCTACCAAGCAAAGAACTAAATCCATGGGTTTTTCAGCAAGCCCACCAAGAGAGCCTTGTCCAAACCCTACCAAAGGAGGGGATCAACAATCGGTGTCGGAAGACAATGAAGATGATATTGAATACTATCCCTCTTACGAACTGAGCCAGTTGTTTCGGGGCAATCTCCTTGTTAACTCTGGAAATGAGATTGGCCCGTCTGGACTGTTTGAGCCCCCTACTGTGTCTCCAGAACCGACACCTCCAGAAGATGAGCTAGGTAGCAGACAAATCCAGGGGGTGGGGTCCTTAAGCCTGGCTGAACTGTCTGGTCTGGCTTGAATTATCTGACTTCTCAGATGAAGAGTGAGGTGGGGGGGCAAGCCAGTGATATGCCAGAACCGGAAGAATATTTTGAGTGCCGTGATGGTTCCTCACTAGTAGCTACCCAGCCCTCAGCTGAACCCAGTGAGTTGGGTCCTGGGGTAGAGGGTCAAGCTGCCAATAATACTATGAGCACTGGGTCCTATTCCCCTGTGGACGTTCCCGTCCCTAATGTCAGTGGGGCTGAGTTGGAATCAGGGCCTGTTTCAGGGTTCCCCGAGACACCTAGATGCTCCAGTCGAGAAGTACGGCCTGTAATAAAGTTGAGTTATGAGTCTCTGGGTCAGCCAGTAGATTTGCCTTTAAACGTGGTCCACAAAGGGGTGTATGTGTCCCCGAGCTCCTTGCCTAAGTTAGCTTTGGGGGATAACTCTAGTTTGTTGGTATTACCCTTTTGGTGTAGTGCCCCTACTTTGGGTGGCTCGCCAGTAACTGAAATGGAGGGGTTTCCCCCGTCCCGGGGCCCTGAGCAGGAAATATTGACCTGATTGGGAAAGAAAGAAACAAAGGGTTATGAGTGTACCACGTTGTATAATTCATAGTACACTGTAAATATTCATGTATGTCATGTTAAGTGTGATGTAGTGTCAACTAGGCTGTGTGCCTTTAAGCAACTTTAGGGTGATTACTTGACGTGGACGCCAAGCTTTCCAGGCCAGGGAAGGCGTAACCCCCTTGCAAATGCGAGGTGAGGTGCCTACCAGGTGCCACGGCATGGAGGGATGGAAGGAAGATCCTGGGGATCACTGGGAAGGCACGACGGGAGGGTGAGCTGGATGTCATTATCCACCTAGGTACTAATGACCTGGCAAATGGGGAGCCAAAGGAAGTTCAGGAAGAGTTTAGGAAACTGGGGAGGGGTCTCAAGCAAGTAGCTACTTCTGTCACTTTCTCAGAAGTACTACCTGTGAGAGGCAAGGAGAGCATAGGAGTGCATGCACCAGGAACTTTAACTCATGGTTGAAGAACTGGTGCTGTGAGGAAGGGTTTGATTCATTGGTGACTGGGGACCCACCTGGAGGGATGGAGGTTTGTTCAAGCCTGACTGCCTGCATCCATCCTGGAGGGGAATCCAAGACCAATGATAAGTTTAAATGCTACATTGACAAGCATTTAAACTAGCAAAGGTGGCAGGCCAGCAAGGAGGGTACCATTTGCTCAGCCCCACAGCTAGCAGTGGAACCAGTGAACCAGGAGGAGTGGCTATCTCTGCAAAGCAGTGTGCAAAAGATGGAGATTAGTGCCCAAGAGGTGGATAAGCAGAAAAGGGGCAAAATTCAGCAGAAGGGCAGACAGCAAGGAGAACCAGGGATAAATGACAACCAAGGAAGGGGCTGAGTAGAACAGTGAAGCAGTCTAGGGAGGTCAAATCATGGAAAGCCATGTGTGCAAATGCCAGGAGCCTTAGCAACAAGATAGAAGATCTGGAGGCTGTCATGGTACAGACCAGACCTGGACATTGTGGCCATCACTGAAACCTGTTGTAAATGATAACCATGACTGGGAGATGGCCATACCTGGCTGCAAGTATATCTCAGAAGAGACAGAGCAGGCAGGAGGAGGAGGGGCACTGTATGTGAAAAATGACATAAGGCCACAGAGATCCAGGAGGAACAAAATGGGGGAGAGATACTGTGGGTTAAGCTGGAAAGGAAAATGGGGCCAGCCATCCAGCACAGGTGTGGTCTATAGACCACCAGCCCAGGAGGAAGAAACAGATAGGGAGTTGATGCTAGCCATCCAAAGGATGGCAGACAAGGGTGAGGTAGTACTGGTTGGAGACTTCAATATTCCAGACGTGACTGGAGCATCCCAGCAGCAGCATCAACTAGAGCAGATTTATCCTGGACACCCTTCAAGGTGCCTTCCTCAAGCAACTGGTCATGGAACCAACTCGGCAGAAGGCAATACTGGACCTTGTGCTCACAAACAGGGACAGTGTGATGGGGTAACAGTGGGGACACCTGGGTAACAGTGACCACCAGTCATTGTGGTTTGAAATCACAGAAAGTGTAGAACCAAACCACACAAAACACGATCCTGGATTTTAGGTGGGCAGACTTTGGGAAAATGGGGAGATACTGAAAGAGGCATTAAGGGAATGGGACAGGAATCAGGGGTTGAGGAACAGTGGGCAGTATTTAAAATGAGATTACAAGAACAACAGAATTATGCATTAAGCAGGTTAGCAAGAGGAAAGGAAGAGGAGACCATTATGGTTTTCAAAGAGGTATCAAAGAAAGTGAAAGCCAAAAAGATTGCATTCAGGCAATACAAAAAGACACAGGCAGAAGGGGATAGGGAGAAGTACCAGGAGAAGCAAAGGGAGGCAGGGAGGTCAGTAAGGGAAGCCAAAGCTCAGACAGAAGAACACATTGCAAAATCAGTGGGTAAAGGGGACAAACCTTTACAGGTACATAAGTGAAAAAAGAAAGACAAAGGGAGGGATAGTGAGACTGAAGGGGGAGGATGGGAGCCGCATGGAGGATGACAGTAAAGCTGACATATTGAACAGGTATTTCTGCTCAGTCTTTACTGAGGAAGAGAGAGATAGGGTCTGAAGGGAGTACAAAGGGTTGAGAATGGTGCAGAAATGGACACAAGTCCCTTTACATGAGAAAGGGTCCTGAAGGAACTGGAAGTAAAGAGTTGATAAAGCAATGGGGCCAGACGGGTGCACCCTGTGTCCTTAAAGAACTAAGAGAGGTGGTGGCTGAACCTCTGGCTATCCTGTTTAGCCGATCACATCACTGGAAACAAGGAGGTACCCAAAGACTGGAGGACAGCAGATGTAGTCCCTTTATACAAAAGTGGGAACAAAGAGGAAGCAGGGAACTACAGACCAGTCAGCCTCACCTGTAGTGGGGAAGATCATGGAAGCACTACTGAAGGAGAGATTGGTGGAACATCTGGTTGTCAATGGACTACAGGACCCAAGGCAGCATGGTTTCACTAGGGGAGGTCATGTCAGACCAACCTCGGAATTTTTGACTGGGTGACTAGGGAGGTGGATCAGGGAGGGCAGTGGACATGGCCTATCTGGACTTCAGCAAGGCCTTGACACTGTGCCTCATAGAAGACTATTACACAAACTGGGGAATATGGTGTGGGCAGGACAGTAGTGTGGTGGGTAGGTAATCTGGGTGGCAGGACAGAGGGTGGTGGTAAATGGCTGTCACTCCACAGAGGGAAGAGTGACCAGTGGAGTACCACAGGGATCAGTGCTGGGACCGGTCCTATTCAACATCTTCATCAGTGACATTGCAAAGGATCTAGGAAGGCAGAATTTCACTGTTAGCTGATGACACAAAGCTCTGTAACAGAGTAGACACACCAGAGGTTTAGACAGAATGAGAAGCGACCTGCAGAAACTTGAAGAATGGTCAGGGGTTTGGCAGTTGAAATTCAATGCAAAGAAGTGCAAGATAATGCATATGGGGCACAAAACCCTGGGTACAATATATATCAGTTGGGGTGAGGAATAGCATGCACCAACAGGAAAGGGATCTTGGGGTTGTCATCTCTGATGACCTCAAGGTAGGAAACAGTGTGACATGGCAGCAGGTAAAGCAAATAGGATTCTGGGATGTATAGGCAGGGCATCACCAGCAGGAAAAGGGAGGTCATAATTCCACTATACAAGACACTAGTGAGGCCCACCTGGAGTACAGTGTACAGTTCTGGAGACCATACCTATGTAAGGACATAGACAGGGTAGAGAAGGTTCAGAGGAGGGCAACAAAGATGGTGCATGGATTGCATCACAAGTCCTATGAAGACAGGTTGAAGGAACTGAACATGTACTCCCTGGAGGAGAGAAGGGAGAGGGATATGATAGAGACATACAAGTATCTTACAGGGAGGAACAGGGTGCAGGAAAACACTATTTTAAGCGAAAAAGATGTTCCAGGACTAGAGGGCATGGGATGAAGTTGGAGGAGGACGATTCAGAGGAAACATGAGAAAGAATTTCTTCACAGAACGGGTGGTGGACAAGTGGAACACCCTGCCAGAGGAAGTGGGGGGGACTGAAACAATCACGGGATTTAAGAATGCATGGGATAGACATAAATGAATTCTAGAGGTCAGGGGTAAGGGGAAACAGACTTCTAGGAAAACAAACTGAACTTACAAGCTCAAATGGGCAGACTGGGTGGGCCATAGGCCCTTATCTGCCGACGCTGTCTATGTATCTATGTATCAAATGGGGGTTCCTAAAAGCTTCCCTGGGAGCTCGCTTAGCAAACCCCCTGCCAGGTTGGTGTTCTGCTCTGCAGCAGCTTCGCTGTGATTGCCGGGAGTGCTATCTAAGCCTCCGTGCCTGTCTTTAAGAGCTGCCTAAATTGCAGTCGGGATTAGTCTGGAAAGGGGTTGAGTGTAGCCATGCTCAGGTCCCGCCCGGGCTGCTGGATAATCACTCCGTTTCTGCCTTCGTTAAATTGTGCAGAGGGGAGCTCCGTTGAAAGGTGTTGTAGCTGTGGGGGATACTACCTGATAATGTAGCTGTTCTAACCTGGTTTTCTTTGCAACAAGGACTGTTCTGATGATCCCCTCCATTTTGGTCCCGGACTGGCGATTTGAACCAATCAGTGCCTCGGGATTCGGGAGAGCTGTATAACCAATAGAGTAACTGCTTGTAGGTTGGAAAAGGCATTATGGGCTATGGAGCTTCTTTCGCACCACTGAGGGGCAGAAGAGTGATGGATTGACAGGTGTGCCGGCCAATAAACACGGGTAGTACCCGAATTGTAAAGGGAGCCCCATGTTGAGAAGGGGCAGATGCGTTGTGGCTGGTGAGATGAGAGGAGCTCTGTGCTTCTGCGCCTGTGGAGTGTTTGCGCGGGAAGCACGTGAAGTCCTGCATCGTCCGTTTGTTCTGCCATTTAAGGAGTCGGATTAAATCCGCTGCGTGCAGTCAGAGGAGGCTGGTGCCAGCCCAGCTACCCACCAGGCTTGACCTGTTCGGAGGATTGGAGAATCTGCTGAATCACGCTTGGTCCTCGAGAAAGCTGAAACTGCTGTTGCAGCACCTCAGAAAGTTGAGAGTTCGCGTAAACCTTGGAGGCTGTGGCCTGGTGTGGTACCCCTCTGGAGCTGCCATATAAATGTGTGAGGAGGCTGGTGAAACTGGGGCTTAGTCCCGCGAGTGGTGCAGAAACTGTTGCTTGCTGAAGTCGAGAGTACTGACCCAGGGTAGCTCCCTGATAAGGCAACACTGGTCTCAAGTTTTTATTCTACAGTTGACTGCCTAGCCATATCTTCTTTCCATTTTGACTTTTATCAGTATTGTAAAGGCTGCCTGTGTCAGGGCCCCAACCAGCTGCCACGGTGGACTAGACAATAGGGCTTGGGTACCCAGGGACAGTAAACATTAGGGTCAGGCCTGTGCACAGAGCCCTAGGTAGATAAGTATAGTGATAAGCAAATCAACTTGATCACCCCTCATCCTTGTTATTTCTCCCCTCCGATAAATCAGATTGCTTGTTTCGCAACTACACCCTGGCTAGTCTGTACATTTATGGTGAACTACTGTATAGTGACTGCGATATAATTGTATCTTACTTTACAGGAGATCTCCGGGGCGAGCTGAGAGATACCACCCTGAGGGTAAGTGTACTGGGGAGAAGTAGTTCTGGTACCTGGTGTGAGTCACTAGTGGGACGAAATGGGGGTTGCAGTCACCCAGAGGGCTGTGACCGAGGCAATCTAAACAACATCAACCCCGACCTCTGGGTGGAGGCACCCGCCAACGGATCTGGGCCCCTTACCCTGTCTCCATTGAGGCAGGCCGGGGTAGTAGCCCTAAGGGTAGCGTCCCCTGGGGGTTACATAAATAAAAAGAGTCCTCTCCTGCATCCTGTTCACCCCAGTGAGATATTTGTAGACCTCTATCATGTCCCTTCTCACTCTCCTCGCTTCCAGGGTGTACATGTTGCGATTCCCTCATTTCTCCTCCTAGTGCTTTTGGTGCAACTCCTGCACCATTTTAACTGGCCTCTTCTGCACTGCCTGCACCATGTCTATGTTCTTTTGAGGTGCAGCCTCCAGAATTGAACACAGTACACAGGTCTCACCTTTAAAATATACTGTGGCAACACAACCTCTCTTCTTCTGCTGGAGACGCCTATCCCAATGCATCCCAGTATCTCCCTGGCCTTACCCACTGCTTTGTCACACTGTCTTGCATCTTTAAGGTCAATAGATACGCAATAACCCCAAAGTTCCTTTCCTACTTAGTGACTGACAGTAGCTCCCCCCCCCATTCTATACTCAGTTACTGGACTCCTATGCCCTATGTGCATAATTTTGTACTTTTAAACATTGAACCCCAACTGTCATGTTTCTGACTACTTCTTGAGTTTCCCAAGATCCCTATGCATTCTTTCCACCACCTCCTGAGTGTCCACTGTATTACTGATTTTGGTAACATTTGCAAAAGAAAAAAAGCATACCTTCCCTTCCAGTTCATCTGCAATGTTACTTAAGACATAGAAGAGGATCAGTCCCAATACTAAGCCATGTGGCACCCCACTGGTTACTCTTCCATCCTTAGAGTGAGTGCCATTAACCACCACCCTCTGTCTCCTATCTATTAACCAATTTCTAACCCAATTTACTACTTTAGATTTCCCCCCTCGACTGCACATTTTCTTAATCAGTCTCCTGGGCAGCACAGTGTCGAAGGCCTTGCTAAAGTCCAGATAGGTCATGTCTGCTGCCCTCCTCTGATCTTCTTTTGTGATCACCCAGTCAAAGAAATCAATTAGGTCCATCTGGCATGCCCCCCCCCCCAAATCCATGTTGCCTTTGCTCTTGCAGCCCATTTGATTCAAGATATTCTAGCAATCTTTCCTTTGTTTACATTAATTTTTCCACTACTTTGGTGAGGCTGACCAATCTATAGTTTCTACCTTCTTTCTTACTGCCACTCGGATGTAGAGGGGCCGCATCCACTCTCCTCCAGTCCTCTAGAACCACGCCCAATTCTAGGGAGCTGTTGAATATGGCCATCTGTGGAATAGCCAGCACCTCCCTGAGTTCCTTTAGTTCCTTGGATGTATCCCATATGGTCCCATAGCCTTGTCCACTTTCAAAGATGCAAGTCCCTTCAGGACTATTTCCTCTGAAAATGGACTTGAGTCCAATCCCCTGCTACTTGTTCCTGCTGCTTCATGGCAGTCTGTTCCTACACTGTAAAGACCGAGCCAATGTACATGTTTAGTATGTCTGCTTTTTCTTGGTCCCCTACTACACAATCTCCCTCTGCCATCCTCCTTATCCTCACTGTTCCTCCCCTTGCCTTCCTTTTCTCACGTATGTACCTGAAGAAAGTCTTATTTCCATTTGCTACTCCTTTGGCTATCCTTTCTCCTGTCTGTGCTTTTGCCCTCCTCACTGACCTGCTTCCATCGGTTTTACCTGGCACCACCTCCTTGTCTTCCTTCCTCTGTGTTTTCTCATACCTCCTGAATCATAGAATCCTAGAACATGGTGGCAGAAAAGGACCGCCTAGTCCATCTAGTCTGCTTCCTTTTCCCTCCCACTATTAAATTGTGGATGTGCACTCAGAAGCCAAACCTGTTTGCTCTGGTGTCCCACAGGGATCCATCCTGGGACCACTCCTTTTCAGCCTGTTTCTGAATACACTGCCAACCTCCTTCTCTCAACAAATCGTACTCCATGCCAATGATGCGGTAATCCTAGCCTCACACCAGGATCCAAATCAGCTGTAAGGCAACCTCCAGCATTGCTTCTCCACTGTTGAGAACTGGTTCACTCAGCACATACTGATCCTCAATCAGAAAAAAACTAAGACCATGATCTTCAGTAGCTCCCACAATAAACATAAACACCATCACCTCTCCATTTATACCAGTCATGGCGGCCTACTTGAACAAGTCCAAACTTTTAAATACCTTGGGATCACCCTAGACTCGCACCTCTCCTACACTGACCACATAAACAACGTTGTCATAGCTACCAACTACAGACTAGGCCTGCTGTTCTGCCACAGGAGACACCTTCCCCCTGCATCCCTGCCTGCTGCCATCCAGTGCTCCATCGTTCCCACCATTGACTATGGCCTCATCATCTATGGCTCAGCTACTGTTACCGCACTCAAAAGGGTAACCACCTCCCTCAGCAAGGCTTATCATCTCATCACTGGCGCTCAACGTCGTACACACACCTGTGTCCTCTACTCCCAAACCAGCTGGCTGCAACTTGACAAGTGTATTAAATACCAAACCTGCATAGTGGCAAAGAAGAATCTGATGGGTATCGCCCCACCCAGTGTTGCTACTCTCCTACAACCTACAAAAGGCAGCCGGTGCACCCGGGGGTCCAAACCGCAGCAGTTCCAAATCCCTTGCTGCCACACAGCCCAAGGTCAAAGAGCTTTTGCCTACCAGGCTGCAAGCTGGCTAAATGGACTCTCTAGTGATATCACCACCGCCCCCACGCTCGGTGCCTTCAAAACAAGGCTCCGCCACTGACTCATTGCCTCCAGCACCTGTGACTGTAATGTCTAACAACAAAATCCCCACAGTCTGGCCTCCCAGATTATGAACAGATCCCAACATCATGGCTCCCCCTTGTTCTGTCTACATCTATGAGGGTCACAGCCTCTTAGCACTTGTCCGACACCACCCTGCCCAACTCTAGCACTTCTCATGTTCTCTGACAATGCCCCCAGGCTGCATCCCCCTCCTCCTCCCCACCCTAACGTTTTTCCCCCTCTGCCCCACCAAATTTCCCTTGCTGTCCCCCCACACTTCCTCCGCCCCATCCCCTCTTTCTTTTCTTCTTCTTTTCATCTCTTTTCCTTTCTTCTTTAAAGAAGCATCAATCTATGTTCCTCGAATGCAATTTTGTATGTACATCCATATACTCTTTTGCCTGTTATGTTCTGTCTAGCTGTAACTCATGACGTGGAACATTTGTAAAAGAGCCTTGGCTCAAAGGTATTTGTAATCCTAGAACTCAATAAATAAAATAAAATAAAAAAACTATTCCTCCCTCCCTCCTCTGCGAGCCCCTACCCTGTAGCCCCATGTGCCTGTCCCATGCTCTCTTGAAGCCCGACACTGTTTTAGACTCCACAGCCTCCTTTGGGAAGCTTATTCCATGCCTCCACCACCCTCTCAGTGAAGAGCCATCCTCTCATATTGCCACTGTAGTTTGTTCCCCGTAGTCTCAACCCATGCCCTCTTGTTTTAGTGTTTTCCTTCCTGTGAAATAAATATCCTGAACACACTCTGTTTATCCCTTTGACATATTTAAAGGTCTCTATCATGTACCCCCCTCCATTCTAGTCCTTCTAGTCTCCAATCTATACAGTTCCAATTCCCTACATCTCTGTTCGTACCGTTTGCCCTTCATCCCCTGGATCATCTTTGTCGCTCCTCTTTGTACCCTCTCATTTCATTTACTTTTATACTGGAGGGTAAGTGAGCAAAAATGCCCGTTTTCACAAATGTCCAGTGTCTGACATAATAGGTACAAGAATTACAAAATCCAAGGTACATGAACTACAAAGTCAATAGGAGTACATTGTATAAGAATTACAAAGTCAAAGGGAGTACATTGAATAAGAGTACAGCGATTGGGGTCACAGATTAAATGAGGAGTGCAAGACATATACATCTAGGTACAGTAAAAAGTAAGCTATGTACAATATGAACATCATATATATATATATATATATATATACACACACACACACACACACACACACACACACACACACTCACACACACACACATATACATGCATACATACATACATACATACACACACAGAAGGTGGAGTGTGGAGGAAATTGGAAGGCTGGAGAGGAAACACAAGAAAAACAGGGGGCAGGCAATAGAGAGCAAGGGAGATGAACCCAGTGAGGAGCATGTGGAAGAAAATGCCAAAAGATGGGAAACTGCCAGAAACGCAGTGAGCAAACCGCAGGATTTAACGAGTGGGCCTAGGGAAGGGACTAGTCATGGCAGTAGTAGGTAGATGATATGAGAATGTTCTCTTTGAGGGAGGTGTTGAAGGAGTATAAGGATCCACAAGCCTGAATTTCCAGAGGCAGTTTGTTGTAAAGCTTTGGGCCCCTGTGTGTGATAGAGTTCTGGGCAAGCTTAATCCTGTAAAAAGGGGTGTCGAAAACTAGGCTGGCGGCACCCCTGGTTGGCCGCCCAGGGGGGTGAGAACGGGAATAGTGAGATCACACTAGGAGGAAGAATATCGAGGTATACGTTGTGGAGGAAGAAAAGCATTTTTAGATGGAACCTTCCTTCTAAAGAGGGCCAGCCGAGGGAGGAGTATAAAGTACAGTGGTGTGTTTTGCAGGGGAGGCCTGTGATGATGCGGGCAATGCTGTTATATGTGATCCTGAGCTTGGAGTAAAGGAGTGATGTGGCCAGAGGGGGAGAAGACAACGGAACCATAGTCCAAGACAGGCAGGAGAAGAGAGCTGGCTAGACGAAGTCTGGAGGCGGAAATCAGGAATCTTCTGAGCCTATACAGAAGGCCGATCATGACATGGACCTTTTTTATTAGGTCGCTGATGTGGAGATTGAAGGAAAGGTGTGGGTCAAGGAGGAGTTCCAGGTATTTGAATTCCGAGACTTGTTCTATAAGGTTACCAGAGTTGTCAAAGAGTTCAAGGCCGTGGATGGGGGATTTTCTTGGTGCCGAGAAGATCAAAAACTTTGTCTTCTTGGAATTTAGGACCAGGCCATTCCCTGCAAACCAGGAGTGCATCATACTAAAATTGGACTGTAGATTATGGAGCATAGTGGTGGGCTTGATGTCGCTGCAGAAAAGAGCAGCATCGTTGGCGTAGAGGACTAGTTGGGAGGAGTGGCAGGCAGAGGGGAGATTGTTAATGAAAAGTGAGAAAAGAAGTGGGCCTAGGATTGTTCCTTGGGGGACCCCATATTTAATCGGACATTCAGAGGAGAGGTGCCCTTCTATAGAGGTCTTGTGGGGTCTCCCGGATAGGTATCCAACGACCCATTTGATGGCATTATCCAGAAAATTCAGGCCTTTAAGGGTATTTAGCAGAAGGGAGTGATCTACGAGGTCAATTGCCTTGGTCAGGTCCATGAAAGCGGAGTCGGTGTACTGGTCTTTGTCCATCGCTTTTACAACATCACTGGTTCTTTGCACAGGTATGGCCTTCAGAATTGGACTCCATACTCTAGGTGCGGCCTTACCATGGCTTGGTACAGGGGCATCAGAGCCTCCTTCCTTCTGCTAGTGATTCCCCTGCCTATACATGCTAGCATTCCATATGCTGTCCCTGCTACCCTGCTACATTCATTTCCCACCTTGAGGTCATTAGTCACCACTATACCTAGATCCCTCTCCTGCTCCGTAACCCTGACTTCACCCCCCCAAGTGTGTACCCTGCCTTCGGGTTCCCGTGCCCCAGGTGCATGACTGCACACTTCTTGAGATTGAATTTAAGTTGCCAGGTCTCTGCCCACCACTCCAGTGCCCCCAGGTCCTGCCTCATGTCCTCAATACCCTTTACAGAGTCGACCCTATTACAGATTTTCATATCATCTGCAAAGAGGACCACCTTTCCCTTCAGTTCTACTGCTATATCGCTGATGTAGATATTGAAAAGAAGCGGTCCAAAGACTGTCCCCCTGGGGCACCCTGCTTATCACCCTCCTTGTCCTGGAGTGCACCAAATTTACTACCACCCTCTATGTTCTGTCCATCAACTAGTTATGTACCCATCTAACAATTTTGTCCCCCTACCCCCATACCGTCCAGCTTGTTGACCAGTCTTCTGTGGGGTATGGTGTCGAAAGCCTTGCTGAAGTCCAGGTAGACTATGTCCACCACCCCTCCCCCCGGTCGATTACCTGCATCACCCAGTCAAAGAACTCAATCAAATTGGTCTGGCATGATTTCCCTATTGATAACCCATGCTGTCTGTCGTTCATCAGCCCATTTTCCTCCAGGTAGTCCATCACCCTCTCCCTGATGAGTGCCTCCATGACCTTACCCATCACTGTTGTGAGACTGACCGGGCAGTAGTTTCCCCTCAACTCCCTGCTCCCCCCCCTTGTGTATCGGTACTACTGTCACCTCCTTCCAGTCCTCCAGCACCCTACCGGAATCCAGAGATAGGTTGAACAGTTTCACCAATGGGGCAGCCAGTTCCTCTCTCAGTTCCTGGATCACTCTCGGAAGTAACCTGTCTGAACCCATGGCCTTGTCCACCTTCAGCTTGCCAAGCTTCTCCCATACCCTCTCCACACTGAAAGGACTCATGTCCACCACCGTGCCCCCTCCTCTCCTCCTTAGCTTGGGGCCCCTGCCTTCTCTCTCCTTCATAAATACCGAGCAAAAGTACCTATTTAGTTCCTCTGCTTTTTCCCCAACCTCTTCCAATGACTTCCCACCCTCACCCCACAGCCTTGCAACCCCCTGTTCAGTCTTCCTCCTTTTTCCTACACATCTAAAGAATGTTTTGTCCCCTTTCTTGGTCTGTTTTGCTATTTCTTCCCTCAGTGTTGGCCTTCACCCTCCTTATTACCTTCCCTGCCTCCACATTTCCCTATGAACCTGTATGTCTCCTTCCTTTTGTGTTCTCTTGTATTCCCTGAAATCCCTCCTCCTACCCCAACCACTCTCACAACTTCCCTAGTAAACCGGAGTGGTCTCCTTCGCCTTGTACCCTTCCTAACCTTCCTAATACACATATTTATTTATTTGTTTATTTAGCTATTGTTAACCAGGTAAGTACATTAGACAAGACATTTGCCTATTATCAGGTACGACCCAGGAGAGTACAGGAAATGCAGTTCACATACATAGGCCAACATAATACAGATACAATCAGATTACCGATTCAGGAAAAGCATTACACATACAAAATAGGAGCACATAGTAGAACATGTCTATAGAGATACGAGCAGTACAATTTATACAGTTAGAGGTGCAATAAATACTATTATCTACAACTATAGGAGCTCTGAGGAGTGAAGCACAGTCAGGGGCATGCCCAGATTACAGGGTGGGGCATTGTATGCACAGCCAAACCCCACGCAATCCGGCAAGTCAAGAAGAAAGTAGGGGAACAGTGCCGGGGGTCAGGTGCGATTAAGGAGGCTTGGTACAACCACACGCTGAGGAGAGCTTAAGGTGATTCCATAGGGAGGATCTGAGGCATGCCTGTGAGGGGGAGGAGCGGACCTGTACTGGAAGCGAGTTCCACAACCTGGGTGCACACGAGGCAAAGTCTCTGTCTCCCATTTGTGTGCTAGTGGCAGGTATCTTAAGGACAGCCAAGCCCAGGAACCTAAGGGAATAGTGAGAGGAGGCAGCCAGCACAAAGAGCTCTGCCAGCCCTGGGGGGGTGCCAGTGCGAAGAACCTTGCCCGTAAGCACCCCTGAACAAAGTCTAAGTAATTGGATGAAGAGAGCCAGTTCAGCTTGTTGTACGGGTCACAGTGATGGATAAGACGAGGGGAAGCAACAGCAAAGCAGCAGATATTATTATAGGAGACAGACCACCTACCAAGGTGCGCTTTGGAGATGCAAGCAAACAGAAGGAGCCCGTAGCAGAGGGAGGGAAGGAGCACACCTCGAGCCAGTGCCAGATATGCTGCGGTGGTGAGGTTGCTCTTTGCTCTGTAGGCCATACACACATTGCAGTTAACAGCTTTGCATACATTCTGGATATGTTGCCCAAGGTCAAGCTGTGGGTCGAGTGTCACTCCAAGGTATTTGAAGGTGCCAGTGACATGGACTGGAGCACCATCAATTCCAGTGAAACACAAAGGGGTAGGAGAGGCCGTGATCTTAGCCAGGGACCCAAAGAGCATGGCCTGAGTTTTTTTTAAGATTGAGAACCAGCTTGTGGGATGAAATCCAGGTTTGGATGCTCCTGAAATCCTCACTCAATTGGCAGTTAATGACCCCTATGTCCCGAGAATGAGTAAGGATGACCAGATTGTCTGCATACAGGATGGATCTGCAGTGGACAGTGGAAGCGGGTAGGGCATTAACAAAAATGGAGAAGAGCAGAGGCTCCAGTACTGAACCCTGGGGGACTCCTGTGGATATGGTAGTGGTGCTCGAGAGCACCTTACTGTATTTGACCTGTTGTTGTCTACCTTGTAGGTAGTTGGAGAACCAATGGAGTACCGGGGGCGAGGGACACAGACTAAAGGACCTAAACTGAGAGCAAAGCAGGGTATGGTCTACAAGGTTGAAAGCCTTGGATAGGTCTATGAAGACAACACCAGAGAGTTTACCCTGGTCCATAACTGTTCTGATTCCGGAGGAGACTGAGACTTGGGCAGAGGATGTACTATGCCCTTTCCGAAAGCCATGCTGCGCTGGCGACAGTAGCTCATGGTACTGAATATAATCCGAGAGTTACACGGCCACCACTTTCTCAAGTGGTTTACTGACCGCAGACAAAATGGCTATCGGACTATAGTTGTCTAGCATTTTAGGGTTGCCCTGCTTTAGAACAGGGACCATCCTAGACACCTTCCATATATCAGGGATAATCCCAGATGTTAGGGGCATGTTGAAAATATGGGCCAATGGGGAAGCAATGAAGAAGGCACCAAGACGGAGGAGCTTAGGTTCCATACCATCATGGCCAGCACTGGAAAAGGGGGAGAGACCAGAGAGCAATCTCTGCATCTCTTGTGCCATCACTGCCTTAAAGTAGAAGAGCAGATGGGAGACTGAGGCCAATGTTGGGGTAGTGTCCAGGTCACAACTAACACGTCCACTAGTGGGGCATGGAAAGGTACTGTAAATGCAGACACGTCAGAGAAATGCAAGTTAAATGCATTTGCAATGGCAAGAGGACTGTTGCAGTTAGAATCATTGATGAGTATTTCAGTGGTCTCACAAGAAGAGGAACCACTTCCAATGTTTCTAATGTTCCTCCAGAAATGCCTGGGGTCCTTAGCTGAATTCAGCAGTGCAGCTTTGCAGAATTCGCTTTTAGCAGTACAATTGGCTTTTTTACACTCATTTCTGAGCCTCCTGTACTGCTGAAATATGGCCTGGTCCATCGTGACCTTAAACTTGGCCCAGCACTTGTCTCTGGTCTTCATGAGGACAAGGAGGCTCCCATGCAACCACTTGGTAGCAGACCTCTAACCCTCTGCCTAATGAGGACTTGCATTTCACAGACCCCTATTGCTGCCTTTACACAATGTTTTGCTTTCTTACAACTCAGACAGGCAAATACTGCCATGCATTCAGGCCCCTCAGGTAGTAGCTAGTGGTCTGCATAACTGTCCCACTGCAATCTCTGATACATGTTGCATTATTGTCTTTTTTCCTCAAGGCAAACTAAGTGTGAGTGTTCATATTCTAAATTTACTCAATTGTATTGTCTTCTTTTCTGTAACTGTACATTTGTTTGTATTTGCTATTTGTATTTTTCTGTATTTCTCCACCTCCCCCAGGGCGCATCTGGAATCGAGCGGTACCCTGCTCAATATGCCTACCTGGTAAAACGTTTAAATAAATAAATAAAAATGAGGGGGGCATGCTTATCCTGCAGTGATCTGAAGGCACTGAGAAAGTGACCAACTGCTGTGGAGGAGTCCTGGGCATTCCACACCTCAGTCCAGTCAGTATGCAGGAGATAATCATAAAATGAACCGAGGTCGATCCTGGAGAAGTCCCTAACCTAAATGATTTTATGAGGAATTTTCAGGGAGGGAATCTTCCATATGCAGTACACTGGGGAGTGGTCAGAGATGGAGCCAGAAAGGATACCCTGTTGGACAAGACGCAGTCCAGGAGGGAGCATGACGCTCCAGTGGATGACCACCTTGTTGGTTTCTTGATGAGTTGAGACAGTGAGAGCCCAGCAAGCAGAGGCTCATACAACTTGCTATTCCCACCAAGCCAGTCTAAGTTTAGATCACCCAGTATCATTAGCTCATTATGCCCAGTCATCCAACCAATGGAATCAAGGAGGTAGGACAACCCCGATGTGCCCCCCGTTGAGGGATTATATGTACATACAGTATAATGTGTAACTTCTTTGGTTTCCCAAGTAGCAGTACTATGTGTAGTATTTCACAGGGAGACTGCAGTGGCTGTTGGCAGGACAGAACTGACAGGTTGAGGTGGTTCTGTAGTAGACCAGAATGCCCCTCCCACCTCCCTTTATCTCTGTCGGTCCAACCTGACAAGATCATAGCTGGGAAGCGAAAAGGCCGAGTCCAGGATTGATGGTTTCAGACAGGTTTCAGTTATGCCAAGGATGTCAGGTCTGTGGTGAGTTGCCCAAGAAAGAAGTTCAGTCAGGTTAGGCAGGAGACTATGGATATTTAGGTGGGCTATTTTTAGCCCTTTGCCAGACATCCAGCCCTTGGTGAGGATGAGGCTTGATAGGGAGGACCCTGGTTGGGCTCGATGTCTCCTGCCAGGACAAGGGTCACCAGTAGGAGTCAAAGGAGATGCCTTGGGGGGGAGGGCATCGCTTGCAGGTGGCTTGCGGCCATAACGCCTAACCATTGTGACAGGACCTAGGATGCACCTAAGATCAAGACAGCAGATAGTCTGGGGAGACTGTCTAGCACAGGCTATTAAGTTGGAGAAGGTGAAGTCTGACTCCCCGTGCTGGCCATATGCGACCCAGGGGGCCCCTAACAGGAGAAGTGCTGCCACCAGTAGGCAGAGGGAGGCTAAGCACAGCAATCAGACCAATGGTGAGGGAACATATGAGTATGATGGGCGTAGCCCGCTTTAGGAGAGGCTCGAGGACCCCCATGCCAGTGCCAGAGCCTAGTCCAAGGTCAAGCAAAGATGATGGGTTAAGGGGACCCCAGGAGGGGGGATCAGATGCACTGACTCACTGGCCCCCAGAACTACCCAGTCAGCAACTAGGAGGCGACTGACCAACAGCCGTCCCTACCACCAGTCAGTGAAGAGCACCCTCTTAAGTGAGTGCATCGTTGCAGCAAGTAGAACACCCTCCCTTACGTAAGAGCACAGCTACAGCCCTTAACTAAGGAGTACCAAGCTCCTCAAAGGGATCCTCCACTGTGGCCAAGTTGCAGGGACCATATCACAAAGACGATAAGCAACTGTACCAGGAAAGGGATGCTGAAGTAAATCAAGCAGGCAGTAGTTATATGAGCAGTTATTGAGAGCCAGTACACAAAATTAACAATGAAACCACACCACTCTGGGTGGGATCAGCTAGGTTGAGACCTGGGAAGGGACAGAAATGGTTAAAACGCATTGTAAGCCCCACAGGCCTCCCTCACCCAGTCCCTAATAGCTCCCCATAACTCTTCCACATCATTTATCTTTTCCATACCCTCTATCCCCTCCTTCACTATACTTCTCAACATGCCAAAGTCTGCGCTCCTGAAGGCCAGCACTGTTGTGTTTGTACGGTGCATGTCCCTACCTGCTCTCACCTTGAACCTGACAGTCCTGTGGTCACTACTTCCCAGTTTCTCCCCCACCACTACCTCCTCCACATTTTCCCATTTGTTAAGTCCACATCTATTAGGTGGTTTCCCCTAGTTGGCTCTTTGACCAACTGTTGCAGGAACACCCCCTGTAGTGTCTCCATAATCCCTCAACTTCTAGCCGAGGCCACCTCCGAGATGGACCAGTCTATATCAGGAAGGTTCAGGTCCCCCACCAGAAGCATCTCCCCCTTGAGAGTCATCCCCTCGATTGCCTGTGACATCATCCTGTCCTGTTCTTCCACTTGCGACTGTGGTCTGTAGACAACTCCTAGTCTCAAAGATTCCCCAGCCCTTCTGCTCAGTGTTACCCAAAGTAGTTCAGTTTCCCCTTCCCCTTCCCCTTCCTGCCCCTCTGTAACCTTTATGTCCTCCCCGATGTATAGTGCCACCCCCTTCTTGTCTCTCCTGTCCCTCCTGAACAATTTGTAGCCAGGGATAGTCGTCTCCCACATGTGATTGTTTGGTCACCATGTTTTCATGATCGTAGTTATGTCCAGCCACTTCATGCACAATGATGGCTACTAGTTCCTCCATCTTATTTCTACACTCCTGGCATTGACTGCTAAACCCCTCCACCATAGTTCTCTTTCCCTTCCCCTGCATAAGTACATGCCAGAACCTAGTATATTAACCCTTACTTGGGGGGGGCTAGAGCCCCCCCTTCTCAACTGCATTTATCTGTGGTTTTACTCCCCCCCCATTTAGTTTAACTCATATGCTTTTTCAAAGAACTCCCCCAGCCTACATTTTAGTACTGCTGCCCCTTCTCTGTTAAGGTGCAGCCTGTCCGGGGCAAAGAGACTCTCATCATCCCATGTTGCCCCCACCCCAGTCCCCCACCAGCCCACCCCATCTGCTTACACCACCTATCCGACCAGTTATTGAATGCCACCCTTTTTTCCTTCACCACCATGGCACACTCCTAGAGTACCATAACAGTCTCTTTTTCCTTTTGCTTTTATTCACTTCTTTCCAACAGAGGTTGGTTGCCTTAATTATGCCCTCCCTTATTTTTCACCACTGTTTCTCTGCCCCTCCTTGGCAATCCGCCTACTAGGCAGTTTCTGAGGCAGTCCACCATTGCTTTAAAATCTGCCCTCCTAAAATCCAGGACCCTCATCATTGTGTGGTTTGCCTCCTGTCATAATGTTAAACCACACTGTATGATGATCACCGGTACCCAGGAGACTGCTCAATATGACGTCTGCAATGCTATTCCTGTCTGTAAGTACAAGGTCCAGCACTGCCCTATCCCTAGTGGGTTCATTGACTAGCTGCCTGAGAAAAGCCCCTTGTAAGGAGTCAAAGATGGCCCTGCTTCTTGCTGATGCTGCAGTTGGGATGCTTCAGTCCACATCTGGCAGATTGAAGTCCCCAGCTAGAAGCACCTTCCCATTATTTGCCATTCTGATGATGTCTTCCTGCTTCAACTATGCAAAGCAAAATATGGACTATCGATAAACAGCGTCAGTGGTTCAGCAGGTTGCACACTTGCCTCTGAGGCCAAAAGATCAAAAGGCTGTGGGTTCTATCCCACACCAGGCACTTGGGTTAAATCCCAATACTGACACTATAGTGCAGCATGAGGGGGTGCTGCACTCCTGAGGTGCCATCTTTCATATAAGACATTAAACCGCAGTCCCATCTGCCTGTTCTGGAGGTAGTTCAGATGGACATTAAAGATTCCATAAATGCCATTACTTTGTAATCCAATTCAGGTAATTTTCTAAAGGTCATTACAGGAAAGTGAACTACCTGAAGATTGGAAAACAGCTCATGTGGTACCAATTCATAAAAAGGGTTCTAAGTCTGACTGTAGTAATTATAGACCCATTAGTCTGACTAGCATTATTGGTAAAGTACTTGAGTTTATTTTTAGAGACGGATTGGACCCATATTTACAAGAAAATGGGTTAGTGGATATTTATCAATACGGTTTTAAAAAAAGGAAGGTCTTGTTTAACAAACTTGATCCATTTCTATGACCCTGTGAGTAAAGCTTTGGACAGGAATATATCTGTTGATATTCTATTTGTAGGCTTCAAAAAAGCTTTTGATTATGTATCCCACTAGGAAATTATCAATACCCTTAACGAATTAAAGGTCGATAATAGTATTGTCAGGTGGATTACAGCTTGGTTACCAAATAGGAAAGAGAGAGTCTGTATAAAAGCATACAACTCTAGGTGGGCTCCAGTTTCTAGTGGGATCCCTCAGGGATCTGTGCTAGGTCCAATTCTCTTTGTAACACTCATGGCATCCATTACTTGTACATCTACGGCTTGGATAACTAAGTTTGCAGACGATTTAAAGACTGGGGCAGTAATCCTAAATGAAAGTGATGCTGGCATATTTCAGGAAAACACTGACATCATAGCTAGATGTGCAGGTGAAAAAAATTGAAGTTTAATATGAATAAATGTAAAATCATGCACCTCGGTAAGAACAATCGTATATTTGATTATGAGATGAATGGGTGTAAACTACAGAAAACTGTTGCCGAAAGGGACTTAGGAATTCAGATAACTAGTGATTTGTCATTTTCTAGCCATTGCACCAATGTAGCCAAGAAGGGATACATAGTACTTGCAGCAATAGGGAGGAATATCAAAAGTAGAGCTAAGGAGGTGGAGGTGCCCTTGTATGCATCACTGGTGCGACCGCATCTGGAGTACTGTGCTGGGTTCTGGTCTCCCTACCTCAAGAGAGATGTCAGTAGGTTGGAGGGAGTGCAGAGAAGAGCAATTAGGTTATTATATGGAATGAGCAATTGGTCATATGACGAGAGACTAAAACAAGCAAGATTGTATTCCTTGCAGTATTGGAAACACAGAGGGGATATGTGCCTGGTGAATAAGGCATTCAAGGAAACAGACCTCTGAGAGTGTGTTGGTTTGGAAAGAAGACTGGATTTAAAAACAAATAGGGGGCACAAATGTCAATTAAAAGGGAAAACTATTCTAAAAATCAGAGAGGTGGATGGTTTCCTCAGCTAGTCGTGGCACAGTGGAATTCATTGCCAACAAATGTGATATCTAGTTACTCTATGGACCAATTGAAACATTTACTGCATGAATTTAGTGGAGATCGCCATTTTAAAATATTATTATAGTAGTGCATGTTATAAAGGCGAACGCTAATTATACCTGTTTTACATCTTATGTATCTTAGTTCTTGAAAAGAGTAGGGGAGTTTTATTGAAAATCACAAAAATGAAACATAACAATGAATACATTATCAGTTCAAACATCAAAATTAATTTAAATATCTCATCACCCATTATCCCCACCACCAATCACAACACACATAAGCTCTCATTTTTATTTTTTAATTTTTTCTTTCCAAGCCTCTTATTTGTATTTCAGAAAGAAGGAGAGCCCCGTTCACCATTTTTTTACTTTAGCTAATGGGTGAAATTTGCAATCTGATTCATAAATACTTAAAAATCCTGATTTGCATACTTTACTGAAAGCTATATATGGCATATGTTGTCTTATTACCCACTGGCATCCGGCTTGCTATAGATAATATTTTATACATGCAAAAAACACGTTAATTCCCTCATGTAAAGAGAAGGGCAATTTCCCTGGTGTCCTTTCCACCATTCACTAAAAATACCACTAACAGCTTAATCTGGTTCAATGTCAGTTGGCATCCATCTGTATCCCCCTCCCCCGGGACAAGGCTGAAAATAGGCAGAATTGGGAAGTCCTCGTTTCCTGGTCAACAAAAACTAAATAAAATAACACAGTATAGCTATAAGCAGAAATGGCAGAACTGTTCTAATTGGTATAATATTAGTATCAGCGAATCATTTGTGGGATGAACAGCCAAATGTACTTTAATATTTATAACACTAGTAACTATTGATGTGTTTATATTTTATGTCTCACTGTAAATGTTTGATTTTTTTTTTTTTTATTAGTGACCCCGTAGTACATACAAACATATGAAAATGGCAGTAGACACAGGCCATACGGTCTATCGAGTCTGCTTGAGTGTGCAGCTCCCAGTCTAATCTACTGCAGCTGCCCCCACCCCTTGCCCATCCAATTTATCGCTCCCTTCTGCTGACTCCCCCCTCCCCAGCTTCCCCCAGTTTTGACCTTATCTTTGAACCTGTCCCACCCCCTCTTAAAACTGCCCTCAGAATTCAATGATATCACCTCCTCTGCCAGTGTGTTCTACCTCACTACCACCCTTTTCTTGAAGTAGTGCCTCCTGATTTCCTTCCTGAATTTTCCACCATTCAATTTCAAACTGTGTCCCCTTGTGTCCCCCACCCCCTTTTAATATAACTATACCCTCAGTACTAATTCTATTTATGCCCTTTAAGTATTTGAAAGTCTCAATCATATCCCCTCTCTCCCTTCTATCCTCCAGGGAATAAATGTTGAGCTCCACCAGTCTTTCCTCATATGGTTTGTCCGCCAGCCCAAGGATCATCTTTGTTGCCCTGCGCTGGACCCCCCTCCAGTAGTTTGACATCCTTCTTTAAATAGGGACAGCAGAACTGCACACAGTACTCCAAGTGAGGTCTCGCCAATGACCTGTACAGTGGCAGAATGGCTTTCTCTCTCCTAGAGGTGATTCCCCTGGCAATGAACCCCAGCATCTTATTAGCCTTGGCCACCACCTTCCTCCACTGCGCTGAGTGATCCATGTCCCCTGTGACTAGTACCCCCAGATCCTTCTCCTCCACTGAAGTGGATAACTGCATACCTCTCAACCGCTATGAATTCCGGATTGCGCTGTGATTTTCACACTCAAATTTACTCTTGCTCCTCACAAGTTTACCAATGTTCCTCATAATGTTAGAGCTCTTTCTGGACACGCAAACTATTAAATCATTGAACTAAGCTGATAGAAACATTCCTTATCACTTATTATATGGGGTCCACCATCTGTAAACATAATGTTATTTAAAATAAGAAAGTGTTCCACATTCTGACCCTTTGCTATGATTTTTCAAGGCCAGTGCTATGATTTTTTAATGCCCAGAGGTTGAGAGTTATGGATAACTGTACTCCCCCCAGCCAGTAGCAGTTCCAATAGTGATGTCATTACTTGCAAAACTACAAAAGGCTAGTGTTTCAACTGATCTACACCCTTGAAAAAGTGCTGTCTTGGCAGAAAATGGCATTGGGTGATTTGCACAGGCTGCAGAGGTTCACTCTCACCAAACTGTATGTACAGCACTTTATCTTTTATGTGAAATTGTAAGTAATAAAAGCTTTTGTACTGCAATTTCTTTGTCCCTGTCCTCCAAAATTGGGTACTGGGGGGAGTGTGAGGTTTCTTTGATTTGCTGTGTTAGTTTGTACCTATTGCACACCCATTTTACATATGTGACCCTGTTGTTTCTTAACTCCCCCTATTGTTCCCCACTGTTCCTCTACCTCTTCCTGGCAATCCGCTCATTAGGCAATTTATGAGGCAGTCTTCTGTTTCTTTAAAATCCACTCTCCTAAAGTCCAGGACCCTCATCCTCATGGTATGTGTCTGCTCCTTTCTTAATGTTAAACCACACTGCACGATGATCACTGGTACCCAGGGGACTGCCCACCATAATGTCTGCAATGCTGTCCCTGTTTGTAAGCACTAGGTTCTGCACTGCCCCATCTGTAGCGGGTTCATTGACTAGCTGCCTGAGAAATGTCCCTTATAGGGAGTCCAGGATGGCCCTGCTACTTGCTAAAGCTGCAGATGAAAAACTTCAATCCACATCTGGCAGACTGACGTCCCCAACTAGTAGCACATCCCCCTTATTTGCCATCCTGATAATGTCTTACCTAAGTACCTTATCCAACTACTCCTCTCCTTGTGCTGGAGGTCTGTATACAATCCCTGTATGAATACCAGCCCCAGCTCATCTCTGCAGAACAACCCACAGCACTTCCAGACCTTCCTTTTCTTCTGCTTGCCCCTGTATTTCCATATTTTTGATTCCCTCCCTTACATATAGTACAACCCCTCTTCCCTTCCCTATCTGTCATGAACAGAAAGCAGCCTGGTATGGCCATATCCCAGTCATAACTGTCAGTGCACCACAACTCCATTATGGCCACCAAATCCAGGCTAGTCTCCTCCACGATGCCCTCCAGGTCCTGAATTTTATGTCCCAGACTCCTAGCATTGTCAGACATGGCTCTCCATATCTTACTCCCTCCATGACTGTCTCCCTGCTACCCCCCCACCTCTGCTGCTCCCTGAAGCTCCCAATGACCTCTCTCTTCCCTTGTTATCCTTTCCACTTCCTGTATATTTTACTCCTTTATTCTTGCACCCCCCCTTGTTCTCTGCATTGTCCCCTCCCCTTTGCTCTTGTGACACTGCTCTGGGGGAGATTTGTCTCCTTGGGCCCTCCTTCCTTGTTTCTTCCTTATGTGGGAAGAGGACAATTTTTGTCTCCCTTGCTATTACATCCTCCCCCTTCTAGTTTAAATGCTCATCCAAGTAACATTTAAACCTCCCACTAAGGACTGTGGTGCCCCTCCTGGAAGGATGCAGGCCATCTCTCTTAAAGAGGCCCATATTATCCCAGGCTGGTCCCTGGTCCCCAGTGTAGCTGAAGCCCTCTTCTATGCACCTTCTCTCTTCAACCAATTGTTAAAAGCTTTAGTGAGCAGTGCCCTATTATCTTCCTTCCTTATAAATTTCCTATACTTCCCAGAGTGTTGCCTACACCAACTTTAATGGAGCTTATCTGATAATGACAATGGTGGCTGAACCCTTTGGCTCTCTTTCCTGGAATTTTTAATATTCAGGTAAAACCTTCCTCCTGCTCAGATCAGTGTAGGATACTCAAATGCAGCAGCAAACACCTGAAAGAATATCTATGCCACATTGTGCTACTTTTATTGCTACTATCTGGGAATATCCATCCAAATCTGGGCCTTCCAACACTCACAACTGAACCTCAAAGTTATGTCAGGCCACTCACAATAGGCTCTATGAATATCTGCAGCCTCCTTCCTAAAATGGATTTCCTTAATGCCTGTTTTTTACATCATAACCCTGACATCCTTTCAATGGTAGAGATCTGGCTCTCTCCTAACATTGCTGATGCATCAATTTTGATCCCAGGCTATACTGTGTACAGGATGGATTGTCTAACCAAACGCAGGGGCCGATGTGCAATCTACATAAGGGAGGACCTGTAAGCTTTCATACTGCCTCTTCCAGACGTTGGGACCAACCTGCAAGTTTTAGCTTTAAAAGCGTTAGTTTAAAAAATTTTTAGATGAATACTTATTAAGTAAAAGCTCCAACAGATAACCTCACTATGAGTGGGAGACAATTTAATGGGCATTTCACCTACTTTGTCTAAATGCACCAAGTTAAGCCAAGTTGGGAAGCACAATAAAACCCTCACAGTTCTCTCGGTGCGCATTCCACCTGTTCAGAAGACCCCTGGGCTAAACTCGCTGATGGAATGCCTCAGTGCCTTGAACTTAAACAATGAAACAGTGCTGCTGGGTGACTTGAATGCCAACTGGCTCGCACCAGCCTCTAGTCCCTATAGGGATGCAGTTTCCGCTGTGCATCTTTCCCAGCTTGTCAATTCTCCTGCCAGAATAAATTACAAGACTGGCACCTCCACATTGCTTGACTGGGTCTTGTCTAATAGACCGGACCAAATCTCTCACGTCATGTTGCTCCCAGATGTACATAGTGACCATTTGCCAGTTCCATTTCACTGGGCTAACAACTTCTCCAGCCTCCCACCGAAAACAATTATCCACAGGGTCCTTAAACATGGTCACCTTGAATTGCTAAAAGCCGACCTTCGCCGGCAAAACTGGTCAACAGTCTACTCTTCCAGTTCTGTTGATGCAGCCTTAAACCAATTCATCCTGCTGTTTAATAGGGTGTGTACCAGCATGCTCCGCTAAAAATGTGCAAAATCAAAGGTTACAACAACCCCTGGTTCATGCCTGAACTTCTTGAATGGATGAAATCAAGGGATCGCCAGTGGCATACAGCCAGAGCTATGGTTAAACAAGTGGACATTCATGCCTACAAAAGAGCCCAGAACAACTGCACTAGGGCCACATGCACAGCAAAAAAATCAATATTACAAGGAAGCCCTCACTCACATTTGGAGTGATGGTAGACAATTCTGGACAAACCTTAAAGAAGTCACTGGCAAGTACACAAAGTCAGCCTTCAGTATGCTGAACATTGAAGGTGTACCCACAACAGACTCCAGTTCCATTGCGATTTCTCTCATTGAAGCCTTCTTAGATCTCAGCAGCATCCTCCCCCTGATTTCTTCCTCCAAACATCCTCATCCTCTAAACCAAGCCCTGTAGCCCTACCAGTCTTTTAGCCCCTGCTCCACTTTAGAACCATCTCTTGTGATGAGGCTAGGAAATATCTCCATAAGGTTCTGGGTAAGTCCCGATTCAGTAGTGTCTCCCTCGACCTCAAATTTGTGGCTGTTACCCTAGAAAAATTTCTGGCACCACTAACACACATAATCAACACTTCACTCAGACTTTCTCAGTTCCCATAGTTATGGAAAGCAGCCATGGTGACACCCATTTTCAAGAGTGGTGATCGAACCTCACTAGGTAACTATTGGCCCATCGCAATACTCCCGCCTTTATCTAAAGCTCTTGAAAAAATAGTTTCTGACCAATTAACTGAATACATAGAAAAGGACAATATACAGTGCCCATAGCAGCATGGGTTTTGTAAAGGACACAGCAACACTACTGCATTGCTAGAGTTTACCAGTTATATTCACAGTTCCCTGGATCATGGTGCACTAGTCAGCGCCACATTCATCGCTCTTTCAAAGGCATTTGACACAGTTAATCATGACCTTCTAGTCGAGCAGCTTGCATCTATTGGTCTGTCTAATGATACAGTCACCTGCTTTAAGAGCTACCTCACAAATCGCTCTCAGCAAGTTAGGATTGATAATGTCCTATCCGACAGTAGACCCACTCGCTCCAGTGTGCCCCAGAGCTCCATCCTGGGCCCCATTTTATTCAGTTTGTTCCTAAGCAGGCTCCCGCTCACCAGTAGCTGTCTGATTCTGCTCTATGCAGATGATACAGTCCTGTATACAAGTCACCCCGATCCCTTTACCTTGGAACGCAAGCTCCAGGCCAGCTTTACTACAGTTGAAAGATGGTTCAGAGAACAAAAACTCACTATGAACTATAAAAAAACAAAGACCTTGTTGTATTCCAGTCCCCAGAATAGGCATCATTCGCACCCACTCAATATAACAAACAAATCTGGGACTACATTGGAACTCATTCAGCATTTAAAATATTTGGGGGTCACGACAGATAGCACTATGTCATATGCTTACCACATTGAAAATGTTGCAAAGGCTGTGAAGATCTGTATCAGTTTGCTTTATAGACATAAGCAAAGTCTTACCCCGGAGGCCCTAAATCTCGCTATCCAGAGTTCAGTGGTCTCTCTTGTTGATTCTGGCATAGTAGTCTACGGCTCAGCTATGGACACAGCCCTCCACCATATAAAAGTCACTCTAAATAAAGCCTGTTGACTCTTAACTGGCTCCGCACAGCTTACACATACATGTGACCTATATAACCAGGCTAACTGGCTCCAGTTCACAGGTAGGCTGAGGTTCCAGACATGCCCCCTGGCCAAGAAAGTGTGATTGGGCCTCATGACAGTGGGCATCCAGAAGCTCCTTATTCTCTATGAAAACAGCTGTTCCACCAGAAGCTCAAATAGCCCGGTCTTTCAAATTCCTAGGCATCACACCTCCCTTGGTCTAAGAGCTTTTACCCACCGTGCTCCCAAATGGATTAATAATCTTCCTCCTGCCACCTCCTCTATAACAGCACTAGGCCCCTTCAAACATGAGCTCCAAAAAACATCTCAATGTTAATGCCAGCTGTGACTGCTTCCCTTAGCCCCTCAATGCTGTTTTGCTTCATGCCTAGGCAGCACTCCCTTGTGACCACATGGCCCCTAGTAAACTGCGCTTATTTCTCTCCTGTCCTGTGTCTTAATGTAATCTAACCCTTCCCTTCCTTCCTCCATCAAGATTCCCTCTTACCCACCACCCCCTCTTTTCTCCTACTATCCTCGCCCCATCTGCCTTCAGCCCCAACCCCCAAAAGCTTCAACAAGGCCTTCCTGGGCTGATGCTTCTCTGCTTCTTGAGTGGGTATGGCCGCCCTGGGCTACTATAATCCCTGTACAATGCCCTCCATCCTGACAACATAGTCTGCTGCAGTACCTCTTTCTGCCTGTCAGGCACCCCCAGTCTGAGTTGTCCTCTCTCTCCCTTAAACTGTTTAACCCTCTCAGATACTCTTTGTGCTTATAATAGCCTGTTCACTTAGTCCACTGTCTTTGTCTTCTTGTTTATATTTAGATTTATACTTAGACTCCTGTTTGTTATTAGCCTGCACTTACAGCTGTACTGTATGCCTAAATGACTTTTTTTTTAAAGTCAATGTTAATGTATTTCTGATGTGGAACCTATGTAATGAGCTTGTTCTCAAAGGTGTTAATCTGAGATCACAAATAAAAAATTTAAAAGATAATCTCGCTAGCCCTACAGAGGTATCACCTTGGCAAATGCCACTGTGCATGCTACCTGCTAAAGGACCCTCCCCAGCTCCCTGAAATTACTCTGTACTACTACCTACCCCTTGCCAGGTCATTTTTCCCAGTGTGGACAATGACATCTAGCTTGCTGCCATCTCCTGCCACCCTAGTGATCCTCTGGATCTGCTCCCCATTCCTCCAAACTGAAGCAGCAGGGAGGCTTGTCACCTCCCTCTTCCTTCCATCTCCCACTCCCAAGTCTATCCCATTGATGATAAAGGATCCCACTAGTAGCTGCTTCCTCTTGGGCTTGGGCCTCTTCCTCTTGGGCTTAGGCCTCTTCCTACCTCATTGGGACCTCCCTTTCTGTGGACCCCCCTACTCCCATTCACTGCTGTGGATGTCTTCTCCTGGCTGCCCTGTCCCACCAATCTGGTGAAGGTCCGGCAAGCACGGTATGGTGAAGTATGGACTGCACGATGCACCTGGGTGTGCATTTATCAAATAACTACCCATTCCCCGTTGTGTCTTAGTGCTTAACAATTAAAAATTAATTAAAAAAAGCTAACTTTACTACTCACTTTTTTTTTATGTTCGGTTAAAGCAGCAGTGCACTGAAGTTGAGCAAACAATTTACTGCCACCTGAGGACCACAGGTGGTACTGTAGTGGAGGAACTGCAGAGGGCGCGGAGGATGCCAGACATGATCTGCACTGCCACACCTTGCATGTGCATGTGCTTATATTCCCCAGTACGTCTTAAGTCTTCAGGGTCTGGGAGCATTAACAAGGAAACCCCCCAGGATGATGCAGGATAATGGGGCACACTTGAGCCCTGGCATGAGTGACCCCCCCGGCCTAGAGGTCCTCATCCAGGAAGGCAGACACCTTGCCTTGTGTGGACAGGGGGTAAGCCTCACCTTGTGGGGTGCATGGGGCTGGACAAAGTCAGTTATGGAGCTGGATGGGAGCTGCCACAAGGGGGTAGCACCAGAGAGAAGGGAACATAAAACTAAATATTTAGAAAAGCAACTAAATCCGCTCTTTTTCAAATTGCCCCTAGAACCATGACGAATCCTTACCTGCCCCTAATTCATATGCTGGCAGTATTTTGTTTTGTAGTTACCCCTATTTTGGAAGGGAAGGGCTCATATTTTGGCTTCATGGAGCCAAGCCAATCCTTTCCACTTACTGGTACCTCCTGAAACTGCAATCCGGCTCCAGCCCTCCCCTATCCTAGAACATTTTGTGATCTTACTATATGGAGAGCATGGGGGCACGCTCCATAGACATGACTAGGACAGTTTTTAAACTCTGTTTTTAGTATTTTAAATTGCCACCGTGAACACATCAAGGGCACTGCTCAGCTAACAAGAGCAGTGAGACTGGGCTTTTCATGACAGCATCTCCAGTCTAGACTTAGTTTAAGAACATGGTCATAGTGTCGCAGATATTTGTAACAGGTTTCTTCCGCTTAAAAAGACCAGAGTAAGGGGTACTAGATGTGACTGGTTTATCCCTGAGCTTATAAAACAACTTAGGATCAGGGATAAGAAGTGGGCCAACTATAAAAAACAAAAGACCCCTTAATTCTGTAGGAATATAAAACTCTAAGAAATCTATCCAAGTCCTTAGTAATTAATAATTTTAGGTTTAGGCAACAGCAGGATTTTGAAATTCTAAAAAAATTGGGAACACCCTCAATAATTTAATTGGTAAATCTCAGAAATCTATACAGTTGGAGAACCAGTGGAAAACATGTTGTGAACCTCAGGAGCTTGCAAATTTCTTCAATGAATTTCTTTGAAACTTAGAATGATATACAGTATGTCAAATTTTATTAAGTTATCCCAGTCATCGATCACCGATTTAGATTATTCTGTGTCTGGCCATCTTGCTCCTGAACCATAAGATGTTATTTTCACATTCTTTCACCATTGGAAGTAGCTGGGTATTGGAGGACTATGAATCCTAGGCCATCAACTGGGGTAGATGGCATTGATTATATAGAGAATAGTGGATGGAGAAGTGTGTGATATGAGAATTTAATGCACACCCGAGGGGTTTATGAAAGCATCCCACCCCAAGGGCGGGCATTAAATTCTCATTTCACACACTTCCCCATCTTTCATAATGTATAATAAACTTGCAAGGAATTTTTTCCCACCAGAGTTCAGGTGTCTTTTGTATATAAATGTTTTAGAAAATATCAGTCAGATAAAGTTTGCAAGAATATTGCCCAATTTTTCTAGTAGAAATATTGTAAACTCAGCTTGTTCACCTGTTTCTTGTAGATATGTGTACAGTAGTCTGAGATCGCTATTTGTTTTCCGCTTTGTATTGGCATTTTTTAGCCCCAGTAATGTTCAGATATTCCTAACTTTGTGCAGTAAGCCTGAGGGGTTGGACTGCCTGGAGAGATAAAAACACATGCAAATGATGGAACACCTTGCAAGTGAGTATCTTTCAAACACTGCCTCTACTAACTATCTGTGTTCTAACCTCTTCAGATTTTTCTCTCCACCTGAAAAGTCTGGTCACTTGGAGTGCAATTCGTCCACCTTTTCCTGCGTGAAGAAAACTTCAAATTACTGATATAAGTATATTTTGTTTTCATTTACTGCCTCTCCTGATTGTTTGATATAGTTAATTTTAGTTTACGTTTATAATTTGTTATTTTCCCGGTTCCTCTCGGATTGGTATAACCATGGGGGAACTGGGTTAGTTTTAGTTAAAATTGGGGTTCTCTGATTAAAGAACTGCCTTTATTTACTTCAAAACGTTATTTAGTTTGTTATTTTGTAACCCCTAACCCGGTTCCTTTCTCTTCTCCATCAGTTCGGTGCCTCAGTTTCTTACTGGTTCCAAAACTGGTGAACCCGGTTTCAAAGACTGTTTGCAGTGTGGAGAAGTGTTTGCAAAGGCAGATAAGCACACTTTATGTGTGGCTTGTCTGGGCTTTGAACATTTAAGAGAGAAATGTGAAGTCTGTAAGACAGTCCCTGAAAAGACTATTGAAAAATGCCTTGAAAGGCTTAAAAAGAAAACTCCTAGGGGTCCCTCAGGTTCTGACCAGCTGACACTCCAAGCTACTGTGGCTGAACCCAAGGGCTGTCCCTGCCCCGAGATGGACGAAAAGGGCACAAAAAGAATAAACGAACCAGCTGACTCCCCAGATCCTTCCAGAGAACAAATAAGTTAAAAAATATAGAACCCTCACCTTCCAAACTGGGGACTTCTGTACCTAGTCTGCCTATGCCTTCGGCCCATGAGATTGCCCAGGCATTTAAAATAATTCAGACATTGCAGACTATAATCTCTCCTCAACAGCCTCCTGCCCCTGTTCAGGGTCCCCAGGCTGGCAACAAGGTTCAGCCGTCTCCTTCTGAAGGAGGAGATTTTGATGATGATGATTTTGATGAGGAGGAAGAGTCAATAGAACCAGAAGTGTCCCCTAAACATGAATTTGGTTCCCCTTCAAGAACGTCTGAGGATTATTCCTCTCACTTTTCCTTTGTCAGGAGGATGGCAGATGCACTAGACATCTCCACCACTGAGCAAGTTGAAGACGAAGAGGAGGTGGAATATATGGAAATGATGGGGCTGACACCCACAAACCCTCCTCCTCCTCCCTGTGTATACATTTTTTAAGAAAGATGCCTTGAAGCTTCTTCAGGCACCACATTCCATCCCTCCCCTCGACAGGAGGATGGACAAAAAGTACCAATTGGATAGGGAAGGGGCTGATTTCCTTTTCTCTCACCCTGGCCACCAGGGGGTCATACAGCAAGCTGCCCATGTTAAGGCTAGAGTCCCTCTGTCCTCACACCCTCCAGACAAGGACTCCAGGAAAATCGACAGTATGACCAAAAAAGGGTACTTATCAGCCTCCCCGGCCATGCGTCGGGCTACTTTCCAAGCTTATGCTGCCCAGTATCAGAAATGACTGTGGCAGTCAGTTTTGGCTATGTTTCAAAAAGCCTCCTCACCTTTGTCAGATGACCTGGCTGAAACTGCCAGGTGTGGGTTAAAGGTGACTAAGTATCAATTTCAGATGGCTGCTGACACTAATGACACTGCAGCCAGATGAATGGCAAATACGATAGCACAGAGGAGATCTGCATGGCTCAGAGCCACAAATCTGACTCAGGATACATAGTCCAAGGCATTGGATTTTCCTCTAGAGGGTAACACTCTTTTTGGGGAGTCCACAGTGGCCTACATGAAAAAGGTGGATGAGTATAAAGCCACTTATCGAAGCAACTCTGCTAAAGAGAGAGCTTCTCCGTCCACCAGGCCTTATGGACGGGGAGGCCGGGGCAGGTCTTTTTATATCAGGCCCTTCTTCCAGCCAGTGGCTTTGCCCCAATACCAACAGTACCCTCAGCAAGGATACTCCAGGGGTAGGGGCAGAAGGGGTTCCAGGTGAGGGTCCCAGACTCAGTCTCAGCCCCAAACTTAGCAGCCCCCTGAGGTACAGGCCGCCTTCTCCCTCCTTGTCAGAGGCAGACTGTCCCACTTCCTTCAGGCTTGGCCAGATATCACTACAGACAAGTGGGTCCTGGAGGTGTTGTGTCAGGGTCTGTCTCTGGATTTCAAATCCCTTCCTCCCCAAAAGATCAGGGTTTTCAGTTCACCATCTCTAGCAGAAAAGACAGTGCTAGAGTCAGAGGTTCAAAACCTGCTACTGATAAAAGCAGTGGAACCAGTTCCAACCACCTTGAGAGGAAGGGTTTTTTATGCCAGATACTTCCTAACTACAAAGAAAAATGGGAAGTGGCAGCCTATATTGGATCTCAGAGCTCTAAACAAGCACCTGAAGAAATCAAAGTTCAAAATGGTAACTTTAGCCTTGATTTTGCCAACACTCCAAAAGGGAGGTTCATTGGCACCACTGGACTTAAAAGACACCTATTTCCACATCCCCATAACGGAGTCTTGCAGAAAATATCTCAGATTCAGACTTCCATCAGGCCATTACCAGTTTTCAACCCTGCCTTTTGGCCTTTCCTCAGCCCCAAGGGTGTTCATAAAGTGCCTAGCAGCTGTAGTGGCACACCTTCGAAGGCAGAGAGTTACTGTTTTTCCATATCTGGACGACTGGCTGGTGGTAGGGAAATCACCAGACCAGGTCAAGCAAGACTTACAAGTTATCCAAGATCTCCTGGATTCTCTGGGATTGCCAATCAATCACAAAAAGTCAGTCTTCAGTCCTGCACAAGTGTTGCAGTTCATAGGAGCAGAGATAAACAAGCTACAGGGAAGAGCTTTCCTACCTCTGGACAGGGTAAAATGTCTTCAGTCAATAGCAAATTCCTTCAGACTGCACAAGCCAAAAACTGCAAGACAATTTCTGTAGCTACTGGGCCTCATGGCAGGTTCCACAGGCACAGTGCTGGGCACCAGGTTTCAAATAAGAGACATCCAGTTCCACCTCTGGGCTTACTGGAGTCAGAGAAAAGATTCTTTCTCAAAGCTCATTCCAGTAACAAGGTCTCTGTTACAGGCCCTCAAGTGGTGGAAAGAGGAATCAAATTTAAGGCAGGGTATTCCACTTCAGAAGGAATATCCTTCAGATGTTCTCACAACAGATGCATCCCTCCTAGGCTGGGGTGTCCATTTAGGGGATCACACAACCCAGGGTACCTGGTCAGCTACAGAGTCTCCTCAGCACATAAACTCACTGGAACTTAGAGCTGTGCTACTGGCTCTGAAAGCTTTCTCTTCTCTAGTACAGGGCAAGGTAGTACAGATCAGAACAGACAATACTACCACAATGCATTACATAAACAAGCAGGGAGGAACCAGATCAGACCTCCTCTGCACAGAAGCCATGAAAATTTGGACTCTGGCTTATTCCTTGGAAGTATCCCTACAGGCAACACACTTGCCAGGGAAAGACAACACCCTGGCAGATGCCTTGAGTCGAATCAACCAGGCTCATCACGAATGGACCCCGAACAGACAGGTGTCACAGGTTAATTTCAGAAGGTGGGGCGCTCCAGATATAGACTTGTTCGTGTCCCACCAGAACCACCACCTGCCACAGTATTGTTGCAGACCAGCAGATCAGGGCACACTTCCTCTGGATGCTCTAGCTCTAGATTGGTCAGGGAGGTTCCTGTATGCCTTCCCTCCTTTTCTTCGAGTTTTCAGGGTATTACTGAAGCTCGATCCCACTCAGCATCTCTGATCTTGATAGCTCCAGATTGGCCCTGGCAGCCATGGTACTCTCTTCTGCTCTCCATGTCTGTCACTAAGCCAATACACCTCCCTCGGAGGCACAACCTACTGACCTCCAGTTGGGGAACCATATTGTACCTGAATCTCAAGTCTCTCAATCTCAAGGTCTGGCTCTTGAAGAACTAGAATACCTTCTACTAAGAAAACCTATTCTTCCAAGTGGAAAAGGTTTTCTATCTGGTGTTTGACTAAAGACTTAGTACCAGCTCAAGCTGGAGAGCCAGTCGTTCTGGACTATCTTACTCATGTGCATTCCTTGGGTTTGCAACCCAGTTCTTTAAAGGTTCATCTTGCAGCAGTGTTTGTTTACCTTTCTGCTCGAGCAAAGGTAACACTAGCCTTAGAACCTATTTTAGAAGGTTCTTTAAAGGTTTGAATCATTTGCATCCCCCTCACAGGGCACCAGTGCCAGCATGGGATCTCGATGTATGCACAGCTAAGCTCATGGGCCCTTCCTTTGAACCCACGGCTATAGCCCACTTAAAATATGTCACTTGGAAAACAGTTTTTCTAGTGGCAATGACTTCTGCAAGAAGAATCAGTGAGCTCCAGGCTCTCTGTATCAACCAGGGCTATATCTCATATCTCATTCCATATGGATAAGGTAGTCCTCCGAAGAAACAGAAAATTTCTACCCAAAATGGTTTTGGATTTTCATCTTAATCAGTCTATTACCCTTCCTGTCTTTTTCACAGACCATAGCAATTCTAGTGAAAGAAGACTCCACAGTCTGGATGTTAAAAGGGCTCTCAGTTATTATGTGACAGCCACTAAGCACCATAGACAGGGCAGAAAACAATTGTTCCTGACTTAGGGGGATGTGGGAAAAGGTCATCCAGCCTCCAGAAAGGTCCATCTCTAGAAGGATAGTCCAGTGTATCCAATTCTGCTACACAAAAGCTGGTAGGGAGCCCCCAACAGGGCTGAGGGCCCATTCTACAAGAGGGGCAGCTGCTACCTTAGCAGCTGCCAGAGATGTTGCATTAGTGGACATTTGTAAAGCAGCTACCTGGAAGACAGTACACACCTTTACAAAGCATTACAATCTTGATATTCCATCTAGGAGTGATGCTAGGGGTTGGTACAGCAGTCCTGCAAAGTCTGTTTCCAAAGTAAGTTCTGTGCCCACCTCCAGTGGTACTGCTTTGTAGTCTGCATAAAGTTAGGAATATCTGAGCATTACTGGGACTAGAAGAAAAAATTACTTACCATAGTATTGTTGTTTCTCACCTGAGGAATACTCCAATATTCCTAACTCTTCGGCAGTATACCTTTAAGGTCAGATCTGCCCGGAGATAGAATTCTATGCTAATGATGGAATCATTGGCATGAGCCACTTTTCAAATGCTGCCACCTATCAACTGCCTACATTCTAACCCTCAGATTTCTCTCCCCCACCTATCAAGACCAGACGCCTGGAGATTTCCTTTTCATCATCTAGTCTAAGAAGCCATTATTATTAACAAATACTTAAGTATTTTCCATTTATTTTCATTTGCTGCCTCTTATCAGTGTTATTTTAATAACCATTAGTTTATTTAGTTAGTTTTGTATTGTTTTCTCGGTTTCTCACGGTTTGGAATAATCGTTGAGGAACTGAGGTACTTTTAGTTAGTTTCAGGTTTTTTTTCTCATTTATTTAATAAGTCTGTAAGTTTTGTGTGTTAAATCTTTGAACTGATAAGTTCTGTTCCAAACCGCTAATCTTGGTTCTATTCCTATCTGTTCCCGGTTCCTCTCGTTTTCTCCGATTGATTCCTGAACCGACCACAACCGATAAATTTGTTTGTTTTTTTTTATTTTAAAACCTGCAGTGTTTTGTGGTTGCGGTTTTTCTCCATTATGTCAGAAAAACCTAAAAAGAGAACCGGGGAACCCGGTTTTAAAAATTGTTCTGAGTGTGGTGAGGTCTTTGCCAAGGCAGATAAGCACTCTGTCTGTGTTTTCTGCCTGGGTTTTGACCCTGTAAAGACTGATTGTGTCATTTGTAAATCTTTTCCAGACAAAACATTGGAAAAACGTCTGGACAGATTGAATAAGAGATTCAAGGGTCCGTCTGGCTCTGACCAGTCAAAACCCACAGGGTCTGTGGGATACACCACAACTTCTACTATTCTACCCCTGATATGGGTAAAAAGAGACCCTCTGAACTGGCTAGCTCTCCAGTTCCAGTTAAAAAACTAAAGAAGATAAAGCACGCTGAACCCCCTGTGGAAAACTAGACTTCTATAATACCTGACACTGTACCTTCTCCCTCTGAGATTGCACAAGCAATACAAATAATGCAAACCTTGCAGGGTCTGCTGCCTGTGGTCTCACAGTCTCCAGTCCAGACTTCTGCACCTTCCAACCTACCCTCTTTTCCTGAGCAGTGTGGTGAGGAAGAGGAGGAGGAGGAGGAAGAAGAAGGTGAGCCTATAGAGCCTGAGTTCTCCCCTGAACAGGAGTTTGGCTCCCCTCTCAGGACCACAAAAGATTATTCTTCCCATTTTTCCTTCATCAGGAAAATTGCTGATGCCTTGGACATCCCTACCACTGGAGCTGTAGAGGATGAGGAGGAGGTTGAATATCTGGAAATTATGGGGCTGACTCTTACTAAAAAACTGTCACTCCCCATCAACAAGTTCTTTAAAAGAGATATTTTAAAACCCCTCCAATCTCCTGGGTCTGTCCCTCCTTTGGACAAAAGGTTGAATAAAACGTATCAGCTGGACAGAACAGGGGCCGAATTCTGATTTTCACACCCTGACCACCAAGGGATGGTGCAAGCTGCAGCTTGTGACAAGGCTAAAGTCCCTCTGGCTTCCCACCCTCCAGAGAAGGACTCCCGGAAAATTGAAGTATGGCCAAGAAAGGTTACCTGTTAGCCTCTCTGGCCATCAGGCAAGCTAATTATCAGGCCTATGCAGCCCAGTACCAGAAGGCTCTCTGGCAGTCTGTCCTGGACATGGCTGAGAAAGCATCTTCTCCTCTTTCAGCAGACCTAGCTGAAACTGCTAGGTTTGGCCTGGAAGCTGCCAAATACCACTTCCAGATGGCAGCAGACAGTAATGAGACTGCTGCAAGGTGGATGGCAAATACTATCGCACAAAGAAGGTTTGCTTGGTTGAGAGCCACAAACCTCACACAGGATACCCAGAATAAGACTCTGGATTTTCCTATGGAGGGCAATTCCCTATTTGGCAGCCATACAGAGGCCTACATGAAGAAGGTGGATGAGTATAAGGCCACCTTCTGTAGTAATTCTGCAAAGGAAAGACCCTCCACCTCCTCTAGACCCTTCAGTAGGGGAGGCAGGGGCAGGCAATTTCATTCCAGGCCTTTTTATCAGGCCATGGTACTTCCTCAGGCACTCCAATATCTACAGTAAGGGTATTTCAGGGGTAGGGGTAAAAAAGTGTCAGGCGTGGTGCCCAGTCTCAGCCCCAATCCAAACAGGCTCCTAACTTCATCAATCAGGCTGCCTCTCCTTTGCCAGTAGGGGGCAGGCTGACCCATTTTTTTCCAGAATTGGAAAACGATCACCACAGACAAGTGGGTTCTGGAGATAGTGGGTCAGGGCCTGTCTCTAAATTTCAAGTCCTCCACTGTTCAAAAAATCAGAGTTTTCAAATCAGCTTCCATCCTGGAAAGTAAACGGCTGGAAAAAGAGGTGAAACACCTTCTTTCACTAAAAGCAGTGGAGCCAGTGCCTCTGCATCAAAGGGAAAAATGACTTTACTCAAGGTATTTTCTCACAACAAAGAAAAATGGAGAGCTGCAACCTAGATTGGATCTCAGGGTCCTCAACAAGTTCCTAGTCAAATCAAAGTTCAAAATGGTAACTTTGTCTCTGATTCTGCCAGCACTCCAAAAAGGAGATTGGCTGGCATCATTGGACCTAAAAGATGCTTATTTCCACATCCCCATAAGGGAGTCTCATAGAAAGTATCGCAGGTTCAGACTCCTTTCAGATCATTCTCAGTTCTCAGCTCTTCCTGTCGGTCTCACTTCAGCACCAAGGGTGTTTACAAAGTGTCTGGCTGTGGTAGTGGTACACTTGCGAAGGCAAGGTATTTCAGTATTCCCTCATATAGACTACTGGTTGGTGGTGGGAAAGTCATCACAACAGTTAACAGAGCATATCCAACTCACTCAGCAACTTCTGAAGTCTCTGGGGTTTCTTTTAAACCTAGAGAAATCAGTTCTAATTCCCTCTCAAATTCTGCAATTCTTAGAAGCAGAATTGAATTCCAAAGTGGGAAGAGCCTTTCTACCCAAAGACAGGGTAAAAAGCATCCTGCAGTTGGCAGGCTCTTTCAGGCTCAATTTCCCAAGGCCTGCAAGGCATTTGCTTCAACTCCTGGGCCACATGGCAGCTGCAACAGGCACAGTGTTGAACTCCAGGTTTCAGATGAGGGACATCCAATTTCACTAAGAACTCATTGGTGCCAACGAAAGGATTCTCTGTCAAAGCTCGTTCCTGTAACAAAAACATTTATCCAAGCTCTTCAGTGGTGGAAAGAGGAAGCCAACCTCAGAGAAGGAGTCCCGTTCCAAAAAGAACTTCCTTCGATAATTCTCACAACAGATGCATCCCTCCTGGGCTGGGGGGCTCATCTAGCAGAGCACACTACCCAAGGTTTTGTCAAGTGCAGAGACTCTTTTACACATAAACTTGTTAGAGCTCAGGGCAGTGTTTCTGGCAATGCAAGCTTTCAAACTACTGATATAGGGAAAGGTAGTGCAAGTCAGAACAGACAACACTACCACCATGTACTACATAAACAAGCAGGGGGGAACAAGGTCAAGCCTCCTTTGCATGGAGGCCATGAGGATGTGGACCCTAGTTTACTCACTGGGCTCCTCACTTCAGGCCATTCATCTGCCAGGCAAGGACAATGTTCTGGCAGATGCACTGAGTCGAATCAGCCAGGACCATCATGAATGGTCCCTGAACAGGCAAGTGGTGAAGACCTTATTCAGGAGGTGGGGCACCCCAGAAATAGATCTCTTTGCCTCTCATCAGAGTCATCATTTACCTCAGTTCTGTTGCAGACCTCCAGTAGTGGGCACGGGTTCCTCTGGATGCCCTTATTCTGGATTGGTCAGGGAAATTCCTGTATGCATTCCCTCCATTTCCCCAGGTATACAGGGTGCTGTTGAAACTCAAGTCTCAGCCAGCAACAATGATTCTGATAGCCCCAGACTGGGCTAGGCAGCCATGGTACTCCTTGTTACTGCCCATGTCAGTGGACAAACCAATACACCTTCCCAGGAGGCACAATCTTCAGACCTCCAACCAGGCGAGGCTCCTGTATCTGAACCTCAGGTCACTCAGGCTCAAAGCTTGGCTCTTGAGGACCTAGAGTATGCTGGTTTACATCTTGCTGAATCAGTTATGGATGTTTTAAGAGGATACAGGAAATCCTCTACTAAGAAAACCTATGCTGCAAAGTGGAAGAGGTTTTCTATTTGGTGCTCTAGTAGGAGTATAGTGCCAACCCAAGGCAGGAGTGCCGGGGGGTACTGGACTACCTGGTCTACTTACATTCCTCAGGCTTGCAGCCTTCTACACTAAAGATTCATTTGGCTTCAGTCTTGGCCTATGCTTCTGCAGGCAAGTCTGTTTCTTTGGCATCAAACCCCATTTTTAAAAGGTTCTTCAAGGGCCTTTCACATATGTATTCACCGGAGAGAGAACCGGTGCCAGATTAGGACCTTAATATTTGCATTGCTCAACTCATGGCCCCTCCCTTTGAGCCTATGTTTTCAGCACCTTTGAAGTATGTCACATGGAAAACAGTGTTTCTAGTAGCCATTACTTCAGCTAGAAGAATTAGTGAGCTCCAGGCTTTATGCATTGAAAATGACTACATTGCCTTCCACAGGGATAAGGTAGAAGTTCAGACAAATAGGAAATTCCTTCCCTAAGTGATTTCAGACTTCCATTTGAACCAATCTATCACTTTGCCAGTGCTCTTCACTGACCATTCCTCTTCTGGTGACAGTAGGCTGCATAGCCTGGATGTCAAAAGAGCTTTGAGCTACTACATGACAGCCACTAAGCCCCATAGGCAGGACAGAACACAACTTTTCCTCATTTATGGGGATGTGGGAAAGGGTAATCCAGTATCTAAAAGGTCAATTTTTCATTGGATTGTTCAGTGTATCCAATTTTGCTATTTAAAGGTGGGCAAGGAAGCTCCAGCAGGGCTTAGAGCCCACTCCACAAGGGGTACAGCTGCAACACTGGCAGCTGTAAGGATGCACTTTGGTGGATATATATGTAAAGCAGCAACTCACAATAGTACACACATTTGTCAAGCATTACAGCTTTGATATGCAGGCTAGAGCTGATGCCAGATTTGCACAGCTGTCCTGCAGAGCCGTTTCAAAATCTGTTCTTCCTGCCTCCTAAGGTACTGCTTTTTAGTCTGCAGAAAAGTTAGGAATATTGGAGTATTCCTGGGGTGAGAAGAAAAAGTTACTTACCATAGTAACCTTATTTCTCCCAGGGGATACTCCAATATTCATAACTCTCCCACCCTGCCTCCCCGTTTTAAGAACCAGTGGCCTCTGTATTCCATGCTGTACCTTAGTGTTTGCATGCGACATTCTACTTTTATCAGAACTTGTTCTTGTGTTTTGTCCTTTACAGGTGATTCTGTCATAGGAGCTTATGGGGTTGTTTATGATAGTTTTTATATTTCCTCCAGTTGGAGGTTTGGGTGGGGAATTTTGAAGTTAAAAATGTTATATATTTTAAATTTTGGGCCCTGTCTTGCAGGCGTCCACGAAATCTGAGGTTTAGAATGTAGGCAGTTGACAGGTGGCAGCATTTGAAAAGTGGCTTATGCCAATGATTCCATCATTAGCATAGTATTCTATCTCCGGGCAAATCTGACCTTAAAGGTATACTGCAGAAGAGTTAGGAATATTGGAGTATCCCCTGGGAGAAATAAGGTTACTATGGTAAGTAACTTTTTCTTCTTCCCAGTGATGCTCAGATATTCATAACTTCCCTCCCTACCTCCCCTTCCAGAACTTCAGCCTCTGCACTCCGCATGCTGGTGCCACTGAATCACAGTATACCCTTGAAGTGCATATCCTGTGCACCTGTCAATGGTTTGGTAAACAGAGTTCATTTGTGATTCTCTTTTTAGGTGTTTTTTCTGACATTTTGTTCTAATTTTCTAAATCATTTTGTTCCTCCAGTTGGAGGTTGTTTATAATTGAAATTTTTAGATTTGTGGGAAAACCACAATTTTACTATTAAAAAATCATAATACTATGTTACTTTAGACCTTTCTTTCCAGGCTCCATATAAAATCTGAAGAGGTTAGAACACAGTTGGTAGAGGCAGTGTTTGAAAGGTACTCACATGCAAAGTGTTCTATCATTTGCATGTGTTCTATCTCTCCGGGCTGTCCAACCCCTCAGGCTTACTGCATAAAGTTATGAATATCTGAGCATCACTGGGAAGAAACAGTATTACTATGGTAAGTAATTTTTTCTTCCTGTTCCTCTACAAAAGTTTGTCTGGATTCTGACAGGGAGATGTCAAAGCAGCCATTCATTCTAAAACTTATTTTTTCTTTTTATTGTTTAGGTCGAAACGCTGCTTTTTTGCCCCGATGAAGTCTGATGGTGTTGCCTGTTAACAGGACTGCTTTAGAGGTAAGAAAATTATGTCACAAGGTCACGGAGAAAGTGTTTACTTGTCAGCAGTGACAGTTGTTCGAGCTGGTGAGAGGACAGCAGCTTTGGGGCTCACACTGTGCTCTGTTTTGCTGAGCACGTGTTCGCCGTAACAACCAGGCGGTTGTTACGGCGAATATCAACTTGGTATGACCACTGAAAAAATTCCTTGCCAGTTATTATAGTCTTTTGAAACTGGCAGTGGATTCCATTGCTCTTTCCCTATTCTCTTTGTACTAGAGTTTTCCCTCACTTGGGAAGGAAGCGGTCATTAGACCAATTCATACATTTAAGGTTTAAGGTCTCATCAAAACCATGGCCCACCTTGACAGTACAGCACTCCCCTCCCTAGTACTGCACTGGAATTCCAGTATATTGGGGTTTGAGCCCAAGCCCCAGTGTGGAACTAGAACCCACATCCTATAACCGCATGAATTAGAAAAGCCTATTTAAATTGGTACATCATCTCCACAAGGTGCATGGTACTCCAGAATATAGAATGTCTTTTCAAAGATGCTGTCTTACTGTGCTGGTCTGAAGTCTCTCAGCATTTCAACAGCAGATGTTTAGTTTCTGATGAAGAAGGTGATCATCCTGGATTGTGCTCCAGCTATTTGGCAGGTGGCTAAGTTTTATGGGTTTTTCTTTAAAGTATGTTTACTGAGTTTTCAGTAACATGAAACACTACATACAGACATTTGGCTTAGCCTCCTGAGAGTGTGGTAGATATAAAAACAGGCCATTCAAGTAATCTTGGCAACCCAGCTTCATCCACAAGTAAGCATGAACCATACAATATCCCTCAAAACCAGAGACAAACAGGCTGGTAAAAACACTAATACATCATGTGAGGGTGTAGGTAGCAACACATCAGTACACAATTTAATTCTGTACAGGTTGTCACATTATTCAGTTAAAGAATTCATGTTTAGGTGGCCAAATCTTAAAGATGTTGCTGTTTTACAGAGTTCTATTTTATATTTGTTAAATGACATTTGCACTCATTTCTGAATGGTGTTTTAGCACAAATAAGTGATTTTTCCATCTTTTTTTCACAGTTCCCAAACAGTTCCAGGAACAATGGCTTAAGCCGCAAGTTATGAACTGGCCACAATGGGGGTCTGTACACATATGTTTTGATTGCCTATGCCCCATATATCCACGGTGCATAGGCAACCTCAAGTCTGAATGCCGCATGCGGGGGTTCCAGTAGACATGATCCATCAGCCGATCACGCAACTATGCACGCGGCTGGTCCAGCGGCATGTCTGAGGAGATGACCACACTCTGTGCCATTCACAAAGGTGTGGAGTGCCAGGCAAAGGAGCACACACTACAGCAGCAGAGACCCTGCCGTAAAATTTGCATGCCCCTCACAGAGTACTCCACAAGCTGCAGGATGACAGAGACCCCATCTATCATGCTGCCCAACCATCCTGGACTCACAGGGAGGGCTGGGGGAATCCTTTCAGACACTTTTAAATTGGCCATCCAGTGCCGTCCCAGAATCCCTAGCCTGCATGGACCACAGGATCCACTTTGGGACCCAGGACGGTCATCCAACTGGATGCCTGCCATAGTCCTCCAATCCACCCCTGCACAACTGCATACTGGGGGCGGGCCATAGACAGGCTCCCTGTCTGTAGGTGCGTAGCTACGTGGGCCTGGTACATGTGAATCGTGCATACCCGGTCCCTCAATAGTGCATGGCCCCTAATGACTGTGAAGTTTGCAGTTTAAATTTATAGCCTAGTGGTTCTATTTTCTTACCCAAATGTTACAAAAAAAGTGCTTCTCCCTATATTTCTTTTAGCACTTTAAGCTGTTGTTTTGGCTCCCAATTAGTGTGGTCGAATTAAGTGAAATATTGTTTGGCTCGCAACAACTGTGGTCGATGTCACAAATTGGCTCTCACTGACTGATGTCTGTGTTTTACTGTGTTGCCAATTACTGCTCTTATGTCTGAATCAGAATTGAAACAAAAGCCTAAAAACTAACCCGGACCCACAGGTTTCAAAAAGTACCAAAAGTGTTGTCAGTCTGCATGTGGGAAGTTCGTGACAGGCACTTATCCCTATTCTGAGATTTACAATTACATATGTCACTAATACGGAAAAAGCATCACTTTTGGCCCTTTTTTGCCATTTTTTTGCTCTCACCTGCAGCCTAGATGGTATGGAATTTTGTTTCCGAAACTTTCAGGCTGAAGGGACTTGTGTGTGGGACTTTTGAAGGATTTGTGAAAAAAATATTAATCAGTTCGAGAGTTAAATTTGGCTTTTGAGCATGGTCAGTAAGGATTTAGGATAACCCTGATATAACACCAAAATTTTGCTTCCGGCAGCTGTTTTACTTTTGCAAAATTAGTATTTTTCAGAGCCACTCAGCAGACAAGACGTACTTCAGCTCAGCTCCGGAAAAGCCATAAGTAAATCAAAATTGCCTTTAAATAGCACAGATGGATTTGCTGCGCTGCATAATTAGATTTTTCAGTTCTCAAGGCACCTGTTGATATAAAAATCAAGAACAGTGCAAGGGCCTTGAACATTTGGGTGGTCAGCTAACCTGAAGGAACAGAGTGTGAGGTTGTGTTGCCTTTTATTAGACTAGGTTGGAAAATTCAATCTCCAAAGACCATGGCTTTGAACCCAGACATGTAAAAAGTGCTTTCCGGATGAACATGAGAATAGCCCAGCCTGGTGGCAGTACTCACTGTACCATTCTTCTGGTCACCACGGGTCCCGAAATTAGAGATATGATCCTGCAATTTGCCTGGCAGAGCTTTCCCACTGCCACTGAAGATCAGGAGGATAAACTGTTCTTGGATTGGTCTTACGCTGCAAGGTTGAGGGGTAAACTTTTCGATCTGATGACACACAGCTGCGAGGTTTGGGAACAGTCCATTCACTGCTCACCCCAGCCAGTCTCTGGATTACTTATGGTGACCAGATCTTCCAATTTAGCAACCTTAAGGTGGTTCAAAAGAAGGTCAGTAAAACTGTGGAGGAGTTTTGTCATGCATCCCTATCCAGTACCGAGCATGACAAGATGTCAGAGGAAGAGGACTGATTTCTGACTCACCGAGGGCAACTCTTCTCTCGAACTTTCTCAACTTCATGGTAGCAGTGGTGACTGAGGGCATACTAAATGTATATTTAGCATTTGGGACTTTACTTTTGTTTACTAAATGTGTGTTTGTTGTCTACCTAATGAGGGGAAATATGGCTGTATTCTCTTTTGAATGGGTTTCAACCATTTAAAAGTTACATGGTTTCACTTAAGCTGAGATACCTGTTTTATGGCGAGGTGAGCAACACCACATGTTCCCTCTATGGAGGCAGCCGTTTTGAGCTATCACTTTTCCTTTCACTTCAATGCTCATCAGTAGTCATGCTCATCCAGACATCTTGTCACATGTGGGCACTCATGTTTTCATGTAACACAGTGAGGTTTCGTTTTGGAACTGATCATGTAGGTTGTGTGCAAGATTTGATTTCAGAGGCATTACCACCCACATTTCCACCACTCTCAAGTGTGGGACCTTGTATTACAGGATGCACATTATGTTTTTTTTTCAGACTGATACTTTGAACTGTTATATACAAAAATGGATAATGCAGTTGAGCTTTTGTTTCTGCATGTTAAATAATAATGTTTTTAAGGACCCATCTGAAAGCTAGGACTGCCTTATAAGCTTATCTAGATACAGCGGACACAGTGACTGTTATGGTCACTTTCAGTCTTTTAGTTTGCTATAACACCTGGGGATTCTGCAGCAGAAACTCCAATCTGACTTCAGTGCCATACAGGAGTGGTTCTCCTCCAACCTCCTTGTGTGGAATACTAAGAAAACTAAATGTATGGTCTTCACCACCTGCAATAAATCCCCTTCCTCCCTTAAACTTTCAATAATCACCTCATTTGGCACTCCCCTGGAGAAAGTGGTCACATTCAGGTATCTTGGTGTCACTCTAGACCCAACCCTCTCCTTTACTGCTCACATTGACACCCTAGTCAACAAAACTGTCCGCTCAAGGCACGGGCTTCTATTTTGCCACAGAAACAGCTTCCTCCCTGAGATCAAAAAGTTGCTTGTTAGGTCTTACATCACTAGTCTTATAGACTATGGGATCGCTGTCTAAGGCTCTGCAAATGATGGTGAGCTATCTAGAGTTTGGGGTGTCCTCAACAGAGCCTGCACTTTTGCCCTCAGCCTAAAACGTGACATGCACACATGTGTACTATATGGTAGCTTAAACTGGCTTAATCTTGAATCCCATCTGCGCCTGTACGCCCTAGTCACTGGACGAAAAACACTTTATGGCACTCTGTCCCCAGGCCTTCAAGCCATGTTCAACTTTGTGGACCAAGCATACACCACCAGGGGAGTAGTTCAACATTCCCTGCTCCTCCCCAAAGGAAAACCTCACTAGGCCAAGCTGGCTTTTCCTACAGATTTGCCAAACTCTGGAATGAGCTGTCTCCCTCCTTAAAAGCTGACTGCTCCCTTATCCAATTTAAATCAGTTCCATTCTCCTCCCTCTCTTTGTCTGGATCTGCTGAAGCTACATTAAATGAGCTACTATGAACTGTTATTATGAATTGGTTTTAATGACACCCACAGCTTCAGCGTGACAGCATCTAAATGTAGAAGGTGACTAGTTTGTGAATCATAATGTATAGCATGTCTTTATCTGAAGTGCTGAAAGTATTGACCTGCCTCAGTGTTGCATTGACTTGTACTGTATTCACCTATTTTTCCTGTTGATGCTGACTCTAAACCCTTTGTAGATAGGCCCTGCCTAAAGTGTTTTATGCAGAATAAATAAACAAAATAAATAAATAACATATCTCTTATCTGTATCGCATGTCATAAGTGGCTTGGCTCACATGAGAAAATGCATGTAATTTCTGACACTTTCTGGATACCCCATTGGATGTATTAAATTCACCTACCTACATATCCTGATGCTAACAAATATGTAATTTCTCAGGTCATCCTGTGCTATGTCTATAGTGAAATATGTGAAATGTTTATGCTATGTTGGCACGTTTCATTAAAGAAATTAATAAAATATAAGTTTAAAAAATGTTTTAAAAAATTGGTGTTTCTCATGTTTTGAGAAAAATTTATCAGGTCATGATGGTGGCCATCTTGTTTTTTTACTGGCTAAAACCAAATTGAAAATACATAAACATGAAGTATTTGAAAAAACAAACACATTGATCTTGCTAAATGGGGCATGTTAAGCAAGATTATGTTATTTGTTTTTCCCCAAATGAGCCAGAAATACCTTTTTGGGACTTTGGCTGTCATTTTACTGAAATGGCCGATTTTCATGTCATGCGCTGAAACTTTTAGTGTCACACATTTTAAGTGTAACATTAAAGTGCAACACTAAAGGTTTAGCGTTGCAAAGTTGTGTTACACTTTAGTGTCACATTTAAATGTGCAAAACAAGAATTACATTTTTGTAGCTCACATATATTTACTCATAACTTGGCCATTCTACAATATTTTAGTCCCAGATTTTGAAAATGCTGTTTACATGGCCCAACTTATGAACAAGGATGGTGGGAAATTTCAAGCACAGGTCAAAAGGTGATTTCTGCAGTTGCTGTGTGAAACCACCTTTCGACAGGATTTAACACATTCTAGCGACCATGTTCATGATGTAGGGTCAAAATAATTTTCGTGTCATACATTTAAGTGTCCAAAAAATAAAGAAGGGCTTCTTAGCCTGCTTTAGCAAATCAATGCCACAACATAGTTTCTCTTCAAATATTGTTCTTTTTATTTAATATTTCAAGTCCTGACGTTTCACCTAGTAGATAGGCTTCTTCCGGGGAACTCTAAATTCAAATCAAAAAATATATATTCAAATTTATGTTTTTACTTTTTGGTCTTATGCCACAATATTATCAAGCTTACAGAAATAAATTCATTCATAAGTTCAAAATATCCCAAAAATATTTAATAAAATCATTAGGTGTTGTAAATTATTTCAGTAATCGTTAGTCACCATATTAACCGGCCACCTTTATATAAATCAGTGTTAAAATAACACTACCTGCCTTTTTTCTCAGCCTTATAGGCTCCTTTCCTGCTGTACTTTTTGAACTTATTTTATAAGTTTCTGTACTGGGAAATGAAAAAAAAAAACAATGCTTTATACATCTTCTATTTATATAATATTTATATATTTTTTTAAATATTGTTAACATATTTTCACCTGCTTTCAGAGTGCTATCTCCTCAGGTGCATCCTCGTTTTTTGTTTGGTCTTATGCAATTTAATCCTGTTTGTGTAAAAAAAACTTCTACTAATTCAAAAAAAGTTTGCTGCTTAAGTATGTGAACACTGTGTCATATGGCCCCCTATAGCTTACCACCGCCTACATACCTCCACGACCGCAAAGCGTAGCCATCCACTCCCTCATAGACTATCTCTCCACCTTGCCACACAAGGCTGAACAGCTTATTCTAGGAGATCTTAACACCAATTGGCTCAGCCCCACATCAGAATACATAAAGGATGACCTCGCGGCCCTTGACCTATCTCAATTGGTCACACAGCCCACTAGACTTAACCAAGCTAGGGGGACCAGCTCCCTCCTAGACGTAGTACTCTCTAATCGACCACACAAATTAAAATTGGTTAACGCCCTAGCAGACTCACTCAGTGACCACTCTCCTGTTTTATGTTTCTGGTCCTCCCCCAAACTCAGCCCTGAGTATAATAGCATCCCCCATCGTCGTTTCCACCCCAGGGGCCTTGACAATCTCAAGTGGCACCTTGCCCAGCTTGACTGGTCCCCAATCACCCTTGTACCAGACATAGATACTGCCTTAACCTACCTCGCCAGTGCCTTCAGCAAGGCCTGTGACCTATTTGCTCCCATCACCAAATCTTGCCCAAAGAGACGGGCTGCTGCATGGATTTCCCCCGCACTGATCCAGCAACTAAAACAAAGGGACAATCTATGGCACACTGCAGTTGAGTCCGGCAGTACGGTGGATAGGCAAGCCTATAGAACAGCCCATAACCAATGCACCTGGGCAATTAAACAAGCAAAAGCCAAACACTATCAGGCAGCTTTAACATCTTCTTGGGGCTCAGCCAGAGCCTTCTGGGATAATATAAAAGAACTGAATGGGAATACCCGCTCCCCTCCCCCCTCTCAGATCGTTATCAATGGGGCAGTTACTATGGACCAAATGTGCATTGCAGACTGCCTAAACAAAACTTTCTCTGACCTAAGTGCAGTTCTTCCTGCCCAATTCTTTGACCCCATCCTCCCTTCCATCCACACCACTACCTCCCGGCCCCTATTCCACTTCAGGACACTCTCACCCCATGATGCCAAACCTTTCCTCTTAAAAGCCCTCACTTCCCACAACCCGAGCAGTGACCCCCTTGACTCCAGGATACTCCGCCTCACGTTGGATGTCATGCTAATCCCCCTCATGGATGTCCTCAACTGATCCCTATGCCTTGGTCAATTCCCAGATGCATGGAAACAGGCTGAAATCACCCCCATCCTTAAGTCCGGAGACCGAACACTACAAAATAACTATAGGCCCATCTCCATCCCCCCCCTCTCAAAAGCCTTGGAGAAAATAGTATCCACGCAGCTCATGGACTACCTATCTAAATATGACATACTATGCCCTGAGCAACATGGTTTCCGCCTGGGTCACAGCACCTCCACAGCCCTTTTGGAATTCTCCCACCAAATACACACTGCGCTTGATGCTGGGAAAATTGCTGGTGCAGTATTCATTGACCTATCTAAGGCCTTTGACACTGTGTGTCACCCTCTACTGCTAAACTCCCTTAGCCAACTGGGATTCTCATCTGGCCCTCTGAACTGGTTCTCAAGCTACCTACAGAATAGATCCCAAAGGGTCAAACTGAATGGGACCTTGTCTACAAACCTACCAGTATACTCCGGGGTCCCTCAAGGCTCCATCCTTGGGCCTACCCTTTTCAGTCTCTTCCTAAACACCCTCCCCAGCTCCTGCACTGATAAAGTTCTTCTATATGCTGATGACGCTGTCATCATTGCCTCACATTTGGACCCACTCTTGCTCCAAAGCGCCCTGCAACGCACCTTCAGCCAAGCAGAAAAATGGTTCATCAGCCATTGACTAGTCCTAAACCTGAAAAAAACAAAATCGATGCTTTTTGTACACCGACAAAATAACTCCAGTGATTTTTCCCTTCTCATCACCCCCAGCACTCTCCAACCCCTTGAACAGGTAGCAACCTACAAGTACCTGGGCATCACTTTCGACTCAGGCTTTACCTTCCATGCACATTTAAAAGCTCTGTCATCGGCCATGAACTCCAGGATTGGTCTCCTCTATCGCCACAAAGACAGCCTCCCTGAGTTTGCCTTAAAACTTGCCATCACCTTGTCCGTGTTGTCTCTGGCAGACTATGGACTCCCGACCTATGCAGCTGCAGACCCTACCACCCTTACTAAAGTCCAGATGTCAATTAACAAAGCCTGCAGGCTCCTGACCGGTGCCCATAGCAGAACCCACACATGTCTACTATATTCTGCCTCGAACATAATCACCTTTGAGGAACGGCTGAAATACCACACCTGCCTGCTGGCAAAAAAGACCCTATCTGGACTATGCCCTCCAGGGGTCACTACATCCCTGCAACAGGCCACCCAGCCGGCAATCACCCGTAACTCCACTAAAGCCACCTTCCAAGTACCTAGAGCTAGGACTTCACTCTGCCAAAGATCCTTTCACCATAGAGCACCTGCCTGGAATAACTCCCTCCCTGTGCACGTCACTGACATTCCCAGAATTGGCCAGTTCAAAATAGCCCTCTGAAAATACCTTATTGATAATCAGAGCTGTAACTGCCAATAATCGGAGCTGTATTCTGTCCCAAATAGTACCTCCCAGAGTACCCTGGGATCTCACAGACTACTAAGCACTGGTCTCTATTGCAGAGTACGATTATGACTTGCATAGTTAAAACAACTTGTGTTTGCCTATTTACGCCTGCATGACACTTGTATTGTTACCATTGTCTAAACTTCACATGATTGTTTGTCCACCCCCCCTGCGACGAGGTACCTTTGTAAACGAGTCTCTGACTCAAAGGTTGTAAAACTGATTATCTGAAATAAATAAATAAATAAAATATTATTTGAAATCAATCTATATAAAAACATGTGCCTTTAAAAATAATTGGGATACCTGTCCCTTTAAATTTCTCTGTTTCTAACAAATGTTGGTTTGTTCTGTAAATATAAATATACATATGCAGTGGTCAAAATTATTATCTTCACCATTTCTGTCAATCATTAACATTGCATAGTTTTAGTTAAATTATTCTAAGCAGTTTCTTTTACTTAAATATGCTTAAACTCATTCTAACTCTATTTCTGCAGACTGATTAAAATCCATTATGCTTTGCTTGCACATTCTTATTTTGAATACTCACTAAAACTGGATGCATCCAAAGCTCCTCGCGCTGCTAAACGTCGGGACTTGAAATATTGAATAAAAAGAACAGCATTTGAAGAGAAACTGTGTTGTAGCATTGATTTGCTAGAGCAGGCTAAGAAGCTCTTTCATTTTTTTGGATTTTGAATTTACTGATTTCTGGCCAGTTCCACCATTGAAGATTTTGAGAAACCTATTGTGGCGATTACCCCTGGGTACCTTTCTACATTGACTGACTACATTTGAGTGTGACGCTCAAGAGCAACACTAAAATCTGTGAAACTAAAATTTTTCAAGAGCACCAAAAATGGAATTCTTATGTCTCACCTAAATGTGCACCCCAAGAATTAAATTTTTGAGTCTCACATACTTTGACTCATAACTTGGCCATTTTACAATATTTGAGTCCCACGTTTTGAATATACTGTTTACATGGCCCAAACTCATGAACAAGAATGATAGTCATTTTCAAATGCAAGTCAAAAGATGATTTCGCAATTGCTCTGCAACGTCACCTTTCAGGCAGGATTTAACACATTTTAAGAACTAAGTTCATGATAAGGGGTCAAAATGTAAAACAGAAGGTTATGAAAAAACCTTTGCAGGGCTGTCCTTTGACCCAGTGGGTAGTGTGTTGTGATCCCATGCCAGTGAGCTGAGCATGGGTGTGAGTTCAGTGATCCCACTTGATGGGCCAAGGCTGGGAGACAGCGTTGATGTGTGGTACCACCCCCAGCCTGGAGGAAGGATACAAACATACAAAGGAAGCCAGCAGATAAAGGCCTTGTTGATCTATCATGTCTGCTTGATTGTTCAGCTTGTGGTTTATACCACAGCTTCCGCTCCCCTTTCCCCTTGTTTCTTACTTGCTATGGGGAGAGGTTAGAGGGGAGTTTCAATATGACCTGAGTTTGCCTCTTTGAGAGTTGATTTATCTCTGAGTTTTTTGTAAGTTTTGCTGGTGGTTTTTGAATTTAGAGTAAATCTTTAACAGTTTCTGGCTTGTCTGGGGACTGTGGCTGGATGGATTGAAAAAGGCCCGCCACCCACCCCCTCCCTTCACCAGCCCTTCCTAAGTACTGAAAAGTCATTGTGGGTTGGGCTTGAAGGCTGTGAGGGAGGAGCTTGGGGAGCTGCAAACTTCCCATATGAGCTAACTCTTAAAGCTAATAGGTGGTGAAAAGTTCAGACACTCAAGCTTTTACTAGTTGGATTTTAAAGTTTAAATGTCTTAAAGTTGTAAGTTTGAAGGTCAAACTGGCAAGTTTGGGTAAGGATGGGTAACTGGATATTTAAAGTTGAAAGTTTAAAGCTGAAACTGACAAGATCATGTATGAATGTGTTAACTAGAGTTACTGATCTCGAAAGCTAGGGACCAACGGGGTTAAGAAGGACTCAGAAGCAAGCTAGTAGGGTCACATATGGTATCCAGCTATTGCTGTACAGACCGTATGATAAGAAATTGAGGTTACGTTTAAGTTAAGTGTGAATAATGGAGGAAAGGAATATGGGGCATTATGGGGGGATCACACTGCGGGTGGAGTGGCACAAATAATGGTGGCTGGAGACATCAGAATAGTGGATGGAATGCGGGGCACCATAAAGTGAAGGTGGCAGGCACAGGGAGGATAGTGGGGTGCAATGGTTGTGGGGCGGCTTTTTGAATGAATATACTATGGAAACTGTGGGGTTGTCCAATTTGTTACAGGCTAAGCAGACTGGAAGAGGAGGTACAGGGGGCTCTGGAGGGAGCTGGAGAGGGTGAGGGATGGGGAGGCTCGGGCAGGAGGGACCGCAGTGAAGAGTAGCTGGGAGAAGCAGAGGAGGAATAGTAGGGCAAAATCCTGTTAGGATGTAGGAAGGGAGGATGGGGGTAAGGAGAACAGAAGGGCAGTAAGTGGAGGGAAGGCTCATGGTAGGCGGAAGGAGGAAATGGGCACCACTGCGGGGGTAGTAAGTAATAGGTTTGCAGTGTTGGCATCGAAGGTGGTAGGGGAGGTGTTGGAGATTGGTGGGGGGAGGGGAAGGCCCAGGAGTCAGGCTGGGAAAGAAAGAAGTGGGGAGTGGAAGAGCAGGTAGAGGAAGAGGCAGAAATGGGGGGGGAAGATGTAGGAGTCACCAGTAGCATAGCAAAATCCGAGAGGACCTGGGTGCAAGGGTATGTTATAGGGCCCTCCCAGTTTTGAATAAACACCAAAATTATGATTTGGGCCCCTCAAACTTCATGGACCCAGGTGCGACTGCACCCCTTGCAAATTTGTAGCTCCGCCTCTTGGGAGTCACAGATGGTGCTGATAGAGGTAATAAGGAGCAGGACAGTATGGACTCTGGAAATGTAGACTGTGAAAATAGGAGGAGGGGGTGTGGGACAAGAAGATGGGGGAGTACTAGTGCTGGGGGATTCTTTACTGAAAGGGGTCAGATGGGGTGGAAGGGGAGAAATGCACAGTCGTATCTAGGTCGAGGCTATTCCGGGGCTGCCCGCAGACAGGGCAGGGCAGACACTTCACAAGTGCACACGGAAGGGGAGGAAGAAACCTCACATAGTGATGCACATGGGTATAAATGACTTGGCAGGGGAGACAGTAGAGGTGATAAAGGGGAGGTTTGAGGATTTGGGTAGGCAGTGTGAGGAGGTGGGGGGGGTCGGTGGCATTCTCTGAGGTACTCCCGGTACCATGTGCAAGTACAGTGAGGAACAAAAGGATAGAGGAGTTCAATGAGTGACTGAGGGATTGGTGCTGTATCAGGGAGTACGGATTAGTGTCAGACTGGGGCAGGGCCTGGAGCAGTAGTGACGTATACGCAGGGGACAGGTTACAATTGAGCAGGAAGGGGAAGGGATACTAAAATGGGGAATAGAGGGGTATATATAAATAAAGGTGGATTTAAACTAGGAGTGGTGGTGGCGAGGGGGCAGCTGATGGGAAAAGGGTCCGGAAAGGGGAGCCTAGTGAGCTCACCCCCCAGTTATGGGTAAAGGCAGTGGGGAAGCAGCACAGGGATGGATAAAGGGGTGGAAAAATAGGGGTAGGGAAAGGGAGGAGACAGTCTGGAGGTTGGTCTCACTGAATGCAAGAAGCCTAAGGAACAGAACAGCGGAGTTACAGGTTCTCTTGGCAGTGGAGGGGGTGGACATTGCAGCCATCATAGAAACGTGGGCCACACAGTACCAGGACTGGGATATGATGATCCTGGGGTTCAGGTTATTCAGAAAGGATATGTCTAAGGGGAATGGGGGGAGTGATGATCTCTGAAAGGGAGGGGATAAAGTGCAAAATGGAGGAAGGGGAGGAGGAGGAGAGGACAGAAGTACTATGTATGCAGTTCCAAGATGCAAAGAATAGGACACTGAGGATGGGGGTGGTGTACAGGCCACCAGCTCAGGGGAGTGACCTGGACAGGGAATTAGCTGAAGAAATTAGGATGGTCTGCAGGAATGGGGGACTTCAACCTACTGGGAGTGGAGTGGGGCACCCCATTCACCATGAGTACAAGGGAATGAGTCCTGTTAGAAGCATTTCAAGACAGTTTTCTGATACAGCTGGTCCAGGGGCCGCCTCGATTAGAAAGGACTCTGGACCTTGTACTGGATAACGGGGAAGCTGTAAGGAATCTGGAAGTGGAGGAACCACTAGCTGGTAGTAACCACTATTCAGTGTGGCTCACACTCAACATGGGGAGGGAAACAGGGGGCACGGATACAAGGGAGATTGAATTCAGGGGGGTGGACTTTAAGAAGATGGGGGAAATGATAGGCAGACACCCGGCAGGTATGCAACCACACATGGATGCAGATCAGAAATGGGACACCATAAAGGAAGGGCTGGCAGAGGCTACGGAGTCTTGCACTAGGAAGAAAACCAAGAAGAGAAGGGCAAAGAAACCCAGTTGGTTGACACGGGAGGTTATGGAAGGGGTGAGGGCCAAGAGGGCAGCATTTTAAAAGTACAGAAAATCGGGGAGCGGTGAAGATAAGGATACATACATGGAGAAGTCCAGGGAGGTTACCAGACTGGTCAGGGCAGCCAAGGCATCCAGGGAGCTGAGACTGGCACAGGGAATCAAAAGCAGAGAAAAAGACTTATTCCACTACGTCAGAGAGAGAAGAAGAAGCAAGGATCAGCTGGTGAGGATTAAGGACGGGGATTGGTGGAGAAAGGGGCAGAGCAGGCAGAGGCACTGAATGAATACTTCTGCTCTGTATTCACGCAGGAGAAGGGGGGACAGATACCTCAGGCAAGGGTGGTGGTGGGGGGGAGGAGACAATAGATGTAGGGATTACAGAGAGCAAGGTACTAGATGGGTTGATGGCATTAAAGATGGACAAAGCACCTGGACCTGATGGCATTCACCCTAGGGTACCAAGGGAGTTGGCAGAGGTCCTGGTGGAGCTACCGGCCAACCTGTTCAATACCTCCCTGGACACAGGATGTGTACCACAGGACTGGAGAATGGCCCATGTGGTGCCCATCCACAAAAGTGTCCCAAAGGATGAACCAGGAAACTATAGGCCAGTGAGCCTCACATCAATCGTGGGAAAGCTCATGGAGACCATCCTAAAAGAAAGGCTAGTGAGCTTCTTGGAGGAAAATGGTCTCCAGGATGGTCAACAGCATGGGTCTGTAGAGGACAGATCCTGCCAGACAAATCTTGTAGAGTACTATGACTGGATGATGCGGGAACTGGACAAGGGCCATGCAGTGGATGTCCTGTATTTAGACTTCAGCAAGGCCTTTGATTCAGTGCCACATGGGAAGTTGGGGGGGAATTGGAATATGTGGGGGCAGGACCAAAAATGCTGAAATGGATCACAAACTGGCAAAAGGGAAGGCAGCAAATGGTGGTGGTGGTGGAGGTGGTGGTGGTGGTGGGGGACCTCTTGTCACTGAGAGGGTGATGAGCAGAGTATCACAGGGATCATTTGGGATTTTTATTGCAGATATCTCACATGGGATCCATAGCAGGATCAGTCTGTTTGCAGACAATACCAAGATGGGAGCTGTGGTTGATGATATGGAGGGGTGGAAGGGGTTGCAGGAGGACCTGACTAAGCTGCAGGAGTCAGCAGAAACATGGCAATTGGGGTTCAATGCCAAGAAGTGCAAGGTTCTGCACTTTAGAGCCAGGAACTGGGGGAGGGATTATCACTTGAATGGGGCACAGTTGGGGAGCTCCACAGAGGAGAACGACCTAGGAGTGATCATTACGTGGAGCATGAACAGCTCTGCTCAGTGCAGGAAGGTGGCAAAAAAAGCCAACAAAATGCTGGGGTGTATTGCAAGAGGGATCTCCTCCAGAAGGAGGGAGGTTATCCTGCCCCTGTATAGGTCATTGGTCAGGCCCTACCTGGAGTACTGTGTGCAGTACTTGCACCTATTCCTGAAGAAAGACATCAGATTGTTGGAGGGGGTGCAGTGAAGAGCCACAAATGTGATCCAGGGATTAGAGAGCAAGCCCTACAAGGACAGGCTGGGAGAGCTGAATATGTATTTGCTGGAGGAGAGGAGGGATGAGGGGATATGACTGAGACCTTCAAGTATCTGAAGGGGATAAACAAGACCAACACAGAAGGGATTTTCCAGATGAGAAAAGGGAGGGACACGAGAGGGCATGGACTGAGACTGGAGGAGAGAAGATTAAGGAGGGAGATTAGGAGACAATTATTTGCTGAAAGAGTGGTGGACAAATGGAACACCTTACCAGATGACATAATGTACTGTAAGATGGTGGGCAGTTTCAAGAGGGGTTAGGACAGGGGAAGGGATACTGGGAAGTGGGGCTGGGAGTGGCTGCTCTGAGATGAGGTGCTATCTGTACACTCGAGCAGACTCGATAGACCTGGAGGCCTATTTTTGCTGGCAACTTTTGGCAAGTTCATATGTTCTCCCACCCCACCTCCTTTCCAAGACTGGTCTCTTGTACTTATTTTGCTCCTGACTCTGTCACATGCTCTTTTGAAGCCATCCACAGTCTTTTGTGAAACCATCTCTTCTGGTAGTCTATTCCACTCTGCCGCCACCCTCTCTGTGAAATGGTTTCTCCTTAGCTCCCTCTTGAATCTACCCCCTCCAGCTTCATGCTGTGTCCCCTAGTGACCCTGTCCCTTTTTAGCCTGAACATGTGGTCTGTATCTCCCCTATTTATGCCTTTTGAATATTTAAAGGTCTCTGTCATGACTCCCCTGTCCCTTCTGTCCTCCAGGGAGTACATGTTGAGCTCCCCCAACCTACCCTCATAGGACTTCCCTCCCATCCCATTTATCATTTTGGTCACCCTTCTCTGAACCCTCTCCAGGAGCTTGATGTCTTTCTTTAAGTAGGGGTGCTAGAACTGCACACATTACTCCAGGTGCGGCCTTACCAGTGATCTATACAATGGTAGGATAACCTCCTCACTTCTGGAGGTGATCCCTCTGGCTAAACACCCCAACATCTGGTTGGCCTTGGCTGCCGCCCTTCTGCACTGCTCTGAGTAGTTCAATCTCCTTGTTACTATCACACCCAGATCCTTTTCTTCTTCAGAGAACTTTAGCCTTTTCCCACCCATATGGTAGCTGTACCTAGGGTTCCTGGACCCGAAGTGCATGACCTTGCACTTCTTGGCATTGATTCCCAATTGCCAAGTCCTTGACCATTCCCCTAGTGTATCCAAATCCCATTGGAGAACCCTCCCCTCCTCCCCTTTGTCCACTATTGCACCAATCTTGGTGTCATCTGGGAACAGGTTAATTTTACCCTCAACTTTGGAGAGTGCTTTCTCCAAAGCACTTGCGAGAATAGTCTCTGAACAACTCACTGACTTCCTCGACAGGCAAAATCTACCCTGCAACAACCAGCATGGTTTTAGAAAAAAACACGGTACCACCACTGCACTTGAGTATTATACCACCCAGCGCTACAACGCCCTTGACCAAGGGATGGTGGTGGGGTCAGTTTTAATTGACCTCACTAAAGCATTTGACTCAGTAAACCACCAGCTACTATTAAACAGCCTGCTCACAACGGGATTGGCCCCAGACACAGTCACCTAGATCCGCAGCTACCTGTCTCAAAGAACTCAATGAGTTAGAATTGGCAACGCACTCTCAGACCCGTAAGGTAGTGGCCCTGGGAGTTCCACAAGGGTCCATACTAGGACCACTCCTCTTCAGCCTGTTCATTAACCGCCTCCCTGATGCTTGCACAGCAAGTATCGTATTATAAGCAGATGATGCCGTTTTATTAGTCCCTGGTAGGGACCATGCAGACATCATGAAAGGCTTACTCGACAACTTCCACAAACTCAAAACATGGCTCTGCCAACACAAATTGTTGCTAACCCACAAAAAAAACAAAAGCATGCTATTCTCGGTTCCCCAGAACAAAAAGAATTTCCGTACACTTCATATACAAAACCAAAAAGGAGACACACTTGAACAAGTCTCCTCCTTTAAATATCTGGGTGTTTACCTAGACAACACTCTCAACTTCTCTCACCACATTGATCATATTGTCAAAACCACTGACATGAAACTGGGCATCCTGTATAGAAACAAGCATTCGATGACACCTGCTGCCCTCAAAAAAGCCACAGGCAGCACTGTATTGTCATCCATTGACTATGGGCTACCATTCTACATAGCAGGGTCAGACACCGCCCTTAACAGGATAAAAACCCTCATTAACAGGGCCTGTTGTCTGACACTTGGGGCCAACCTCTGGACACACACCTGTGTCCTCTACTCCGAGACTGGCTGGCTTCCACTGCACTTAACAGCCCAATACCAAACCTGCCTGATTGTAAAAAAGCACAACTAGGCCTTATGCTGGATTTCCTATGCAGTCTGTTCAAGAAGGCAGTGCAAACTAAGCAAACCAGAAGTGCGTCAAAAGGTGGACTCCCAAGTCCCTTTCAAGCGCACGTCATTGGCTCAGAAATCCATTACCTTTAGGGGCCCTAAATGGTATAATGATCTACCTGACACGCTGACCAGAGGCACAAAACTGAGTCATTTCAAAAGAGGGCTACAGTCCCATCTAAACAGTGTCTCAACAAGCGACTGTGCAAACTAATGACCAACCGAGCCATTTGATTTTACCTCTCTTTTCTCTACTACCTCTCTCCCTCCCAAACCTCTCATACTTTCAGCTTTTCCCTTCTTTCACCACCTTACCCCTCCTCCTCATACTTTCGGCTTTCCTCATGTTTCACCACCTTACCCCTCCTACTTTTCCCTACCCATGTCACCTCCTTTTGACAACACCGATCTGGTTGCTTAACACCCCCTTCCCCTCATCATCTTTCTGCCATAAACTTGCTATATTGCTGGCATGTTATTTCCTACTATGGCTTGCCCTACCCTGCTACCTTAATGAAATGCACTTTATTTATGTGAAACTGTACCTTAAACAAACAAGTCTTGAACCTCATGTAACACTGTTTTTGATTTGCATGATGCTTACCATGTGATCCCTGCTATCTGTATTGTATTGTATTTGAATTGTATTGTATTTGTTCTGTCCTTGACTTGGAACCTTCGAAAATGAGTCTCTGACTCAAAGGTATTAATCCTACTCGAATAAATAAATAAATAAATAAATAAATAAATAAATAAATAAATGTCAGCAATGAAGACGTTAAAGAGCACAGGCCCCAGAACGCATCTCTGTGGGACCCCGCTGATGACTGCTTGGGGCTTTGAGAGCTGCCCCTTATCACCACCCTCTGCTGACTGTTACTCTGCCAGATTTCTACCCATCAAGCCAATTTTTCTCCTACGCCCAGGGTCCTCCGTTTACCCCTTACCCTTCCATGCGGTACTGAATTGAAAGCTTAGCTGAAGTCAAAGTATAGGACATCAACTGCTTTCCCACCATCCAGTGCTCTAGTGACCCAATCAAAGAAGTCCACTAGAGTTGTTTGGCATGACCTCCCCTGGACGAACCCATGCTGATGTTCTTCTTGTAGACCGTTCTCCTGCATGAATGCCACCAGCATTTCCTTGCGGCCAATATTGCAGGATGGTGCAGTGTTGGCTGCATGGGCAACAAGCAATCATATAGGGAAGAAAATTCTCTTGGCATAGGGCCCAGAAGGCCCTGCATGTCTGCATCAGTAGTTACATGGATGCACAGGGCCCTGCACATCTATAGCCACCCAGATAGCTCTATGAATTCTTTGCATCCATAGCTGCACTTTTTTCAGGCAGACAGATGGACTCTTCCCTTGGCATAGGGTCCAGAAGGCCCTGCACATCTACACCTGTTCATGTAGATCCCGAATAGTCCCGCATGAATTAGTATGCAATTACACTATCTCAAAAAGAAATAAAAAGCATTACAAAAAACTACATTGATACACCAGTTAATCTTCAACTTAATGCCACAAAAGTAGGGAAATGTGGCATTAGGGGTTCCAACCCTAACTCCCCACCCTCTCAAAGCAGCAAAAGGACAAGATCACACAAGAAACCATAGACAGCCATCAGCAGATAAGGCAAAACACAAGTTTTTCCAGATGACACAAATGCTGTAGCACTGATATATTACCTTCATGGATTTGTATCTGTGGCATGTACATTAGAACATATACACATTCACTTCTGGCTGCAGATAGAAATCCACGATACTCAAATTATAAAACTACTTCTGTCTGCAGAAGCACAGGTCCCTGCAGCTACAGATAGAAATCCACAATACCCAAATTACAAGAGTTCTTTTGTCTGCAGAAGTGCAGGCCCCTATGAGCCAATGCTTCTGTAGCTATAGCTACTCATGCACACTGCAAGACATACACACACTTCTGGTCGCAGATGTGCAGGCCCCTGAGGGGTCTGTGTTTCTGCATCTATAGGTGAAAGACATAAACACCTGCCTCTGCCTTCGCGAGCGCAAGCATCATGAAATCCATGATGTCCAAATTGCAACACTATTTCTGCCTGCAGAAGCGCAGGCCTTTACGATGTCAGCACTTCTGCAGCCACAGTTACCCATACACACTGTAAGATATATACAATGACTACTGCTGCTGCATATAGAAATCCATGATGCCCAAATTGCAACACTGCTTCTGTCTGCAAAAGTGCAGGCACCTGCTGGCATGCCCTGTAGCAGTACCAACTAGCTCCTACCCCACCTGCATTCTGGAGCCAAAGGTGCTCATGCACACTGTAAAACATACACACACACACACACTTCTAACTGCAGAAGCACAGGTCCCTGTGCCACCCACACTTCAGCAATGGCAGATACAAATCCACGGTTATGGCTAAAACTGCCTGTATCACCTCTTCCTCCTACCCTGGCCATAGTTAATTTTGCCGTGATACTCTACTGTACTGTATTAGTGTTCCTGTTCCAGTACTTTGGTTTTGATTTAATAGTCAGTACACTGTTTACTGTATTTTATTTATCGTTTAATGACTGTATTTGTGTTGCACTTTGCATTTTTCTACCATGTATACATTGTATATTTTGCCTTTACATAGTATATTTAGTCTACCTAGTTTCCTTCTCCTGATTTGCACCTGCAAACAAGCCTTGGCTCAGTGTGCCTTTCCCAGATACTAATAAATAACTAAATAAATACCATTTTGTGAGCCCATCTCACTGGCGGCATTCACATACTGCATGCCTGCCATTCTGTCTGCTGCGTCATAGCTCCCAACAGGTACAGGGGTGCTCTGGGGAATGGACCTCAGCTGAACACCAGGCTTTCAATCATGGGTGTCAGAACATTTATTTATTTAGTTATTTATTTAAGAGTTTTACCAGGCAGGCATACTGAGCATGGTACTGCTCGATTCCAGATGCTCCTGGGGTGGGGTGGGGTGGGAAAAATACAGTAGAAATGCAATCGAATATACAGTTAAGCAACAGTAGAAAATACAATGGAGTAAATGTACAATATATGCAGCTTAGATGTGCGCTAAAGAAAAATGGGGAAAAGTATGGGAAGGGGCTGACATTCAAAAGAACTCAGGATAAAAAGGTAATTTTTGCAAACCTGTATTTATATCCAGAAATAATGTACTAGCACAAAATGTACAAGTACATTTTTACATACAAACACAAGAAGTACCGCATCATATTTGCCAACAAAAGGAAATGTTAATGTTATTTCAGGACTCTGTGGCCCCCACAGATTCAAAAGGATGCACATGGCCAAGCTTAGCATCATTTCAAGGTAGTTCCAGCAGACACATTGACATGGTGGCGAACTTGACCATTTATTTGTGTGGAATTCATATGAAGAAGGTCTCCTGAAATATCTTGTAGCCTTGCATGCTTTAATGAAAGACACATAGATGATGCATTTCAATTATACATTTGTATTTCCAGATAAGAAGCTTTTTGTTATTATAGCAACAATGGACAGAAAAGCAGCCCAGCATTTTTTGTGAACTTAGTCTTAGAAATGATACAAGGGAAATCTACAAACAAAACTTTGAACTCTGCAAGACTGCCAGAGTTATTCAGATCTGAAGGAATAGGTATCCAATAGACTAGGCAAATTTAATTTAATAAATTGCCTTCTGATAAACAGTGGAAACAGCTATAAATGGATGTTTATCACTGCAAGATCCCATCAGTCTGGGAGTGGTTGATTAGAACGTTGCAAGTACATATTTAAAAATGTTGGCATAAAATATGATAAAAAAAATATGGGGAATTGCTTGGATTCTAGTATGCAGAAAACTGAACACACACTCAAATTTGGGTATGTGGTAGCAAGCTGAGAAAATACTGGGAGTGCTGGATATGAGGAAAAAATTGGAGAGATTTTAAGAACAGAAATAAACATTTATTTGCATATTAATAAACTGCTTTAGTAAAGTTTACTAATTTAAAAATAAAAGGAATAGAAATAAACAATTTGCTGGATACTCTTTTTGTGGAGTGACTTTCAGTTTTGTACTTACAGGCCTAGATATTCAAACTGCGAACAAAAAGTGCGCAATAGCAGGAGGAAGCGCAAGTCCATTGCGCCCATGCGCAAGAGGAGCAATATTAAAAAACTGAGCCAGCCAAACTGCGCCTACAGCCGATGACTGAATATCGCACCACCTGCGCCATAGTGCAACTAGGGAGGGGAAGCTGAGCAGATCAGATGCACCATAGCGCAACGAGGGATGTGCAGCTGAGCAGTCCAGAGGTGCCATAGCGCAACCAGGGATGCCCCCCAGCAGCAGGGCGGCAATGCAACTGCACAACCAGGGAGGTAGGGGCCCACCACCCATGCCACAGATGGGCAGAGGAACACACAGCAGAACAGACATCGTTCCCCCACACCCCATGCACTGCACAACTGGGAGAGGGCTGGAATAACCACTGGCCCATGGAGACCAGCAACCAACCCACAGCTGGGCCATGGTGCCCCATCACACCCCCCGGCAAGTTGTGACTGGCACACAAGGAGGGCTGACCACCCCATGCCACACCATCCCCCCAATGCAGTGCACACCCTGCACTGTGACCCCTAGACACCCTGCCCAGGAGCAGCGTCCACCACTGCAGGAAACCCCATGCATGCCACCACCCCCACTGTGACAATGCAACCCTGTGCACCAAAGAACCATGCAAGGCAGCCCCACCACGAGCACCCATCAGTGGGTGGCAGCACACAGCAATGCAACAATGGCATACACACTGCCACCACACACAGGCCCCCCGAGGTACTGCTGAGAGACCAACCATGCGTCGGCACACGAGGTACCCCACACGGGACAGGGCATGCCCCGGACCCCACCACCAGTGGTACAGCACCCTGCACACTCTCCCAATGACACATCCCAACCCAGCACTGGCCACAACAGCCAGCGCAGACACCCACAGTGGTGCGTGGAAGCATGCACCATACCGGATGCCACACAGTGCATGGACAGACACCCACCCATACCCAAGGGCACAACAACAACACAGAGACGCAGTAGTGGGGCAACCAAGTCCCCAGTGTGGGTCCATGTAAACTGTGTACGCACAACCTGCAGTCCTCCATGGCACATGAGTGCCAGCCACCCTGTGCAGGCACTGTGGACCTGTACGCCACCAGCATTTGCCCGGAGCACAAGCCACAGACAGTGGTGCACATCCCCTGCAACACACACAAGCCACAGCATGGAGGTGGGTCAACAACTGTGGAGGCCACAGTGTCACCCGAGGCAGACATGTACCACACCAGTGACAGGAGGCAACCCAGCATTGTGATGGGTACAGTGGCTGCCCTGCATGGACAGCCACCACTGACATGCCAGCAGACCGTGCAGGTCACAGACATGCATGGGTGTCAGCTGCAGAGGCCATGGACAGGCTGACAGGGGCGCCATGGACACAGAGCATGCACCATGGACCACTGCACACAGTCATCCAGTGGACAGAGCACAACACACACATCACACACACTGACTGATAGCTACCCCCACACCATAGTCACCTCCCCACGGACACACACACATACCCATGACTGCACCACCCAGGGGCAGGGGTGGACAAATGAGACAGGAAAGGAGGGGGGTGAGGGTGGGTCCAGGGGCGGTAGGGGATATCAGGGGCAGAGGGACTTTCAACAGGAGCCCCGCTCCCTGCTCTGGCTTCTCCGCTGCCTGTGCCTCCTGCGGACCCCAATTTCATCTATCTGGTGAAGGATCTCCAGGGACGCCCTTGCCATGTGCAGGATCTCCCGCAATGCCTCCCAGATGTCGTTGAGCTGGCAGACACCTAGGACAAGGGAGCACAGTCAATAGGTCAATAGGTGTGAATGCAAAGCCCCATACAGCCCACCCACTGTGCATGGCATACGGCCGTGGGACATACCTCTGTGATGGTGTGTGACCACCCACATTGATCACGTCCACATGACCTGCCCACCCAGGCACATACAGCCATGCGGAACGCTGCACACACCCACCTGCCAAGTCACGCACAGCACCACCATGGCCGTTTAGTGACATGGCTATGTGGTGCAAAGGAAGTGGCACAGCCATGTACCCGGTGCACGCATGGATCACCATCGACGCACTCCCAGACATGCATTGCCACTGGACGGTGCTGACTGTAACAAGTTGCGTGCATGGCAGTGGTGTCAATGGATGGTGGCCATGCCCCGCTGCCCACCCTGTTACACAGCATGCAATAGTAATCATGGAGGTATGGCACTCACCATCATCAGGCCGGTCCCTTGGGCGCTGTGGACCCTCGCCCTGCCTGGCCTCCCTCTCCTCTTCGTTGCGCTGCAGCTCACGGGCCAGGCGCCACTCCTCCGGCCCTGTGGTGCAAACATGGAGAGAGGAACATCAGTACAATCCCATAGCAAAGCCCCCCTGCCCCCAGGTGTGTGCCCTCCCACCCAGCCAGATCCAGCCACCCCACACCCTGATAACACCACCACAGCCAACACCGGACGGTCCCTCCCCCATGTGCTGGACACATACAACCGTGATACCCATATGGAAGATAAAAGTGTGTTGACGTAACACCTACCTGGCCATGGCACCGTGCCCCTCCTTTCACGTGCCTGCAGGCAGGCTAGCAGGTCCGGCTCCCTCTGCCGCAGGTCCCCATACCTATGGCGGCACTGCTCAGCTGTCCGCCCCCATCCAGTGGCCTCCTCCAGTGTAGTGGCCACCTCCTCCCACACCTGGCTCCTGGACCTGTCCAGGGGTGCCTCCCCAAACAGTGGTCCATGGTGTGGCTCCACTATGGCCGCTAGGTTGGCCAGTTCCACCTGTGTCCATTGAGCAGCCCTCCTGCGTGCCATTCTCACAGCTCAGTCTGCAAATATGGCACTCTGCAGCGCGGCTCCCCACTTGCAGATGCTGCGTGGTACAGCACTGCCATTCCCTATTGCGCTGTCACCGAACAGCGCAAAAGTGGTGCACCCATGCCTGACACATGGCGCCTAGGAGGCAAAGGTCGAGCACAGTGTCAAGGGTCTCTGGCACACAGATGCGCACAGCGCCACTGGAACCCAATGTGTGTAGCGCGATTGGCTGCCTGTGTGCTACCTCCAGTTGCGGCCTACTGCGCTGTTGCCCCAGTGCGCCTATCATGGCCCAGTACCACAGCGCCATGTAGGTGAACATTGCTATAGCGCCACTGGCACAATGGTGGATGTGCCCTGCATTGCTTCCCGCACACAGCACGTCAGCAGTGCAGCAGACGCCTGCGTCAGCAACCTGGGCATGCGCAGTGAGGTGTGTACTACGCATGTCACAGAACTGTGCCCTTGGCTCAGCATGTTCAACACAATTGCGCAAAGCGCAACAGCGCGATATTCAGTCGTCAAATGCAAAACAGCTAATCAGCTATGCAATGGCGCAGCACTGCAACTTGTAATCCACTTAAAGTTGTGCCTTGCCTCATTTGCATGGGTTGCGCTATAAAGTGCTGACATTGGGCTGCACTGGCCATAGTTGGTTACTGCAGTCTATTGGTGAGTTGCATGCTGTTTGGGGAGTGTGGACTGTGGATTTAGGGACATGCATGGGACTGCTACAGTCACAGGTAACAACTGTCATTCTTACAGGCTAAAAATGACAGAGCAAGTTGTGGGAGAGGAGGAACACAGTGGTGGGAGGAGGAGGAGGAGGCCTAATTTTACCAAGGCCGAGACCGAAGCCCTGTTTGAGGCCTACCTGGATCAGGAGCCACTTCTCAGTGGATGGCAGGAAACACCTCAAGCCCGTGCTGCTGCATGGGAGGAGGTGGCATGTGCTGTGAACCTGCATGGCAGCCACCAGCGCTCCGTGCAGGAGTGCAAGAAGAAGATGGGCACAGACAGGAGGAGGACAAAGGAGAAGGTGGCTGCCATCAGGGCAGCACGAGCTGCAACAGGTGGGGGACAGCCGGAGGTGGTACACCTGACCCCACAGGAGGAGAGGATTGCTGGAAGCATGCAGCATTGTGCCATTGAGGGTGTTCCAGGTGGTGGCTTCCAATGGGTGGTAGCTCATCACTGCATGGTAAGTCATGGTCTGTCTATGGGGGGGCAGGGTAGGTCACATGAAGTAACGTGACTTTGTTTTCCCTTACAGATCCTGAGCATCTGCATGGGTCAGCGATGGTGGGCCTGTCCACTAAGGACAGTCAGCTGTAGATGGAGGAGGGCCCATCCACCTCCACAGGTATATGTGGCTCAGTGCGACAGTGGGCCTGCCTGGCTGTCCACACTGATGTTGTTGTAACAGGTGCAGAGGAAGCCCTGCCCATGTCCCAGCATGCCAGCATCCACGGATGCCAGCATGCTGTGACTCGGGCCGGTGCCAAGTCTATCAACGATGATGATGTCGCTAACGGCATGGGCAGTGACACGTGTGTGCCACGGGATGGCCACACAGCAGGTAACATCACGGCCATGGCTGTGGGTGGTGCTGCCATGGAGGCCTGTGTGTCAGCACAGTCCCAGCCTGTGCCTGTCAGCGCCAGTGGGGCAGCACTAGTGTTTGTTCAGGACAGTAGGACTGTTGCAGCCACTGCGGCAGCACCACTGAGCCCTGGGGATTGGCAGCTGGAGGGGCAGCATCAGCAGTCGGCCAATGGGCTTGGGGGTACAGGGTCCAGTGGTGGCATCTGTGCACCACCTGTGGATATGCCCAGACCTGGTCCTGGTGCGCAGCGCCCACCCTCAAGGGGTGCTGAGCATCAGGGCCATGCACACCCTGAGGGACAGGATGCTGAGGAGGCAGATGACCTCTTGGACGAGCACACCCACCTACTGCAAGCATCAGTCCAGCAGCAGATGCGGCTTGCGATGTTGGTGGATGCACTGCGTGCGGCTCTGGAGTGGGCAGAGGAGTGTCGCAGCAGAGACACCGCTCTGATCCTGGCAGGGATGGACAGGTTGTGGGATGATGTGACCACTGCCATTGACAGGCATGCACAGGCATTCACTGCTGTCATGGCCACAATGGGCACACAGTCATGTGCCCATGCATCGCGGACACCACGCAATGCACTGTCCACCCCTCATTCCCGGCGTCATGCAACACCCTCCCTGTTGACACCAGGTTCAGCTGTGGGCATCCCGAGCACACCTGGCGCAGGCATGTTCGGTGTGCTGCAGACCCCTGTGTGAGCATGGTCGCGTTCACACAGTGGAACCCCTGGGGGACCATCGGTGCCACCCCATGAAGCCAGTGGTCGGCCTGTCAGTGCTGGCGGGTCTCGGCAGGGCCTCCCATGCATCCGTGGCGGCCGGGGCACTGTGTCATATGACTGACCTGTCTCCCAACGCGGCTACTCTCTGGTGCTGCCCTGTGTGCATTGTGTCTTTCAGTGGGCATTGCACGGGTGGGTACCCGGCCCTGCACGCGGACGCACAGTTCATCTGCATACCCTCCCGGCTGCTGTCCGCAGTTGTGTGTGCATGATGATGATGCCTGCATTGCACTGTACACCAGTGTGCAATGGTGCTCAGCATCTGACAGATGCACATGGACAGGCAGTGGGCGTGGTGGTCTGTGGACATGTGTGTGGCTAGGGGTGGCATTCTGGGTCAGTGTGCCTCCTACCCTTTGTGCAAGTTTGGTGCGTTGTGTGTGTGTGTGTGTGTGTGTGCGCGTGTGTGTGTGTCCATCTGTGTGGCATGTTAGACCTCACCCATCCCTGGTTTTGTGTGTGGTTTCATGCCCTGCCACTTCCCTTGACAGAATGCACCCCTGGTGTGTGTCCATGTGTGTTTGTGGGTTGTGCCTTAGCCACTGTTGGCTGCACATGGCCCCATGACTTACCTGGGTTGGCTGAAGCGCTCCTCTGTGATGGTGTCCCAGTGCAGCTGTGCCAGTCGGAGCAGTCGGGGGTCCCGTTGCCCAAGGGGGGGCTGCCCATCACCATCGTTACCGGCATCCTCATCGTCCCCATCGCTGTCCCCCTCTTCAACCTGTATGGCTATCCCACATTCGTTGGCCATGTTGTGCAGGATGCAACAGGCCAGGAATAGCCCACAGGCCTTTGAGGGGCTGTACTGTTGGGCACCGCTGGAGGTGTCCAGGCAACGGAAATGTGCCTTCAGCATCCCAAACACCCGCTCGATGACATTACGTGTGGTGGCGTGTGCCTTATTGTAGCATTGCTGCGATGGGGTCACCGGCTGCCGGTAGGGTGTGAGCAGCCAGGGACGGAGTGGGTATCCACTGTCACCTGTGTGTAGAGGGTGGAGGTTAGTTTGGTGTTCAGCATTGCCCTGCCCTGGGCCATGTAGGTCACTACCCATGTCACCTCTGACCATGCCCCCCAGGCCCTATGATTGTCCATGTGGTTTGCGTACTCACCCACTAGGTGGCCAGTGGGGATATCCCCACTCTCAAATCTGTGGCACAGTGCCAACTGGTGCCAGATGAAGGCATTGTGTGCTCCCCCAGGGTGCGTGGCACAGACATTGATTATGCGCCCCTGGCATCGCACACCACCTGGCAGTTGATGCTGGCATAGCCCTTGCGATTGATGTATGTGGCCCCCTCGGGGCCAGGTGGTGTGGATGGCCACATGGGTGCAGTCTGTTGCCCCTAGCATGCCAGGCATACGAGCTACCCTGTGGAACTCCTGTATGTTTGCTGTGTGCTCCACTGGTGTGCTGGGGAAATGGATGTACTCTGCAGCATGTGGCAGCAGTGCGCTGAGGAATTGGGTGAGATGGCGTGACGTGGCCAACTGGGTTATGCCTGTGGTGTCCCCAGTTGGTCTCTGGAAGGTACCTGTGGCGAGCAAGCACTTGCAAGCTGTCACTTTGGTCTCCACTGACAGGGCATGGTTCAGTCATGTGGGTGCCTGCATCACATCACTGCACAGCTCACAGAGCTGCCTCAGAATTGGCCGATTCAGGCGGTGCTGGCCCACAATCTCGGTATCACTGTACAGCTCGAAGCTGGTGCGGGCTCGGTACTGCCTGTTGGGGGCATACTGCCGATGGGCCCTTCCATGGGCATGCCCCCCTGCTGCCCGCCTTCTCACCCCCCTCATAATGGCCTCCATCTGGAAGGTGGCACTGGCCATGTCCCTGGCTTGTGTTCACCCCCGGCAGCTGTTACTTTATTCCCCCGCTGTCCTCACTGCTACTTCCCTGCACTGGGAACACCTGCCTGTGCTTGCCTCACTGCTGTATGGTGTACCTCCCCCTTCTGCAATGTCTCCCCACACCTTCCCCTGTGGCTATTGCTTCTAGGTGCCCTTTCCTGCCTGCCTGGCCCTGTGTGTCCCTGCTGCCCAGTGTGTCCTGCTGTGTTTTGCTCTCATATGTGGCTTCCCTGTAGCGTTCTTGTGCCTCTCCCTTGCTCCCTTTTATTTTGGCTCATTTCTGCTATGGCGCAACTTCCGCTTGCTCCCCTGTTGCGCATGGCGCAAGTTGTTGAATATTGCACTGCGCCATTTATGCATGGTTCCTCCCCCTTCAGTTGCGCATACCTTCATTATCATTGCACTGTTGCTCAGTGTGATTTGGGGGGGGCGCAACTGCCTCCTGCTGAATATAGCAGAATGGCGCATTTTCGTACTTGTGTAGGCGCAACCCTGTTGCGCATGGCTCAACTCTTTTGAATATGTGGGCTACTGTATATTGCCTTGCTCATTTGCAAATTAAATTAACCTAATGCATTTTACTGTATTGTATTCCTCTGCACCTGGTTTACACAATTGTTAATTGAAAGAACTTATTGCACCTTGATATATTGTTACTGTTCACCTCCCCCCCAACCCAGGACACAACTGGAAATCAGCTGTTAGTAGTTTAGTATGTCCTTCCTGGTAAAATCTTTGAAATAAATAAATAAACAACCAAATAAAATAAATAGATAACAAGGTTAATTGACTAAATTAGAAAAAAAAACATCAATTATCTATTCAGGTCATTACAGCAAGAAATGTTATCCCTAGAAGGTGGTCAAAATTCATTCTAAACTGGAGAAATGGTGGGGCATGTTGAGTGACATCTAATAAATGGAGAAACTGACACGTGAGGCTTCAAAAGGAAGCTTTCGGCAATAAATGGGCATTATAGGTTGTATTTGTCATCTCCAGGGAAGTAAACTGTGTTCCTTCAGGAAAGAATTTGGGATACAGAAGACATTTAAGCAAATAAGGAAAGCTGGGGGAGAACTAGCAAAGAAAGAAATTTAAAATAAGGCCAGTCACACTTTATGTTTAGTGTTAAATTCAGTGTAACTGTGGGGTAGGTAATCATTAATTACATGCAACAGGGGTATTTACATTGTATTTACACATGTGTTGCATGCATTTTGCAAAAATACCAACAACAGCTTAATCTGGTTCAAGGTCAGTTGGCATTCGTCTGTATCCCCTTCCCCAGGTTGTGCTTGAAAATAGGCAGAATTTGTGTAGAGCACTTACCCAGTCAACAAAAACTAAATAACATAAATAAATAAATAAAATTGCAATGCTGTTACAGTGTAGTTACACTGTAACTACATTGTAGTTAAGGAAACTTAAATTGTTACCATAAGCCTAATGATTCTTGGCAGAGGCAGAATGGCAGATTTTTATTTTATTTTTGAAATAGGCATGCAGAAAAGGGAAACTTACCTAGAACCACAATGTTAAAAATGTAACTATTATACCTGATGAAAACTGCCAATAAATAACTTTAGTCCAAAAATATACAGGAACATGCTTTATTATAAACATAATAAAGATTCAGTTCAGTTTATTTTTTTACTGGAAATGCATGTGAGCAAAACTGCCCTTCTTCACAAGCCTCCAGTTACAGACAAAATAAAACACAGTACGTGGTATACAGGCAAATGAAAACAAAAACAAATCTGTACAGAGATGGTAGCAGAGGCATAATATTGCAGATAGTTAAATAGGGAATTATTTTATTAATGCAATTACAATCACTACGCACTCACTCTGTTTAACTTTGGCTGTAACATGATCCAGGAAGACAAAGTTACTACAAAATATAGGAATGTTGGGTGTCATTGGTCTTACTTTCTGGAGGAAATCAAAAACATAGAGGTACATAACTCCTTTTTATTTTCCTTTTTCTGATATGTCCTCCAGTTGTCCCTCCCTAGCCTTACTCATCCCACAGTGGCTTCCTCCATTTTGTACCCCCTCATCCAATACCTGGAGCTTTGTCCTAGGAAGGCAATACCTGCTACTGTCTTAACTCATGAGTTCTCCAGCAAAATTTAAAATGAGCAAATTTTTCTAAGGATGGATACATTTATAAAACTGTTAATTACATTTCATTTGGCTTGCGGGAGCATTTAATAGTGCCCAGGCTAGATGGAGGAGTTAGAGCTTGTTAATTTATGATGGACCTTGATGAAAGCCAAAAGGAAGTCAAGACTCACGAAGAATAAAATCCTAATGCACATGAATATGTCACAGATTGGCACATGGGATGTGCGAACACTCCATAGTGCCAGAAAAGTGGCCCAAGTCATCAGGGAAATGAAAAGATATGGGCTCTGCATACTAGAAATCAATGAGATGAGATGGTCAGAAAGGGGCAGAATGATCTCTGAGGACTTCACGTTGTTGTACTTTGGTGGAAATAGACATAAAAAAGGTGTTGGCATACTACTGAACCAAAGGAAGCAAACGCCCTCATATAATGAGAACCTATAAATGATGGAATGATATCAGCAAGACTTGAAACAAGATATCAATATACGCCAACAAATGTTGCCAAGGATGAGGAAAAATAGGAGTTTTTATGATTAGTTGCAAGGAGTGTTACGTGGAGTGCCAAGACATAACTTAACAATAGTGATGGATGATTTCAACACACAAATTGGTGTGATAGAACAGGATGGGAAGAGGTCATGGGATTGTCAGCGAGAGGTGAAAGAATGGAAAATGGCGAAAGACTCTCAAGCTTCTGTAGTATCAACTGTCTAAAAATCTGAGGAAGTCTCTTTCCACACAAAGATATCCATAAATGAACTTGGAAGTTACCAGACATCAACCCAGATAGGTCATATTTATATATCCAAAAGTTGGTCTTTATCCTTACAAGATGCAAGAGCATATAGAGGAGCAGATGTTGCATCAGACCATCATTTGGTCATAGAAAAGATCAGACTTAAACTCAAGAAGATTCCAAAAGTAAAGAAAAACAGGATAATAGTGACAGACAAGTTAAAAAGACCTGAGATGCAGCAGCAGCAGTTTGAAATGACTATGAAAAATCCTTTCGCTGCTTTGGAAAATCAAGCTAAGGATACTGATGAACAAGGCAAATCAAGCATAGTCAATTTAGAAGAAGAATGGCATAGCTGGAAAAACAAGGCCCTAAAGACTGCAGAAGAAGTCTTGAGATTCAAGAAGGGGAACAAGAAGAAGAAATGGACATCTTTTATTTTTTATTTATTTATTTCGATTGGGATTAATACCTTTGAGTCAAAGACTCATTTTCAAAGGTTCCAAGTCAGGGACAAAACAGAGCAATACAAATACAATACAATACAATAAGAACAAATTAAGATAACAGTGAAAAAAGAAAAACATGGTAGGCATCGTGAGCATCATTAAAATGGCACATGAGGTACAAGACTTGCTAGTTTCAGGTACATCTTAAAAGTAGAGTACATTACATCAAGTTTTTGCAGGGTAGGGATACACTGGGAATAGTGAGACATGTCAATAATAGGTCCATGTTAAGCTTTGGGGATGATGGGGGAAAAGGTAAGCAGCCAGATTGGCGTTGTCAAAATAGCTAGAGGTGATGTAGGACAGGAGTAAAGGGGAAAGGTGGGGTAGGAGGGTTGTAAGTCGAAGGGGGGAAGTGGGGAGGGAAGAGGTGAGGAGGCGGGGAATAAGGCAGGAGGAAGAAGTCAAATTATTTTCTTGCACAGTTACAGGTGGTTACATTCTTAAGGTGGAACCGTAGCCCCCTTTTGAACATCTGAAGATATGCAGAAGGCAATAGATGAGAGCGGAGTACTGAAAGTGCAAACAGAACAGGCACTATCCCAATCTAGAGAAGCGGCTGAGATTTCAGCAAAATATTGGGAAAAAGACAAAGAGGTGAAAAAGAGATGTAGGAAGGACAAGAGATTATGGATAGAGAAGAAAACAACTGAAGCAGAGACAGCTGCTAGAAAAGGAGATTCAAAAACCTTATTCAGAATTGTTAAAGACTTGTCAGGGGGTACCCGACCACAGTCATTGCCTATCAAGAAAAATTATGGTCATCCAATGAGAACCCATGAAGAGGTAATAGAATGGTGGAAAGAACATTCTGAGGCTATTCTGAACTGTCCAGAACCAACCATAGTTCATGATTTCAATGATGAAGACCCATAACCCTTGAATATAGACACTAGAGTCATTACAATCAATGAAGTGAAAAGGGCTATTGAAAGTCTAAAAAATGGCAAGGCAGCAGGTATTGACAGAATATATGACTAAATGATTAAAAGTGGAGGACAGACAGTCATAAAGCAACTGACCAAGCTGTGTAATCACATATGGAAAGACAGGGAAAGTACCTAAAGATTTGAAAGACAGAAAAATAGTTCCACTTTCCAAGAAAGGAGATCTAACTGAATGTACCAACTGGAGGGGGAAGAACACTACTTTCAGTACCTGGAAAAGTTATGGCTAGTATTATGTTGCACAGGATGAAGCTAGTGGTAGAACAAGTGTTAAGACAAGAACAGGCTGCCTTCCGTCAAGGATGATCGTGCTGTGAACAAATCTTTACACTATGTTAAACCATTGAAAAGGTCACTGCATAGGATAAACTCATCCTGATCAACCTCATTGATTTTAAAAAAGCATTTGACAGTGTTCACAGGAAAATTATTCTGGAACCTCCCCCCACAGTGATGGAAGATGTCCGGAGGGAGGAAGTGGAGGGGGTCAGGAATACATAACAAGGGTATGTGGAGGGGTGCACACAGAGGAGATAAATGTGAATAGAAGAATAGAGCAAAGAGTAGGAAGGACGGATTCGAGATAGAGGGTGGTGTCTCTGAATGCGCAGAGCCTTGGAAACAAGATGGATGACCTGCACGCACTATTAGCAGACAGAAGAATGGACATACTGTTGCTGCAGTAACCAAGACTTGGGCAACATCACACCACAACTGGGACCTTGCAGTCCCTGGATATAAACTATTCAGGAGGGACAGGGTAGTCGGGAAGGGGGTAGGGGTGGCAGTTTATATCAGGGAGGGAATAATTTGCACGAGGGAGGAGTCAGAGGAAGGGGAGGTGGAGACATTATGGGTTCAGTTAAGGTCCAAAAGAGGGTGAAAGGTGAGGTTGGGGGTGATTTACAGATCACACAGTCAGGATGAGGAGAGGGACAGGGAACTGAGTGCACACATATTAGAAGCTGTGAGGAAAGGAGAGGTGGTAATTGTGGGGGACTTCAACCTGCCCAAGGTGGACTGGAGCATATCATCCACAACATGTGCTAGGAGTCAGGTGATCCTGGAAGGACTGCAGAGTGGGTTCCTGACTCAGGGCATCACTGAACCAACAAGAGCTGAGGAAATTCTTGATCTGGTGCTCACAAATGGGGAGCCTGTATAGGAAATAATGGTCAGGGAACCACTGGGTGGAAGTGACCATTGCACAATGTGGTTCCAGTTGGATATGGGCAGGAAAAGCATCCCAACTAAGAACAAAATCTTGGATTTCAGGAGAGCGGACTTCAGAAAAATGGATAAAGTGCTAAGGAGCCATCTGGTGGGCATCAGAGCAGTTCTGGGGGTGGACCAAAGGTAATCCATCATTAAGAAAGGAATACTGGTTGCCACAGATGAGTGCATTAGGCTCAGGAGGAAGAACACAAGGGCCAAAGCACCCAGCTGGTTCAGTTCTGGGGTTGCCTAGGCAGTAAGGGATAAGAGGTTGGCCTATAGAAAATTCAGGAAGACCAAGAGAGAGGTGGATAGGGAAAATTACCTAAGGTTGGCTAGTGAGGCAAGTAAGGAATTCCAGTGAGCAAAGGCACAGAAAGAGCTGCGGATAGCTGAAGGAATTAAGAAGGAGGAGAAGGCTTTCTTTCGCTATGTAAGTGAGAAAAGGGACAATAAGGAAGAGATTGTTAAGCTTAGGAAAGGGGTGGAGTGGGTGGAGGATGATGGGGGAAAAGCAGAGATACTAAATGAATACTTCTGTTCTGTCTTCACCAGGGAGAAGGATGGACCAGTGCCTTCAGGAGGCAAAAGAGGAGCAGGAGGGAGGGGAACACAGATGTAGTGATAGAGGAGGATAGACTGAGGGTGGGGCTACTGGCATTGTAGGTGGACAAATCACCAGGCCCTGACAGAGTACATCCAAGGGTACTAAAGTAACTGGGTTGAGGAGCTGGCAGGGCCACTGGAAGACCTATTTAATAGTTCACTAGAGTCAGGCGTGGTACCGCAGGACTGGAGAACAGCACATGTAGTGCCCCTCCACAAAAACGGTCCCAAGGATGACCCACAGAATTACAAACCAGTCTGACCTCCATTGTGGGCAAGCTCATGGAGACCATACAAAAGAAAAAGTTGGTAGAGTATCTAGAGGAGCATGGTCTCCAGGATGCGAGGCAGCATGGGTTCATGGGGGGGGGATTGTGTCAAACGAATCTGATTGACTTCTTTGACTGTGTCACTAAGACAGTAAACAGTAGCCAAGTGGTAGACATCCTCTATCTTGATTTCAGCAAGGTCTTTGACTCTGTGCTCCACAAAAGGTTGATCAGGAAGTTATTGGATCTTAGGGTTGGGGAAAAGATGGCCAGATGGGTGGAAAACTGCCTGAGGGACAGACCCAAGAGGGTGGTTGTCGGGGGAGAGTTATCTAGCAACAGAGAGGTAACCAGTGGGGTCCTGCAGGGCTCAGTGCCAAGGCCAGTGTTGCTCAATGTCTTCATCAATGACATTGGGGATGGTATTAAGGGCACAATGTGCCTATTTGTGGATGATACCAAGATCTGCATGAGAGTGGACACAGCTGAAGGGATACAGGTCCTACAGGAAGATCTGGAAAAGCTGGGGAGGCAGTCCAGGATCTGGCAGCTTGGCTTCAATGCCAAGAAATGCAAAGTTAGGCATACTGGAACCAAGAATTCCAGGACAGAGTACTACCTGGGAGGAGTCCAAGTATCTGCATCAGATGAGGAGAAGGACCTGGGAGTGATCACTAGTGACCTGAAGCACTCCATGCAGCGCAAGAAAGCAGCAGCAAAGGCAAACAAGATGCTGGGATCCATATCTGGGGGGATCAGTAGTAGAAGAGAGGAGGTTATACTGCCCTTGTACAGGTCACTGGTAAGGCTGCATCTAGAGTATGGAGTTCAGCACTGGTGCCCACATCTCAAAAAGGACATTAACTTGCTGGAGAAGGTTCAGAGGAGGGCTACAAAGATGATAACAGGTTAGCAGGGTAAAGCATATGAGGAGAGGTTGAGGGCACTGAACATGTACTGCCTGGAAGACAGGAGTAGAGAGAGGGGACATGATTGGGACCTTTAGGTACTTGAAAGTGATAAATAAGGTTGATAAGGAGAGTCTCTTTAAGCTGAGTGGTAACCGTAACAAGAGGGGGCACAGTCTTAAACTGGAGGGTGGGATGTTTAAGAGGGAGGTCAGGAAGCACTTCTTCACATAACGGGTGATGGATACTTGGAATGCTCTGCCGGAAGAAGTCATCTCATTGAAGACAGTGGGTAGGTTTAAGAGAGGCTGGGATAGGCATAGGGGGAAGGTAAGGATCATGGGTAGGGAGGATGGGAGGAGTGGGGAGGGAGGGCAGGGACATTAGCTCAGGGAAAGGGAACATTGTTTAACAAGGAGTTGCACACGAAGCCAAAGCTTGTTTCCAGATGTGACCTGGAAACACAAGGAAGTTAAGTGACTTGCTCAGGATCACACAGTATACTGTACATCTAGGTAGCTGTGAGATTCAAACCCAGGTCTCCAGATCTGCAGCTCAGAGCCTTAACTCACTACGCTATACTGCCTCCACTACTGCTCAAGCTGTGGACTCTGCAATACGAGCAGACTTGATAGACCAAGTGGCCTTCTTCTGCTGGCTTCTTCATTATGTTCGTATTCTTAAAAGTTATTGAATACCTGACAAGATAGTAAGCATAGTGAAGAGCTTCCATGACAGGAGTTGACGTTCTGTAAGATTTGAAGGACAGATAGGTGAATCGTTTGAAATTGTCACCAGTATAAGACAAGGATGTGTTCTCTCACCCCTACTGTTCTCACTGGCAATGGACTGGGTGATGAAGAGAGCAGCCGATAACCCTATGACAGGACTGGAATGGGTCAACAATGAAAAGCTGAATGACTTAGATTTTGCAGATGATGTTGCACTAGTGGATAGTATGTGGGCTGAAATGAAAACATTGACTACAAGGGCCCAATTCCAGAAGGCACGGTGCAAGTCACCAATCATCGACTTGTGCCAAATGCTGAGGCGCTAGGAGCCTGAAATGATTCCAGAACAGCCAGGTCCCAGCGGCTACGTCTTTGACTTGTGGCACCCCAAGCGTTGCACCAAAGGGAGTACACACCTGAACAGGGTGCCGCAAACTGCAGTAAATACCCACTGACAGAGTGCAAGCCCTCCAATCCCCGATCCCCACAGATGCCACCATGATGCCCCGCAGGGCTGTGAGAACTACCCCCCAGCCCCCAGGCCCTGATCCCGAGAAGTGCCCCGCAGGGCATATCATGCCCCCCATCCTCGAGAATTGCCCTACAGGGCAGATCATGGCCCCTCCGTCCCCGAGAAATGCTTCACAGGGTTGATCATGTCCTCACCTGGTCCCCAATCCCCAATCCCCAATCCCCAATCCTCAATCCCCAGCTCACCGGTAATTGTAATTTTGTGCATCCCGGTAGCCGTGGTAGTCCAGTGGCCTCCACCCCCCACCCAACAAGGCCAGTCCAACCCCACACCCCCACCCTCACACCCATTTCCAGTCGGCAACTGGCACATCCCATCTCTCACCTCCACGGCCTGCCGCCAACTGAGCTCTCTCTGAACACGTACTAATGTATACAGTACGCGCTCAATGAATGACAGCAGGAGGGAGTGACAGAGGGAGCTCAGTCGGTGGCTGGCATGGAGGTGAGAGGTGGGATGTCCCTGTCGCCAACTGGAAATGGGTGTGGGGGTTGGGGTGGACTGGCAATGCTGGATGGGGGCCACTAGTCTACCAGGGCTACCGGGATGTGCAAAATTACAATTACTGGCAAGCTGGCAATTGAGGATCGGGGCTTGAGGACCCGGGGTGTCATGATCAGCTCTGCGTGGCACTTCTCGGGGATAGGCCATGATCTGCCCTGCAGGGCAATTCTCAAAGACAGGAGGGACATGATCTGCCCTGCAGAGCACTTCTCAGGGATTGGGGCTTGGGGGAGCCAGCAGTCTGCAAAGGGCAGGTGTGTGCAGTCCCTAATGGAGGATGGGTGGGACATATGTGGTTTCATGGGGGAGTGGCCTTTGGGTGCACATGGCACAGTGGAGCACCCCCATTGGATGCAGAGCACAGTTAGACCAGCTAATAGCTGGTCTAACTGTACTTGGACCAATGTCCTCTGAGGTGTCTCCTGGAATAGCAAATGTGCTTTTCCAGCGGCCTCCCTCCCAGAATAGTGTACAACTGCTGCCGTAAACCCCCTTGCACCACATCACAGGGGGTTTATGGCATACATGGGGGCATAAGGCCACTTTGGTGAAGGTAGCCTGCGACATGTTGCAGGCTGCCTTTTGGAATACAGAATGTTGGAACTCATGGACAAAGTGCTACTTGCACCATTTGTTTTGGTGCAAGACACTTTGCACCATGTATATCCATTCTGGAATTGGGCCCCAAGAGTAGAACATAAGGCAAAGAAAATGGGGCTACTCATTAATCCAGATAAGACAAAAGTTATGAAAGTAGGAACATGGGATAGTAATGAGAAGTTGTATGTTGGTAGAAAAGGAATTGAAGTCATAAGAGGATTTTTCCTATTTGAGAAGTACTCTGTTGAACAGCAGCAGCTATGATAAAAAGAGACATATTATACAGAATGGAGAAAGCCAACGTGACCTTTAGAAGACTAGAAGTTATTTGGAAGAACAAAGACTCAGTTTGAAGATTACGATCAGGCTATATAAAGCAATAGTACTTGCAACTCTCCTATATTGATCAGAGACATGGCCTATGAATATGTCAAATATGAAGCGTCTTGAGGCTGCCCATCACAGGTGGTTGAGGAAAATACTCCCTATATCTTGGAATGACAAGGTGACAAACAAGAAAGTTCATGAAATAACAGGACAAGAAGAGCTGGTAGTAATTATGAGAAGAATATGACTTAGTTGGCTGGGGCATGTTCACCGAATGGATAATAATCGCAGAGCTAAGCAGATCATGAACTGGGTACCATATATGTAAAAGCATGGTCAGTACAGCATTTAATTGACAGGCGTCCTGCTTATATGTGACGCGTCCTCTGAAATGGCACGAATCTTTGAAAGAGAATAATGGCTGGTATAGTTTAAACTTCTAAAGAAAATGAGTGATGTCATTTGTATAGTGTTCTTAGTTTAAAAAAAAGACCGCAAGTTACAAGCTTACGTTTAATGCGCTATCAAAATACAAAGTATGGTTAACACAGTATTTATTCGATAGGCGTCCTGCTTATTTGTAAAGGAAAATGTGGATGTTTTATTGATTATAAAAATCTAAAAGCATAATAAACACTATTCAACTGATGTATAAGGCACATAAAATTCAAAATAGGGTAAATTTTGAGATTTGAAGAGACGACAAATTTTAGGTTTTCATTGTTGCTTAAATAATAATCTGGTTAGCAGTGCATAGGAGTTGAAATGGCTGATTTCACTTTAAGGGCCAGATATTCAAACTGTGCTCTTCTTAGGTGCAAGCCCTTGCGCTGTGCAAAATAGTTGCTCAGGGGTGTGGCTCGGATGATATTCAAAGGATTTGCGCTATTGAGCAACTCCTTTGAATATAACCCCCCTGGCCACAGCCACTGTGCATGGCGCAGTGGAACTTGCGCCACCGCAAGTTGTCAGAGTGGAGCATTCAACTTGCGGTGGCGCAAGTACCATTGTGCCATGCGCAAAATCCCGATATTCAAAAGGTGACATGCAAATGGGGCCATAATTCATGCAAGGTGCAGGGGGCCATTTGCATCTGATTATGGCCCCATTTGCATGCCATTAGCATGCAGGTGCGCCGATCCCCGAGGACTTGCACCTGGCGCCCTGCCAGGCAGCAGCCGTCGGGGACTGACGCCCCCTGCAGCCCGATCGCGGGCAAAAGAGTGAAAATCCCACCACCATCCCCCACTGGCCCGATCGCGGCAACAGCAGAAAGGTCCCACCCCCACCAGCCCTACGCGGGCTGCATTGAGTTATAAACAACCCCCGCAGCCCGATCGGCGCATAGTTTAACCCCACCCACCAGCCCGATCGCGGGCAGCAATGTCTCCCCAACACATCCCTGGTGGTCCAGTGGACCGTAGATCCGATCGCGGGATGTAATCACACACCCCCCAAACATAGCCCTGGTGGTCCAGTGGACCGTAGATCCGATCGCAGGGATGTAATCGTTACACACACCCCAAACACAGCCCTGGTGGTCCCCCATAGATCCCGATCGCGGGATGTAATCATTAAACACCCCAAACATCCCTGGTGCCTAATTCCCCCACCCACCATGAAGCCCACCACCCGCTCCCCGGCGGCGGCGGGCGGCAGCATCACCACCTGCCACCCACACCGCCCCACCGACTGACTGCACGGTAGGGCTGCATGCCCACTACCATGCAGTCAGTCGGCGGGTGGCGGTGGCAGGCGGTGGATGCTGCGCCCGCCGCCGCCGGGGAGCGGGTGGTGGGCTTCATGGGTGGGTGGGGTGGGGCACACTAGGCACCAGGGATGTGTTGGGGTGTTTAATGATTACATCCCGCTGATGGATCTATGGTCCACTGGACCACCAGGGCTATGTTTGGGGGTTGTAATGATTACATCCCGCGATCGGGATCTACGGTCCACTGGACCACCAGGGCTATGTTTGGGGAGGTGTGTTAATGATTACATCCCGCTGATCGGGATACGGTCCATTGGACCACCAGGGATATGTTCGAGGGGGGAGACATTGCTGCCCGCGATCGGCTGTGGGGGTGGGGTTAAACTATGCCCGCGATCAGGCTGCGGGGGGGGGCATACCTCTCAACCTCTCGTCTCATAAATCAGGGACAAGACATTAAAGTATCAGGGACACAGACCCCATATCAGGGACACATCTTAAGATTTGGTAGTATACACTCAGAAAGCTGATAGAATTAGGGGGGATTTATGTAAGATGCATTTTCTGAATAGGAAGGAATCTGTAACTTTAATATTTAACATTATTTTATGCTTACAATCCCCAGTGTTCTGTCAAAAAATACAATTGTTATGAGGGACAGAGACAAATTCTGAGGCATAATCAGGGATGTCCCTGAAAATCAGGGACAGTTGAGAGGTATGTGGGGGGGCACAGGGGAGTGGGTTGGGGCCAGCCACAGGTGGCAGCTGCTGTGTTCGCCCTGCAATGTAGCAGCTCACCTGTGGGTGGCCCTCAACTTAAGCCTCTTTTTTTTGGCTCAAAGTTGTGCAGACGCAGGTTGGGGGTTGCGCCTGTACAACTCTGCACAGCCCGGCTGAATATCGGGCTGTGCAGTTTATGCATGGTTCCTCCCCCACCAGTTCAGCATGCATTCATTTGCATTGCGCTGTTGCTCAGCCTGTTTTCAGTGGCGCAACTGCCTCCTGCTGAATATCGCAGAATGGAGCAAGTTCGGACTTGCGCAGGCGCAACCCTATTGCGCATGGCTCAACCCTTTTGAATATCTGGCCCTAAGTCTATTAATAGTATGGGTAAGTTGAAAGAATCATTTCATGTTTTAGAAATGTATTATGCATTATGTGTAAGTAAATACATAGAAGCTGAAGTGACTAATTTTCATCTCAAGTTGATTGGTAGTATGGATAAGCTGAAATGATCCATTTCACTTTTAAAAATGTACTGAGATGTTATGCATTAAGTGTAAAGAGGAATGTAATTAAGTAGGTGTTGAATTTAAATGGAATGTAAGAGTTTCCTGGATTGTTTGAAAGCTAGATATACATGTGAATTGTTTTTTTATATACTAAGTCATATGAATCCTTATTTTTTACGGATTGTGGTGTTTTTGCAGACTACTTATAAATGGATGTATTTGTGATTATGTTGGGAATAAATGGGATGTAATGGTTATAAAAGAACTAACTAAAAGATATGTTAAAACAACACATGGGCATATAAACATTATCTTTTGCACTGTTAGAAATAAGGTATTATTAATTGTTGCATTTTTCTTTTTTAAGAAAAAGGAACCTAAGGAACAACATACTTGTTAAATATACAAACTAATTTGGAAGACTACTATGGCCTTGAAACAAGTTCATTCTATGAAATAAAGGATGTGTGGGGGTAACTGAATATTCTTATGATTTATTATGAATGTATATTTCTATGAGATATTCAAACAAATATTTAGAAAGTTTGGAATGAAATAAAAAGTTGACATTATGTATCCTTTAGGTCAATTTTGAACAAAATCCATTCATAGAGGATTTGTTAAGTGGTGAGAGATATCATTTGAATCATTTCCTGTAAGTAGCACCATTGGGAGACAATACAGTTTGAATCATATATAAATATGGTTGATTAATGTTTGAAATTTGATGCGGACAGAATTTTTTAATTAATTCTATATAAGTATTTTCTAGAAAGGCAACTCTTGATAAAGCCTACACGTAGGTGAAACATTGAGTTCATTGCAATTTTTATACAATAAAAGAAAGAAGTTACGGAAATGGAATTATCCTGTCTACATTTATATTTCTACAGAGAAAACATCTTTATTCACGAATACATCGGTAAAGGCTGCTTTGAACAAGAACGAAAATTCTTCATCATTTATTGCTCATTACCTGTGGACACTTTTCCTTTCCTTTGCCTTTTTCCCTTTCACACAATTTATCATATATGGGGAAAAGGAACAGAGGCTGGTCATGGAAGAACTGGAAGGAAACTGTTGGAAAGGATCTTAACATCATAATGCTGATGTGGGACGAGTCTCTTCATAAGGCCTTGGAGAGAGAGGAGTGGAGACACTGAACTGCTCGATGTTCAGACATGCACGGACCGGACTAAGATCTAAGATAAGGTAAGATAAGGACCGCTTGGTACACCCAATCTGTCCAATTTTTAACATAGAAACACAGAATCTGTCGACAGATAAGAACCATATGTCCCACCTTGTCTGCCCATTTCCCTACTCGCTGCTGCAGCCCCAGATCCTATTTGATCTTCGGCTCCCCTGCTCTGTACATCTCCAGAGTACCCTTATGTCTATCCCATGTACTCTTGAACCCTGTATTGTTTTCGCACCAACCACTTCTGCTGGAAGGCTGTTCCATGGCTTCACCACCCTTACAGTGAAAAAGTGCTTCCTAACCTTACCCGAGCCTTTCCCCCTTCAGCCTCATATTATGCCCCCTTGTTCTTGTGCTTTCCACATGTACCCTCTTTATTCCCCTAAGGTACTTTAAAGTCTCTATCATATCTCCCCTCTCCCTTCTTTCCTCCAGTGAATAGATATTAAGGTCCTTAAGTCATTCCTCATAGGGCTTCTGGTGCAGTCCATGTGCCATCTTCTTTGCTCTTCTCTGGACTGACTCTATTTTGTCAATGTCCTTCTGGAGATGTGGTCTCCAGAACTGAACACAGTACTCCAGCTGAGGCCTAACCAGTGATCTATACAGTGGCATCACCACCTCTTTCCTCCTGCTTGTTATGCCCCTCCCTATGTACCCCAACATCCTATTTGCTCTCCCCACTGCCTTTTCACACTGGTCACCTTCAGATCCTACCTAAAGTATCACCGTAGATCCTACTTGATCTCTGACTTTCTCCCTCCCCCATTCCCTTCCACTAAGATTCCCTTTCTCCTATCCCATGCATTCATGAACCCCACCACTGTATTTGTTCCCACTACTTCGGCTAATAGGCTGTTCCTCTTACCTGTTCTATGTTACCTGCAGCTTGCAGCAATCCTGAGATATTGATGATTCAGCCTACCCTGCACTGATACGATAATGCCACCATGTTTAGAACTGTATGTTGTCCCTGAGGGTAAAACTGTAACTACAACATGGTAAGGCAAACCTTCACCCTGTGTGACATCACAAGATTCTTAATATACTGGTAATATAGTAGCAGTATAGGGTTGACTTAGTCATCAGTATCTCTGAACTGCTGACAGATACACCTATACTTCATTTATAAGAGCTTTTCAGGGCCTTTCAAAACTGTGATTGGCATTGTTCATAAATCTTCCCTTATGGTCAAATAATATTTCTGAGGTCTGTTGAGATCTCTTCCTGCAATCTGTGCACATGCTTTTTAGCTTAAAATTGTAGGACTTGTAGCATGTCCACTGAATGAAGAGATGCTGCTAGTGTGCTGCACATTTTTAGCTCATAATAGAATATAATTTGGTTTTACAGAGAGCCTTCCATACACACTGTATCCCAAAGTTCTTTACACAGTAATTAGTTTGATACTGCCAGTGTACTCTGCATGCAGACTAACACTCCCTTGCACTCTGTAATCCATAAGGGAGTTCCTCAAGGCTCAGTACTAGGCCCCTTACTCTTCATGTTGAATGTAAACAATATGAGGACAGCAAAGAAACAGAAATATAGACAATGATGGCAGAAAAAAAACAATAGTCCATCCAGTCTGCCCAAGTTCCTTATCTAGCCATGAGACCTACTATCCCTCCAGGGTTTTAGCCCTACTTATCCTCCCCCCCCCCATTCCCCTCCCAGATTCTGTCACCCTGAGCAACCACTATACCTTTCATTCTGTCCCAGCTATGCTTGAACCCACCAACAGTTTTAGCACCCACCACTTTGCAGGTAGACTGTTCCACAACTCCACCACCCTTTCTGCAAAATAATACTTCCTCATTTCCCTTCTGAGTCTCCCTCCTGCCAGTTTCCACTTGTGTCCACGTGATTGTGATCTAGTATTCAAGCTGCATATTTCCCTACAGTTCACCTTAGTAATTCCTTTTAGGATCTTAAAGGTCTCTATCATATCTCCCATCTCCCTTCTGGTTTCCGATGAGCACATGTTCAGTGCCTTGAGGCGCTTCCCATAGGATCTGCCCTGTTCGTCCCGATTCATGTTTGTTATCCTGCACTGAACCATCTCCAGCCTATCTCTATCCTTCCTGAGGTGAGGACTCCAGAACTGGCTGCCATACTCCAGGTGTGACCTCACTATTGATCTATATGGGGGAAGTATTACTCCTTCCTTCTGCTATCAGTACCCCTCCCGATACAGCCAAGCATCTTACTCACTTTGCTATACGTCTTGTTGCACTGATGCAGTTGTTTGAGGTTTTCACTGATGATAACTCCAAGGTCATATTCCTCAGCTGTAGTGCTAAATCTTACCCCACCCATCCAGTACTCTGTCCTCAGGTTCTTGTTCCCTACGTGCATTACCTTGCACTTTTTGGCATTGAATTTCTCATGCCAAACTTTAGACCACCCCCTAGCGTTATCAAGTCACTGCAGCAAGGCATATAGCAAAGTGAGTATGATGGTGAGCTGTATCAGGGGTGTTGATAGCAGAAGGGGAGAAGTAATACTTCCCTACACAGATCCTTAGTGAGGTCACACCTGGAGTACTGTGTCCAGTTCTGGAGTCCTCACCTCAAGAAGGATAGAGACAGGCTGGAGACAGTGCAGTGCAGAGTAACAAAAATTATTCAGGGCCACCAGGTCAGATCCTATGTGGAGCACCTCAAGGCATTGAACATGTACTTGCTGGAAACTAGAAATAAGAGGGGAGCTAGGATAGAGATCTTCAAGTTCCTAAAAGGAATCAATTAGGTGAACTGTGGGGAAGTATTTAGCTTTAATACTAATTCTTGGTCACATGGATACAAGTGGAAATTGACACCAAGGGGAGGCTCAGAAAGGACACAAGGAAGTACTGTTTTACAAAAGGAGTGGTGGAGCCATGGAACAGTCTGTCTGCCAAAGTGCTGGGTGCTAGTACTGTTGGAGGCTTCCAGCATGGTAGGGATAGAATGAAGGGTACAGTGGTTGCTCAGGGTGGCAGAAGATGGGAGAGGATTGGGAGGCTAAGACACTGGAGGGACAGGAGGTCCCCAGGCTAAATACAGAACTTGGGCAGGCTGGATAGATTGTTGGTCTTTTTCTGTCATTGTCTATGTTTCTATGTAACTTAGCATGCTGCTACTCTTGATTCCATCACAGAACCTGAACACAATGTTGGTACAGTTGCTCTTCGCAGCAGTCAGCAGGTGGCAAAGAAATTCACTTATGATGTTGCCTTACAAAAACAAACACAAAGAAAAAACAAATAGAAATTAAAAAAAAATAGTAGAGATTAGCAGCCCAGAAAGCTCCTTAAACAACAGACAAGATCACAGCAACACACCCACAGGCTACTGCAACAGATTAGCAAATCCAAAAGATATGGCACGTAAAAAAATTAGAGAAGGCTCATTAAAATTTGATGTACTATAGTGTATTAGGCATACATCACTAGAAAAATGTAATGTTTAACACACAAAAAAAAAACATGCACCAAAGCAGCCAAAATGTCTAGAAATAACACTTGGGTCCTCAAGATCAGACACCACAAAAGGCGCTCACATATATTGTTAAAAATACAGTACTAGGGAGGCGCCAGAGAGCCAGCTTCGAGGCAGGACGCACCTTTTACTGCTCCGTTCCGCCAACTCTCAAAGTACTAATTTATTTGACTTCATTGGCACTAAATAACTTTTTTAGAAGTTCTACAAGCTTCCTAAGATCTCTACCTATCCAGTGATACTAAAAACAATGATGGGACACAACAAAAACGCTGTCCCTCAAGCCTCCGGATCCCAGTGACCTGCAGCATAGAGTACTAAACTAACTACCGGAGTGGAGTTACTAGACCAAGCAGTCTCTGTAAGGGTTAAAGATCCACCCTGGCAGGTGATCTTAGACTCAGTCCAAGCTATGGATGCAAAGATAGAGAAAACCCTTACCCGCCTAGAGACTCACGACGATGCGATCACGTCTCTCACAACTTCGGTGGCTGAAGCCGATAAAAGATCATTGTCAGTGCAAGCAGCAGCCACCCAATTTACAAAAGACAACCAGCAATTGCGAGGGAGAATGGAGGCAACTAAAAATTTCCTTCAAGCAGGCAATGTCAGAAACATGGGGCTAGCAGAAGGTGTTGAGGGTTGAGTCTTCTCCCCTATCTGAGGCAATGGCTAGCTGAGAATTTGAATCTCCCCGAGCACTTTGAATGGATGGACTTGCGGCAGGCCTTTCATATAACACCTAGAATTAGGCCTTCGGATCCCAATGCACCTCAAACAGTGGTTATCAAAACGGTGGGGTCAGAAATTCGGGTTGTGCTGATATCGGCGGCAAAGGCGGCCTACCATTACATGTTCAGTGGCACGATGTAAAACTGTATCCCGATTTGTCCTTCCAGACCAGAGCATGCTGCAAACAATTTGATGTGGTCAGGCAAAAACTTTGTCATCTGGGGATCAACCATTCATTTCTGCTACAGGCCCAACTGAGAATAACATATGGCGGGAAGACGTGGCAATTTAGTGACCCCGGGAGATACAGGCCAGTGGGCTGAAAAAAATGAATTTGAATTTCAAACATCAAAACCCAACAGGATGGAGCCGGAGAGTTCAGATTTAGAAGAGGATTAATGGACTAAATGTTGCCTTATTACAATTTTATGCTCCCATTTAAAACAGTGAATGGTAATTTTACTTCCTTCTAGTGACCTGGACTAGACACTACCATGGGAGATGAAGATATTGGGAATTGAGATAAGTATCTGTATTTGTATTTTTTTATAATCACCTCATTAATATCCTGGTAGTGCTAGCTACTGTGAGAGTGGTTAATTAATGGAGCATAAAGTTATCTTTTGGGCGTTGTTTTGTGCCGTGTTATATTTTTCACCAAAGAGGGGAGGGCTGGAAAGGGCGTTAAAGGTACAACTTCATGTTAATACCAAAAAGTTTATAGGTATTATGCACTACTGGCTAGCATGTATTTTTCCCTTCGTATTCTCCCTATGGACTACAGCCTAAGCTGTGAAGCGGTTGGCATTAATTATGGACACTTAGCTTTTGCCTTCGTATTTTCCCCCATTTCCTACTGTACCAGACTGTGAGAGACTCAAATGTGTATTCAAATGAACCCTTTGTCTTTTCTTATTTTCTTGCATGAGAATACTGGTTGTATTGTTTGATTTTAAAACAATAAACAGAAAGTACAAAAAAAAAATACAGTACTAAAATGAATTACATCAGATTAAACGAATCACAAAAGAATGTGATGACTGTCCTTTTTTTAAATTTTTTATTTTGCTTTTGGGTGCCAGTCCTCCAAGAGCTCAGCCCCTGACTCCTCTGACCACCGCCTACCCCCAGACTTACTCGGAGCAGCGATCTACCCAGGCTTGCCCCCTCTGGGTGGGGCCATTGGGAAGGCATGGCCTCCATGCAAGACTGTACAAGGTTTTTGGTGGAAGAACCACCAGGAGGCCTCCCTGGCTTACTCCCCAAGGTGGGGCTGGACTGCATAAACAGAGACTTTCACTCAGTCGCCGACCAAATGTCACAGAGGATGGCATGGGAGCTGGAGAGACAGGGCATCATGAACACAGTTGGCAGCAGTTTTTTCTGATAAAGGACTCACCAGAAGGCATGGCATGCAATGACAGAGCGCGCAACTCGCAAATGTCCGGCATGCCTCCCTGAGTGCTTAGCTCTGGCATCTGTATTCCCCCTAGCCACTGCCAAGGGTCAGTCATGTGCCAGTTGCTCCCCCCTCCCCCGGAGAAGGACAACATTCCCAAGGCTGCTCAGTCCTCCTCCCCCTTCCCGGCCCATCGATGTCTCGAGTCTGATCTCAATCCCGGGTTGCTAGTGTCGCAGATGGAAATCCAACCTCTGCACCAGCAGGCCAACGTGATGACAGACTAACTGATTACTGAATGTCTGAGGGAAAAAATGACTGCTCATTGTTTGCATTTTACAGTAGGAACTGTGTACTTATATGTCCTGAGATTTAGGACTAGGATGACCATGCCTGGGCCATTTTAATACATGATTATGTGACCTTTTACAACCAATCATACTTAACCATTTTTCACAATTCATTTTATAATTTCTGGTATTTCCACCATCAGTCCTAAATAGGGTTTATGAGAGAGCCACTGTATGTCTGTACCTGCTATCTCCAGGACTACTGATGCAATTTGAGTGCAATGTATTCCTGTGTGGGTAATCCGGGTTTGGAACATGATGCAGCCCCACTATGCTGGGTTGGTAGACTTGTAAAGTGATGTGAAGGTACTGATTCCAGGTAGAGGAGGAAGTATTTCATTGGCTCCCACTGTGGCAGAGACTTGTGGCATGTTTGGGCAATGATGTCATGGGTGACCCTGCATCGTCCTGACCCTTTCCTGGGCTGTCACTAATGGAACCCTCTGCTAAAGTTATGGGAGGTGGGAGGGCTCTACATGTTTGGAGGAAAAAAGAACCCCCGATCAGTGAAGGGTGAGTGACCTACCCCATGCCATGGCTCAGTATACCTGTGAGGTTTCTTCTCCCAGAATGCCAAAAATGTAAGTATGACTGGGGTTCTCCCCCTGCCCTGGGGATGGCTGTGGTGGGGCTTTCCCTTGGGTTGGCATGTGTGGAGCAGTCTGTGTGAAGCCTGGGTCAGACATTATAAAGCTGGTACGCAATGTTGTGTGTGGGTATACCGCTAGAATGGTGACTGAATTTTGTCGCCGCAGTTAGGGTGCCGCAACAAGGGCGACAGTGAAAGGAGCGATCTTGATTTTAGATCACCCCTCACTGAAGCTGCCCTTTGCACCCACACTGTTTCTGCCTCCTCCAGGACAAGCCCACCCCAGATGTTGTTATCTTCTGTTTTGGAGTGTGCGGGGGGATGACAAGACTGTTTCCTGGGTCAGTGCTTTAGCGCTACACGTCCTGGAAGCCACAACACCTAGTGCCGTGATGCCAGACAGCATATCGTCTTTGCCCGTATCGGTGTCGATAAAATGACTGTCATATTGATATGGGTGAACCTTGCGTGTGGCAGCAGTTGATGGGAAAAGAGACAGAGGACAATCAGGTGGGTGGGGAATTAAAACAGAATTAATAAAAAAAGAGTTAAGAGTGTTCAGCTTTGCCAAGGAAGATTTACTGTACATGCAATACCAAGACCAGAGGGAGGATTTTCAGAGCCCCTGAAATTTGTGTTGCAGCATGAAAAAAATGGCACAAGTGGGTCGCCACTTGCTGAGCCACAGCTTTTCCCACAGCTACTGTATTTTCAAAGGTGGAACTGGTTTACAACTGGCTCCATGATATACAGCAGTATGTGGCCGTTTTTTCACTGCAGCTGTGCCAAAATGGTACACCTTGTGGAATCAGGCATACCATCTCCCACAGCGGCACAAGATGATCATATGGAAGTTTGCAGATGCAGAGATTTCAATCCATGCCAGTCGCTGCAGAGTGGGACTTAGTCCCGGAAGGGCTAAAGCTCCAACCCCAGATCTCCCAATGCACTTCTTTACTATACTTCTGTCCCGATTGTGAAGAAATGCAGGTATCTGCATTTTAAAAACTCTTAGTCTGGGTAGTGTGAATCTCTGAACTTAACCTGCATTTAAAGCAGCAGAATTTGTTAGCGGAAACAAATTCTATTATAACTTTTTTTTATAATAATGTTATTTCTGGCCTATCTCCCTCTATACTCTCTCACTCTTCTCTCCCTCTGTTCCAACATGCTTTATATGCCTCTCTTACCCCCTCGGCTACTTGCGCCTGCCTCCTGTGAGTCCCCTCCTCTCTCCTCCCCTCCCCTTGCCTCATATTTCATGAGCACTTGTATAAGTGTGTTATCCCCTGCCTATTATAGAGTCATGCAACTTCTCTGTATTATTGAACTAGTACTGTCAAACTGTCGTATCCCAGAACATTGTATACTGTATTTTTTATCATAATGCCATTTCTTTGCCTCCTGACTACTTGTATTGTTTAGTTGCTTTTATTTCTATGTACTCCTTGCACTTGCCCATTGTTTATCATTATGTATTGCTCTGTGTCTTCTTGCACTGTATTGTCTGGGTCGACCCTGGAAAAGGGACTGTAATTGTCTCGGTGGTCTTACCTGGTTACCAAAATTCAAATAAATAAATAAAAACAACAATCCATCCATTTTTCTTTTCATTGTATTTCATTCTTGAACTGAGATACAGGGTTCTGAAGTGTTTTAAAGTTCCTGATCTCTGGCCATACCTACAATGAATAAAATAGAGAGTAATGGATAGGCAAGTGTGTGTTATGGATTTTTTGACCCATAAACCCTGAGAGCAAAGCTCAAGAGGTTTATGAGATCACCACACGCCGAGGGTGTGTAAAAAAAAATCCTTAAACACACACTTGCCTAGCCTTTATTTTGCATAATTATTGGTGCAGGGAGTGAATGCCATCATTAGTTAAAGCAGTTCTGTCATACTGTCACACAGACACATACACATACACACATACACACACACACACACACACACACACACACACACACACACACACACACACACACCCTGTCCAGTAAGGACTTCCTTCCTTCCTGTTGAACGGGCAGGTGGAGATCACATTGGGTCCAACTGAAGCCCCGACTAAAGCGCAACAACAGTAGAATAAACCAGATAGATTTTTTGCTGTAATGGCAGGATCAACCAGATAAATAGTGGGAAAAAAAAAGGAAATATAACTTACATAGGAGGATGGTGCCAGGCAAACTATTAGTCCGGGTGTGGCGGGGGGGGGAATTAGTGTGGTTCCTCGGAAACAGAGCCACCATGTTTTTTGAAGTGTTCAGACCGCCCACATGTAGACTAAGAGCCAGTCAACTGTCATGGTTTTTCAGAACTCTGTAATAACTGGTTACCAGGTTGTTACGGCATTTGCCAGAGGCTTATGAGACGTTTGATAAAGGGAGTCACCAGTAATTATTTAGATAGATAGAGAGATAGATTGATAGATAAAAATCTTTATTTTTATACAGGAAAAACATGTCATTAGGGTTATACTGTACAACCCTGTTTACAAGATAGTCCTGTTTGCACCTAAGGATCGCTGTGTTATAAATACAAACATTGGGGCCTATGCATGGCGTATCTGAGGCACATAGCCACTCCACACCCATTGCGCCCCCCCCATGTGGGATGCACAAGATGGAGCACACAGCCCCTATGCACCCAATCCCCCGGCCGGGCAGACAGCAACACGCTGGGGCAGGTGGGGGGAGTGCTGGCACTATGCAGCATGCACTAGGACATGTAGTGCCATGCACCGGGGGGGCGAAGAAGGTGCCATGTATGCTGGGGAGTCCCTGCCATAAGGGCCCTATGGACCCAGCTCCACACACAGCAGAAACCCGAACATGCCCCAGTGGGAGTTAGGGACACCCCCAACATAACTGGCCACCCACCCAGGCCAGCCCACCCCACCACAAAGTGACCCATCCAATACACAGCCCAAAACCCCCACCCCGACATGTGGCTGCCAGGTCCCCAGTTGGCAGGATACATAACCCCCACCTCTCAATGGATGTATTCTCATTCCCCGGCAGTAGCACCACTCATACCCCCATCCCCTGCAAGTGTCAGCCTGGTCCCTCTGCAGTATATGCCACTCCAAACACACAGAGCTGCCCCTATCCTGGTGATGTACACGACACCCCTCTCAGCGCACACAGGTGCCCCATCTGAAACATCCCAAAACCCACCCCAGTACCCCTGCCCCCACATTGGTAGTCAGTGGTCCCTCCGCCCACCTGCAGCACCGACAACCACCCTCCCTGCCCCCATAACTTCCCTTCGGTGCTGCGGCCAGGAATGGCCAGCGGCACAGCCCTCCTCATACTGCCTCAGCCACTGGCCGTCTGACTGCTGCTGGGAACTGCTGTTTATAGGGGCATGCTCCCAGAATCATTTGGATGGCCAGTGGCCAAGGAGGTGTGTGGAGGGCTGTGCCGCTGGCCATCTGGAGTGGCAGCACTGACAGGCAGGTATTGGGGAGTGTCAGTGCTGTGTGGGGACCACTGACCACCAATGATGGGGTAGGGCATTCAGGACTGGGCCATGCGGGTGGGTGGGTGTGCAGTACTGGGCCCTGACCAAGGCACAGCTGCCCTGCTGTGGGGGGGCATCGCTGAAGACTGTGATGGGGAGGTGTGTGAGGGGGGTTATTGCACTGCACCAGGGCCGGGGCCTGACATGTGTCAGGGTGGAGGGCTGGCACCGCAGCACTGGGCTTGGGGCTGACCAGCATTGTGGGGGGATTTGGGGGGTGACTGGCAGGCTCGGGGATGGGGCAGCACTGTGTCAGGGTGGGGGTGCCCCTGGCCATTTGGGGATGGACCAGCTATGTGGTGGGGGGTGGATATATGGCAGGGGCCATGGTGCCCATGACACTGAGCTCGGGGGACCATGGTGTATGCACCACGTAGGTCCAGGTGCCCACTGGGACTATTCATGCACCTGGACCAGCACCTCCCTGCGAAAGTCATCCACTGTGGGACCCCGGATGACCTGGGTCTGCAAGTCAACCCCTGGCCGCCATGTGGAGTCCTGTGCACTGGGGAGGGAGCTGCAGACAGGTGGCGGACATTTGGGAATACAGGTCTATGCACACCTGTCCATGGGTGTGAAGCTATGTGGGCAGGATATGAACATCTGGCATGTAATTCCTACCCATTCATGCATAGGGGCCATTGTGTATAAACATATTATAAAAGGACAATACACATGATGAACAACATACTCCTAAGACAAGTTAACAAACAACAACTATTTACAATGACATTTAAATGGGTATAGTTAATTTACTTCATGGGCAAAAAAACCCTGGGAGGGTGACATTCTTACTGTATAATGTAGAACAGTCCATACTTTAGCTGCCTTGGAATGCAATGTTTTTTCCCCATATTTATTTCTAATTTTAAAAAGGTGAATTTTGTTTACATGCACTGATCTCTTTGAATCTCGGAAAAAATTCCTATCTCTATCGAATACAGGTCATGTGATGTAAAGATTGGGGCAGAGTGTCTGATATTTATAGAGAGTTTTTAACCAGGTTTTTACATGATTAACATGTAAAGTCTGACAATACAATGTAGCCAACAATGTGCAATGGTAAGTATTCAGATTACATCATAGAATAAACCTGGCAGTTTTATACTGCACTCTGTCCAGTTCACTTAACAGCTGTACGATAGACTAGTTCTCCGTAGGTTAAGGTTGGCATAATAAGCTGTTCTGCCACCTTTTTCCTATCCTCTCTATTCAGACATTTGGTTGTACATCGTAAGGCATCTATTTTTTTGTTAACCTTTCCTATTGTTGTATTAATGTGCTCAGCAAAAGACAGCTGGGCATCGAAAGTAATGCCCAGATAACAGCAGCTATTAACTTGTTCTAATTGCTCATTTTTGTTTGTTAATATTTTAATCTGGGCAGTATTCTTTTTAGGGACAAAATGCAGCAATTTAGTCTTTTTAACGTTCATTATGAGCCTCGATCTAGTGAACCACTCCCCCACCTCATCAAAACCAGATTGTAGTTTTGTTTGGAGATCTTGGCTGTTCTCCCCAGAGGCAACCAAAGCGGTATCATCTGCATACAGTCTTATTTGTGAATACCACTCAAACTGAGGTACATCATTATTGAATAACAAAAACAATAGGGGTCCCAAAATGGACCCCTGAGGTACACCTCTGTTTATTTCCCTAGGGGCAGATAGGTACCGAGAGTCTGAGGCCCTCTGAGTATTGCCCATTAAATAAAATTGTAACCATTTCCAAGGTCCCTCAGTTTTTCTGTCTCCTAGTTTATTGAGTAAGAGGGAGTGGTCCATCAGGCCGAAAGCCTTTGATAAATCAATAAAAATAACTGCTGTTTCCAATCTAGAGTCCAAAGATGTATATAGAAATATAGAATTTGATGGCAGATAAGGACTGCTTGGCTCACCTAGTCTGCCCATTTCCCTACCTAATGGATAAGCTGCAGATCCTAGTTAACCAACAGCCTACTTCCTCCTACCCCCCACTAGAACTGCCTTATGTCTGTCCCATGCATTCTTGAATTCCCCCACTGTTTTTGACTCCACTACCTCCTCAGGAAGGCTGTTCCATGTATCCACAACCCTCTCTGTGAAAAATACTCTTACATTACCTCTGAGCCATCCCCTCTATCTTCAAATTGTGCCCCCTTATTCTTGTACATCTCTTTTTCTGAAAGATGCTACCCTCTCGGACTTTGTTGATTCCCTTGAGGTACTTGAACGTTTCTATCATGTCCCCCTCTCCCTCCTCTCCTTGAGGGTATACATATTAAGCTCCTTTAATCTCTCTTTGTATGTCTTCTTGTGCAGACCCTGCACCATTTTAGTTGCCCTCCTCTAGACAGCCTCCATTCTGTCTATGTCCTTGCGGAGGTGGGGTCTCCAGAACAGCATGCAGTACTCCAGATGGGGTCTCACCAATTGTCTGTACAGAGGGATAACAACTTCCTGTTTTCTACTGGTGATGCCTCTCCCTATGCATCCCAGTATCCCGCCAGCCCTCCTTACTGCCTTCTCACATTGCTTGCCCACCTTAAGGTCATCTGATATGACTACCCCCAGGTCCCTTTCCATTTTTGTTGTTGTTAGTATCTCACCCCCCATTGTGTACTCTTCCCCTGGGTTTTTGTTTCCCAGGTGCATTACTTTGCACTTCTTTGAATTGAATCTAAGCTGCCATACATTTGACCATTCCTCCAACCTTGCCAAGTCCCTATGCATCCTTTCCACCCCACCTTCTGTATCGACCCTGTTGCAGATCTTTGTGCCATCTGCAAAGAGACATACTTTTCCTTCCAGTCCCTCTGCAATGTCACTTATAAAGACATTAAAAAGGACCGGTCTCAGTACAGAACCCTGCGGTACCCTGCTAGTAACCTCCTTTCTTTAGAGTGAACTCCATTTACTGTAGCCCTCTACGTCCTGTTGTCGTGCCAATTTTTTACCCAGGCTACCACTTTGGGACCCACTCCAAGGCTAGCTAACTTGTATATTAATCTTTTGTGTGGGACTGTGTCAGATGCCTGCTAAAGTCTAGGTAGGCCATGTCCAGAGCCCCTCCCTGGTTTACTACTTTGGTCACCCAGTCAAAGAAATCTATTAGATTCATCTGACACGACCTTCCTGCTGTGAATCCATGCTGCCTTGGGTCCTGTGCCCCACCAGCCTCTGGGAATTCAACAATTCTTTCTTTCAGAAGTGATTTCATCATTTTCCCTACCACTGAGGTCAAACTAACAGGTCTGTAGTTTCCTGCCTCTGTCTTGCTCCCACTTTTGTGAAGGGGAATCAGATCTGCCCTCCTCCAGTCTTCAGGTACCATAGCATCCTCCCATGATTTGTTAAAGAGGGTAGTCAGTGGTGTCACTAGTTCTTTTCTTAGTGCTTTTAGAATTCTTGGGTGAATCCCATCAGGCCCCATTGCTTTGTCCACCTTCAGTTTTAAGAGTTATTTCAGAACCCTTTCTTCTGTGAATGGACTGGTATCGACTTCCCTATCCAGAGTGCTTCTATTCTTTGATTTAGGTACCTCCCCCTCCTCTTCTTTTGTGAATACTGAGCGGAAGTATTCGTTCAGTATCCCTGCCTTTTCACTGTCCCCCTCTGCCCACCCTCCCTTCCCTTTATTAAGCATCACTATCCCTCCCTTGGTCTTTCTTCACTCCCTAATGTACCTATAAAAGGTTTTATCCCCTTTCTTAACTGAGTTGGCTATCTTTTCCTCAGTTTGGGCCTTTGCTATTCTGACTGCCTCCCCCACTTCCTTCTGCTTTAACTGGTACAGTTCTCTGTCCTGCTCCTTCTGTGTTTCCTTATACTTCCTTAATGCTACCTTTTCTCCTTAACCTTCACCTCTTTTGAGAACCATAGTAATTTTTTCCTTCATTTTGCTCTGTTGATTTGCATCACTCCAAAGGCTTGTTGCCTCTGTGATGGCTGTTTTGATTTCCCCCCATTGTTCCTCCACCCCTCCTTCTTGCCTGTTTGCTAGTGCCTTTATGAGGCACTCTTCCATTTTCCCAAAGTCAGCCCTCCTAAAGTCCAATACTCTTGCTTTTGTGTGGCTTGACTCTATGGCTGTGTTTATTATGAACCACACTGTTTGGTGGTAACTTGTTCCCAGATGGCTACCCACTTCTAAATCCAAGATCCTTTCTCCATCCCCATTTGACAGTACCAAGTCTAAGATTGCTTCCTACCAAGTGGGTTCCACCACTAGCTGTCTGAGGCATGCCCCCTGTAGGGCATTGAGAATAACTCCGCTCTTGGATGTGGCTGCAGCAAAGGTGCTCAGCTAACATCTTATTTTTTTTCTTTTTTTATTTATTCATTGAGTTCTCAGATTACAACCTTTGAGCTACCAGCTCATTTACAAAGGTTCCACGTCAAGACACAGAAAAAGAAAAGATCAAATTACAGTTACAAAAGAATCTCAGGCATATACAGGTGCTAGAAGCCACTGACAGTACAGATTCTTGATAACGGTAGCAGAGGGGTAACAACGGATTGACAGGTTCAGCAGCTACTAAGCAGAACTGGTGTAGAGGAGTAGTGGGAGAGGGTGGTGGTGAATAGACCAGGATAGGTGATGAATAGGAGAGAGTGGAGGTGAGAGGTAGCAGTTTCTTGGGCTCAGGAAACCTTGTCTGGAGATGGGCCCAGGTAGAGTAAGGGGGGGGAGTGGGGGTGTGGGGGAAGAAGGAAAGGGTGGATAAGTAGCGTGTTGGCATCTGGCATATTCAGGTCCCCCATCAACAATATCTCCTCTTTTTCTGCCATTCTAAGGATGCCTTCTATCATTTCCTTGTCCATTGCCTCCCCCTGAGATGGGGGTCTATATACAACCTCCATTTGGATTGTGGTGCCATATCCTGTCTCCAGGGTGACCCACAGTGCCTCCCCTACTCCTTGTTTATCCTTTAGTTCCATTGCTTTGATCCCTTCCCTATAAGGAGGCAGTATAGCGCAGTGGTCTAAGGCTCTGAGCTGCAAATCTGGTGACATCCAGCAGCTCAGACCTGGGTTTGAATCCCACAGCTTCCACTTGCATACTGTGTGACCCTGAGCAAGTCACTTAACTTCCTTGTGCTCCCAGGTCGCACCTGGAAACAAGCTCCGGCTTAGTGTGCCTTTCCTGGTTAAACAATTCCCCCCCCTTCCCTTACATAGAGAGCTACTCCTCCTCCTCTTTTACCCTTCCTGTCCCTCCTGTAGCTTGTGTACCCTGAAATGTTGACATCCCAGTCATGGTTCTCAATATACACTTGCCATAGACAGGCAGCACCTCTGAGAAGGTTACCAAATGTGCTACTTGTCTAAGGCCCCTCCCCAACTCTTCATACTCCTCTTGCACTGCTCTGACCCTATTCCCAGCCAGGTCATTTGTCCCTAGGTGGACAATGACATCCAGCTCCCTCCCTCCTGCAGCTGTTCCCATGATCCTGAGGATTCGCTCCTTGTCCCTTCAAGCCATGGTGCCAGGTAGGCACCTTACCTCCCTCTCCCCCTTCGCCCCCACTTCTACCCCCCTAGTGATTGAGTCCCCCACCATGAGTTGTTTCCTTCTCCTGTGGGGTACCATGCCACCCTCCTGTGGGTCTCCTTTGTGGAGGTTCCCAACATCCTCCTCCTCAGTCTCCACTGCAGGTGCCTCAATAGAGGAACCACTCTCCACCAGAACAGCGTATGAATTGTGTAGAGGTAGAACTGGAGAAATGCACCTCTGTTCCACCACCCTCTCCCTCCTTGAGCCCACCTTGGTCCAACCGCTCCTCTTTCTTGGCAACCTCTGAGGTAGTGGCGGTGGCCCTGGTGGTCCCTGGGCAGGGGGGAGGAGATTTCACAAATCCTAGCCAAGTCAGCCTGGAGACAAGCAACCTCCTCCCTCAGACCAGAGAGGTGCCTACAAATAGGACAGCATTGCAGCCTCCAGAATGTCTCCCGGAAGACTGCCGCCCCACAGCCATTGCGCTGCACAACTCCCATCATGTCTTATTTTGTTGCCCCTCTCCTGTTGCTTTGTATGCTTACTCTCTCCTCCCTGTTTTTTTTTTCTCCTACTGCCTATGTGCCCTTACAGCTCTCACCCTTCCTGTTCTGGGACATGAACTTCCTGTATTCTTCTATAGTCTCCTTCTTCCTTGCTCAGAGTCAGACCTTCAGCAGCTAGGGGGAGAGGGAGAGCTACTCTTTTCCTTCAAGGATGATGAAACCTATGTGTCTCAGTGATCCTTCCCTTCCTACTGCCAAACAGGAAGTTCCTGTTGTTAATCAAATCCAGTGCCTACGAAAGTAGAACTGGCTAAGGGTTGGAGGGTGAAGGGGAGGGAAGGAGGGCAATTAGTAAAAAAAGTTCTAGTTTTGTAGTCAGCTGCTCCTTGCTCTAAAAGCAAGATTTCTGTCTGCCAAAGCTAGCACTAGGGAACTGTAATTGGAGACATCTGCTTTTGTACTCCTAAACCACACCCCCAATTAACTTCTCCCCACCTGACTTAACAAACTATCTTTCCCTAACACAGGAAAACACACTGACTTTTTTTTTACCCTAAATGAGACCCCCCACTTCTAGTAAAGTATCTGTTTTCTTAATCCCAACAGGCTCTGACTCCTGCTGAGATAGAGGTGTTCTGTTAGTAAAAAAAAGTTCTAGTTTTGTAGTCAGCTGCTCCTTGCTCTAAAAGCAAGATTTCTGTCTGCCAAAGCTAGCAAACCAAACCAAGTTGTTAAATTCCAATAGGGCCAAAGTAGTCGAATGCCACTTTCTAAATCTGGACTGGAAAGGCAGCAATAAATTGTATTTGTCCAGGTGCTCAGATAGTTGGATATGTACATGTTTCTCCAGGCACTTGGACAAAACTGATAACAATGCGATCGGTCTGTAGTTATTCAGTTCAGAGGCTTTAAACATTTTGGTGTAGTACTGTGCTGTTTACCATCAGAAATGCATGCTAGCACCCTCCCAGTACATCCACAGTATGAATCCAGTTCGGAAAGTCAAAAAAAGACTACTGGTGGCAGCTTTCTTTAATGACATGAGCCATTAATGATAAAATTAATTAAAAAGCTGTAATCTGGGAGAAATATAAATATACTGATGATGCACGTAATTATGTCAGAAATATATTAATACTATATATTAATGCTAAAAAAAACTATATGATTACATTTTTTGTCAACTAAAAAATCCCCCTGCGTCAATGTTTTGTTGCAGGTCTACACAAATGAGACACTGCCCCCTGTAAAATAGGACTAAACTCACTGCACAGCCTGGCACCTGTTCAAGATATGCCACCATATACACTCAAGCTCAGTAAATGGGTGTCCTTTATTTACTTTTAACAATGAGATGCAAAAGACAAAATTGCTGTGAAATTCATTACCAGTATTGTGCCTCTGTAAGGTTTTAGGCCCATTTGACAAGGCAATTTCTTAAATGTTGCAGTTTAACTTCATAATAGAAGTAGGTCTCTCTTTTGGTTTACACCTTCAGTAAGCTTTCCGTGAGTCACTAGTTTTTTAAAATTGTATTGACAGACTTACTTGGATGCTTGTAATTACTCAACTGATAATTTAATTCTATGCAAGTGGATCTAGTAAGTCCACTTGAAACACATTCCCATCAATACTCTATACTTCTCTCAAACAATAATTACTTAATGTAACGGTCTCCACAACTGCATTATCTATTTTATGTATTCATCCCTCTATGTGCTATGAGATACAGTGTTATTATTACTATTGCTTATATTTTGCCTATACTCACTAGGTCTTTTCGACAACTACTGTATATGTATTTTATGTACACTGCTGTCCTTCTAATTTTTTGCAATTGACAGTGTTGATGTTTTCCTCTTCTTCCCTTCCCCTGGGTCGCACCTGGAAACTAATCACGGCTCAGTGTGCCTTTCCCGGTCACCAACTTTAAATAAATAAATAGGAGACTTAGAGTGAGTTACATAGAGACTTAGGGTGAGTTGTATAGAAGTACAAGAAACAAAAATAAGATCTATTTTCTGCCTGGTCTGCAGTTAGAATGTTTATGCTTGCCACATTGTGGCAATCTAGCTGCAGGTTTTCAGGGGTGACCCAGGAGCACTGGGGAGGTTAAGTGACTTGCTCAGAGTCACACAGTGTGCAATATGAGGTTGTGGGAATCAAACCCAGGTCTGCTGTTTGTACCAAGCTCATTCACAGCTCATTACTCTAACCTTTAGGCTATACTGCTGGTCCAGACCTGCCTACATATCTGTGTTAGTGGCTCAGCAGGTTGCACACTTACCTCTGAGGCTGGAAGATTGGAAGGTTGTGGGTTCTAGCCCCACACCAGGAACTTAGGGGAAAAAATCCCTGTTCTGACACTGTACTGCAACATGGGAGGGTGGGGGTGCTGCTCTCCTGGGATGCCCATCTTTTGGGTGTGATGTTAAACTGAGGTTCTGGTGGTTGTTCATGTGAATGTTAAAGATTCCATGGCACTTCTCAAAAACAGGATGGGGAATTTTATTCAGAGCACAAATACATTACATCACAAAAAAACACATCAATTACATTTTGTCACATACACAATATTCCCAATCGCTTCAAAAGAAAAATGAAAAAAACAGTAGGGGTCCTGGCAAAATGTTCCCATTCACTAAAAAATACCACCAGCAACTTAATCTGGTTAAATTTCAGTTTGTTTGCATCTGTATCTCCCCCCTTCTCCCGGGACGATGCTGAAAATAGGAAGAATTGCCTAGACCTCTTTTCCTGGTCAGCAAAAACTAAATAAGTAAATGCTTTTCCAAGTGTGACAGGGTAGTGAACCGGGCAGCTTCTTTGGAATGCTCTCAATGAAAATACTCTGGACATCAGTTTAAATTCAAAGAAATCTGCGTTGCTTTCAGTGAAAGAATAAAACAAAAAACAAACAGCTTATATTTAGTGTAACAAACAATTCAGTTCAATCACTTTCTGTCTCCACTTACATAGAAACACAGAAATTTGACGGCAGATAAGGACCGCTAGGTGCCCACCTAGTCTGCCCATGCTCGTACACTCCCAGGTCTCTGACCATCTAAACAAATATAATCTTCTTTCACCTGTGCAGCACAGTTTTAGGCATGGACACAGTATTTTCACAAGCCGTACACAGTTCACTAGTGATATCAAGTCCAATAAGGATAAAGGTCTGCTTACTGGTGCCACTTTCATTGACTTAACAAAAGCTGGTCAGTCACCCCCTCTTATTGCAGACATTGGAATCCCTCGGTTTCTCTCTCTCAGCTCTTCTCTGGTTGTCAAGTTAGCTTTGCTATTGTTCTCAATTCATCTTGTTTAATAAAGCCCTCTCATCTCCTATCCCCATAAGCTTAGGTGTCCCCCAAGGCTCCATACTGGGTCCACTACTATTTTCTAAGTTTATTAATGACCTACCATCCTCCCCCTCTCATTGCAGGACCCTACTATATGCAGATGACCTTGTACTATACCATGGCTCAAAATCCTTAATTGATGTCAACCTCAAACTTACTGAGGACCTTCACTGCACTCAAGATTGGCTAACCCAAAAACTGTCTCATCCTTGATATAACCAAGACCTACTCTATGCTATTTAGCTCCCCCCATAAAATGTGCACAGTGGCCCCTGACCTAGCTGTCTGGTGCTTGGATGGTTCCCTTGTCTCTTCTCTCCTTCAGATACCTCAGAGTCTCACTCGACACAGCCCTTGGACTTGCATCTAATTGACACAGAACCTCTGCCCCTCTCCCTTTACTGGGCCCAGGTGTTGCCTATTAATACCCTTTCCCATGAGGTACACCCAACACCCAGAACAAGTAGAGCAATGAGGTTTTAAAGGGCCAGCTTGAAATCAGTAGGGGTTTGGTACAAATTTCACCACAGTCCCAGTCAAACCTCTGTTGCATACTGTATGCATATTCACTGCAGCTCATACAGTGGCTGGCCAAGGAGGTGAGAGGAGGCCTCTGCTGGTCACTATAGAGGGATTCACAGCACGACCCCATCTTGACTGGTAAGGGGGGATTGGGGTGGGTGCTGTATTGGGTATGGTTGGGGGGTGCTGGACCACCAGTGTTTGCCGGTGCATTTGTCAGCCAACATTTTTTTTTTATTTTGTATTTTAGGTTTTGTTGACCGGGAAGGAGGACTAGACATTTTTTTGCCTATTTTCAGCCTCCTCCCGGGGGGAGGGGTATACAAATGGATGCCAGCTGAAATGGAACCAGATTTTAAGCTGTTGGTGGTATTTTTAAGTGAATGGGGGAAATTTGGCCAGGGCACCGGGGAAATTCTCCTACACTTGCGGCATGGGGCGCTGTCCTTCTGTTCACAGAGATGGAGGAACCCTGTATGGAGCTGATGGTTAAAGGAGGTGGTTGAACTGAGAATGGAGTTCCACTGAATGCACCTGAGGTGGCTGGTAGTCACCAGACTGGTGGCCAGCACAATGCCTCTACAAATCTGGAGACTCCAGAGGAAACTGGAGTGGAAGCAACGCGACAAGACAATATCAGTGGAATACCTGCTAATACCCTACTGGACACAGAACTCTCAGCAGAGGAATTGCTTTTTCAAACAAGTATGGAGGAGAAAAAGAAAAGGCTGCAAGACCAATTGAATCAGTTAGCTGCAGAATACTCACGGGAGAAGCAACGACTGGAGGAGGAGAAGAAATGAAAACAGAGCCCGGAAACCACATCCCAGCATAACGCCAAAGTTTTTGTTTTGGTTGAGGCAGCATTGCACCACAAGAAACAGATTGACCAAGATTACTGGTGGACTAGGCTCCAGGTGGTTCAGGATGGTCACCAGAGTGAGCCCTGTGAGAAGCTGGCTGGAGACAACAGCCAAATGGAACATGGCAGGTGGATCACGGTTCGGAGACCCGCTCTTCGGAACCAGTTGAGGAAGTCAGGGCTAGGGATAACGTGCAAGAACACACTTCAGCCTCTCTGCACACACAGAACCAACAGAAAATGACGAAGGATCATACGAACACAATGGACCTCTGGAGAATGACACAGGTAGCATTTCTTTTTCTCCCAGAAACTCCCAACCAGAAATTTATTTTTGATGCAAACCCAGGGGATACAGGCTCACAACCTCAGGATACCATGGGCCCTAGGGAAAAAGAGGGGGGGAACTGTCACAGGACTGGTCTAAAGAGCTACATCACCCCACATAAGCAGACTTGTTCCAGCAGCCATTAGAGCTGGCTAAACGGCGAAATGCAATATGTTTGCGTTATCTGGGAGAGATGCAGCATCTCCCAGATAGGAAATTCACATTCCGAGATAACATACTTTTGATATCAGTTTTAGGACCCCAGAAATTTTAGAAAGATTTTGGGTAAAACATATGACTGTGAAAACCAACCCCCTGTGGACACCTTTTCAGGTGATTCCTCTCACAAAACAAGCATTCAGGGTGATAACTATTCTGTTCTGCAACAAAGGGGTCAATATCTTGGATATTCTTTATTGGCTGGACAAACACTGTGAAGTACAGGGTACCCCAGATCCTATTTTAGATGCAGAAGGATTCTGGAATGGGGGATGGAAAATAAAAATTAAATTCTTCCATATTGATGCTGGCCTTGAACATTTGCCAAATTGCTTTTATATAGGATGGGATAAAGGTTTTATTTTCTATCCGGGACAAACCAAGAAGTGCTTCAAATGTAGTTCTTTTAGACATATTAGCTCAGCATGTACCATTGTACAATATACAGTATGTGGGGAAACTGGTCATTCTAGCTTTCATTGTGACAATTCACCTAAATGTAACCTGTGTGACGAAGGGGGTCATAACTTGATGGAGTGTCTCTGGGCAGCACACAATATGGAAGACGCAGACTATTGTGTTCAGGATTTTTATATTCATAGAGTGGTTAGGATGGCCAGTGAGGCATCCAGATATAGATTTCCTTCTGAGCCACAACCCCAGAGGAGGCCTGCAGCACAATCGGAACCTGCGTGAGCCTAGAGAACAGGGGAAAGCCCCTGATGTCTCCACTGCTTCTGGTGACCAGGCACCTCAGAGTGCCAAAATCCCTGTCTTCACAAATTCAGATAGTGAGAAACAAAACCACAGAAATAAAGACACAGCAGAAAACATGTCTATGCCGCCTCCCCCGCCCCCACCTCCTACATCCTCTATTCCCATTGATGTCCAGGTGGACAAGGGGAAACAAACAGGAACCTTAAAATGTGTAGAACCTGAGAACCTGATGGGGGTACCTTTGACTGAGAATAGATACTCAGCACTAGCAACTGAAACAGGAGCAGTTGACTAGGACTCAGATGCTGCTTCAATTTCCTCTTCCCAAATGGACATTACCTCAGAAACAGACTTACCATCTGACCCCACCAGTAAAGTTAAAAAGAAATGTAGGATGACCCTAGGGTGGGATTATGGAAAAGCTCCAGGAAGACTACCACTTCTTAAACTGCTGAATATTCTGAGAAATTGAGCTATGAGTTAAAAATAGCTAGTCTTAATATGAATAAAATTCACTCTGAGGTTAAAATGCTAGCTACTTTTGATTTATTTTCATCCACTTGTTTTGATATTGTGTTTTTCCTAGACACAAGGTTGTATAATTTACATGACATTAAGACAGCTGCTGAGGCATGGGTATGGGGACCTAGCTTCTGGTCATGGGGGAAGATCTTTGTCGTGGCCTAGGAATCTGTTTCTTAACTCAAATATGAAACTAATTCATATGGTAGACATTTTTCCAGGGAGAGCTCATCTCTTGGATGTTACATTACAGAATACGGAGTTTCAACTTATCAACACATACGCCCCTCAGATCAATGCAGATAGGCTTTCTCTACTGAAGCTGGTTCAACCCTATCTGTGTACAAGTAGAAATGTACTGCTTGGTGGGGACTTTAACATAAATTGTTCAATTAAGGATAGACATTTCCAAACTAACAAAATATATTGTGATACCATTTCCTGAATTCTCTCATTGATCAATAGGGTCTCTGTGATGTTTTTTCACAGTCCACTTCCCTGCACCCCACACTTTTTATCAAGGGGAAAAATCCTCCAGAATTGACTATTGGTTCCTAACTTCATCACTGCAGTTTAAGACCCAGTAGTACAATTGGTAGCAACCTCAAATCATGCCCTTCTTAATGTTATTTTATCAAATTATCTATATACTTCAAGAGGGTCGCAATACTGGAAGTTAAATTTGTCGTTATTGGACATTCCCGAAATAAAAGAAAGTTTTTATGAGATTATCAGGGCTAGAAAATTGGTACTCTTACTTTATGAAACAAAGCAGGAATGGTGGAATGACACAATTTTTCAATCCATAGGCAGACTACTCAGTAGACATAAAAAACAGGCTTATTCTGAGCTTAGACATAGGTTGTTACTCTATCAGGAATGCATATTTCAGGGTTATGATGTGAATTTAGTGGAATTTCAGGACTTGAAGGCAGCTCTTTTTAAAACTCAGTATGATAGCATGACATCTCATACACGAGCAGAAATTTGGTACTCAAGGTACACAAGCACATACAAATCATTTTGAATGCTGTATGACTTTAAGGAAACATAAGGGCATTCAAAGGCTTAAAAATGAGACAGGAGAACTTTTATACATGAAACAAGATATTTTGCTGGAAACAGAAAGACATATATCTGCATTCTTCACTGCAGACCCTATGCTCCAGGACACTGATATTACTAACTGGTTAAATACTTGCCCCCTTAAAACAGTACCTGACTATTTTCTCCCATCCTTTTTAGCCCCTATTTCACCTAAGGAGGTAATATCTCAGTACCCTTCGGGGAAACCCCAGAGCAAGATGGACTTCCTTGCGTGTTATATAGATTAATCGCCCCCTTTTTGGTGGAAGAAATAGCTGGTTTATTCACTGACAGCTTACAACAGAATAAATTGCCCATCAGCATGTACATGGGACTAGTTATACCATTGTATAAACAATGCGAATAAGACTCTTTACATAATTGGAGGCCCATTGCTCTCCTAAACAGTGACTATAAATTCCTCACAAAAATTTTAAGTAAACTAATATCTGCCTGTCTGGAACACATTGTACACCCTACTCAATTTGGTTCAGTCCCAGGTAGGACTGTAACAGATGGTTTGATTTTGTTACAAGAAATTTTAGAATGGGGTAATTTGGCCAAAATTATGGGTATCTTATTTAGTCTAGATCAAAGGAAGGCATTCGACAGAGTTGTCCATAATTATATTTGGGCATGTCTCACAAATATGGATTTCCCGCCCCCCTCCCTTCATAAATTGGATTAAAACATGTTATAATTGTGCAGTAGCAGTGGCCTATGTTAATGGCTGGATTGGGAACCAAGTGGCTGTCACTAGAGGTGTTCTTCAGGGGTGTCCTCTTAGTCTCCTTCTTTATATTTTGATCCTTGAACCATTTCTATCAGGTATTAATAACGCAGATGATATTAGAGGACTTTCGATCCACAGTACATGTGATGAGATAAAAACTATAGCATATGCTGATGACATATGTCTTGTTTTGGCAGATTTCCCCTCGTGCAATACCGGAGAAACAGTGATGGTGGCATACACAGAAGGTTCTGGCTCCCGAATTCATTTTCAACAAAAGCAAATATCTCCTCATAGGTGCGATAGACACAGAGAAAACATGCATTCGAGGGATCCCCATCACCCATGAGGTATGTAAATTATTAGGAATATACTTTGGCGCTGACAATATGGATGTCTAGAATTGGGAATGCCTTTTAAAAGAGGCACCGGGTAAAGTACAAAGATGGAACAGGTGGAGAATATCCAAAAAAAAGAGAATATACATGGTGAAAACATTCCTACTTAGTTTGTTTTTACATTTGAGGGCAGTCTTTCCCCCACCAAAGCATTTAGATACCACCATATATAATGTATTTCTTCAAGCCATATGGGGCAGTAGACTCAACCCCATCAAAAGAGGAATCTTATTTCTTGATTTTAAGCATGGAGGACTACATATGGAAAATCCTATTGTTTTTTTCTTTTGCCTGTTTGCTAACAAAAATATTAGACCTATTTTGAATACAGATATCACAATTTGGAATCATTGGGTACTAGATGCTATTTTTCCATGGATACAGTCCTGGGAGCCCCAAGCTACTATACCTAAATAGAAATATATATTAGGTTTACCTGGCTATTTTAAATCCTGGTTTAGCAAAGTCAAATTATGGGGATTACAGAGACAACTAGAGCGTTGTTCTTGTAAGGATTTATACAGTGTCATTATGCCTAAACATTTTTTTGATAAACCAGTATATGCTTCTTATCCTGAGCATCACATCAATACAGACAAGTGGGAGATATGCTTACCTCAAATAGAATCCCAGCTTTTATGTGGGATTCCATTTGGCTCAGTGTACACAAAAGGCTGAATGTGAAAGGTAATCTCAAACATAAAGAACTTAATGAAGGAGGTTCCCCTAGGCATAATCTGTGCACTGCTATGGAGGAAACCATGCACCACTTATTCTTTGAATGTCCGTATATTGTCCAATTCTGGGCTTTTACTTTCTCCCAGTGGAAAAGCACACCACTGTTGCTCCTGACAGATGACATTTTGTTGTTAGGAATCTTACCACAGGTTTGGAATAACTATCATACAGATACCATATGCTTAATATTGGCATACATAAAATATCACATTTGGCAGATGAGATGTGTCTGGTCTTTACAGTAACAGTTTATTACACCTGAACAGCTATTTTGGAAAATACAGGCTGCTGTCCAATCTTTAAAGGACAAAGAAAAACCATTATTAGCAGAAACAGTCTTTCTTACTTATTGGAAACACATGAATTGGTTAGACACCAGATGAGATGTATTTCTCCTTTCAGCATTTCCTTAAGTGTCTTTCATCTGGAATATTGGGGGGGCGAGGATTGTTTTTCAGTATTTAACTACTGTATTATGTTTTGGGGGGTTATATCATATGCCATGCTTGATTTGCATAGTTCACTAGGTTTATTCCTCTTTTGCCTTTCAATCTGATTTAGTCTGAGGTGCCACTATTTTACATGATTTTAGTTTTCAGGTTAGAATGGTTTATTCCCCCTATTCTTCAAGGATCAGGACAGAGGGGTTGGATGCATGAGTCATTTATACTGAAAACATATTCTGTTTTAGTGAAGGAGTCTTTCTTTACAATATAGTAAACAACTTTTAGTATCCATAGCAGGAGGGATAAGAAGCAATACTTATTTTACCTAACAATATTGCTCTTTGTTATTTCTGTACAGTATTATGATTTTTTGAAATTTGGGGAAAAAAGGGAGTGACCTCCCCTTCTCTTTTAGTGCGTGTGTGTGTGTGGGGCGGGGGGATGGGCGTGGCTCAATTGTCCTAAATTTTCTATTGGGTTTTCACTGTATACTTAGAGGTACAATTGAAAGGTGTCTGATGGAAATATCCTTTCTTCAGTTCTTTTCTTTTAGATTTTCATATGTGTTGTGTGAGATTTATCACTGTTAGTTACTATTTCCTTTTACAGGATGTACTTAAATTCCACAACTCCTTTTATGCGGGGGAGGGGGGTATTGTTACATTTACATATTTTCCTTATTGTGATAAATGATCTTTTGATAGTGACCAGACAGGCCTTTGATTATGATACTTATTTACTGTTTGATTTTGCAGTAAAAAAAAATTAAAATTCCCTACTCTTCGGGGTGGGGAGGTGGAGGGGAAAGGAGTCTTATTTGGATGTATAATTAGTACATAGCTTGCTTTCATTTTATTTTATTTTTTTTGTTAAGTTACAGTTTTACAGGGGTTTTTGAGAGGGGACAAGTATGATAGAATAGTTATTTATGCTCTACAGTTTTATTTCTCTTATTTTAATCTGCATATAGTGTTTTGTATTATTATTTTGTCCTAGTTAGAATAAAAAATTCCCCTACTCTTTTAAGGGGAGGGGGTATTGAGTATTTTCATAATTTTTCTTATCCTGTTACATATTTATTTGGTCATTAATCTGACAGGAGTATGATTTAATACTTTGTTTTTCTCATTTGTGAATTATGAAAGAGGACAAGTATGAATTAATACTTTTTTGTCATTTAATTATTTTTCTTTTCTAAACATGTTGTGAATTTTGTTTCAGTTTGAATAGTATGATTGAAATACTTTTTTGATTTATTCCTTTATTTATGTATTATTTTATGTGAATTAACGTTGCTTGTTATTATTTGTTTTGAAGTTGTGCATAAAAATTCCCCTACTCTTTTTGAGAAGTGCCATGGGAGCTTAACCACCTGAACTACCACCAGAACAAACAGATGGGACCTCGGTTTAATGTCTCATCCGAAAGATGGCACCTCAGGAGTGTAGCACCCCCATCATGCTGCACTACAGTGTTAGTATTAGGATTTAACCCAAGTGCTGGGAGTGGAGATAGAACCCACAGCCTTCTGATCTTCCAGCATCAGAAGCAAGTGTGCAACCTGCTGAGCCACTGACACTGCATTTGGGGAAGTGGGGGTACCACTGGGAGCCAGAGATTGTATAGAGAATGTAGGTTAAGAGATTGGTGGGGTTGGAGTGCCACTGGATACCAGGGCATCATTAAACCAACCAGTATGGGGATCAGAGGGTTGGGATGCCACTGGACACAAGTGAGTGTGTTGTCATAACCGGGACAGGTGATTGGTGGGGTGGAGGGTGCCACTGGACACTAAGGATAATGTGTACTATAGGGTATGGGTGCTCCGAGGGAGGGGGCACTACTCACCAGGAAGCCTTCTGCCTGTCTTGGAATAGGTGAATGGAGGTGGGCAGCTGCAGTCCAGCCTTCTCACCATTGGTGGGGAGGAGGTGCAGACTTTGCATCCCAGTTAAGCTGGAGTTTTCAGATACAGTAAATAGCACCGCTTCATGTACCATTTACCACTGATGCAAACCATTGAAATTGCTGTTGCACTCATATGCAGGAGGGGATCCCTCATTTGCATAGGTGTAGGTTTATGGTAGCACCTGGCCACCAACAGATTTAGTCCACATTACAGGGGTCTCTAAATATAGACCCCACTCCAAAATCTGAGCACAAACCTGGTTAGCACAGGCAAATACCTGTTTTAGTGTCCGCAATAACTTTTGAATATCTGGCTCCTGATGTTTTGCATCAGCTATTTGAATTCCAGAATGTAGTTGCAATTAGTTATTTAAAATTAAGTTAGTGTTTAAACGGAGGTGTTGTGTTTTTTTTTTTTTACCAGGAGAGAGACACTAAGCTGAAGCTTGTTTACAGGTGTGACCTGGGAGCACAAGGAAATTAAGTGACTTGCTCAGGGTCACACGGTATGCAAGTGGGGGCTGTGGGATTCAAACCCAGGTCTCCAGATTTGCAGCTCAGAGTCTTAAACCACTGCGCTATACTGCCTCCTTATCCTGGTCTTATCTCATACCCCTGATGAAGAACCAGAGTGGTTTGAAGTGTCATAGTTTTTATGCATAGCTTTTGTTGTCCATGCATTTAATAAAATAATGATAGGTAGTAACTTATATACTGAGTGTGAAGGATAGAGGAAGCAAATTACCCATATAATCTGTCCCCTCCTCCCCCCCATTTATGGGCCCATCTTTCCCCTCCTGTTAACAAAATATTCTTGTCTAACTTGTTCTTTAAAGTTTCTAGGTTTCTTTCTTCCGCTACTTCCTGTGGTAATCTGTTCCATAAATTGCCTGCTCTTTGTGTGAAAAATTCATGCCTGTTGTTTTTTATTTACTTCTCTAATACTATTTGCTAATTATGTGATCTTAGATTGCATTCTTTTGTTTGTATAGACATCTACAAATTTTCCATAATTTCCTGATCCCTTAATACTTTATAGAGCTCAAGCAAGTCCCCCCCCTTCCCTTTCTCCTCCAGAGAGAACAACCCTAATGCCTGGTGTCTTTCCTGGTAACTACAATGTTTCAGTCTAGGCACCATTTTCATTACCCTTTGTTGTACCTGTCCTAACTGCTTGATTTCTCAGCTAAAGGGGAGGTTCTGATAATGGGAGACTTCAACATGCCGGATACAGATTGGTCAATACCAGCAGGAACATCTGCCAGAACTAGACACATAGTGGATTCCCTGCAGGGGGAGGGCCTCAAACAACTGGTACAACAACCCTCAAGAGACAGAGCTATCCTAGATCTAGTACTGACTAACAGGGAAAGGATCATAGATCTCCAGGTAGAAGGTCACCTGGGGGCCAGTGACCATCACATGGTATGGTTCAATTTGGCCACAAGAACTAAATCATCCCATTCCAAGGCAAAAATATGGGACTTCAGAGGAGCTGGCTGTGATAAGATGGCCAACAGAGCTAAGCTAGCCCTGGCAAAAAGAAATAAAGGTGAGGGGGTACAGGCAAAGTGGGCAGGTATTAAGGATGCAATATTTGAAGCAACATCCCATTGTGTTAGAGAGAAAAGGAAGTGCAAAAGAAGGAAACCACTTTGGTTCTCAAAAATAGTAGCAGAAAAGGTCAGAGCCAAAAGGCTGGCCTTCAGTAAATATAAGGGAACTCAGTGGGATGAAGATAGGGAGGCATACCAAACTTCCCTAAGGGAAGCAGGAAAGGCAGTAAGGCAGGCAAAGGCCCAAACTGAGGAAATACTAGCACGAACAGTAAAAGAAGGTGACAAGACTTTCTATAGATACATTAGTGAAAGGAGAAAGTCCAGAAGGGGTGTTGCTAAGATCAAAGGGGATAAGGGGGCATGTGAGGAGGAGGACTATGTAAAAGCATCTATCCTAAATAGATACTTCTGCTCAGTATTTACTGAGGAGAAGATAGAGCAGGGCCCACAGCTCAGCACCATGGACACAGGGGGGAGGGAGGTGTGCACTAGTCCCTTCACAAAAGAAAGGGTCCTACAAAAGCTCGAAGGTGGACAAGGCAATGGGACCTGATGGCATACATCCCAGGGTACTAAGGGAGCTAAGGGTGGAACTAGCAGAGCTATTATCAGAACTGTTTAGTGAGTCTCTGAGCACAGGAGAGGTCCCAGAAGACTGGCAAAGGTCTCATGTGATCCCGCTCCACAAGGGTGTTAGCAGGGAGGAGGAAGGGAACTACAGACCAGTTAGCCTTACCTCAGTAGTGGGCAAGATTATGGAGGCACTCCTTAAGGAAAGGATAGTGCAACACTTGGAATCCATAGGAGCACAGGATCCAAGACAGCATGGGTTTACAACAGGAAGGTCCTGTCATACAAATCTCATAGATTTCTTTGGCTGGATAATCAGAGTGGTGGACCAAGGGGGAGCAGTTGATGTTGCTTACCTTGACTTCAGCAAAGCTTTCAATACTGTTCCACATAGAAGATTGAGTAATAAGATGGGTAGGCTAGGGGTGGGTCAGAAGTTGGTCAACTGGGTGGCAAACTGGTTGATGGGCAGAAAACAGAGAGTGGTGGTAAATGGTATACAGTCAGAAGAGATGCAAGCCACAAGTGGGGTACCTCAGGGATCAGTCCTGGGGACAGTCCTCTTCAATATCTTCATCAGTGACATTGCAGATGGACTGAAGGGTGAGGTTTGTCTGTTTGCAGATGACACCAAGATCTGCAACAGAGTAGATAATCCAGATGGGGTGGGCAGAATGAGAAGAGATCTGGATAAACTGGCAAAATGGTCAGAAGAGTGGCAACTGGGTTGTAATGCAAAGAAGTGCACGATCATGCATATAGGGAAGAGAAACCCTGAAGCCACCTATAGGTTGGGAGGGGAGTTGCTGGCAGTCACAAGGGAAGAAAGAGACTTGGGCATCATCATTACAGGTGACCTGAAATCATCCAAGCAGACCACTAAACAGTAGGTAAGGCTAGAGGGATGTTGGGGTGTATTAGTAGGGGTATCACAAGTCAGAAGAGGGAGGTAATAATCTCTCTCTTTACATGACACTGGTTAGGTCCCATCTGGAGTACTGCATGCAGTACTGGAGGCCACACCTTCACAAAGACATTAACCAAATTGAGGCAGTCCAGAGAAGGGAAACCAAAATGGTGCAGGGACTGCATCAGAAAACATATGAGGACAGATTAACGGAACTCAATATGTATACCCTGGAGCAAAGGAGGGAGAGAGGTGATATGATTGAAACATCAGACACCTTAAGAGCATTAACAAGGTGAAAGAGTCTAACATGTTTCAATGTAAGAAAACAGCAGGACAAGAAGACACAGCATGAGATTAGAGGGAGGCCGATTAAGGAGTAATGTGAGAAAGCTATTTTTCACAGAAAGGCTGGTGGATGCATGGAATGGTCTACCTCAGGAAGTGGTGGATATGAATACAGTGCAGGGCTTCAAACAGGCATGGGATAGGCATAAGGGAGCAATACAGATAAGTATGAATAGATAGGCCATTCATTGACAGAGCAAATGCCGATGGCACATTCATAAGGTAGAAAAATAAATGGGTAGACTGGATGGGCCTTGCGGTCCTTATCTGCTGTCAACTTCTATATTTCTATGTTTTGTATGGGTTCCATATTTGCAAATCATAGTCCAGACTTGTTCTGATGTATGTTCTGTGCACTACGATGTTCTGTTCAGATTTATTGATAAACGGTTGCATAATATTTTAACTAATCCATTTGCTACTCCAGATGTTTTGCTGCAATGTTTTGTGAACTTGAGGTCTTCACATATAATGATTCCTAGATCCCTTTTGGAATCTACTTTGCAGGTGTTATTACCATATATTGGTAGTATATAAATCTGTCTCCTGCTATTTTTCCCGATATGTAGTACTACGCATTTGCTGGTGTTAAATTGCATATAGTTATTCTTTGCCCAATCGTCTACTGTATGTAAGTTACATCTTTAATTAGATTTTTTCTTGTTGTATTCTCTATCCACTCTTCCCCTTAGTTTTGTATCATCTGCAAATTTTGTATTACGTCCTTTTACTTTATTATACAAGTCTGACATAAAAAAGGAAACTAGTACAGTCCCTAGAATGGATCCCTGTGGCACCCCACTTGTCACCTCTGCAGTACCTGAAAGGTTTCCCTTAATGCAACTTCTGAGTATATCTTCTGTCCTGGTTTTTGTGCACTGCTGTTTTCATCATGGAGGTCCTCAAGGCGATAAAAAAGCCATCATCAAGGGAAACTTGTAGCTTGAAATAAAAAAGAGTCTTCAGTCTGTTATGGGAACAGTTCCCATTCAGTTGAGAAAATAGACTTTGCAATCATTTTGGAATATCTGTTAGTCTGGTGCTCATTGGATCAAGGGGTGTTTCCGGAGTCTCTGAAAGAGGCTGTTGTGACACCCCTTTTGAAGAAATCTTTCCTTGACCCAGACTGTCTCGCAAACTACAGACCAATCTCTAACCTGCCCTTTTTGGGTAAGGTTATTGAGAAAGTAGCCGCGCTGCAGCTTGATGACTTTCTTACAACCCACGAAATCTATCATCCTCTGCATTCCAGTTTCAGGAAGAGGCATAGCACCGAGATGGCGTTGGTGCGGGTACTTAATGATCTCCTAATTGCGAGAGATCAGAGGAGCCATTCGATCTTGGTTCTCCTCGATCTCTCTGCTGCGTTTGACACTGTGGACCATGGGATACTGCTGGAACGCCTGCGGCTGATCTGCAGACTGTCTAGGACAGTCCTCAGATGGTTTCACTCCTTCCTCATGGGCAGAACTCAGAGGGTAGTATCAGGAATTTTTTCCTCTGCTCCCTTTGTGCTGCCCTGTGGGGTGCCACAAGACTCTGTGCTTTCTCCCATGTTGTTCACGGTGTACATGCTGCCATTGGGAGACATTATAAGGTGTTATGGGCTGAGTTTTCACTGCTATGCAGATGACACTCAGCTCTATATGTCCTTTGTACCCGAACAGAATGATGCACTCACGGTCTTTAAGAACTGCCTCGCTGAGATTCAGGACTGGATGAGTGCTAACTGGTTGAGGCTGAATCCAGACAAGACTGAGGTGCTGGTGGTGGACCCTGGTCACCGTGCAGAGAAGTTGACTCCTGGGTCCCCCTCTGGCCTTGTGTTAGGGGGTAACCAATTGACACCTTCTGAACAGGTGTGGAATCTGGGCATAATACTTGATTGCGAGCTGGCGCTTAAGTCTCAGGTGTCAGCCGTCTTCAAGTACTCTTTTTACCATCTGAGGAATATAGCCTGGATAAAGCACCTTGTTCCACATGATGACCTTCCTGTGTTGGTTCACACGTTTGTTTCCTCATGTCTAGATTACTGCAATGCTCTATATCTAGGGTTGCCAGGGGTAGACCTCCACCGTCTGTAACTGGTGTAGAACGCTGCAGCCTGGTTGTTGACTGGGCTACCAAGAACTTGCCATGTCACTCCTGTTCTGCATGAACTGCACTGGCTGCTGGTGCATTGGAGGATTACCTTTAAGGTCACATTGCTGACCTATAAGACCCTACATGGACTGGGACTGGGCTACTTGCAAGATCTCCTTCGGTCCTACCACCCTCTCCGCTCACTCCGTTCCACCGATGAGGGATTGCTAGAGATTCCCAGGGTTCGCCTTCAATCTTCTGGGGCCAGAGCTTTTTCCTTTGTGGCTCCAACCCTGTGGAACTCTCTACCTCATCGGATTAGAGAGTGCCCGTCCACAGAGTCATTTAAGGCTTCCTTGAAGAGCTTTTTGTTTGTATCGGCCTATGAATAATTCCAGTTTTGCTGTCTTTTTAATTGTGTCCATATTTTTATATTTTTATTTATTACTGATGTATGTTTCTGTTATGTATTTGTGCTTTGGCTCTTGAAAAATGCAATATAAATAAATTGTGATTTGATTTGATTTACATTTAAGGTCTTCGGGCTTAAAGCCAGCATCTTAATTTTTCTGCTGTTTCTCTAGTCAGGTCTAATGCATCAGCAGTAACTATATATGTACATCCATACGAACATACATATGAAGGAGCCAGCAGAAGAAGGCCAGTTAGTCTATCTAGTCTGCTCGTACTGCAGGGTCCACAGCTTGAGCTACTGATCCTGCACCTCTTCCCACTCCTCCTATCCTACCTTCCCAGGATCCTTACCTTCCCACTATGCCTATCCCAGCCTCTGTTGAAGCTGTCCACTGTCTTCAATGAGACCACCTCTTCCAGCAGCGCATTCCAAGTGTCCACCACCATCTCTGTGAAGAAGTGCTTCCTGACCTCCCTCTTAAACCTCCCCCCTCCATCTTAAGACTGTGCCCCCTCATGTTATGGTTGCCACTCAGCTTAAAGAGACCCTCCTTATCTACCTTATTTATCCCTTTCAAATACTTGAAGGTCCCAACCATGTCCACCTTATTTATCCCTTTCAACTACTTTATGGTCCCAATTATGTCCCCTCTCTCTCGCCAGTCTTCCAGGGAGTACATGTTCAGTGCCCTCAACCTCTCCTCGTATGCCTTACCCTGCTGACCTGCTATCATGTTTTAGTCCCCTCTTGACCTTCTCCAGCAGGTTAATGTCCTTTTTGAGGTATGGGCGCCAGTACTGAACTCCATACTCTATATGTGGCCTCACCAGTGGCCTGTACAAGGGCAGTATAACCTCTTCTTTCCTACTACCGATCCCCCTAGATATGCATCCCAGCATCTTGTTTGCCCTTGCTGCTGCTTTCTTGCACTGCGTGGAGTGCTTCAGGTGACTAGTGATCATCACTCCCAGATCCTTCTCCTCTTCTGATGCAGATACCTGGACTCCACCCAGGTAGTTCTCCATCCTGGGATTCTTGGCTCCAACATACATAACTTTGTATTTCTTGGCATTGAAGCCCAGCTGCCAGATCCCAGACCACCTCCCCAGCTTTCCGAGATCATCCTTTAGGTCCTGTATTCCTTCAGCTGTGTCCACTGTACCACAGAGCTTGGTGTCATCTGTAAATAGCACATTTTGCCCTTAATGCCATCCTCAATGTCACTGATGAAGGCACTGAACAACACCGGTCCCAGCACAGAGCCCTGTGGGACCCCACTGGTGACCTCTCTGGTGCCAGATAACCCTCTCCCCAAAACCGCCCTCTGAGTTCTGTCCCTCAGTCAGTTTTCCACCCATCTGGTCATCTTCTCTGCAACCCTGAGATCTGCTAACTTCCTGATCAACCTTTTGTAGGGCACAGAGTCAAGGCCTTGCTGAAATCCAGATGAAGGATGTCTACTGCTTGCCCCCGTCTACTGTCTCAGTTACCCAGTCAAAGAAGTCAGTCAGATTCATCTGACACAATCTCCCCAGCATCTCCAGTGTTTAACAGATCTGCAGTGTTTAACAGGTTCTTTAAGGGCCTCTTGCACATCTATACCCCTATAAAGAAACATATACCCGCTTAGGACCTAAATCTCGATCTCCAGAAACATATACCCCTTGCAACCTAAATTTAGTTTTCACTGTCAATGAACAATCCATTTGAACCTGTGGACATTACTGAGCTGAAGTGCCTCATCTGGAAAACTTTATTTCTCATAGCTGTTACTTCAGCAAGGAGGGTAAGTGAATTATAAGCATTTAGCATAGGTTCCTCATACTTCATTTTTCACAAAAGAAAGTGGTGCTAAGAACAAATGTTCAATTCTTCACAAAGGTAGTGTCAGAATTCCATTTCAGTCAGGCTAGTATCTTGCCAGTGTATTTGCTAAGGATACATGCCAATACAGGGAAGAAAAACTCTGCACATCTGATGTCAGAAGGGCCTCAATTTTTACGAGTCCAGAACAGGGCACGAGGAACAATTACAATCAACTGTTTGCAGGATATGGCAAGATTTTAAAGGAACATCCAGCCTCTTAGCAAACAATATTGAGATGGATTGTATCCACGATAAGTTTCTACTACACCAAGGCACTAAAACATCTCCAAATGATATTAAGCCACACTCCACTAGGAGTACAGCAGCATCAGTGACAACTAGACAAAACGTGCCCCTGGCAGAAATTTATAAAGCTTCTACCTGGTCCACAGTCCACACATTCTCATCTCACTATTGCCTGGAAACAATGGAAAGAGAGAATGCTAGGTTGGGATTTCTGTAACAACTTCAGAATGTTTGCCCCAAAAACATGTCCAAACCCTCCAACCCAGAGTACTGCTTTGACTCTGCACACATTTGACAGGGTTGTACTAATTCATGTTATTAGCAGGAAAGGTTATTCACCGTTGATATATATTTTCTTCTAATGGATTTGTACAGCCAGTTAAACTACCCTTTCCTGCCCCCCTTTTTAGTATAGGGTAATTCAGTTCTTTAGAACCCTTTGTGTGTTTTACAATGGAAAATGTAAACATTTTCTCTAATAGTTATTATTGGAATATCTTTCAAGTTAGTTCTCAAGTCCTCTTAATCTCTTTGGCTCAAGATCTCTGGCTTGAATCCTGGCGGGCTCAAGACTAGTACAGTACACAGAGCATCCTTTGAAAAACATTCTAAGTTTGGGAGCATCCAGTATCAACAGGAGACAATGCCCAAATGTGACTTGCAGTTCTAAATGATTATGGGTATAATAACTGTTGTCCCTTAACTGTTTAACAAGTGTCTCTCATGCTGGTTGGGCAAGAGGATCGCAAAGCGAAGCTGTGCGGTTCTGTCTGCCCAACCAGTGCAAGAGGCACTTGTTTATTTGTTTGTTTTTTGTAACCAGGTAGGTTCACTTGACATAGGAAATGCCTATTTTCAGGCACGACCAGGGAGAGTACAAGGCAAACTACAATCATAAAGAGGAGTAGGAGAAAAACATTTGTACAAGGAACATGAACAATGAAACATTAGCAAGTGACAAGGAGATTCAGAAACATAACAGTAAGCAAAATGTAATAGCAATTTTACATTTAGACATACATTTGACAGTTGCAAATGTACAGTTCATAGTCAGTACAACCTGTAAATCAGGAGAAAATCATAAGGGGGACAAAATAAGATAGAACAATTCCACCATCAAGTGAAGAACACACAACGCTCAGAAGAGACCATCAGCAGGATAAAATGAAATAAAACATTCCAATACTAATTACAATTCTATCATCAAGTGCAGTACATACAATGCACAGAAAATAGACCATCAGCTGTACAACATTGGTTGAAATATTTCAACATCAATTACTGCAACAGTGGGTGTGGTAGCCCTAGTTTGGGAGCTGAAAGAAGCGTTTCAGGAGGGAGAAGGTGAGGTGGGATGAAGGGATCAAATTAGGGAGAAGTGGGCTTAAAGGAGACAGGAAAAAAAAGCACCTAAAATGTGTTCAAATGTAATGACTGCAGGTCATTGGACATAGTAGTGTCGATTAGTACAGATTTTGACTTAAAAAAAACCCTGTTTGACAATTTTTTTTTGTTTCTAACTCAGTCACCAACAATCGGTTGCTGTTTACTTTTAGCCACTGTTACTGCGTGCATACTAAGAATCACAGACGTGTGTGACTCCGATTCTTGTTAATGAACGTCCACCTGACACAGGAATGGCTGAAGCTTACCCTGATGACCAGTTTTCCCAAGATGTGACCTTCAGTGAACTGGAGTCTGAAATGGAGGGAGAGCAGGGAGATTTATGTGTTTCAAGGCGCAAGCCGTGTTGTTCAACCCTATATGTACCTGCTGTTTTTGATGAAAATTCAGATGATTCATCATCCGATAGCAGTTCAGAAGTGGAACAACTGTCAGCACAATTGAATACATTTTTATGTTTGCTTGCACGCATGTGCAAGAAACATAGTGCGACGATCCAAAATGCAGTGCCGTACAGTTGAAAGGGAGAGCACCGCTTGAGTGAGCAGCGCTCCCCCTCCCCCCACACACGCGCGCACGCACATTGTGTGCTCATGTGCTCCTACTTCCCCCATGCACACACACTGTATGGCTGACGGGGTGCCCAATCCCCCGCCAGCTCTACTGTCCCTCCCCGCAGTCTGTAGGGTCGATGGGGTGCCCAACTTCGGCCGGCTCTACTCTTCGTTCCCCCAGATTGTCAAGTGCCACGCTGGGAGCTCACCCCAGCGTGGCAACAGGTCTTATGGCCGACGGGGTGCCCTAATCCCATCGGCTTCACTGCCCCCAACAGCCTTCCAGCTGCCATTCTGGGAGCCCACCCCAGCGTGGCAAATGTCCCGCGTAGTCCAAATAAAAAAAAAACTGAAAGAAAACCTTCCTCGCTGCTGTCTTCACCCCTGTCCCACCCGCTACCACCCACTGAGCACCCTGCCTCCCCACACCCGCACCTAACCCCATACTTACCTCTGGAGCTCGGTGCGACGATCATCGGTGTACCAGGAACACGTCTGCACTCTTCAAAGCTGACCGCAAACTGAGGAAATGCCGGTAAGCTGTATAATGTAATGAATGTTTTTTTTTCAACTTTGCTGCATATCTCAGGCATTTTTCAGAATTTTGGCACCAAATTTTCAACATGGGGTTTTTGGGACCCCTCCTCATGAATTCTGTCACTGTCATGGCGTTAATCGGGCCCAAAGGGTGATTTCGCGGTCACTGCACGAAATCACCTTTTGGGACTGATTAACAAAATGACAGTGCCAGTGTTCATAAGGTGGGCTGTCAAAAAGCCTATGTTGAAAATTTGGTGAAAAAATTCTAAAATGACTGTTTTACGTAGCATGCTGGCGCTGTTCCCTACGCACGCCGTAGTTCGCGAATTTTCATTATTTTCACCTGGATTTTCAACATTGCCATTTGACCACACTTCCTGAGTAGTACAGCTGTCATTTTTACATCTCACCAAAATGTGTTTCATAAGTATGTAGCTTATTAAATGGCTATAGGTCGGTGTGCTAAATCAATGTTCGGGAACATTAAGAAAATCACAGTCACACTGTTCATGAGCAGAAGTGTTAAAATGGTTATGTTAAAAATTTGGTGAATAAATTCCCAAAAATGACTATTTTACAAGCATGCATTGCGCTGTTCCTACGCATGCTCGTAAGTTCACGAATTTTCAATATTTTCACTCTGGATTTTCAACATTGCCATTTTACCACACCTCCTTATGAGCAGTATAGCTGTCATTTCTCACTTCTCACCCAAAATGTGTTTCCGTGCATGTAGCGCACAATGGCGTAGCCAGTGTGCGAACTCAATATATGGGACACATTAAGAAAATCACAGTCACACTGTTCATGAGCAGAAGTGTTAAAATGGCTATGTTAAAAATTTGGTGAAAAAATTCCCAGAAATGACTGTTTTACGAGCGTTTGTTGCGCTGATCCTATGCACGCTCATAAGTTCGCAAATTTTCAATATTTTCACTCCAGATTTTCAACATTGCCATTTTGCCACACCTCCTTATGAGCAGTACAGCTGTAATTTTCACATCTCACCCAAAGCATGTTTCTCACCATGTAGCTACAATGGCGCAGTCAGTGCGAAATCAATGTATGGGACACATTAAGAAAATCACAGTGACACTGTTCATGAGTAGAGGTCTTAAATGGCTATTTTGAAAATTTGGTGAAAAAATTCATAAAATGACTGTGTTACGAGGAGCATTGCGCAGTTTCCACGCACCCTCGTAAGTTCATGAATTTGTAATATTTTCAGTCCAGATTTTCACCAGTGGCATTTTTCCATACTTCCTTATGAACAGCACAGCTGTCATTTTTCACAACATGGCCGAAATGTGTTTTCACACTTTCAGCACAGAAATGCATGGTTGCTGTGGGAAATCATTGTTCGGGACAGATAAAGAAAATCACAGTGACACTGTTCATGACCGGAGGTCCCAAAATGCCTGTGTTGACATTCTGCTGTAAACAATTCCCAAACTAATTACATTACGGGTGCATGTTGCACAGTTGCTATGCACGCTCGTGACTTCACCAGTTTTTTTATATTTTCACTGCAGATTTTCAACATTGCCATTTTTTACACCTCCCCATGAACAGTACAGCTGTCATTTTTCACATCCTGTTCAGAATGTGTTTTTGCACCTGTGGTGACAAATGCCGTAGTCACTGTGCAAAAGCAGCTTTCAGCTAACAAACTGATATTGCCACTGTTCATGAGGTGGGGGGGTCACAAAAAACCCATGTTGAAAATTTGGAGTGAAAATACCAACGAATGCCTGAGGCGTTAGGGTTTCCGACCATAACACCCACCCTGTAGAGAATGACAGGCATCAGGGCTGTGACTTGGGATTGTCGCCTGCAATGCTCATACCATTCCACCCCCACCCACACCCTGCAGCCACTGAGAGGCATCGAGGTGCGCCTTGGACTCTTCGGCCCCAAAGTTCACCCCATTCTCCTATACCGCACCCATCTCACATTATTTCCTGATGGAATGGGGTGCGCATAAGGGCCAAAGACCCCAAGGCACACCGTGACACTTGTCGGTGTCTGCACGGTAGGGTGTGGTGAAATGGTGTGGCCGTTATGCCTGATGACCCAAAGGCACACCCCAATGCCTGTCACTATCTGCAGGGTGGTGATGGGGTTGGCTTCAGTTCAATACTTCACTGCCATTCCTATTATGCAGCTCTGTAACTCCTACACTACCAATGCCAATGCCAGCAAGCAAACATTCTGCATTGACAAATGCTTGTTTGACCTGTCATGGTAAAGCACAGCTACCATTCAATCAATTATGTGGTGGCTTCTTTTTTTTTGCTATCTGAATCACTGAATGTTCGATGTTTTCACACATCAGCTGTCGGCCTCACTGAGTAACAAACATATTTATGTAGTTTCATATTTATTGAATAAGTATAGGTGGACGGTGTGGGTGGTATTTCTTTCCTTGCATTTGCTAACCAGTTTAAAAAAAATTGTCATGTCTGTTATGTTTCATGTCCTTGGTTTCTCATACAAACTACTCTTCATGTTGTTCTCTCTTACTGTTGTGGGATTTGATCCACATTTACTCAGTACTGTGCAATAATCATGATCCCTTCATTTGGTGAATGTTTCATTCTCACTTGTCCCACTACCCATAAAGTGGAGGAATTGTCCTGCTGTCTTATGCTGTGCAAAATTACTACTGATACAATTATTTTGTTTATGCAGCCAGCGAGTGCCTCGTTCAGCCTTGACCATCCTGTACATTGTATTAGCTTAATGTGACTGAATCATTTATTACAATGCGAGGTTTCAGCATTTGCAAACTTAGTTTTCATGTATTTTTGCATATCCATACAACTGTTCTCCCTTCCCCATTGTCTCATCTTATTGTGATGCTGGTGCTTATATATCCAGTTGAACTGAAATTAATACCTGTACCCTCCAGGTTTCACTGAAGTGATGTGGTTATGGTGGTGGTGAGTTAGGTTTTGTGTGTGTGTGTGTGTGTGTGTGTTTGTGTGTGTGTGTGTGTGTGATGGGGGGTGTAGTTTATAGACCAAGCAATTCGGCTCATATACAGAACAGGCATCCATTCTTCGACTCGTCTACCCTTTCCACATAGTTGGTGGTGATCTATGGTGTGCACAGCCTACTGATGCATTTGTTGTTCATGGGTTGAGAGGGCTGAAGTGCTGTGGCTGTCATAATCTGTAGTGTAATGTTTATAGACTGCCTGTTTAAACTGCACATTGTGGTACTAGAGCTGTCTACTGAATATTATAAGATCAGGCACAAGTGATGTCATTATCCTTTTTGTTATGACCTATTGGGTAATTGCAATAGTACACAATTACTTCTAAATTCACTCCCACAGATCTCTTGTTCCATCATTATAATCTTCTAATTAATATGCAAGTGTTTGTCTACTTCTCACTATCTATTTATATTATTTCTTTCTCTTTCTCTATCTCTCTCTAACTTTATGCCTCTTTAACACAATTGTGATCCAGCTCTCAGTTTTTTGTAAGTTTTAATGTGGCAGGTGGTGATTTTGTTGTATTATTGTGGTCCATGCTCATTCGTGGGTAGTGCTGTGGTTTGGGGCGGGGGTCATGCTCAATTTAACAGTTATGCTGAATGTGAGCAGCAGGAGGTGGTGCTGCACGTTTGATGAGACTTTTTTCGGATGACATGTTAAACCAAGGTCCTGTCTGGCTGTTATGGTGGTTGTTCAGATGGACATTAAAGATTCCATGACACCTCTTGAAGAAAGTTGTGGAATCTCCCTAGTGACCTGGCCACATTACAGCACACCTACACACATAAAAAAAGTGCCTTTAACAGCCTAATTTTGATCAATTTTAGTTTTTAACCATTTACATGATACATGGTACTAACGCTAGGTTATAACTAAAAAAGGGACTTATTTTCATAGAGTTGCTATTCACTATTCAAAATACAATAAATGAATGAATATATGAATAAATTACCACAAGGAACCCTTCTTCCTTTTGTAATGGTCAGGTGCTTCCACATCTTACATCATCTAGCTCTCCTTATGTTTCTCTTGATTTGTCTGTCCTGATTTTCATGCTCTGAATTTCAGCTCCCATGAACATTTTGCACTGTTAGATTCCAGTTGTGACACTATTCTTCCTTTCATTAGTGCCTCCACTATATTACACCCCATAGAGTTGATGTTTAATGGCTTCTAGTTTTCCACCTCCTCTGTAATAGTGACTTTTTTTTTTTTTTTAGTAGCAGACCTACATGTACCAACCTCAAATTCTCTGGAACCACTTCAACTTTATTCAGTTTTTTTCTGCATTGCATATTTCTTCCTTTTTACAGTACATTTCATCATCTCTTGACATTAACCCCCCCCAAAAAAAATATCTAATGGTTATTCTTCCTTTGTTGATGTAATTATAGATTGACATGACCCCTTTATTTGGGCCCTGTCTGAGCTAATCCATTCTTAGATCATGCCACTGTGATCTTTTTTTTTTTTCAATTCTCTTTCTCACGCCCTGATCTGGAACTCTCTCGGGCTATCCCAACTGGCCTAACTGCTCTACCAATCCACCGTCCTCCCGTTATCTTCAAGGTAGCTGTGACCTCTCCGGGCCATGGAATGCTACACCCCAGAGGTCCCAGGGGCAGTGAGGCCGGCGTTGGATGTGTGGTGGTGGCGCTGGAGGAAGCTGTCGCCTATCTAGCCAGGGAGGGATTTTTTCCCCTTTACACTTCTTAGTCCCCTTCCTCCCGTGTGTGGTGCACACTCCCGACTGCGGCGCACGGCAACTCTGCCAGCATCGGGCCACGCTGATGTGCATGCTGCTCAGCACTCTGCAACGCCCCCAATCTCCACCGGGGGTCGCCAGAACTCTGAACCACCCTCCCCCAGGGACAGGAGAGCAGCCCAGTGGGCGCTGTATCCTATCCCTTCCCTGCCGACCCCCGGCACCCGAGCTCACACCCGAACCCGGGTCACCGGGGTGGCACGAAGTGTGGCATCCAGCACCTCAACCCTCAGCGCCACCGGGCTGGCATGTCACTGTGATCTTAACAGTCTTCTCTGTTTCAATTACACCCTCCCTATCGTCCTCACTTATGTCTCTTTATAATTCCTGAACTACCCCTATTAACTTTTTCTTTATCTGCCACTCCTTTCAAGAACCATATATGTCTCCTCTTTTACTCCCATTTGGACAGCAACCTGTTGCATATGAAAATACAGAAAAACTGGGCATGGGTTGTGTTATTTTCACTGTGTTACATGATGTGTAGCCGAGTGATCTGCACCACACAATAAGTTTGTAAATCCCAGCACTGGATATGACATGAATTGCACCATTGTGATTATACAAATAGGGCCCGATATTCAGAGTTGCATCCGGCAATGACGCATGTGGTTGTGCAGTGCAACAGTTTTGCACTGGCAAAGCACAATGATGTATTCAAAGGAAATAAGCAATGGTGCAACTCCTCTGAATATATCAGGTAATGCGATCTGTGCAAATACAATGTGCTGGTGCATCCACCCTGACAGGGCTGAATACCTGGAATGGGAACTGCAACATTGCAGCAGTATGCAAGTTCCTGTTATTCAACCGACAGTATGCAAATGGGGGACATAATGCATGCAAGATGTAAATTGGGTCATTTGCATGTCATTATGGGCCCATTTGTATGAGATGTTCAGGGCAGGCCAGCAAAATGTGCATGGCATCCTGCACAGCATGTGGGGCTACCAGAGGGGTATAGGGGTACCCCCTCCCCATAGCCCCAAGCACCATAGATTTCCATGTCCAATCATCCTTGGTAGTCTAATGGTAACCTCCCTCCCTCCCTGTCGCCTGATCTCCATACATGAAAGTTTAAATTAATCACTGGTAGTTTAGCAGTATCCCCCTCCCTCCCTGAATCCCAATCTCCGTAAGTGAAAGTTTAAATTAATCCCTGGTGGACTATTGGTACTCCAACCCACCATGCCCACAACCCTAATCGCCGGTGACCCAAAGTGATTTAATTCTGGTGGCCAAGTGGCACCCCATCCCCCACCTCATAAACCCCTGCCACCCAGCCCCCACCCACCCCCATCATTGGTAGGCAGCTACAACCTACCTGCATGCAGTTAGTCTGCCCACCAAATGACAGCTTACATTATGAGCTGTAAGTCTGTTGGTCCCCACTGTGGACTAACGGACTTGCAGTGCATTCTGTACATGTCATTCACTGGTGATCGATGTTACAAGTGGGGTGGGTGTACCGCTAGTGTACCAGGGATTAATTTGAACTTTCATTTATGGAGATTGGGTGACAGGGAGGGAAGGTGTACCAATAGACTACCAGGGATTAATTTAAACTTTCATTTATGGAGATCGTGCTACAGGGAGGGAGTGGGAAGGATGCCACTGGACCACCATGGGGATTATATGGGTGCTTGTGGATGGTGTCTTGTGGGGGGTGTGAGCTACCTATGGCTGGCATCTGTTCTGTTGCACCCTGAAGTACAACGTCCCTCCTGTGGGTGGCTTACATATCAGCCTTTTTTTTACTTGTGAATAACTTTGTGCCCCAGTGTGTAGTGCATCCCATGGTTGTGCTGGAATATGCACTGCACTGCACTTCCTGTGCTGAATATCAGAATTTGCCACATATGCATGGGCACGCCCCATGGAGATGTGCCGCATGCATTATCTTTGTGCCTTGGAGCATCAGGACTTACGCTGTGCGAGTCACTACTATGAATATTGCCCCAAGTCTCATTTCTGGGGTTGCACTTGTGCAACTTGGTTGTGCCAGGCGCAACCACTTTGAATACCTGGGCCACTATATGTATTAAAAAAATTAGAGTATTAAATGTGGTTACTGAGTTTTCGATACCCAATATATCATTGTGCGTTGTTTCCAATACTGATCATTTTATTTATGCCCGCTGATATTCACACACACACATACACACACACACACCACCTCTGGCCATACCCTGCTCGTCTCCCTTTATATATGGCTACTATTAGACACTCACCATTCTCTAAATCATATATATCACTCTGCTATTGACATTTTTTTGACCATATAAATTTATATTTATGATACACATGTATGTTTTTGAAGGTCAGGAATACGTTGTATTTTGTTTTTGTTTTCCATGTAAGTGCAATAGACAAATTCTGTCTATTTTTAGGCACAACCCGGGGGAGTGGGTTACAGATGAATGGCAACTGATTTTGAACCAGATCAAGCTGTTGGTTGTATTTTTTTTTGTTTTGTTAGTGAGTTGGCGAAATTTAGCTAGAACACAGGGAAACTTCCCATACTCTGTTCGAGTAGTGCCATAGGATCTTTAACATCTATGTGTGGGGAATAGGTCTAAATAAAGTATTTTAGTAATATCATTCTTTTTTTCTTACTGTAGGTGTACATGCAGTAAGTGTGTCTTGATGCCCACAGCATTGGAAAACAAATGCTGTCGAGCTTATATGGCGGCACAATTGAGATCTGATGCTCACAGTCTGTCGTGTATAAGTCAGCATCCTGGATTTGAAGTAAATTGTCTAAACATCTACTCACTGGAATGTACTTATTATGAATTTATAGCAGATTAAGGTCCAAGAGGAAATGAGGAGCTTATCCATGAGTACGTAGTTTCTAGCAACAATAACACTTTCATACCACATTAACTGTATGAACTGATGAAAACTTGTTACTGTTTTTATACCTTGATATTCATTTTACATGTTATATGTTGATGGGGTGATCATGACCAATTCATTGGTCCAATTTATCAGATCCCAAAGTTTGACAAAATGTGCTTGTGTCAACCAGTAATGACACAACTGACACCTTGCACCACAAACTGCCATCTAAGCTGTTCACAAAGGCTGCCTCTGTGAACCACAGTACACCTGTTCCATTTCCATCCTACCGGTACTATCCAAGATGCTTGAAAAATTAGTAAATTCACAGTTAAGGGCCTATCTGGACAGCAACAACCTCCTAAATCCAGCACAATCTGGATTTAGATCAATGCATAGCACCATCTCTGCCCTAGCCAAAGTCACTAACGATTGGCAGACTGCCTTGGATAAAAAGAATAGTACCTGTGCTGTGTTCCTGGATTTGAGTAAAGCATTTGATACAGTGGATCATGAATCATTAATCTCCTCTCTTAGCTCTGTAGGCCTTGATTCACTCTCACTCAATTGGTTTAGGTGCTATCTCTCTGGAAGGTTACAATTGGTAAAAATGAAAATTACCTATCTTCCTCTAAACCACTGCTAAGAGGTGTACCTAAGGCTCTATCCTAGGCCCCATCCTTTTGCCATTTATATTAATAACATTGATGCCAACTCTCTCAATCTAATATTCATCTGTTTGCTGATGATACTGTATTATATGTCAGCAATCCTCACCATCAAAAGCCTGTGAACTGTTACAGTCAGAATTCTCCATCCTACAACACAACCTATTGGAAAAAATTACTTCTAAATGCCAAAACACAAAAGCTATGTTCTTTGCAACAAAGAATTGCTCTGCCACTACCCCATCATTCATCACCCACAATTATCCACCTTATTTGGAGAAAAGCTGGAATTTGTGGATAAATTCAAATATCTTGGAGTCTGGATTGACAAAAGCTTGACTACTCTGTCCACATTGAAGAGCTATTAAAAAGTTGAGACAAAGGCTTGGCCTATTTTACAGAATAAAACACTACCTTACCAGAGACTCCAAACAAAGATTAATCCAGGCATCATTCCTATCCCTTATTGACTATGCTGACTTTCTCTACGGCCATTGCTCACTCTCCTCTTAAATAAGCTGGACACCCTGTATCATAGAGCCATCAGATTTATTACAGACCTTCCTCCAGCACCCATCATTGCTCTCTTTACATGGCAGTCAATTGGACATCCCTACAGCACAGAAAAGGAATGCTGCAATCTGGATCTTTAAAGCTTTATCAGGCAAACTCCTCCTATATCTCAGACTGTTTCACCGAATCACATCTAGGCCATACACCTTAAGGATCAATAAGCTCATTATGCTAAAGATTCCCAATACCTGCACTGTTTGGGAGGGCTACTATCAGCTATTCCTAGCATTTGTCTGGAACTCACTCCAAAAATCTATGAATCTGAATACCCTCTTACCCTTATCATCCTTCAAAAGATTATACACCGCCCTATTTCCAGAGTTGTGCAACTGCTTCCATAAGGCCTAGTCTCCCATCCAACCTACACCCTCCTTCTGTAATCCACTATGTTTAGTTTCCTTCTACCCAGTCAGTTATCACATTTCATATAAAAGCCTACAAAAGCCCTATTATTTGATTATTATCCCTGCTATATCTATTATCCTCTTCATTTTTACAGGTTAAGTTATTTTACTGTGCCTTGTATATCTGTAAATTTTGTATATATCTCTTATTTATTTGATTGTACTAATGTTATGCTATTCTCATGTCTTTGTAAAAAAAACTTGTACCCTTATTTGTATGACCACTCAGGTCCATCTTGTAAATGAGCTACGCTCAATGATGTTCACCTGAATAAATAAAGATTTTGATTGATTGATTGATTGACCTGTCCCAAACAGGTTTCATGCCAAACCTGCACCAAAAACTGGGCTGCGACTTGTTGCAATGTGGCGAGTGGCAGATGCAAATTGTCACATCCTTAACTCTGGTATTCACAGAAAATCACTATGGGGATAATTTCTGAGTACCCTTAGACCATCCTTGACTGATTTAAGTGAACTTTGTTTTTGCTCCCTTGGAGAGTAGCCTATTTGCGTTAATGTTCCATGGGGACTGACCCCCAATCACTGCCCAGGAAATACGTCCAATCTCTATTGTACAGTTACCACACCTGAACCCCAATGCTGTCAGATTCATTAATTAATAGACTGTCCCATGTCCCATATCACCACTGCCACCATATGATATATTTTTATTTATTTATTTATTAAATTTTGGTGACTGGGTAGGCCCACTGAGCCCCGAAGGTCCCTTTTTCAGGGGCGACCCGGGATAACAATACAAGTTATAAGAATGAGCAAGGACATAAGGAACATTTGAGGCATTGTGAGTTACATCACGAGGTGGTTACAGTAAAGAAAAATAGTGGATACAGGCATGGTAAAAGAAAAGCAGTGGATACAAGCATGGCTTACAGGCACGGTAAAAGAAAAGCAGTGGATGCAGGCATGGGTACAGGCATGGTTATCATCATGACATGTAAGCAATTGGTAGTACTTTGCATATAGTTTATTCAGGGGTTACACGTGGCCTCTGGCGAGCAGTCTGTATAAGGCAGGTAGTAGGAAGGTTAAGCTAGGAGACGGGAGTTGGAGAGGAGAGGAGTACCTTAGGAGCTTTAAGTGCCACAACAGTGGAATGCGCTTGAGGTCAGCAGATGGGACTTAAGCCTGGTGCAGAAGTTCATGAGTGAGGAGGAGGCCTGGACCTGGGGAGGGAGCTTGTTTCATTGGCAGGCTGCCAATTTGATACAGTGCTCCTCTGCTGAACTCTGATGCAGCAGTTTTACTGGAGTCCCCACTGAATCTAGTTTGCCAACCCTTAGATAGTCTACATGGTAGCATTAATATCATTTATCATGTTCATCGAGGTCTGATTTCTTCTATCTGAATGGATGCATCTGGCCTCATGCGCTTTTTTTTTTTTTTATCTCTGATGATCAGCACATCCACCCTGATATCATTTGTTTGTACACTGGTGTTCACAATGATAAAAAAAAAAGTAACATTATTATTATTATTTTTTTTTCCAGGACATCTTGCATATAGAAAATTTGTACGCTGGATTTTTAAGCGCTTAGGGAGAAAAATCAGAAGAGTTATATTGTTAGAACCCATATCAAGTGCATCTCACCATTATGAACGCGTAACCCTATTAATTTTTTTTTTTCAACTGGGTATTATTTTTTTGATCAACGAATTTGTTTAAAACATACCCTGTATAATCCAATCTAATTGTACATGTAGACATTTAGGGAATAGCTGACTATGGCCTTCATGTTTGTTAGTTACGTAGTTACTGACATTGATCCACTTTTTTCTAACAACTTCTGCATGTCCATTACTAGATGCTGTGCACCAGTACAAGTGATTAGAGATAGAGGATGCCCAATGTCCGAGGTCAAGACATGATGCCAGTCGTGATTTGTTTTCAATTTTTTTCTTGATTCCTATACACAATGGAAAAGACAGTTGGATAAATTTAGTTCTGTAAATTGATTTTTTTTTTTTGGTGCTGGCTCATCTCCTCTGAGCTCAACCGTCCACTTCCCCATGACCAGGCTTCCCCCCCCGGGCAGGGCAGCTGAGGGTGCTTTCCACTCCAGAAGAACATAGTGGGCAAGACCCAGATTATACCCCGGGTCAGTGGCATGAGAACGGGGTGCCCCCCCCCACCTGGTGGGCATCAGTAGCAGGGGACGGTGGAGCTAGATGAGCCATCACACTGTTTCTGGCATTTTTGTTATTTTTTTTCTTGGGGACAGGGACAGGCAATGATGTCCAGCATCCACCACACCCCCCTGAATGTTTAAGGTCTGGTCACGGCCTCCGCTAGGAGTTTGTCAAGTGCCAGCCAAACTCCATCCACTCCACCCCAGAGAAGGAGAGTGGACCTCTGGACATCCATCCTTTCCCCACTGGCTAATCCTCTGATGACACTGGGCCATTCCTGAACCTGGTTCGCCAGTCTCACAAACGGAAATCCAACCACTGCGCAGACGGGCCGGCTCGAGTTCTATAAATTCTTATGTACCGTGCATGCTCCTTCCAGTTACCTGATTAATAGAAATCAAATTAAAATTGATAGTATAACATATTTCCATGTTTCTAAAAAACTAAATGGACATCTTTATTCTGAAAACATATTTACTATCTGTCACATATGTCTTCTTTGCTACTTACCTTTTGCCGCATGCCATACATCATACCAATGTTTTAGTCCAGGATAATGTTCTCATATGAATTTCCTTACTTGAGGGTGTCTTGTCAGTTGTGATGCTTGACAACTGTAACCTATGACATCGTAAGTATTCAAGTCCGCATCGCAAGCCTTCTAATTCCATGGCATTGGAATTTCTAACTTCATTGCACTGTAATAATTGGGAATTATATAGGATGCTAAACTCCACACATTCTTTTTTTTTAATTCAGAATAAAACACATATCATTGTAATGAATCCCTTGATTACCTGCACCAGCTCTACATGAAGAACCTTGTTAATGTTGGATTCTATGAATGTGTAGCATCCATATTTTTCTGAATGCTCTGGTGAGCAGCACCTAGCATCACCTCCAATGTCAATCTGTTGTAGGTGTAAGGCATTGAAAAGATCAGCTTGCCTCCTCCGTCAGTAAGTGCTGATGCTTGGAACAATGTACAGCCATTGTATTGATGTGTATGTCCTATAGGAGAACACAGGCGTCTTTAGTGCATTGAACAAGTTTAAGAACTTCCATGCTTCAGAACCTGATAAAAAGATTGCTGACACTAAATCAAGGTTTCCAGCTGGCATCATACCATGTTTTGGTTGGTTTGACCATAATATATGGAGCCCATTAGTGCATATCCTCTCTATTGTAATGAAGGTCCCAGCAATAAATTTAATAAAAAGTCTACATAAGGTGAAACATTGTGGGCAGGATGCCAAAAGAGCAGCCAGGCACGGTTCATAAACCATAAATTTCCTCTCTTCTTGTAACGTAGTAGTTGTTCGAATCTCATCAGCTGCATTCATATCAGAATCACAATTATACGTATTTACATCCAAATCTGATTCGTTTGGCACCCAATTAGGATCATTCTGTTCATAGTCGCTTTCCATGTCTGATTCTGAACATGTAGACTCTGATGAACTAGAGATAGCATATCAATCACACAAGTTACACTAAGTACCTTGGTCAATAAAATTTTTTACTGCTCTATCATCTTGAACTATTTCTGGTTCTATCTGCATCGAGGATGATATTGTCCAAGTTGAAGAATTCATCTGGGTGCTCTTAGTTCTTGTTGATGATTTCTTTCTTATCTTCTTATTTGCAACCTATGTAGCACTGAATGATATTGACTTTCATGTATGTATGTGGCAATATTTACAATATAATATGTTATGTACCACATATACATTTATGCATGCGTCATACCTGTGAGTTGTATGATTAATCTGAATTTATGTGGTTTATTGCTGATGGTCGTTTTTCAGTCAGAGGGTGGATGCAGAGATCTTCATTTTCAATCATTTGCAAGAACTTTGTGACTAAACATTCCTATGATCACACAACATTTGAATAAGAGGTTACAACCATCGACTAATAACATGACACAGTCAGACAAAGTAACTCCCATTACTAATAAATCTTATACAATGGGGATACAGTAATTGTTCTATCTAACTGGATGGCAGGCACATTCTATACATGGTAAATCCAGCAATATACCAAAGAGGAAAGGTGCAAAAAGCCCGCATCTCAAAAAAAAAAAATGTCTGATGCAAATATGAAAACCTGCAAGCAACCTTCTTCTAATCTGCCACTAAACCACTGCCACTCCAGGCATCTCGTTCTGCTAAAAACATCATCACATTTAAACCCAACATCTTAAACTGTCATTATATGTGGAACATGACCATTACTTTTACAAGTGATGAATAAACATCATAGCAAACCAGCACTGTGTTACGTGTTACAGTAAGAAAATTGCACTTAAAATGCATTTAAATACTCCCATAACCAGCTATTTAATTGCAAAAAAAAAAAAAAAAAATTATACAGGATGAGGGATATGCTGTGATTTACCCACACCTGCATGGTTAGGCTTCTCAGCTTGCTGCCTCATGAACAAACAATGTCATGCGATGGTAAATACAAGCATAACCAGCAACATTTCATGGTTTATTTAAGCAATAAGGCACTCCAGGGTGCCTGTCGTTCCTGAATAACATCACACCCATGGTGTGACAAAGCACGAGGCCACAGGCTGAGTGCTTCCACCATCCCAGGTGTGACATTACTCAGGGACGATGCACACCCTAGAGTACCTTATTGCGATTATAATATGGCTATTAAAAAAATAAAGGTGAGGGAATGAGTAAAAGGGGTGGGTTGGGGTTAATGGAGGGTTTTTTTGATCTGTAACAGCTTAAACAACACATATTTCCCTAATTAGCAGGTGAGAATAGGAGAAGGAGGTTTCATTGGTGCTCCTAAACCAATCAAATTACTGTTTTTTTCTTATATCCATATTATAATGCTTAACAATAATTTTCCTAACCTGATTTACTATCACATAAATGTGCAGAAATTTAGCTTACAGATATATGCTAAATAAAACTGCAATTACTCACTGTTATAGAATTATCCATCATATGAGTAGAGTATGTTTGCGAATTGATGTTGCCCAATGAAACAACTGTTGTAGTTTCTGATTGTGATGTACTATTACCAACAGCTTTTGATTGAGTACATGTTATTAATGTTGTATCATCTAAACATAACTGAACATTGTAAAAAGGAGTAAAACATTGTACTTAAATTATTGCGACTTATTACTAATTTACTTATCCCACAATGTAGATTCATTTACAATAGAGACTAGAATATACATGTTCTTATTTGTTGGTATGTTGTGTTGTCCATAGTATTAAAAGGGTTCAACAAATTGCTAGAGCAAGTAACTGCTAATCATTGAAATTCACAGAATTCATAGGCAACTAGACTACTAGTTATGTTTATTGAAGTCTAGGTGAAACATTGTACAACAGCATTCTGGAACCTGTAGATACTGCACAATTGCCGTGTGCACATTTCACTTAATACCATAAATTATAAAAAATTAAAAATCATAACAATGATGGATTTCTATATAGAAAATGCTGTACTATATGCTATAGAGTTAGTACTTAGTTACCTTCACACACAGAGAATACTGTAAATCAATTGAGACAAAGAAAACTCTTTATAGATACGTTTATGGATGATACTCACTGAGTCATGCGACTTGATATGTTGCTTGACCTCATAAAATGAATTATCATCACTTAGTGTTATATTGACTGTTGGTGTTGGACCTCCCTTTATTTGACTTATGTCTAGCAAAGCCTGAGCCGCAAGTTACATGTCATGATCTATATCTTGTGCTATCACATCTGAGACCTGAGACCTGTTTGTATTCATAATATGCCACAAAACTGTTTGTATATCATGCTGTTCTAATACATATATATGACATTCATCTAAATAATGATATTATGCCTGCATAGATGTTTAAACATAAATCGAAGCCACTTCTCTTATCATTAATGCCAAGTTCAAATGTAACTGTTTTTTCCATAGACTTTCACTGTTCACGAGGGACTATTTCATATAGAGCAGTAATAAATGTCACTGTTTTTCATATTTTTAATAACAAAACACATTTAATGTTATGGTTTAACTGTATTTGTTTACTCATTGCACATGGTATAATCACAATATGCCACTTGAAAGGGTTGATGATGTCAGGATTTACCCACGCCTGGTGTTTTTTGCTAAATCTGCTGTGCCTCATGACCAAACAACACACGAGGCATTGGTAAATCCTGGCATCACCAGCACCCTCTCGTGGTATATTGCTTTACTATTTAATCTAGTTTAAAAAAATTATACACGTAATGCTTTATGAATAATGATTTTCGTATGTATATACATGCCATAGAATCTTCTACAATAAGTGGTATATTAGCAGCCTGAGTATTCATCAAATATGTACTCCTTCTTAATGGGCATGCATCCTTCTTAAAGTATAGTCTCTTATAACCACATAAACGGGCAACATAAGGATTTACAGTAAAGTCACTGTCATTAAAGTGATCTTCACATATCATTGTTCTCTCATATGGTTTCCATTTTGTATCCCTATCACAGAACAACTTCCACTCTTGTTTTACTTTTTCCTTCTTTGGAAATCTGTAGAAAGCCTTTCCACAATCCTCAGTATTACGGCAACATGGTGCAATGCACTTCACCATTTTTACTGTTTAAAAATCGATTGAATAGATTGACAAATAACTGCTGTTAGGTAAATATTCAACAAAATAGTTGATAAATATGAAGTAGGAATCGGGACATGATATTAACAACCAAGTATTTTACAGGGCAAAATTGTAGGATTAATTGAGTTACATGATTCCACACCACACAACAGCAAATAATAATTAGTTTGCTAAATAGTAATGATTCACACTGTCATGTATTTTAACTTATCTTTTATTTAAAACTAAGGGTAAAGGGATAAAGGGAAAAGTCAACATGTAAAAGGATGGGGTTAAGAGGGTTAAGGCCATCGCAATAATTGCGCCAAAAAAAGAGTACAAATGCACAAAGACTGTTTAGCAAGTTTTATTGGCAAGTGGTCTTGATGAAAGAGGGATGCCTAGAGTTCTTGACATTCAGAGAAACATGGTACAAAGAGAACATGCCTGGTATGTAAACATAAAGAGATACACAACATATAACATGGACAGTGAGAGTTAAAAGATTAGAACTAGTAACTATCAATGCAAGGGAATGGATCAAAGCTACAGAACTGAAGGATAAACAGGGAGGAGAGGAGGCAACGTAGGTCATATTTATGTCATAATATGGAATCACAACATTCTGAATGGAACTTATAAAATATACCAAGATACCACAACTGATGTGGGTGCAGATGTATTCTTGGTACAGGAGGTGGTGGGGCAAAGAAGATGGCCTGACATCCAGCAGACCAGACCTGGGTTTGAATCCCACAGCTTCCACTTGCATACTGTGTGACCCTGAGCAAGTCACTTAACCTCCTTGTGCTCTCAGGTCGCTCCTGTAAAAAAGCTTTCAGCTTAGTGTGCTATACCTGGTTAAACAACTAAATAAAAAAAAAAAAAAAAGAAGATGTCCTATAGGCACTTCAAGTGCTCAAGGAGCGAAAGGGATCAGGAGGAATATGATCTGACAGCCAAGAGAGTCACCAGGGTTGTGAGAGCAGCTAAGGCCAAAAAGGAGCAGTCCTTGGCCAGTGGGATCTGGAAGGGGGACAAGGGGTTCTTTAGATACATAGGGGAAAAAAGGAAAGTAAGGGGGCAGATCAGCAAGATAAGGATAGGGGATGGTTGGGCACAGGAGGCGGGGGAACAGGCAGAAGTCCTAAATGAGTACTTTGCCTCATTTTTTACTGGGGGGATGGAGGGGCTATGTCTTGCGAGGGGAGTGGGGGCAAAATGGAGGAAGGGGTGGGACTGGCAGAGACCAGGGGCCATGACGGGTCTGTGGAAAGGGAGTGGCCACCACAGACAGGTGGGGGGCCAGCAGTGCAGGGCGAAAAGGGGGAGAACATGGAGGCTGAAATCCCAGTAGAGAGAGAGTAAGGGAAGCCCTTAGTACCCTTCGGATGGAGAAAGCACCTGGGCCAGGTGAGATACATCCTAGGGTGCTGAGGGAACTGGCAGATGTCCTGGCAGTCCCTCTAGTAAAGCTTTTCAACATCTCTCTGAGGACTGGATGGGTGCCCCAAGACTGGAGGGTTGCCCATGTCATGCTGATTCACCAGGGGGGATCAAAAGAGGAGGCGGGAAATTACAGGCCTGTTAGCCTGATATCAGTGTTTGGCAAGGTGATGGAGAGTATTTTCAAAGAAAGGCTAGGGAGGTTACTGGAGCACACTTGGTATTTGGACAATAGGCAGCATAGCTTTGTCATGGGAAGATCATGTCAGACAAACATTGTTGAGTTCTATGACTGGGTGACGAGGGCCCTGGACCAGGGTAGGTCACTGGATGTCCTACTTTAGCAAGACTCTTGATTTGGTACCCCATAGTGGCTTGCTGGCTAACCTGAAGGAAATGGGGGTAGAGAGACAGTTGTTAAGATGGATAGGAAATTGGCTCTCTGAGTGTACTCCAAAGGTGGTGGTTGGAGAGTTAGCCTCATCCCCAAGGTGGGTTACTAGTGGGGTTCACCAGGGGTTAGTGCTGGGGCCAATCCTGTTCAATGCCTATGTCTCAGACTTCTGGAAGTGGATCAGGAGTGAGATGAGTCTCTTTGCAGATGACTCAAAGCTGGGTGCAGTGGTGGATGAGGATGAGTGGAGGGTGGCCTTGCAGGAGGACCTGGAGGCTCTAGAAAGGTGGTCGGGAAAATGGAAACTAAGATTCAGTGTGGGGAAGTGCAAGGTTCTGCACCTGGGAGTCAGAAATTCAGGCTGGGGTATACCCTAGGAGGAAACGTGATTCAAGTCATGGAGGGTGAGAGAGACCTGGGGGTAGTAGTAGATGTCAAAATGAACAACTAAGAGACCTGTAGGAGGGCAGCGGCAAAGGCAAATAGGATGCTGGGATGCTTCACCAGGGGATTACCTCCAGAGAGGTGGAAGTGATCCTTCCACTGTACAACTGCTTGGTTAGGCCACACCTCGAGTATTGTGTGCACTTTTGGAGACCACATTTAAAGAGGGACATCACACTCCTAGAGAGGGTCCAAAGGAGGGCAACCAAAATGATCTGGGGCCTGTGGGAGATGACCTATGAGGAGATGCCCAAGGAGCTCGACATGTACACCCTGGAGGAGAGGAGGGATGGGGGGACATGATAGAGGTCTTTAAGTACATGAAAAGAATCAATAAGGGAGGCCCAGTCAGGGTGCTCCAGAGGAAGGAGGATGGGGCAATGAGAGGTCACGGGTGTAAACTGGAAGGGGGCAGGCTCAGAGGGGAGAGGAGGAGAAGTTATTTCACTGAAAGGGTGGTGGAGCCATGGAATGCACTGCCCAGGCCCAGTGCTTAGAAAATGGGCACTGTACAAGAACATTTTTTTTTTTTTTTTTATCACAGCTGCCGCTTTATTTCTACTGCTGCAGCGTGAACCGGCTTAGGGCATACAGCCACCGGCCCTGCCCACCCAGAGAGCTGGGTGGCTCACACCATACCCAGAAGGATCCGGAATAGCCATCATGCCATCCTGCTGGTGGGCCCTTGTGCCACTACCAGCCAGGACAGTCCCGAACCCTCCCTGATGGGACTCCTCGCAGTCCTCCAGACGGCGCAGGGTGCAGCCATTTAGCTGCATGGTTGCGCCCAGCCCTTTTCCCTCCTATTTTTTGTTCCCAGAGGAGCGCAGATATACAATAACATCAGGCACAGTGTGCTAATGTCCGCCACGCTCCCCCACCCCCACTTTCACCACGCAGGAAGTACCCCTGGGCATCCCCAGAGGTAGCTACTGTGTGATGAGGTTCCACGACCCACCCCAGGACTAGGAGAGCAGTCGGCAGATGCTAAATCCTAGTCCTTCCCTGCCAACCCCCCAATGACTTGGGCTCATTCCCAAACCAGGGTCGCCGGCGTGGCGTGAGGTGTGGCGTCCAGCGCCTCAACCCTCAGCGCCACCAGGCCGGCTAAAGAAAAAAAGTTTAATAAAATAATGTACATATAAATTAGTTTAAAATAAATTTTTTTAATCAAATAGTGCCTGCATCAGAATGTTTTATTTTTTTATTTTTACAGTAGGGACTTTCGTTCTACTGGTGCCTCTGTATTTCTGACTTTTGATCTGGGTGTCATCCCCCCCCCCCCACACACACACGTGCACAGTCTAAAAGGGATTGTGTTTCGTTCATATGAAGAAAAACATGGGAAAATTGAAATAGCTTGCACTATCAGCGTCATACAAGTACATCTCCATCCATTATTTATACTTGGGCTTATGCTGTGGAGTAGAAACATTAGAAAATAATATGTGGACTATTTATTCATACACTAAACATATCTGAATGAATGCGGTGGGATAAAGAGGCTTCCAGTGACTAATAATGTCAGAGCAGGGTTAATCAAACACCCCTTGTGGCACATTGCTCATTCACAATTGATTGTGAGTGAGATTGGCTGGCTGACAACATCGGGACTTGATATAAAGAAATGGGACAACAAAAAAATCAAATGCAACGTGAACATGCCTGAGTTTGCAGTATTATCCATCGAGGCAAAGGGATGACTAATTAATTTCAGCATACTGCAAAGTAGTGATTAAATCCTTTACAGGCAGGGTGAGTTTATGATGCAGGTAGAGTATAAGTGTGTGTTCGTGTGATGGGGGGGGGGGAGTTTAGGAGATGACTGAGTATCAATATTCAGTATATGTGTGGCCACTCAAGTTACAGCTGTGAAAAGTAAAGAGAACGAAGGTTTTAAACTGCAGATAAACAATCTTCACAAGAAGAGGTGAGTTTCGTCTGGAGGTGGTGTGTGTGTGTGTGTGTGTGTGTGTGTGTGTGTGTGTGTGGGGGTGGGTTTTGGAGACAGCTGAATTGTGAACATATACGGCAGGATGAGGTAACTGGCAGCAGGGCTGATGACAGACACACCAAATTGGGCACCACAAATCACAATAAATTTGTTGATGAGTTTCAAGATATTTCGTGCTGATGAATTCTTCAGTCGATATGACTTTTTATCAAGACTGTGAACAGCACCACTGCTATGACAGATGTCATTTACCTTATTTACCTCACCATTTGTGATAACTAACTCACTGTATACATTTTTTTTTACCACAGAACTAGCTTGAACGGCATGTTAGGGATGGTAATTTTGTCCATCAACACAGTGAGAGTGTTCGCTCATTCGCAATATCCCATTTAATTAAAACTGTCACTGAATGCAGCACAGTGTATGACAAAAGAATCACTACACTCTAAGAAAAAAGTACAAATTTAACTGCCTTTTACATGTGCCGATCTCACAATACTCTTTAAATTAAACTTACTTGCAGGCAAATCAAATTGGCAAACTGCAAAACATAAAAAAAAAAATCTAACGTCTTGAACTATGAAACCAGTAGTATGGCATTGATGCAGCATGCGTCAGGAGTCTGTTTCGTCAGTTCAGAACTGACAGCATGCAGGGATACAAGCAGCAAACGAAAAGAAAAGTCAAAGCTTCACAGACAACATTGAATTAAATACAGACAATTCTAACAGGTGACAATGTGGAAATAAACCAAAAAACAGGCTAAAAAAACCCCAGCAGGACCATGAACGTATACATCCATTATCATGGCTAAAACTAGAGATAGAAATTTGTTTCCTATCACCTTTAAGTCAGTAGGCAGTTAAAGTGGGTCAAGCTAAAGGTATGGAGCAGGACTAGTATAACAAGAGAGGTCCCATGAGAGTTCGGGGGGGGAGGGACATGTACAAGGGTAATTTATATGTAGGTGACTTCTTAGCTGGTGCTTGAAACTAGCATGAGTAGGGGAGAGGCAGATGCTGGCAGGTAATGAGTTGCAGTTTTGGGGTGCCAGGTAGGAAAAGGCCTGAGCTCTCATAGCTATTTTACATCTAGGAACTTGGAGAGGGGGGCTGATCACCAGAATGGAGGGTATAGCGGGGGCTGGGTGTAACCAGCATCTGAGATAGGGCTGGAGGCATGCCAGAGTGTGAGATGGTGTCAATAAGTGTGTCCAATGAACAGAGATGATTAGCTGCAGGTGAGAGCCAGTGACGATTCTCATAAAGGAGGCAGTGATGTGTACGGCTGTGAGAGACCAGTACAGAGCAACAGATACTATTGTATGTGGTGTCCCACTTGTGAAGACAGGCTTTAGAGGCTCCGACATAAGCAACTGAGCCACAAGTGAGAGCAGGGAGAAGTATGCCTTGTGCTATGGTGACACTGGCTATAAGTGTAAAAGCATGGCTGGTTCTATAAGCCATTCCAATTTTGGAGTTTACGGCTTTACAGGTACTGGAAATGTGGAGGCTGAAGTCAAGAGTGGGGTCAAGGGTAACACCCAGATATTTAAAGGAATTGACACAGATAAGGAAGGCACCATCAGGACCATCGACTGATAGCTGCCCTGAGCATTTCTTTAGTTTTAGAGCAGATCCGGAAAGCATGGATAGGGTTTTACTAGAATTAAGTATGAGTTTATTCCTGGAAAGCCAGCCTTGGATGTGGTGGAAATCTGATGAGAGGGGAGTATTCAGGTGGAAGTCCAATAAAAGGGTTGTATTCAGGTTAGAGATGTCCTTAGAGCTATGGTAGAGCACTAGGTCATTTGCATAAAGTATGGAAGAGCAGTTTGGAGCGTTTAGAGATAAATCTATGATAAAGATGGAAAAAAGAAGGGGGCCAAGGATGGAGCCTTGAGGTACCCCAATGTTGATAGTAGAGAGTTCAGAGGTAGCAGAGCTTGATCTGATGAACTGCTGTCTGTTAAACAGTAAGACAATGGGCACTTGTTAAACAGTAAGAGACAATGACTATTATACCCATAATCATATTATCTGGAAATAAATCAAGCTAATATTGATTGTGGGTTTAGTTTAAATGTCTTATTTCTGGATTTCTACTTTTTTGTTTTGTGAGCATTCCCACTGGATGAGCACATCGGATGACCAGCATGAGGCGACAGCTGTACGCAGGATAAGAGGCACAGCCATTCTCCTCACTGATTGGCTGTGACAGATCCATTGCCACATATGGATAAATTCAAATATCTTGGAGTCTGGATTGACAATAAGCTTGATTACTCTGTCCACATTGAAGAGCTATTAAAAAAGTTGAGACAAAGGCTTGGCCTATTTTACAGAATAAAACACTACCTTACCAGAGACTCCAAACAAGGATTAATCCAGGCATCATTCCTATCCTTATTGACTATGCTGACTTTCTCTACGGCCATTGCTCACTCTCCCTCTTAAATAAGCTGGACACCCTGTATCATAGAGCCATCAGATTTATTACAGACCTTCCCTCCAGCACCCATCATTGCTCTCTTTACATGGCAGTCAATTGGACATCCCTACAGCACAGAAGAAAAAGGAATGCTGCAATCTGGATCTTTAAAGCTTTATCAGGCAAACTCCCCTCCTATATCTCAGACTGTTTCACCCGAATCACATCTAGGCCATACACCTTAAGGATCAATAAGCTCATTATGCTAAAGATTCCCATTACCTGCACCGGTTTGGAGGGCTGCTATCTGCTATTCCTAGCATTTGTCTGGAACTCACTCCAAAATCTATGAATCTGAATACCCTCTTACCCTTATCATCCTTCAAAAGATTATACACTGCCCTATTTCCAGAGTTGTGCAACTGCTTCCATAAGGCCTAGTCTCCCATCCAACCTACACCTCCTTCTGTAATCCACTATGTTTAGTTTCCTTCTTCTAACCAGTCAGTTATCACATTTCATATAAAAGCCTACAAAAGCCCTATTATTTGATTATTATCCCTGCTATATCTATTATCCTCTTCATTTTTACAGGTTAAGTTATTTTACTGTGCCTTGTATATCTGTAAATTTTGTATATATCTCTTATTTATTTGATTGTACTAATGTTATGCTATTCTTATGTCTTTGTAAAAAAACTTGTACCCTTATTTGTAAGACCACTCAGGTCCATCTTGTAAATGAGCTACGCTCAATGATGTTCGCCTGAATAAATAAAGATTTTGATTGATTGATTGATTGACATAATAATCCATTAGAAGAAAAGATGCTATGGCTGCCCTGATGACCCTATGGCATCATGTCACACTGCCATACAGATGACCCTAGCTCGGGACACCGCACCAGGAGGCAGGTCAGGCTGCTGCTTGGCCGTGTGCTGTTATCAGGTGTTATGGAGCCAGTTTTACTCCTCCTCAGGGCATCACTGAGTGCAGCCAAGGCCTAAGGAGTTCCACCCATGCCAAGGGGAGGCAGGAGGGAGAAAGGGGCAAAACAAGGAAAACACATACACCATCTAGTGTATATGATGGCCTGCCAGGCCCCTGTGTGGTGGTTGGGTTCTAGTGCTGGCCATCTCCAGATCCTGTCCACGTAAGAGGACCATTTTAGTGGGGGAGGGTGGCCTTTCAGATCAGCAAACCCATGGGGTATGTCAGTTGGAGCAGGACTTGGCAGAAGCACAAAATGTCCAGCCTGAAATAATCCCTTGGAGCAAGGTATATCCCTTCAAAATGGAATATGTCTGGGACAAACAGGTGTATAAAAAATAGAAAAAATGTTACTACGGTGAGTAACTTTTCCATATGACCTTGAATAATTTCCTGTAAGTTCCTTGACAAACCTTGAAAGTATCTACAATTATCTGATTCCATGTAACCATTTTTAAAATTTGTAGTTTATGCCCCTTCTCACTGGCCTAGCCCCTTTGAACTAAGTAACCTCATACCTCATAGGGATTTTGATAGTAGTATTATTTTAGATCAGGTTGAGGTGATGAATAAACTTAAGCTGCTGGACCATAACAAGGCACAGGGCCCAGATGCAATACACCCCAGGATACTGAAGGAGCTGGCCGAACATTGAGCAGGCCCCGTAACCTGTCTTTTTCAAACTTCAGTCAACCAAGGATCGGTCGCTGATGCATGGAAACTGGCTGAAGTTATCCCAATTTTTGAAAAAGGTTCCAAACATGAGGTTGCCAATTACAGACCAATTAGCTTGACCTCAATACTGGGGAAATTATTGGAAAATATTCTTAAAGAATATATCACTAAGTTCCTACATGTATCGGGAAATGTGGATCCAACACAGCATGGATTTGTAAGGGGGAGGTCCTGTGAGACTAACCTTCTAGAGTTTTATGGGAAGGTTAGTAAAGCTCTGGATGAGAGCATGCCAGTGGATGTCATCTATCTGGATCTGACTAAGGCATTCGATAAGGTCCCCCACGCTAGACTAGTTAATGTTTTAATTGATATGGGCTTACCAGGCAATATAACATGATGGATTGAGTCATGGTTGTCTAACTGGAAGCAGAGAGTATGCATAAAAGGGAAGTATTCTGGGTGGCTGGACATGACTAGTGGGGTCCCGCAGGGCTCTGTCTTGGGTCCAATTTTGTTTACTCTGTACATAGGATCTATGGGATCGGTACATGATGTATGGATCTCCAAGTTCGCAGATGACACCCGTATTGGGCACGTAGTGAAAAATAGGGAGGATGCAGAGGTCTTACAATCTGCCCTTACAGACTTAGAATTATGGGCTCAGGAAAACGGTTCAGTATTTAATAACAGTAAATGCACCGTAATGCATTTTGAGAAGAATAATATATACTATCAATATAGACTGGGAAACACGAATTTAACAGTGGTAAATGAAGAAAGTGATTTAGGTGTTAAAATTACCAACGATTTTAGTTTTAGACCTCATTATAACCAACTTATCAAAAAAAACCAGCAGTATTTAATATTCCATACACAAACATATAAGCAGTAGGAGCAGGGACGTGCTACTCCCCTTGTATACTTCCTTGGTGCACCCTCATCTCAAATACTGTGCTCAATTGTGGGCTCCCGGGTGTAGGGGAGACATAAAAAGTCTTGAAAGGGTACAGAAAAGGGATACGCGTAGGATAAAAGAGGTACAGGGACAGAGTTATGAGGAATGGCTGAGGACCTTGGGATTGTATTCCCTGGAATACAGAAGAATGAGAGGGGACATGTGCTTTATATTTAAGGCTTTGAATGATAGTGATCTATGGGAACAACTTGGTCTGGTTTTGAAGGACCAGGTATATAATGCTAGAGCCCACTCATTGCAAATCTATAGGGAAAGGGTTAATACAGTTAGGAAAGAACACCGGTTAACAGTTAGAGTCACAAAGATTTGGAACGAACTTCCAATTGAAATAGTGACCAGTAAAACCATTGACGAATTCAAGAACAAGTTAGATAGATACTTGATTGACAACAAAATCTTGGGGTATTAATATATTTGCGAGTATATGGATCTTTGATCTAATAAATTGCTCTGATATACCTATGAAACCTATGAATCTCCCTCACAGCTTGCCTATCCTTTCTTAAACCCTGTGACAGGGGCCAGAGCATCAGGAGACTCCTTCTGGAGCATCTATGGTGGAGGCAACAGGCAGCTCTATGGGTCCCAAAATACCAGGCGTCATCCTCACCAAGCTGGGGGGGGGTTCTGTGTTCTCTGCCTCCCAGCCCCTGGGACACTGGCTGCAGGGTGTCAAGTGCATGCAATGGGACCAGCCATCAGCATCCCCTGCTAATCTGCTTCCTACTGCACTGTCATCTGTAATCACCGGTATACAGTTAGGTGCGTGCTGCAATTAGGGTGTCGCAATTAGGGTGATGGAAAAATGTCATAAGTGACAGGAGCGTTCTGGATTTTGCAGTACCCTGCACTCATGATGTTTCGCCTTTCATACTGTTATCCTCCCTTCCACTCATGCCCAACTCAGAAGTGATTATAATTAGTATTAGGGGGTGCGGGGACAAAGCCCCCCTCAAAAACTAACTCTTCCCAGCTACTGTCCATTGGTGGATTACATGTGTTGTGGTGGAACATGGAGCTGTGGTCATTGTGGGTGACATGTTTCTGGTGCTCTAATTTATAGTGACCAGATTTGTGTCGCACCACTGTGGGTGAACTATAATCACCCAGGTGGCAGTAGGGCAGTGGCTATGGTTACACTCCTTCCTCAGAGAAGAGTGCTCCCTGGGACACACAGTTCTTCTCTTCCCACTCAGCCCTCTATTGATCCAGGTAGAGGACTTGAACCCAGGCCATTGGCATCGCAAACAGCAAAGCTGCTACTACTGCTTGGATGGACTGGCTCAATACCACCTCTTTATTGACTAACCTTTGTTCAGAATGTACCTCATTTTGTAGGTAAAATCCACTCCTCTACAATATTTGCCTTCTGTGTTCATATGTCTCTGCTTTTTACTTACTCTCTTTGGTAACTGTGCTTTCTCTTTTTCTTTATATATCATTCCTGAAGAAGACCATGTAGTCAACACACTGATTTCTTTTAATACAGTACCTTCAGCCCTCACACTCCAGCAGCGTGTCCAGTACCCAGTCCACCTTCAGTTGCCACTCCCTTCTATCTCTGATTTCTCCACACAGTGGAACTTACCATCACAAAACCCAACATGAGGCAGGGTGTTCTGGTATCAGCTTGGGCCATTGGAGCATATGGACACTTAGGTGTCATCCTAGCTGGACCTAATCCATCCTCTGCCCCCATTTTTCCTCCTACCCTTCCTACAATGGCCACTATTGCCACACCTGTCATTTTGTGTTAGCTGCAGTTAACACACTGATTCTGTGCTCCATTTTTTGTTTTCTCAGAAAAAGCCATAAAGTGACTAGAATCATTATGTTGTACATAATGCCATTAAAGTTGTCGTGGCATGAGAAAAATACATGATTATGAATCACACATACATACTTTTTATCACTGGCTAGAGATTTTAGGGGGTTTGGAATGCAGTGAAAATCTGCACCGCTGGAATCAGTATGAGCCCCGACCACGTAGCTGCTGCTGCCGAAAAATGCTGTGTCAACACAGCCATTTATTGTTATTTTACAATGAATTTATCCATGCTATCCCAGCTGAGATGCAGTATCATTTTTGTTTGGCTTCTGCATCTTTTACAGCTGGGAGGACTGTAGCTGAGGGAGAGGAAGTAGTGTGCTAAAGGTCACATTGTGAGTCCACACCTACTCATGTATTGGTATTTTTGACAAGGACAGGCATGTTGAGCTATGACAGTTCATTTTCCAGTGCATCCTGGAGGGGTAGATTACTTGAACCCATTTTATTGATGGGCAGAACGTTGACTAGGAAACCAGGAAAACAAAAATCTTCTTCAGTTCTTCGATAAGTGCTATGGGATCATTAACTTCCAACTGGACAGCAGCCAGAGAGGCGGCCTGCTGGCACAGTGGTTAGATTTCCTCTTGCAACACCGACACCCCAGGTTCGGGAAAGGACCAGAGAGTCAGAGGTCTGGACAAGGGGAGGAGGACTGAGTGTCCCTTGGACTGCTCTCCTTCTCTGGAGGGAGACTTCCCGAGCACCTGGTGCCTAATTGACTCCTGGCAGAGGCCGGGAGATCAGCAGTAAGCTACTGATGCCTAGAATGGGTGGGGGGCATGTCAGACATTGGCGCTTTGGCGCATTACATTTTTGCATGCCATCTCCCCCCCATGGGGTCCCTTTTCCAAACATTGCAGCTGACATTAATGACGCTCTGCACCATCAGCTCCATTTGCCTGCCATGGCACTCCTCCCGTGACCTAGCCCTGTCATCCATCTTGTACAGCCCAACTCCAGGCCCCACCCTGGGGAGGTAAGCCAGGGAGGCAATGTGGTTAGGTGACCCCTGCTGGTAACCTAGTACTGGCATTGTAAGGGGTTCATGTCTGCGAGGCAGCCCCACCCTGGGGGGGCAAGTCATGGGGATCAACAGATGGAGGTAAGTCCCAGCGAAGCAGAGGCCTGGAGAGAGCGGGGGCTAATCCCTTGGTGGAACTGCCATAAAGCATAGTAAATAAAAAAAAAGAGATGATCTTGTTTTCTATATTTTCAAACAACATGAAGTCTTGCTGTATTCTGACATATGCAGTTAGCTCCAGCACTTGAACTGCTCTGGAGAGGAAAGAGTTAAATTCTATGCAGGGCATAGAATGTTGAGCTCGAGCTCGGTTCAAACCTCTGTCTGCTGCACTTTGAAGTGTAACCATCAGATTCTTTACTCAGCCTAACTGAACAGTCACTCCGGAGATTTCTCCTCTGCTCACGGTTCTCGGTCGGTTAAAGTCATCGGTTTTACTGATAAATTCTTTGTTTTTTCAGTTCAGATCCCTGTCTGTGGTACAGTAAGTACGTAGGTAGTGGACTAGATTTGGAAAAACATGTGGAAATTGTAAACTTGATATTTCAACCGGTTCAGCTGAACTGGTTGCTGTGTAGAACTTGTGTTATTGTTTTTTTCCTTGAATTTAGTTGTGGTACTGGCCCTTATCGGTTTTAAAAAAAAACGTGTTTTTATGTTTTTTTCAAATACCCGTGACATGGTTAGTAACTGATAAGGGGATCTTACCTGGCTGAACCCGAGTAAAGGGTAAGTTTTCTGAAAGGAAGGCTATGTCTGAGAAACCCAAAAGAAAAACTGGGCCCACTGTGTTTCAACACTGCAGCGTGTGTGGGGAGGTCTTTGTTAAGGCTGATCCCCACACCACTTGTGTTTATTGTCTGGGGTTTGACCACCTCAATTCAGGCTGCCAAATTTGCAAGAATTTCCCTAAAGCCACCCTGGATAAAAGATTGGGTAGGCATAGGGAGAAAGAGGCTGAGAAGCCCGCTGACCCGGATAGTCAGCCCGGTTTAGTTCCGACCGAACCAGAAGGAGTGCCCTCTGACCAGGGCGAGACTCCTTCAGGCAAAAGGAGAGCTGATTCCGAGGGATCGGATCCATCAAAAAGAAAAAGAAAAGAAAAATCGTCCAGTTCGGATCCAGAACCACATCATCCAACTGCCGAGGAAATTGCCCGAGCGATTTGCATAGTTGAATTGCTTCGTTCAGTTCCGACGATCCGGCGCCTTCTGGCAGGCATTCGGTTTGGTCGGTTCCTTGGGTTTAAGATTATACCCCTGAAGATTTTTATGAACTAGACCTGGAGGGGGATGATGATTATGAAGGTGATGATGATGATGGAATAGAAGGTCTGGATGAGCCCATAGAACCGGACATCTCCCCAGACAGGCCTTCTGGTGTTTACCCTTCTAGGCTTTCTGAGTCCCTTTCCCACTTTATGTTCTACAGGAAAGTGGCAGAAACCCTCCAGCTCCCTATTGAAGAAGCTGTTGAGGAACAAGAGGAGCCTGACTATGTGGAGATGATAGACATTCCAGAGTCCAAAAGGTTGTCTAGTCCCCTTCATAAGTCTTTTGGGAAACAGACACAAAAGTTGTTAAAAATTAAAAATGTATTACCTCCTGTGGACAGACGGATGGACAAGAGGTACATGCTGTCAGGCTCAAGTACGGAGTACTTGTACCAGCAGTGCAGCCATGTTGGGGTCATGCAGGCTGCAGCCTGTGATAAGGCTAACATTCCCTTGACTTCACACCTCCCAGATAAAGACTCCAGGAAGTTGGATGCCATGGCAAAGAAGCAGTACATGGCATCTTCTTTGGGACTCAGGCAGGCTAATTACATGGCCTATACAGCCAGGTACCAGAAGTCCAGGTGGGACACTGTACTGGAACTGACTAAGCTGGCCTCCCCCCAGCTTGCCAAGGAGCTAGAGGAGGTGGCTGCTGATGGGATTGAGGCATTGAAGATCCAGTTTCATGCTGCTGTAGACTCCGATGATGTATCATCTAGAGTCATGGCTACATCTGTGGCTCTTCGGAGACTAGCTTGGCTCAGGTGTATTAGCCTATCTCAGGATACCCAGGCTAAGGCTATGGATTTCCCTGTAGTTAATAATTCTCTGTTTGGGGAGCAGACAGAGAATTATATGAAAAAGATGGATGAGTACAGGACCACCTATAGGAATGCACGGGCCAAGGAAAGGCAGGCAACTCCTCAAAGACAGCAAGCTAGGGGCAGGGGCAGGCCTTTTCATAAGCCTTTCTACCAAGCACAGGCCTTCTCTCCTTTTTCCAAGAGGGGGTTCTTCAGAGGGAGAGGCAGAAGGGGGATGAGCAGGGCTGCATCCACCTCTCAGCCTAAGGCTCCTGCCAAGCAGACACACTGATGTGTCAGCCCAGGTCGACTCCCCCATTCCTGTAGGAGGCAGGCTGGCTTACTACTTCCAGGATTGGAAGTCTGTTACCTCAGACAAGTGGGTCTTGGAGGTAGTAAGCCAGGGACTGGCTCTCAGCTTCAAAAAATTCCCAAAGCTGAGAGCCAGATCTTTTCCACCTGCAAACATCTCTGAAACCATTGCCCTAGAGGCAGAGGTTTCATCTTTACTGGCCGTAATGGCCGTAGAGAGAGTTCCTACAATCCACAGGGGCAAAGGTCTGTACTCTAGGTACTTCCTTACCCCGAAAAAAACAGGGGAGTTGAGGCCCATCCTAGACTTAAGATACCTGAACAAACATCTGTTAAAGCCAAAGTTCAAAATGGTGACTCTGAGAATAATTCTTCCCTCTCTAAGGCCAGGGGACTGGCTTGCCTCCCTGGACCTAAAGGATGCCTACTTTCACATTCCGATCAGGTGCTCCCACAGAAAGTACCTCAGGTTCAAACTGCCTTCAGGCCATTACCAGTTCAGAGCAATGCCCTTCGGTCTAACATCAGCTTCACGGGTGTTCACAAAATGCCTAGCAGTAGTAGTGGCATTCCTAAGGAGAAAAAAATATCTCCATATTTCCGTACCTGGATGACTGACTCATAGTGGGTCAGTCTCCAGACTAAGTCAAGTCAGATTTGAAAGTGGCTCAGCAAGTGCTCACTTCTCTAGGTTTCCTTCTCAATCTTCCCAAGTCAGTTCTCGAGCCAGTGCAACTTTTGACTTTCATAGGGGTAGAACTGGCCACTGTCAAAGCAAGAGCATTTCTCCCCTTGGTAAGGGTAAGGGCCATCATAGAGTTGGCTTCTTCCTTCCACCTTCTGGTTTATCAACCAGCAAGGCACTTCCTTCAGCTTCTGGGCCACATGGCAGCTTCCACTGCAGTGATCCAAGGGGCCAGATTTCAGATGAGGGACATTCAGTTTCATCTGAGGGCCTTTTGGTCTCAGAAAAAAGATCCTGTAACCAAACTTATTACAGTGACTCAGACCCTGATCCAGGCTCTTCAATGGTAGCAGGATCAGGACAATCTCAGGCAAGGGGTTCCATTCATCACTCAGTCTCACTCTGTGGTTTTAACCACAGATGCTTCTCTCCTGGGGTGGGGAGCTCATCTGGGGACTCTCACAGCCCAATGAGTGTGGTCCACTCAGGAGTGTCTTCTCCACATCAGTCTTCTGGAGCTCAGGGCAGTTCACCTGGCCCTGCAAGCCTTCTCACAATCAGTACAGAACAAGGTGGTTTAGGTCAGGACAGACAACACCACCACCATGTGGTATATCAACAAGCATGGAGGCGCTCGGTCTACAGCCTTGTGTATGGCAGCCATGAAATGATGGTCCCTGACTTGTTCTCTATATATCTCTCTGGTAGCAGTCCACCTCCCAGGAAAGGACAATGTGCTAGCAGATGCATTGAGCTGGATCTCCCAGGGCCATCACGAATGGTCCCTGGATCCCCTAGTGTTAAAAGTGATTTTTCCAAGGTGGGGCACTCCAGAGATAGATCTCTTTGCAGCTTCAGACACTCACCAACCTCTTCTCTTCTGTTGCAGACCTCCAGTCTTGGGCTAAGTCCCTCTGGATGCTCTGATTTTGGATTGGGAAGGGAAATTTCTGTATGCCTTCTCTCCTTTTCCTCTTCTGTTCAAGGTTCTGGTCAAGATAAGATTACAGTCTTGCAAAGTGATCCTGATTGCTCCAGATTGGGCCAGACAGCTGTGGTATCCCCTGTTGCTGTCCCTAGCAGTCCATCGTTCCCTATCTCTTCCCAGGAATCACAACCTGTTAACCTCCTCTCCGGGGAGAAAATGGTATCCCAACTTGCGGTCTCTCAATCTCAAGGCATGGCTCTCGAAGAGTTAGAATATGCAGGTTTGCGTCTCTCTCAACGGGTTCTGGACATTCTCAAAGCCTCTAGAAAACCCTCCACCAGAAAAACCTATAATTCCAAATGGAAAAGATTCAGCATTTGGTGTTTCAAGAAGCATATAACCCCAGATACTGCTGACTTGTCTACAGTTTTGGACTACATGGTTTATCTTAATGGCCTGGACCTCAGACCAGCTACCTTCAAGGTACACTTGTCAGCTGTTTCTGCTTTTCTGTCAGTGGGAAAGCCCTCCTCACTGGCATCTCATCCTGTTTTTTGTAAGTTTTTCAAGGGATTGCTTCATTCCAATCCCCCCTTTAGGGATCCTACTCCTGCTTGGTACCTTAATATTTGCATTGCTCAGCTTATGCAACCCCCTTTTGAGCCTCTGTCTTCAGCAGGGCTTAAGTACTTGACTTGGAAAACTGTGTTCCTGGTAGCTATTACCTCTGCCAGACGTATCAGTGAATTGCAAGCTTTGTCAGTGGAGCCTGATTTCATCTCATTCCATAGAGATAAGGTGGTCCTTAGAACCAATAGAAGGTTCTTACCTAAAGTGGTTTCAGATTTTCATTTGAACCAATCCATGTCTCTCCCTGTTTTCTTCACTGATCATTCTTCTTCAGGAGAGAGAAGATTATACAGTTTAGATGTTAAAAGGGCCCTTAGCTACTACACTGAGCATACTAAGGCATTTAGGTTTGACTCTCTCCAGTTGTTCCTCACTTATGGGGAATTGGGGAAGGGCAAGCCTGCCACTAAGAGAACTATTGCCAGGTGGATCATCTCTTGTATACAATTCTGCTATGAGAAGCTAGGCAAAATACCACCCTCAGGGCTAAGGGCTCATTCGATTAGAGGTACAGCTGCTTCCCTGGCTGCTGCCAGGGAAATTCACTTACTAGAGATATGCAAAGCAGGCACCTGGAAAACAGTCCATACATTCACCAAGCATTACTCCCTTGATATCCAGACTAGGAGTGATGCTAGGTTTGGTACAGCAGTACTGCAGAGCCTATTCCCAAAAATAGGTTTAATTCCCTCTTCCATGGAAGTAGTGCTTGGTAGTCTGCATATTTCAGAATACAGCAAGACTTCATGTTGTTTGAAGAAAAAATTACTCACTTTAGTAATTGTGTTTCCTCTAATGGAGTCTTGCTGTATTCTGACCTCCCTTCCTCCCTGCCTCCCCTCTCAGAACCTGGCTTTTGGGAAGTGGGCTGGCTGGTACAGTGTTGCACCCCAGGGGTACATTTGGGCACTCCCTCTTTTTAGAGAGGGGGAGTGGGTTTTGTCTTTTGTTTTGATAGTCTTTTTTTTTTTTTTTTTTTACTTACCATTTTTCCACCTACCTCTGCCTCCTGCTCACACTTCTTCGGGAGTGCCTTGGCATCTGCCTGGTTCCTTCCGTACCTGGGGCCTGCAGCGGTCCCCCATGCTTGCCTTAGATTTCCCCCCAGGCGGGGACAAGGTAGGGCTCCAAACACCCCAAACTAACGTCACTTCGTCGGGGTCACCGCATGGGACAGGCAGGGGACCATTGAGATCTGTGCTGGCGCTCCGTCTACCCAGAGTGAAGGAGGTGTTTTTCCCTGTTCTTTCCTGGGTGTGCCATGCACCCTGACATCAAGGCGGAGCTCCACCGACATCTGGCACGCCCGACTCTCCTGGAATGGCTAAGCACTCGCTGTACCCCAGACCTCCGCCTGGGATTAGTCAAGTACCGAACCTTGTCCCCCCTTCCTACCTGGAAGGCGAGCAGTCCACGGCACACAGCTTTCTCCACCCAGCTGGCTCTCCAGCTCCCCAGGCTTGTTCCTGGGGCCCTGTCACGCCGTATTGGAGCGGTAGAGCTACCACTGGCGCTTGATGGGTCGGCCTTGTTTTGATAGTCTTAAGTTGTTCACTACCTAGTTTTTGTTTTTGATTTCCTGACTTGAGTCTTTTGGGAATCCTAAATATTTGGTTGCCATTTGGCTAGTAACACTTTTACAATTTCCACATAGTGGTATTAGTTAGTTAGTATTACCTCGTAAGAATCTGACAGTTACACTTCAAAGTGCAGCAGACAGAGGTTTGAACTGAGCTCGAGCTCAACGTTCTATGCCCTGTATAGAATTTAACTCTTTCCTCTCCGGAGCAGTTCAAGTGCTGGGGCTAACTGCATATGTCAGAATACAGCAAGACTCCATTAGAAGAAACACAATTACTAAGGTGAGTAATTTTTTCTTATCTACCATCTAAGTCTGCCCGATGGTACCCCACCCAGCCCCATCACTTGACGTTTCTCAGACTTAACAATTATTCAGCACTTACACAGAACCCATTGGGGGAATGGCCAGCCTTGTCAGTTGTGCGAGAGCTTTTGGGTGGGGGAGTACCATCTAGCAGCATCCTGGCATCATTTTTACTCCAGTTTTCTCCCCTGCACTGGCGCATTGGGATATGTGTGCTAGCACATGATGCTCCAGCCCTGATCCTTGCTTGCATGCACTCCCACCGTGCTGCTGCCCAGCCTCACCCAGGTGGCTGTCAATGTAGCAGGAACTGGTGTCCCTCCTCCCCCAAGGAAGGAGAGCTACCATTGGGTGCTCAATCCTCCCTCACCGGCCCACTGAGCAACCCTTGTCTGTTCCCTAACCTGTGTTGTTGGCGTTGGGGGGGGCCAGAAGCACAACTGTTCTGCCACTGGGCCATCTTGATGACACCTCAACACTAAAGCACTTCCCTTGTGATGAACTACAGTGTCAGTATGAGGTATTAGCCCAAACTCCGGGGTCTGAATATTCAGACTGCACCTGGCAGGGGCGCAAGCCTGGGTGCAGCGCAACTGGGATGCGCAAGAGCCAGGGCCAGGGGATATTCAGCAATGACACGCCATGGTGCAACACCGTTGAATGTGGCACAAACTGCGCACAGTGCAGTAGCACTGAGCCAGTGCAAGCCATGGACAGAGAGCATGGGGATGCGCCAGCACAACTGCAGTTGCGCAAGGTGCATCACCAGTGATATTCAGCAGAGGGCATGCAAATGAGGCTATAATATATACAAGGTGCAAATGGGGCCATTTGCATGGCATTATGGCCCCATTTGCATGCCTTGTGCCTGGTGCCCTGCACAGCATGACGTGTGCACAGTGGGGGTACCGGGGCATCCCCTACCCTGTAGCCATGATCACGGTTACACGCAGCAGTACAAAGCCCTGGTAGTCTAGTGGCTCCCTCTCCCTCCCGATTCCCTGATGAATGTAATGGTAGCTCTTCCCTGGTAGTCTGGTTATAGTCATTCCCATATTTGGGACTGTCTAGTACAGTATGCTCTGCAAGCCCATACTGTACCTGTCATTCTGCGGGTGGCCGGGCGGTATGCAGGCGGGTTGCAGCTACCCACCAATGATGGGGGGGGAATGGGGTGGGCAAGGGGTTCTGTGTGGGTGGGAGGGGTGGAGGATGCCACTGGATCACCAGGGAAATATGATATGGTGCTGTACCATGATCATGGCAACGGGGGGGTGCCACTAGACTACCAGGGACTTAAATAAAGGACTTATTCTGGTGATTGGGGACACTGGAGGGAGGGAGGGGGCCACTAGACTACCAGGGAAAAGCTACCATTACATTCATCGGGGAATTGGGGAATCAGGAGGTAGGGGGAGCCACTAGACTACCAGGGAAAGTCTATCATTACATTTATTGGGGCATCGGGGACCTGGCAGGGGAGGTCCACTGGACTACCTGGAATATGTGTGTGCTTGTGGACAGTGTTCTGGGTGGGCGGGTGGCCACCCACGGCTGGCAGCTGCTGTGTTGCACCTGGGAGTGGTGGCCGGGAGTTGTTCCCACTCTTCACGGGCTCAACTTTGAGTCCCCCTACGCAGCGCACTGCAGTGTTGCGCCAGCATATGCACCACACATCCTGGGCTGAATTTCAGGATGTGCTGCATATGCATGGGCATGCCCCTTGCATCTGTGCTGCATACAATTACATTGCGCCCTGGCACATTGGGATTTGCACTGCACCTGGTAGCCCTTTCAATATCCTGCTTCGGTGCAATGCGAGGTTGCGCCATGCGCAACCCTTTTGAATATCCGGGCCTCTGGTGTGGTACTAGAACCCACAATCTTCTGATCTTCATGCCTCGGAGGCAAGCGTGCTAGCTACTGAGCCACTGACACTGCTGACACCAGTGCTGTGATGGGAATCTGAATCATCTTTTACACAGCTCTGTGCTGCAATCACTAGGCTACAGTGCCTGGTTAAACCAACTAATGTTGCAGGTTCAGTGCTTTCCCAGGCTAGGCTACTGATACGTATTCCAGTAGTTATCCTTGTTTCTGGAAAACATCATGTTATTTTATTTGGGTATCCTGGTAGGTAGACTGGGTTGAATTACCAGTTTTTAGTTACGGCATGGGAGCTGGAGGTAATGACAAGACAAGAATTACAAACGCATGCAACACACAGGTCCAGTGCTGTAAGAGGAGTGAATAAGCACAGAGTATTCCATGACTCGCACATTGGGTTAAATATTGTATTTACACAGCTGCTTACAAAGAAAGTACTGTATTCACTTTGGGAAGGGAAAGCACAATTGTCCATGTAAGCATTAAACCATGACACAGCATGACAGGAACAACGATGACAATGCAGTGATTACACTGCATAGTCAAGGTACTTAAAGTACTGTATATAACGTTTCTGTGGCATACTATCTAGTTGTTAATACTATTGCCACCATAATAGTTAAAATTCACTGGTGTTCGAGGTGTGGCAAGTGAATAGTATCCATATGGGTGGGTGGGTGGGTAGAAACCAGATCAAACAGCGCCATATTATTTACTATGGATAACTGTAGTACTACAGAAGCAGCCACGGACCTACTGTGACATTAATCCATGGTTGCTTTTTGGTCACCTAATGTACTCTGACCAATGTTAGAGAGTTATTTCACTATTATATTTATGCCATGTTACAATTACAAAAAAAATCTACCATACTTCTGTAATAACAACATGTACGGTACTTGTGTATTACAGCAGCATGGAGCCATAAGGGGAAGAAGCCAGATTCATTTCAGTGCAGTGCAGTAACTGCTCATTGCTGTTTTTGTTTTAAACTTAGATTTGTGGGCTTGCAGTGGTATTGTTGTTTCTTTGCTGTCTTTACTTAGAATTGTTTTTGGGTTGCTGAAAAATGTAAAACCTAGTTTGGTGTGTTTTTAGTGGTGCTGTTTTCCTTTGCTGTCTTTACTTGCTGCAAATTTTCACCCTGCCCCCTGCTCATAATTATATGTCCTGTTAAATCTGATTGACAGGAGCTAAGCACAGGGAATAGCAGGGGTTGTGGAGTAGGAGGGGCATAAGGGGGGGAGGAAGCCTACCCTCGGCACAACAAATGTTTTGACTCTTTTGTTTTTGTTTTCCTTCTTTAAAAAAAGTATCTGTGGATCGATGGCAGGATTTTCAGGACAGTAAATTAACAAAGAGGGAACTAGGAGAGCTTCAGTAACAGACAAGTACTGGAATAGCAGTATAAGTGCAGTATAATGCGGGGAGTGGTGCAATGCAGTGGATGCTGGGCAGCTGTATTCAGCCAGACCTTCTGAATGCTGAGGTGCTGCACTATCTGCAGGCCTCTCTCTGGACTGTGGGATGAGGTAGCCAGACTCAGAATGGAAGTAAACTGGGTTAGGAGTACCTTCGCCCATATCCAGAGACCACCCAGTCCAACGCTGCTGCCTCAAAGGATGCCAAGAACTAGGAGCACTTGAATGACGGTGGGCTCAGGGAGGGTTAGGGCAGTCAGGCAGAGGCACACCCCAAATCCTATTCCACTCCAGAACTCATATGCCACACTGGCAAACAGGGACAACCAAACAGAGGTACCCAGAGAAGTGGAAGGGAAGGCTGTGGAGATCAACCAAGGAGGTGATCTCAGTGGGGAAAGCAGTGGACCCCAGAGGAGGAGGAGGAAACAAATCCTGGTGGGGGACTCTATCGTAAGAGGGATCCAGCTAGGAACACAGGAGGGCGAGGACAGGGAGCTGAAGTGCCTACCAGGTGCCACAGCATGGAGGGATGGGAGGAAGATCCTGGGATCGCCGGGAAGGCAAGACGGGAGGGTGAGCTGGATGTCATTATCCACCTAGGTACTAATGACCTGGCAAACGGGGAGCCTAAGAAAGTTCAGGAAGAGTTTAGGAAATTGGGGAGGGGTCTCAAGCAAGTAGCTACTTCTGTCACCTTCTTGGAAGTACTACCTGTGAGATGCATGGGAGAGAGTAGGGGCGCACGCACCAGGAACTTTAACTCATGGTTGAAGAACTGGTGCTGTGAGGAAGGGTTTGGATTCATTGGAGACTGGGGACCCACCTGGAGGGATGGAGGCTTTTTCAAGCTTAATAGCCTGCATCCATCCTGGAGGGTAATCCAAGCACTCAATGATAAGTTTAAATGCTACATGGACATGCATTTAAACTAGCCAAGGAGGATGGCAGGCCAGCAAGGAGGGTACCTAATTGCCCACCCCCCACAGCTAGCAGCGGAACCAGTGAACAGGAGGAGTGGATATCTCTACAAAGCAGCATGCAGAAGATGGAGATAAGCACCCAAGAGGTGGACAGGCAGAAAGAGGGTAAAATTCAACAGAAGGGCAGGCAGCAGGAAGAACCAGGGATAAAGGACAACCAGGGAGGGGGCTGGAGAAGAACAGCTAAACAGTCCAGGGAGTTCAAATCATGGAAAGCCATATGTGCCAATGCCAGGAGCCTTAGCAACAAGATGGAAGATCTGGAGGCTGTCATGGTGCAGTCGGACCTGGACATTGTGACCATCACAGAGACCTGGTGTAATGATTACCACGACTGGGAGATGGCCATACCCAGCTACAACATATTCAGAAGAGACAGGGCAGGCAGGAAGGGAAGAGGAGTGGCACTTTATGTGAAAGATGGCCTAAAGGCCACAGAGACCCAGCAGGAACAAAATGGAGGAGAGATACCGTGGGTTAAGCTGGAAAGGAAAATGGGGTCAGCCATCCTCACAGGGGTGGTCTACAGAAACAGAAACAGATAGGGAACTGATGCTAGCCATCCAAAGGATGGCAGACAAGGGTGAAGTGGTGCTGGTTGGAGACTTCAATATTCTAGATGTGAACTGGAGCCTCTCAGCAGCAGTAGCATCAACCAGGAGCAGATTTATCCTGGACTCTCTTCAAGGTGCCTTCCTCAAGAAACTGGTCATGGAACCAACTCAGCACAAGGCAATACTGGACCTCATGTTCACAAACGGGGACAATGTGATGGGGGTAACAGTGGGGGAGCACCCGGGGAACAGTGACCACCGGTCACTGTGGTTTGAAATCACAGAAAGAGCAGAACCAAACTGCACAAAAACATGTATCCTGGATTTTAGGGGGGCAGACATTGGGAAAATGGGGAAATGCTTGAAAGAGGCATTAGTGGGAATGGGGTGGGAATCGGGTTGAGGAACAGTGGGCAATATTTAGAACGGGGATTACAAGAGCAATAGAAATATGCATTAAGCAGGTTAGCAAGGGGAAAAGGAAGAGGAGGCCATTATGGTTTTCCAAGGAGGTAGCAGAGAAAGTGAAAGCCAAAAAAGATTGCATTCAGGCAATTCAAAAAGACACAGGCAGAAGGGGATAGGGAGAAGTACCAGGAGAAGCAAATGAAGGCAAGGAGGTTAGTGAGGTAAGCCAAAGCTCAGACAGAAGAGCACATCGCAAAATCAGTGGGTACAGGGGACAAAACCTTTTACAGGTACATAAGTGAAAAAAGAAATGCAAAGGGAGGGATAATGAGACTGATGGGGGAGGATGGGGGCCACATGGAGGATGACAACAGTAAAGCTGACATACTGAACAGGTATTTCTGCTGTCTTTACTGAGGGAGAGGAAGGTAATGGGTCTGAAGGGAGTATAAGGGGTGGAAACGGTGCAGAAATGGACACAAGTCTCTTTACATGGGAAAGGATCCTGAAGGAACTGGAAGGAATAAGAGTTAATAAAGCAATGGGGCCTGATGGGGTGCACCCGAGGGTCCTAAGGGAACTAAGAGAGGTGGTGGCTGAAGCTCTGGCAATCATGTTTAGCTGATCACTGGAAACAGGAGAGGTACTCAAAGACTAGAGGACAGCAGATGTAGTCCCCTTATACAAAAGTGGAAACAAAGAGGAAGCAGGGAACTACAGACCAGTCAGCCTGATCTCAGTAGTGGCGAAGATCATGGAAACACTACTGAAGGAGAGATTGGTGGAACATCTGGTTGCCAACGGACTACAGGACCCAAGGCAGCATGGTTTAACTTGGAGGAGGTCATGCCAGACCAACCTCACTGAATTTTTCGACTGGGTGACAAGGGATGTGGATCAGGGGAGGGCAGTGAATGTGGCCTATCTGGACTTCAGCAAGGCCTTTGACACTGTGCCACATAGAAGGCTATTAAACAAACTGGGAAATATGGGAGGGACAGGACAGTAGTGCGGTGGGTAGGTAATTGGCTGGGCGGCAGGACACAGAGGGTGGTGGTAAATGGCTGTCACTCCATAGAGGGAAGAGTGACCAGTGGGGTACCACAGGGATCAGTGCTGGGACCGGTCCTATTCAACGTCTTCATCAGTGACATTTCGCATTACCTAGAAGGCAGAATTTCCCTGTTCGCTGATGACAAGAAGCTCTGTAACAGATTAGACATGCCAGAGGGTGTAGACAGTATGAGGAGGGACCTGCGGAACCTTGAAGAATGGCCAGGGGTTTGGCAGTTGAAATTCAGTGCAAAGAAGTGCAAGATAATGCATATGGGGCACAAAAACCCTAGAGCAACATATCAGTTTGGGGTGAGGATATAGCATACACCAAGCAGGAAAGGGACCTTGGGGTTATCATCTCTGATGACTTCAAGATACGGAAACAGTGCGACAAGGCAACAGGTAAAGCAGATAGGATGCTGGGTTGCATAGACAGGGGCATCACCAGCAGAAAAGGGAGGTCATAATTCCACTATACCAGACACTAGGGCGGCCCCACCTGAAGTACAGTGTACAGTTCTGGAGACCTTACCTATGTAAGGACATAGGCAGGGTAGAGAAGGTTCAGAGAAGGACAACAAAGATGGTACAGGGATTGCATCACAAGTCTTTTGAGGACAGGCTGAAGGACTTGAATATGTACTCCCTGAAGGAGAGGAGAGAGAGAGAGAGAGAGAGAGAGAGAGAGAGAGACATACAAGTACCTTACAGGGAGGAACAGGGTGCAGGAATACACAATTTTCCAATGAAAAATATGTTTCAGGACTAGAGGGCATGGGATGAAGTTAGAGGGAGGGCAATTCGGAGGAAATGTGAGGAAGAATTTCTTCACAGAATGGGTGGTGGACAAGTGGAACACCCTGCCAGAGGAAGTGGTGGGGGCTGAAACAATCATGGGATTTAAGAATGCATGGGATAGACGTAAGGGTATTCTGGAGGTCAGGGGTAAGGGTCAACAGACTTCTAGGAAAACATAAAGTGAACTTACAAGCTCAAATGGGCAGACTGGGTGGGCCATAGGCCCTTATCTCCTGACGGTGTCTATGTATCTATGTAATCTGCCATACTTCTGTAATAACAACATGTACAGTACTTCCAATTGTTTAACCAGGTGAGACACACTAAGCTGAAAGCTTGTTTACAGGTGCAACCTGGGAGCACAGGGAAGTTAAGTGATTTGCTCAGGGTCACACAGTATGCAAGTGGGGGCTGTGGGATTCAAACCCAGGTCTCCAGATTTGCAGCTCAGAGCCTTAAACCACTGCTCCATATTGCCTCAAATGTGTATTACAGCAGTAGTGTATTACAGCTGCATGGGTTGTTCTTTGATTTATTTATTTCATTTGAAATTCTGGTGACCAGGATAGGCACACTGAGCTGAGGCTCATTTTCAGGTGTGACCTGGGGGAAGGGGTACATTGTGCGACCTGGGGGCAGGGGTACATTTTTGGAGCAGTGCATAGCAGTACAGAGACAAATGGATTACAATTAGACAGGAGTGCAAAAAGTTGAGTAAAACATTTGTTATAGCGTTCTTGTAGTGTATCCCCCCACACACACTCTCACGCTCTCTCTTTCACTCTATTTCTTTTTCTTTCACTATTTCTGTCTCTTTCACTCTCGCTCTCTCTTTGTTTCACTCTCAGTTTCTGTCTCTCTCTTTCAGATAACTCTCATTCCAGTGCATCCTGCAGTCTGTAAAACTCATTATTATTCTTACTGGCAGGAAAAGAAGGTCTTTACAAATGTAAGCTTGTGCTTGGATAGCTTTTATAAACTGGAAACAAGTAACTATTTTTTTTCTTTTTGTTGCCATGGCAATGGTAATGTGCAGACAGTTTTGAATATGTGTTTGTTTAGCATTAATAAGAGTTTCTATAGAGTAACCCATCCAGACAATATGTAAGACTGCCTGTGAATGTAGTTTATGAATTATTAAGACTGCCTTTATGATCTGTACTTCATGTTCCCTCATTTATAAAGGACTGTTCCTAAAATAGAAGATTTCTCTGTTATTTATAGAGCACTGGAAAGACCACTGCAAAATAATAGTCCTTACAGACAAGAGTATTCTGGAGTTTCTCTCAGTCTCTTCAGCACAGTACTATGGTTCCAAATCACAAAGCCATATGCACCTCACTGTGACTGTTTCTCCTAACCTCCCAGGTAGTCGCTTCTGTTCTTAGCACCTCTCTACTATCACCACCTCTGCCTGCCACCACCCTCCCCTCTCCCCATATCTAGCCCTGCCTCTCTCCCTAGCCCTGGTCCACCACCTTCCTCTCTTACCCTCCTTCAACTCCCTTCCTCTCTCCCTTTTCTAATCTGCTCACCCCACCCAATGTTGCACTTGTTCCCCAATCTATGCCTCCCACCCACCTCTCCTTCTACCTCCCTCCCAGTTACCCCTCTACACCCACTCTCTCTTCCACCTTCCTATGCTACCTGGCACAATCGGCAGCGACTCAGTTTTTTCCACTCTACCTTTCCCTTTGACAATGCCCTTCTGACAGCTTAAATTCATGTAAATATTATTTGTTGACTCATCATTCTTAAATGTATGCCTGATTATGTTGTTCTAACTGTTGTTTATATCATCTGTAGCTTTTAGACCATATATACCCTGTGCTGAATTTTGTATTCAAACTGCTTGCCTGCTAATCTCACACAAACTGTACTTCTGTTCTTTGTATACTGATGTGGAGCCTTTGTAAAAGAGCCATTGGCTCAAAGGTATTTATCCGAAATTCTAATAAATAAATAAATGTGTAGGGCTACTCACAGCACAGTCCCCCATCTACACTCATGGAGGCTTCTGTGGCATTCCCAATAGAAACAAAGACAATGATGGCAGAAAAAGACCAAAAGTCCAGCTTGCCTGCCTGGATTTCGCTATCTGCCCCAGGATTTATTACTCATATGGGGTTTTATCCCTCCCTGTTCACCACCTGCTCCCCCTTTACTGCTACCAGCCTGAGCAACTACCAAACCCTTCACTCTGTCCCAGCCATGCTTGAAACCTTTTACCATCTTGTTGTTCACCACCTCCACTGGCAGACAATTCCATAGCTTCACCACCCTTTCAGTAAAATAGAACTTCCTGACCTTCCTCTTGAAGAGACACTGTCAGCTTCTGTGTCTGTTTTTATGGTGTATGCAATGAGTGTGCCTGGAAGAGGCACTAGTGATATAAAATGTATAAATGGTATCAGATTTGCACTGTAATCCATTTTCTTTTCTTTTTTTTTTTTTTACTTTATTGGTGAGTGAGCCTTTCTATCCAATCTCTCTTGAACCATTTTATTTTCTGTGAAAAAAAAAAACTGAAGCCGTGACTCCGGGTAAGTGCATTACTGTCAACTCTAATGCTCATGCCTGGAGTTACAGCTTCAGTTGTTTTACAGAAAATAAAATGGATTAGAGTGCTTTTTTCTGAAGGGGATTATCTTTGCAGTAGTCTCTAAAACGAATGGTAAGAAACTCCACCATTTACTGGCATCCATAAAAAAAGCGGACTCGTTCATGAACTGGTTACCTGCAGCTCGGTGCCAGTACAGCTTCATTAGGCGCACACTGCGTCATTTTATTTTAGGTTGCCGAAATGTATTTTTTTTCAAATATGGGGCCTGATGCATGATGCCTATGTGCTGCAGAAACAGGCGTGTAGGCATAGTTACACGTGAATGCAGTGCAGCGGGGGTCCCGTGGACCACTGGCAGCATTCACTGAAGGCGCGAAAGACAAATACATGCCAGATGCCCCGGACATGCGGACAGCTATTTGCCAGGGGTGGGCAAGGGGTGTGCTTGCACTATGTGGCATGCACAAAGCCACATAGTGCAGCATGCAGTGGGGCGGAGAAGGGTGCAGGTTATGGCAGGGGGGACTCTGCCATAACTGCTCTATGCGGCTGCCAAAAGCCAGTAAATTCCCAACCGGCCCCATAAAAACAGACCCCCTACACATACACACACACACACACACAGGGCAGTGCCACCACCCTGTCTCACCAGCTGAATGCCCCCGATAGCAGTGCCCCCACCAGGTTCTGGCATCAAGACCCCTGGCCCCAATCCCATGCAGTCATTGGTGGCTAGTAGCCCCACCACCCTGGCACCAATAGCAACCCCCCGTCCCTCGTACCTTAGTAACATTGCTGCCGGTGCAGGATGACCAGTGGCATGCCCCTCCTCTCACCTCCTTGGCCGATGGCCATCCAGGGGAAGCCAGGAGCACGCTGCCTATAAATAGCAATGCACTCACAGTGTCTCTTGATTGGCCGGTGGCCAGGGAGGTGTGTGGAGGGACATGCTGCTGGCCATCCTGCTCTGCGGCAATGCTACTAGGGTATGGGGAAGGGGGTTGCTATTGGTGCCAAGATGGGTGGGGATCACTAGCCACCAATGACTAGACATGAGATCGGGACTCGGGAAGGTTATGATGCTGGGACCTGGCGGGGCACAGCTGTGTTCGGGGGGGGTGCTGCTACTATGGGGGGGTCTGCCACACCAGGGGTCGGGAGCGCAGATGTGTTAGGTGATGGGCTACGACCATGGGGGAAGGGACACAGGTGTGCCTGGATGGTACATGGTATACACGGCCAGTGCTGGCATGTGTTGGTGGGGGTATTCCACATGGGCACTGGGCACTGCATGGTAGGGGTGGTGCCAGCATTTGGCATGGGGGTGGTGCTGCTGTTGGGGTGGGGATGTGCCGCCTAGACTGGGCAAGGCGGGCACGCATCATTGGATGAATGGCCAGGCATTGTACTACTGCCAGGTGCATGCTGTTGCAATGCACAAGCAGGCGCAGCACGTCTGCCAGGGGATCTACTCTGTGCCCAGGGCCGGGTATCTGATTGGATGGCTGCTTGCGGTCCGCCAACTCCGCCTCGATCTGCCCTCGGGCATGCGCGGCACGGGGGAGGGGATCAGGGCTACAGACAGGTGCCCTGCACGCCGGTGCATTCGTGCATACCGCACACCCTGCGCCTGTCTGGGGCCGCATAGCAATGTGGGTGGGATATGCACCTCTGGCGTGTAATTCCCACCTGTTCATGCATAGGGCCCATGATGCATATCTTGCACTACTGTGCAAAGCTGGTACCATGTATGCATTTTATATCACTAGTGTCTGCTCCAGGCATGCTCATTGTATGCATCATAAAGGCACACTCATTGTATACACCATAAAAATGGACACAAAATCTGACAGTGTCACTTTAAATGTTTCCCCTGCCAGTTTCCACTCATGACCTCGAGTTCTTGACTCTGTACTTCTAAGTAGTTCCCTGCAGTTAACCTTGCTTATTCCCTTTAGGAACTTGAAGGGCTCTATCATTTTCTGAGCATTTTGAATAGTTTGTCTGATTTGGTTAAATCTGCATACAATGTTATTCACTTTAAATACCTGAAGAAGTCATATTTTGAAAATTTTAAATGTCCTTGTCAATATTTATTATTGTCTATAATGTTTGTAATTATTTGTTTAGTGTTGTCTGAAATTTGTATCATGTCAGGCGTGAATACAAAAGGGCTGTGCCCAGTTCACATCCTGGGTAAAAATTAAAAATGAATTGGACTTGGAGTTATTCTTTAGTACAGCTTGAAATGTAACCAGTTGTGTTGCTATAATTAGACATATTACATGGAAACAGAATTTGACGGCAGACAAGGACTGCTTGGCCCACCTAGTCTTCCCATTTCCCCACCTAACGGATAACCTGCAGATCCTAGTTAACCAACAACCTACTTCCTTCTGCCCCTGACTAGCATTGCCTTATGTCTGTCCCATGCATTCTTGAATTCCCTCACTGTTTTTGACTCCACTACTTCCTCAGGAAGGCTGTTCCATATATCCATAACCCTCTCCGTGAAAACATACTTCCTCACATTACCTCTGAGCCATCCCCCCTCTATCTTCAAATTGTGCCCCCTTGTTCTTGCACATCTCTTTTTCTGAAAGATGCTACCCTCTTGGACTTTGTTGATTCCCTTGAGGTACTTGAAAGTTTCTATCATGTCCCCCCTCTCTCTGTCTTTTCCTTGATGGTATACATATTAAGCTCTTTTAGTCTCTCTTCATATGTCTTCTGGTGCAGACCCTGCAGCATTTTAGTTGCCCTATTCTGGACTGCCTCTGTCCTTTCTATGTCCTTGTGGAGATGGAGTCTCGAGAACTGTACACAGTACTCCAGATGGGGTCTCACCAACTGTGTACAGAGGGATAACAACTTCCTGTTTTCTATTGGTGATGCCTCTCCCTATGCATACCAGTATCCCGCCAGCCCTCCTTACTGCCTTCTCACATTGCTTGCCCACCTTTAAGTCATCTGATATGACTACCCCATGGTCACTTTCCATTTTTGTTGTTGTCAGTATCTCATCCCCCATTGTGTCCTCTTCCCCTGGGTTTTTGTTTCCCAGGTGCATTACTTTGCACTTCTTTGCATTGAATCTAAGCTGCCATACATTTGACCCTTCCTCCAACCTTGCCAAGTCCTTTCTCATCCTTTCCACCCCACCTTCTGTATCGACCCTGTTGCAGATCTTTGTGTCGTCTGCAAAGAGACATACTGTTCCTTCCAGTCCCTCCGCAATGTCACTTATAAAGACATTAAAGAGGACCGGTCCTAATACTGAACCCTGCGTTACTCGCTAGTAACCCCTTTCTTCCGATGGATTCATTTACTGTACCCTCTCGTCCTATTGTCCAGCCAATTTTTTACCCAGGCTCACCTTGGGACCCACTCCAAGGCCGGCGAACTTATATATTAATCTTTTGTGTGGGACTGTGTCAAATGTCTTGCTAAAGTCTAGGTAGGCCATGTCAATAGCCCCTCCCTGATCTACTACTTTGGTCACCCAGTCAAGGAAATCTAGTAGATTTGTCTGACACGACCTTCCCACTGTGAATCCATGCTACCTGGACTCCTTTGCCCCACTGGCCTCTAGGTACTCAACAGTTATTTCCTTCAGAAGTGATTCCATCATTTTCCCTACCACTGAGGTCAAACTAACAGGTCTGTAGTCTCCTGCCTCTGCCTTGCTCCCACTTTTGTGAAGTGGAATCACATCCACCTTCCTCCAGTCCTCTGGAACCACCCTATCCTCCCATGATTGTTAAAGAGGGTAATCAGTGGTGGCACTAGTTCTACCCTTATGTATTTTACTATTCTTGGGTGAATCCCGTCAGGCCCCATTGCTTTGTCCACCTTCAGTTTTAAGAGTTCTTTCAGAACCCTTTCTTCTGTGAATGGATTAGTATCGACCCCCCCTATCCTGAGTGTTTCTATTGTTTGGTTTAGGTACCTCCCCCTCCTCTTTATTTGTGAATATTGAGCAGAAGTATTCATTCAGTATCCCTGCTTTTTTGCTGTCACTCTTTGCCCACATTCCCTCCTCTTTATTAAGCCTTAGTATCCCTCCCTTTGTCTTTCTTCACTCCCTAATGTACCTATAAAAGGTTTTATCCCCCCATCTTAACAGAGTTTGCTATCTTTTCCACAGTTTGGGCCTTTGCTTTTCTGACTGCCTTCCCTGCCTCCTTCTGCTTTAACTGATACAGTTCTCTGTCCTGCTCCTTCTGTGTTTCCTGTTGTCTGTATTATGAAATACTTGGAAACTTGAATAAAATGTAAGTATTAAAAAAATGAAAATGAAATGACATCATATCTCCCCCTCGCCTGGTCTCCAGTAAGTACAGTATATGTTCAGTGCCTTCAGACGATCTTCATAAGATCTGCCCTGCTGGCCCTGAATCATCTTTGTCTCCCTGAGTTGCACTGTCTCCAATTGAGGTATCCAGAACAGAAGCTGTTCTGTATCTCTTCCTGCCTGATCTTGGTCTGCCATGTATAGCTTTGTGCCTGATTGTGTGTGTGTGTGTGGGGGGGGGATATAAAGGGGAGGCACCTGGACAGCATGGAATTCACAGAACTTTGCACTGCTGTGTTCAGGCCCACTAGTAGTATATAATCTCTACAGTGCAGATGGCTGTCATAGCAACTGAACATGCCAACATGGCCGTCTGTCACACAAATAACTGGTTTAGCCAGAGATTGCCCTGTCCATGCCCCAAGCTCCATATTTGGTGCCATACTCCAGTATCACCGAGACAACAACAAAACATACAACCAACCAACCAACACCCAATATACAGACAGACAGACAGACAGACAGACAGACAGACAGAAAGACAAACTGCATCCATAAGTTGATTTGTTATACTAAGCAATTAACCACAGCTCCCATGACTAACAGTACTTCACCCTATCTACTGGGTCAGAAGCTATCCCATAACATCAATATTAAAAAAGTGAGAGTAAGGGTGAGAGCACTCATACTTAAATAAAAAATGAGATCAGTAGATTGAATAAGTTAGGTAACTCAAGACCATTAAGTATGTTAATCTGGCCTCTCCCAGCCTGGTCATTTGCCCAGCCTACTCCCCTTTTTAAACAGAAGGGTCATATTTGCCTTCCTCCCGTCCCCAAGCCACTCATCAGTTTCCTTTGTTGTAAATATATTTTTATAAAAGTTTTTGGTATGGTTATCATGGTACAATGAAATAGCAGTGAAGAATGATACACAATATGTGTTGGGTCATTTTTTATACATCTTGCACCATTAGACATGTACACAAGCTATACAGCTAAATTGCCTCCTCCCTCTTAAGTACAGCATGAGGGAGGAATCTGGCAAGCACCAAACAGTTTATGGGAGTCATATAGAGTCAATAAACAGTAGGAGTCCTCTGGTACATTATTACTAGGTCTGTTAGTCTGGTTAACCCTAGTTGATAGTGGGTGGGGTCCAGACAGGGAGCCCTCAACCTGGGATGGCAGAGCATCAAGGGAATACATAACAGCAGTTTGGGTAAGGCAGATAGTGGGCATCATGGACCACCTGCATGTCTATGGGAAGTGTCTATACCAGGGATTTCTGCAGTACTAGAGTTGGGTCCTTACTCATGGCATGGAGCAGCTAACCATTCCAATGAGAGGTACATACTTCTGAGTGGTCATTAAGTAAATGAGTGATTTTTTTTTTCTTCATTTGATACATTTAGTTTACCATCTGTCTCCAGGAAGTCACATCAGGGGTGGTTGGGGTAAGCCTTAGTTTTGTTGTGGCCTTTTTATTTAGATACTGTTATCAGGATCCCTAATAAATTAATTAAGGCCCCTAAAGCCTCCAGGGTATTGCAAAAGGAGGTAAAGATCAAGGGTGAGTGGGAGTGGTTTACTGCACAATTCTAGCTCTCCCTCTAAGAACTGTAAGTAGTAAAAAGAGATTTAAGACATGTAAGCCATATTGGTCCTTGGAAAAAAGGAGTCGCTGGAAGGTTTGATAGCTTTTATTTGACCAATGTATGTCTTGAACAAAGATAGCATAGTAGATAAGCTTTTGGGGCCTCATGGGTCCCTTCTTGAGGTGAATAGCAAACTGAGCAACATAAGGATCATTTATATACACTGCAACGCAATGTTTAAAAAAATTATTACGATAGCGTAATTGACAAGAATTTAATGGGAAGGGTTGATTGGCAGAAAGTGCTCAGATATTTATAGGAGAGGCTGAATGGAAGCCTTGAAGTGATAATTGGAAAGGTATCCTGTCAGAAGCACAGAACAACAGAGACCTGAAACAAACAATAAAAGGTATCAAGCCTTTCTGCAACTCTATGGATTGTAAGAAAGGCTGTAGTGAGGGACAGGACCACATAATATGAAAATATTTGACTCAGGTCTCACCACATCCTCTGCAGCATGATGGGGAGTGGGTAGGGAGGTAGTGGGCCAGTACTAATGGAGTACGAAAGAATCTGGGCAGGTGTTTCCAGGCATGCTCCCTGAACTGATGGGAGCTAGTGACCTTAGCTGTTGCTTGACAGGCTCTCTTCCAGGTGTGTTTATCTATAGGGGGTACCAGTTTCCACCTCCCATTTCAAGGCCACATCCATGGAGTCAGTTCCTCGGGTGGACAGCAGAGCCTGGTAGATGTGGGAGATCATGTGGACCTGGAGTCCAGTCCTGAGGAAGCCAATGCAATAGGTTAATATTGCCGGGTGCATTTCTGGGGTTCGGGCTCCTAGTGGGTGGGCAAGGATAAAGTGCCATAGCTGAAAGTACCAAGATAACTCCAATCTTGGTAACTTATATTGAGTTTGGAGGGTGGGAAAGGGTAGAACTGAGTTACCAGATAGCCGCTGGTATATGTACTGGAGGGAGCCTCTCTCCCAGGTACCATAGCCATGATTGAGAAAGAGAGGGGCAAAGTACTCCAACTGAGCTACTGGGCACAGAAGGGGGAGAATGGGAGTCAGGTGAAGTCTCATTCTCATAATGCACCAGGTTTTCACCTGGAATTGTAACCAGGGATTTAGGGCTTGGGTGAGCTCTGGGGGTAGCAGCTGATGGTACATAACCCACAAAGTATTGATTGGGGAATAGATCCCTTTCCATGTCTAGCCAGGTCCTGTGTATATGAACCAGAGGTGGAATAGGAGAAAGTGCAGATGTGCTGCCCAGTAGTATAGCTGCAAGTGTGGGAGGGTGAGGCTCCCCTGCAACTCTAGCAAAAAAAGAGTTGCTGCAATTTGAAGTTGTTTTTTTTTTATCAGCCCAGATAAACCTGAAGATCTCCTTTTTCCAAGCCATCCAGGCATGTTTTGGAAGTGCCAGAGAAACATTTTGGAAGAGGTACAATGCCCTTGGTAGGGTAACCATACAGGCAACCTCAATTCCTTGGGTTAGTGGGAGTACAAGAGTTCCCCAGTGAGTGAAATGCTGCATCATTTGTTGAGCAAAGAGAGAGTAGTTGTCCCTGTATGCTGAGCCTGGGGAGTGGGAAGCATTTATCCCCAGGTATTTCAGCTTCTACAAGTCCCAACGAAATGGAAATACTGCTCAGAGGGACTGGGAGGGAGTATGTCAATGTCAATGTCATCTTTATTTATAAAAAGCGCCTTTCAAAACCAAGGCACCTGTACAAAATTCACAAAACAATTGATAAAACTAAAATTAACATATAAAATCCCATGGCTGCAATACTAATAATTGGCATATGCCATATTAAAAAGAAAAGTCTTTAATGCTGTTTTAAAACTATGGACAGTCGGGCTATCTCGAACCTGACGAGGTAGAGAATTCCACAGGGTTGGGGCTGCAAAATTGAAAGATCTGGCTCCAGATATTTTCAAACGAACCCTGGGAATTTCTAGCAATCCCTCGTCAGTGGATCGGAGAGAGCGGGAGGGACAGTAGGGATGAAGGAGATCTTGCAGGTAACCAGGTCCCTGATCGTGTAGGGCTTTATAGGTCAGCAAACTGACCTTGAAGGTGATCCACCACCATACTGGCAGCCAGTTCAGTCTGCGAAGCGTAGGCGTTATATGACTGGACCTAGAGGAACCAGTCAATAGCCTGGCTGCCATGTTCTGCATGAGCTGCGGGCGATGGATATCAACCCCCAATAACCCAAAGTAGAGGGAAACTCAGACTTTCTTTCTTATAAGTATTCAAGCAGTACCTCGAGACTGCACCAAACCTCTGTAGTAAATCAAACACTTTAGGGAGACAGCTGTTGGATCAGAAAGGTAAAGCAATATGTCATCTGCATACAGGACAATGCGGTGTTCCACCCCCTTCACTGTGATTCCCTGGAAGTTAATGGTTTCCCTAAGGGCTTGAGCCAACAGCTCAATATCGACAGCAAACAATAGGAGTGGCAAGGGGCACCCTTGTCGGGTCTCTATGTAGGTAAAACTCTGGGGAATGGTGTCCTGATACCTTAACACAGGCCCAAGGGGATGAGTACAGTTTCTGCAGTAACTGAATGAAATGGCTGGGAAACCCAGTCACCCCAGCACTGAGTACAGGAGTGTCCAGGAGACCTGGTTGAGTGCCTTCTCAGAATCTAGGCTGAGCAAGGGAGAGGGGGAAGCTGACTGGTGCATCTGATGCAGGATATGGAGGATGCATCAGATGTTATCTGTAGTGGTACAGGTGCGGGCAGATCCCAGGGTTTTAAATAACTGCAAAATTGATTAGCATTTTCACGAGTAAAACTGCTAATCAGTTGGGATAATGCACAGCTCGTGTCTCAGTTTGTTTAGCAACGTAAACTGCTAAAAAATGCATATACCCACTTTTTCGCACCTGATTACAATGAAAGTGCTAATCAATTTTTGCAGTTATTTAAAACCCGGGCATCCCATCTGATCTCTGTGGATGAGGGAAGGTAATAGCCTCTGTAATCTTTTTAGCCATAATGGGCATAAAAAACTAGTAGTCAGTGTTCAACACTGATATAGGAAAGTATGAAGGGCAAAGTAAAGGGTTGTTATCTGGCTAGGGGATCACCGATATGGCAGCATGAGACCAAGGGAGGGGGGTGTCCCACCCTGCAGTATCTCATTATAGGCAGCTAGAAGAGGCTGCATGGAGAGCTGTTTGGTGAGTTTATAAAACTCTACATTGTGCCCATCTGGGCCTGGTGCCTTCATGGTTTTAGAAATTTCTAATCACACCCTCCAGTTCCTCTGTCATGATGGGGGTTAATAACAGTCCCCTGTTCCTTGGTAGGGTGGGCTGCTTCAGGGGTTGCAGGAAGGAGTCCAGCTGTTCTTATGTGGGTTCCGACTCTGAGGTGTGTAGGGTCTAGTAATATTGTTGAAAGGGTAATTCAATCTCTTGGTACTGGGTTAGATGGGCCTCAATGTAGGGTGTAGGTTTGCCATGATTGTAGCAGTATGCCTTTGCTTTTAAAGTTGGTAGGCCAATAGTTGGGAAGATCTGGCCACCGCCTCATAGAAGCACTTGCTCCTAAAATTTAGGGCAATCTCCATTTGCTCAAGGCATAAATTGTCTAGGTCTGCTTTTGATTTCATGATCTGCAAAGTGACTGAGTGGTCATCCTGTTGGCGTGCCATTTGGAGAAATGGAGTATATCCTCCACATTCTGCCCACATTCCTGTCTCTGCTTTTTGGGCTGCGAGAAGTTCTGTCTTAGTAGGCCCCTCAGAACTGCTTTTACAGTGTCCCACTGAACTGATTGAGAGGTGATAGTCTCATGATTATCTCTGAGGCTCTCTCCCAACTTTTCCTCCACATACTGTAGGTGCAGGAAACTGGGGTTGTAAGAGGTTCATATTTAGGCACCACCAGGTGGCTCTCCTTTCAAGGCCAGAATCCCAGAATGAACTGATGGGGTGTGGTCAGAGGCATAGATGTCTCCAAAGTAGCACTGAGTAACCCATGACTGGTATAGCAGTTGTCTATTCTGGAACACGTGAAGTGAACCTGCGATTAATGGGTGTAGTTGTGCATCCTAGGGTTTGGTGTATGCCAGACATCTGTCTCACCAATTTTCTGTACAAGTTTTTTAACCTCCTGACCAAGTAATGTTCCCTGGACCATTACTGGGCATCCTTTATGCCATATCTGGTGTACCTGAAACAGGGTGTGTCTGCGGATTAGGATAACCACACATTGTCTGTGGCTACCATCATATGGAGAAGAATATTCTACCACAAAGCCAAACTTAGTGAATTTTGCGTGCCTGAGTGAGATGTGACTCCTGAAGAAAGAGTTGGTCTGATTTAAGCCTTTTGATACGGAACAAAATCTTTACCCTTTTAACAGGGTTAGTCGGGCCATTCACATTCCAAGAGCAAAGATGGACTGCAGGTGTACTAATTTGATGCACTAGGAGAGGTTAGGAAGAAAAGTGCTCTGCCTCCCAGTGCCATGCCACCTCACTATTTGGTATGAAGTAGTGTGGTAGAACTGCGGTCTGCCAGTCCGAATGCCAGGGAGAAGGGATGCCTTTCCTATCTTCTTTCACTTCATACTTCATAAACCTGTAGCCCAACAGTATCTCCTTTACCTTTTCTATTTTTCTAACCCTGACATAGGTTGGCCACCTATGTCAGCCTCATATATTCTTTCTGAATCTTTTTCTAGCTTACTTTATTTCCTTTTCACAAATCCATCCCTCAACAAGACCTCCCTGATGTGTACCTAGATTGTAAAGCACTAAACAGTATATATGATTACGAATAATGACCAGCATGCTAGCTGGCTGTTAAAACATAAAGAGCAGAAGTGCTTTAAATGTTTAAAGTGCCAGGTGCTCATAAAGAAATACCTAATGTGCAAACCTTACAGAGTATAGATGTTATAATGCATCAAATGCAGATATTTAGACTGCATAGACAGCTATGAATAAAAATGTTGTAAGGTTGTTTTATATATTGACTTTTGTGACCTTTGGAAAGACAGAATAAAATGTAAAATGAACAGACAGGATGTCTGTTTAAAATGCAGAGCTGCTATAATTATTGTCATGTGTTAACCAGCCACTCTGCAAGGTAAAATCCCCATTGTGCCTCTGGTAGGTAAAATACCCCTTTACTGATGGGCTTGTTCCCTGATAAAGAAAGAAAGTATTGCCAGACAGCCACAGGGTCAAACAGAGTGGCAAAATGGTTTTTATTTATATTCAAAAATGCTCCATAAAATAAAGAAAGCATTTCCAAATCAAAGTAGAATGGTTTGACACGGAGCGGCTCTTTACTTTTACTTTTATTGCAGCTGCTCCGGGATTTTTTCCAACCCCGTTTGCCTCCATATATTGACTATTCAGTGTAGAAGACCCTCCAGACCTCAGAAAAAAAGAAGCAAGACTAAATTATGAGTGAGAAGAGAGATACTGAATAAATGAAATGAAATAGGAGTGGGCTCGCTCCTCGCTCTCTCTCTCTCTCACAAAATACTGCGGTGCAGTTGCAGCGGAGTGGCTGAAACTTTCACTTTTCAGCAGAAAGCCGCTCTGCTATAACATGAATAAACCAGCTCTTCAGACTGTAGAAAAGGGGACAAAGACATCCTTACAAGAGAAATGAGTGTGCCTGAGAACATAAAAATAAAATAAGTGTAATCCCTGGGCGGCGCTATCCTATATGCCTGAGTGACTAGGCACAGGTTGAAGGGTCTGAGCTCAGTGAACGGGTGCCTTCACCAGGAGGAATGGTTTTGAGGTAGCGTAACTGCTGTTGGTATAGCCCTCCGGGATGCTATAACCACCCACTAACCCTCCTAGTGGCCTAAGCAGATCACCAGATAAACAATCACATATACCATATGATAGCAATACTGAACCCACACTCTGTGCACATACTACCAGGGCTGGATCAGCTGCAAATGCCCTGGAGAACCCCTGTAAAATAAGACCTATAATACAACAGTTCAATGGCAGTACAATATCCCCTGCAAGAAGGTACACACTATCCAGGTTAAATGCAGAAGGAACAAAATCTGATTTATTCAGGGGGATTTGAACAAGGGCGGGGCAGAAATCTAGCAGATGATGATTATTAGATCTGATTAATTCAGGCTGAACATGCATGCACAAGGAGTCCCTTTGTTACAGTCACACACCCTGGGTACCCAGTTGTTAAGCAGGCTAGCCAGAAGTGTTGCCCAGGGCAGGCTGGCGTTGCAGCTGCTGTTGGGGCCCTTAGGAAAGAAAACAGTTAGCATGCACATCAACCCAGAATTTGTAATCTGGAGCAGGATGGCTCAGTTCGGTGTAATAAACCCAAACAAATAAATCAGATGACACACAGTGACTGCAGCTTTGTTGCAGGGAGCTGCCCTGTTTAGTACTCACGCTGCCCAGACCAGGAGGCAGGACTGATGAGATTAAGACCTCTGGATGTTGTACTGGATTGCCAGGGGAAGCAGGGCCCACACGACTCACTGTGGTGCTCGCTACCTGTTTGCTGGTGCTGAGCAGGGAGCTGAATCCCCAAGCGGGCCTTACATCGGAAAAGTCTCTGAGGTGGCAGCAGCAGTGTAGGCCGAGATGGCAGGGCCCAGATAGAGCAGGCAGTTCAGATTTAGTCCGGAATGAGTGCTGGAGCAGCTTCCAGATACTATAACACAAGCAATAGTTGGGAACCAAATTGCGACCCACAATACACAATCAGCACACTTATAAGCAACACAGCTTTCAGCCACAGATCGGATAAAGCCCATTTGCAATTTAACAGGGTTTCTGTGCAAACCTTTCATTCTGAGGCTCTCTTCAGTACCTGACAGGCCGATCACTTCTGGAGCAAGTCTTCAGTCCATACACAGGCAATGATCACTCACTTTCTCTTCAGTTCTCAGGTCTCAAATCAAAGTTATCGGAATTAAGTCCGATTTTACTCTCACACACTTCTTCCTGCTGGAAGATGGTGGCAGACAGGCCAAACACAGCCTTCCTACCGATTCCCTGTGCTACTACGCAGGTGCAGCTGCTTGAATTACTTGAGCTGTTCACCCTCCAAGCTCCAACTTTCGACTGACTCACTGCTGCAGGCAGCTCTGGGCTTTCCCAGTGATCCGAAAGGTTCAGTTGGCTGATAAATCTGTCTGTCATTGCAAAGGCTTCCATTCCAGCTCCATTTAGGCACCAAACCTTAAAAACTATAATTTCGACAGAAATTAATTCCCGCAAGACCTCTGGGGACAGTCTCCATTTTAAGTCCCCTGAGATTCCGATTGGTCCAACTCTGGCAGTCCAGAACCAAAATGGTGGCTCTAAGCAAAAAGTCCATGCTGAAATGACAGGCAGGTTAGACAAATTCCTATATTATTACTATTAAAGCAGATAAACAGCAAACAATCACAGATTCTAAGAGGGCTCCCTCTGCGCATATAGCGATGGCAGAAAGGAGCAGAAATACCACTTGCCGGTTGGGTCGTGAGCCTTAAACTACTTGGTCCAACCCAGACTAATTATCTCACACAGAATGGATAGCTCTTAAAGAGACAGGCTCGGAGGCTAAGTAGAGCACTTTCATGCAGACCATCGCAACTACTGCAGACACAGAACACCATCCTGGCAGTGGCAGTGGGCATTAGAAAAGTCCAGGAAGACATTATAGGAACCCCATTTTGTAGGGGGGTTACACCCTTTTATGCCTGGAAAAACTTGGCATCTGCGTCAAGTCTGTACTTACTATGATATTATATAAAAGACATCACAAGACAAGATACATACATGTTTCATTGATAACCATACAAAATAAAGCTGATGCATCAATAAAAGCAAATACTGTAACCATTACTATACTTACTCATGATATCACTGGCTCGCTGTAATAACAACATTTATGCATTTGACATACACATAACATGTTTTGAAATGATTCAACCACATAACCACATTACTCTGACCATTCGGGTCTGCACTGTTTCCTATACTCTAAACAACATAGTTGGGGGCCCATCCCTATCAGTTATATTGGGGCTAGATGGGGCAGGGGCACCATGTTTTGAAGGGTGGACAATTAACTTAGAAGTAGCAGAGAGGCTCAATCTGGGAAGTAATCTTTCAGAAATATAGACTCCTTTATGGACAACATGTAAGGGGAGGTCCACAGGCCTCCCAGGGGAGTCATAACTGAGACGTATTACTAGTTTGGTAGCTCTTCCAGATTTTCATGGAGGAACAGACACAGGCTCCTGGGTTTCAACATTTGCATTAGATTCTGCTCCTGTGAGGAGGGGTACCTCTGCACTGGTTAGGTCTGGGTTCCATATTGGAAGCACTGTCTGCTCCTTGCTCTGCTGAATCTGACTCCACAACGTTGTTTTCATAGGTTGGCCCTGAATAAGACCTGGATTCATCATCCAGGGGGCATTCTATAGAATTAATATCTTGCAACACTGGACTAATACTCTCAATATCATTTACTTCACCATTGTCATCTGTCATAGCAGGTTCGGGATCATTACTTTCACACAATTCTGTAAGTTCTGCTATGTCACCAGGGATGCTTTCTGTTGCAGGCTCTCTTTCTGGCAATTCAAACAATTCGATCAGACACAAAATCAACTACTTCAGAAGTCACACTTTGCACCTCACTTTCAGGGGGCACAGGCTTTGAGGAGAAGGCTGGAGGGTTAGGCAGTCCTGAAGGCCCAGCTTCATTTCCACAGTTGTACATGGGATTACCTGGAAATAACTGACTCAGTTCGTAAGATGGGTAATATGAAGCTTCACACTCACTGTCATCAGACTCAGACTGGCAATCAGCGTCCTTTTGGGCCTGCCTGGGGGAAGGTCTTGAATCCTTGACAGCTGGAGAAGAGTGAATCTATCTTTTTTTAGCTGCAGTTCTAGTTACAGGCCTGGGATGGGCAGTGCCTGATGGTACAGAATCGATGATTACTTGACCAATAGGCAACAAGTGATTCCTATGCATAGTCTTTGTGGCTCGAGGATCATTCTCAGGGCGCACTTTATATACTGGCAGAACGTCCAGCTTGCTGACAATGATATATGGAAGATGGTGCCACCTGTCAGCAATTTTATGCTTTCCATGTAGTCCCAAGTTTTGTAACAGCACACAGTCTCCAGGTAACAGTTTCTGAGGTTTGACACATTTGTCATGCCTTTCTTTGTTTGCCAGATTTCTTTTGGCCTCCATAGTTTGCGCCAGTTGGTAGGCATAGTTTAGCTGGGCCTTTAACTTTTGAACATACTGGAAGTAATTCTCAGCTTGGACTCCATCTGGGGACACCCTGAAGCAAATGTCCACAGGCAACTGGGCTTCCCGGCCAAACATCAGGCGGTAAGGGGAAAACCCATTGGCATCACTCTTGGTGCAGTTATAGGCATGTACTAAGGTGCTGATCTGTTGGCTCCACCAGGACTTGTCTTTAGGGTGAAGTGTGCTGAGCATGTCAAGTAGTGTTCTGTTAAATCATTCAGGTTGTGGATACCCTTGAGGGTGATAAGGAGTAGTTCTGGATTTTCTCATCCCCCACAAGGAGAGCATTTCCTTTATCAGCCTGCTTTCAAAGTCTCTCCCCTGATCAGAATGAATTCTCTGAGGTGCGCCATAATGGGCAAAGAACTTCTCCACAAGAACCTTGGCTACTGTAGATGCTTTCTGATCCTTGGTGGGGTAAGCTTGGGCATACCTTGTGAAATATTCAGTTACAACAAGCACGTTTCCAGTGTTCTTTTGGTTAGGTTCAAGACACAGGAAGTTGATACACACCAGCTCCATGGGTGCACTGGTGGAGATATTAACTAATGGAGCAGCCCTTTGGGGCAGGGCTTTTCTTTGAAGACAGTGGCTGCACGTTCGGATATGGACCTTGATGTCAGCTCCCATTTTTGGCCAGTAGAATCGGGCATGGGCTAAGTCGAGAGTCCGATCACAACCTAAATGCCCCATTTGATTATGGAGCACTCGTAGGACTAAGTGTTTGAAGGCTGTAGGCAATACCAGTTGCTGTTTATCAAGTTGGCCCTGGTGATTTACTGTCTCTCAATACAGGAGCTGATTACGTAACTTAAGCCTGGGACTTTCTTTAAACATGAGGGCAGTCCATGGGTCTGAAGAATGGAGTTTGGACACATCCTTACCAGCTTGTACAGCGTCAAGCGCAGGCCTAATCATGGGATCTTGGGTTTGGGCCCACTGTATGTTCTCAAGGTCAAGCTGAGGTAAAGCACTGAGGTCTAAAGCTGCAAAATGGCAGTAGGCTGTGGGGATACAGGTTTCTGGAAGACCTAAACAGTCTACTAGGCAATCAGTGGTCTCTGAAGAAGAATGCTCATCTTTATCAAACTTTTGTCAAAGGGTTTTGATAGACTGCTTGGACAGTTTCACCCAATTTTCATTGGAATTTGGCCTTCTCGAGAGGGCATCTGCATTGATGTGGTTTAGGCCTGGTCAATACTCCACTGCATAGTCATAAGTAGAAAGCGCAGGCAACCAGCGATGCCCTGTGGTGTCCAATTTAGCTGAGGTCTGAATGTAGGTAAGAGGATTATTGCCAGTTTTGACTAGGATCTTGGCCCCATAGAGATACTTGTGAAATTGATCCACCACAGCCCACTTGAGGACAAGAAATTCAAGCTTGTGTACCGGGTAATTTCTTTCAGAGGGTGTTAAGCTCCGACTGGCAAATGCTACTGGACATAGACCTTCTTCATACTCTCGATACAGAACGGCTCCAAGTCCCTTTAAGCTGGCGTCTGTGTGCAGAGCATAGGATTTGGTAGGGTCAGCATAGGCAAGCACAAGTGCTTGGGAGAGTTGATGAATGATTTTGTAGAAAGCAGCTTCACACTCAGAAGTCCACCTGGCTCCAAAAAGTTCATGTGTTCCGAAGTAGACCTTGTCTTCCTCCTTAATGGTGCTTTTCTTATACTTTGTGTTGGTAGGGGGATAGCCCTGAGTGAAACTGAGCAAAGGGCAGATAGCTTTGGAATAGTCTTTTATGAATCAGTGATAATAGCTGCAGAACCCCAAGAACCGTTGCGACTCTTTTAAGTTATTTGGCTGAGGCCAGGTGGTCAAAGACTTCACTTTGCTGGGGTCTGTCTGAATCCCATCAGCTGATACTGTGTCCAACATATTTTATAGTCATTTGAAAAAACTGACATTTGTCTATGGATAACTTCAGTCCGAAATCCTCTAATCGATCAAGGACCTTGAACAAACGAGCTTCGTGTTCTTCTAAAGTTAGCACAAACACAATGACATCTTCAAAGTATACAAGGCACTCTAACAAGTTCATGTCTCCCAAAGCTCGCTCCATCAGCCGCTGGAAAGTGGAGGGTGCACCTGAAATACCTTGAGGCGTATGTAGGAATTCATAGAAACCCAGAGGGCAGATGAATGCTGTCTTCTCACAGTCCTCTGGGGCCATCGGGATTTGATAGTACCCACTCTGTAGGTCAAGTACTAAAAACCACTAGCTTCCATTAAGGCAATCAAGGGTGTCCTGGATACAGGGCATGGTGTTCTGATCTGGTACAGTTCTTCAATTCAAGATCCGGTAGTCCACACAAATTCTTGCTGATCTATTCTTCTTGTGGACTACCACAATCGGGAAGCATAAGGGCTTCTTGACTCTTGGGTGATCCTTGTAACCAACATCTCTTGAAGGTGCCTTCGTACATCATTTATGTCAGCTGGTGCAAGGCGACGGGATCACTCTCTGAATTACCTCTCATCATGGAGTCGAATGTGATGCTCAACCACAGTGACACAACCCACGTCCCATTCCTATAACTTATTGGATCCAGTAGACACCATATGGCGTCGGAACCATCCATTACAGAACCTGACCCAAAATGGCTACCAGGGCTCAATGAGTTAAGGAAAATACTTGGCTTCTCAGGGATAGCTTCTAGCTGATCTTGGTTTTCTATTCCGTAGGGAGGGCTGACTCCCCGGAGTCGAACAGGTCAGGAGCCACCTCATTGCTCTTGATGGGGCACTTCCTGCTGGACAGCACGGCAGTGCCTGCACAGTACACAGTGACTAGATCACACCCCCCAATTCACTCAGATTTCCTGATCTGACATGTTCTGGACCTGCACAACTACCCACCGGGCATGGACCCAGGCTGGTAGAATGCTGGGCTTGACCAACAGTCCCTCAGGCAGTTTCCCCTCTTCTGGGGCATCAAGCATAAGGATCTTGTTTTGAGGTGCACCGCACCACGAATGGTGCATTGAGCATTGGGGGGATAGCACTAGTGAGTCAGGATCTTTTCTCCAGACTACCCCTATGGGTTCATCCTTCTGCAACTCCAGGTGTGGCATTTTTAAGTCACAGGCTTGCCTTACTAAGGCCGGGATACGCAAGGCCCATCCGGTACACTTGGCTTACTTTTCTCGACAAAGTTGAGCTAGCCACCCAAACATATGGGCATTCATACCAGTTAGTAGCAGGACGCTATCATACAGTCCAGTGGGTGGGCACACCAAGGCTAGAGTCTCCACTTGCTCATCCACACCTGCTACAGCCATAGGGAATGATAACCAGAGGCGGACATACCCTAGATAGGGGTAGGATTTTTCACTTAGACCCCACATGTGTAGTCCTTTGAGGGGTTGCAGTGGGACGTCAGATAAATGCTGGTCATACTGTACCAATCTTGAAATACAATAGTCACTTGCGAACCACTGTCCAACACAGCACGAGTGGAAATGCCATTCACTGTCACAGTAGTCTCCATGGAGGGGCCCACCACTTTGGACCAGTCTGGAGAAGTTGGTTTGGTGGTCTGCCCCACAGCAGTTTTTGAGGAATAAGACTTTTTTGGTGGGCCCGCCTGAAGCTTTATGTTACTCTGATGAACCAAGTTTAACACTCTGGCGGTGATCTTTCGCAAGTTCTATTGGGAGGGTGCAGTCCGGCCGGGTATGTCTGTCCTCCCCACATCTGTAACAAAACACTTGTTCCTTGGGGTCTCAGTAATGGGGAGGTTCATCCCACACTTTGGACTGATTGGGAGGAGTACTAGGGTCCTCTTTAGGTTTGGGCTCGGTCTCTCTATCCTCATGGCCTCCTCGATGACCAGTGGCATGGATGAGGTCTCCCACCAGAGCTCTCAATTCTCTCATTTCTTCCATCAGTTGCATCTCAACCCAGGGTTTGGGGGCAATGGTGTGGGCCCCCACACCCCCAGGAGAAGCCTCACTTTGGGTCTCAATCTGCGTCGGGCAAGGGTGTGAGCTTCTAGCCGCTTCAGTTGCTGCTTGTTGGCTGGCCCACATCTCCTTTACCTCTTTAAGCAGCTCTCATACTTGTTGGATTTCAGAATTTTCATCTCATTCTTCGGACCGGTCTGAGATTTGGCTGGTACAGGCAACCCTGGCATAGGGCTCCCATCCTTCCTCATCATTCTAGGCCTCTCTAATTTCTTTCATGAGCCAGCAATATTCGGGAGGGTATGCTTTACAATCCTGGAATTTCAATTTCAGCATGAGCACACTAGAGTATCTGGCAGATTTGAGGATATGCTTCAGTCTCACTCGATTCAGTTCGCTAGCAGGTACCCCCGGCTTTTCTATGGGCCCTCTGTAAGGCCCATTCAATCTGGGTGACAAAAGCAGACAATTTCTCATTCTTCCATTGTTTGCTGAACTTGAATTTCCACATTAAGTCTTCCCCAGATTCAGTGCTGTCAAACACCCCCTCCAAAGCAGAGAGGTATTCAGCTGCAGTGGCTTCTGGGCTAGTGGATCGAAGAAAGCAGATGGCTTCCAGTGTAGGGCCCCTTAAGCTTTCCATAATTCTCTTTCTCTTTTCCCGCTCTGAACATTGCTACTCTCGGACTAATGGCATAGCATAGTTCATCCAGGTTTCCAAATCATCCTCCCCCACTGATATGGGCACTGCACCACAGAACAGTCTGACCCTGCGATAAGAGTCCAAGTGTACAGGCGGTATCACTATGGGGGAGGTGATAACAGGGGATGCTCTAGGAGTAGACGGGGATGCTGGCTGTTCGCCCTTCAGTAGCTAACAACCTTAACAGTTTGTCCTTAAACCCCACAGGAGAAGACGGGTCACTATGTAAATGAATAACTTACCACCCCTTCTGGGACCCTTCAGGCAGGATAATAGGGGGTACTTTTTCATGGTCTATGGGGAGGCTAGACGAGAGGAGGGCCACCAGGGTTTGATCGAGCAGATCTGAGTCACGGCCCCTCACTTCAACCTTCCCAAAACATTTAACTTTCTCCACAGTTTCTGCAATGGTATCATTGGTGGTCCCTAATGGGATATCAAGTAGCAATATGGCATGTCCGGGATCCACCCCCTCGGCCTCACTCCACCCCATCATGTGATGCACGGCCAACTTGTGGGGAGCAATCTTAAACCTGGGTGTAGTAAGCGCCTCCATTGTCTGGCAAAAATGTTATTTCTGGGTTGTAGTTCCCACTTCTGACTACTAGAGGGCACAAATCCCAGCACTGCCTCCAAGATGTAACCCCTAGGTGGTGCTATCCTATGGGCTACTACCCCTGCCTGCATGACTAGGCACAAGTTGAGGGTCCTGAGCTCGGTGAATGGGTGCCTCCACCCAGAGGAATGGTTTTAGGGTAGCGTAACTGCTGTTGGTATAGCCCTCCGGGATGCTGTAACCACCCACCAACCCTTCTATTGGCCTAAGCAGAACACCAGATAAACAATCACATATACCATACGATAGCAATACTGATCCCACACTCTGTGCATTTACCACCAGGGCTGGATCAGCTGCAAATGCCCCGGAGCATCCCTGTAAAATAAGACCTATAACACAACAGTTCAATGGCAATACAATATCCCCTCCAAGAAAGTACACACTATCCAGGTTAAATGTGGAAAGAACAAAATCTGATTTATTCAGGGGGATTTGAACAGGGGTGGGGCAGAAATCTAGAAGATGGTTATTAGATCTGATTAATTCCGGCTGAACAAGAATGCACAGAGTCCCTTTGTTACAGTCACACACCCTGGGTACCCAGTTGTTAAGCAGGCTAGCCAGAAGCGTTGCCCAGGGCAGGCCAGCATTGCAGCTGTTGTTGGGGCCCTTAGGAAAGAAAACAGTTAGCATGCACATCAACCCAGAATTTATAATCTGGAGCAGGATGGCTCAGTTCGGTGTAATAAATCCAAACAAATAAATCAGATGACACACAATGATTGCAGCTTTGTTGCAGGGAGCTACCCTGTTCAGTACTCACGCTACCCAGACCAGAAGGCAGGACTGATGAGATGAAGACCTCTAGATGTTGTACTGGCTTGCCAGGTGAAGCAGGGCCCACAGGACTCACGGTGGTGGTTGCTACCTGTTCGCTGGTGTTGAGCAGAGAGCCAAGTCCCCAAGCGAGACTTTTGTTGGAAAAGTCTCTGCAGCGCGAGCAGCAGTCTAGGCCGAGATGGCAATGCCCAGACAGATCAAGCAGTCTGAATTTAGTCCATAACGAGTGCTGGAGCAGCTTTCAGCTAGCATAACACAAGCAATAGTGTGAAAACAAGTTGCGACCCACACTACACATTCAGCACACTTATAAGCAACACAGCTATCAGCCACAGATTGGATAAAGTCCGTTTGCAATTTAATAGGGTTTCTGCACAAGCCTTTCATTCTGTGGCTGTCTTCGGTACCTGACAGGCCGATTGCTTAAGGAGCAAGTCTTCGACCTACACACAGGCAATGATCACTCACTTTCTCTTCAGTTCTCAGGTCTCAATCAAAGTTATTGGAATTAAGTCCGATTTTACTCTCACTCACTTCTTCACACTGGAAGATGGTGGCAGGCAGGCCATACACAGCTTTCCCGACGATTCCCCACACTACTACGCAGGAGCAGCTGCTCGAATTACTTGAGCTGTTTATTCTAAAAACTCTAACTCTCGACTGACTCACTGCTGCAGGCAGCTCTGGGATTTCCTAGTGATCCAAAATTGTTTGATTGTCTGATGAATCTGTCTGTCACAACAAGGGCTCCCCCTTCAGGTCCATTTAGGCACCAAACCTTAAAAACTACAATTCCTACAGAAACTCAATCCCACATAACCTCTGGGGACAGTCTCCATTTTAAGTCCCCCAAGGTTCCGATTGGTCCAGCTCTGGCAGTCCTGAACCAAAATGGTGGCTCTAAGCAAAAAGTCCATGCTGCAATGACAGGCAGGTTAGACAAACTCCTATATTATTACTATTAAAGCAGATAAACAGCAATCACATATCCTAAGAGGGCTCTCTCTATGCATACAGTGACGGCAGAAAGGAGCAGAAATATCACTCGCCGGGCAGGTCACAAGCCTTAAACTACTCGGTCCCAACCCAGACTAATTATCTCACACAGAATGGATAGCTCTTAAAGAGACAGGCACAGAGGCTAAATAGTGCACTCTCATGCAGACAATCACAACTACTGCAGACACAGAACACCATTCTGGCAGTGGACATTAGGCAAGCCCAGGAAGACATTCTAGGAACCCCATTTTGTAGGGGGGTTACATAAGAAATCAAAGGAGCGTTACACAACTAAATACTGCTATTGCTTAAATAAAGTAAATGTAAAGGAAGAGCAAGAGGCACAGCCTGTCTCTATAGGCAGCCTTAGCCCCTTCAGTGAGCCCTATAATGATTTTTAAGGGTTCATTAAAAACAGAATAAAGTATGGGTTGGGTGTGTATGAGAAGTTTACACACACCGAGGGTTAGATGCTACATAAACCCCGAGAACGAAGCTTGAGGGGTTTATTAAAAGCATCTAACCCCGAGGGTGTGTGTTAACTTCGAGTTTACACACACCAACCCATGTTTCATTTTATATAATTGCTGGGTTTGCCTTTTTCGCCTCAGCAATTATATAAAATGCATGCAGGTTGCTGCGCGGCCCCCCAGTTCGATTTGTGGCTCGTGGTGACGTTTTGAATTGTTTTAATTTTTTTCTTTGGGGGGGAGGGGTGAGCAGTAGAAACAGCTTCTCTTTCCCATTTAAGATTGTGTTTAAAAATGTAAATTATCGCCGAGTCAGATTCCAAGTGGCGGTTTAGTCTTCCAAGGGAAAGCATGCAGCGAGAGTTCTGAAGGGAAAAGATGCAGTGGGGCATGTGCAGAGCGAGGGAAACCGTGAGCATGTTTGCCATTATAAACGCTCCTTTATAACGGCAGATTACACCATGGTTTCCCTATGGGAAAAAGGCTAAGCCAGTAATTATAATAAGATTATATAATGTATTACAAAATAGCAACAGAAATATAAAGCATGAAAATAAATGTTGAACTAACCTGCAGGAAGGCTCCTCAGGACTATTCCCTATAGGGAGACAGCGGCCCCTAATGGCCTGTTTTTATACTGAACAAAATGCAAGTCATACTGTGTAGAGGGAGGAGCTAGCAGTCATTAGTGCTAATTAAGGATTCAGAGCCCATTTACTGTCCAAGTCTATATTGTATATTACTTGTCCTAAAGGAATATTATTGCTAAAAGTAATAAGGCTTAGAACAACTGTTTCACTTCTGTATAGGCATGGTTGTTTGCCTTAGAAAGCCTAATTAGGAAATGTGGGTGGATCACATGGTCAAGGGGAGGGATATATAACCTCCTGTGAACAGAGATTAGATCATATCAGCCTTGGGAGATGAACCTGGTGGGCCTGTGCCAGTATATGGTCTGAGAAGGAGCACAGAGGAAGGGGGACCTTAAAGTCTTAATAGTGATCCACGCTGTGCAAAGTACTACGAGTTGTAGTACTGCTGTTGTAAGAATTGTGGGTTTTTTTTTTTTTTTTGATGTATTATTTCTTCCAGAGCTCCCAGTTTGCAAGCCTGCCTTCAGTTGTCCCCCAGCGCAGCCCCGAAGGTTAGACCCCCTCCCTTGTGCAACCCACAACTTACCCTTCATGGCAGGGTGGTGGGGAGTGACTCAACCCACCCCAAACGGATCCATGCCAGGGAGGTGCCTTCTCGGAGGTGGTGCTGAGGGGACCACTTCATTCTGCTGGAGCTGTTTTTTCTGCTTTTCTCCCTTTGTGTAGTGGCGGGGCATGCAAGACACCTGCGGTGAGTCACGCCACGCGCTTCATGCCTCTCCTGGCGTCTTCCCTCCTCCCCTTTGGCTGCGGCGTCAGCGTGCTGCCCCCAGCAGCCGCTAGGGCCAGGGGAGTGCCAACAGCTAATGTCGCACCACCCCGGAGAAGGAGAGCAGTCCAACGGACGCTCGATCCTTCTCCTCCCTGCCAACCCGTACTCGTTCCTGGACATGGGTCTCCGGCGTGGCTTGAGGTAAGGCGTCCAGTGCCTCAGCCCTCAACACCACTGGGCCGGCCTTAGTTTGTTATTTTTGATCCTGACATTTTAAGAAAAATAAAATGATAAATGCCCTTGTGCATTTTTTATGCACCTGAATTGTGGTCTGCCCATCATTGTGTTATCCTTCACCCATGCCCTGTGACATTACCGCATGAGGATCATTGTAAAACAGTAATCATCCTAACAGCTATTTGGAAGGGATTCAAGTGGGGAGACACTGTCCTGCCCCCGTGTACAGACCAGGCATGGGGTCGTATTATAAACAACTGCTAATGTAACAGGTAACCAAGCTAGCTATTCCAGACTTAAGGCACTCCAGAGTGTCCAGAACAGGTGTGGTCCAACTGGGATCTCTGAAGGGGTGGTTTTCCAAGGCAAAGGCCGTTGATTGGCCTTGTAGCACAAGACATGCCTGCCCAGAGGTAGGAGCTCACTGGAAGGGGCCTCAAGCCGGTTTATAGCATAAGTTGGGGTGGGTGTATGTGCTGGCATCTTTAGCCCTGAAGACAGGGGTCTATTAGTGTACTACACAGTGAGGGTGAGAGCTCCCTCAACTCGGTTAGTAGTACCAGTGTGAAAGCATAGCAGGGGGGAATAACAGCCATCATGCTGGGCTCTAGCACATGTATTAGCACATGAGAAATGGCAGCAAATCATGTGTGGAACCAGGGCCATCACAGTACTCAGGAAAATTGTTATTCACTAAAATACTTTTTTTCCCAAATGGGAGGTGGGGGGGGGGGGAACCCTCCTCCAACATCATTTGTCTGTAGTGCTGGTACATTGCAATATCTGCTAAAATAGTCTGTAACTCCTAGGTGGCACTATCCCAAGGGCTATTACCCCTGCCTGTATGGCTAGTGACAGGTTAAGGGGCCTAGGTCCAGTGACTGGTGCCTCCACCCAGAGGTCAGGGTTGGTAGTGGTTAGCTCTGGTTAACTAGCTCGGGTACAGCCCTCTGGGACACTGTGACCCCCCCTTTGTTCCCACTAGTGGCCCACACAGTACACGGGAATTACCTTCCCAATACCCCACATATGCACACTTTTTACACATATAGATACCACTTACCCTCAAGACTGATTCTGCAGCATGTCTCTGAGGGCCCCCTGTAAAACAAGGTTAAGCACATACACAATACAATGCAATGCTGGTTCGATATGTGCTGACACCACAGACAGCATATAGTTCAATAACAACAAATCTGATTTATTTAGGGGGCATAAAACACGGTTGGGAGAAATTAGGTTAATTTGAGTAAAGCCACATAAATAAAAAGGATTATGCATGTAATCAAGGTCCAACAGTACACTCTCTGGGCACCCAGGATGGGGGCGGGGGGGGCTAGCCAGGTCCATTGCCCGGGGTTGGCCGGCTGGTGCAGCTGGATGGGGCCCTGTAGAAGAAAACAACACACGCAGCCCAAATTGTAATCCGGAGCCAGGTGGCTCAGTTCAAGTAAAAAGAAAGCACAACCAATCAGATGGCACACTTTTGATTCATATGGTGTTGCAGGGGTTTGCCCTGAATGGTACTCTCGATACCCAAGACAGTTACAGGATGGATGGTGTGGTTTCTGGGTTTCCAGCATTCAGCACACACTGCAGAGTGAGGGGAAGTAAGATCGCGATTCCCCACAAGCACCAAGCACATTCATATGTAAAGGAAATTACTATACCAGGCAGGCTGCTCCTGAATCCCGATCGCAAAACACTGCAAAATACCCAGGAGCACACACACAGCAGCTTCAATTCCTGACAGGCTGATCATACTTTAGCAAAATCTTCGGTCTTCTATAGGATTAGCCTGGTTTCCACATTTCTGACTTCCTTCTTCCTTCTCACAAACTCGGATTCAGTCTGATTTAACTGTACTAATGGCCGCAGACCAACTTGGGGGCCTACACACGCGCTTCCTGCGTGAACTACTTGCCATACTAGCAACAGAGCTCCTTCTCCTTTCACAGCCACCTCAAATCTGCCTTGCCAGGAACAGTTCAGGGCATTTCCTTTGGGTTCACACCAGGTCGGTTGGCTGATTCGGCTGTTACTTACAACAGGGCTCCCTCTGCTGGTGCAAAAAGGCGCCAAGGTCCAAACTACATTTCCCAGAGGCACCTGCCATACAGTCCCTTTACAGTAGCTCCAATTGAGAGTCCAAGCTCTGATTCGCTCACCGCAGGCTCCATGTTAAAGGTCTCCCCACACTGATTGGTCCAATTTAGCAGTTCAGGACCAAAATGAAGGGACTAATATGGAACAGTTCATAGCTGCAATAAAGACAGGTTAGACAAACTGCATTTTAACTATCACTCCAAATAATTTCTGGTAAACAGTTACATCTTTCAATTAGGCTCCCTCTGCGCTCTTAGTGACTGCAGAAGCGGAGTGATTAGACAGTAGCCCAGGCGGGATTTGGACATTAAAACACACAGTCCCCCCATACTAACTAATTAAGTCTGCAAGCAGACAGCTCTTAAAGAGACAGTACGTGGAGGCTCTGAAAGCACTCACAGTGCCCACATTTAAAAGGCATTTAGCCGAACGCCACCCAGACTTGGAGCACTCAGACAAGCTCCTGAAAGACTTTTGGGAACCCCATTTGCAGGGGATTACAAGTCACAAAAAGTTATTACCATGATGTAATGCTCACCAGGAAATTGAATCTACTGGCAAAACCCAGACTAAAGCCCATTAGTCCAGTTGCTATTGGCAAATGCTCAGCAATCGTTAGCTAAACAGACAGTATTGTCTCAAGGGTGAGTCACAAGGTAGACCATGTTCTTACGTCCCAGTAGATCTCTCTTCCCATGGTCAGGTGTCCAGAGCATGCCACTGTGTGCCAAGTGCCCCAACCCACCCTCCCACAAGCACCACCACACAGACCCCCCGAGGCAGACTCACATTCACTGGTTGTGCACTAGTTAGGAATAAATTCCTGGCTGTGTGCTGCACCCCCCCCCCAGAAAACTGCCTGCTAGTGCTACTCATGCTCGGCCCCTCTCAGCTTTGATTCCCCAGTGCAGAGTCAGACATGGCCCCATGTTTGCTCCCACTCATGAAGTGCAAGGGTGGTTCCTGTGCAGCCACAGAGGCCTGCTCTGTTTATGGGTCTAAATATATAAGTTGTCGGGAACCATGGGGATACAGTCCATGATCACATCACGTAATGTGTGCTGCGAAGACGTCACTGGGGCAACACATGCTCACCACCAGAGGGGCCCTTCAGAGCTTGGAGCATAAAGCATGGCACTTCAGTAGTGGGAGGTCCGCATTATTGGGAGTAACACGCTTGTGTAGTAGGCCTCTCAGACCTTTTGGGCCTTTGGGGGGGGGGGGAGGAATAACACAGCACAGCAGTTAGTCTGGGAGGCAGTGGATTCAAGTTCTAGAAATGTTAGCTCTTGTAAACATTTATAAGTAGGAGCTAGCCTCAGGGAGGAGAGAGCAGAGGACCTGGGACAGGGGAACCAAGACAGACAAGCCCAGCCGCCCAACAGACATATGTCAATATTGTGGTATTTTCCATTCACAAAATTCATGCTGGGAAGAGTGGATTCATCAGCCACTGCAGTTCTTTTTGTGTGGCTAATGATGTTCTGAATGGCATTGGCTTCTAAGGCTTTTGAAGTATTTTTGCCAGTCTTTTTTTATATTTGTTGTGCCAGCTTGGTCACCATAGATTTGGGGATCCCCGGGCAGGTTGCACTTCCACTTTGATGCCTGATTTAGCACTTTCAAATCAGACCAGCATCTTGGTGGGTACAGGTCAAAAACTGAATGTTTTGTGCTTTCAGTGCTCTCATTACTGGTATATTCTTCCTGTGCTTTGCCATCAACACTGCAGAGCAATCGTTATCAATTTAAATTTTGGCATCCTGATATTTTACCATCTTTTGTTGCCATGTAAGGTGAAACCTCTTCCTTTTTTAGGATACCTAAAAAATCACAGTATTATTGAGTGAGGCCTGGCCTCGGGGCTTGGTTTTGGCCCCAGGGCTTGGTACACCCACTCCAGTTGTAAAGCAAGGTACAGTGGTAGTTGGAGTGCTGTGTGGAGCAGTGTGTGGAGGAAGGCTGAGATATCGCTACCTTTTGTACCTTTAGGGAGATTTTAAATCTATAGATTATTGCACCAGGCATGGCACTTCACGTCATCTACCCTGTCCTAAAGCGCTTGGATGGAGTTGTGCAGTTGGAGTATGACATCCTCCAAAGTGTCTAAGTGGCCGTCCTGCTGGTTGAGTGGATCATTGATGGTGTTTATCTGCTTTTCAACATTGCCAATGTTTGTTCTGAGCACTGTGGTGGTAGATTTAATTTCTTGTCAAAATCCCTGAAGCTCTGAGAGCATTACATCCATGTGGTGTTATAAGGCACATGAGGTTGTGGCTGCGGCCTTGTTGCTGTTATGGCATGTGGATCTCGGAGGTTGGGAGCTCTCATTATCAGATGTCTGAACCCCCACTCAGTTGTTGTAGCTGAATTTAGGAGAAAATAGCTTTTTTGGAGGGTTTATTCAGCAGTCCCCTTCAGATCACCACTGTCGAGCTGCTTGCAGTGGTATGATATCACCGGCAGTCCAACTCATCAGTTTCCAGTGATTTCTGATAAAATCACTGCCAGAGTACTTGCTATTACATTCTTTAACAACCTGAGCACCCTCCGATGCATACCATCTGGTCCTCGTGATTTACCCCTGTATAGATCAATGGTGAGGCCCCACCTGGAATACTGTGTCCTGTTCTGGAGGTCCCCTCTCAGGAAAGACACAGATCAGGTGGAGGTGGTACAGAGAAAGGCAACAAAAATGGTGCCAGGACTGCATCAGAAGCCCCACAAGAAAAGACTCAAGGATTTAAATATGTACTCTTTAGAGGATAGATGGGAAAGGGGAGACATGATAGAAACATTCAGACACCTCAAGGATATTATTAGGGACAGGAGGGTAGCATGTTGCAGAGAAAGAGATGCACAAGGACAAGGGGGCATGATTTGAAGCTGAAAGGGGGAGGCTCAAAGGGGATGTGAGGACGTACTTCTTCACAGAAAGGGTGGTGGACATGGCACTAGGTCAATATAGTAAAAACCACAACAGCACCATACAAAACAGTGACACCAAAACAACGCTTTCAATTACAGTGCCCACCCCAAAACAGCAACTACAACAATAGTGCCAGTGGTAGCAGTCCATAAACACAGCAACCGCTACCATGGCACATCAAAACACACACTAATTTCAGTTTTTGCAGGGGGATGTGCTCCCCACACCCCCATTGCGGGAGGCTTCACCCTCTGAACCCCTACCAAAAATAATAACTGCCTCCGAGAGGCAACTCAGGAAACAAAGAAACCTTGGGGGATTGTTAACGAGGGGAAGAAAAAAAAAACATAAGACAGGAGGGGGGAGGGGGGAGACAAAAACAAGAACAGCAGACATCCCAGGGTCACCAACATGCCACTGTCTTCCCTGCCTGTGACTCTGTTCTTTGTGCCATGGCAGCTGCTCAGCAGAACCTCTCACGTAAAGGTTTCATCTTTTTCTCCTTTTCCCCCACACGGCAATACAGCTACAGGGATAGCGCTTACCTGACCTGCGCTATTCTATTCCTGTAGCTGTAAAAGATTTCGCTATTGTTACAGCATGGTTTTGACATGCGTTATTCTCGCTTCGCTTTTCTCACCTGGTATGGTGGAGGTCTTGAACAAACTCCAATCAGAGGTGGTGGATACCAAAACAGTAACAGGATTCAAGTGTGCTTGGGATAGACACAAGGGAACATTAATAACAGGATTGGGGGGAGGATAAGGCTGAAGATCAAGTAGGGTCTGTGGTAACACAGAAGGTAGGGAATTTTAGGGCAGACTATGTGGGCAAAGGTGTTCTTTACTGCCAACAACTGCTGTGTTTCTACGTTTCACCATCAGATTGCCTAGTTGTAAGGAAACTAAGCTGTCTGACATTTATTGTGCTGCAGCTTGCCTGTGCTGATCCCTTGGATGCCTCATCCAAATGTGGCAAATCTCCTAACCCTCCAGAGTAAATACAGTACTCAGGTGAAATAGATCAAGATTAACAAAAAAATATACCACACAGGGAACTGGGCACTACCATTACAAGCTGCAGATCCCAAACAAGGAAACGGAGCACTCACCACCTGAAAGTAGATTACAGATAATGTAACAGAAGTGCTTGATAGTGTATAGTAAGGTGTTGTTATGCATAGAAATCAGAGCTTTTCAAAATGTTGTTGTACCACAGTTCAAAAGGTCATGGATTGTGATTGTACTACAGCCTAGTACAACATTTGGAAAAGCTCTAGAGGGGCCATGCGCTGCATTCTAATCAAACCGCCAGCCTTTGGCCGCAGCTGCTACCTTGTGCTATGCAAACAGTTAACACCGTTTTCACTACGGTGGCAGCTTTTTCAAAGGTGGCCAATGAGCGCAAGAAGTTCATCAGGGAGTAGTCATACAAGCGCATAGCACAAAAAATGGTAACTGACCCGAGAATAGTTACAGTACCTCATATCTACAGAACTACAAGGTAAGAGTTATGTCTGAAATTTCCTCCGTTCACAGTCTTCTCGCTTAGCGGACATAGAGTCGCCATGTTTATTTTTTTTGAAATCCCTCCCAAATGCAACTGCCGACCAATAGCAACCTGCAGACTAGACGCAGGCAAGTTTGCTCCCTAGCAACCACACAAGTGCTCTGGAAACTGAGCTTTTCAACGTCAGCAAGATACTTCTTTCTCTGCAAAACAAAAAAAAAAACTACATTTCTTTGAGACTATACACTATAAAAAATACTGGATGGGCAACTGTATGCACAACCAGTGTGTTGTGCCACCTCGGGGGGTTCCGATTCCCTAAGACCTCTCGAGCTCCGCTCTCGAGATCACAGGGAACCAGAACCTCTCAGTGGCACAACACACTGGTTGAGCATAGTTGCCCATCCAGTATTCTCTATATCCTTTATTAAGTGTAGAAGATACAGATTATAACAGGCTCCAGTGGAAACAGAAGTCATCTGATGCGTTTCACATTTAAAATGATCTCATTAGAGAAAGCATTTTAATTGTGAAATGCATCAGGTGGCGATTGTTTTCAGTGGAGCCTATTCTAATCTATATCTGCTACACTTAATAAAGGACCAAACACTTCAGCCCACTTGTCTGTGATTTATTTATTTAGAAACATATCGGAATTACAATCCTTTGAGTCAAAGACTCCTTTAAAAAGGCTCCACGTCAGATAAACAGACAGTGCAAAAAATACAGAGGGACTGCAAAACAAGGAGATAGATTTAAACATTAATTTACAGACAGGCATCAAAAAATTGGTTGAGACTATGCAGATTAATCATTGATTTACAGACAGGAATAAAAAAAATTGGTTGAAACTATGCCATAGGAGTGCAACGTTTTAAAGATAGGCAGGATGGAGATCCCTTGTCAAGAAAGCATGGGTTGAAGTCGAGGCTTCAGGAGGATAGTAATCCATTGTCAGGGGTTAAGAAAGCGGGGGAGGGGTAAAGGGTAAGGACATTCATGTTCCAAGAGATGCTTTAAGAAGAAAGGGGGAAAGGGGGAGGGAATACGTATGGGTGGTCTAGTAGCAGTCGCAAGCGCCAGAGGAACAGAGGTGTTCCCTGAGAATGGTTTTGAAGTGGCCTAACCTGTTTTAAGAGAAGATGACACTGGGAATGCATTCATCCAGAGGGGAGCCCTGTAGCAGAAGGATCTGTGACCCAAGGTAGTTCTGCAACAGGGAATCAGGAGGGAGGATTTGGAGGAGCTGTGGGTGGCTTTCACTGACGGAGAGGGTTGCAGAAGGTTGGTAAGGCCAGGGGGGGCCTAGTCCATTGGTGATCTTTTTGGCAAGGAGGCATATTTGGTACCAGAGTCTCCCATTAAAACTGAGCCAGTTGGTGAGACTATTCAGAGAGCAGGTGTATGTCCTCCTATCACTACCCATGACAAGCTGGCAGGCTTTATTTAGGGATACTTTGATTTTGCAAAGGGCAGACTTGTCAGCCGCCCCACAGACCAAGATCCCATAGTCAATCAGAGACAGGATGGATGATGAAACAACTAGGTGGAGGGCCTCTGAGGGGAGACATTGTTTGTACCGGTAGAGTAAACCAATTCTGGCATTGACAGCAGTGCTAAGAAGGTGGATATGCTCATGGTAGTTGAGAGCAGAATCTAGGGTAACACCGAGGTATTTGAAAGTGTCAGCCTGCTCAAGGGGTAACAGTTGGTAATTGAGGATTTGCAGTGGGAAGCCTTTGTGTTTGTTCTGGTTGTGAGCGAACACCATAACTTTGTTTTTTTTGTAGTTTAGTACTAACCGGTGATCAGCAATCCAGGATTCTGCCTCTTTGAAGGATTTCTGGAGGGACAGCTGAAGTGAGTGAGGACCTGGGTGGGTGGAGAAGAGTACCTCATCATCGGCATATAAGAGCAGTTGCCCAGAGCAGGCCTTAGGATGGGTGTTCAGAAGCAGACTAAAAAGTAAGGACCCACAAATGGAACCCTGGGGCACCCCAGATTTGACCAGGAGGCAGGAGGAGAGTGTGTCATTAATTTTGACTTGCTGAGACCTATCGGTTAAGTAGCCAGCAAACCACTTGGTGGTATCCAGGAAGAGGCCTGAGTGGGAGAGGGCAGATAGGAGGAGGGAGTGGTTTACAGTGTCAAAGGGTTTTGACAGGTCCATATAGACTGACCCAGCCAGATACCCTCCATCGAGGGCAGCGTGAATAGCGCTGGTGAATTCTAGGAGAGCAGTGGTGGTGCTGTGTCCTTTATGAAATCTGTATTGTTCCTGGCAGAGAAGGTCATATTTAATGAGGTGGTCATTGAGTTGATCTGAGATGATTTTTCCAGAGCCTTTGAGAGGGGGGAAGAATGGAGATGGAGCAGTAGTTCCCTGGGGTGGTGAGGTCGCCACTTTTGTGGATAGGGGTAATGACAGTGACTTTCCATTTGGAGGGGAATTTACATAGGTAGAGGGAATGATTAAGGATGTTAGTTAGGGGGGAAAGGACTTCATCCAGTGCCATGTGGAGGAGTCTAAGGTCCAGAGTATCACTACTGTATCGAGACTTACCTAAGGCTTTTAAGAGGTAGGGTTTTGCCTCACACGGGTGAGGGTTTTGAGATGAAAGGGGAGGGGAGAGGGCAGGGGTGAGGGGTATGGGGATCAAAGAAACTAGGAGGGAGCACATTACTGAGGTCAGAGACGGAGGAGTTGAGGGTGTCTGCAATAAGTTGGGGGTCAATGGAAATACTGCCGTCGATATTTAGCTGGGGGGGGCAGACACAGTTTTCCTATTGAGCTCCTTCAGGTTATCCCAAACTTTATGGCCTGAGCCCCAGGAGGAGGTGAGGGATGCCCTGTAGTGATCAGCTTTGACCTTACATATGTCCCAGGTACATTTATTCCTCACAGTCCTATAGCACTGTCTGTCTGTTAATTTGCCAGATTCAAGGGGTAGGTGCCAGGGGGTGTCTCTGTGGTGCATTTGGTCTAGGAGTGCCTGAGAGATCCAGGGAGTGTTTGGGCCCTTTACAACACATTTAATGAAGGGGGCAAATATATCACAGGCAGAGATAAATGTGCAAATAAAGTAGTTGAGAGCTGCATCTGTGTTGTGGGCGTGGTCAAGAGCAGACCAGTCCCAGTAGGCAAGGTAGTTTTTGAGTTTCCCCAGCTTACCCAGTTTGAGCTGGTGCTGGTAAACAATTTTTGGAGCAGGTTCTTTTTATCTTAGAAGACCAGGTGCATAGCACTGGTGAGTGGTCACTCAGGGCATTGAGGAACACTGAGATACCAGAGATTTCATTAGGATGATTAGTTAGCATGAGGTCAATTATGGTGGAGGATCCATTTTGGGGGTTTAAACGATTAGGGGAGGTAATGACTTGGGAAATATCCGTAACGGTTATTGCATCCTTGTAAGTGGCAGCAGTGTTAGATAGCCAGTTAATATTGTAGTCCCCTAGGGCAATGATCTCCGAGCTGGGGGGCAGGAGGGAGAGGTAGTTCAGTACAGACAGAAATGCTGTTTTTTGTTTCCGAGAGGGAAATATAGATGGAGGTAATAAGGAGGGGAGCCCGGGACATGCCAGTAGAGATTTTCAGGGAAAGTGCCTGGGCACCATGCTCCAACTGGTGGGGGAAGGAGTGCATGACCATGTAAGGAGTCACGGATAAATATATAGCACAACCACCTCCACATTTCCCAACTCTGTCCTCATGGAAGATAGAGTACCCAATAATTGATACTGCCGCGTCAGGTGTATCCTTTGAAAGCCTGGTTTCTACTATGGATAAAATATCAGGCTGGTGCTGGACCAGCCATCCCTGGAGAATATAAAATGTTTCCTGTAGGCTACAGATATTGATGGATGCAATATGGAGCCCATTAGCAGCAAAACAGTGTGGTCTGTGAGCAAGAGGGGGCCCTGTACATTCCCTGACATAAGTAGCAGGAGTAGAAAGGTCCTAAGAATGGCATACTTAAGTTGCTTGTGAAGGCCGGCACCTGGGCAAGGGAGATGGGTTGGCTTGCTGCAAGCAACCAGGATGGGAAGGGCATGAAGGTGATGGATGGCAAGGAAAAGGGGTGGGTGGGGGGTAGGACAGGAGAGGGTGTGGCTAGGAGGAGGCAGGGGTGGGTGGAGGGCAGAGGAGAGGCATCCCGTGGAAACAGTGTGGATGTAAGGGGGAGCGGCTATGGTGGGAATGTAGGGTGTGCACTTAAGGGTGGTGGGGTCCGGGATGGGGTGATTAAGGTGAGGAGAATCATACAGAAAGGGGCGAGGAAGGATGGGGGGTCTAAATAGGGAGTGGCCATAGTCAACAAATATGGGGGGGCTAGCGGACAACAAACCACATGAGGGTGGGGGACAGGCTATGGAGGGCACAGGGATAAATGAAACTAAGAGATACCTGACAACAGGGCAGCCCACCTGGCACAGCGGTAGCATCACGGACTATGGTGCTGAAGGTATAGGTTCAAGTCTGGAGAGGGGAGACTTGGTAATCAATCAGAGAGGTGAGGAAAGAGGCTTGAGTGAGGGGGTGAGGAGCAGGCCTAGAGTGGTCATGGAAGAGAGGAAAAGTGGTGCTAGAGGAGGTACAGCACTGACTCCTAGTGGTCAGAAATGATAATCAGCTAAGGGGAAAAGAGGCACTTGGAGAAAAAAGGGAAGGGTCATGTGACCCACTGGGTCCTATAAGATTTACTTTGAGTTGGTGAGTGCTGTTTCCTGATACTCAGATGAAATTGTCATTTAACTTTTTTGCTGCTGTAACATCATCTGATATTGTTCCCTTCCTAGATTCAGTGCTTAGCAGGCCCACTCTTTCCATAACTGTCCTCTTTCCACTGGCATATCTTTATTTATTTATTCATTTATTTAACAAATCGGAAAGACCTTTGAACCAAGGACTCTTTTACAGAGGTTCCACGTCAAGTCACAAGAATAGCAAATTACAATGGTTTCAGTAAGTAGTACAACATGAGGAAAGTAATTACATATGTAACCCCTAGATGGCGCTATCCCATGGGGCTACTACCCCTGCCTGATTTGCCACTAACAGGTTGAGGGGCCTGGATCCAATGGCGGGTGCCTCCACCCAGAGGTCAGGGTTTGCAATAGTTAAACTAACTTGGTCACAGCCCTCTGGGACACTGCAACCCCCCTTTCTTCCCACTAGTGGCCCACACAATATATCAGAATTACCTTCACAGTATACACTTACCCCCAGGTCTGGTTCCGCACTGGGACCTCCTGTGAAATGAGATACGGTGCAACAATCACAGTACAGTACTTTAACATAGACAAATACCTCAGGCAGTATAACTTTGCTGAAACAAGCAGCTCTGATTTATTCAGGGGATATAACAAGGACAGGGAAATCAGGTTAATTAGCTTATCATCAATAATCTACTCCATGGCTCTGTGCACAGGCCTATCCCTATCAGTTACTGTCCCTGGGTACCCAAGCCCTAGTGGCTAGTCCAAACCGTGGCAGCTGGTAGGGGCCCTTTCACACGAGAAAAGGAGAATTAAACAGTCAGCAGTACAGTAATTCCATTTGGATTTAATGTGGCAATTCAACAGGGGCGACCCTGAATTAGTACTCACGACCTCCAAATAAGATAGGTCCTTCAATGTCAGCAGGGCTCACTTGAGGTACACAAACCTCTTCACATTTATATAAAAGAAAGCACTATACCAGGCAGGCTGCATCTGTATCCCGATCGCAATTACTGCACAATACCGGGAGGAACACAGCAGATTCAGTTCCTGACAGACCGAGTGCAATTTTCAGCAATTCCTCCAGTCTTCTACAGGGTGAGCCTGGTTTCTACTCTTCAGAGATCCTTTGATTCTCTTCACAGGACAGTTCAGTCCTAACAAGCCGCAGACTCAGAACTCTGGGCCTTACACACGTTTTTGACTAAAACTGCACACTGAAAAGCACAGGGCTCCTTCCTTCTTCACTGCCAAAGCTCAACTGAAACTCCAACCGACAAAACCGGGCACTTCCTTTGAGTTCCTCCCAGTTCTTGACTGGATTGGCTGTCACTCACAATAGACTGCTGCTGTTGGTCCAAAAGGCACTGAAGTCTAAACTACATCTCCCAGAGTCACTGCCCATACAATCCTCTTGTGGCTGGCTCAGATTATGAGTCCAAGTTCTGATTCGTCCAAGGCACCATTTTAGAGCTAGCTTACCCACACTGATTGGTCCAGTTCAGCAGTTCAAAACTAGAATGGGAACTAGCAGACACAGTTCTGACTGCAAAGCAGGTTAGACAAACTGTAATTTCATTATTACTCTAAATAATTTCTGGCAAACAGTTACATCTTTCAGATAGGTTCCCTTTGCACTCCTAGTGACTGCAAAATGAAGTGAATTGGCAGCAGCTTGAGTGGTACTCAGAAGAACACACAGTCCCCCATACAAACTAATTATGTCTGCAAGCAGACAGCTCTTAAAGACAGTACCAGAGGTTCTAAAACACTCACTGATAATAAGGCTTAATGCCAAACACCATTCAGGCTTGGAGCATTCAAGCAAGCTCCTGGAAGTCTTTTGGGAACCCCCATTTGCAGAGTTACACCCTTCCTGGCCTGGGAAAGCTTGGCGTCCGCGTCAAGCAAGTACCATAAGTTTCAACTGCAACCATATACATTTGCATTAGGCTCGCACATGTAATCATCAGTCAATATATCATTTTACCAAGAACACATTTCTGAAACATTGCAATCGTCACTCTTTACACAGTATTACATACACATTGTACCATAACTCAAGTTATTACCTCTTGTACATGAAACCTGAAGAGGGCCTTCCTATCAGTTACCTTGGGGCTGGATGGGGCAAGGGCACCATATGAAGGCAACACAAGTAACTTGGAGTTAGCACTGATGCTCAGTTTGGGCAATGAGCTCGGGGACACATACACTCCTTTATGGACAACATTGAGAGGCAAGTCCACAGGCCTCCCAAGTGAATCATAACTGAGGTGCACCACAGGCTTTACAGCTCGACCAGTCTTTCTAGGGAACTGTTATAGTCTCTGCACTCTGAGCCTCATTTTCAGCATTGTCCTCACTTGTCGGGAGTCTCCATGGGGGTAGAGAGGCTAGAACTTGGGGCACTTTCAGCTCCAGGAGTTACAGTTCTGAGTCCACAACATTTGGCTCGCATGGAGAGCTTTCGACACTGGCAGTGGACTGTCAGGGCACCAAAATACTCTTCTTGTTCGGTGTATCACCAGTCTGCCCTAATCTATCATTTTCCCCCCTGAAAGCTCAAACAGTTCAACCATGCACAATGATTCCATTTCATCTGATCTGATGCTTGCACTTCACTTTCTGGGAGCATTGGCTCCAGGGATGAAGCTGAGGGTTAGACAGTCCAGAAGGCCCAGCTTCATCTCCAGTATTGACTAGGGATTGCCCTGAAACAATTGACTCAGTTCGTAGAAGGATAGTATTCAAAGTCACTCTCACTTTCTTCCGATATGGACTGACAGTCATACTCAACTGGGACTTGTGGAGGGGAACACTTTAACTTTGCTTCTGTAGGTGCAGACTTTCTTGATCTTTCTTAGCAGCAGCTCTAGTCACTGGTCCAGAGGGGCATCTTCTAGGGCTCAGACTCAATTAAGATTTGTCCAATGGGCAGTAAATGATTTCTATGCATTGTTTTTACATCTTTTGAATTATTCTCAGGCCTTACTTTGTACACTGGCAGATCATCTAGTTTGCCACTACAATGTGAGGAGATGGTGCCATCTGTCAGCAATCTTGTGCTTTCCATGCAGTCCCATATTTCTTAGCAATACCTGATCTCCCTCCTGGAGTTCCTGTGCTTTCACCTTTTATCATACCTTTCTTTGTTGGCAGATTTCTTTTGGCAGCCATGGTTTGAGCCAGTTGGTACGCATGAGTTAGCTGGGCCTTAACTTTTGCACATACTGTAAATGGTTGTCAGCTTGAACCCCATCAGGAGAGACCCCAAAACACACAGCTACTGGTAGTCAGGCTTCTCTTCCAAACATCAGGCGTTGGGGAGAATCCAGTGGCATCACTTTGGTGCAGTTATAAGCATGTACCAGGGTGCTAATTTGTTGGCTCCATCTAGGCTTGTCCTTTGGGTGCAGGTGCCTAGCATATCTAGCAAAGTGGGTTGAAGCGTTCAGGCTGTGGGGTCCCCCTGGGGTGGTAAGGAGTGGTTCTGGACTTTCACTCCCCAGAGAAGCATCTCTTTGATCAGACGACTCTCAAAGTCTCTCCCTTGATCAGAATGGATTCTTTGTGGGCCCCATAGTGAACAAAAACGTTTTCTACAAGTGCACTTTGGCCACAGGGATGCTTTCTGGTCTTGGTGGGAAAGCTTGGGCATATCTCGTAAATGGTCAGTGACCACCAGCACATTACTGATATTTCTTTGATCTGACTCCAAACTCAGAAAATCAATACAGACCAGCTCCATGGGTGCACTGGTGGTGATGTTAACAAGGGGCAGCCCTCTGGGCAAAGCTTTCCTCTGTAAGCAGCGACTACAAGTTCGAATGTGTTGTCTAAATCAGCCCCATCTTAGGCCAATAGAATCTGGATCTCACCAAGTCAAGTGTTCTGTCTATACCAAGGTGCCCGTGTGGTTGTGCAAGGACCTCAGTACTGAGTCTCGAAAGGCAGTGGGCAGCACTAGTTGTTGTTTGTCTACTTGTCCCCTCTGTCTACTGTTTCTCTGTATAACAGTTTATTGATCAGTTTCAACTTAGGACCTTCTTTTTATAACAGTGCAGTTCTCAAATCAGTGGAGCGTAATTTGACACATCTTTCCTGCATAGAGGGCTTCTAAAGCTGCTTTGATTATGGGATCATGAGGATTGAGCCCGAATACTGTCATTGTCCAGCTGAGGCAGTGCACCAATGTCTATTGCAGAAAAGTGGCAATAAGCAGCAGGTATGCAATTCTCAGAGGCTCCCAAGCAATCCACCATGCAGTCCACTGCGTCCGTGGACATTTGTTCCTCCTGTCAAACTTCCGGCCAGGTGCCGAATGTCAGGTTCTGCCAATCGGACCCAATCATTCTGGGGAACAGGCCTCCGGGAGAGCATCAGCATCTATGTGTTTCAGACCTGCTCGTTATTCGAGAGCATAGTCATATGTAGATAATGCAAGCCACCTATGGCCAGTGGCATCCAACTTAGCTGAGGTCTGCACATAGGTCAAAGGATTATTGTCAGTTTTACTAGTATTTTACCCACATACAAGTACTCATGGAATTGGTCAACAATAGCCACTTCAAAGCTAGGAACTCTAACTTATGTACAGGATAGTTCTTTTCGGATGGGGTCAGGCTTCTACTGGCAAGGCCACTGGTCTCAGGCCATTCTCGTGCTCTTGGTACAACTCAGCCCCAACCTTGCAAGCTAGCATCAGTGTGCAGGACGTAAGGTTTTCTTGGATCGGCATAGGCCAGCACTGGAGCATGGGTAGTTGATATATGATCTCATGAAAAGCAGTCTCATAATCAGGAGTCCAGCGGCCCCAAATACTTCACTCGATGAAAATACACTCTTTCAGTCTTGAGGGACGCTGACTTTTGGTATTTTTTGTGGGTTGGGGATACCCTTGAGTAAGGTTAAGTAAAGGCGGATCACTCTTGAATAGTCCTTGATGAAGCGCCGATAATAACCACAGAATCCCAGGAATCTTTGCAGTTCTTTTTAGATTTTGGGCTGTGGCCAGGTGGTCAAGGCCTCAACTTTACTTGGCTGGTCTCTATTCCCTGGTGGATACTATGTGTCCACATACTTACTGATGTTTGAAAGAATTGACACTTATCAATGGACAGTTTAGCCAAAGTCCTCCAGTCGTCCAATACCTTAAATAATCTGCCTCATGTTCCTCCAGAGAGCTGCCAAACACAATAACATCATCTAGGTATACCAGGCACTCTAAGTAAGTTCATGTCCCCCACTGCACGCTCCATCAATCGTTGAAAAGTGGCTGGGGCACCTGAATCCCTTGAGGCATCCTCATGAATTCACAGAAGCCAAGCGGACAGATAAAGGCCGTCTTCTCATGGTCCTCTGGGCCATCGGGATCTGGTAGTACCCACTGCGGAGATCCAGCACAGAGAACCACTTGTCTTCGCTTAGGCAGTCCAAAGCATCCTGAATGAGGGGCATTGTGTACTGATCAGGATAGTCCGCGGTTTAAGGTGCGATAATCACACACATCCTACTGTTCCATTCTTTTCCTCACTACCACAATGGGGAAGCATAAGGCTTCTGGATTCTTGTATTACACCAGCAGCTAACATCTCTTGCAGATGCCGTCTCACATCATCTATGTCAGCAGGTGCCAGGCGTCGAGGACCTCTCACGAAATGGTCTTTCGTCATGCAGCCGGATATTGTGCTCAGCTCCTTGCACGTCCACATCCCATTCCCTAAAGAAACACCTGGTCTCTCTGGGAAAGCTCACTGATCCTCACTTTCCATTCTCAGCTGGCAGCGAGGCCGAAATCAAACAAGTCAGGCGTTACTCTGTCATTCTTTTCCTGAACTCTTGCTGCTGGGTAGCACTGCAGTGTCTGCACAATGCACATTAGCCAGGATGCAACCTCTGTTTACTCGAATGTCTCTTTCAGACACATTATGAACTTGGACCATTACCTTCTGGCATAAGCATGGGCTCTAGCGGGCAAAATACTAGGCTTGACCAGCAGTCCCTCTGGCAATTTTCCATACGCCTGGTGCATCCAACATTAATATTTTATTCTTAACATCCTTTCTGATACGGACCTCTCCTGTAAGGTACACTGGGCATTTGGCGCCAGGATCAGAGACTCAGGATCCTTCTTCCATACAATTCCGACGGTTCCTCTGGTTCTGTTTTTCAGCATCTCTCTGTGCCTCATAGGCCTTCTTAATTAAAGCCAGAACTCTTAAAGCTCTACTAGTCTTTGACCCTGTTTTCATAACACAACTGTGCCAGCCTTCCAACATATGAGCATTTGTTCCAATCAACAAAGGGACACCATCATACAGTCCAGTGGGGGACACACTAAGGCTAGGGTCTCTACTTGTTCGCCACTCCAGCCACGGAGGTGGGGAAAGACAGCCAAATCTGATATACCCGGAATAGGGTAGGCCTTCTCACTTAACCCCATACATGCAGTTCTTCTAATGGTTGTAAGGGCACGCTTGACAAATGCTTCTGATACCAATCCTGGAACATAATTGTCACTTGGGAGCCACTGTCTAATACAGCTCTTGTAGACACTCCATTCACCTTTACAGTGGTCTCCATGGAGGGACCCACTATTCTGGACCAGTCTGGAGAGGCGGTAGTGGGGCCTGGGCAACTGACCTTCCACAAAGGACGTGAATTAGCATTTTGGTGCCCTCACTGGGATCATGTCGTCGGCACCTCTTAACCACTGATTTTCCAAGCTCCTTGTAGCCTATATGCAACTTTGTCAGTGTCTTTTGGGACTGGCATTCCCTTTCATGTGCCCATCTTTCCCACAATTATAGCAAAACATACTTTCTGGAGTTTGAGCTGGCCGAGGCGCCACACTGGGAGCCAGAGCGTGTATTATTAACTGGAAACCTGGGTGCCATCTCTGTCTGGGCGTGATAAGCATTTGGAGACATCTCGTCAGTTTCTCCACTTCCGTGGTCAAGGAATTGAGTTTGGAGCTGTTATCAGCAGGAGATACATGGTGGGTACCCCACCCCCATAGCTAGATGCAGTCGGATATAGGTCAGGGCATCCTTGCAGGCGTGGCCTTCATAAAGGGACTGTTTTTGAATTCCCGGATCTCTCTCAACAGTTCGCCCCATTGTGGCATATCTTTTTCCTTGTCAGAGCACTCATTGACTGTCAACCTCTGCCCCTGAACTTCACTTGATGGGTCGCCCTCAGTCACTCGGGTCGTAGCCAAAGCTGTTGGTGCAGGTACCTCCCGAGGTCGCCTTTTCTCAACTCCTCAAATTTCTCTCATTAACTCATCATAGGAGGGTGGGGATTCCAGTCAATTTGCCAGGCGTAACTGAAGCAACAGCAGTTCTGAGAAGGGGGCAGACTTAAGGATTCTGTCCAGTCTGGTTCGGTCCAGTTCAATCGCTGGCAAACTACCCTTTCTGAGGCATTCTTGCAACAATTTTCCAGCCGAGAGACATACACAGACAACAACTCCCTTGGTACTGTTGTGCATTTCTACTCTCCACCATAGGTCCTCATCAGAATCTGGGCTCCCATACACATTCTCCAAGGCCTCAAGATAGGCCTGTGCAGTCGCTTCAGGGTTACTGGCCCGTTTAGCACGGATGGTAGCCAGGGCAGGACCTCGGAGGCTCTCACTAACCCTCTTTCGCTTCTCGGCTTCCGAGCATTGCCATTCTAGCACTTGGGGGCAACATAGTCTATCCAGGTCTCCCAGTCATCCTCCCCTTTGGGGGTGGGGAGGGTGCCAGAGAAGATCCTCAACCTTCGGTAAGAGTCGTGAATAATGGCAGGTGCAGAAATAGGAGTCTGCATTGGTTCAGCCACCACGGGCACTGGAGCAGGAGAGGGTGTTGGGGAGGAACACCCCAGGTGGCAAGAATAGTTTCTTCAAGTCCTCACAGTTTTCCTCTCCCAGCAACCATTCAGCAAATTTCTCCTCAAAAGTTTCAGATAGTGGTGGGGCTGATTCCCCGGATCTTTACTGTCCTTAGTTATCACTCTCCAAGCAGTGAGGGCTCCTCTGGGGTAATGGTCTGTGGCACTTTGGAGCTATCTATGGATCCTTAAACTCTACTAGGGCCAGGAAAGTGTGGGTGAGCAGATTAGCATGCCGACCCACCACCACAGGGTTTTGTAAACCTTCCACCTTGGAAAGTACTCCCTGCACAGTGTCCGTATTGATACCCAGGGGATGTCCAGGATAAGCATAGCATTTGGGGGTCGATCTCCTCCCAGTACACTCACTCCACCAGCCGGTGCACAGCCACTTCTGTCGAGGTACCCATTTTTTCTTAACAGTGGTTCTAAATATGGCCACTAGAGGACACACAATCCCAGCGGTGAGCCTCCAAGATGTAACCCTAGATGGCGCTATCCCATGGGGCTACTACCCTGCCTGATTTGCCACTAACAGGTTGAGGGGCCTGGATCCAATGGCGGTGCCTCCACCCAGAGGTCAGGGTTTGCAGTAGTTAAACTAACTTGGTCACAGCCTCTGGGACACTGCAACCCTCTTTCTTCCACTAGTGGCCCACAATATATCAGAATTACCTTCACAGTATACACTTACCCCCAGGTCTGGTTCCGCACTGGGACCTCCTGTGAAATGAGATACGGTGCAACAATCACAGTACAGTACTTTAACATAGACAAATACCTCAGGCAGTATAACTTTGCTGAAACAAGCAGCTCTGATTTATTCAGGGATATAACAAGGACAGGGGAAATCAGGTTAATTAGCTTATCACTCTAATAATTCATTTATGGCTCTGTGCACAGGCCTATCCCTATCAGTTACTGTCCTGGGTACCCAAGCCCTAGTGGCTAGTCCAAACCATGGCAGCTGGTAGGGCCCTTTCACAGAGAAAAGGAGAATTAAACAGTCAGCAGTACAGTAATTCCATTTGGATTTAATGTGGCAATTCAACAGGAGCGACCCTGAATTAGTACTCACGACCTCCAAATAAGATAGGATCCTTCAATGTCAGCAGGGCTCACTTGAGGTACACAAACCTCTTCACACATTTATATAAAGAAAGCACTATACCAGGCAGGCTGCATCTGTATCCCGATCGCAATTACTGCACAATACCTGGGAGAACACACAGCAGATTCAGTTCCTGACAGACCGAGTGCAATTTTCAGCAATTCTCCAGTCTTCTACAGGGTGAGCCTGGTTTCTACTCTTCAGATATCCTTTGATTCTCTTCTACAGGACGGATTCAGTCCTAACAAGCTGCAGACCGAACTCTGGGCCTTACACACGTTTTTGACTAAACTGCACACTGAAAAAGCACAGGGCTCCTTCCTTCTTCACTGCCAAAGCTCAACTGAAACTCCAACTGAGAAAACTGGCACTTCCTTTGAGTTCCTCCCAGTTCTTGACTGATTGGCTGTCACCACAATAGACTGCTGCTGTTGGTCCAAAAGGCACTGAAGTCTAAACTACATCTCCCAGAGTCACTGCCCATACAATCCTCTTGTGGCTGGCTCAGATTATGAGTCCAAGTTCTGATTCGTCCAAGGCACCATTTTAGAGCTAGCTTACCCCACACTGATTGGTCCAGTTCAACAGTTCAAAACTAGAATGGGAACTAGCAGACACAGTTCTGACTGCAAAGAAAGCAGGTTAGACAAACTGTAATTTCATTATTACTCTAAATAATTTCTGGCAAACAGTTACATCTTTCAGATAGGTTCCTTTGCACTCCTAGTGACTGCAAAATGAAGTGAATTGGCAGCAGCCTCGAGTGGTACTCAGAGAAGCACACAGTCCCCCCCATACAACTAATTATGTCTGCAAGCAGACAGCTCTTAAAGAGACAGTACCAGAGGCTCTAAAAACACTCACTGATAAATGGCTTAAATGCCAAACACCATTCAGGCTTGGAGCATTCAAGCAAGCTTCCTGAAGTTTTTGGGAACCCCCATTTGCAGGGGGTTGTACATAACAAAAGAACAATATGGCAAGATAAATATTGTATCAAGTGCAGCCAGTGGCCTTGTCTGAAGAGAGGTGGAAAGGGGCTTACAAGGAGAGAAAGTACAGAGGATGAATTGGGGTGGAAAGAGCAAAAAGAGCAAGGAGGGAGATTCCACAATGAAGCTTGAGCAGGAAAGACCCATGGGGTGGGGGTAGAGGGAGAGAACAAGGTGAGGAAACAGAGGAGAGAGGGGGAAGTGGGAGTGGAGGGGTAAAGGAAGGGGGATGAGGTAGGATGAAAAGAGGGCAGGAATGGGAAAGGGATAAGGGAGGAAGTGCTGTGAGTGGAATAGCACAGCAGCAGCATAGGGCTATACAGGGGCAAATGGTAAAAGAGGGATGTCCTAGTGCATTTAGCTGTCAGGCAGAGATTAGGTATAGCAGTCACACGATGCTCTGTAAACTAGGAATTGATGCAGCATATCTAAAGTAATTATTAATATTATTATTAACATTATGATGTTTAATGTCTCATCATGCCTTTCTCAGATTTATTTTCTTGCTAGCCTGATCCTTTTTATACATTTTTTATATTTGTCAATATTTAAGATTACACTTCTTTAATCTTCAATCATCTAGCTTTCCAAACAAAGCAAGCTGTTCCCAGTTTAGAGTATTGTTGGGGTCCATATGACCAGAAAGCATTAACAATCTGTGCCCTGCTGCACTGAGCATCATAAAGGCAGAGCCAAATGTCCTGCTCCCCAGTTTTTATCTATTTATTTATTTAGTTTTTGTTGACTGGGTAAGTGCACTAGACAAATCCTGCCTATTTTCAGGCACGACCCAGGGAAGGGGGATACAGATGAATGCCAACTGACCTTGAACCAGAATAAGCTTGTCAGTGGTATTGTTAGTCATTTTCCATTACTTATTTCGCCATCTATACCTTAAATGCCTTTATTTTTGCTGTCACCATTTTTCCAGTGGTCCTGCCCATCCAGGCAGGACTCTTCCTATTTCTGGTGGGTGTATGGTGTTCCACTGCATTTATTACTATCCCCTTGAAGAAACTCCACATCTCTTTCAACTCCTTCTCTATTTCCATTTTATCAAGTTTCATCTCAGCAGATCTCAGTTTATCAAAGTCTGCCACCCTTGAAGTCCAGAGTTTTCATTTTTAGCTGCCACACTTGCCTTTTATGGCTGCTTGGCCCCATATGCTCACCCACCCCTCCAGAAGAAACCTGACTGCCCTATTGCTCAGAACTACTACAGATCCAATACATTTACTCCTCCAGTGCCTTCTTTCACATATTGACAAATTCTTAACATGCGATGGTCATCTGCAGTACCCCTTGCATCTATTGTACTTTTCAGCCTGTGGAGCAGTATTTTAACTGGGGACCTGTCCCACTCTAGTAAATGATGCTAGACAGGCTAATCACAACTCTTTTAACTTTATATGTACAGTTTGTATGTTTATATGTTACAGTATATTTTTGCAATGTGGGCTATACTTATAGTGTGATAAGGCATCCGCTGGGATTAGTGCGGCTGACACAGGATGCACTGAAGTCACAACTTGTGTGGATGGGGATGTTCTTACTCTGTGACTACTGTTTTCCTTCATCGTTTATAGAGCACTTTCACTATGTGTACTATTTGTTACATCACACAGAAACATAGAATTTGCTGGCAGATAAGGACCCTTGGCCCACATAGTCTGCTCATTTTCCCTACCTACAGTATCACCACAGATACTGCTTGATCTCTGCCCCATTTTCATTTCCCTTCCCTAAGATTTCCTTATGCCTGTCACCTGCATTCTTGAACCCCACCACTGTTGTCACCCAAACCACCTCTTCTGGAAAGTTGTTCCAGGAACATAAGCTGACACTGCAGTGGCATTTTGAAAACAGTACATTACAGTGGCAAGTCACTGTTGCCGCTGTACTGTACCTGTGGGACCTTTGACACTGCTTTCTCCGGTTTTGCTGCCTTTTCCTGAATCAACTCTGACTCGGAGTTGATCATCCTAATTTATGGGAGGAATGGGGGCAAGCTCCTTGCATGGGGGGTTCAGGGGTGAAGCCGCCCATAAAAAACAGACAGTTTTCCAATGGATGTAAGCCAACCACAACTTGCGGTCAACATAAATCCATCGCTGTACTATCGCATTGAAATAAAGTTGTCACTGAGGTGTCATAGATCCTTCCTGGAATCCACCACTCTTTCTGTGAAGAAGTTCTTCCTCACATTTCACCTGAATTTACCCCCCTCCAGCTTCATTGGGTGTCCCCTTGTTCTTGAGCACCTTTTTTCCAAAAAATACTTCCTTCCTCTACCTTGTTTACCCTCCATGAGGTAATTAAAGGTTCCCCTCTCCCTCCTGTCTCCCAGGGTATATAGATTTAGGGGTATCATGTTAAAATGGCAATTTTACAAGGGCAATCCATGAAGAGGGTGAGACAACCACAGTGCCAACACTTTTGGGTGACTAGTGGTTCTCCCCATCTCTGACGTATGCCCCCCTTCCCGGAGTTAGTTAATAAATAAAGGAGGCATGGGGGGGTGAAGCACCCAGAAGGGGGGGTGTTGGGGGCTTAGCCCCCTGCAAAAAACAGTCTTTGTTGTAATCCATCGTGCTGCGAGAGTTGTGCTCTCGTCACAGGTCATCCTTGTAAAATTGCCGTTTTGACATGGAACCATATTTAGGTCCTTTAGTCTCTCCTCATAGGGCTTCTGATACAGACCCGGCACCATTTTAGTTGTCCTCCTCTGGACCGCCTCCACTCTGTCTATGTCCTTCTGGAGATGTGGTCTCTGGTACTGGACACAGTACTCTAGGTAGGGACTTACCAGCGATCTCTATAGAGGCATCATCACCTCCCTCTTTCTGCTGGTGATACCCTTCCCTATGCACACCAGCATCCCACTAGCCCTCCCAGCTTGCCTGGTTATTTTTTGCTGTAAATTCTCAGAATTTTTTTGTCTTAGGCCTGGACTTGTGAATAGGTAATTCATTGCACTCTCTGCCCCCGTTGAGCTTCTTCACTGAGGCTAGAAAGACAGACACACACACACACAGACACACACACACACAACAAACATGCATACATACATATTTCCCTGCAGGACTTACCTATCATTTATGTTATATAACATATAGAGATGGTCAGTTTTTTTAACTTTAGATTGCAGCTGCATTCACTTTCAGTCTTTTCACTTTAAGGGTTTTGTCTGAGTGTTTTTCATGGTGTAGTGGTAGTTTTGGTGTTCCACTGTTTATTCCAGCTTCTTTAAGCTTTTCCCATTGGCAGCCTCAGTTATTCTGGATGTTTTTGTCCAAGTCTCACTTTTGCATCATCAGCTTTAATTGTCTCCCCTCATACATTAAGATTAAAGCTACAACACAAGTTTAAAGGGCTGAACATTGTAACCTGGAATGTTTTAATTAATGTAAGGCAGAAAATTAGTGCTGAAGTTAGAAAAAAGTTCAGTTCTTCATTTAAGTCTAATAGTAGCATCAGTATTAACCAAATATCCCTCAACTGCAGATTTCAATGCTAAATAACATGGAAATATACATGGATACAACTGATATAACCCACAGGAAAGATACTGATTCATGTATCAACACTAATGGAAAATTACTAATTGAACTTACAGAAGAAAATGATTTAACCATATTAAATGGGAGACTGAAAGGAGAAGAAAATTGGAATATCACTTACTTTGGCCCAAATGACAATTAATTACATATAACAGGCTAATTACCCTGTACGTACGTGTTTGTTGCATAGAAACATAGAAGTTGATGGCAGATAAGGACCGTAAGACCCATCAAGTCTGCCCATTTCTTTTTCTACCTTATGAATGAGCTATTGGCCTTTGCTCTGTTAATGGCCTATCTAGTTATACTCATCTGTATTGCTCCCTTATGCCTATCCCATGCCTGTTTGAAGCCCTGCACTGTATTCATATCCACCACTTCCTGAGGTAGGCCGTTCCATGCATCCACCGCCCTTTCTGTGAAAAAGAACTTCCTCACATTACACCTTAATTGGCCTCCCTCTAATCTCATGCTGTGTCTTCTTGTCCTGCTGTTTTTCTTATATTGAAACATGTTAGACTCTTTCACCTTTTTAATGCTCTTAAGATGTTTGCATGTTTCAATCATATCCTCTCTCCCTCATTTGCTCTAGGGTATACATATTGAGCTCAGTTAATCTGTCCTCATATGTTTTCTGATGCAGTCCCTGCACCATTTTGGTTGCCCTTCTCTGACTGCCTCAATTTGGTTAACGTCCTTGTGAAGGTGTGGCCTCCAGTACTGCACGCAATACTCCAGATGGGGCCTAACCAGTGTCTTGTAAAGAGGGATTATTACCTCCCTCTTCTGACTTGTGATACTCCTACTAATACACCCCAACATCCCTTTAGCCTTACCTATTGCTTCAGTGGTCTGCTGGGATGATTTCAGGTCATCGGTGGTGATGATGACACCCACGTCTCTTTCTTCCTTTGTGACTGCCAGCAACTCCCCTCCCAACCTATAGGTGGCTTCAGAGTTTCTCTTCTCTATGTGCATGATCTTGCACTTCTTTGTGATAAATCCCAGTTGCCACTTTTCCGACCATTTTGCTAGTTTATCCAGATCTCTTCTCATTCTGCCCACCCCATCTGGATCATTTACTCTGTTGCAGATCTTGGTGTCATCTGCAAACAGACAAGCCGAACCCTCTAGTCCATCTGCAATGTCACTGATGAAGATATTGAAGAGGATTGGCCCCAGGACTGGTCCCTGAGGTACCCCACTTGTGACTTGCATCTCTTTTGGCTGTATACTGTTTACCACCACTCTCTGTTTTCTGCCTGTCAACCACTTTGCCACCCAGTTGACCAATGTCTGACCCACCCCGAACCTACCCAGCTTATTAATCAATCTTATGTGTGGAACAGTATCAAAAGCTTTGCTGAAGTCAGGGTAGGCAACACCAGCTGCTCCCCCTTGGTCCACCACTCTGGTTACCCAGTCAAAGAAATCTATGAGATTAGTTTGACAGGACCTTCCTTTTGTAAACCCATGCTGTCTTGGATCCTGTGCTCCTATGGATTCCAGGTGTTGCACTATTCTTTCCTTAAGGAGTGTCTCCATAATCTTGCCCACTACTGAGGTAAGACTGACTGGTCTGTAGTTCCCTGCCTCCTCCCTGCTACTACTCTTGTGCAGTGGGATCACATGTGCCCTTCTCCAGTCTTCTGGGATCTCTCCTGTGCTCAGAGACTCACTGAACAGTTCTGATAATGGCTCTGCTAGTTCCACTCTTAGCTCCTTTAGTATCCTGGGATGTATGCTATCAGGTCCCATTGCCTTGTCCACCCTGAGCTTATTGAGCTCTTGTAGAACCCTTTCTTTTGCGAAGAGACTAGTGCACACCTCCCTCTCCCCTGTGTCCATGGTGCTGAGCGGTGGGCCCTGCCCTACGTTCTCTTCAGTAAATACTAAGCAGAAGTATCTATTTAGGATAGATGCTGTTACATGGTCCTCCTCCTCACACGCCCCCTTATCCCCTTTGATCATAGCAATACGCCCTCTGGACTTTCTCCTTTCACTAATGTATCTATAGAACATCTTGTCATCTTCTTTTACTATTCGTGCTAGTGTTTCCTCGGTTTGGGCCTTTGCCTGCCTTATTGCCTTCCCTGCTTTCCTTAGGGCAGTTTGGTATGCCTCCCTATCTTCACCCTGCTGCGTTCCCTTATATTTCCTGAAGGCCAGCCTTTTGGCTCTGATCTTTTCTGCTACTGTGTTTGAGAACCAAAGTGGTTTCCTTCTTCTTTTGCACTTCCTTTTCTCACTAACACAATGGGATGTTGCTTCAAGTATTGCATCTTTAATGCTTGCCCACTTTGCCTGTACCCCCTCACCTGTATTTCTTTTTGCCAGGGCTAGCTTAACTCTGTTGGCCATCTTATCAAAGTCAGCTCCTCTGAAGTCCCACATGTTTGCCTTGGAATGGGATGATTTTGTTCTAGTGGCCAAATTGAACCATACCAACTACAATGAAGTTACAGTATAATTACAATGTAACTATACTGTAGTTAACTGACACTTAAAGTGTAACTGGTCAAACCACTATTGTTTTCCTATTATGCAGCCACAAAGATTTCACAAGTTTTACCTCCTTACATATATGAGAAAAGAAAACCATCATGCGTCACTTTGACAATAAATATGAAAGGGGAATCTTAACAATAGGAGAAGGTCCCCTTAATATCCATTTAGAAGTGAGTGAGTGGTTATGGGTAAAATGAATCACATATAGCCCTGAAGTAGACACCATGCTGAGTAACGTCACTGAAGAAACTGAGCCACACAAATCCTATACAATACTGGAGAGAATGCTGGAGTGTTTACATCCTATATTGTATGTACAAAAAACAAGCAAAGATAATGGATCCCCTGCATAGATTTATAAAGCCTGTAAAACAGCTGAAAAAGAACTGGGTAAATTCATTAGATGGGCAAAAACAACCTTTTCAAAAATAATTTTGACAGTTTAAACATAGAAACATAGATGTTGATGGCAGATAAGGACCGCAAGGCCCATCCAGTCTGCTCATTTCTTTTTCTACCTTATAAATGTGCCATTGGCCTTTGCTCTGTCAGTGGCATATCTATTCGTACTCATCTGTATTGCTCCCTTATGCCTATCCCATGCCTGTTTGAAGCCCTGCACTGTATTCATAGCCACCACTTCCTGAGGTAGGCCGTTCAATGCATCCACCACCCTTTCTGTGAAAAAGGATTTCCTCACATTCTGACTTAATTGGCCTCCCTCTACTCTCATGCTGTGTCTTCTTGTCCTGCTATTTTTCTTATATTTAAACATGTTGGACTCTTTCACCTTGTTAATGCCCTTAAGGTGTTTGAATGTCTTGATCATATCACCTCTCTCCCTCCTTTGCTCAAGGTTATTTGCTCAAGGGTATACATATTGAGCTCCGTTAATCTGTCCTCATACGTCTTTTGATACAGTCCCTGCACCATTTTGGTTGCCCTTCTCTGGGCTGCCTCAATTTGGTTAATGTCCTTGTGAAGGTGTGGCCTCCAGTACTGCACGCAGTACTCCAGATGGGGCCTAACCAGTGTCTTGTAAAGAGGGATTATTACCTCCCTCTTATGACTTGTGATACCCCTACTAATATACCCCAACATCCCCCTAGCCTTACCTATTGCTTTAGAGGTCTGCTTGGATAATTTCAGGTCATCGGTGATGATGATGCCCAAGTCTCTTTCTTCCTTTGTGACTGCCAGCAACTCCCCTCCCAGCCTATAGGTGGCTTCAGAGTTTCTCTTCCCTATGTGCATGATCTTGCACTTCTTTGCATTAAATCCCAGTTGCCACTCTTCTGACCATTTTGCTAGTTTATCCAGATCTCTTCTCATTCTGCCCACCCCATCTGGATCATCTACTCTGTTGCAGATCTTGGTGTCATCTGCAAACAGACAAGCCGAACCCTCTAGTCCATCTGCAATGTCACTAATGAAGATATTGAAGAGGACTGGCCCCAGGACTGATCCCTGACGTACCCCACTTGTGACTTGCATCTCTTCTGACTGTGTACCATTTACCACCACTCTCCATTTTCTGCCCATCAACCAGTTTGCCACCCAGTTGACCAACTTCTGACCCACCCCGGGCCTACCCACCTTATTTATCAATCTTCTATATGGAACAGTGTCGAAAGCTTTGCTGAAGTCAAGGTAGGCGACATCAACTGCTTCCCTTGGTCCACCACTCTGGTTACCCAGTCAAAGAAATCTATGAGATTAGTTTGACAGGACCTTCCTTTTGTAAACCCATGCTGTCTTGGATCCTGTGCTCTATGGATTCAGGTATTGCACTATCCTTTCCTTAAGGAGTGCCTCCATAATCTTGCCCAATACTGAGGTAAGACCGACTGGTCTGTAGTTCTCTGCCTCCTCCCTGCTACCACTCTTGTGGAGCGGGATCACATGTGCCCTTTTCCAGTCTTCTGGGACCTCTCCTGTGCTCAGAGACTCACTAAACAGTTCTGATAATGGCTCTGCTAGTTCCACCCTTAGCTCCTTAAGTACCCTGGGATGTATGCCATCAGGTCCCATTGCCTTGTCCACCCTGAGCTTAGCGAGCTCTTGTAGGACTCTTTCTTTTGTGAAGGGAGTAGTACTCACCTCCCTCTCCCCTGTGTCCATGGTGCTGAGCTGTGGGCCCTGCCATACCTTCTCTTCAGTAAATACTGAGCAAAAGTATCTATTTAGGATAGATGCGTTTACAGGATCCTCCTCCTCACATGCCCCCTTTTCTCCTTTGAGCTTAGCAATACCCCCTCTGGACTTTCTCCTTTTACTAATGTATCTATAGAAAGTCTTGTCACCTTCTTTTACTGTTCGTGCTAGTGTTTCCTCAGTTTGGGACTTTGCCTGCTTTACTGCCTTCCCTGCTTCCCTTAGGGCAGTTTGGTATGCCTCCCTATCTTCATCCTGCTGTGTTCCCTTATATTTCCTGAAGGCCAGCCTTTTGGCTCTGACCTTTTGTGCTGCTGTATTTGAGAACCAAAGTGGTTTCATTCTTCTTTTGCACTTCCTTTTCTGTCTAACACAATGGATTGTTGCTTCAAGTATTGCGTCATTAATGCTTGCCCACTTTGCCTGTATCCCCTCACCTGTGTTTCTTTTTGCCAGGGCTAGCTTAACTCTGTTGGCCATCTTATCAAAGTCAGCTCCTCTGAAGTTCCATATTTTGCCTTGGAATGGGATGATTTAGATATAGTGGCCAAATTAGATCCATACTTGTGATGGTCACTGGCCCCCAGGTGACCTACCTGGAGATGTATGATCCCTTCCCCGTGAGTCAGTACTAGATCTAGGATAGCTCTGTCTCTTGTGGGTTGTTGTACCAGTTGTTTGAGGCCCTTCCCCTGCAGGGAATCCACCATGTGTCTAGTTCTGGCAGGTGATCCTGCTGGTATTGACCAATCTATATCCAGCATGTTGAAGTCTCTGAAACAAAGAAAGAAAATAATATGTATTACTCTTACAATGGGAGGAACAGAATTACTGAAATTGGGAAGAAATATTTAAAGTCATTCATTCCCTTGATAAAAAAAAAATTCTGGACACTTGTTGCAAAAGGCACTACTGCATTTCAACCATGTTTATCAACTTATATACCAGTAGAACACATGGGTTCCATATTTTAAAAAATCAAGATGTTCAGCCTTTGGAAAACCAAGAGATCCCTGATCTAGAGCTTGTTTTTTCAAGTGAGCCTTTGATTATCTCACTGAGTGAAGCTGAGGATGCTAATTCTCCATTTGTTTCTAACAAAGTCTCAGTACCTGATGGTATGCCTATGGAACTGTATAAGAACAATTAAAAATTGTGGATCCTTTTATTAGAGTAGCAATATTTGTTAGGAACTTTATTGGTTTTTTTTTCAGCAAAAATATCAATATACTAATTTTTCTTTTTGTTTTCTTTCATTCCTGAACCAAGACACAGGATTTTGACGTTTTTAAAAGTTCTCACTCCTGTGCTGTTCCGTCATGAAAACAATAAATGTCTTGGTACAGTGGTGTGCTGTTTACCATCAGAAATGTGGTAGCACCATCCTAATACATCTACAGCATGAATCTAGCATGTGCATTTAACAGGTAACCTTGGTGAAAGAGATTTTTAAAAATGGCATGAGGTGGCCATCTTTAATGTCAGTCATCAATTACAAAATTAGCTGCAAACGCTTTTTTAACAATCTCTGAGAAAACTAAAAATGTATTGAACATGAATCTTAGAATGTCAGAAATATATTTTTGCTAAAAAAAAACTATACAGTGATTTTTTTTTGCCAACCATCAAATACTCCTGCTTTCACAACCCTTTTCAATAATTGTTTGAAACGTAGGTTTATACCAGAATCCCGGAGGAAAAATATTGCTGTACTCATACACAAAAAAGCTTTTGTTTTTGACCCCCACAGCTTTAGACCTATTGGTCTCCTAGATTCAACATAAAAGATCTTTGCCAAGATTTATTTATTTTATTTAGCTTTTTGTTGAATGGGAAAGGAAAGGAAGGCTAGACAATTCTGCTTATTTTCAGCCTCATCCCGGGGGGGAGGGGGGACTACAGATGACAATAAATGGAAATTGAACCAGATCAAGCTGCTGGTGGTATTTTTAATGAGTGGGGGAAATTTGGCCAGGACACCAGGGAAATTCCCTTACCCCTTGGTAGATGGCGCTGTGACTGGTGCTGCTATGACCAGTCTGCCTGAGGATTCCTGGAGAATGGATGTGCTAGGGGCCGGGGAACAGGCCTCCTCCCTGGTCTCGGAAATTTGTGAAGCCAATCCTGCTATTGGCACTATTGGGAGTTCTTCCCAAAAGGTTTCCCTACCTGCAACGGACCTGCCATAGGAGGTTATGGACTGGGAGTGAGCAGTGGCGAATGCAGTAGAGATCTGTGAGGTGATTGCTGCTGAGGAGCAGAGGTTCACTGCTAGATGACAGGAACTGGAAGTTTCTGTTATTGCAGCGCATCAGAAATGGCGAGGCAACGGACAGATGTACCCATACTGAAATTGCTGTTGCGCATATGGATGTGCACATGAATCCGGTGGCTGCGGTTGCTGCAGAACAGAACTCAGAGGTGGTAACGGAACCCTTGGAATGTTCTCTGATACAACAAGTACCGTTTTGTGAGGACAGTGTGAGTAATTCAGTTGGGAACGAGGGGTTGGAGCACATGCAGCAAAACAATGTGCAGGACTGTAGATTTGCTTCTGCGATGATGGAAGTACGAAAACAAACTGAGACTGGCTTTAGTGTTGGACATGGTACAACTTTTTCTACAGTTGAGCCCTCCAAGGTCTGTTTTACTATTGATGTTTCCATTGGTGGGACTCCAAAGAAACTCTCCCCTAAACAATAGCAATTGCGTGGTGGGGCAGGTTGGGTTGGTGGGGATGGGTTTAAATCCCCTTTACAGTCTACTGGTGCTACTCCTGCTGAGAGGATTCTTGGTCCCTCTACGCCACCAGCTGACTGGGTTGTTAGATCCCTAGAAGCTGCGGGGTGGGTTAAAAAGGCAGATGGCTCTGGATGGGATGCAAATGCCCCTGACTTGGATAAAAATGTTGTTGCGGGACGCTAGAGAGCCACGTTCTAGACTGGAAGCACCTTCCTGATGCTCTGTGCACTGCAAAACTAACATCTTTGCAAAATTTTATTTTTGTAAAATATACTCTAAATCAACTTACTTCCTTAGACAGCTCTATCGATTGTGATTCAAAAGAGATCAAAAAAGTAATGAGAAAGCAGAAGGCTGCTGCGACAGGACTGAGCCAAAAATCTGCGACACAACCCACGCAGACTCCACATGGAGGGCCTGACCAAGCATTGGGTTCAAGTGGAGCTAAAGAGGTACTTCCGTGGGACACTGTCCTGACTGCTGTGAGGGAAATGGACAGAAAGCTCAAGAAAGTCCTGGATCGCTTAGGAGCACAAGATATTAAAATCAAAACTGCATCCAAAATAGCCCAGGAGGTGGATGATCGATCACAGAAGACACAAGCGGCATTTGTTAGATCACTAATGGAGCCGAATCACCTTAAGGCCCATGTGGAAATAATGGAACATACAGTGAGGGCAATGAATCTGAGGTTAGTAGGGGTTCTGGAGGGCACTGAAGGTGATGACTTGCTGGAGTTCCTAAAGAACTGGCTCCAAAACAGCCTACCTACTGAGCTGCAAATGATAAGGAATCCTTGGTCCAAGCTTTCTGAATTAATGTTCATTGAACGCAGGCCAATAAAGACTCCCCGTGCACCATTATGCTCATAACCACAGGTCCAGCAATCCGTGACCGAGTACTGCAGTGGACGAGAGCCAATCATCCCGTGAACATCAAGGGACAGGATTTCAAGATATTTCCTGACTGGTCTTATGCCACCCGGTTAAAACGCAAACTGTTTGACCCCCTGAGGAAACAGCTTCGGTGTCTGGGGGTTGCTTATTCCCTCCTCACACCGGCTCGACTTCGGATGACCTACGGGTGCAAAACTTTCCAATACAATGACCCTGCAGAGGCACAGAAGAAAGTAGAATCTATTGCTGTAGAATTTAGATGAAGAACCCCCGAGACTCGTGGCCTACCTTTAGAATCGGAGGATGATGAGGACTAATAGGTGGTGGGTAAATTATCCAATTTCCAGGAGCTTGTTATTCCCACCACATATGGCTCTTTAATCAGTCAGCACTGAGACTGAGACTATAAATATCTGGCAACTGTTAATTTAACCTCATCCTTTAACAAAGATCTCCTGACTGTAAAAGGAGATTCCATAATGTTTTGTTCAGTTTTTCTGTTCTTTTTCCTGCTCGCCTGATACCTCACGCTGACATTATTGCCCTATCTAACTTTAAACTGAGAACTACAATTAAATGTTTATTTGTGAGTTCTTTTCTGATGGCGGTGAATATAAAGAGCATGGCACTTGCAGTGCAACATAAATGAAAGTCTAGCAAGTGATAGTTCCACGTTTTGACGTTCAGCTAGGCTAAAGGGAAGTTAGTAGTTCCTCCATAGGTGTTATATGCCTGGGACTTATAGCAGAAACTATAGGTAATTAAGTTGATGAAGTTATTATTTGAGGTTTGTTAGAGGATGTTGGTGGGTGAGATGTACAGTAGCTACAGGTAGAGTTAATGTTCCTTTAAATCAGACGTTCATAGTGGGGATATTGATCCTTGAGATCATAGTACATTTTTTCCTAAATAAAATGTACCTAATGTTTTTTTTATCCCCACAGAGTTTAATGTGGCTAGCCATACTAAATGTAATCCTTAAAAAAATGTTTAGAAATATTTTATTTTTAAACTACGGTTGATACCCCAAATGATGTATCAAATGACAGAGGACTTAATATCCTGATGCTAACATGATTATGTATTACGCTGAAAGCTGGAGCTTATGTAACCTTGCTCCTCTGAATATAACATTTTTTCAATTCAGTTTTATTATGTTTTAGTATGTTTTTATTCTGTATTTTATTGTAATGCGCCTTGGTTTTAAGAAAGGCATAGATAAATAAAGTTTATTATTATTATTATTATTATTATTATTATATGATCATTGCAAAATGAATAAAAGAAAGTAAAAAAAAAAAAATTTGTTGCTCCTATGCTCAGGAGAGCAGTTCTGGGTTGGGCTCTAGAGCTTCCCCTTCACAGATAACAGCTGGTCAGAGATTAGTAGAAAACGAGTCTCCTGCTAATACTGGTCAAGAGGATATCTTGTTAGGTATTAAGGCATTGGAATGTGAAGATGGAGAGCTTGTTTTGGAGCCCAACACCCCCCTCATTCCCCAGTCCCCTTAAATCCCCAATGGAGCCCTCTGTTGCGGAGGCGCAGACAGTGCATACAGGTTTATCTGTAACCGAGGGGCCTGAACCTGGTGGTGTTTCTACAGGACAGCAGGCTACTAAGCCAACTGTTTGGCATCCTGGGGTGAGTGAGAAACTTTATCTACTAATGCTAGGAATGTTTCTGAGCCAGCAATGAGGAGAAATGCAGTTTGGTTGAAATTCAGAGGTAATGCTTCTGATGCATCTGATAGATTGTTTGTAGGGAGGGCGTTGCTTAAAAATAGTATGAAGTTTTATGCGTACAAAATTTATGCCCTCATACATATGCTAGGGGACACCATTTATGATGTCAGTTTTAAGCATCCCAATGGGCTTGAAAGATTCTAGAAACAGTGTAACCTGCTTAAGAATGGTCCTGTGTCGACCTTTTGTTGCTATACTTCTGACTAAGTCCATGTATAAGACCATCACAGTTCTCTTTCGAAATGAAGGCATGAATGTGGCAGATATCACTTATTGGTTAAAACAATATTGCCTGGTGAATGGCTACCCAGACCCTATTCTGGATGAGGAACACCTGTGGACGGGGGCTGGAAGTATAAAGTCACGCTCAAACAGGAGCAGGGTGCCATACAGCATTTGCCTAATTGTTTTTTGGGGGGGAGAGATAGCGGAGTGATAGTCTATTCAGATCAACTCAGAGTCTGCTATAAGTGTGGTGATCTTGGACACCTGAGTAATGTCTGTGAAAAGCAGAAATATGGCCTCTGGAGATTTGGGGCATACTGGTGCACATTGCAGACAACCACAGAAATGTAATCTGTGTGAAGAAAACGGTCACAATTATTAGGAATTGTTCTTGGGCATCCCATAATAGTCTGGATCAATCTATAAGGGCTGAACATGATGTTTATGTTGCTACGGAGCAAAAAGAGAACATGAGAGCCAGTACTTTAATGGCTCAGTTGAATGAAAGAGAGCAGGTCCCTGCTGTTGATCCAGTTTCATGGTCACCATCTGCTCCTGAAGTAGTGCCGGTGGAAGTATATGACTGTACCTGGGCTACTACTGTGTCCTCTCAGGATGGTTTGCAGGACCCAGTGGAGTTAGAACACCCTCAGGTTTTGGAACAGAAGTTATCTGAACATGGACTGGATGAGCAGACTTTGCAGGGAGGTAATGCGGTGCCTTGACTCTACTTCGGTATAGGATGGGATGGAGGAGATGATGCCCCCTTGGAGGATTTACCCTTCCCAAGGGTCACGTGGTAGAAAGCAGCACATAAGGGGACCCTTACAGTGGAAGAACTAGTGGTTCAGAATCCATTTGATATTCTTATGGAAGTACCAGATGAAGAAGGGGGTGGTGAGTCTGATGGCTCATCAGTGACATCTTCAGAACTTGAGGCTCCTGTTGGACCTGGGAAGGTTGAGAAGCCCAAGCCAAAGAAGAGAAAAAAGAGAAAATGATACGGCTTTACTGGTTGTACTTTCTGACTCATTTTCTCATGCTGTCTTCTATTCTCATTTCTACTGTCAATGTTAACAGTATTCATAATTCTCAGAAGCGTACAGTTACTTTTGCTAGTTTACATAAAGATTTAGGCCAGATTAATTTCATACAAGATACCAGATTGCACACAATTTCCGAAATAGAACAGGCAAAAAAGGATTGGAGGTGGGTGCCATCTTTATGGTCGGTGGGAGAAGTACCTTGTTCAGGTGTGGGTATTTTGTTTTTTAATTTACCTGTCCAAATCTTGAAGGTATTGGATGTTTCCCCTGGCAGGATGTTACTGGTGGATGTGGTTATTGGTGGTTTAGCATATCAATTGATAAATATGTATGCACCCCAAACAAAGGCTGATAGAGTGGCCTTGTTTCGTGTTATTGAACCTTTCCTTTTCTCTCTACTTCTAAATTGATTTTGTTGGGGGAAGATTTTAATTGTAGTTTAGTGCCTAGGGATTGTGGTAGACAAACTAAAAAAGTGTATAGTGACATGAATACATTAACGAAAATATTAACTACTGCTGGGTTACGTGATATTTATAATATTGTGGATAAACCTCCAGAACATATCTTCGATAAAGGAAGACTGTCAACATGTATTGATTTCTAGTTTGTTTCAGATAGGTTGATTGATGCTGATGTTAACATTGTACCACTGGAAACCTCTGATTATGTGCAGGTTCAGGCTCGGATAGGTTTAGAGCAAAAATCACTTTTGGGAGCAGTTATTGGAAATTGAATACTTCTATATTACAGCAGGAAACAGTACAGCAGGGAGGGTGAGAGATTTATTAAATGTACGATAGGATGTTCGATTTTTGTATGATTCTTGGGGAGAGTGGTGGGAGGATACAAAGAAGGGTGTGAGGAACTTTTGGAAAAAGACATCAAGGACTATGGCTAATTCAAAATACTTGGATTATTTATATTTGAGAGCACAGTATTTAAAACTTTTGACTCAGGCCTGGGAGGATGGTAATGAGAATCATACACAACTGCAGGTACTTTATTTATTTATTTATTTATTTATTTATTAGAACATCAGTTTAACAACCTTTGAGCCAGAGGCTCATTTACAAAGGTACCTCGTAACAGTGAGGACAAAACAGTGCAGGAAACAAACATCAAGGCAGACAAAAATCTGAGAACATTTAGGAAGCAGCCAAAAATACAGGCATTTGTCAAACACAGTATACAAACAGGCTTATATGCACACTTTACAGAGTAGACAATATACAGTAGTTACATGGAGATTGATTCAGTGGGAAGAATAAAGGTAAGGCTGGGTGGGAGACAGCAGCAGAGGAGTGTGGGGAGGATAGTAGCAAGAAAAGGTACAGCTGGACAGAAGGTCAGAGAGCAGCTCAGTGAGCCTTGTCTGGGAGGATAGGAGGAGGCTTAGAGGCAGGTACAGCTGCGTGTTGAGAGCAGGTGATTTCTAAGACTAGTTTTGAAATACGATAACGAGGCGGCATCAGTGACTCCGGCGGGGAGGCGTTATACCAACAGGGGCTCTGTAGGGGTAAGCCACTTGACCTTATGAGTTCTCACCTCGGTATAACCAGTGCAGTTTTGCGGGATATGCGGGTATGCACTGTAGGGTTAGCACGGTGGATAGTGGTTGACAGACCCGGTGGGGATAGCCCAAGGAGTGATTTTTTTGTTAGGAGGCAGGTTTGGTGTTTGAGGCGCTCATCTAGGTTGAGTAGATTAGCCATGGTGTAAAGATGACAAGTGTGGGTTAGACTAGGAGCCCCAGTTATGAGCCTGCAGGCCTTGTTTAAGGTGAGGCAGATCTTGTGCAGGGCAGTCTGGTCTGCTGCACCATACACAGGTAGGCCATAGTCTACCAGAGATAGAACAGAGGATGTGACTGCAAGTCGGAGGGCATCTGTGGGGAGGCAGTTTTTGTGATGATAGAGGATACCCAGCCGAGTGTTAGAGGCTGAGGCAAGGGCAGAGATGTGGGCATGAAAAGAGAGGGCAGGGTCAAAGGTTATACCTAGGTATTTATAAGAGTGAACTAGCTCAATAGGGAGTTTAGAGGTGGAGTGGACTGCAAAAGGATAGTTACTGGATTTATTTTGGGGGTGGGCAAAGAGCATAGTTTTGGTTTTCTTTAGATTAATTACGAGCCTATGCTCAGTAAACCAGGCTTCTGCGTCATTGTAGGATTCCTGCAGAGAATCCTGAAGTGAGATGGGATTACGGTCGGAGGCAAAGAGTACAGCATCATCTGCGTAAAGAAGGATTTTTCCAGTACATACACTGGGCAGGGAGTTGAGAAAAAGGGAAAAGAGCAAGGGCCCAAGAATGGAGCCCTGAGGGACTCTGGAGCAGATAGGGCAGGTGCTGGAAAGTTTCCCGTTGATTTTCACACGTTGTGAGCGGGCTGACAAGTAGCTAGAGCACCAGGAAACAGGCCCAGTGTCAAAGTCTAGGTGACTAAGAGTAGCTAGCAGGAGGGGGTGGGAGACAGCATCAAAGGCTTTTGATAAGTCAATGAAAACTGCACCTGCTAGGGAGCCAGAGTCCAGTGAGGTGTGAAGAAAGTTAGAGAACTCCAGGAGGGCAGTATTGGTGCTGTGGCCTGCTCTGAAACCATGTTGTTCTGGGCAGAGGATGCTATATTTATCGAGGTATTCAGAGATTTGGGTGGCACAATTTTTCTAAGGCCTTAGAGAGGAGAGAGGATTGAGATAGGTCGATAATTGCTAGGGAGGGTCCTATCACCACCCTTGTGTATTGGGGTGACAGTAGCTATCTTCCAGGCAGAGGGGAATTGCCCTAGGCAGAGGGATTTGTTAAAGAGGCTGGTGATTGGTGAGAGAACCAGATCCAGAACCTGACGGAGAAGACTGGGATCAAGGGAGTCATTGCCAATTGTGTTACTCTTTAAGGCTTTGAGTAAGTAAGGTCTGACTTCTTGGGCAGTAACTCAGCGCAAGTAGAACAAGGGGTGTGGGAGAATAGGGACAGACCTGGAGGGAGGGGGAGCAAAGAAATTATCAGGGAGCACCGGGCTAAGGTCTGTGAAAGAATTGTTGAAGTGGTTGGCGATAAGGACAGGGTCTGAGGAGACCGAACCATTAATGTTGATAAGCGAAGGTGGGGGGGGAATGTGTGCCACCATTCAGCTGCTTGATGTTGTCCCAGAAAGTCCTAGCATTCCCCCATGAGGAAGTGAGGGAGGCTTGATAGTGCTCAGCCTTAGCTTTGCGAGTGGCCCATGTACATTTGTTCCGGGCAGCAGCATAGGCCAGCCTGTCACCTGGGCGGCCCGTTTCCATGGCAATGTGCCATAGATTGTCCCTGTGCTTAAGAAGTTGGCGCAGGGTGGGGGTAATCCAGGGGGCATGCCTTACTTTGGACCGGCGTGCAGTTATGGGTGCAAAAATGTCACAAGCAGAGTTGAAGGTGTGAATAAAGAAGGTAAGGGCCGTGTCAATATCTGGGCGTTTAGTATAGGGGACCAGTCTATGAGGGCTAGGAGTTGCTTAAGGCCTTTCAGCCCACCAGGTCTAAGACGTCACGAAGGGTAGTTTGTGCTGTGGGTTTGGGCAGGGAGGTTGACCAATAGAAGAGAACTGGGGAGTGGTCGCTAAGGCAGTCCGGGAGGATTTGGATATTGCGGATGCGGTTAGGGCGGTTTGTGAGGACCACATCCAGGAGTGTGCTAGAGCCCATTCTAGGATTCACTCTAGTGGGTTGGGAGACTAGTTGGGTTAGGTCGATGGCTGTAAAGGCGTCATGGGAGGAAGTGGATGAAGAGCTAAGCCAATTGATGTTCAAGTCCCCCACAAGGATTTGGTCGGAGGAGTGGGGTAGGGAGGTAAGATAATCGATTAGTGGGCCTAGTGCTTGTGCTTGATTCTTTGGAGGTATGTACACTGTAGTCAGGTAGATGGGACCCCTAGAGGGATCAGGAGATAATTTTAGGGTTAGGGCCTGAGCCCTGAAGTCAAGGACCAGGGCTGGGAGGGCTAGTCCGAGAGGGTCTTTGACATAAATGGCACAGCCCCCACCTCGCCTACCAACACGGTCCTCCCAATAGAGGGAGTAGCCGGGGAGTGAGACCAGGGAGTCAGGGGTACAGTCTGACAGCCAAGTTTCAACTATTGAGATAATGTCAGGTTTATGAACTGCAACCCAGCAACTGAGAGAGTCGAATTTTTTAAGGAGGCTACATATGTTCATGGAAGCAATAAGAAGCCCGGTGGATTCCTTTGAGGAGCCTTTGCAAGCTGGACCGGGATTGGGATGTATGTTACCAGTCAGGAGCAGAAGGAGGAGCTGCTCTGGACAGAAGGTGGCAGAAGGAGAGTTTCACGGGAGCAATAGGAGAGAGGGGAGTATCGTGGTACAGGGGTGGGTGAGGCCAGCACAGGCTGAGAAGGCTTGAGTGATAAAATGACCGGGGAGGCGAAGGGGAGAAGGTAGTGTCTAGATGGGGGTGGAGTGGAGAGGAGCATATGGGGTGAGTAAAGAGAAGGGAGGAAGAGCAGTGGCATAGGAGGAGGGGAGGGCAGGAGGGTAGGTAGGAGCAGTAGAGTAGTGAGGCTGAGGGTTAATAGGGACATTAGGGTTAGCGGAAGGCAAAAGGAGGAGGAGGAGGAGAGAGAGGCAGGTAGGCAGGAGGTGTGCATGCATGATTGGTAAGGGTGAGAGAGCTGAAGTGAAGAGAGATGGGGGAACTTGGATGATAGAGTGGAAGATGGTGGTGAAAGTTCTACCTCTATGTGTAGTTGCCACCTTGGTACAGTGGCAGAGCCCCTGCCTCAAATGCACAAGGCACCAGGTTCAAGGCTTGCCCAGGGTGATAGAATAGGACCCAAGACAGTAGCTGTAGCAGCAGGGAGCAGGGCTCAAAGCCTGCAGTAACACTCATAGAATGTTTTTGCAGACTATGAGGGTTAGGGGGTTTAAGAGTCTTAGAACCTATCACAAATAATAGACTGATGTGATGGTTGAGTGGTGGGGCTGCTGACTGAGACAGTGAGGGTGCAGGGTTCAATGCCTGCAGTAGCAGCAAGAGAGAAGTGGTAAAATATTTTGGCAGACTGTGGGGGGGGTAAGAGACTTTGAAAGTCTTAGAAAGTAATAATAAGATAGCAAGATAAAATGGTTAAGAGGTAGAGCCACTGACTCTGATAGCAAGGGTACAGGGTTTGAAAACAGCTTTGGGACAGTGGACAGAAATTTGGTTTCTGAAAGAAGAAGGAAGGGTTAAGAGCTTGAAAGTAGACAAAGATATTGGCCTGGTTTGTTGGCTTGGTGGTTAGGCTGCAGACTTTGGTGTAAGGGTGCAAGGTTTGAGACTTGCAGGGGTCTAGTGGTGGGCTGATGGGAAGGAGTGAGGAAAGAAGATAGCAGAATGGGTTAGGAGGGAACTTGCAGAGACCTCTAGTGGACAGGGATTACAATAGTTGCTAGGAAGGAGTAGGGAGTGGACGGCGGTTCTAGAGTGGAAAGTGCAGCAACCCTTAGTGGTTGGGGTGTATAAGCTACAAATGGGAAAGTGGACACTTAGTAAAAAGAAGGGTAGGTCATGTGATCTGACGTGACCTGCCAGCAGCAATAAATGAAGTGCCGCCCCTGGATGGTTGGAAGCACTACACAACAGGCAGGCTGTAGTGCAGGAGGCTTTACCTCTTAAAGGCTCTGGCAATCCCTGAGTTCAGGCTCTGCTGCTGGGCAGAGTTGTGAAGGGAGGGGGCTGCTTCAGGGCCTGGGAAGGGAAACAAAGAAATTACATTAGTATGCAGTGGGCTAGTTCAGGACCCTACTGTGCATGCACCAACTGTTGGGACTGTATCGGGATACAGATGGCTACTGCACATGCGCAAGATGGTGGACACACTCTACAGATTCTATACAATTCTACAGAAGGTAAGCAGTCTAAATACAGTATTTAAAAGCTTCTAAAACACAGGATAATAGTGCTAGATGATCAGTAGAGACAGTCAGCAAACTAGCTCTTAAAGTAACACAGATTAAACCCCAAATCCCCGTGCAGAAAAGTCCAGAACTCCAGATGCAAACACAATCAGTCACTGTGTGGGGACAGAAAAACAGACCCCCAAGGCGATTAAAATTCTCCAATAGGCAGGCTGTAGTGCAGCAGGCTTTACCTCTTAAAGGCTCTGGCAATCCCCGAGTTCAGGCTCCGCTGCTGGGCAGGAGAAAATGTATGAGTATCATAAGCGGAAGGAGGGAGAGACTGCTAAATGTCAGCAATATGTTACTCAGGGAGAAAGGAGTTAGTTAACCCTTATGAGGTGGAATTGCAGGAGTGCAGAGTTGACAATGAGAGTTTTGATTAGACGAGATGGGATTGTGCAAGATACACAACATGGTATTCAAAAGGTGGTAACTGACCATTTATGTTACACTTATCAGAAAGATAGCGTGCACAGAGGATTGTTCCGCTGACTGATGGGAATTTGTCTGAGATTCCTGTTTGTGAAGTGGAGTGCTGATGCAACCAATTACTGAGGAGGAGATTGGTTTGGCGATAGATCATTTATCAGCTCATACTGCCCCAGGGTTGGATGGCATTTCTAATGAATTTTATAAGCTCTTTAAGTCTGCTTTGGTGGCTGATTTACTGAATAGTGTATCAGGAGATACTAGATGGGGAGTTTGACTTCAAGTATGCAAGAGGGAGTGATGTCTTTTTATATAAAAGGTGATCCACAGAATATTTAGAATTGGAGACCTTTAAGTCTGTTAAATGCAGACTATAAGATATTGACTACAATTTTGACATCACGATTAGCACAGGTGGTGACATATGTGATTTTACCTCATCAGACGTGTGCAGTGCCTGGCAGAAATGTACAGCAGAATTTGATTTTATCCGGAAATTGTTGACCAAGACTAACATATGCAACTAGATGGATTTTAATGTCATTAGATCAAGAAACTGCTTTTGATTTAGTACAGCATGATCATCTTTGGGACACTCTCCAACTGTATGGGGTTTCACATCAATTTGTTAGTGTACTTCAGCATTTATATGAGAGGACAATGATGATACCATTGATAAATGGTCACTTGGGGACGCCTGTTCAGCTACTGAATGGAGTTAGGCAGGGATGTCCATTAAGTCCACTTCTACATGTGTTTGCAGTTGATCCTCTATTACGACTTATTGAACATGCAGATGAGATTAAACCGGTCTGTGATAGGACTGGTAAACTGTTTCTGAAGGTCTCTGCTTATGCAGATGATTGTACGGTTGTAGTACGAGATTTGGAATCAGGACAAGGAGTGCTTGATGTTTTGGCAGACATGCATGGTAGTACAGGGATTAAAATTAATAATTCTAAATGTAAATTGTTGATTTTAGGTAATACATCTGTACCTTTGCAATTTTCAATTCTGGTAGAACAAGAGATTAAGATGCTGGGGTTGTTGTTTGGCACTAGAAGGGCAGAACAAATGAATTGGGATTTAGTGTATGATGATGCACACAGAAAGGTCATGTCTTGGAAGTCTTGGAAAATGACTAGAAAAAAAAAGATTTATTTCTTGAAAGCTTATATTACAGTAGCAGCCAGACACTGCCAGCTATTTCCCCAAATTTCTGTGATATTTCCAGAAATATCTCCTGCTTTCTACATTTCCACAGTAGGGGCAGCAGAGAGAAACTCTTCAGAAATTTCGCGAAATATCTGGAAATAGCTGGTAATGTCTGTGGCTACTACTGTATGCCTGTTTTATTGTATGTCTCGCATATCTATCCAGTGCTCTATAGTATGCATGCAAAGTTAATGGGATTGTTCTTTTTGTTTTTATGGGGCAGCCGCTTGAATCCAGTGAAATGGGCACACACCTACAGGGCTAGAAAGGAAGGTGGGCTTGATATGATACAGCCGTTGGTCAATTTATTTAGTAATTTTTTTTATAGCAATATCCGTCCGCTGGTGTTAGGGAACACAGGATTAGGTAATGATAGTATGAAGTGCTGGGAAGCTCAGTTTTTGGAAGCATGGGGGAGAGGTAGATGGCATGTTTCTGAAAAATGTTTGCCTACTTACATGCAGACCACGTTGAAATATGTCAGGATGTGTAAAGTAGAGCTCCATTGTTTGTGGACACTGATAGATGAACATTTTATAAAACTATTATTGCTCAATGTTATCTGGAAGAACCAGTGTTTAATATTTCTGCTGACCTTGATCATAGAGTATTATTGGAAAGTATTTTTGAACCGAGAACTCCGTTAAAAATGCAGGACATGTTATGGTTGTGTGGCCATCAAATATTGAAAGTTAAGGGAAATCAGAAGCACAAAATGCTGGATGATAGGGTCTGTCTTGAAGGGGCATGTATGGGTCAAATTGAAACCATGCAACATTTATTTTTTGAATGTATCTGTATGTAAGGTTTTTGGTATTCTTTGGCTGCATTATGGGGTGAAAGCCTGTTTGCACAAATGAATTATGATATTCTGATATTGGATCAATTAGGAAAGGGATGGAGAAAATGGCAGAAGAGTACTGTTTGGGTAATATTTGCTTGTTTGAAATGGGTGATCTGGCATGCTAGATGCCTTAGAGTGTTGCAACAAAGGAAGTAACTGTATGTGACATGTTATGTCAAGTGCAGATGGAATTAGATAAAATCTATCATTATGAATATCAAACTATGGGGATGTTATATGTCAGCATTTTTGGAAGGGGTGGAGTGGGTGGGGTAATGTATTTCATTGCATTGTGGGTTTTGTTATCTGTAGCATGCTATGTAATGTTTTCTTTCTTTCGCATTTCACTGCTATAGGGACCTTAGGAAGTATGTGGTGCTGGATTGGTGTTGGGAGATTATGTCATGGCTCTGTTTGGTGGTGGGTTTTTCTTACTGTGCTATGATGTGGTACTTATGTAGTTATTCTTTTCAGTTATATTCCTTTGTTTTGAGCTCTGTGTCACTGTGTAATGAGTTTTTGTTTGTATTTTTTGATTGTATCTGGTTTTGTTTCACAATAAAAATTTCCCCTACTCTTTTAGAGTCGCCAGGTGAAACTGTGGAGCCAAAAGACAGGATTCTCAGATGGAAGGAAACAGTGGAGGAGAACAGGTGAGCGCTTGTCCGCTGCAATGAAGCTCTTGTGAAGGAAGGGTATGGCTGGGATGCACCGGAGGCGAGAGCAGATTATAGCTATACCTTGTATCAGAAACCAACGTCAGACGGTGTAGCTCACACCGTAGATGCACGTCGACAGAAGGTCTTATGAGCCTGGACCATGCTACAGGAGTTGACAACAGACAGGAAGTGGATGCTTCTCAAGAAGAGGCTTTGGGTGCCTCACAACAGGTACAAAATGTATCAAGCACTCTTTTGGAGGAGAAACACCGATTTTGAGGCAGCAGCAGCAGATTTTAGATTGGCCCAACTACTCACCGAAAAGAGCTCAGAAAACAGAAATGCCTGAGGTGGATTCCCCTCAGCAACTCCATATAGTGACATAAAGTCTTTATCAGTACTGCACCTCCAGAGCCAGGAAAGACAGATTCCCACCCCAGACCCCTAATACTCACGATGACGATGCTAATTCACAGTGGTCCCCAAAACTAGCCCTTGAAAGAGCAGGCTTGATCCAACTAGAGACAGGGCAATGGGTCACTGATCCAGCCATACCAATACCAGGGGTATCTGGGGTGGGTAGACAGGGGGCCAGAGAATTTAATAAATAGTTGGCCAAGGGCCTATAGATTCCTGCTTTCCCACAAAAGGGAAAGGTCCCCGAAAACCCAGGTGCTCCTTCTGGTGTTATAGAGGATTCACAATAGGATGTGGTGCACAATCCCACTTTAGAGCATGGCAAATACATGAAGATGATATTAGTCCAATTTCTTTTTCACCCTGTGAAGGTCTTTCTCAAATGGACCTTCTGGATGACCCTATGATAAGGGACCCCATGATTTCTGAAATAGACCCAGCTCAGGTTCCAATTTCAGACATGGAGGAGGAGGAAGTCCCTGCTTTACAGGAACCTGCACCTACATATGCAAGTCTATTTAAAAAAACGGTGGTCCTGGCAAAAAGAAGAAACGCGGTAAGGCTGCATTTTTTGGGGCCCAATGATAATATGCCAGACAGGTTTTATGTTGGCAAAGTCTTAATTAAACAAATGCTGGGCTTTTCACATAGCGAAATGTATGTATTAATACATACACCTGGAGACAATACATTCGATATTAGCTTCAGAACCCCAACATACTGATCGGTTCTGGATGAAATATGCCTTATTAAAGGCTAATCCAGCATGGTCTCATTTTCAGGCCATACCTCTTACTAAGCAATCCTTTAAGGTAATCACGGTTCTATTCCGGAATGAGGAGGTAAACGTGGAGGACATTTCATATTGGCTGGAGTGCAGATGTAAATTACAAGGCAACCCAGAACCCATTCTCGATTCGGAGGGGTTTTGGAATGGGGTGGGAGGCACAAAATCAGTTTTACACAGACAGATGAGGGGTTACAACATCTCCCCGGTTGTTTTTATCTTGGCCAGGACAAGAGATTTATATTTTACCTGGGTCAACCCCGCCACTGCTACAAGTATGACTTGGCAGGCACCTGAGCAGAACCTACGACACTGTGAAATGTGTGCAATGTGGAGAATTAGGGCACCTAATGTCCGATTGCCACCACCTCACAAAATGCTCCTTATGCGAAGAAAGTCATGCATATACAGAATGCCCGTGGGCTGCTCAGAACAAAACTATCTGGGATTTTTGCATACAAGATTTCTTTATCAATTCGGCAGTTAATGCAGCCCAACTCCTGAGGCCTCCGCCCCTCCGCGAGGACCCAGATCCAAGCTCCACCAGCACAGATGGATCCCCTGCAAGGGGAACTGAGATGGACATTCATGTGGCCAAAGATACTGTACAAGACACAGCTGGGGATGTAGCAGCTACATTAACTGAGGTTTCAGCACTCCCATCCACTTTTATGCCTCCACCTTTACCACCGGAGAGGCCTTTCAAACAGTGTCAGACATACATCAGAGTCTGTGGTCCAGGTCTTCGGCTAAACCCCTGGTGGAGCAGGGGCTGCTTCCCCTACACAACACCTATGCGGTGCTTCAGGAAGATGGAGGTACTGAATCAGATTCCACATCTGTGCAGTCTTTTCAGCCAGAGAGGGCATCCGATGTGGAACAAAACTTGGGAGATTCGGAAACAGTTAAAAAGAAAACAACCTGCTTGGGTTCACGAAAATGGACAAGAAAAAAATAAGGATAGGTTGTAGGTTATTACTTAACATATTGGAAGTATGAGCTATAACTTTTGGTACGTGGTGTTCCCTTTGCTTATGACTGGGATTTATACAATTACCGCTGCTTCCCTTAACACCAACAGCATACAATCTGAAAGGAAGAGATTGTTAATTTATTCTTTATTTGACAAAGGGAATCAAGATATTGTCTTTTTACAAGATACTTGCTTACACACCAAGCTGGAGATGGAAAAAGCTTCCAGAGATTGGAAATGGGGGGTCATGTACTGGTCTATAGGGGAGGAGACATGTAGTGGGGTAGTGATAGGTGTTAATCATCCTTTGGCTCGTTTAATCCAATTGATCGAGATAATACCAGGGAGAGTGTTATTACTAGACATGGTCTTATGTGGTCTCCAGTGTCATATGATAAATGTTTATGCACTGCAATTAAAATATTCTAGGCTGGACATGTTTAGGGCTATTCAGTCATACCTGTTCACTTCAAAGCATGTGTTTTTTGGGGATTTTAATTTTAGTAGATATTTAACTGATACAGGGAGTAAAACAAGAAACATGTTTTGTGATGCCAACTGTCTAAATGATCTTCTGGTACAGACTGGTCCGTAGATGTACTGGCATTATCAGGGACCACACAGAAAACTTTTCCGTGGTATGCAAGCCACCAGGATTGATTTTGGTTTTGTCAGATTCCTTGGGGGTAGTAAAACAAAAACTGAACCAATAGCACTGTCTGACCATGCCATTATTGAGTAATGGTTTACAGTCATGAAATTATGCACCATGGTCTGGGATATTGGAGGCTAAATATGGCTCTCCTATCCCTCCCAACCAGTGGAGACTGGACAGTTCTCGCTCTCTTGGAAGCATGGCAATCGGTCTTTTGTTTCTATGATTCCCACTGTGATTGGTGGGAAGAAACCAAAATAGACATCAAAAAATATTTTCAGACCATAGGAAGAATTAATGGCAAACATAGAACTGATTCCTACCAGACATACAGAGCGAAATTCCAAGAATTACTTTTTCTTACAGCCCAAGGCAATCACACTGTTCTTCCAGAATTAGACAAAGTTCGGAAACATTTAAATACGGTACAATATGATCAAATCAAATCCCTAGATCAAGAACGGAGGTTGGGGTTGCAAAGGTGCAAAGCCTTCATGAACTCATTTCACTTTTGTGCACAGCAAAGACAGCAGAATCATATGGCTCATCTGCGAGACCCACATGGGAAACTGTGCACATCAAAAGCCGAGATTTTACAAGAAGTAGGTCGGCATATTTCCCAATTATTTAACTCATCAGAAGTACCACTAGGCTCCCATAAGATATGGCTAACAGAGACTCTATTGCCACAATTTCCCATTTCACAAACACAGATGCTGATAGCCCCATTCACTCCCCTGGAAGTTTCTGCAGTAGTTTCACAAACAAAAGATGGGAAAGGCGGATTCCTTATGCACTATATAGATTCATATTTAAGGTATTACTGCACAAATTACAGAGTATTACAAGAAATTCTAGACTCTGGGGTCCTGCCAAATAGTATGTCAGAGGTTTAGTCCTTTTTATGTTTAAAAAATGAGATAGAGCTCTACTAACTAACTGACAGCCCATAACACTGCTAAACTCGAATTTTAAACTTTTAACTAAACTATTGAATAATCAGTTATTGCTTCATTTGGATTTTCTCATTCACCCAGCACAGACATGTTCCATACCAGATAGGAAAATATCAGATGGCCTTATATTATTAAGGGAAATATTTCAAAGGGGAGCCACGGGGGAGCTCACGGGCTTGCTTTTTAGCTTAGATCAGGCCAAACAACCGACAATGTGCATCATGAGTATTTATGGGATTGTTTAGATAGCTATGGGATGCCCAGATCTTTTGTTAGGTGGGTAAAAACCTGTTATGCCACCGCTTCTGTGCAATCATATTGTAATGGCTAGTTGGGGCAAAAATGTAGAGTCAAACAGGGGGTGCGGCAGGGTTGTCCATTGAGCCCACTTCTATATTTATTTTCAATAGATCCATTAATTCGCTGAGTTTATGTCGCCCTGAATATCGGTCTCCTTCTCTAGTGTAGACCCAGAGATCAAATGTATTGCCTATGCAGATTGTAAAAGCACAAGGTTCTTGGCTAGTGGTCCCTGGTAATCCAATAAAGCCACCTGATACCAAATGTTGTTTTAAATCAGTTGCAATTTATTAATACTAAGTAAGCCCTAACAATTTTACCTCTAACATGATCAAATCTAAACAGCTGATGGCTTATTACTACCAGGGCTACAGGTATTCAGAGGGAATGAAGCAACATTCCTCATTCCTCTGGGTGACCCAAGTATCTATGGCAGCCTTGTTGGCTACTCCTCTTGGACACACAGGGCAGAACACTTTGGTCCTGTATATATACTCAACTGTTTACATCAAAATGCATAGTGGAAATTTCCAAGCTGTTACAGCAAATTTTAGCCTAGACATTACGTTATTTAATAACATCATGAGACAAGGTTTAAAAGTACAATGGCCATGAGATACCTCAGTCATAAGATACATTTGACACTTTGCCGAGACATGTGGTCATCTTTGGATGGAAAAACAAGTGATTAGGGGATTTTATATTTATCAAGAATACTGGCTTTAGGATACAGAAAACATGCGAGGGGACGTGGCTGTTTTTTTAAAAAAATAACTGGCTTACAGATAGAAACCAGACAGTGGCCAAATTGTGTATCTCATTATTTTTATATCAATTCCTTGTGACACATATTTTAAACACTAGTAATCACAAGATGAGGAACTTCAGTATTTAAGGCCAACCAGTTACCAGCAGCTGTGTTTTATCTCGCTGTAACTTTTCAAAAAGACATATTTTGGTACACAGTGTTTTCCTGTTGGACAGGGTAATTCTAAGTTAGACCTTGGCTTTGTGCTTTTTGAATTATTTTATTTTCTACATTTACAGAGTTTTAACTATTAACCTTTTAAAGTCTTACACATACATGCATATTAACTGACATGGTGGTATCATTCATTTACTTAGCCACTTGCAACCTTTGACTAGCTAGCCATAGTAACTCATATGTTGGCCTCATTCAGTTATCTATTGGCCATTGTATTTTCTGCAAGCCTTTTACACCTTGCCATGGTCAACTGTATATATACAGGTGGTTATCAACAATTTTATATAACTAAACTTGTATAGACCTGAGCCCTGGGGCCCCTGGACAAATTCAAAAGTCCCCACCTCGAAGGTAAGAGGCCCCGGAGGGACTCGAACCTTCGCAAAAATAAACATAAAAATAAAGATGCTAATTATTAAATAAATGTTTTAGAGCTTACTGCCCTGCAATTCTATTTTGTGATCTCTGATAATGGGCTGCTATTACATTCATTATCAGGGAGACATAAAATAAGGACACATTAGTTTGAATGTATGTTTAAACTCAGCATATTTCAGTGGGAGATATTTAAGACAACAGGTATATGCATAAATTGCACATTATTTTTTAAGGGTTTCAGGTACTGAAGTAGCAGTTAATCGACTGGGGGGCCCTGATGTTAACTGGGAACACATGTAACAATTTTGATTATGGGGGTGAGGGAAGACTGGTAAGGGGAGTCTTGAACCCCCACAGATAATACTTTGATCAGTATATAAGATTGGTATAACTAAACACTTTTGAGCTTAATCTGTTAGTTGCATTTCAATACTTTTACCTTACATAATTTTTAAGCTATCATAATACAAGCTACAATTTTTAAAGCTAGAAAAACAACTTATAATTGATTACATGAAAAAACCTTTTTAAAACTGGTTGCCAGCATACAGATAGTCAAGGCAAGCATGAAAGGAATCCTGTTTTAGAGTTGGTACAGGGGTAGTTACAGACGGAGCACAAATGGTGAGTTTGTAAAGCATAGTGCAGAACTTAGAGATGTCAACACCACAATTGAAATATGTGAAAAGATATTAACACATGATACCACATATAACACAATATTTGTTGATGAAGAAGAGTTCATGGAATCCACTTTGAGACTGGATAAGGTAGATGCTACCTTGTGTTGAGGTGTGGCACACCCTTGGAGCTTGATTGAAGAATCTGTTGATAATGTCTCTTGTTAGATAGGTCATTATAAAATGTATGACCAGTTCAGAAAGTTCATACAAGTAACAGTCCATAAAATTAACAGTCCATTAAGTTCATATAAGTAACCACAAGTTGGCGTAGTTACAGTACAGGTGAAATGTTATTTGCAGAAAGGTGGTAACCCCACAAGGCACATGGGGCAATGCAAACAGTAATTTAAAAACAAAACACCAGCATAGTAGAAAAATCAGTGTTTATGTTGCTGGCTGTCGGATGGCTAGATTGGCAGATGCATTGGCCGGGGTGCCTTAGATTGTGCATTTAGTCATTTAAGGAAATAGTCACACACAATGGTGTAGCATTTGTGTTGTGGTAGTTGATGACACCCTGGCACAAAGATTAAAAGTCCATAAAAAAGTAACAGTTTATAATAAAACCATTAAGAACATAGTCCATAATAGAGCAATAGGTTTGTATAAAGTACCAGCCATGTTTGGAACAAGCAGCAGTGAAGAAAATGGATGTCTTGCTTGAAGATCAATTGAAGGAAAATATTCTTGCTGGAGTTAGGGGATTGCCCCTACCCCAGACTTAACTTCATAGTAAGCTGAAACAATAAGCTTGATTGTAGAGTCTGAATTGGCTGGACCTTTTTCAGTTAATTTAAAGTTCTTCAAATAGGTGTAATTTTACTGGAAACATTACACTTGCAGAGGTAATAATAACTTGATTCATGCAATAGTCCTTATATGGAACCAGTCAGGCACAAAGATAGTGATGACACTGAAGATTTGGCAGTTGTTTTTTTCAGGAAAAAGATGAAGGTCTTGGCAACTTAGATGAAACTGTTACTGCTGTTGAATGGAGATCTTATGTGTGCCACACACAGTGAAACCTGTAAACTTGCAAAGTGTGTTAGAAACTGAGTTAAGAACACATAAATAACGATCTGTTAAATCAATAACCTTTTGTTTTGTAAAAAGTGGTGTGACAGAGCCTAAATGCTGGCAATTGTGGAAAGAGAAAATAAAAATGGAATGTCAACCTCTACCTGGGGGTGCAGGCCGAGGTCCAATTATACCATTTGACCATCTGTGAATCCATGACAATGTTATGGTTACACCCTGCATTTAAATTGCAGAAGAGGTTATGACAGTGATGAACATGATTTCCCTGTCTGTTTGTTGCTGGCAGGGCCTAACTGAGACATGTGTTATAAAATGTTATAATGTTACAATAACACACTTTAAACATATAGTGTATGGCAATATGCCTGTTACACTATGCAATAGTGGGACAAATATATATATTGTTGGCCTATGCCAACTAATAATAGTGCCTATTAGACCTTTGACAAGTGAAAGGGTCTACCTTCTTTACCCTGTATAATGAAATACTCCAAAGTACTGAATAAGGTAAGGCCTACTATGGGACTGTGAAGCACAGGTTTTGGAACAGAATCTAAATTCTGCATATTATAATTGTTAAGATTTAAAATGACAAAACCTGCATAGAGTGCACTTATTCTTCAGGGGTACCTGTGAGTAATAAGTCAAACAGAGCATTAATTTGTCTGGGGTTTTGCTTGGAACATATTATAGGGATGGGTCAGCAATGCTGGCCCCAGTATCTAGATTTGGTTATGGGCATTAAAAACATTGATAAATGTGGAGCAGTTCTCTAAATACACACTTGATACAGTGTAGCAAGATGTATATCTAAACATTATAACATAAACATAAAACAACATTTTTGCAATAGAACAATGTCAGTATTAAGCATAATGCATAAAATACATTTTAAACAACAAATATAGACAACAAGTTTAGAGTTCAGGAATCGTAGAGCATTGTGACTTTACTTGTTGAACATAACCATGAAATACGTTGCAGAAGACAGGGCATAGTTTCGTTTATAAGTTGCAGCCCTTGGTAAAAATTACTTAGTTTTGGTTGAAATAATTATTTGAACAATCCACCACTTTGTTTTTGTTAACTTGTAAGACTTTTTCAGGGTCTGTGATGCTTTAGAACTCTGAAATTATAAAAACCTGTTTATGCTTATAAAAGGCAGATGATTGCATCCACTGCTATAAGGCTATGGGAAGTTGTTTTATATTTGTCTGACAGGATAAGAAAGCTGAAAAGACAATCAAAAGATATGAATATGTGTGAAAATACATACACAATCCCCCTCCAGCTTAACTGATTACTTGCTGAGGGCAGAAGCCCTTGTACCAGTGATAGATATGAGGTTTAACTGTTTGCACTAAAAAAACAGAGGGACTGATCTGGGTTATACTGTTAAAATACATTGGGTCTTTTCAAAACCTGTAAATAAGAAATAGTTATTAGCAAATAAACATTTTTCTTTTATTTACCCCTATGGGGAGACAGTGATGTACCTTGCAACCTTTGTGGGTATTACACTGGAAGGAAGGGTAGTTTGCTCCCCCCCTTCCAGCTCCTACTGGTGGAAGAGACAGCTTGAATACTGTAGCAATAAAAATGTTAGCTGTGGATGGTGACATGGATATTGAACCAGAATGGTCTGCAATAATAGTAACCAGTCGTGTAGTACCTTAAAAAAATGTGCACTGGATAAATGGTAATGGGTGGCCCATTGCAGTCCCCACCTACCACACTTCAAATTCTAACAGAATTATATTGCAACTAGTTTAGTAAGTTTCATACCTTACTATAAAGATGGGAACTTCTTTTCTCCAGAAGAAACAGAAGAAAAACAGACAAACAAAACAAAAACAAACATACACAAGTCTAAAAATAAAACAAGATTAATTTCATAGGATAAAGAAGCCAAACGTCCCTGGGTTCCCTTATCCTAAGCATGACAAAATGTCAACTGAGTTTATAAAGATCCAGATTGATGGTAATACTGTACGTACGTATCTCTTAGAATGCATTTTTTTTAAATGATTACACCATGGTCACACATAAAAACAAAAGCCATTGTTTTTTTTTAACTGTAGATGGTAAACTCTCTCAAAACAGCTGTAATAGTCCTTTTAACAGTGTACTGTATATATGAAAAGTAAAAAAAAATGCAGGGCAGTGATGAATAGCTCCCCTTCCAGCTAAAGTGCCTTGCATAGTATAGGAATCACGTGATATTGTTAAGGAACAAAGGAGTTGTACTTACAACCAAATGTTTGTGGAGGAAGGCTTTGAGCATTGCCTGTGTTGGCTGCAAGCCCAGAAAGAAAAAAAAAACACACACAAACGTTTATTCCTTTTTACTTACAATGCCAGTTCTGTAATAAAAGTCAAATTGTATGTTTCACTATTGGTGTGCTTCAATGAAAACATACATTTTGTGTGAAAAGTTGTGCTTTAAGTAGGGAATACACACCAAGTTTGAACTGGTAGTAACATAAAATGTTGAAACACAAGAAGGTCAAATAACATACAAAAGGTCACACAGTGTGCACACAAGGGTCACTCAAACCCAACTATTTTTGTAGTGTCCTTGAACACTACTGATATTAAAGTATCTTTTAATAACAAAAGAGCACAAAATAAAATTGCTGGCCAAGACAGTACACACACATACACATACACAAAAAGAAATACTTAACGCAAAATAAGACTGACATTATCTGATAGCAATTTGCTGAGGTAATGCCCATAGTTTTATTAGAAAACTGTCAGTGTTTTAGGTATATGCTGCCTCCTGCTTGTCTTGTAACAGACTACAACTTTTAAACCAACAAATTTATATATATATCCATGTCAGATCTTTTCAGAACAAAAATTTTTCAAACACCTTCCAACTCCTTTAAAATACAAGTACAACATATCATCTCTGTAAGTGGACACATCTAGTATAACATGGTTACACCCTTTAACGCATAGCCAAAATATGGAACTCGCCATTTTGAAATCTTTGTGACAGACATTTAAATTCTCTTTAGCAAAAAGTTTCTGGTTTTAACTAGAAGTATGATAAAGCGATTCATAGCTGTTAACACATTACATTTTCACCTAGCAGTGGCTTGGCACGTTGCCTGCAAACTACAAATCTTGTTGCACATTGCAATCTAGGACGTCATATCTCTTCACCTTCAACACTACCTGCTCTGACCAACAACTACATACGAAAGTTCTTCACTGACTCTATCTAGGCAGCACAAATCTTTTATTAAAAATAAAACTAATTAAAACAGTCAGATATGAGGCAAAGAAGCTTCTTCTTTTTTACTGTAACATGTTCAGTGCCAAAGGCAGTCAATGCTATCTTGCAACCTTGACAACAGAACATAATTACAGAACACAGATATACACTGGAAAATATGAGAGAGAGAGAGAGACGGAGCATTACCTTGTTTAGTATATGTATCACAGAAATAAAACAGACAGGTGTAAAAAAAAACTTTAAACAAAAAAAATTCAGACTTACTCTGTGCCAAGGTATTTTCCTTCTTCTTTTCTGATACATCGGTCGGATTCAGAAAAACGACTGCAGGACCTTCATGATAATCTCCAAACACTGCAGCTATTAACCCTTTCAAAGGTTTTCTTTTGGCCATTTCAGTAACCTGCCAAACCAAGTCTTTTCCCAGAGCTCTGGTTTGCAGTTTAAAAATCTGTAGCAGTACTAGGTACTAGACTGAGATCCAACTGGTGGAGTCCCCAGTACCTGGGTTTGGGATTAAATGTTTCAGCCTCTATAGGAGGCAAGGGAACTTGAAATTGATACAAAAAAAACTTGAAACTGCACAGATAGGGAACATTGGGGGGGGGAGGATTTTCAAATCAATCCATCTGTAGTCACACCTACTGTGTATGCATCCACAGTAGTTTGTTTCTCTTTCTCTACATGTTGCTTATCTAACGTTACTTAATCAGCCACTGCTTTTCTACTAAAAGCAGCCTGAACTGTGAAAGGCATCATTGGCTCTAACAGTGTATTCTTTTACTAGCCTGCTATCTAGCAGGCACAAATTACAAGGGCAGTTGCCCTTTCTTGTTTGAGAGACTTTTCCTTAATACATCTCTCCACATACCTCTAAACTTGGGGTCCTCAGACCCCCACATACATATACATTACCCTTACCCAGTGTATAGCTGCTTCATAGACCTTTACCTGTAGGTTCAAGTCCACTCGAACACTCAAAGTCCATTAGACTATTTTTCCCAGCCCCACAGTTAGGTTATGACCCTTACCTGCACAGACCCTGTTTAGAGTAAACACTAGGCTTTATCAGATTTACCAAGACCAGAATCAAAACCACTTCCTGGCTGGCTCTTGCAATTTGTAAAAGCACAAGGTTCTTGGCTAGTGGTTCCTGGTAATCCAATAAAAGCCACCTGATACCAAATGTTGTTTTAAATCAGTTGCAATTTATTAATACTAAATAAGCCCTAATAATTTTACCTCTAACATGATCAAATCTAAACAGCTGATGGCTTATTACCACCAGGGCTACAGGTGTTCAGAGGGAATGAAGCAACATTCCTCATTCCTCTGGTGACCCAAGTATCTATGGCAACCATGTTGACTACTCCCCTTGGACACACAGAGCAGAACACTTCGGTTCTGTATTTATACTTAACTGTTTACATCAAAATGCATAGCAGAAATTTCCAAGCTGTTACAGCAAATTTTAGCCTAGACAATACGTTATTTAATAACATCATGAGACAAGGTTTAAAAGTACAATGGCCATGAGATACCTCGGTCATAAGATACATTTGACACTTTGCCGAGACATGTGGTCATCTTTAAATGGAAACAAAAATGATTAGGGGAATTTATATTTATCAAGAATACTGGCTTTAGGATACAGAAAACATGCGAGGGGACATGGCAGTTTTTTTAAAAATAACTGGCTTACAGATAGAAAGCAGACAGTGGCCAAATTACGTATCTCATTATTTTTTTATATCAATTCCTTGTAACACATATTTTTAAACACTAGTAATCACAAGATGAGGAACTTCAGTATTTAAGGCCAGCCGTGGTTACCAGCAGCTGTGTTTTATCTCGGCCGTAACCTTTCAAAAAGGCATATTTTGGTACACAGAGTTTTCCTGTTGAACAGGGTAATTCCAAGTTAGACCTTGGCTTTATGCTTTTTGAATTATTTTATTTTCTACATTTACAGAGTTTTAACCATTAACCTTTTAAAGTCTTACACATACATGCATATTAACTGACATGGTGATATCATTCATTTACTTAGCCACTTTCAGCCTTTGACTAGCTAGCCATAGTAACTCATATGTTGGCCTCATTCAGTTATCTATTGGCCATTGTATTTTCTGCAAGCCTTTTACACCTTGCCATGGTCAACTGTATATATAGAGGTGGTTATCAACAATTGTATATAACTAAACTTGTATAGACCTGGGCCCTGGGGCACCTGGACAAATTCAACAAGATGATCTTTGCTTTATAGTTAGTGATATGGCCTCTGCTCAGGAATTAGAAATTGTTTTAAGTGGATTTCTGACCTACACAGGGTGCAAATTAACTACAAGAAATGCAACTATGTTCCCATACAACAGGAGGATGTGTCCGCTACACATATAATTGGTATCCCTGTAGTTAAAGATACTTGTACCATCCTAGGCCTGCAGTTTGGGGTGGGAGATTTGGCTTCACTAACCTGGACTGCTAAATTACAGATGGCTCAGAATAACGTAAATACTTGGAACAAATGGCGACTGTCCAAACTAAAGAGTCCATATGATGAAAAATTTTGCTCCATACCTTTTTGTATTAAAGTATGTTTTTTGTCTGCCCCCACAACTAGAAACAAAAATGTATGAATGTTTTTTAACCTGTATTTGGGGAGTAGGTTCAACCTTATTAAAAGGTGTCTTTTATTTAGAGAGAAGAAACATGATGGGCTAAAGATGATTCACCCAATAGTGTTTTCTTTCGATGTTCATTTACTCCAATCTGCACCTTTAGTATGCCCCAGCAATAAGTTTTGGATACCCTGAGTAACTGATTCCCTAGGTCAGATGTTCACTGCTTGGCAACTTACATGAACATACCTAGACAACAATCATTACAACAGCTTCTCAATTCCTTTAAGGTATGTTTGGGAAGATTAAGCTTTGGGCATTAGCAAAGATCATATCGTAAAGTATTCTAGGAAGGACTTATATAGTTTTATTCTGCAAACATTTTTCCAGGACATGGCTCATTTGATACTCTGCCTCTCCAGGATAAGGCAGCCTTAGGTAACATGTTAGAATCTCTGTGTCCCACATTATATGTGGATGTGTTGTGCGCTCTCCTTCATGGTAGACTCAATGTAAGGGGAAATTTGAAGCATAGACAGCTCTCAGAAAGATATTGCCCTTGGGACTCTTGTTACGCTACAGTAGAAGCAATGACACATTTGTTCTTAGATTGTCCCTTTGTCCAGAATTTCTGGCAGACCATAAAACAAAAGTGGCCTACTTCACCATTTTATCCCATGAACTTAGAAGATATTGGCCCGGATATTTCAAAGCAGTTGCGCGCCATTGCAACTGATTGCGTAAGCGCCAAGTGCTGACTTACAACAAAGAGCCATATTCAGTGGAGCCATTGCGCAGTTCAAATTCCATTGTGCCAATGTGCAACTATAATGAATGCAGGCACAAATTGGGGGTGTTCCCATGAATATCCAGCGCAGTGGTATATTCAACCGTGAAACCATGGTGCAAGCGCCAGAGCAAATCGATGTTGCTCCGAGCAGACTTGTTCCTATAAATACAGGGCACAAGCACACAGACAGCACTTAGCCGGGTGAGAGAGAGAGAGAGAGAGATGGCATTGGAGAGAGGGAGAGGGGCAGAGAGTGAGACAGACAGACAGACACACTGCCAGGCAGTGCACCAGAGTGGCACACAGCCAGCAGCAGCCAACCCTTGCACGGGATATTGGACAGCAAGGGCCATGGATAGTGTGCAAATCATGATGGAGGCCATAATGAGAGGCGTGAGGGCAGGAGGAACAGTGGCGGCTGACCGAGGAGGGCCTGTCGGTGAGTATGCCCATAGCAGGTGGTACATGCCCATATATCACCTTGAGCAGTACAGTGACATGGAGATTGTGGGCTGGTGCCACCTGAACAGGGCCATACTGAAGCAGCTAATGAGCTGTGAGGTGAGGAGATGCAGGCAGCCACCAGGCGGAGCCATGCCATGTCCGTGGAGGCGAAGATGACAGCCATCATGTGCCTGCTCACCAGGCACCTTCCAGAAACCAACAGGAGACACCACAGGCATAACCAATAGGCCACATCATGCTCTCCACACAGTTCCTCAATGCTTTGCTGCCACGTGCATCAGAATTCATCCGTTTCCCCAGCACACAGGCGGAGCATACAGCAACCATGCAGGACTTCCACAGGGCTACACGTATGCCTGGCATGATTGGGGCCATTGACTGCACTCACATGGACATCTGCATGCCACCTGACCCTGAGGGTGTGGCATACATAAACAGAAAGGGGAGCCTGAGTGTCAACTGCCAGGTGGTGTGCGATGCCATGGGGTGCATCACCAATGTCTGTGCCACACACCCTGAGAGTGCACATGATGCGTTAATCTGGCACAGCTCTGTGCTGTGCCACAGGTTTGAACTTGGGGACATCCCCATGGGCCACCTAGTGGGTGGGTATGACATGGGCAAGTGGCGATGGGCAGGCCAGACCTTGGGATGGGGGAGGGCAGGGTGTCAGATTGGCATGGGCACCAGGTACAGGCAAGAGGCACAGCAGAGAATAGCAGAGGGCTAACCATGTCATCATCCACACAGAAGACAGTGCATATCTACTGAGGACCTGGCTGCTTGCCCCTATTGGCACCGTCGTCCCAGCAGAGGACGCTACAGGCACACACCAGCATGCACAACATCATCAAGCATGTTTTGGCATGCTGAAAGCACATTTTGTTGCCTAGACAGGTCAGGTGGGACCCTACAGTACAGCCCCTCAAAAGCCTGTGGCCTATTCCTGGCCTGTTGCATATGGCACAACATGGCTATTGACCATGGGATAGCTGTTGCGGCCAATGAGGGTGATAGTATTGGGGACGACAGAGGCAATGGGCTGGAGCATGGTGGACAGCCACCCCCTGGGCAGAGGGACCCCCAGCTGCTCCAGCAGGCATGACGCCACCGGGCCACCATTGCACAGGAGCACTATGGTGCACACAGGTAGGTGGTGCGGTACACATGCATGGGCCACACAAATGGGTACAGCTCACATGCAGAGGCATGCATGGCAATGGGCATGCACACACAGAGTGTGAGACAGTGGTAGGGGAGTCAGTGGCACACAGCAACACACACACACACACCCCACTCACCCACATGCACCCACATACCCAGGCATTGGTATGTGGCGTGGATCAGATGCATTGTACCAGCATGCACAATTGACCTATCAAGGTTGCAATACCAGTCCATGGCCTGTGCTGTTCCGTGGAGCTTAGTAGGTGCAACGCATGCAAATGAGGTTGGGTGCAACAGTAATGACATGCTAATGCACCCACTCGCCACACATTGGCTGATGAGCTCATTTGCATGTGGTGTCTGAATATCGCGATATTGCACTGTGCAATGGGATTGTGCCAAAGCAAGTTGTGATGTCACAATGTGCATGCATGCATGGTACGCGGGCCACAGTGCGCATGCATGTCACAGCATCATGGCGGCAATTGTGCACCATGTGCGGACAGCGTGATGCCCTTGGCATTGCACATGTGCGCATGGGCCAACCACGTGCATGGCCGCCGCATGGGGTGCTGTGCAGCCAGACACGATATGCGCAATGCTGGTCGAGCCCTGACCCCTGGGTCTGACCTCTGACCCTGCACAGCCATGCCCAATACACATCTCTGGCACTACTTGGTAAGTGCATGGTGTGGACATGTGTACCTTGGCTGCCATTTTCATCACCCAACGCAGTTCACAGAACATGGCACAGGCACGGCGAAGGAGGGCCCAGAACTGGTCTCCCATTGAGTTGGCCAACTTAGTGGCATGTGTGGGCCCACACCCCAGCTCTTCAGGCAGGCGCCAATGCATGCAGGCCAGGGACACCATGTGGCAGGCAATCACCACAAGCCTGGGGCACAGGACAGGGGTGCCCAGGACTGGGGAGCAGTGTCACCATTATGGTGACCTCATGTGGTGGGACCCAGGGTGCCTCAGGAGGCTACAGGCATGTGCCAGGTGAGGGGCCATGCCACAGCCAGGTAAGTCATCCAATGTTCCATGTCTGCCCTGGTGCTGTCCTGTGTGTGCCCTGCTTTGCCCTGCTAGTGGATGCCTCATGTGGCCTGTCACTGTGCTTCCCTGGCTCTGTCCCTGGATCTCTGCTCTGTGCTGTGCCGCCCTCTGTTGCTCTGCTGCTCTGCTCCCACAGTTGTGCTGGAGCATCTCTTTCTGCACCATGGTGCAACTGTGTTTGCGCCATAGCACAACTGTGCCATATTCAGCCGTGTTGCGCTGGCGCAGTTCGACTGGCGCAACCTTTGAATATGGCTCCTTTTGCACCATGGCAAATCAGATTTGTGCTGTGCTGGACTTGTGCTGGCCATTGGTGCATTTCTGAATATCTGGGTCATTGTGTTTAGGCATATTGCTCCATCTATGGACAAAACATGACAGAACCACAATGTGGTTATTCTTGATATGTTTTAAATTCCATATATGGTATGTATGGTGCTGGCTGACAATACAACAATTACAATTTACATCAGAGGAGCTATTTTTTATGGTGGAAGCCTTGATTAAAAGGCTGAAACAGTAAGAAAGTTATGTGGCCTCTGCTTCTTTAATGCTATCTAGATGGGTTCGATAGACTGGATATAATTGATGCCAGGTTTAGTATACAGTAAATACTGTCCTGTTTGTATATTCCTTAGGTTATTGAGGGGAAAAAAAGAGATACCTCTCCTCTATTCCTTTATGGAGAGGGGTTTGGATAAGCTCAGGGTCACCGTAAGAAAACATACTTACTTACAGGTTTGATTTTTCTTAATATGAGTTTGCATGATGTAATACTAATGTGAATTAAATATTAGTTTTTTATGGTTTAAAAAAAAAATTCCCTACTCTATTAGTAGGGAGGGGGAGGGGGTATGTATATGTCTTGAGTTTACAATATGAGGGAAACATTTCTTTTTGTGCTTCACTCATTCTTATGATTTGGTATGAAGTACTACTGATTTATTATATGGTTTTTAAGCTATGAATAAAAAATTCCCCATCTCCTTTGGTAGGGTGGGGGAGGGTGGTAATTTCTTTAGTGCATTTTATTTCTGACAGGTATGACTTACTATGAATATGCATCTATGATTTCTCCTGGTTATGTCTGTCTATTCTTGTCCTTTTGATGTATGAAGGAATACTCTGTTGAGTATCTGGTGGTTTTTTTTTTCCTTTTCTAATTTTGAATGAAGTAATATTGATTTGTTTATATGTTCCTTCGTGATATGACTAAAAATTCCCCGACTCCTTTAGTAGGGAGGGGGAGGGGGTACGCTTACTGTAATTTTAGTTATGTTTTGAGTTTAAAGTATGATGTAATACTCTTTTGTGATTATGTTTTATCCATTCTTATGATTTAGTATGAAGTAATACTGATTAGTTTGTATGTTCTTTAACTTACGGGGAAAAATTCCCCTACTCTTTTAGTAGAGGGGGGAAGGGATTGCTTACAGTAATTTTAGTTATGTTTTAAGTTTAAAGTATGACGTAAGGCCCCTTTGTGTTTATGTTTTACTCATTCTTATGATTTAGTATGGGATAATACTGATTTGTTTGTATGTTCTTTAAATTATGAATAAAAAATTCCCCTACTCTTTTCGAGAAGTGCCATGGGATCTTTAACGTTCACCTGAACAACCACACAGAGCCTCAGTTTAATGTCTTAGTTTAACATCTCATCAGAAAGATGGCACCTCAGGCATGCAGCACTCCTCTCATGATGCAATACAGTGTCAATATTGGGATTTTACTCTAAGTGCCTGGTGTGGGGCTTGAACCCACAACCTGCTGATGTTCTGGCCTCATAGGAAAGTGTGCAACCTGGTGAGCCATTGGCACTGCCAGATAATTCTGGTAAAGCTGTCAGATTGATTAGAAACTAACAAATTTGTATGACAATATCAGGCCAAATTTGGTCAGGCTGTTCAAAAATTGATCATACTTATGTTTTCTCACATTTACTTGAGAAATATTTAAAACTGAGAAAAATGAAACTTCATGCTCTGTTTATAAGGATAACAAACAGTGGGACTGTAAGGTTAAGTGGGTGATTGTACAGAGCGGGACCAAGAAAAGACAGACATCTTGAACAAATATTTCTGCTCAGTGGTCACAGTGGAAGGGGAAGGGGAGGGGGAGGAACTATGAAAAAACATTAGGAGCTTTGATGGGAGGGAAACGGACACTAGTACTTTTTCTGAGAAAGCACTCACTAACATGAAGGTGGACAAAGCTATCAGGCCAGATGGGGTGCATCCAAGGGTGTCAAGGGAGCTCAGGGAGGTACTATCTGCACCTCTGACAGACCTATTTAACAGATCGCTGGAAACCAAAGCGGTCCCAGAGGACTGGAGAAAGGCAGATGTAGTCCCACTTCACAAAAGTGGTAGCAGGGAAGAGGCAAGCAATTATAGGCCTGTCAGCCTCACATCAGTGGTGGGTAAGGAAATGGGAACACTATTAAAGGAAAGGATTGTGTAATATGTTGAATCCAACTTGTATCCTACAGTGAAGAAAGGAGGGTTACTAGCCGGGTACCGCAGGGTTCAGTACTAGGACCGGTCCTTTTTAATGTCTTTATAAGTGACGTTGCAGAGGAACTGGAAGGAAAAGTATCTCTCTTTGCAGATGACACAAAGATCTGCAACAGGGTTGATACACAAGATGGAGTGGAAAGGATGAGAAGGGACTTGGCAAGGTTGGAGGAATGGTCAGATGTATGGCAGCTCAGATTCAATGCAAAGAAGTGCAAGATAATGCACCTGGGAAACAAAAACCCAGGGGAAGAGTACACAATGGGGGGTGAGATACTGACAACAGTAAAAATGGAAAGGAACCTGGGGGTAATTATATCAGATGACCTAAAGGTGGGTAAGCAATGTGAGAAGGCAGTAAGGAAGGCTGGGGGGATACTGGGATGCGTAGGGAGAGGCATCAATAGTAGAAAACAGGAAGTTGTTATCCTTCTGTACAGACAGTTGGTGAGACCCCATTTGGAGTACTGTGTGGAGTTCTGGAGACCCCATCTCTGCAAAGACATAGACAGAGTGGAGGCTGTCCAGAGGAGGTCAACCAAAATGATGCAGGGTCTGCACCAGAAGACATTCGAAGAAAGACTAAAGGAGCTTAATATGTATACCCTTGAGGAAAGAAGGGAGAGAGGGGACATGATAGAAACTTTCAAGTACCTCAAGGGAATCAACAAAGTCCAAGAGGGTAGCATCTTTCAGAAAAAGAGATGTGCAAGAACAAGGGGGCACAATTTAAAGATAGAGGAGGGACGGCTCAGAGGTAATGTGAGGAAGTATTTTTCACGGAGAGGGTTGTGGATGTAGGGAACAGCCTGCCTGAGGAGGTCATGGAGTCAAGAACAGTGGGGGAATTCAAGAATGCATGGGACAGACATAAGGCAGTCCTAGTGGGGGGTAGGAGGAAGTAAGCTGTTGGTTAACTAGGATCAGCAGCTTATCTGTTAGGTAGAAAAATGGGTAGACTAGGTGGGCCAAGCGGTCCTTATCTGCCGTCACATTCTATGTTTCTATGTTTCAACAGGTTACAGGATCTGAGGCAGCATGGGTTCAGAGAGGGGAGATCATGCGAAACAAATCTGATAGATTTCTTTGACTGGGTGATGAAGGAGTTAGATCAAGGTGGAGCAGTGGACATGGCCTACCTAGAGTTCAGCAAGGCTTTCAACACCCTTTCACACAGGAAACTGGAAAGCAAGCTGAGTAGCTTGGGGATGGGCAACAAGGTGGTAACCTGGGTAAGAAACTGGTTAGGGGATAGGAGACAGAGGGTGGTGATAAATGGAGTTTACTTCAAGGAAGGGAGGGTGACCAGCGGGGTACCTCAGAGTTCAATGCTGAGACTGGTCCTCTTTAATGTCTTTATTAGTGACATAGCAGAGGAGATGGAAGGGAAGGTCTGCTTCTTTGCAGATTACAACAAGATCAGCAACAAGGTGGACACTCGGGGTGGGGAAGGATGGGTAGAGATCTGAAAAACTGAAGAAGAGTGGTTAAGAGTATGGCAGCTGGGTTTAATGCAGAAAGTGCAAAATAATGCACTTAGGCCATAGAAACCTGAGCAGAGTACAAAATGGGTGGAGTGAAACTGACAATGACCAAGCATGAAGGAGACCTGGAGGTAATCATATACTAAAGGTAGCCAGGCAGTGTGACAAGGCAGTCAGGAGGGCTAGTGGTATGCTGGGGTGCATAGGAGGGTATCACCAGCAGAAAGAGGAGGTGGTGTTGTACCTATATAGATTGCTAGTAAGATCCCACCTTGTGTACTGTGTCTGGTTCTGGAGACCACATCTCTGGAAGGACATAGACAGAGGAGGAGTGATCAAGAGGAGGGCAACTAAAATGGTACAGGATCTGCATCAAAGCCCTACGAAGAGCGGTAAAATGAGCTCAGTATGTACACCCTGGAGAAAAGAAGGAGAGAAGGATATAGAGAGACTTATAAATACCTCATGGGGTTAATAAGATACAGGAAGGAGTATTTTTCAAAACAAAGGTGTTCCAGAACAAGAGGACATGCTATGAAGCTGGGGAGGGGTGTACATTCAGAAGACATGTGAGGAAGTATTTCTTCACAGAAAGAGTGGTGGATTCCTGGAACAACCTTTAAGCTGAGGTGGGGGGGGCAAAAACAGTGGTGGGGTTCAAATATGCCTGGTATAGGCACAAGGGAATCATGTAGGTAAGGAAAACGGAAAGAGACAGCACCATAAATCAAGTGAATCTGCAGCAAAAATGAAGGTAGAAAAAAAAAATAGGCAGACTGAGTGGCCCAAGTGACCCTTGTCTGCTGTCCGATTCTGCATTTCTATGTTACAGATTTTGCAGCTGCTTTCAATTCTCTTAACAGAAAACTGCTATGCAAAGACAGATAAAATGCAAATAGACTACACTTCATAATTCCAATAATACATTTACATTAAGAAATAATGGGAACAAGACAAACAGCACACCCTCAGAGAATGAAAAGCCAGTGTCATCCTGGCTTTGTTATTTTGTTCGTTTTGATACTAGGGAATAACGCTGCTAATAGATATGATAATCTTGGCATCTTTCATCATCTTTTTGGTAGACAGAGGTGTTAAACAGGGCTGCCTTTTGACACCAAGCTTATTTAATATCTAGGTTAATTCATTGAACAAAATAATGGATTAAAATTTGAGCCACATAAGGTAAAAACAAATATTGTCATATTTTCGTACGCAGATGATATGGCTCTGTTTCTGCTTTCATTGATAGGTCTTCAAATGAAGATATATTTATTTATTTTATTTTATTTAGTTTTTGTTTACCGGGTAAGTGCACTAGCCATAGCAATGACCATTTTCAGGCATAACCCGGGAGGGTACAGTACAAACAGGGCAGGTACACATAGCAAATACAAGATTAGACATAATTGAAACAATTGAAATACGTAGTAAGCATAATAATAGTAGACAGTTTGATAACAGATCAAAAGTAGCTAAAGATAACAGTGTTAAAATATGCAAGAACAGAGAAACACAAGACATTCTGATAAATAGTGGCTAAAATAACATATTGACTGATTTGAGGAAAAAAAAAACGTTGTAAGATAGTAGTACTATGCTGTTCATAAAGGATTCATGTAGGGAAGTAAGAGAAGGAAAGGAGATAGAAGTGAACAGCCAGAGTAGAGGTACTTAGGAAGAGGCAGGTGAGAGGGAAGGAAAAGGGGAAAAATGTGGGAAGTGCTATATGATGAAAGGCACAACAGAGGTGACAGAAAAGGAGTGGCTTGGAAAGAAAGAAAGGGGCTAAGGGGGTTTAAAGCAGGTGCATCTGTAGGAAGTGGCAAGGTGGTTATATAGACCTTTCTTGAATGAAGTGTGGGAGGAAGATTGGCGCAGGGCAAGCGGAAGGGAGTTCCAGAAAAGGGGGGCATGACAGGCAAAAGCCATAGCACCTTTGGAGGAATAATGTCTGGGAATGAGGACAGGTGCACTGTCAGCAGACTGTAAGCCATAGTGTGGGTAAGATTAAGGAAGAGATCCGCTGGTTTGGTATTTGTAAACAGACAATGTTGTCAATGACAGAGCCATAAGCATAAAGCCTGAGTTCAGGAGGAGGAAGCCACCCCAGATCGGAGTAAAGGAGACAGTGGTGTTTCAGTCGATGAGAGGAGGATGCATAGCAGCAGATATTGCTATATGTGATGTCCCATTTTTGAAGGCTTGATTTAGACACAGAGGTATAGGTGGCAACCCCATAGATGAGTGAGGGAAGGAGTATGCCACGGGCAAGGGCAAGCCTAGCAGAGGGGGTTAGCATATAGCTGGTATGATTTGCTATCCCAAGTTTGGTGTTGACCAGCTTGCAGGTCTGTTGAATATGAAGATCGAGGTTTAGCGATGGATCTAGTGTGACACCCAGATATTTAAATGAATCTACCATCCCTAGAGTTAAACCATTGGAGAAGGAGACATTAAATTTAGGCTGGAGAGTTTAAGCGGCCTTTGACCCGAATAGCATAGCTTGGGTTTTGGACTCATTTAGGACAAGCATGTGACTAGTTAGCCATTGACAGATTTGCTGAAAGTCAAAAGAAAGTTTCTGATTGATGACATCAATGTTTTTGTCACTAGTGTAAAGAACAATGTCATCAGCATATAGTAATGAATCAAGTCCCATGGAGGTTGGTGGTGATGTTATTGATGAAAATAGAGAAAAGCAGAGGTCCAAGGATGGACCCTTGCGGCACCCCAATGTTTATGGTGGCCTTGTCAGAGAGGGTGGAGTTATATTTCACAGTTTGCGACCTGCCGGATAGGTGGCTGCCAAACCACCTTACAACGTTTTGAGAGAAACCAAGTGATTCAAGGGAGGCTAGGAGGATGGAGTGGTCAATAAGGTCAAATGCCTTGGTTATATCAATGAAGATAGCCCCCGTGAGAAGGCCAGAGTCCATAGCCACTAGGGTAACAGACATAAATTTGAGAAGGGCAGTAGTGGTGCTATGGGTCTTTGCAAAATCCATGCTGGGCTGGGGTAAGAAGATCATATTTCAGTAGGAAATCAATCATTTGAGCAACTACCAGTTTCTCCAGAATTTTATTGAGAACAGATAGGATGGCTATGGGATGGTAATTTGCGGGGTCTTTACGATCACCTTTTTTGAATACAGGGGAAATCCTTGCAACCTTCCATATATACGGGATATAGCACTGGGACAGGGATAACGTGAAAATTTTAGCTAGGGGAGCAGCAGTGAAGGGGGCAGATAGCTTTAGGAGCTTAGGTTCTAGGTTGTCCGAGCCAGCAGCCATGTAGTCAGAGATTTTATATAATAATTGAGCACTCTCTCTAGAGACTGCCCTGAAAAGAAATGAGGACCGCTGGCAGTGGATGAAGTGGATATATTTGACTGGACTGGGAAGGCGGAGGTGTAATTAGAAAAGTTAGAATTTATCATTGAAGAAATTTGTGCTAGTATGGGGATTATTGCAGTGGACACCATTTAGTAACATGTCAGCAGGGGTGGCTGTAGAGTTTAGGCCGAGGAAGAATTTTATATGGGACCAAAATTGTTTAGAGTTGCCATAGGAGTTTGCTAGTAAATCTTTACAGTAAGAGTTTTTTGCCTTTTTGATGTCCTTTTTACAGGAATTGCACAGAGCCCTGTAGGTATTTAGGTCAGAGGATAGCCCTGAGCTCTTGTATTGGAGCCAGCTTTCATCTCTATGTTTTAGCTTAGCAAGAAGATCAGATTTTAGCCAGTGAGTTTGCCTATTTTTTATCCTACGAGTTACTAGTTTGCAGTGCTAATCTTGAAGAGTAAGGAAGTGAGTTATGAATAGATTAAGAGAGGTCTGAGCATCATTTGATATTAGGGGAGGCAGTATAGCGCAGTGGTTTAAGGCTCAGAGCTACAAATCTGGTAACATCCAGCAGACCAAACCTGGGTTTGAATCCTACAGCTTCCACTTACATACTATATGACCCTGAGCAAATCACTTAACTTCCCTGTGCTCCCAGGTTGCTCCTGTAAAAAAGCTTTCAGCTTAGTGTGCAACTCCTGGTTAAACAACTAAAATAAAAAGGAGGACCAATCAGCAAAGCAATGTCATGTAGGAAAAGCCTCAAGTTGAAGGCATAGTTAGGGGAAAGTGATGAGATGATGTTTAGATGAAATAAGCTTGCTTTTACCCTAGATACAGTAGGTAGGGGTGATCTGTGATAGCATCAGGTGTCCCCAAAGGCTATGATGTTTCCAGGGTGGTTAGTCATAATCCAGTCCAGCAGTGTGCTCTTATTGGAGTGGTTTTTTCCTAGTGGGATCACATATAAGATAGGGTAGGTTAAAACTTTGCAATCTGGCCAAGCAATGTAGATTGAGTGGACCCTAGCCAATTTATGTTTAGGTCCCCAAGTATGAGGCCCTTATGTTTACCAGCAAGGTGGGAGATCTGATCCAGCTACTCTTCCAATCCTTTTTGGCTGTTTGATGGAGGGTTTTAGGCACAGGCAATATGACGTTTTTTGGTACTAAGGGTAAGAAAAGTATGAAGTACTTCATAGTGGGCTAGGTGAGGTGATTTAATGGCAGTGAGATGTAGATGGCCTTTAAAGTAGATAGCAGTAACACCCCCTCGTTTGGGGGAAGATCTATCGAGTCTCAGTAGGTTATAAGATGGAAGGAAGCACAGAGAGTCAGGAGTGGAAGGATTTAGCCAGGTTTCAGTCAGGCATATGATAGCGGGCTTGTAGAGGGCAATCCAGGATTCTAGATCAGTTAGATTGTGAGTGAGACTCCTGATATTGTGATGTACAACAACCAGGTCTTTTGCATTACTGATTAAGTCAGATAGGGTGTGTGTAGGACCAGGATTTATTTGGACATCGCCAGAGAGCAGAATGGCGATGAGGAGGTACCAGAGCTTGCAGCGCAGGAAGGGACATGGGTTATACGATCTCAGGTGACACTTCTTTAGGACATAGGTAACTAGGTAGAGCCAGGTTTTATTAAGTAGTACTGGGGAGGGGTCACAGTGTGGTATGAAGCAGTAAAAGTTTGAAAAGAAGTAGTTGTTTGGTAAGAAATGAGACACATAGTTGCAGGCTGAGGTGAGGAGGCATAGATAGATGGATGGAGCAGTGGCAGAGGCACATAGGAATGAACAGTATCGTATGCTGGTTCATTTTCACTTAAGCTACACAGGCAGAAAGGAGACCAGCATAAAGCTGGAGGCAGCAAGTAGGAATGCCGGGGCAGCTTAAAAATTAATCTGGGTCACCAAAGGTTGTCAGTTTTAGGGGTGGGGTGACCATAAAAGGTAGACCAGGCAAGAACAAGGAGAAAGGGGTGGGGAGACTGGCAGCAGATTTAACCTGCTCAAGATTGATTATGTTACAGGGATTCAATACAAAATTGGAGAAACAAAACAGTACAGCTGAAAGTGGAGTAAGGACTATGAAAAGCTAAGGGAATTTACTTTGGTGAGTGATTGGATTGGGCAGCAGAAAAGGGCCAATGAAAAGAGACGTGTTGAGGAGGAGGGGCTAAAGTGTATTTAAAGGAGGCCTGGGTGGGGGTGAGGGGGTGGGAAAAGTTACAGTCTCAAAGGTTTAGACCTGCCGAAAAACGCCCGTGCTAAAGGCACCTAAAACAGGAGTTGGAAGCCAAAAGGTGCTCCAATCAGCAGACAGATTCACGGCAGGACAGGCCAATCAGCTACAGGCAGCAGTGGTGCCACACTAATCAGAGTTAGCAGGACGGAGGAACAGGATAGTGATATGTACCCAGCGATAATCTGAGAAGGGGACAAGGAGGATGGCCATTTAATGCTGGTGCAGTCTGGCGGTGGCAGCCATGTGGCGCCATGAAGGTCTCGCCCTTTAGAAGTGAGGCGCCGCCGGGCAGTGAATCCTAGGAGAAGAAAAGACAGGTTAAAGTAGAGAGTGAGTATAAAAGACCAGGGGCTGTCGGCAGGCTATCAGTAAACAAAAGCCAGGAGCTACAAGACAGACAGGGAGGGGTTTGAGGGATTAAAGTTAACGAGTGTGCAATTAGCCTAGAGGTGCTGAGAGACAAGAGGGGGGTAGGGAAGATTACAGGCAGAGTTAATTCAGCAATTTGATCAAGCAAAAAAATTTAGAGAAAAGTGGGGCAGTTTAGTCAAGGTAGGTTAGAGGGAGGCAATAAAGTAAAGGCAAGTTCACTTGGAAATGAAGAGTGGCAGTGGTATTTGAGAAAGCAGTGGGAGAAAAGGTAGAAGTTAACTGTAGGGGCAGGAGAAAGGCAGATTACTGTGCAGAAACAGGTATCAAGATAAAATGCAGGCTCAAATACAGCAAAATATTCTAAGGAATTAAGAAAACAATGTAGGATGCAAAATAACAGTACAATTTGATAAAAATTACAGTCTCAAAGGTTTAGACTTGCTGAAAAAGCTGCCCTGCTAAAAGGCGCTAAAACAGGAGTTTGAAGGCGAAAAAGGCACTCAATCAGCAGACAGATTCATGGCAGGACAGACCAATCAGCTATGGGCAGCAGTGGCGCCACACCAATCAGGAGTTAGCAGATGGAGGAGCAGGATAGCGATATGTACCTTAGCGATGATCTGAGAAGGGGGACCAGGAGGACGGCTGTTTAATGTTGGTGCAGTCGACTGGGCGGCAACCGTGAAGCTCCGCCTCGTAGAAGCGGGGTGCCGCTCGGGCAGTGAATCTTTAGCGATGATCCGAGAAGGGGGACCAGGAGGATGGCCATTTAATGCTGGTGCAGTCGGGTGGGCGGCGGCCGTGAATCTCTGTCTCGTAGAAGCTGGGCGCTGCTTGGGCGGTCAGTCCTTAGCAATGATCTGAGAAGGGGGACCAGGAGGATGGCCGTTTAATGCTGATGCAATCGGGCGGGCGGTGGCCAGTGCGGCGGCTGTGAAGCTCCACCTCGTAGAAGCGGGGCACCGCTCGGGCGGTGAATCCTGTCAGTTAAATGTTTATGTGACCACTTACAACTAAAGATTAATCTTACTACAAAAAGAATCATAATTTTTGGTAGTAGACATCAAGACCCTTTTTTTTTGGCATAGAAAACAATTGTAGTTGTTAAAGAATACATATATTTGAGTGTCTAATTGTCCAACAATGGTAAATGGATTAAACATATTAAGAACCAAATTACTATGGCAAAGCATACATCAAAAGCTTTGCTGAATTTTAATTACAAATATGGTAGAAATTCATTGACACCCACTTTTACTGCAGTAGAAACTAAAATAAACCCAGGAGCACTTTATGGTATCAAAGTCTGGTGGACAAATGAGCCTAAAGAACTAGAATTCCCCTATTGCTATTTTACAAAGTTTTATTACGAATACCACCACCTACCCCAACAGTATTGGTTACACTGAAATTAGGAAAAATGGATTTATAGCTCAAGTAAAACTGAGAGTTATTTCATATTGGCTGAGAGTAATTAATAATAGCCATACTGTAATAAATTACCACTGGAATGTTTGTCAGAAACAAATTCTTGGAAGAATTTTGATATTCAGTCAGAATGGTTGAAATCCTTCAGATATTACCTTAGAAGTATTAATTTAAACCATTTATGATCAAATTTTATTAAAACATCAATATTTCTTTGACTTGATGTCATGCCTCGCACTAACCGGTGTCCTGGGTTCGGGAACGAGCCTGGGCCACTGAGGATTGGCCAGGTGGCAGGAGCTGGATTGAGTTGCTTTGGCATGATTCTCCTCTCCCGTGGAGGGTCCCACATTTATGTCTCACTGTCATCTGGGGGTGTCTGGGTGGCAGAGCCATTAGGATGTTCCATGTAGGAAAGGGTGGCGGCAGGAGTCTGGAGAAGAGGTACGTTAGTGTGCCCCGCCTCCGCAGACCCATATACGCCATCACCCTTGGGAAGCTTGGGGTATACTTGTAAAAAAAAAAAAACTCCAGCTCCATGATCCTTCAGTCGGCTCCCGGTCTGGGTGCAGCCCCGCAGGGGTACCTGGGTGGTCTCCATCCCGGGGTGGCTCTGCCGTGGGGAGCCGCTCACAGGGTTAAGTCCAAGAGAATTCTGTGGAGCACCTAGGTGATCTCCACCACTGAGGCAGCTCTGCTGCGAGGGGCAATCGGGTGTTGAAACCCCACGTGGGTGGTGTGTCCGAGGGTGGGGAAGACAGAGGGTGAGACAATGCTGGGGGAGGAAAAACAATAAATAAATACATATATATATATATATATACACACACACGCAGTATATATATATATTTTTTTTTTACTGCTAGAAAATTGTTCAAAACTAAGTTATTTAAAAAAGTACACAAGCAGATATGAAGATGGTGAGACAGTCTAAAGTAGCACCATGGTACAGAGACAAAATCTTGTGTTGTTCAATAGAATATCTCCTCTTACCATTACAAGCGGAGACCAGGCAACCAATTACTTTAGCAAGGTTTGATCTCTTACTAACCAAAACTTTAGAACTCTATTAAAGGAGTAAAGATAATTCCTTCAGGATTAACTGGAAGTGTTCAGGTAAGCTAGGCTTTGATGAAATAGTTCATCATATAACTATACAATGTCCATTATAAAATGAACGGAGAGTATAAGGAAACACAGAAGGAGCAGGACAGAGAGCTGTACCAGTTAAGGCAGAAGGAAGCAGGGAGGGAAGTCAGAAGAGCAAAGGCCTAAACTGAGGAAAAGATAGCCAACTCTGTTAAGAAGGGGGATAAAACCTTTTATAGGTACGTCAGAGAGCATAGAAAGACAAAGGGAGGGATAGTGAGGCTGAATAGAATGAATGGTGGGTGGGCAGAGGGGGACAGTGAAAAAGCAGGGATACTGAATGAATATTTCTGCTCAGTATTCACAAAAGAAGAGGGAGAAGTGCCTAATCCAATTAACAGAAGCACTCTTGATAGGGGGGTCGATCCCAGCCCTTTCACAGAAGAAAGGGTTCTGCAAGAACTCCTAAAACTGAAGGTGGACAAAGCAATGGGGCCTGATGGAATTCACCCCAGAATTCTAAAAGAATTAAGGGGGGAACTAGTGAAACCACTGACTACTCTTTTTAATAAATCATGGGAGGATGGTGTGGTACCCAAGGACTGGAGGAAGGCAGATGTGATTCCCCTTCACAAAAGTGGGACCAAGACAGAGGCAGGAAACTACAGACCTGTCAGTTTGACCTCTGTGGTAGGGAAAGTGATGGAGTCACTTCTGAAGGAAAGAATAGTTGAGTACCTAGAGGCCAGTGGGGCACAGGACCCAAGGCAGCATGGGTTCACAGTGGGAAGGTCATCTCAGACGAATCTAATAGATTTCTTTGACTGGGTGACCAAAGTAGTAGACCAGGGAGGGGCTGTGGACATGGCCTACCTAGACTTTACCAAGGCATTTGGCACAGTCCCACACAAAAGATTAATAGTCAAATTAACCTGCCTGGGAGTGGGTCCCAGGGTGGTAGCCTGGGTAAAACATTGGCTGGATAACAGGACACAGAGGGTAATTGTAAATGGAGTCCACTCTGAAGAAAGAGGGGTTACTAGTGGGGTACCTCAGGGTTCAGTACTGGGTCCAGTCCTTTTTAATGTCTTTATAACTGACACTGCAGAGGGACTGGAAGGAAAAGTATGCCTCTTTGCAGATGACACAAAGATCTGCAACAGGGTTGAAACACAAGGAGGCGTGGAAAGGATGAGAAGGGACTTGGAAAGGTTGGAGGAATGGTCAGAAGTATGGCAGCTAGGATTCAATGCAAAGAAGTGCAAAATAATGCACCTGGGAACAAAAACCCAGGGGAAGATTACACAATGGGGAGGTAGTAACAACAACAAAAAAGGAAAGGGACCTGGGGGTAATCATATCAGATGACCTTAAGGTTAGCAAGCAATGTGAGAAGGCAGTAGGGAGGGTTGGGGGTATACTGGGATGCATAGGGAGAGGCATCACCAGCAGAAAACAGGAAGTTGTTATCCCTCTGTACAGACAGTTGGTGAGACCCCATCTGGAGTACTGTGTCCAGTTCTGGAGACCCCATCTCCACAAGGACATAGACAGGATAGAGGCAGTCCAGAGGAGGGCAACTAAAATGGTGCAGGGTCTGCAAGAGAAGCGGTACGAGGAGAGACTAAAGGAGCTTAATATGTATACCCTTGAGGAAAGGAGGGAGAGGGGGGAAATGATAGAAACTTTTAAGTATCTCAGTGGAATCAACAAAGTCCAAGAGGGTAGTGTCTTTCAGAAAAAGAGACGTGCAAGAACAAGGGGACACAATTTAAAGATAGAGGGGGGGCCGTTCCGGGGCAATGTGAGGAAGTATTTTTTCACAGAGAGGGTAGTGGATGCATGGAACAGCCTTCCTGAGGAGGTTGGGGGGTCTAAAACTGTGGGAGAATTCAAGAATGCATGGGACAGACATAAGGCAATTCTTGTGGGGGTAGGAAGAAATAGGCTGTTGGTTAACTAGGATCTGCGGCCTATCCTGTAGGTAGGGAAATGGGCAGACTAGGTGGGCCAAGCAGTCCTTATCTGCCATCAAAGTCTGTGTTTCTATGTTTCTAATACTTTATAGGTAAAAAATTAAAAACATACTCTAATAATCTATGCGTTATTCTCTTTCCTCTACATCCCATGACTGTATCTGAAACTGATGCTATCTCAAAATTTTACAATGCATTCATCAGAAAAAGAGCTAAATACTCTGATTTAGCAAAGTGGGGGCAACCTAGTGAATAAGTTATTTTTGCTCTATGAGTCTCAGTTAGTATAAGGATTATGGATTAAGATTCTTTGGGATGGGACTCACGCTCCCAATGAATATCTAGTTTGCATGTTTAATTTATGATAGGCATTATCTATTGCTTTTTCACAGAATTTTCTCTACTAAATAGTTGATAATAATCATTTGTGTTATGATGCTTGGGTACAAAGAGCTGTAATTAGTGAATGTAATGGTAAAACTTTGTCATTTAATATTTTTTGTAAACTACTGTTTTAAATGGATTATAATGATTGTTTTTAAAACTGTCATACAATAACTACTACTACTTTGCTGTTCTTCTTTCAATGCAGGTTCCAAAATGGCATGCAGTGCTCCAGTTGCAGTCTAAATAATGATCCGTACAGCAGCAATAACACTTCTCTTTTGTGACCAGTGAGACCCCACCTGAGGTATCCCAACATCCTGTTGGAGTTCCCATATGCCATATTACATGGTACAGTCTTTTTAGCTCTTGTTTATTATCACTCTTAGGTCCCTTTCTGCTTTTGAGTGTTCTGCTGACGTAATATTTCCTCTAGTCCTAAGTCCTCTATCTTCTGTATAAGCATCCTATGTTGCATTCAGTCAAGTGCATTTCTGAAGTCCATACACAAAACACTGACTTTAAAACACAAACAAGAATCACTGCTCACCTCTTTGTAGAGAAATGGCAAGGCCTTTTGTGGTGCATCTGTTCCCTTGAGGGAATCCTGTAGGCATATGTATTTCTTGGCTTAGCAGGCTGACAGTGGAACCAGCACACACTGGAGCTCACTTTTATCTATTCAGTTCAGTATTTTATTATTTCTAATATAACACAGCTTAAGAACTCCATACTTTATTACCAGTGCAGAAATTAGATTCTCATACAAGGTCCTTTAGCTTCTCCCACCAAGACTGTGGATAAAATAACACACCAATGTACATTCTCAGGTGCTGGTGCTGCCTGCTGACTTTTGGTCATGTGACCTTCCTCAGAGCAATCAAACATTGACTGCCTAACCTCTATTTACCATCTTTGTCACTGACTTGAAAAAAATCAATCAAGTTCTTTGACATGACCTGCCCCATGTGAACCGCCATCTTGGCTTCTGCCTATAAGGCTGCTTTCCTCTAAGAAACTATCTCTTCCTTTATAATTGACAACAGCAGCTTAGCCATGTTTGAAGTTAGGCTCACTGGCCAATAATTTATTCCTACCCTTGCGCAGAGGTCAATGTTCAGAACACCTAGTCCACCACTATACTCTGTTGCCAGCGGCTCATTACATACTGCATTCTATCAAGGTGGCTTCTCAGAGTCTGACATCCATTATAGAATGAGGGATCAGTCCTGGGGCCAGTCCTATTCAACATCTTCATTAGTGACCTCGCAGATGGACTAGAGGGTAAGGCTTGTCTGTTTGCAGATGACACCAAGATCTGCAACAGAGTAGATGATCCAGATGGGGTGGGCAGAATGAGAAGAGATCTGGATAAACTAGCAGAATGGTCAGAAGAGTGGCAACTGGGATTTAATGCAAAGAAGTGCAAAATCATGCACATAGGGAAGAGAAACCCTGAAGCCACTTATAGGCTGGGAGGGGAGTTGCTAGCAGTCACAAAGGAAGAAAGAGACTTGGGCATCATCATCACTGATGACCTAAAATCATCCAAGCAGACCTCTAAAGCAGTAGGTAAGGCTAGGGGGATGTTAGGATGTATTAGTAGGGGTATCACAAGTCGTAAGAGGGAGGTAATAATCCCTCTGTACAAGACATTGGTTAGGCCCCATCTGGAGTACTGCGTGCAGTATTGGAGGCCACACCTTCACAAGGACATTAACCAAATTGAGGCAGTCCAGAGAAGGGCAACCAAAATGGTGCAGGGACTGCATCAGAAGACATATGAGGACAGATTAACGGAGCTCAATATGTATACCCTTGAGCAAAGGAGGAGAGAGGTGATATGATCGAGACATTTAAACACCTTAAGGGCATAAACAAGGTGAAAGAGTCTAACATGTTTAAATATAAGAAAAATAGCAGGACAAGAGGACACAGCATGAGATTAGAGGAGGCCGATTAAGGGGAATGTAGGAAATTCTTTTTCACAGAAAGGGTGGTAGATGCATGGAATGGCTTACCACAAGAAGTGGTGGCTATGAATACAGTGCAGGGCTTCAAACAGGCATGGGATAGGCATAAGGGAGCAATACAAATGACTATGAATAGATAGGTCACTGACAGAGCAAAGGCCGATGGCACATTTATAAGGTAGAAAAAGAAATGGGCAGACTGGATGGGCCTTGCGGTCCTTATCTGCCGTCAACTTCTATGTTCTATGGAGCACTCCTGACTAATCGGCATTGTCCTTTCCTCTGCACATGAGACACTCTTGCTCTATGAAGAGAGTCTCATGTGCTGTTGCCCTGGAAATGGGCTGGTTCTGGTAAGGTTTCCTTTTTTTTTTTAAAATAATTATACTGTATTATTAATTGAGCTCAATCAATAAATAGAATAATAGGGCTGTGTATTACAAGGCTATAATATCATTGAGAGATTCTGGGGACGTGAACCTAGACAGTGAAGTTCAAGAGGTTCCAACATGTCCCCAGAACCTTGAGATGGTATTTTAGCTGAGCAATCGCAATCCTCTATTTGTTTTTTTTTTTGTAATAAATGGATCTGAGCTTGTTTAATTAAAAATAAGCCCTTTCGGGTGCTTTAAACTTAGCCACGATGTAACTTTCATCCATCGTCTCCTGCTGCCTCCCACTGCTGCCCACCCTCCGGACCTGCACATAAAGCCCCACAGAGCATTTTAACAAACAGCTACAGGTGTGGCTTAACTGAATGGTGTTTTTGTCATTTTGAGTCATTTTAAGATCTGTACTTGTGTCAGCTGTGGTGACAATTGTTTTTTACGATACATGATTATTAAAGTAAAAGCTGGCTCACAGGCAGCTGTGGAGAGGTTGTGCATGGTGCGCAATGTGAGGGGAACAGGATTCTATAGCACTGTCTTAGGAAATCCATTAATAGTAGTATTATGACATCTTATAATACCATCAATGAACAATGAATGACAGTATTACGAGATCTTGTAATACCATCGATGAACAATGAATGATAGTATTACGAGATCTCATAATACTATTGATAGATTTTTCGATAATATTACAAGAAATTTATTGTATAACTTCCAGTACTGTCATTAGTTATATCAAATATATTGCAATATATTAATATCACTACCAAGACCAGTCTTACAAATGTAAGAGTGGTCTTACTTACATTCTTAGCGTATCAGAACCAAGCTTACCTTTGGTTCACAGTTCTCATACCCTAAGAATGTGCACTAGACCACTCTTACAACTGTAAGAATGGCCTTGGTGATGGTATTAACATACATTTTAGTACCCTTGGGGGAAGGCAACCCATCTGGCCCTAGCGACTTGTCTACATTCAGGTTGCACAGTCCCTTTTGAAGAATGAGAAGATTTTGCACCTGACAGAACAAGCTGTGATGTGTGGAACAGTACTCTGCCTGGGGCTGGCATGTCTAGTTCTGCTGTCCCTTCATACCTCATCAGAACTGTGACCTCACTGATTATGATGTCATGACTGGCCAACAAGAGGCACTCATTTTCTGCCAGACTGGTTACTAGAGCCAGTGCATTGAACAACATAAGTCAGCCTCCAGCGGAAAGCTGTTTTATACATTACATCTGCAATAATTAGGCATACGATCTTCATTTGGTAAAGAAAAATAAAAAGAAACAACTAGCTACTTAAAAAAAATTATTTAACAACTTTATGTCTGCTTTTTTGGCAACACTAGTTCTTTAAATATTATCTGCCATGTTCCTGTCCCATCACCATGCCTGCCAATATCAATTCAGTTTCAACTTTTTATTTACTAGACTAAAAGCTGTTGAGCTGAGGCTCATTTGCAGTAATGCCCTATAGCACCAAAATGTTTAAATTATACAATACAAGAAAAAACACATAAATACATATACTGTAATGTACAAAGAAACCAGTTTCTTTCCAAGACCATCATGAGTTTTAAATCTGATTTTAAGACCTATTTGTTTTATCAAGCTTTCTGTATGATTTGATTTTTGCTATTGTTTATATTGGATTTTATTGTAAAGCGTCTTGATAAGCTGAAAGGCGCTCAAGAAAGAAATTTTGTCTTTCCTAAGAGTTAATCGAAGAACTCATAATTAACCAAAATTACATATGCAATATACAAAGTACAATGCAACATATCATACAAGTAACAAGATAAAGGGTCAATGTAGGGGGCCTATAGCAAGCCTTGTATTTAAGGATACTGCCCAAGTCTTTCAGGCTGTTTGAGATACAGTTCTCTTGCTGACCTCGTGTAAGATAGGTGGGAGAGAGAGCGCTATCCCTGGGGAGAGATGTAACAGCTAAGAATTTACATTTGGGCAGTTCTGAATTTGAGACCATAAATTCAATTACCTCAGCTGCACAGAGACTCTTCAGACATGTTCTCTGACATACTGTAATGGCGAGTGTCCTCACAGTGCCTGAGGTGGGCATTAAATCCCATAACTCCATACCCTGGCATGGGTTATTGCTTACTTAGCCTACAGATAATCTGGGGCCCCATGTCCTGGACTAATCTTAAAGCAAATGTAAGCTATGTATGCCTATTCTGCCTTTTAGGGAATGCCAATTTAAGCTTCTGTAGAGCTCTACAAGATGTGTACTAAACTGACAGTCCAATATCAGTCAATACAGAACCTCCTGCCTATCTAGAAAGCATGAGAAGTACTGTCATAAGAAATACCCCAAATCAATAATCAGTACATCATAGCTTGTGCAATTTTTTGCCTTGCAGTCTTAACTCAAAAGCTACCTATTTCTATACAAAATGCAGCAACTGGGGATCCACTTTCTTCAGAAAAACTCAGCCTAAGCACTTCCTGAACAAAGCGGGGTCCATCCAGTACCCCAAGTCAAGGTCTTTTGTAGCATCTATCCCTCCTCCTCGGAGTATACCACTGTTGTTATCTTTTCATCCCCTGCAAATTTAGCCACACTACATGTAACTCTTTCTTCTAGGTCATTTATGAAGCTGATGAACAGGAGTGATCATGTACCTGACTCCTGTAGTACTCCACTGGCAACCCCCTCCACATGGGGGGGGGGCTCCTCTGGACCATCACCTATTGCTTTATACTCCCCAACCAATTTCTGACCACCTCTCAATGTTCCTCTAATCTTACAGTATGTTTTCTTATGTCAAATAATAACCAGATACATTGATTTACTGTGTTCACAGGAGCAAATATTAAACTTGATTGTCTACACACTGGTAAAATCATAGTGTTCCATGGAATTTAGCTTTTTATACCTGAGAAGTACATCTGTATTTTCCAAATATTTTATTATAAATTATTTTCTGTGCTATTTTCATTTCACTTCCTTTAATTTTCCGAATATATGGTTTTCTTTTATTCTATATGCAATATTATATTTATTTTATTCTTTTGGGAAGTGGGTAAGGCCCACTAGGCACAAGTGCCTGTTTTCAGGGGCGACCTGGGAGCACTGGGGTAGTTAAGTGACTTGCTCAGAGTCATACAGTATGCAAGTGGAGGTTGTGGAAATCAAACCCAGGTCTGTTGGATGTACCAAGCTCATTCACAGCTCACTGCTGTAACCTCTAGGCTATACTGCCAGTCCCATTCAATATTTATATTCATAGCAACTGCTAGATAAAAGAATCACAGCAAAATCTGAAAATTAGAGCAGCAATCAGAAGTGCAGTCTCGGACTTTTAAATGTTGACAACAGAATCTGATTACCTAATTCACTGTAAATCAATGAACTTAGTAACAGCCCGTCATGAGGTACCATATGTTGTGTATGCCAGATGAGCCGTCAGTGCTTTCTTATAAATTCAATTATATTTATTCCTTATACATCAACAGAACTATTTATAAAGGACTGCATTTTTAACTCGTTGCAGCATGACACCTCAGTCATTTTGGCAATATCTGCTACTTCTTTTTATCCAGTTACAGAGCACAGGCAGCTGCAGAAATAAATTCCCTGGCCTGCGGACCCTTTAGACAGTAGACTAAATTTGGACAAGCAGCAAAAGATCATTGTTTAACCCCTAAAATGCCTAGCATAGAATTCTTGAAATGTCTGTGAGAAATCCCATCCCCTGTAAATAAAAATGTTTTCCTTTCATTGCACTTGGGGAAGTTCACTGCTAGCTCTGTGATACCATGCCATGAGAGGGGCCCAGGGCCTAGTGTATTGAGTGGCCCAGAGGCAAATGTGGAAGGCCAAGCAGGGCTATGATGCATTTTATTTACTCTTATTTTATGATTTGTGGCCAGGAAAGACTACACTAAGCTGAGGTTTGTTTGAAGGTGCGTCTTGGGAGCACAGTGAAGTTAAGTGACTTGCTCATGGTCACACAGTATGTAGTGGCTTTGAGATTCAAATCCACTCCTCCAGGTTTCAGGTCAATGTTCTTAACCACTAGGCTATACAGCTTCCTTGTACACTATGCTATACTACCTCTGATAAAGTATCTCTCATTTCCTTTGAAGGAGGACATCATGAAACATGGTCAGTTTGCAGCACCAGTGAGTAGGGCAGGTAGAGGGTGGAAGAGAGCACCCCATGTGGAAACAATTGCACAACACTGATAGCTCCTGGGCAGCAGAAAACGTTGAATAAAGAGAGGCTGATGATGGGATGGCAGCCATTACCAGTTACCTGGCCCACCCAACAACCAGATGAGGATGGTGAATTGTATGATTATTCCCATGCTTCATTATGGGGATATTCTTTTTGCATGTGGTAAAAAAAGCAGTTAAAAAAGACTAGAAGTCTGCTATGGCAGACTTGCCAGATTTATTCTAGAAGCCCCCCCCCCCCGTCTCACCCATAAATTTTATTTATATAACCAGCTGGCCTGGTTAAAATTAACTGGAGTAGACAGGAGCACCTATTGGCATTGATGAGCAGGGCGTTATCAGGTAGTCTCCCTAACTATATTACCTCTAAACTGATAAAACCTGACTCATTAAGATCTGTGAACACTTTAGACCTGGAAATTCCAAGATGTAACCTGGAGATTGGTCGCCAGTCAGTTTTTTTACAGGGGCCCACTAGGATGGAATAAAATACCCCCAAACATGAGGGCAGTAAAGGGAAGCAAACCCTGGAAGGGGATTAAGTTTTGGTTCAGAAACACAGTCAGTAACATAATACAATGTTGTCTAACTTCCTGAGAATTCTATATTCGGATATTATGATTTGATGTAATGGACTAATTAAGTATCCTTAGTTTAGTGTAAAGATAAATTAAGGAAAGTTTATACTGAATACTGTCCTGTGTTCTTTCTGAGTTCTATTTTACTTCGTAAGTAGGGTGTATTGTGTTTCTTTTTTGTTGGATTGGAACAATGTTGTTTTAAATGAAGTTTTAAAATGCTGTGGATCTCATTGTAAATGAGTTGTAACTCAATCGAGCTAATCCTAGTTCATATGAATTTTTATAAGAATAAAAGATTTTACTACTACATACCTCACCACTGAAGCGAACCGCTCCATGGGGTATGACATGGTGGCTTGGGAAGGGGTGTTGAGCCTAGGAGATAGGGTGGCAAGCAGAAGGTTTCACTACTTCAAGTGCATACATACCTTACTAAGGAATCATTTCTTTGCAAACCAAACTTGTCAGAGGTCTTTCAGCTATGTTACATCCCTCCAGATGTTACTGGGCTCAGAGTAAGGTTCTTGTACAGGCTCCAGAGTTCTTTGTTACTCCTAGCTTTTTCTTTGGGGGAGGGGAGTCTGTGTACCCTGCACCTGCACATATCCTCACCCTAAATATTTGAAATTTCCCAACCCCTGTAGAAAGTTTCTTCTACATTGGACTCCAACACACGGGGCTCTCAGTCATATGGTTCACCTGAGGTTTATCTCCATTTCCCCCGCAATTCAACTAGGTATGCTACAAGATCCAATACCTTTTTTTTAATTCTAGGGATCCATTTCTGTCCATGATCTCCTTTCTGTAATTCAAAATCATCACAGGTTGTTATGGAATAAACTCCCAGATGAAACAGTCCTATTAGGGGAATGCACATCCTAAAGATTAATCTCCCAATACTACAAATAATGGGGTAGTCATTGTTCGGCAGTGAATAATGTTCACTATTCATGCCACTGTGTGGGAATTTATGCAGGGGGGCATTGTATATGCTACGGTGTTGTCAGTGGCTGGTGTCACTGCTGTGGGGGGCTCATGGTGGGGCTGTCCTGCATGGCGGCATGGGGCACAGGATTGCATTGTCACGGTGGTGGTGGTGGCATACTTTTGGTGCCATGCACTGTTTGGTAATGCTTCTGGGCCGGGTGTCTTGGGATCGCTGTACAGGGGGTGGTCAGCATTGGTGTGATGCTATGGCGTGGGAGGGTCCTGGCCCTCCTTGTGTTGTGGTCACTGTTTGCTGGGGAAGTGTGCTTGGGCACCTTGCCCTGCGGGTGTGGATGGCTGGCCCGCGTCTGCTGTGGGATCGATGCTGGGTTTCATGGGCTGGTGGTTCGTTCAGCTCACCCCTGGATATGCAGCTCATGGGGGACCTTGTGGGGGTTGGTCTGTCTGGCCTGCTGCATGCTCCTCCACTCATGGTGCATCCACGGCTAGTGCACCCCTGCTTCCTGTCCTTGTCCCTGCGCATCCCTGGATGTGCTGCTGCGCATCGGCCCTGCTCCACTGTGCATCCCTGGTTGTGCCATGGCACATCAGGCGTGATATTCAGCTGTGTTGCACAGGCACACCTTAGCCTGTACTTGGTTTGAATATCTCGCATGTTGCGCATTGGCACACTGCTTTTGCACATGCTCCCGCTATTGCGCATCTTTTTGGCGCAATCTGAATATCCCACCCCCAATAAACTATTAATAATAATAAAAAAAAAACAGAAGTAAGTACAATAAGAGCCAGTAGCAAAAAATCAGGGAATTCAGCCACACCTACACCGAGGTAGGAAGCAAATATAGGGGGCAGTCAGGTAGGGAGGAATATAGGAACAGGGAAGGAAGGAAGGAGTTTCAGCTGGTTCCTGAGGAAACAGAAGAGGCAGTGAAATGGAGAGAGGATGGTAGTAAGTTTCAAGTGAAAAGAGATGATGGGAAAAGTCTGACTGCCCAGAGGAGCAAGGATGAGGAACTGGAAAGACTGAGGATCACTGGAGAGGAAGGAGTAGGAGGCAGAGGGATTGGAGGAAGAGAAGGAGAGGAGAGCAGAGGAGAGAGGAGAGGTAAGAGAAAGGGACCCAAACCAGTATTTGGATATGAATGAGGCACAGTGGTTTTGGCGAGGTGAAGGTAGAGGAAGAATGGATAAGGAAGAGTAGCGTGAGTAATGATGGGTTTGAGAGGGTGAGTTCATCGCAAAACATCAGAGGGCATTGCAGAGGATGTCCAGTCTGGCTGGGGAGTGCCGCCATAGACCACATCCCCATAGTCAAAAAACGGAAAGTACCATTTTGGTGACAAGCTCATGGCATGCCTATAGAGACAGTATTTATTGTGGTACAAGGCCCTAAAAGTTTGGCAAGGACAGTATCATTGTGGGCAGAGAAGTCAGGTTTGCTGTCTCGTCATACACCAAGGTATTTGAATGAATGAGCCACTTCAAGAGGGGTGCCATCCAAAGTGTTGAAGATAGTCAGAGTTGGGAGTCTGGCCAATTTTTGGCTGGTGCAAAAGGTCATGGACAATTGTTTTGTGTGTGTTGACCCAGAGATGGTTAGACTGAAACCATTGTGGAAAATTATGGAATTCTTGCTAGAGCAGACATTCCATGACTGTGGTGGAGGGATCAGAGGTGTAAATGACTGTATTATCTACATGCATATGGATATGCAAGCTGGCACACGCTGTGGGGGAATCGTTAAGGAAGATGGAGAACAGGATGGACCCCAGAATAGAGCCCTGTGGGACCCCAGACTGGATGGGATGTGGAGGTGACAGGGCACTACCAGCCTGTATTGACTGCAGGTGACCAGAGAGATAAGAATGGAACCAGTCTGCAGCAGGAGCTGCATGCCAGCAGCACTCGACTTATCCAGAAGGAGAGGGTCAGACACCAAGTCAAAGGAATTGGCCAAATCAATGAAAATGGCGGCTGTGATATCTCACTGATCCATCTCTGAGAAGATAGAATTGGATACATGCTGCAGGGAGGAGACAGTGGAGTAATGCTTCTGGGAGATCATGAGGTTAAAGAGATTTTTACATTTTTGAAAAAAAAATGACTGCTGGCATCTGCAGGACACAAATGTCATAAGAGTTCCAAAATATTTTAATTTACAGGCATTACATTCTTTATTACTGAAAACAGATTTCAGAATACAGGCTTTTTTCTCCATAGACATGATCCTTCTCTTAGAAACATAGAAAATGATGACAGGAAGAGACAATTGGTATACCCAGTCTGCCCTTACTACCCTATCCTACCTTGAGACCTGGGGCCAGATTTTCAAAGGGCTTGACATGGCCCAGAGATTAAGTGCCAGGGCCTATTTTCAGCAGTTCGGGACTAAATCTCACTCTGCAACCACATGTGCAGTAAAAATCTCCACAGCTATAGACATTCTGATTTTCAGCTCTGCGGGTGGCAGGCATAGCCCATAGAGGCTGTTACACCTGATCAAACCAGGAATGCCATTTTGGCACAAGTGTGTCAACAAATGGCAGCCAGCTGCATAAATCATGGCACTGGATGAAAATGGCACCATCTTTGAAAATCCAGTGACCACAGGAAGAACTGCAGCTTTGCAAGTGAAGTCCATCTTGTGCCGGTTTTCCCCACACCTGCGCCGATTTCTGGGGGGTTGAAAATCCTGCCCCCTCCTCCTGCACACAACTCCTTGGTACAGGGAAAAATCCCTGCACCTGCAAAAAATGCTATTTTCAGCATTTTATGCACGCCAGCAGCATTCCCCTTTTGTCTGCAGCTGTACAAAAAATATCATGCCTGGTAATACCAGGCATAGCATTTTCCTGCAGCTGCACAAATAACTATGTGCAAGCTGCCATAAATTGTGGAAATAGTTGCAAAAAGGCAACCTTTTTGAAAACTAAGTGCATGCAGAAATGTTTGATATGTTTCTTAGTGATTAGGCTGTTATCAAACATTTAAGTAATAATGACCAAAGAGCCAGTCATTTCCTGGGGATTAATGACCAGCTGTGGGAGAGGGTGCTCCACCTGCCGGTCATTAATCCCCAGGAAATTACTGGTTAGGAGGTCATTTATTGTGATTCTAAGTCTAATCACAATAATGAGAGTTTTTTCCAGTTGTTTTTACCTTTTTGTGGGATCACGCTCTGAGACTGCCACGTGGTCACACTGGCTCCTCTTGTAACATTATTGGAGCGATGCTGATGTGCTGGAGTGTCAGAGGGATGGTGACATGCTGGCCCTTAAACTGATGATAACAGAAGGGTCAGTATAGTAATTATTCACTTGAACAAATTGTGCCCTCTTTTGTTTTTATTTGTTAACACAGTGTTTGTTTTGCCGCTGCTGTTAGCATACAGTGGGCAGTCAGCTGAGTGTGGCTGCCGTACTGGGCATTTTTAAGCAATTTCAGACCAGCACAGCAGTCTATCAGTGAGCTACTTTAGCGCATGAATAATTAAGTCGACTTATAATACACTATAGTGTATAGTACAATGTGAGTCATACTGAAGTTTATTCTAAGGTGATACAGACATAAGAAAACTAGTTTGTCTATCCAGAGTGTCGTATGCTCTGTAGCAAATTCTGCCATGGTAATTGGAATCCATATAAGAATCCAATTATTTCTTAAATGTGTTCATTGCCCTGCATTATCCACCTCCAGTAGTAGATTAATCCACATTCTGACTGCCTGTACGGTTTATGATGTAGTATGATCCTCTTAGATACGTGTTGATTTTTTTTTTGGTCCAATTTGAATGTAATGATGTCCCCTTGTGTTGGGATATTTTGTTTTGAAAGTTAGGTACCATTCACTTATCAGTGTGCTGCAATGTGCTATATTAAGCATGGTTAATAAATCTCTCCAAATGAAGCAATGTGGATTAACTTTATCAAACAAGCGTACAGTAGGTAGCTGTCATAACAAACAGCTTTCTGTTGAATCGACAAATACCAATAACCATGATAAATATTTTTGTATTAGGCCTCCAAACAATGGAACTCACTTCCACAAGAATTAATAGAATTAACTAATTTTGATGCATTTAAAACAAATCTTGACATGTGGTTAAACCTACAAAAATTCTAATGAGCCACTATTGAGGGGGACAATCTCGATGGGCTTAGGCCTCCTTTTTTTCCCATGTAAAATCCAATCCAGTAAATCCTCTAACTCTTCTCCTTTCCAAACTATGTAACCTCAGATGTACCTCTTTTGCCCCATACGGTTGATTGCGAAGCGTTGATACTAACTAGAATAGTTACAGCTGCAGTTTGTTTTTTTCTTACCATCTGTCTGAACAGCATGCCAGCTGATTTTCAGGCAATCTGTAGTTTTTTACATTAGGGTCTATTCGGCCATTTCTTACCTTGCCTCCCCAACCACCACCACTACTACTAATGATATATTTTACACTCTATGGATTTTTTCTAAAATTCAGAAATGCTCTATTTATAGTATATACTCTCTAATAAGAATCTGTTTTTTCATACTTCTTGATACATCTATAGTGTATCTCTACAAGTAAGCCATCTTATTCTCATGGCTTTCAGCTCCTGTAATCTTTCCTGTTGAAGCTGTCCTGTCATCTCTTGTCACTATGTATTTAATATGTGAAGGTGGCATCGCTAAGTTTTGTTTTTTTCTGGTTTCATATACCTTTTTTAATTTTGATTCACTCATCTCAACTTTTTTCTCTTTCAACGCCTTGTTTCCCGTAATATAAATAATTTTAAGCCCTTGATCATTTATTGTGGGCTATCAAATGTAATCTTGGGTAAGGTACATGTTGCTAATCAAACCTTACTTGCAGCTGTTTTCAGCATTCCACACAAAAACCTACCTTCTTTCATGTGCCTGTTACAGTGCCTGGGATTGTTTTTAAAAACGAACTACTGGAATTTATTTCAACACTCAGTTGTTTTATCATGTTATCTCTAACCTTGTTCACGGTATTCAAGTACTTGAAGCACTGGGGATCACATACAAATTAGATCTTACACAAAGAAAACGTTTTCTGTATAATAGCACATTTGATCTTTATGTGTCAAAATTTATTGGCTTCAAATTATATTATATTTAAGCCAATACTTCTCCTTGTTGCTCCTTCTTGAATTACCATTTGGGTGTTTTTTGGCTGATGGGATTGTTTGATTTACTTGTTCAAGTCTACCATTACTTAATTTTGGCAAAAAGTTTTCAGGCAGTGGAGTTAATAAGCAAGAACTAAAAACTCTGTATAAATATATATATATATATATATATATATATATATATATATATATATATAATATAAATAGGGATACATGATGGGCATGTGTGTGCTATGGAAAATATTTTCCTCCTTTAGCGTGACCTCTGAATATTCACAGGTCACTGTGCAGGAGTAAAATATTTTCCATATCCACGGTGCACATCATGTATCCGATTTATACAATAGGAGTGTGTGTTCAACTGTTTTTTGGTTTGATGACATCACCACAGTGAAAATAAATGCTAGGTGACATCACCACAGTGAAAATAAATTAATTTTATTTTCACTGTGGTGATGTCATCACAATAGTTATTCAATGCAGTGAGAATACATATTTTTATTCAATGAGTTATTTGCTCACCCTATTGTATGTGTATATGTATGTATACATATATATATATATATATATATATATAAAAATATAACTGTATAACTAGAGACAGGCATAGTACCGCAGTACTGGAGAACAGCACATGTAGTGCCACTCCACAAAAGTAGTCCCAAAGATGACCCAGGGAATTACAGACCAGTCAGTTTGACCTCCATTGTGAGGCAAGCTCAAGGAGACCATACCAAAGGAGAGGTTGGTGGAATATCTAGAGGATCATGGTCTCCAGGATGCGAGGCAGCATTTGTTCATGGGGGGGGGGATTGTGTCAAACAAATCTGATTGACTTCTTTGACTGTGTCACTAAGACAGTAGATAGGGGCCAAGTGGTAGAAATCCTCTATCTTGATTTCAGCAAGGCCTTTGACTCTGTGCCCCACAAAAGGTTGATCAGGAAGTTGGTGGATCTCGGGGTTGGGTAAAAGATGGCCAGATGGGTGGAAAACTGGCTGAAGGACAGAACCCAGAGGGTGGTTGTGGGGGGAGAGTTATCTGGCACCAGGCAGGTAACCAGTGGGGTCCTGCAGGGCTCGGTGCTGGGGCCGGTGTTGTTCAATGTCTTCATCAATGACATTGGAGATGGCATTAAGGGCAAAATGTGCCTATTCGCAGATGACACCAAACTCTGTGGGAGAATGGTCACAGCTAAAGGGATACAGGACCTACAGGAAGATCTGGAAAAGCTAGGGAGATGGTCCAGGATCTGGCAGCTTGGCTTCAATGCCAAGAAATGAAAAGTTATGCATATTGGAGTCAAGAATCCCAGGACAGAGTACTACCTGGATGGAGTTCAGTATCTGTATCAGAGAAGGAGAAGGACCTGGAGTTATGATCCCCTAGTGACCTGAAGCACTCCACACAATGCAAGAAAGCAGCAGCAAGACAAACAAGATGCTAGGATGCATATCTTTGGGGATCAGTAGTAGGAGAGAGGGGTTATACTGCCCTTGTACAGGTCACTGGTAAGGCCGCATCTAGAGTATGGAGTTCAGTACTGGTACCCACACCTCAAAAGGACATTAACCTGCTGGAGAAGGTTCAGAGGAGGGCTACAAGGATGATAGCTGGTCAGCAGGGTAAGGTATATGAGGAGAGGTTGAGGGCACTGAGCATGTACTCCCTGGAAGACAGGAGAGAGAGATAGGGAACATGATTGGGACCTTCAAGTACTTGAAAGGGATAAATAAGGTTGATAAAGAGAGTCTCTTTAAGCTGAATGGCAACCATAACATGAGGGGGCATAGTCTTAATCAGGAGGGTGGGAGTTTTATTTATTTATTTATTAGCTTTTGGTAACCGGAGTAAGTCGCTGGCAACAGACCTGCCTATTTTCAAACACACACGACCGGAGGAAACACAGGACATTGGTTACAATATGCGAAATGCACAGACATAATATAGGTGTACAGGAGCAAAACAAGATATACATTGGGTAGCACAGTAATAGTTACATAAGGGTACATTTTAGGCATAGATCATAATAAGGATGTAAAATAAAGCAATTAGGGTACCCATAAGACAGCTGAGGACAGTAAAGGCATCAAGGTTCATAGCCACCTAGACAAGCATATTGCATGGGAGAACATTAGTGTAGTACTCAGGATCAGACCCGACAGTCTGCAGTGGGACAAAGCAAATTAAGAGCATTTGCATTGGCCAGAGGCTAGAAGGTGGGTGAACAGCGAGTTTTGAATTCTCGATGGGAGGCTGAAGTTTTTCACCATAAGGGAGTGAGTTCCAGAATTTGGGAGCAAAATGGGCAAATGTCTGTTCACCCATTTTGTCATGCAAGGTCTAGTGGAGAGCATGGGACAGAGGAAGACCTGAGGGTATGGGTGTGTGAGGCAGGAGTCAGGAGGTTGGCAAGATAGACAGGAGGAGGTTAGGAAGCACTTCTTCACAGAGGGGTGGTAAACACTTGGAATCGCTGCCAGAAGAGGTAATCTCATTGAAGACAGTGGGCAGCTTTAAGAGGCTAGGGCAGGCATAGGGGAGGTAAAGGTCATGGGTAGGGAGGATGGGAGGAGTGGGGAGTGAGAGCAGGGACATTAGCTCAAACTATGGACACTGCAATACAAGCAGATTTGATTGACCAAATGGCCTTCTTCTGCTGGCTTCTTTGTATGTTCGTATGTAATATTACCTTATTTGCCTCAAGCTTCACACCCTGAAGAAACATAGAAACATAGACTTTGACGAATGAAAGGACCGCTGGCCCACCTAGTCTGCCCATTTCCTTCCTAAAGGATAAGCTGCAGATCCTATTTAACCAACAGCCTATTGCTTCCTACCCCCCACAAAAATTGCCTTATGTCTGTCCCATGCATTCTTGAAGTCTCCCACAGTTTTAGACCCCACAACCTCCTCAGGAAGACTGTTCCATGTGTTTACCACCCTCTCTGTGAAAAAATACTTCCTCACATTGCCTGGACTTGTATCAAGTCAAAGCGCCTGGGTATTTGAGTGCTTCAGGCTGCAATAAAATTATTGCAAGCTACCTTAAAAGACTTATGTGTCACTATTTCTTTTTTCACTTCTGAGTGTGGGTTTCCTGTGTGTTTCACTGATATTAACTTAGTTGCTTTACCTTGTACTTCTTCTAAGGCCCATATATCCTTGCTGAGGTAAAGTGACCAGAACTGTGATGGGTAATCCAGATACAATCTAACATATGCCTTCTATAATGACACTGTTACTATTTCAGATTGGCTAGTAAAAGCCTTCTTAATACAGCCCAATATGTATCTTGCTTTGCATGATACAGTGTGCTCCTGACTTGAAGTCACCATTTATGAGTATGCCCAAGTCCTCATCGTTACTGTCCTGGATTTTAGTTCTGTCAATAAGATATTTATGTTTGATGTTTTTCTTTCCAAAGTGTGTGACCTTGCATTGAATTCCATGTCTAGAATATCTTTGTAGTGTACATACCTCTCAACTGTCCCTGATTGTCAGGGATGTCTCTGATTTTGCCTCAAAAACTTTCTCAAGTCCCCACTAAATTTGGCATTTCTGTCACTGAAGTGTAGGGATCTGAAGCATGAAATATTTCCAGACATTATTGCTACAACCTAGTTACTCAGAAAATGCTTTTCACGCTAAAGCCACACAGTATAGCAGGCTGCTTGATCTGATTTTATCATTTTGTAAAATATGTCCTTGATTTTGGTCATCTGTCCCTCTTTTTTATGTTGGCACTCTTGCGCAGCCAACATCTTGTGGTAGTGCAGATTTGGAGGCGCGGTCACTGTTGAGTGAATGCAGGGCATGCATCAGTAGGTGCGTTCCTCATTCCCCAATCAACCTGCATGCCGGCGCCACGTCACCCAGGCCAGCACATCTAAGGAAAGGTCTGCTGCAATGCGAGCAAAGCTTGTCACACTCAGCGGACTTCCCAACGTGCTTACCTGGAAACACAAACATGGCACTACACTGCCCGGAAAACTGCCGACTTTGGGGGTGTCCAATCCCCCTGTCAGCTTACCCTGCCCCCAATGTATGTGTCGATGGGGGAGCCCACACCCCGTCAGCATATAGAACCCCCGCCATTTGTTATATGCCGAAGAGGGTGCCCAGTCCCCTCAGCTCTTGCCCCCCACTTTCCTTGTGTGCCGGCAGGGGTGCCCAATCCCCATCAGCTACAGTTGCCCCACCAAAAAATAAGACTCTGTTGGCATGCTAGAGCCCACCCAGCGTGCCACATGCCCTGTAAACAGAAAAATGGCCCCATGATGGGTTTTGTTTTTGTACCTGTGGAAAAGAAAGCGGTCCTCGGCGGTCTCCCTGCCCCTCCCACAACCTACGCCCACCCACTGTGCACCTGCCTCCCCACACCCTCCCCACCCCATACTTACCCACAGAGTCTGGCGCAATGATCTCGGTAGACTGGGAACACGCCTGCGCTCTTCAAAGCCGACCGCAAACTGAGGAAATGCCAGTAAGCTGTATAATGGAATAAATAGGGTTTTGCAACTTTATTTATTGTTGACGGAGGTAAGTGCACTAGGCAAATCCTGCCTATTTTCAGGCACGACCCGGGGGAGGGGGATACAGATGAATGCCAATTGACCATGAACCAGATTAAGCTGTTGGTGGTATTTTTAGTGAATGAGGGAAATTTGGCCAGGACACCGGGGAAATTCCCCTACTCTTTTTTCGATAAGTGCCATAGGATCTTTAACATCCAACTGAACTACCACCAATCCAGGTAGATGGGACCTCGGTTTAATGTCTCATCTGAAAGACGGCACCTCAGAAGTGCAGCACCCCTCTCATGCTGCACTACAGTGTCAGTACTGGGATATTAACCCAAGTGCCAGATGTGGGAACTGAACCCACAGCCCTCTGATCTCCGGCCTTAGAGGCAAGTGTGCTACCTACTGAGCCACTGACACTGTTGATGCATATCTCAGGCATTTTTGGAATTTTTGCAACAAAATTTTCAACATGGGATTTTGGGATCCCTCCTCATGAATTCTGGCACTGTCATGGCGTTCTTGGTCCTGAAAGGTGATTTCGTGGTCACTGCGGCGGAATCACCTTTCAACCTGATAATGAAACAACAGTGCCACTGTTCATGAGGGAAGCTCTCAAAAGTCTATGTTGCAAATTTGGTGACAAAACTCCAAAAATGGCTGTTTCTGACATGCGTTGCGCTCTTTCTCCACACTTGTAACGTCATGAATTTGTAATATTTTCACTCCATATTTTCAAACTTGGCATTTTCCACCTCCTGATGAACAGTACAGCTGTCATTTTACATATCCTGCTTGAAATGTGTTTTCGCACGTCCGGTGCAGAATAGCGCGGTCGCTGTGCAAAATCACTTTTTGGGACAGTTTCAGGAAATGACGGAGACACTGTTCATGAGCAGAGGTCCTAAAATGCCTATGTTGAAAATTTGGTGCCGAAAGTCCATAAAATGACTGTGTTGCAAGCAGTTCCATGTCAGATTTTCAACACTGGCATTTTTCACACCTCCTTATGAACAGTACAGCTGTCATTTTTCACATCCTGCCCAAAATGTGTTTCCGCACCTGTGGCGCACAATGGCGTGGTCGCTGGGGGAAATCAACTTTTGGGACAGATTAACAAAATTGCAGCGCCACTGTTCATAAGGGGAGGTCCCAAAATGCCTATGTTACAAATGTGGCTAACAAACTCCCAAAAATAATTGGGTTACGGACGTGTGTTGCGCAGTTTGTATGCATGCTCATTGCTTCACCAATATTTCATATTGTCCTCCAGATTTTCAGCGTTGCCATTTTTCACCTCTTCATGAACAATACAGTTGTCATTCTCCACATCCTGCCCAAAAATGTGTTTTCATCCCTCTGTCACCAAATGGCACAGCAGCTGTGCAAAACCACCTTTCAGCTAACAAAGTGATTGTGCCGCTTTTCATGAGGTGGCCTGACAAGCAGCCATGTTGAAAATGTGGAGTGAAACTACCATCACACACCTACGGTGTTAGGGTTTCCAACTGTAGCACCCCAACCGGTACAGACTGACAGGTATCCGGGGTGTGACTTGGGATCATCGGATGTAATGCTTATGCCATTCCACCCCCCAACCCCACCCTGCAGCTGCTGACAGGCACTGTGGTGTGCCTTGCACTGTTTGGCCACAAAGTTCACCCCATGCTCCTATACTGCACCCACGTCAGCGTATTTCCTTATGGAATGGTGTAAGTATAATGCCTAAAAGACCCCAAAGCACACCCGACACTTATCCAGGTGTCTACAGGGAAGGGTGAGGCACAATGGCATGAGCGTTATAGCTGATGATCCAAAGGCACACCCAATGCCTGTCACTCTCTATAGGGTGGGGTGGGGTTGGTGTCACTTCAATACTTCACTGCCATTCCTATTATGCATCTCTAGCTCTGGCACTGCCAATGCCAGCGCGACAACATTTAGCATTGACAAATGCTTGTTTAAGGCTTGTCCCTGATCTGCAAGGTGGGAGGTTGAGCAGCATCTTGACAGTGTATGGTAAAATGCACCTATGCACTGAATTCCACAGGGGTGAAAGTGTGCTGGGTCTCGCAGGGTCTCAGACCTTGCAAAAAAAGTTTGTCTCATTTGAAGGGGGTCTCACAGGGTCTCAAATCAGGGACCTTACTCTTATGTTTGCTTCCCCTTACTATGACTGCAAGAGGGCTGTATAGCCCTTAGTTCATTTGTCCTTTGGTGTCCTACAGAATCTTGATGTTTTGCATCTGCTTTTTGAGATTTTATTGAAAAATTGGCTTAATAACATAAAGCCAAATTTGGCACTATGTAGCAAAAAAGGACTTCCGCAGTAGTACCCCATCCATCTTCTTATAAACAAGACCTGTACAGAACCAGCGGTTATTTATGCACACTTTAAGCCCTAGAATTCCATGCCTGGAATATCTTTGTTGTACTGCAGTAGTGATACTTAAATGTTGTTGTGCTGCAGTACAGCTATCACTTCTGCAGCACAACTTAGAATGCAGCTGTGCAGCTGCCATACTTAAACCAAGCCATCAAGTATGACAGAAACTGTGATTTTTTTAAATGCTGCCCCCACCTCACACTGCCATCTGTAACATTTGTAAATAGTTATGAAGCCTGGACTTTTTTTTTGGCCCATTTGTCCCAGCACAAAACATGGAGATCCATCAGCTGACAACAGTAAATTGTTACCTTTTTGTAACCAAATTTGCACTGCCTCTTTGTAGCTGTTTAATCATGCCAGGTTATGTGCTCATGTACTCATACTGTATATCTGAGCAGCAAAATGGGGGAAATCAATCCTGTGTAAAGATTCAGACTCAGGCTTGTTGAATAGTTACCTGTTTACTAGTGTATTGGCAACCATGAACAACACTCAGTTGGCATCTCAAGGTTGCCATTGTAACCAAAACCTCTCGAGTTTCCCTCTTGAGGTTTATTTGGTTTCCACGGTAACCTTTCAATGCCAACACAGGCTTGTTGTGTATGGTTGCCCATACATTATCCTCTTCTGTTGTGCCCTTACCCACCTTATCACATCCAACTTCCTCAGTAGCTGCCCTGATGATGTGCAAGCGAATCAAACAGGTACAATAACATTTACGTACTGCTAGCTCTCTATAATAGTACATTAAAAAGAAAGGAGGAAGTTGGAAAATATATGCTACTGATTCCTGGTATTCCTTGCTTGTAGTGACCTGCTAGAACACATTCTGCCTTCAGAAGTATACCTTGTAAAATTGCTAGATACGCTGCCTCTCATTACTTGAATGTGATGTATGGCATTGGCTGCAAAGACAATAACTGAACATGCTTCTTGGAGAATAAGGCCCTGAGTGGTCTGAAGTCAAAAGAATGAAGAATGGGGCCCTTAAAAGGCTTCTGTTTGGTTCACTGCTGATCCAACCTGCCATCCAACTTGATTCAAGCAATTGATTGTCTATGTAGCCCAAAGCTATTTTCTCTTCAGTTTACAAATAAAAATAAGCATTGCAACTGTTTGGAGTGATCACTTTGATTGGGAGTACAGTTTTGGGTTGTTAAGAATAAAAATAATGTGCTGGGCTGGTTTGTGATAAATGTTCCATCAGGTTGTAGAAGTAGTAGTAGCAGTAAAAATTTTGATTCATATCAAAAATATGAACAGGGATAAAACTCAGTTGAACCAAAGGTTCATTTTTAATGAGATACCATAAACATTTCAAGTTACAAGAGCCATACTTTCAGCAAGAATTACGTAGTTACATAACATAATACTGTATGTACACAAAGGTATATACAATACAAAAAATACACAAAAGCATATAATTAGATGTAACAAGGGACCTATAGTAACCTAAGACCCCATGAAAATTAGAGTTCCGCCAGTAAGCCATATAAACATATTGTACGCTTATTATTAGCTTAAGCCCAATTTGTGACAGCAGGATAATTCAGACGGCCGCTAGCGCTCGCATCGGCAACGGGGCTTGGAGGGCGGAGTTGGACTTAAACTCATTGCCCTCCCCCCGCAATGATACTGTTCTAGTTTTCCTGATATTGGCAGTGTTTCGCTGAATTTGCCTGCACCAGAGCAGGAACACATGGGGAAAGTGCAACACAGCAGGAACACGTTGAAGAAATTTTAACTTTTTGGGACTTCTCATTTGCTCCAGCCAACCAGAGGAAAAAAAGGCACCAACTTTGAATCTGGGCTGGCCTTAAAAGCGAGCATTCGGGTGGTAATCCAGATGGCCGCCAGTGCTCGCATTGGCAACGGGGCTTGAAAGGCAGAGTCAGACTTAAACTCACTGCCCTCCCCCCGCAGCGACACTGTTCTAGTTTTCCTGATATTGGCAGTGTTTAGCTGAATTTGCCTGCACCAGAGCAGGAACACATCTGGGAAATTGTAACTTTTTGGGACTTCTCATTTTGCTCCAGCCAACGGGCAGAAAAAAGGTGTAACTTTGAATCTGTTTGGCCTTAAGCGGCAGGCGATGATTCAGATGACGACCAGCGCTTGCATAGGCAATGGGGCTTGGAAGGCAGAGTTGGACTTAAGCTCACTGCCCTCCCCTACAATGATACTGTTCTAATTTTCCTGATATTGGCAGTGTTTAGCCGAATTTGCCTGCACCAGAGCAGGAACACATCAGAGAAAATGCACCAGAGCAGGAACACATTGGGGAAATTTTTAACTTTTTGGGACTTCTCATTTGCTCCAGCCAACCAGAGCAAAAAAAGGCGCCAACTTTGAATCTGGGCTGGCCTTAAAAGCGAGTGCTCGGGTGGTGATTCAGATGGCCGCCAGCACTCACATCAGCAACAGAGCTTAGAGGGCAGAGTTGGACTTAAACTCACTACCCTCCCCCCGCAATGATACTGTTCTAGTTTTCCTAATATTAGCAGTGTTTAGCTGAATTTGCCTGCACTAGAGCAGGAACACATCGAGAGAAGTTGCCCGCCCTCCTTTCCCCACCTCCTCCAATTCCAATTGTTAAATGCTCTTTTCTGCTATGCTCCTCCTAGCATGGGCGGAGGAATGGTAATGATTGGTCTGGCACAGTAACCTAGGCAACTGAAGTATAATAAGCCTAACAGTAACTGTTCCTTAAGGTAACAGACCAACAGACTACCTATGTGCCAGGTATTCTAATAATGACTCAAGTCCCCAATACGTGGCTAGTCTCCTGCCTGTCGATGACCATTAGTTTGGATGCCTTGGTGTACTTCTGTCATAGCTGATATACTGTGTGGGATGTAGTTCAACTGAACCTCTACATGCTAGGGATGTTGGTTTGCTAGAGTCTTTGTAGCAGTTTCTCCCAACCTGATAATGCCATGGGGTATACTACTGATTGCAATGTATGTAATATGAAGATCACATACAAGGGCTGTTGGTCAGTTTTAATTACCTGGACTTGTACTGCTGAAATCAATGAGATTATGCTGCCTGAGAAGTTTGTAATTAGAATCTATACATATCACGATTGTGGGTCATCAAAGCTTCTGGGATTGTTTCTCTTTTTTTCCCTTGTTCTTCTTCTGCGGCTGAACCAGCATAAGTGTACTGCCTTGCTTGCAGTTCCTAGCATAAGTAACTGCCATTCAGGAGGAATCTTACTTGAAGTTACATTAGCGTTGATTCATATGTAACCAGAATTCTGGGACTATCTTCCCACATTTTCCTCGTACTGCTGTTCTTAACACAGGCTAGAATGAGGCATTATGGTATTATGTTATCACTGTCCTATATCTTAACTGTGCTAGTAATGGACAAAGTGCCATTGGGGTATGCTTTCCCCTGTTCTAGTGGGTGGGCAAACAGTACTACTCACTACTGGCATGCTCCCACAGGTGGAGACTCCTATGACCCACTGCTCATGGCAGCATTTGGACTGGTCCAACAGGGTAATTGCTACAACCTTTTCTATGCAGGTATACACAGAAAGAAAAAGTGTCACTCCAGCTACCCGACCAACTTACTATGGTACCTAGCTAAACTAAAGCTGACCTTGGGAGGGGATATTGAGCTCAACCCCAGGTTCTAACCCCCTAAATTCCTGCATCACACTCCTGACTGACCTGGGCTGGGCCCAAACCAATGGGTTAAAATTGATCCACATGAACATCAATAGCCTGAGGCCTAAAATGCAAGAGCTTGAGAGCTGGGTGGCCATCTACAACCCAGATCGATTGCTATCTCAGAAACCTGACTCAAAATCCAGGTGCTACCCATGAAGTAGATCTACTGGGTTACAGTGCCTATAGGAAGGATAGGCTCAGGAAAAGAGGAGGTGTCCTTATATATGTAACACAAAACTGAGTGCCACTTCGTTTGATAGCCCTCAACTGGACCCCTCTGGGAACGAGTCACTGTTTGTCAAACTGCTGCTAGGTGGCATGAAACCACTAACTGTGGGCTGTCTACATGCCCCCATTGGATGCTGCCTCCACCCTTGAGTCCCTCACCCAGGTCTTGACCCAACACTTACCTGGGGAAATGGTGATCCTTGGTGTCTTTAACCAAAACTGGGCATCACTGACAAGCAACAAGCTGCAACCCCTTCTTCTTGATGCAAATCTCACACAAGTAATAACGGAGTTCACTAGAATCAGTGCTAAGTCTGGTAACCATACACTGCTTGACTGGGCCCTAGTTTCCAACCCTGAGAGGATACAGGCAGCGGGAATCTTCTCTGATGTGCTCAGTGATCATTCGCCTGTATTCTGCATATGGTCAAATAGGAGTCAAAATCTTCCACCACGAATATTCACCATCAGGGACTATACCAATTTACAGCCTGGACCGTTCATTGCAGAACTTATGGATGTCAACCGGGGCCCCATTCATGAGCTCCCTAGCCTGGGGGAAGCCCTCGACTACTTCATAAATATGTCTGTGTCCAAGGCCAACCAGCACGCCCTGCTCCGAAAAATGAGGGAGAAGCGTAAATGTCATAGATGGATCAACAATAAACTAAAGAAACTAATGATCCTAAGGGACAAGGCCTGGAAGCACTACATGTCGATGCACCTGTGACCTGACTGGGGCAAATATAGGGATCTAAGAAACAGATACAAAAGGGAGGCCAAGGTGGCAAAATCCCAGTACCTGCAGAATCTCCAAGACCAACACCTTGGCGACCCAAAGAAGTTCTGGTTTCATATAAACTCCCTACTAAAAGGTAAGAAAAACTCATTGGAAAGGATAATATTAATCAACGTCCTAGCTGCTGATAATCCCACAGCAGTGGCAGAATCTTTTAACAGCTATTTCACAGATCTGGACAAATTCAAATCCAACCTGCCAACACCAGTGCAGGGCCCAGTTGAAGAAGTTACCTCTCGACCCCACTTCCACCTGCGACTGGTCAGAAAATCTGAGGTGCTAGCCCTACTGAAACAACTGAAACCTGACGCTTCCCCTGGATACGACCAACTAGAGTCAAGACTACTTAAACTTGCTGCACCGGCTATTGCTCTTCCGGTAACTTTGCTTATCAACAGGTCCCTTATGGAGGGGATTGTCCATTCCAAATGGAAGTTAGCTGTGGTGGTCCCTATACACAAAAATGGAGAAAGGGCCAAAATCGAGAACTACAGGCTCATATCAGTCATCTGTCCATTAGCTAAGATTCAAGAGAGATTGATTTTCAACCAGCTGCAGGGCTACCTCAAACTACATCATCTGATGTCTGACCAACAACATGGCTTCAGAAAGTGTCATGGGACAGACACAGCTCTTATCAAACTTAGGAGCAATGCAGTGGGTGCAATGGACAAAGGGATATCAACAGGAGCCATATTCATAGATCTAACCAAGGCCTTCGACTTGGTCAACTATGGATTACTCCTCGGCAAGCTGGAGTTGTTAGGTCTGGATAAACATTCCATGTCCTGGTTTTCGATTTACTTAGTCGGCAGATCTCAAAAAGTTAAATGGAAAGGGGCACTCTCCAGCTGCCTCAGGGTCATGGATGGAGTCCTCCAGGGTTCCATCCTTGGTCCGCTACTTTTCTTATTGTTTGTCAATGACATTAGCAACCACTGTGGTGATGTGAAAGTGCTCTCCTGTGCTGATGACACTGTAATCTACTGCAGTGACGCGGATCCCTGCTCAATCAAGGTAAAACTGGCTCAGTGCCTGCATGCTCTTGAAACCTGGCTTGCCGACAACATGCTGGTCCTGAATGACAAAAAAACCAAAGCGGTCTTATTTGGTCCAAGGCGGTTGGGAGTAGACAGAAAAAATGTACTGATGCTTTCTATGACAATGGGGACTCAGATCGATGTAGTGGACAAGGTACAGTACCTCGGTGTATACTGAATAAGACTTATCTTTTAAGCCACCGTCAGCACATCACCAAGATTGTGCATCAGAAATTGGGCCTATTACAGACTGGGAAACTCACTGACTGTTGACTCGAAGAGAAAAATTGCTTTTAGCACCCTCCTCCCTTCCCTGGTCTATGGAGCTCCGATATTACAATTTCTCAGGGAGGCTGAAGCACTCAAACTGAATGTCCTATACAACAAAATCAGTCAATTTGCATCAAGCTCTCCACCCAGGAGGCATCACTGTGAGGTATTCTCTGAAATGAACTGGTCTACTGTGGAATACCGACTCACTCAACCTCTCCTCTGCCTTACCTTCAAACTCACCAAGATCTATTCCACTCCCCACCTGCAGGGTCTGTTGGCCCCAAAACCCAGGAGGCATGCCCTCCGTTCGTTGAACACCAGCATGCTGGAGATTCCTAGGGTAAGAACTAACCTAGGAAAAAGATCTTTTGCTTACTGTGCCCCCTTCCACTGGAACTCCCTTCCAGAAAATTTAACTAAAGTCACTTCTCTAGAAGGGTTCAAGGCTGGTCTAAAGATCTACTCCTTGGAACGCTGTCTTTGTAGTTGCTACCGCTAAAGCTGAGCCCCAATGGAGATTGCTATGATAGGTTAAAAGCGCACTTATGACTGGTTTGTTAGCACATGAACCTCACCTATCCTACTGCTGCTAATGTGTATCTGACATATGTAACTAACTTCCCTGTGCATAAGCGAGTTTCTCTGCATGATGTCCTTGATGTATTCTTTTCTGATTTATGTAGTTCTGTAATGTCTTGGGCTGACTGTAATTAATTCCGGATCGCCCCTGATAAAGGGACCACTGGTCTCAGTGGGCTCACCCAGTTATCAAAAGGTCATAAATAAAAATAATGAAAGCATTGCCTGATTCACAAACCACTTATTGAGGTTAAAAAAAACAGCTTTTCAGTTTTGCATGTTGTCTGTGTTTTGATGTGCTGTGTGAAGAAAGTTTCCTCACTTGCCTAGGTTCTGTGATATTTTAACGCAGAACCTTTTACATTTGTTCTATTTTTAAAATCTCTCTGTCTCTCTCTGTTTCTGTTTATCTGGCTGTATCTCTCTCATTATAAATCATGTGCTTCTGAAGTATATTTTGTAACAGGTTATACATACACTTGTTAATTTCAGATATTCAGTCAAACTTGTACAAAGAATTACAGAGATGCTAATTATTTAAAAAAAACAGTTCAGTGGCCCAGTGGCACCTGAGGCTGGGCGCTGGGCGCCTTACCTCGCGCCCGGTGACCTGGGTTCGGGGAACAACCTCAGGTCATCGAGGTGGTGGCATGGGGAGGGAGGAGGGGTGGGATCGAGCAGCTGATGGCAGCTCTCCCCTCCTGGGGGTGGTTGTGTGTCCCCCCCCGTAGTTCCACTTCCATCAGGTGGAGGTCCAATGGGAAGCATAGGTGGGAGGGGGTGGCAGCTGTTGCCAGGAGTGGGGTAGAAGGGGCCGAGTGGTACCCGGAATGCATAAGCACCTACATGCGTGTCTGCTGGGGTCCTGGGTCAGGGGGGGAAAAGGGAAAAAGCTGCAAAGCTTACATATAGAAAAAAATATCCAGTTCAAAGATCACATTTTCTTAAATGTCTTTTCCCAGGGTAGCCCAAATGAGGAGCAGCATCTCATTTTCAGCTGGGTCTTGCTTTATCTTGATTTTACAGCCGGGAGCACAGGAGTTAAGTGACTAGCTCATGGTCACACAGGGAGGACATGGCTCTGACAGGATGTAAATCTGGGTCTCCTAGCTCCCAAAAATGTGCTTTAACACCTATACCACAGTACCTCTGGGTGCATCACAGATGTAAGGCGTTGCTCGCTCCCTGAGAAAGGAGAGTGTTGCTTGGCCCCTAGGAAGTGAGACTGTGGGTTGCCTTGCTATCATAATCACCAAGAAATGAAAAGGCTGCCACATTGCTAATTCATGCATAAATGTTAATTTAAAAATAGCTGATGAATTTAAAGCAGAAGTATTTGTTAGTCAGCAAACAAATTTGATTTATTTTAGCACAAATGTATTTCAGACATCCTTAGCTTCATCTACGGTGATTTTTAGTTTTCTAAGATATTGTTTTAACAGCTTTTATAGCTAATTTTGTAATTAATGACGTATATCACTAAAGATGGCTGCAGCGTTCCATTTTTAAAAATCTCTTCTTTTGAGGTTAGCTGTTAAATATACATGCTAGACTCATACTGTGGGTATATTAGGATGGTGTTGGCGTGTGTTTTTATTCTATTTTTATGGCTGCTTGAGCTGGCAAAGATGACTCTGAGGATGTGCCATGATGTCAATGGTGTGCAGCACACGCTCCCACACACTGCACACTGATGTCAGCCTTAGCACCAATCCCAACTCTGGAGACCTGTGGCAGCACAATGACTCCTAGCCACCATCAGCAGTCAAAATGTTGCTGAGAGCCTGCTCCCACCCCACCTGGAGGAGGAGGCTGTCCCCCGGACCCTCTGTCCTCCCCAGCTGACCCTCTAATGCTCCAGGTTGCTTCCAAACCTGGGTCATCAGCGTTCAAGCCATAGCAGTACTGCTACACAGTAAGCCAGAACTAACATGCGTTTTGATTCTAAAAGCACAGCACTGTACCAAGGTATTCATTTTTTCATGACGGACTATGGCACAAGAACGGAAATTTTCAAAATTTCAAAGTCCTATATCTTAGTTCAGGAATGAAAGGAAAGAAAAAAAAAATGGGCAAGTTGATATTTTTGCAGGAAAAACATTATTGTTAAAAAAAACTGTATGGTAACTAACAAATAATGCTGCTTCAACTGAGCAAAGAAACAAACTAAACACAGCATGTGTCTGCAGATGCCTATTTAAATAATGAATAGGATTCATTAAATTAATGTGTTTTTCTTTATTTTTTCTATACACATTTTTCTCTGCTATCATATTTCTCTAGCCCGCGTTGTACCCCTGTGTTGATATCTCCAGTTCCATCCATCACTAGCCCCTCTGCTCCAACCAGAGAGGTCAACACAGCACAGGGCCAGTGGGTATAGTCAGTGATCATCCCAATGACAGCCAGGTTTTTATTCCCTGTTTTTTGGCCCTCTCATCTACCCAGATGTCCGTGCATGCTCTAAGGTCTTCGGACATCACAGTGCACTAGTGGCTGATGCTACATCTGGCTCTGTGACCCACCGTGACACTGTAGACCAGACATCTCCCACCAAGGGCTGACTCACCCTGCACTTGGCAGCACTCCCCAGCCAAGACTGCTCTAAACCCAGCTCTAGGGCTTTGCGTAATTTTCAAATTCTGCTTCTTCCAGAATTCCATGGAATTTCACAAATTCCACCTAATTCCATGCAATTCTATCAGAAGCAGAATTGTGAAATTATGACTGCAGAATGATTACTGCAGAATTGTACTTGGCAGTTTATGTAAACCGCGTGTTCATTTTCTGCAAACTGCAGAATATTATTCTGTAGACTATGTGATCCATGGAATATTATTCCATAGATTACATGATCCATGGAATATTATTCCACAGATTATGTGATCCATGAAATATTATTCTGGTGATCCATAGAATATTATTCCATATATTCGTGATCCATAGAATATTATTCTGTGGGTTCGTGGTCTATTGAATAGTATTCCACAGATTATGTGATCCATGGAATATTATTCAGTGATTATATGAGCCATAGAATATTATTCTGCAGATTATGTGAGCCATGGAATATTATTCTGCAGATTATATGATCCTGGAATGTTATTCAGTGGATTACATAATCCATAGAATATTATGCACGAATCTGTCTTTGTTGCCTAAACCAGTCACAGGGGCCTGCTTTGCTCCTGTTGTCTCCATAGTCCACTCCAAAACAGGAATCATGTTTACCCTGTTTCAACCAAGTTCAAAATCAATTGAGGGGTATGAGCTCCTGGGTGCTAGCTCTTGATATTCGAAAAGCAGCTTTAAGGGATGGAAATCCTGCAGCCAGCTTTCGTCCCTTTAACTGCTATAACCTATCCTGTTGAAGAAACCCCAAGCCCACTTACAGGTTAGTGTCAGGTGCCCCCCATTCTCAGTGAGTAGCTGTGGAGATTTCACCTTAATAATACTCACAGCTATCACCTGAATTACTCCAGCATTAACAACTGCCCCCTCCGTGTGGAGAGTCTTTACTATACTTTTCAACTGACTCTCCAAATTGTCCTCCAAGTGAGTTGGTCAACCACAGGGTTTTGTTGGGAGGACAGGGGCCATAGTGGTAGGGTCTGGAGTTTTCTTTAGCTGTGCAAGGTAGTCCACCTTAAAATTATGGACTGAACTTTCATTTATTGTTTTGCCTGTAGTACTGAGGTAGTGATGGACTGTGGCCATTACGCCGAGCTCTACTGCATACCTCCCCAGCTGGAATCGTGTCTTTGGGGGGTAGTTAGCATAGGAGTTGTGGCGTCCTCACTTAGTTGGTGGTGGGAATGCAGCAAGCTCCTTGGCAACGGTCTTTGTCACTTCAAACTCAACACCGAAGCTGTCTGCCAAATCTGCACCCGATATATCCGAGGTGTCCATTGGGTATTTCCTCTTAACCTGCGATGACTATAGCCACTTCAAGAGGGACATTATGCAGAAGACAGGCAACAAGGTATTCAAGTAAAATCTCAGGACAACACAGGACAGATCTACACTCTGCACTGATCTGTAAGTGAGCTGGATTTTAAGTGCTGTCTGTCACACCCTCTTCAGTACTGTATTTGCGGGAGAACCAAGTGCTAATATAATCGGGCACTAATAAGTACCGCATACCAGACGTATAAATGTATCAGGCACAAATATAATCTGTTATACAGTATGTGATCCATGGACTATTATTCTGTGATTACATGCTCATGGAATATTAGTCTGCAGATTATGTGATCCATGGAATGTTATTCAGTGGATTACATACTCCATAGAATATTATTGCACAGATTATGTGATCCATGGAATATTATTCTGTGATTGCATAATCCATGGAATGTTAGTCTGCAGATTACATAGAAATGCTTTTTGGAATTCCATGGAATTAAAAAAAGAATTTGGAAATGGAATTGCCATTCTGCATGAATTCCACCACTGGAATTCCACACTCTGCATGTCTCTACCCAGCACACCAAACTGATTCTGAACCCAGGCCTCCAGTACAGAAGTGTCATATCGTCTACTGGACCATTGGACTGCACCTGTCAAAGTCATTGTTACCCCAAAAGGCTGTGGGTTTCTCTGTTTTATTCTTTGTTAATAAACTCATCTCAAGAACTGACTCTAGAGTTTTAAACAAACCTCACCCCTGCTGCCCATGTGCACCCAGTTGTTTTATGCTCGCAGGCACAGCCAAGAAACATAGAAACATAGAATTTGTCAGCAGAGAAGGACCGCTTGGCCCACCCAGTCTGTCCAGATGATCCCTGTCTAGTCTGTTTCTGATTACTTTAACTGGTCTCCAACGACTCTCCTCTTCCTGCCTATTTACTCATATTCTGCAATCTCTCTCCATGCATGCTTGAAGCCCCCTACTGTTTTGCCTCCACCACATCTGCTGTCAGGCTGTCCCAGGCATTCACCACTCTTTCTGTGAAGCAGTACTTCCTCACGTCCTTCGTACCCCCAGCTTCATTTTATGCCCTCTGGTCCTGGTGCTGTTAGAGACTCTGACATTTCCAGGAATACCTACCTTCCAGTCAAGTTATGGCTTTCCTGACAGGCAGCCATTTAGTCAAAATGGCCCCTTCCATATGTGCATGCATTAATTCTGAGTTTGGTGTGAACACAGGGCCTTTTATTGCTTTTTGTGCTTATGGGCCAAATATACTTTAGCCCATTTCCCATTCCCACCTTCCATCCATTTAGTTTCCTAGGACACACTTTTCATCCACACAAGTGAGCATCCCAGATTTCTGAACAATGTATAAATATAAATATATACATTCAGTGCTGATCTACTGTTCAGCTGTAGAAATGCTAGTTGAGACAATAAGATGAAAACTTGTCTTTCGCCTTAGTTTTAACAGCTGACATTTTCAGGCATTCTTGGTATGAATACCCACTCAGAAATGCTTTATATACTTTAACTGAATGTCAATTTTTGCTCTCCTTCATATGCTTTTTATAGAGGACTAAAACAGAGGATGTGAATATTGGATTTATTAGTTTTGCTTTCCTTTTCTTTATTAGATTGTATGGGTCATAATTTCTAATAGATGTATTTGAGGTTTGTGTGTTCCAAGTCCAGCAGGAGTGATACCTTCTGTTTGGTTGCTGGAATACATACACACATACTCCTTCACACTTGCCACTGTCCGTGATGCCTGGAAGCTTGCCACTGTCATCCCTCTTCCCAAGGACAGTGACTCCTCTATCCCAGGTAACTTCCGCCCAATATCTCTGCTCCCTATCCTTGCTAAATTCCAAGAGCACCTGATTCTGGGTCAGCTCTCTCCTTTCCTTGACTCCTCCTCATTTCTCACCCCCTTCCAGACTGGTTTCTACAAGGCCCACTCCATTACAGCCTCCCTTCTCCGGCTTACTGACTCCATTCTCTCTGGCATGGATCAGGGACATATCAGTTCTGCCATCTTTGTCATCCTGGTGAAAGCCTTCAACACTGTTGCCCACTCCCTTCTCCTTAGCAAGCTCTCAACATCTGGCCTCTCTGAATCAGCCATTAACTGGTTCTGCTCCTATCTTATGGGTAGGTCCCAATCAGTCAGGACAGGCACTTTCCTCACTCCCCGTCTCCCTATAAACACCGGAGTCCCTCAGGATTCAGTACTTGGACTGTGGTAGAGTGGGACCCCCCCCCCCGGACAAACCTCTGCTGTTCTGTATTCTGTTATTTTTATTTTAAATCTACTGCAGTAGTACTAGTTTATTTCTATATTTATTTTTTTTTCTTAAAATATCCTTTATTTTCTACTGTAATAGGGTTGGCCTCCTATTATAGTACATTCCTGCCTGTTTTCTCTTTAGGATTTGTTCAGGAGGTGGAAAGTTCCCATATCACCAAATGAATGTCAGACTGTAAAGGTAGACACTCGGTTATATACCCCTGCCCCCCCGTTGAACTCAGCATGTAGAGGTTTAAAGCTGGTCATTAGCTGTTTGGACCAGGATTAAAGCCAGTAAGGCTAAAAATATTAAATAAATGTAGCTGTGTTGGAATTATTGCTCATTAGAGCCAGGAGAGTGTTGCCCTGTTTCCCTGCTGCCTCACTGTCATTGGGCTGTGAGCGTCTTACAGAGACAACTAAGCAGGTACAAACAGGAAGTGAATAAAACAAAACAAGAAATGACTCATAGCAAGCTCTTTCTACAGTTATCGTTTTCCCCTTTTCTTGTTCCAACCTGCACACAAGGACTGTGCCTGGTCTTTCAATGACCCAGTCCAGATAAAATAGAGCACATTAGAAAGGAACAAGAAAATAATTAAGTTTATAAGTTACCTGACAGAGGTGCTTAGGAAGGAACCCTTCAGCTAGACTTCAGAGCAGCCTAAACAAAGCTAATATTTAAAGTGACAGTAGCAATTTAGGTCTAGTATTCATAATCACTGTTAGTGAAGGAGTTTTATTTTATAATGGAGACATTTCATTTTCTTTTTGGGTTAAAGGCTAAACCTTACCTGCCTAACACTCCACACATAGTTCCTACCTGTGGGAAGGCACTTATAGGACTGAACACTCCTCTCTGTCCTGCTTTTAGCAACACTCAGAAGGAGGTACTACATCAGAGGGAGAGTCAGGGTGTTAAGGTGTCCCATTAGTATGCAGTTAAAATTATCATGATTTATACAAAATTTATAAAACTTTATTTGATTCAGCCAATCTAATGGACTTATAAATATGATACAGTGCAACTAATGACCTCAGTTACCAAAATGCATGTATTAGTGTAGATTAATTCCTTGTATTAGTATTAGGGGCGGAGTTAGTGTAACATGATGTCATCAAGTAAATACTATATAAAGACTTCAATTGAAGCCTGATTCAGATGGATGTTGGACACAGAGGATGGTGGTCCTGTTAGTCTGATGGGATCACCCTGTGTGAATTTTGTTGGATTTAAACTATGAAAGTTATTTTCCGTTCGTTGCTTCAGTGGATGAGTTTTATTTGATTTGTAACAGAAATAAATCCTTTTAACACACTAAGCCAGTAGGTTTTCTACAACTCAGAACTGTCTTGTGTTGTCACTTAACCCACACTTCCACAGTTGGTGTTAGAAGTGGGATACCTGGCTGTCCATAAGCTCACTTGGGGGAGGCCAGGATAATACCAGTCTTGGTATTGGTGACAAAAAAAAGATGGCTACTGGAATTGATCACAAGGTGGGAGCCGTCACCCGGTCCCAGGCAGAGCAGAGGGAGGAACCATTGTATACTGGGCTACCGGATGTTCGACGGAAAACCACCAAAGAGTCTCCAGTGGAAAAAGAGGAAGAGGAACACCGACCGGATATTTCTGCAGATACTGGGGACATTCCACCGAGAGATATAAATGATCTTCTGCATTGGCTGGCTGTTCGTCAAATGGAAATCGAACGGCAGAGGGATGCAGATGCCAAGAAAGAGATCAAGATAGGAGAAGACAAGATGCCTGGTGGGTTGAGACTTTATAATTATTACAACAGCTGGGTGTGGGACAGGGAGCTGGAGGTGGAACTACAACTAATAATCCCAAAGACATCAAATTATCACGTATGTTACCAACAGATGATAGACAGGCCTATCTTACCACGTTTGAATGAGTGGCTAAAGCATGTGACTGGCCAACCCAACAATGTGTTGTGAGACTTGCTCCCTACTTGACCGGAAAAGCTCAGCTGGCCTATAGCAATATGGACTCACGATTAGCAGACGACTATGACCTGGTAAAACAGGAAATCCTAAAAAGGTACAACATTAATGCTGAAATTTATCGACAGAGGTTTCGATCTCTGAAACACCAGCCTCATGACCCGCCCAGAGAGACTTATGTGAGATTACGGGAATTGTGCCTGAGGGAAAATCAAGAAAAGACATTATAGAAATGTTCGTCATGGAATAATTTCTACAGGTGTTAACCACTGATGTACAGATATGGATTAAGAGCATAATCCAGAGTCAGCAGAAATAGCGGTTACCCTGGCTGAAGATTTTAGCAGCCCATCAGCCTTATAAAAGGAGGCACCCAAGTACATGAACCTGGGATAAGACCTATAGGGTAAGACATCCTCAGGCTGTACCACCAAAAGCTATGAACCTGAGAAGGAAAAGAACTGTGCCTATGAATATAATATGTAATAATTGCCAGGGTAAGGGCATATTGCCAGATTCTGTCCCTTTAGAAAGCCGAGAAAGCTCACCTAGCTCTATTAAATTCAACATATTTAACTACTAGTGTGCAGATAGAAGGTCAGACAGTATTGGGTCTAATAGATTCAGGTAGTAAAATACATTGGTAAGAAAAGATTTAGTATTGAATGGGACTAGGGGCCTACAATGAAAGTGGTATGTGTACATGGGGATAGCCATCAATACCCCACTGTAAAAATACCTCTTCAGGTTAATGGAGCTGAATCTGTAGTTACAGCTGGATTAGTCCCATGTCTACCAGTACCGGTAGTGATAGGCCATGATTTCCCTGGGTTTTCTTCCTTAATAGAAAATCGTAACTCGGGTATGACAGCCATGACAACTAGAGCCCAGAGTAGAAGAGAGGTACTACTTGGAGACTTGTTCCCATTTGAGGGAGATGTATATGGGACCCCTGGGAAAACAAGGAAGTCAGGAAAGGAAAGAAAGAGATTACAGGAAAAATGGAAAGAGGCTACATGTAAAGTCCCTGGGAACCCAGCACAGATATATGTTAAATTAGATATGGCAAAGCAACAGCAAGATGATACAACCTTACAATCTTTCTTCCAACAGGTTGGTCAAAAAGAAGTCCCAGGAGCTCCTCAAGTACAGATTAAGAACAATTTATTGTATCGGATATGTAAAAATCCGAACACGGGGGAGACAGTAGAACAGTTATTAGTTCCTCAGTGTTATAGAGCAGACATATTAGGATTAGGTCATGATGTACCCTGGGCTAGTCATACAGGAAAGGACAAAACTACTAATTGGATTTTGCAGAGATTCTTTGGCCAGGTATACATCAAGACATAGCCCAATATTGTCAGTCATGTCCGAATGCCAACTCATTGTGCAAAAGAAAAAACAGATGTGGTACCCTTATTACCCCTCCACTAGTAATGACCCCATTCGAAAGGATAGGGATGGATGTGGTGGGACCTTTAGATAAGAGTAGTAAAGGTAACCGATTTATTCTGGTAGTCTGTGACTATGCCACTAAATATCCTGAGGCTATCCCAATGAGAACAGTGACTACCCTAGGATAGCCAAAGTTAATTAAACTATTTGGTGGGAGGAATCCTCAAGGAAATTGTAACTGACAGAGGAACTAACTTTAATCGGAATTGTTGAGAGAATTGTATAGATTACTGGGAATAGTGGCTATCAGTACATCCCACCATCCTCAGATGGATGGGTTGGTTGAACAGTACAATCAAACCTTGAAGAGAATGCTAAGAAAGTTTGTAAAGGATGAGGAAATAGTTGGGATAAATATCTACCCTTTCTATTATTTGCGTGTCAGTTCCCAGTACTCTACGGATATTCCCCTTTTCCTTGCTATATGGTAGAAATCCCAGAGGAATATTGGATGTGGTTAGGAATACTGGGAAGAGGAAAGGATTTAAGTCTCTGGCTTAGCTCAGTATATGAGACAATTGAAACAAAGGCTGGTCTGTTTTGCCCAGAAAGCTCATGAGGCAGGAATAGAAGCACAAAAAGATCAGAAAAGTAACTATGATAAAGGAACAAATCCTAACAGTTTATGATGGGAGAAAAGAATATTATTACTGTTACCATCTTCCTCATAAACTATTTATGAAATAGCAGGGCCCATATACAGTGCCAATCAAGTCGGTTCCAGTGACTTATGAAATAAGTACACCTGATCAAAAAGAAAAAAACAAAATCTACCATGCTAATGTACTAAAAATGGCAAGAGAGACCTGCAACAGGCCTGCAGTTATTTGTAATGCCTGGTGAAGTCCAACAGAACTGGAGAATAGCTTATGGGCGTTTAGAAGGAGAAAGAGGATAGAGGAGATTAAAATAAATTCAAATTTGTCAGGTCCACAAAAAATTAATTACTGAGCTTAATTAAGAAATTTGCAAACACCTTTAATAGTACCCCTGGGTTAGCAACAGGGGTAGAACATAAGATACAGACTTCCAGTGGGCCCATCAGAAAGAAAGCATAGTGGCTTCCTGAAAGAAGTAAACCCTTGGTACAAAGAGAAATTCAAAATATGCAGGAGTTAGGGATTATTGAACCTTCACACAGTCCATGGGGCTCCCCTATTGTACTAGTACCTAAGCAGGAAGGAGGAATTAGGCTCTGTCTAGATTTTTAGGGATAAATCAGGTCTCCCAATTTGATGCCTACCGGTGCCTCGGATAGATGATCATTGATAAGGTGGGACATGCCAAATATATTTCAACTTTGGCCCTGACTAAAGGATATTGGCAAATTCCTTTAGCAGAGGAATCAAAGGAGAAAACAGCCTTTAGCACTGGCATGGGTTTGTTCCAATTTAAGACTATGCCTTTCAGTCTTCATGAGGCCCCGGCAACCTTCCAACGATTTATGGACCAGGTATTGGCACCACATGTGGGTTACTGTGCAGCCTATCTGGATGATATTGTTGTGTTTAGTTTAGATTGGGAAATACATATGAAACACCTAGAGTCAGTAATTGCTTCTCTTCAACAGGTGAGTATGACTATCAATCCCACCAAGTGTACATTGGCCCAAGGAAATCAGATATTTAGGCTTTATATTGGGAATGGGCTAATTAAGCCAGAAGTTAGTAAAATAGAGGCAGTAGCAAATTGTCCTGTACCAACGAAAAAAAACAAGTAAGGTCATTTTGAGGTTAGCTGGTTATTATAGAAGGTTCATACCACATTTTGCAACAATTGCTACCCCACTTACTGATCTTACAAAAAAGAAATTTGGTAACCAGATTAAGTGGAACCCTGAATGTGAACAAGTGTTTCTACAAATTAAGGCCGCTTTATGTTTCTTCCCCGTGTTACGCAGCCCTAATTTCCAGTACCCTTTTGAGGTATATACGGATGCTTCTCATTACAGGTATAGGGAGGTACTTAGTCAAACCATAAGGGTGAAGAACACCGGAGTGATGTACATTTCAAGGAAACTACATGACAGGGAACAAAATATTCAACCATAGAGCAGGAATGTCTAGCTGTCAAGTGGGCAATAGAATCCCTTAGCTTTTATTTATGGGGAGCACCTTTTTCTCTATACACAGACCATAATCCTCTGTGTTTTCTTTCACAAATGAAGGACAAGAATACCAGGGTTATGAGGTGGTATCTGTCCCTGCAACCATATAAGTTTACAGTACAGCACAGGGCCAGAGCAAAACATGGTAATGCAGACTTCCTTTCCAGATATGGGGCTGATGGTAGAGACAGTAAAGAAGATGTCCATGATGTTGAAATGACACCCCAGGGTAATTAAAAAAAAAAAAAGAGGAAAAGAAAAAGGTAACCTTAAGTTGCCTTGTTATAGTATGCTTTAAACAGGTATCCTGGGGTGGAGCTTCTTAGAAAGGGTGGGCAGAAGCTCCATTCTATTTCTTCTTAGAATAATAAAAATAAAAAGGGATAGAATGTCAATAAAAATAAAAAAAAAAAACATCTTAAGAATTTGTTTTTACTTAACCTTGTGAGAATGTGGTAGAGTGGGACCCCCAGAAAACCTCTGCTGTTCTCTATTCTGTTATTTTCTTTTAAATCTACTGCAGTAGTACTAGTTTATTTCTATATTTATTTTTTTTCTTACTCTATCCTTTATTTTCTACTGTAATAGGGTTGGCCTCCTATTATAGTACATTCCTGCCTGTTTTCTCTTTAGGATTTGTTCAGGAGGTGGAAAGTTCCCACATATCACCAAATGAATGTCAGACTGTAAAAGGTAGACACTTGATTTATATACCCCCCCCCCCCGTTGAACTCAGCATGTAGAGGTTTAAAGCTGGTCATTAGCTGTTTGGACCAGGATTAAAGCCAGTAAGGCTAAAAATGTTAAATAAATGTAGCTGTGTTGGAATTATTGCTCATTAGAGCAAGGAGAGTGTTGCCCTGTTTCCCTGCTGCCTCACTGTCATTGGGCTGTGAGCGTCTTACAGAGACAACTAAGCAGGTACAAGCAGGAAGTGAATAAAAACAAAACAAGAAATGACTCATAGCAAGCTCTTTCTACACTTATCGTTTTTCCCCTTTTCTTGTTCCAACCTGCACACAAGGACTGTGCCTGCCTGGTCTTTCAATGACCCAGTCCAGATAAAATAGAGCACATTAGAAAGGGAACAAGAAAATAATTAAGTTTATAAGTTACCTGACAGAGGTGCTTAGGAAGGAACCCCTTCAGCTAGACTTCAGAGCAGCCTAAACAAAGCTAATATTTAAAGTGACAGTAGCAATTTAGGTCTAGTATTCATAATCACTGTTAGTGAAGGAGTTTTATTTTATAATGGAGACATTTCATTTTCTTTTTGGGTTAAAGGCTAAACCTTACCTGCCTAACACTCCACACATAGTTCCTACCTGTAGGAAGGCACTCATAGGACTGAACGCTCCTCTCTGTCCTGCTTTTATAGCAACATTCAGAAGGAGGTACTACATCAGAGGGAGGAGTCAGGGTGTTAAGGTGTCCCATTAGTATGCAGTTAAAATTATCATGATTTATACAAAATTTATAAAACTTTATTTGATTCAGCCAATCTAATGGACTTATAAATATGATACAATGCAACTAATGACCTCAGTTACCGCCAAAATGCATGTATTAGTGTAGATTAATTCCTTGTATTAGTATTGGGGCCGGAGTTAGTGTAACATGATGTCATCAAGTAAATACTATATAAAGACTTCAATTGAAGCCTGATTCAGATGGATGTTGGACACAGAGGATGGTGGTCCTGTTAGTCTGATGGGATCAGCCTGTGTAAATTTTGTTTGATTTAAACTATGAAAGTTATTTTCATTTTGTTGCTTCAGTGGATGAGTTTGATTTGATTTGTAACAGAAATAAATCCTTTTAACACACTAAGCCAGTAGGTTTTCTACAACTCAGAACTGTCTTGTGTTGTCACTTAACCCACACTTCCACATGGACCAATATTCTTCTCGATATTCCTGAATTACTTACCTTAAGCCTAATATACACATGTATATCAGTTTCAGCTGAATACACATTTACATGGATGATACTGTTTTATATGCCTCCGCACTTCCCCTCTCGGTGCCAAGGCCAGCCTACAACTAGACTTCAGATATATCCAGTGCTGGTTTCACTCAAATCAGTAGTCACTAAATGCCAAAAAGATGGTATCTATGACCTTTGGCACCAGGCAAAAGCTCACCAGGCTTACTCTAACTCCTACCTTTCATATCCTTGAGGGGTCCATATTAGAGGATGTCTCCTCCTCCTTCAAATACCTCTGGCTTTGGGTTGATAGGAACCTTGACTTTGCAGGTCATGTGGATGATGCTATCCACAAAAAGCTTCTTCCCAAGCTAGGCTGTCTGTACAGACACTGTGGCTGCCTTCCTCCGCCCATGAGGGAGATCATTCAGAAAATGTTCCTCCTTATCTTTGACTTTGGTGACATAGTCTATAGCATTCGCCCTAAGTCCACCCTTGCCAGGTTGGACACTCTCTTCAACTCCTTCTGTCACATTGCTCTTGCCTGTCCACCATGTACACACCACTGTGACCTCTACATCGCTCTCTCATTCCCCTCTCTTGGGGCAAGACGTCTTGCCGACTGTGCCTTAGTTGGGAAGTACTGGCTTGGCTCCCTTCCACCTTAACTCAAGCCTTTCTCTCGACCCCCTCCAACCCCACCTACCCCCTCTACAATTCCCCCCATAGCACCTCGCCATCCCTACCTGAACATTAACTCCGGGAGAGCTGCCTTCTATCACTTTCCAAACACCTGGAACTCACTCACCTGAGACATCCGCTCTGCCACTTCTACTCAGTCTTTGTCCTGTCTTCTGCATCGCCACATTTCTCTATCCTGAAACTGCCCCTGTCCCACCTCGCCTGCATTACTTCTCCTCTCCCCGCTACTGTATAGTTTACCAACTTCTATCGCCCTTCTTCCCCTCGCTTTTCATGCCATAAGCATAGCAATGGCTGGATTTACATCAAGCAGCGTGGTTTAATGGCTAGCCTCTCACCCCCACCCAAACCCTCTCTAGTTTCTGTCCCTCTTCACTTTCACTTTCTCTCTTTTCCTCTACTACTGTTCTGTTCTTTGCATTCTCACCCCCTTTCTGCCTTCTCATTGGTTTGCTTTATATCTTCAGCACTGGCTGGGTTTCCATTGAGCAGTGTGGAATCCTTTCCGTAGGAAAATGGTTTGCCTTCCTCTCCCCCCCCCCAAGTCCCCTCTCTCCTATTCCGTTCTTCACAACTTCATCTACTTCATGTAGTTGTTTCATCTCAGTGCTGTCTGTTCTAATGTGTTATGGACTACTTTCCTTTATTTTTAAATGCTAATGCCAGCTTTTCATTCCTCCATATACCTCTAACCCTACCTAATATGCGTTTCCCTGTTCCTGCCAGTCCCCTTGTGGGGTGTGCATCCCAGGAGGGGTGAAGAGGTGCAAGTGCTCCTTACTCCCACAATCTCCCTCTTCCTTATCCATCCAGTCTGGCCATGCCCACACTTACTACAGTACTCAATAAGTAATCCATCGTATATTATCAGTGGTGTTGTGCTTGTGTGTACAGTACGTATATGATTTATGTCTATGTGTAAATCGGGAGTATTTATTTATTGTTTCTTTATCTTATTTATTTTTATATGTATGATGTAACTTTTACATGTGTGCTGTATATAGTTGCATACATGTACTACTCATATCTAGTTGATGTGCTGCTATCTATTCCACAAAAAGTCTGGTTAGTTTTATGTATTAGGTTGCATGTCCAAGCTTCATTCCTTGTGTGTGTGTGTGTGTGTGTGTGTGTGTGTGTGTGTGTGTATGTATGTGTATATATATATATATATATATATATATATATATATATATATATATATATATATATATACACACTTCTTTTTCATTAGATGTATTTTCTCCTTCCCCAGGATGCATCTGGAAACAAGCTATTATAGCCCTGCATGTCTTTCCTGGTGAAACTCTTTCAAATTAATAAATAATATATACATATATATATATATATATATAGGGGCTACATGATGGGCATGAGTGGGATATGTAAAATATTCTCACTCCTGCAGAGTGAGGCATGGATATCTCACAGTGCCGAAGGCACAGTGAGATATCTATGCCTCACGATGCAAGTGAGAATATTTTGCATATCCCACTATCCTACTGTGTTCTATTTTGTAATAGGGTATTTGTTGGCTATTTGTGTGTACAAGGTCCGAAATGTGTGTTATTTTATTTCTAAGTGTTGCTGCGCTGCTGATGAGGCTGTATAGTAGCAGGGAGTGCGTTTTTATGAATGAGTCTGTTGTTGGATTGGCTATCGTTGCATAGTAGTGGTTTTTCATTGGTATCTGCGTATGATTTTGTGTAGAAATGTATCGTATTGGTTGCTATTTGTTTTGTACCATTGGTCGGTAGCAGTGATTGATAGCGGGAATTGTGTTTTGATTGGTTTGTGAGTGAGAGTGGGCGTGTCTTTCTTTTGAAGAAGACTTCCGTGTTTGAGGCACCTCGGTTTGCCATAAAGAGATTGTAAATAAGTTTATTTATTTAATTTTACGCCTTATGTATGTGTTGTGTTACTTTATTTTCTTAAAAGGGGTTGCTTGTGTGAGTTTCTTTTCAGTTTGTGAACGGACTTGTTCACGGCTTCGGAGTTCAGAGTTTTGCCACGGCTGCTGCATTTCAGGTATTTATTATTTTGCATTGCTATCAGAGAAAATTTGCATTGCTTTCTTGTGAGGAGGGCTGTTGTTTTCATGGTTTGCATGTTCGATAGACCTGTCCTGCATTCAAGGTTGTATTTCTGTAACTGAGCACAGCTAATGCTTTTTACTGTTAATGTGTGTAATTAGAAACAGCAGTGAAGTCAGTAGCATGGGAAACTCCGAGCTGCTTTAACATTTTAACTATTATAACAGGTGAATGTGATTTGCTTCAGTTGCTAGGATACTGTAATGTCTGCACATCTTTTCCTGATGACATAGCTACTGTGAGAATATCACTTGCTGACATAGGAAGTGTGTGTGTAAATGTAAATATCTACCACAGTTCCTATGTCACCAAGATTTATCTCACTTTAGTGAGAATACATGATTTTATCTGCAATGTTTATCAGCCACTCCTATTGTATAAATATATATATATATGGGATACATGATGGGTGACTGTGGAATATGGCAAATATTTGCATGAGTGCAGAGTGAACTGTGGTAATATCACGAGTGCTGAAAGCACGAGTGATATTATTGCAGTTCACTCTGCACTCATGCAAATGTTTGCCATATTCCACAAGTCGCACATCATGTGTGCGATTTATACAATAGGGCTAGTACCCTTTAGGAAATTTTTTTTTTCTGTGTTCTCTCCCTGTTTACTCTATTTTGGTAACTGGGTAAGTTTTTGGGGGTGACCTGGGAGCACTGGGCAGTTAAGTGATTTGTTCAGAGTCACACAGTATTCAGATGGAAGTTGTGAGAATCAAACACTGGTTTGGGCTGCTGGGTGTAGCAAGTTTGTTCATTGCTTGTTACTCTAACATACTAACATACTAAAATGCCAGCAGAATAGGCCTAATGGTCTTTCGTGTCTGCTCGTTTGGTCAGCCCCCACCCTGGGTGCTGACCTTGCTGTCCCCCTCGCCTTCTCTGGCTTCTCCCTTCTCAGTTCCGGATATTCTTGCTGCATTGGATTTTGCTTCCTGAACCCTTCCCCTGTACCTGTCCCACCCCCTCTTGAACCCCTCCACTGTCTCTGCCTCCACCAGCCCCCTAGGTAGTGCATTCCATGGCTCAACCACCCTCTCAGTGAAGTAGCACCTCCTCCTTTCTCCCCTGAATCTTCCCCCCTCCAGCTTCCACCCATGCCCTCTAGTGGCCCCCTCCCTTCCTTCAAGCACCCTCACTGTTCCTCCCTATTTACCCTGTTCATGTACCTGAAGACCTCTATCATGTCCCCCGGTCCCTCTCTCTTCCAAAGTGTACATATTTAGCTCTTGAGCCTCTCCTCATAGGTCCTGTCCCCAAGCCCCAAATCATTTTGGGTTGCCCTCCTCTGGACCCTCTCCAGGAGGTTAATGTCCCTCTTTAAGTGTGGCCTCCAAAACTGCATGCAGTACTCCAGGTGCGGCCTCACCAAGCAGTTATACAGAGAGTATCACTTCCCTCCTTCTGGAGGTGATCCCCTAGCGATGCATCCCAGCATCCTGTTGGCCTTAGCTGCTGCCTCCTACAAGTCTCAGAGTTGTTCATCTTGACATCCACCACCACCCCAGGTCCCTCTCAGCCATTGAGACTTGTAGTATTTCCCCCAGGGTGTACACTTGGCCTGGGTTTCTTACACGGTGGGTACCTTGCATTTCCCTACATTAAACCTCAGCTTCCACTTTCTAGACCATCTTTCCAGAGCCTCCAGGTCCCCCTGCAGGGCTACCCTCCCCTCCTCCCCATCCACCACCGCCCCCAGTACTCTAACCTCTAAGTTATACTGACAGCACTGTTTGTGTGTGGTCTGAGTGTGTTTCTGAATGGGCTGGGATTATTAGGCACTATGAGAAACAGGTAAATGTGTTTTGGAATGATAATTGTGTTACCTGCAGCTAGGAGTGAGAAACAGACTGTTAATTCAGTAAGTTGCAGGCTTCACTGAGACAGAGAAACTGTTACAGTCAGCACTCAGAAACAGAAACTGGTTTATGAAGGAGGCTGGTTTGAAGATTAGAGCAGCACAGTAATGGGCTAGGAGTGTCAGAATAACTATGGGACACAGGTAATTGTCTTTTACTATGCTAATTGAGTTAGTTGCAGGATTCAGTGAGAAAGAGAAACTGTGAAGCTATTAAATGCAGGCTGCAGTGTAGATAGTCTCACTCTGGTGACATCACCATTGTGAGACTATTTGCTGGTGATGCAGACACTGAGTTTATCAGGAAATAAACCCACAGTGGTGATGTCATCAGTTATTCCACTGCAGTGGGAATACGTTTTTTTTATTCTCAATGTTACATGCTCACTCCTATTGTATAACTATATATATATATATTATGAGTTAGGGCTGAGGAGCCATTTCTATGTTAAACCCCAAAACTTTGCACCTTAATAACTTTGTAACCGTTTGACAGATTTGGCTGAAATTTGGAATACACGATCAAGAACCATAGGCCTTGGAATCTGCCAAGTTTTGTACCAGTCAGATACACAGCTGTGGAGTTATTAAGCATGATTTGTACACGCGTTTACGCTTTTTCTGGAATTCTACGGTCGCGCGTACAGGTCGCACGGTTTGCGCGACTGGCCCAAAATCTTCAGGGAATGTGCAGCCAGGGTTCCTGATGTGCCTTTTGAAGATTTGGTGAAAAAATATTAAACGGTTCAAAAGTTATTCAAAAAACAATTTCCTATTATAAGTCAATGGGAAAAGTTAACAAAAAGTTAAACACTTTCGCAAATGCATTTTTACTTTCACAAATGGGCCTGTTACTTTCGCAAATCGGCCATTTTGTTTTCAGTTGGTGATTAGAAAAATGCTTGGCATTTAAATTTGGGGCCCTCTAGCAACCTAATTCTTTTTGTATTCACCTAGTCGGACCCTGAGGATGCTAGCCATGTCTTTATTTTGGGGTAAAACCCCCAGAAATATGTTTTTCAGATTTCTGGAAAAAGTACTTTCACAAAGTACTTTCGTGCTCACGAAAGTGTCGCAAATGTTTGCGAAAGCTTTCGCAAATTGAGACAGTAATTTTCTAGTCTGTGGGAAAATGACAGCAATTTTTTGGCACTGCACTGCAAAAGAACGGTTGGGAGTTTTAGGCTGAAATTTGGAGGGAACACAGCCGACATCTCACAGATGTGCCTTTCAGTGTTGTATTGAAAAATTATTACATGGCAGCAAAGTTACGGCACTCCAAAGTTGACATCTTTTCCCATAGGATAACATTACGGCGCCCGATGCATTACAGGAATCCTTTGGCACCCTGCTGCAAAATATCGGTTTGGTCTTTTTTCTTGAAATTTGGAGGGAAGACAGGCAACAGCCCACAGATGTGCCTTTCAGTGGTTTGGTGAAAAAATATTACAGGGAGGCAAAGTTATGGCGCTCTGAACTTCTCTTTTTTTCCCATAGGATAACATTACCGCGTTCGCCACGCCTTTCAGGGCCCGTATCTCGGAAATGGTGCGAGATACGGACTTTCGTCGGAAAAATCCTTAAGTACAAAACTAGCCAGGACAGTCATAAATCATACGACTTTTAAAGTTTTTTTCTACGTTGTACGGTTCCTGAGATATAACCTATTTAGTATTCCAAGTCCTCATTTTCTGCTCCGATACCCATTATTATGCATACATTCTTTGTACTCACTGTCTTTCTCTATTCAGCTTTTGGGGAAAACCAGCCTGTGCGCTTACATTACTGTTACCATTGCCCTTTCCGCTTGCGGTTCCATACCGTTTCACTTGCCGTTGGCGTCATACCACGTCGTCATCCTTTGCATTTTCATTTCGCTTGCGTTTTGTTATTTTTGCCATTTGTGTCTACAGTACTGTTTCTCTTTCTGTTTCACTTTGCGTCACCATGCCCATTGACATTTCCGTTTGCAGTCACCATGTTACTATGTGACAAGACACCACGTGGCACACCGTTCCCGTCTACACCACCGTGTTCGTTACCCTTTTTGTTCTCATTTGCGCTTGCGTTACCTTGTGCGCCACTGTTAGCGCTTCTGTTTGTGTTGCTGTTCCTGTTACTATGCCACAAGACATCATGTGGTGGGAGTGCGGGGCCCTTTGGGCCTCCGCTCCTACTGCCACGTACGTGCGGGCCTCGCGGGGCCTATGTCGTTATCGCTGCGTTTTCATTTGCGTTGCGTTTCTGTTATTTTTGCCATTTGTGTCTACAGTACTGTTTCTCTTACTGTTTCACTTTGCGTCACCATGCCCATTGACATTTCCATTTGCAGGCACCATGTTACTGACAACACATCACGTGGCAGACTGTTCCCGTCTATGCCACCACATGCGTTGCCTTTCTGTTGTCATTTGCGCTTGCGTTACCATCTGCGCCACTGTTGGTGCTTCTGTTTGCATTGCTCTTCCTGTTACTATGCCACAAGACATCATGTGGCGGGCAGCGAGCCCAAAGGGTCCAGCGCTCCCTCCTCGATCCACATTCACTATTTCTCATTATCATTCTCAAAAAGAAGGAAATTAGAGGCAAAAACTCCATTTAATGCATTAGTTAGGGTTGTTCCACAGCGACAAAAGTGCGGAAGTCGCTGTTAGGGTTGAAACCTAACCCGAATTCACCCCCCAGCACCACACACACACACACACACACACACATGCAAGTATGGGGAGGACCAGTCAACACAACCAATGACAGACATCCAGCAGCAGGTGACAGAAATAACAAACAATTGTCTAAATGTACTACGAGACATCCTCACCCACCTGACCAGGTACTGCATGCTCAGTGGAGATCAACAGCAAACTGAGGCCATGTACACCAAATGTACACATCTCTGATTGCAGCTGCACACAACATACCACACCTAGTAGTTGCATGGCCTTACCTACCGATGCCCACACCACACCACAACTGGTACTGTGCCGTTAGTCAATATAAATGTTGAAGGTGCATGATGACATTTGTAGAAAGGTTTTAACACTAGTGAGTATACATTAATTAAGAAGTACATAAATTAACTACAAGACACTAGCATGCTCAAGATAAAAGTAGTGTTACATTTAGTATGTGATTTACATAGTAGTACATTTACTGCAGCGGTTTACTCAAGATAGAGAGGCTGATGTAAGCGTATGGAAAAGCATTGCCTGTTCAGCGCTGTGAAATTCGTACTGCCAGTATCAGATGCATTCTTACTGATGAAGGTGTACTGCTGATGTACATACATAGACCTTCAGTGTGTTTCAATACTAAAGATGCAGTAAGTATTCTTTGTAAAAACAGTGTAATTGCATGGATCAGGCCAAGCAACTTCTAAATATCATAGCACTACTGAGCCAACAATGACGTACCTGTATCGGAGATGTATATAGGATAGATTTTCCTGTAGGCACTTACTGAGTATGTTGTACCTGATAAAGACAATCTCATTGCATCTGTGATGACTAACTTATTCAAATAGTAATACGTTTACTATTGTTACAATGAGTGATCTATGCCACTTATGGACACAGTATAATTTTTTTTAACAGTTGTTTCATACTCAGGCTGCATGCCTAGTGTTTGGGTTTTTTTTTTATTTTATTTAAACAGCAGTTTGGAAAACCTTTGAGCCGTAGACTCATTTACAAAGGTACCTTGTCACAGTAAGACAAACCAAAATACACAGTATAGCAGTACAACACATAAGTATAACAGTAAATTAAGACATAGATACAAACAAGCTGGTACAGGTAGGATGGATGCAAACAATACCAGAGTTATGTGGTTTGCCACACTTCTGTCACTGATGCTATCAAAGTGATAACTATGTTAATTGTGGTACAACAGGAATCGAGTAGGTATGATGTAGATATAAACAGAATGTCTTTTAGTATTGATTTAACTCACAGTGGGGTAAGTGTACTAGGACAGCAGGGGTTATTCTCTATCACTGACTCTGTCAGTTATAATCACACTAAGGTTTCGATGACTGTAATGATCAAGTTACACTGTTCATCTTCATGAGTTCATATTCACAGCCATTCTCCAGTAACTAGACAGTGTATGGTGTAACTGGGTGGGACACTGTTGCAAAGTTGCTGCAGTGCCTAGCAGAGAGAGTATCTACTCATAAAGACAATTAAGCAATAAGGCATGACCAACAGTTATGTTAAATGGTCTATTAATCACGCTGTAGGGGTTTAATGTTGAATGAGGCATAGCCAAGTGCCACATGTGCTAGACAGTGGTAAACTGACCATTAACATAATACCTGGGAGTGGCTTATTGCTATCATAATAAAACTGTTTTTAAACAACATTAAACCATGTTCATCATATGGTTAGGCTCTACATGTATGTTAATAAAAACTAAACATAAGGCTGTTACAATGTTTACAGTCAATTAGAAAGCTGCATTTCTCAAACCCTTGTTATAATCAGAGATATTATACCTGTACAACTCCTTGGTTTTGCTCAACTCTATTGCTTAGGTGGCCCACCACATGTGGTGTGGTCTGGTGTGGGGCATCGGTAGGTAAGGCCATGCAACTACTAAGTGTGGTACGTTGTGTGCAGCTGCAATCAGGGATGTGTACGTTTGGTGTACATGGCCTCAGTTTTGCTGTTGATCTCCACTGAGCATGCAGTACCTGGTCAGGTGGGTGGGGATGTCTCGTAGTACATTTAGACAATTGTTTGTTATTTCTGTCACTTGCTTCTGGATGTCTGTCATTGGTTGTGTTGACTTGGTCCTCCCCCATACTTGCATGTGTGTGTCTGTGTGTGTGTGTGGTGCTGGGGGGGGTGAATTCGGAGTTAGGGTTTTCAACCTAACAGCGAATTTCCTCACTTTTGTCACTGTGGAACAACCCTAACTAATGCATTAAACGGAGTTTTTGCCTCTAATATATATATATATATATATATATATATATATATATATATATATATATATTTTATATGAAATGGAAAGGAAAAATCCCAAAACCTCACTGGCTGAGAGGCATCACCTGATCATGCATTAAAAACTAGGGATGTGTAGTCAGCTGCCAGATCCCAGTACTAGGGTAATACAGTCTCATTACCTACCAAATCAGGGACTCTTTCATGTATATAATGTTGCCATTAAAACTGTATGGGACAACTAAACAGGCTAAATATCAGAGGTCAAGACAGCAAAATTTGAAAACGTAGGGCTGTAGTCTAAGCCCTTATCTAGCATATGCTGTGCTTCTTTTTGTCCATAAAATCATTATAACAGCATTTTGCAATGTTTTAAAATGTAAACAAATTGCCAGCTCTTTCAAAGCGCCTGCTGTGGTAGCAATCTAAGATTGCTGCGACATGTAGAGTGATGATGTAATTGCAGCCACACGCTCCAGAGCAATAACAGGATCTGTATAGGGACCTGTTAAATGTATTTCTTTTAACACCCTGGGATTTCATATATGGGTAAAATCCTTTACTGTGCATGTGTGATACCCTATTCACACATGCACTGTAAGCATTTTACCCATATATGAAATCCCAGGGTGTTAAAAGGAATATGTTTAACAGGTTCCTATAAGGATCTTATTATCGCTCTGGAGCACTGTGGCTCCAATTACATCATCAGCCAAGCACGTCGTGGCAATCTTAGACTGTTACCAGAGTGGGCATTTGAAAAGAGCTGGCAATTTGTTTACATTTTTAAAACATTACAAAATGCTGTTATAATGATTTTATGGACAAAACGAAGTACAGCATATGACAGGTAAGGGCTTAGACTACAGCCCTACATTTTCGGATTTTGCCCTCTTGATATTTAGCCTGTTTAGTAGTCCTTTAATAAATAATTTTATGTAAATAAAATCATATTAAACGCTGGCCCAGTGGCATAGATGGCTGATGTGCTGAATGCCTTACCTGCTACCATGCCAGCAGTCTGTGTTCAAGAACAGATCAGGGTCACTCGGGCATCGGCTGGGTGAGGGACTATTAAGTGCCATAAGATGGCTCTCCTTCCATGGGGAGGGGGGATTTGGAGTCCTGCCACTTGCCTGCCACCTGGTGGAGGCTGGGCAGCAACACTGGTAGAACAAACAGACATAAGGGGCATGTGCTGATGCAGTATGCATGTTGATCAACACACACACACACACACACACACACACACAAACACGTGTGCATACATCACATTCTAATGCCTTGGCAAGAAAGCTGCAGCATGAGTCTTTTTGGATCTATACCTTAAATACACTAGTTCCTGCAGTCTTAAATGATAAGATTCTGATGGGGGCGTGACCTGGCTTAGCTCAAGATAGCAACAATTCCTCTACTCTCCAAATACATCCAGCTATCTGTCTTCATCTACAGCCAATCAAGGCAATAATGTAAGCCAACAGCAAGATTTAGCAAGACATAGTTTGTAACTACAACTTTGGTGGGTCATTTCCTCATTTGCCTTAAGATTGGGACTTCTTTTCTATTCTAATCTCGGCTGACTGCCTAGGTGCCTACCAGTATGGCTGAGAAAGGGATGCAACTTTCCTCACTTTCAAGAGTGGAAGCTATGTTCCAGAAATTCATCTCTGAAATGAAAGATTTAAAAATAACTTCTCAGTAAAATGCTGCTACTTTACAAACCCTGAAGAATCATTTACTGAGTACTGAAAATAAATCTAAACAAAATGAATCCTCAGTCCAGGATCTCAGAGCCACCATAAGGGAAAAAGACAGAGTCTTCAAAACACTCCAAACTAAGATAGAGGACATTGAAAATAGAAGCTGCAGGAATAACTTAAGATTTTTTGGCTTCCTTGAGGGTTCTGAACTTGGAGACACAACAGCATTACTCCTGCATGTCTTGCCCGCTATGCTGCAACTCCCACCTGATCGAAATATAACTATAGAACACTCTCATCACTCATTAGGCCCGAGGCCAAGTCCAGACCAAAAACCGAGGCCAATAATTGCACGGTTTCTTAACTGTGCCCATACAGAGATTATTCTGCAGAAGACAAGAGAAATCAGAATCCTGATGTGGCAAGAATTCAGAATTTATATCTGTCTGGATTTTTCTAAAGAGTTGTCTTCTAAAAGACGTGGCTTCAACCCAGTTAAGCAAGCACTACATCAAAAAGGGATAAAGTTTGCTTTCAGGTATCCCACTGTGATGAGGCTCTACTTGGGTAATTCAGTTAGAATTTCAACACCCTTAAAACTTTGTCGCTTTCATAAAAATCTACCAGCTCAAAAAGTATACTTGGCACTCCTGGAGCAACTCACCCTGGTCTTTCGACTGTTTCAACCCCATGTGAGATTGCTGCTGCTCAGGACACTAGAAATTCACCCCCCCACTCAAAGAGACATGGATATTCCTTGCTCAGATAGCTCACTCCCCAGACAGTCAGCCCGTATTCGAGAGAAAAGATGCTCTTCCATCAAATCTGCCAGAACAGCCTATTGTGAAGATCAGATCCCACATAAAAATACAGCAGCTCCCAAAAGAGGCTTCTACGTGTCCTCACCGATCCCTCTAAGCAACATGTTCAACTCTTTAAAGGAATCGGCTCTTTCTTCGAAAGAGGGATCTCACTCAAATGGATGCAGTGACTTTGTAGACCAGCCGTAACATTCCGGAAACCGGGTTGATCTCCACCAACTCCTCCTGGGCCGAGATTGCCTCTAGTTCCCCTCTCAAGCTTGCGAGCCACCAAAGAAAAAACAAAAAGGCAAAAGTAAAAATAAATCATACCTACCGATTTCTGGTTCCCGCAAGGCGAGTGTGACATGACTCATGATATATTTATGATCTGCCTTGTCTTAATTCGCAGCATATGCGACTTCCTTGTTATTCAGATCACAGCTATTATGTCCTATAGATCTGCCTGAAATTTGGTGTGGCTTCTCATGGCAGTTCTGCATATCACTCGCAGCAGGTACTTAACTCCCAAAGCTGTACATCGTGTTTCACACATAATTTAGCTGACTGCTGTCTTCTAGCAAATTAATCTTTAACTTTGGCACTACCTAGATTATCCTGCACTAATAATGCAGACAGTGAGTTAATTAGGTTAAAGGTGGCATCAAACTTTTTCTGATAATAACACCTAATACTCATTTGGCCATTCCTCTATTATGAATTTTCTTTTTACTACGGCAACAGGCACTCTTTCTACATTTAAGTGTTTTAAAATCTCCTTTATGATTTTATACTTTGTAAAATACAGGTACAAGTCATATCATAGTGTCTGTTTTTATAAATGCACCCCAGATTAAACCTTCTCCTCCATAAAATTTATTTTTCTGCTTAACCCACCAGCTACTTTACTTCCCTCTCATAATCTCCTCTACCTTGCTTTTTCCCCTCTCATTGTTTATGCCATTTATTTATGGTGGCTCCGCCACTTAGGACAGGCCATTTTCAAGACCCATGGTGCCAATAATCATTATAACATAAACTTAGATATTATACCCTAATGGAGTTTTTACAGTAAAACTAAGACATATGCTTGAAGCCGGATGCAACCTTTTTTAATAAAATTACAATATCTTGCATGAGGTGACTCACTGAATCTAGTTCCTAGGTTCGGTCGGTCCCTCAGACCATATCAAAGGAGGCTATTTTCAGGCATATGGACATCCTCAGTAAATTCCCTGGGATACTGAACAATCTCTTATGTGACACCATCATTCTCGAAGCCTGTGTGCTACCTTTACTAGACAAATAATTATCGTACATACTAAAAGAAACTACCCAAGCTGGTGCTATCTTTTTAACTGATTACATACGTGGGTCACAATTTTATTAAAGAGTGTTCTGATGCTCACACATCTCTTGTTGTTTATTTCTAATGAATATGCCCTTGCCCTAATTACCATTCTGACTTGCTTATTAGACACAATTGTAATTGCTTATATATAGTTAAACAGGCCAAGTATTTTAAGGGAGCAATTCAGCTTTTTCCCCCCTTTTTTCTTTTTTTTCTATTCAGTGACCCTTACAAAATGTTGGTGTTCTTTTCTTACACATCAGCTTCATTATATGTTGTCCTGGTTGTTGCTACATTCAGTTTTTGATGTAATGACATTGAATTTCTTCTTTTTCAGATGAAGTTGAAATGCTGGTTTCCCCTTGGAAATTGTATCTGTATTTAAGCTTGACCAAATTTGAGTTAAGCTATTTACTTCATCCATAGATTTATGTTATTACCTGACTGACTTAACGTTATATAAATTAGTGGTAATACCATTTGGAATTAGTGTTTTTTTCACTACTGCATGGCCAATTGCTTTATGAGAGAGTCTGAGTACTTCTGTACTGACTCCTATCTCATATTTCAGTCTAAAGTGCTTCATTGTGCCCGGCTCAGTGGCGCTGAGGGTTGAGGCGCTGGACGCCACACCTCACGCCACGCTGGCGACCTGGGTTCGGGAGTGAGCCCGGGTTGCTGGGGGTCAGCAGGGGAAGGAGAAGATTGAGCATCCAGAGGACAGCTCTCCTTTCCCAGGAGGGACAGGGTCCCTAGGCGGTGCTCGGCTGCCCTCTGGCGGAGGCCGGAGATGCAGCAAGCGCTGATGATGCAGAGAAGGGGCGGGGAGTGGCAGACATCGGTTCCATGCCTTGATGTCAGGATACTAGCCGCTCCCCAAGAAACAGGGGAAAATGCCCTTCAGCTCCGGCAGAGACGGAGCACCGGAGCTTGCCCTCGATCTGCGGCTGCCTGCCCGGCACCCTCCCGACCGGCGCTACTGACTGCTCGGGGTGTTGGAGCCCACCTCATCCCCTCCCGGAGAGGTAATCAGGGACTACATGGGTGATGGAGGACTGTCCAGGTAGGAAGACCGCAGGGATAACTCCTTGGTGCCCGAGGAGACCAGAGCTGAGGGAGAGGAGAATAAATATGTAAAATAAAAATAAATAAATAAAGTGCTTCTTTGTTATATATAGAATGTTATTACCCAAGTGTTGGTTAATATGTTTACTATTTTGTTTTTGCCACTTGTTAGAGAGGTGCATCAACTATAGGTGTTGTAAAATTATATTTTTGCAATTTATAATACTTTTGTGGTCCTGCATTTGATACCAGCCCATTTACAGAAGAAAGGGTTCTGAAAGAACTCTTAAAACTGAAGGTGGACAAAGCAATGGGGCCTGATGGGATTCATCCCAGAATTCTAAAAGAACTAAGGGTAGAATTAGTGACACCACTGACTACCCTCTTTAACAAATCATGGGAGGATGGGGTGGTACCCGAGGACTGGAGGAGGGCAGATGTGATTCCCTTCACAAAGTGGGAGCAAGGCAGAAGCAGGAAACTATAGACCTGTTAGTTTTAACCTCAGTGATAGGGAAAATGATGGAATCACTTCTAAAGGAAAGAATTGTCAGTATCTAGAGGCCAGAGGGCACAGGACCCTAGGCAGCATGGATTCACAGCAGGAAGGTCATGCCAGACAGATCTGATAGATTTCTTTGACTGGGTAACCAAAATAGTAGATCAGGGAGGGGCTGTGGACATGGCCTACCTAGACTTTAGCAAGGCATTTGACACAGTCCCACACAAAAGATTAATATATAAGTTAGCCAGCCTGGGAGTGGGTCCCAAGATGACAGCCTGGGTAAAGAATTGGCTGGAGAATAGGACACAGAGAGTAATAGTAAATGGAGTCCACTCAGAAGAAAGGAGGGTTACTAGCGGGGTACCGCAGGGTTCAGTATTAGGACCAGTCCTCTTCAATGTCTTTATAAGCAACATTGCAGAAGGACTGGAAGGAAAAATATGTCTCTTTGCAGATGACACTAAGATCTGCAACAGAGTTGATGACAGGAGGTGGGGTGGAAAGGATGAGAAGGGACTTGGCAAGGTTAGAGGAATGGTCAAATGTATGGCAGCTTAGATTCAATGCTAAGAAGTGCAAGGTAATGCACCTGGGAAACAAAAACCCAGGGGAAGAGTACACAATGTGGGGTGAGATACTAACAACAACAAAAATGGAAAGGGACCTGGGGGTAGTCATATCAGATGACCAAAAGGTGGGCAAGCAATGTGAGAAGGCAGCAAGGAGGGCTGGGGGGATACTGGGATGCATAGGGAGAGGCATCACCAGTAGAAAACAGGAAGTTATTATCCCTCTGTACAGACAGCTGGTGAGACCCCATCTGGAGTACTGTGTGCAGTTCTGGAGACCCAATCTCCACAAAGACATAGACAGGATGGAAGCTGTCAGAGGAGGGCAACTAAAATGGTGCAGGGTCTGCACGGAGGACATATGAAGAGAGACTTAAGGAGCTTAATATGTATAGCCTCGAGGAAAGGAGGAGAGGGGACATGATAGAAACTTTCAAGTACCTCAAGGGAATCAACAAAGTCCAAGAAGGTAGCATCTTTCAAAAAGAGGTGTGCAAGAACAAGGGGCACAATTTGAAGATAGAGGCGGCTCAGAGGTAATTTAAGGAAGTATTTTTCACAGAGAGGGTTGTGGATGCATGGAATGGCCTTCCAGAGGAGGTTGTGGAGTCAAAATCAATGGTGGAATTCAAGCATGCATGGGATAGTCATAAAAGCAATTCTGGGGGTGGGGATAGGAAGAAGTAGGCTGTTGGTTAACTGGGATCTGCAGCTTATCAGTAGGTAGGAAATGGGCAGACTGGGTGGGCCAGCGGTCCTTATCTGCCGTCAAATTCTATGTTTCTATGTTTCTGCACACAATCCCATATTCATTTCTCCACTTCCAATAGACTATCAGGACTGTTGGCCTGACAATGTCCTCCACCATGGTCTTCTTTGAGTCCCTTTCACCAGACAATCTTTACCTTAACCTTTACATAAAATATGGCTGATTTACTACTATACTCATGGGCCGGATATTCAGAAGGGTTGCGCATGGCACAACAGTGTTGCACCATGTGCAACCCACTGATACACCCTGATGCGATATTCAAGCGGGATTGAGCCTGGCACAAATCCGATGCGCGGGCGCATCAGTAATGTATGTGGCAGAGGTGGGAGGGCGTGCCCATGCATACTCCGACATCCCCATATTCAGCCAGGATGTGCTGAGCCCATGCATGTGCAACCCTACCTGTGCTGCACAGAGGTGAGCCAAAATAAAAGAACAAGGCTGACCACCCACAGGTGAGCTGCCGTGTGCAGGGTGTAACATGGCAGCCACCTGTGGGTAGCCACCGAACTCGGCTGCACCTTCATGCGGTGCCCCCCCATGCCCAATCGCGGGCATACATGGAAGAATATAATCATCCAATATCCCTGGTGGTCCAGTGGACCGCTTGCAGCCCGATCGCGGGCATATGTTGAATAAAAGTAACATCCCATATACCTGGTGGTCCAGTGGACCGCTTCCAGCCGATCGAAGCGTAAGTAAAAAACAGGAGGTCAATATCCTGGTGGTCCAGCAGTACCCCACCACTGGGCCCCGGCCCGCTCCCCATCAGCGGCGGCGGCAACACCCCCGCCTGCGCCCCGGCTGGCACCGTACAGTAGGGCTGTCGCCCATTGGTCCATTGTGAGCCAATGGGCATGCAGCCATACCACTCACTACAGTCCAGATATGTGAATGGATCCATTCACAATTCTAGATGTGTGTGCAATGCAGAACTTCATGCCCAGTGGCTCACGCTGTGGACCAATGGCGTGCACATCTACGTCACGGTGTCAGTCAGCCGGGCGGCAGGCGGGTGGGTGCTGCTGCCCGCCACTGATGGGGGAGGCGGGGCAGTGAGGCTCAGTGGGTGGGTGGGTGGGAGGGGCGCCGCTGGACCACCGGGATGTGGACCTCTCCTGTTTTTACTTATGCCACAATGTCGAGCTGCGGCGGTCACTGGACTCACAGAATATGGGACATGTACTATGTTTGCAATGCCACGATCAGGCATTGGGGCACTTTTCTATGACAGGGAGCGCCGGTCCCCGACAGCTGCAGCCTGGCAGGGCACCAGGTGCAAGTCACGGGGATCGGCGCACCACCATGAAAATGGGTCCATAATGACATACAATGGCCCCATTTGCACCTTGCATACGTTATGGCCCCATTGCATATGCATTTTTGAATATCACAGTTGTTGCTTAGCACAATGGAACTTCTTGCTAGCAATCCCCTACTCCTCTCGGGCCACTTGGCTGGCGCAGTTGCCACTGCACCACGCGACTGCGGTGTAAGAGGGTGCGATATTCAGCCATGCTGTGCCATGGTGCAACTCCGTTGAATATTATTTATTATTGAATTTTGTTGACGGGTAGCCCACTGGGCCCTGGAGGTCCCTTTTCAGGGGCGACCGGGGTAAAAATAACATACAAGTAACAGAACAGTACAAGTTGATAGATGACATATTGTGTTACAGAGCTGGATTACATGGGGTTACAATCAGAGTAGGAAGAGTTGGAACATACAGTCAGAGAGACCTCCAGAGTAGGAAATAAAACAACATGTTGCATGCACATAAACAAGAAGATCTAGGAGAGCACGGGATAACAGCTACGTTGCTAGAGAGTCAGGTCACCCTTCCTAAGAGGGATCAGGGGGTGACGTGAGGTCAGATCCTAAGGCATTGGCAAATACTCCTTGTTGAGCAGGTGGGCTATCACCCTGTCAATGCCCCTGCGCGCCAAGTGCAGCTGCACCCATGCTGGCATACAGCCTGGTGCAGTCTGAATATCCGGGCCATGGAATGTTAGGGGCTCAACTCTCCTTGTAAGTGCAAACAAATTCTCTCCCATCTTAAGAAACATAATGCAGGAATAGCATTCTTACAGGAAACCAAACTTTTGGAGGAGGACGCTGATGGGTTTAAGTGGGACTGGGTCAGTCATATATTTGCTTCTTCTTAGTCTTCTAAAAAAAGAGTAGTGGCAATACTGTTCCATAAGAAACTTAAGTGGACCCATATAAAAATGATCACTGATACTGAAGACAGATGGGTGTTTGTTAGCCTTAACACACCTTCTGGCCCTTTAACACTGGTTAATGTCTATGCCACTAATTCTGATTCACTGGAATTTTTTAATAATTTGGCTCAACAAATTTTGTCTAATAATATAGATAATGCACCTATACTGATGGGTGGGGATCTAAACCTTGCATTAGATATGCACTTAGATAGAAGCAGCATTTCTTTGGATGCCCACACTAGAAATATCAGTGCTCTATCCCTACTCATGAAAGATTTTGGTCTTACAGAACTCTGGGCTTTTTCATCCCAGAGATAGGGACTATACCTTCTATTCCTCACTTTATAAGTCCTACAGTAGAACTGACTACTGGTTTGCATCCCATTCTATAAATAGATAAATTAATTGAAGCCTCCATTCTCCCAATGGTCATATCAGACCACTCTCCGGTTTGTATACACTACTCTAGGGGTCCCCATTAGCTAAATCACCCATGGTGTCTGGATCCTATTTTTTTTTTTAATCATTTAACATTTTTCTGCTTACCAGCCACAGTCCTGCTCTTCATCCAGCCACTGCTCCTTCCACCTCCGACCCCAAAGCTCCACAAGCCCAGCTGGCAGACACATCTCTGCCTGTGAAGGGGGCACCCCCATAGCCCCTGCGCTTGGCGAGGAAACATTGCCAGCATTTGCCATTCCAGGCTTTGTCGGTCGGTGGAACAGTGGCTATCAAGCTGCCGCGGATCTGTGCTGCCATTTTCCCCTGATTTTACCCCCGATGGAAGCACGGACATGCAAGGACGTCAGCGCACTAACGTGCAGATGTCTGCCGTGCTTCTCCCCACTGGCACCCGTACAGCTGCAGTACCACTGGGCATCCCCAGGGACCAGCAGAGCGCGGTGTGCACCCACCCCATCTCCCCAGGGCTAGGAGAGCAGTTGTCAGACGCTCAATCCTAGTCCCCCCTGCTGACCCACGATGACCCAGGCTCGTTCCGAACCCGGGTCGCCAGTGTGGAGCGAGGTGTGACTTCCAGCGCCTCAACCCTCAGTGCCACCGGGCCGGCTACTGGATCCCCTATTAATTAAAGACCCAGCATTTATCCCATGGGTTAAAGCACAGATACAAGAATTTCTCTCTTTTAGCAAACCTTCAGATACTTCTATGAGCACACTATGGGAAGCTCTAAAAGTTACCATTCAAGGTAAAATAATAAGTTTTGCAGCTCATCATAGGAAAGCGAGAGAACAACAGCTAGCTACCATGGAGAAACAACTAAAAGAAAAAGAAACCCTTTATTTCAATTCTCCAAAACCCGATCCTAACTCGCCTCTCCACTTAGATATATTGAATCTCAGAATTAAAATGAATGAGCTTCTAACTCATAAAACAGAACTAGCATTATTTAAACTTAAACATAAATACTGGGAGCAAGGTGTTAAATGTGACAAACTACTTGCCTACCAACTTAAAAATCAACAGGGAAAAAAGGCACATTATGGTTATTAAAGACCAATCAGGTCAACTTCATACAGATAGTCTCTCTATCAATCAGAATATGATGTCTTTTTATAAACAATTATATGCTCTTCCTAATTCTGTCCCTAACTCACATACACTACTTTCTAGATAAACTACATCTTCCCATCTTTCTGATCAAGGCAAAAAGATTTATGCTCTCCTTTTACTTTGCAAGAAGTCTGAAATGCTCTCTCCTCCTTAAAATCTGGTAAAGCTCCAGGCGGAGATGGCTTCCTAGTAAACTTTTATAAAAACACTCTCTGATACTTTATGTCCTTTGATTTTAAGGTCCTCCAGAAGCCACCCAGACCGGTAGACTCCACCCCAATGTCAGAAGCCATTATAACTGCACTACAAAAAAAGACAAAGACCCTCCCTTCCTTCTAGCTACAGACCAATATTTCTGCTAAATCCGGATGGGACATTTTGCAAAACTCTTAACTTCCGGGCTGGACTCACTTATCTCTAAATTACCTCATAAATCCCAAGTGGGCTTTATTAAGGGAAGAATTGGTTCCGATCATCTATGCTCATTAGTTAATCTAATGCATAGGGCTAAATCTCTAAAACACCTGCAGCTGCTATAGCTATTGATTTTGAAAAGACTTTGACTCTTTAAGTTGGAATTATTTATATCAAACTTAAATTATTTTGGCTTTCCATAGCGCGTTTTGCTTCTGGATTAAATTATTATATACATCTCTCTCGGCTAGAGTGTTAACTACACCCTCTTCTTCTTTCCCGCCGGCTAGAGGTACCAGGCAAGGTTGCCTGCTATCTCCCTCCCTTTTTATCTTAGCGATGGAACTCCTTTCTGCCCACCTTCACTGATCTAGCAATATTAAAGGGTTTCCCATTGGCAGCCTCCGTTTCACCTCACTATCGTATGCAGATGATTTATTAATCCTTCTAGAAAACCCTCGAAGAAGCATGGCAACTGCTACTAAACCTACTTAACGAATTTACCACAATCACTGGCCTAGCCCTAAACCTTAACAAACCAGAAAAATTACCCTTAAATTCTCTTTGTAAACCCTATATGAATAACTCTTTGGGCTTTCGATGGGTCCCCCCAGGGCCTAACATATCTTGGGATCAAAATTGTCCCGAATTTAGAAAAAACATGGAAAAATAATTTTACTCCTTTACTATCCGATATTAGAACCGTTTAGACTGGTGGAAATTGCACAACTTGTCCTTCACAGGGAAGATAGCTGCTATAAAAATGTCTATAGCTTCTAAAATATTCTACCTTTTCACTAGTATTCCTTTAATTCTCCCTATCAGTCTCCTAAATAAACGTGATAAATTTATCAGTAATTTCATATGGCAGGGGAAAACTCCGAAGTTCAGTCATACCAAGCTGCGTTTACGCTGGTCTAAAGGGGGCTTCAGATTGCCCTGGTTTTAAAGCTTACTTATGGGCCTTCCGCTACTCAAACCACCAAATGATTTAACAATCCTACACTCCAAAGCGCACTATGGGTAGAAATGGAATCTTCACTTAGCACAGGTAAATGCCCCACAGCCTTTATCTACAGCTCTCTTCCTCCCATTCTAAGACTATATCCCATGATCTCCTCTTCTGTTTACTACTGGAAACAAATCAATAAACAGTTAAAATCTAACCCAACCCCTCTTTTTTACACTCCTATATGGGATAATCAAAACATCTCCCTCGAGAAACACCGCATCTTTTGTCGTTCATGGCAGTGAATGCAGGACTGTGGGGAGCTATAAGCAGGCACCGAAAACATTCCTATGGAGTAAGGCATTCCCTGATTCTCTGTGATTTTAATTACATTTTATGGAGTTATTTGTGAATTTGTGAAACTCCTTAATATTATGAAAGGCGCTCTATTAAATAAAGCTATTATTATTATTATTATTATAACAATGGTATATCCTTCTTAGGGGATATCCTGGTAAAAAACACTTTCATCTTAAAACCTTTCAACGAACTTCACGCTCTCACTGGGGTCTTCCAAAGCAAAACTTTTGGAAATACCTCCAACTTCATACTGCATGTAACACTTTTTTCATCACTTACATATATAAGACATACATGATCAACATGTTACCTTCTGGGTCAGTCCACTCTAATTTAGCTAGATATCATTTTATAAGGATATCGAAATCGTTACCAGATTAATCCTAAAGGCAAAACAAAGTGGAGCCAACTTCCGAACTGTGACATATCTGACTTACAATGGAGTGAGTGCTGGCTCCTTACCCACAGAACATTTAAGGATACTCGTAGTTCTCTAATTCAAACCAAAATTCTTCACCTTTTGCAAAACACCTTCTGTTTTACACGTATGGGCCTGCTTTAACTCCAGCAACTGTTGTCATTGCAACAAACCCAAAGGGACTTACTCCATATATTATGAAATCTAGATTTAGTATGTGCCGTATTGGTCCTTGTAAGAACAGATCCAGAAGCAAACTATTTGATACCTTTTAATGGACCAACATAGATGTAACAACAAGAACAAAGTGCTCTAGCTTTCGGACCAACCAGTCCTTCTTCAGAAGCATAATGCAGTTATTTAGAAAAAACAATACTTTTAACAGCTAGATCATGCAGAAAAAAACAGAAAAAATCACCATTGGTTTAAAATACTCATTAAAAAAAAACAGAAGATGATGTCAGAGAAGTTTAACAGTACCATGTTACCTTAAGCTAGAAGGGTCCCAGGGTCAAAGGTGCTGGTGCAAAACACATACAAAGAATCTACTGCATATAAATTTAATTGACATAGGATAACACACCTCAAGCAGATGACTCTTAAATCAAGCTAGAGGTGTCACAATAGCCAAAGTATTCAAACTGCGCCAGGCTGTGGCAAACGAAAGCTTAGCACAGCTCAACTTGGCTGCGCGGGGCGTGGACTAAAGCGATATTCAAAGGAGCTGTGCCATGGCTCAGCGGCACGACTATCGCACCCTAATACACCCACTGTGCATGGCGCGCCCAGTGGCACTGCGTAGCGCCAAATAACCAGAGTGGAGCATGGAGATGCGCTAGCGTAAGTGCCATTGTGCCATTCACAGCACCCGCGATATTCAAAAGGTGACATGCAAATGGGGCCATAATTTATGCAAGGCACACATGGGGCCATTTGCATGTCATTATGGCCCCATTTGCATTCCCTTTGCATGCAGGTGCGCCAATCCCCGATGACTTGCGCCTGGTGCCCTGCCAGGCAGCAGCCGTCAGGGTCCAACGCCCCCTGCAGCCCGATCGCGGGTATATGTTTAAAATAAATTCCCCGGCCTATATCCCTGGTGGTCTAGTGGACCGCTTTCTGCCCAATCACAGGCATCTGTTGTAATAAAAGAACCCCCCCGTCCAATATCCTGCTTTCTGCCCGATCGCGGGCATCTGTTGTAATAAAAGAAACCCCCCGTCCAATATCCCTGGTGGTCCAGTGGACCGCACTCTGCCGATCCACGGACTTCTGTTGTAATAAAAGAACCCCGTCCAATATCCCTGGTGGTCAGTGGACCACTCTGCCGATCGTAGGCATCTGTTGTAATAGAAAATCCCCATCCAATATCCCTGGTGGTCTAGTGGTACCCCTCCCCACCCACCCACTGAGCCCCACCACCCGCTTCCCCATCAGCGGCGGGCGGCAGCACCCACCCACCTGCCACCGCCGCCTGCCAACTGACAGCGGCTGCATGCCCATTGGTTCAGCTGTGAGCCAATGGGCTGCAGCCCATACCATACCATACTACACATTCCAGATATGATTCATTCACCATTACCAGAAGCAGGTTCTCTCTGAAGATGAGATGCTACATCTCAGCTTGGCTGAAAATACTACCCAAGTATAACTGAAAAGTTAGGGCTTTATGAAATCTTTCTCATTAACAATAAATACATTTGATGATATATTGGTGGGATATCATTGCATTCTAGAGGTACAAGTGAGTAATCCTGTACAGTCCTGCATATAATCTGGTTCTGAAAAATAAATTGTGTTCTTTTTACAGCCATAACCAATACTTCTTTAGGCTAGATAGAATCAGCTCCTGCCTTGTAAATATTTGTCAATTGTTTAATACTGAAAATATCCAGTTGCAGACAGTACTTTCTGTTGCCAGTCCATCAGCTACTAAAGAACAGCACCAGTACCACTGACTACTCAACTCTTATACTGAAAGACTTGTATGGGTGCTGGTGATAAAACAATGGACAGAATTGTCATCAAGAAGCACTTGCTATGCTTAAGAAGCTAACTAAACAAGCAAATCCTTTTATCTGGGAAATGAATACTGAATTATTATCAGCCACTGATCAATGCTGATTTTGTAATCCTCAGAAATGCATATGGTTATCACTGCTACAAATGTTGTATTGACCCACTATGTCGACACAAAAACTGACAAAGAAGGTGCAGTGGAGGCACCATATATATTATTGCCATGTGTTTATTTCATTACACTGATGCAGGGAGGCACAATCCTTTATCTTACAGAAAAATAACACTTTTGCAAAGAAAAGCATATACAAAAGCTCAGACCACCACAACATAACACCTGCTGGCTATAAGCAACTCAACTGACAGAAACATTTCATATTTTCCTACAAAATGAATTAGTAATTAAGGAAGGAGAAAATGCGATGTAAAACCACCAGGGCCAAATGGCTTTGGTTCTATCAAACCCTTTCATCAGTGGACACTAATCACGTATCATCATTGGTACATATGCGGACTTCACAAGGGCAGAGAGCATTTATGTACAGAGCTCCCAGCTGGTTTAACAACCCCCAGCACATATCCAATCCATTCCCAAAGTTGGTTCCTTCAAGAACTGCCTTGACAACACCTAGCTAACCTCAGTAGCTGCCACTGCTACACATAATCCTGTTGTCCCACTGTGTTTAACCATGCAGCCTTCTACAGACAAGGCCCCTAAGGCTGCTATTTTTATATGACCTTTTAGTCCATGATCATCTGCAACTTACTCATACTTTACTTGGCAACACCACCAGTTTTATTCCCTGCGTGCAGGGATCTACCATACCTGCTCTACTACCTCTCCTCTTCCTCCATCTATAGCCTATCTACCCCTCTCATTTCTATCCTAGTCTACCTCTTTTCTGTCTCTCTCTCTCTCTCTCTCCCTCTTAAACCCGTCTACCAACATCTGAATCTCCTCTCCTGAGCACTTAATTTTAGTTTTCAGTCTGAAAATAACTTCTGTTATTGCTTGTATGTCAATTATTCTGCTTATTGCCTGTTTATTTGTACCCATTGTACCTGTATCTGTTTATTCTTTGTATAATTTCAATTTTGCTGATGTGGAGCCTTTGTAAAAGAGCCTCTCCTTAAAGGTCTTAATTCAAGACTCAGTAAATAAATAAAAATCATTCCTGCACTTTACACAGCATGGATTTCTCAATGCATGTATACAAATTCATTAGTACTAGTCTTGAGCATTATAAAACACTATACAGTACATGATTCAGTGTTATGTATAGAATCCATACACTGCCATATGCTGCTGTACCACAGTAGTAATGTCAGAATGCTGCTGTACCACAGCAGTGATGTCAGAATGCTTATGTACCACAGTAGTGATGTCAGAATGCTGCTGTACCACAGTAGCTGCAGTATGTCACTACTGTGGTGCAACAGCATAAAATCTCATGTCTATTAAGATTTCTGAGGCTTACCTACACTGCAGTTTTCTCATACTGAAGATATCACAAGACTGACCCCCCCCCACCGTCCAAGTGAACTCTTTTCTTAAAAGAGGAACTGCTAGAAATGTTGCCAGATCATGTAACTATTATCTAAATCTGAGGTGCCGTCTTTCGGATGAGACTTTAAACTGAGGTCCCCATCTACCTGGATTGGTGGTAGTTCAGGTGGATGTTAAAGATCCCATGGCACTTATCGAAAAGAGTAGGGAAATTTTTATTAAAGAACAAAAATGAAATACAAGTAATAGAAATACAAAAAAACAAAGTAACAAAGCATTTCAAGAAGAAAAGGAAGACAATAAAGCAGAAAACAAAAATATAAGTCTAGGAATATATGAACAATAAAACAATCATACAAAAAAAACAATAAAACACAAGTGGAATTAACCCAACCACCAAACATGGTGCCATAAATAACCACCAACAGCAGACCCCAGTGTACGATACTCATACTCATATAAAGCATCTAAATCATTCTGAATATGGAAAAAAACATCTTGCATCAGAACAGTTTTAGCTTGGAGACTGCGTAAACACCTAGCATGCCATATGGCCCATTTGAGGTAAGCCAATATTACAAAGACTGTGCCTTGATGCCATTTATGCCATTCAGCAGGAATTTGTCCCAAAATTAAAATATCATACATCATAAACTGAAACAGAGGTTCACCCCACAGAATGGCCAAGGTAGACCAGAAACCCTGTATCTGAAAACAATCAAAATACAAATGATACATAGTTTCTAGACATCCTGTACAAGAAGAGTCAGAGCAATATCTGTCACCTAACTGCTTATGTTTTGATTATTTCGTACATTAAGCTTCTGATGTCCACAAAGCTAACAACATCTTGCATTTTTGGGGATTCTAGGTTCAATCATGCTGGCCAACAACAAGTCAATATTTACTGAGGTAGGGACCAGAAATAAAGGATCCTCAAAAAACAAGATTTCATTATAATGTATAAAATACTTTTTCTTATATGACAGGAACCAAAAAGTTCAATTTTCCATAATCTAATATATTTTAAAGTGATTTGAACATATTCCGGCAGCAATTTTTCTGACCGATGCCATTTATCCCTATCCCAGGCCATAAGAAATTCAGTTCCCCATAAACTCATGCATAATGGTCCCATACCATCAGTATCCAGTAACATCGGATGTATGGTACTATAAAAAAAATTCCCCCCAAAAAATACTAAAGGCTGTATCATATGAAGACTCCCTGACTTCCAAGCCCTGTATGTATGCGCCCATTTAACAGGATTTAAGCGACTCCCCCATAGAAAGGAAAAAAAAAGACCCATAATCTTAGCATGCATACTAAAAGGAAGGGAAATATATGTGAGACATATAAAAAAATCTGAAGAATATGAGCGTAGAAGAAACACTCTTTTCTTCCTAGTCATTTTCAGGATTGCCACTTAGCCACCTTTGCTGAGCAATATCAAAGACCATATCCCAATTACATTGGGAGGCCGCAGAAGTGCCATAATAGATACCTAATAATTTCACATACCTGTACTATCGGGATATCAAAGGAATCTGAAATTAAAGCAGAACCTAAAGCCAATATCCTGCTTTTCAAATAATTAATCTGTATACCAGTAACAGACTGTAATTCATTATAGACCTGAAGAACTCACATACTAGATTTTAAATCAGCCACAGTAAATATACAATCATCAGCATAAGCGGAAACTTTGTGAAATACACCACCTGTTACCAAAGAAATAGGCACCACCTGAGAGTCAGCATTTATATACCGTAAAATAGGATCAAGTCCAAAAACAAATAACAGAGGACTTAAGGGACACCCCTGCCGCACTCCAACATTAAGACGAATGAGGACACCCATATATCCATTCACCAAGGGAGTAATCAATGACCCAGAATACAGAACAACTAATATAGCAATAAAGTGTGCAGGTATACCATAATACTTTAAAACTGCCCAAATATACTCATGATGAATAGAATCAAATGCAGTTTGTTGATCAAGAGATAAAAGATAAACAGACAAGGACTGGGACATACCTAGTTCAATCAATTCACGTAAATAAGTTAAATTATGAATAATATTTCGACCAGGAACAGCACATGACTGTGTTGCAATAAGTAGGTGGCCTGCCACTTTAGCAAGTCTTTTAGTCAGGATCATGGCCAAAATCTTATAGTCAGAGGTCAAAAGACTAATGGATCTCCAGTTCGATAACTGCTGTGAATCCCCTTTATTTTTATAATGAAAAACCATAATACCATTACACATACTAGGAGTTAGCTTTTGTTCCAACTAAATCGACTGAAAAAGAACATGTAACCAAGGTATCACATTATCAGAAATTTTTTATAAAATTCATTAGGAATACCATCTATTCCAGGAGTAGTCCGAGTAGATAATTTAGTAATAGGAAATGAAATTTCCTCTGTAGTGACAGGAGACACCAAAGTTTCTTGATCCACAATTGAAAGGGAAGGAATATCTAAGTTATGAAAAAAGAAACTAGGTGTAGCTGGGGGTGCTTCCTGAAATTTAGAAGTAACAAAGGCTTGTACTACACCACAAATACCTCTCACATCATGTACTTGATTACCATCATCATCCAGTAAGACAGACATGCCAAATCGTTCCGTAGAGTGTGAAAAGCATATGGATTGACTTGCTGTTTGGAATCAGAGACCAAATACTTTTGCTGAAAACTCTTATCTTCCTGGACTTTAAAAAGTACACATTTTCAATTTAGTATCTTGAAGTTTGGATAAAGTAGTTTCATCGAAACGACACCTGACCAGCTTAATGTATTGGGCCTATACCCTAAATATTCAAATACTGACTTCTAGCTTGATGCTTGTAAACCTGTATAAATAATAATTTTAAGTCTAACTAACATCTTCCCACCATTCAAGTGGACTATCATAAAGAAAACAAAGATCAGCATGTGCAGCAAATAAGTCATGGACCTGGCCTACAGTAATAGCATCATATAATAGTCTCACATATAGTCTCCAATAAGCACGGCCCATAGGAAGTTGTTGCTATGGGCCCAGTCAGAGTAGCACTACCAAATGATCCGATGTTTCCAGGGTAAAAGAGCAACCTCAGAACAAGTAATTGTACAAGATAAAACCAAAATCTATGCAGGTAGATAGACTTCCCTTAAAAATATGTGTGTGCGGGGGATATGTAATATATCATGAACATCAACCAGATTGTGAAGTGTAAGCTCCTCTATAAGAGTGTTAGTATCACAAAACACTTTCTTGGCCTTTCTACCCCAATCCCGGGGACCCAAGCCACAATTAAAATCACCACCCCACAAGACCAGTTTGGACGTATGGAGATATGGGGAAATTTTGCGAAACAAAGCTGTCCTGTCTGCCTTTTGTTGAGGTGCATAGACATTAATCAAGCGATAAGCACAATTTGAATAGACAAAATCCACCAACAGAGCTCTTCCTGGAAAGAAATCAAATACTTTCAATATCTTAATTTCAAGATTTGCAGATAAAATACCCACCCCATCACAAACATCCTCACCCATGGACCATAAAGAAATACCCCATCTCCAATCTTTTTCAGCTGCTTTAAGTTGTAACAAAGAATGCAACCTAGTGTCTTATAGTAATAAAATATTACCCCGACATTCCCGTAAACTAGCAAAAGTTACTTGCCTTTTATGAGAGTTTTTAATGCTATTAACATTAATAGTCAGGAAAGTCACCTTTATCCATAGAAAATGATATTTAAGGAGATGGAACAAAGAGAGGAAAAAAGTAAACAAATCATGCCACCTAAGACACATCATTTCCTCTTTTTCCATTTCTTAGGCTTCAGTTTATCACAGACACCAATGTCTAAACTTGTATCTGCATGGAAGAGGCCACTGAAGAAATGTCTGATGCTAAGCCATCAGCTTCCTCTTCATGATCCTGTAATGGCGTGTAGGTGTTTTGCAAAGGAAGAGGGTCAGAATCAATAGTAGAATCTACTGAAACCTTATGGGCCTTAGAATGAGTTATTCTATGAAAGGAGGCCTCCTGCTCTATTTCTGGAGGAGGCATACTTGTAAGGGCCATGGAAGAAGGAGGGCCTGAAGAAGAGGCCTGAGCCATGTCACCTATACAAGAATCCTCTACTGGTAATGCAGTAGAAATCACAGGAGTATCTGGAGCCATAGCCTATTCTACTTCCATCACAGGAAGAGCTTGAGTAGAAAGAACCAAATTAGAGGTAGAAGGGATTTCTAAAGGAACCAAAGATTTTTTTGGGGGGGGGGATCACAGGAGAAGGCTGGGGATGGGTAAGCAAGGCCTGAAATGTCTGGCTCTCCTTCTGAGCTGTTGCTATGTAGATGTCTTGCTCTGCCCTAATAGTTGGAGCCACACAATTATGGGAAGCCCAAGAACAGAGTCTAAAAGTATGACCCACTTCATCACAGAGATTACACCTAGGAGAATTCCTGCAATGTGCACCAATATGTCCTAGATCACCACATAGGCCACACTTTTGTCAATCAAACATTACTAAGATCCCAAGGTCCCACATTTATAACAGGCCGGAGGCTGACCCGGTGAAAACTACCCCCTGTCCCTCCCCAGAAAAAAAAAATTTGGTAAATGCTGGGTTAAGCCATTTTCCGTCCTTAAATCTACCAAAAACTTCCATCCCCCAGTCCATAAACATTCATCATCCAGGATAGGCTCTGGTTGTCCTTTCACTACACAATGCTGTTGTAACCAATATGTAATGTCAGCAACATTTACACCTTCATTTCAAAACATTACTGTAATTTTCTTAGTTACAGGTTTAGTCAAAGGTATGGCCATAAAGGAACTCCATAATGGAGTATGTTTTAGGAGCTGAAACTGTTTCCAAAATCTATCCAACCCAGAAGGGGTTTTGAAACTGATGTCAAAGACAGAATCTCCAGGCATATGAATTAGAGCATAAATCTCATAGGCGCAGAATTTCATACTCCCCTTCAAGAGGTCTCAACCAACAAATTGTCTATTAGGAACTTCAGACACAGGACCCTTAAACTTCAGGTGCACCGCATTACACCGTGCTGCTGGTTCACAGGAAAGTCCAAAAGTAGCAGGAAAAAGTTTCTCTTTTATGCCTGTATGCCATACAGAAGGTACAGCAGCTGATGTAGGCACAGGGCTCCACTAGGACTGCCTGCAGGACCTTCAGAGGACACATCTTGAACAGTAGACTGTAAGGACTCGGGGATTCAATGAAGAAGATTCTTCTTCTAAACATTTATATTATCCAAAGAGATGTAGAAAGAGGCACAGCAGTGGATGGGATATGTGCTGCAGGGGAACCTTGACCCAAAGGGATAGAGGCAGAGGGTATATCTGCCTGCCCAGAATCCACACTAATTATAACAGGGGCAGAGGGTACTAGGATTGGATCCCACCCTGCACCATCAAGGGACTTAACCCATCCTGCCACTTCCAGAGACTGAGAAATCCATGCTCCAGGAGCTATGACAGTGTCATTAGAAAGGGTTTTATCAGGAGAAGCCAGAAAGGAAGAAGCAGACTGCTGACAATCAGCAGAGAATTCAAAGGCAGGCTTAGAAACAGCACACTGCTGCGCAGTCAGGGTCAAGCATAGAGGAATCCAGTATAAGAGCTGGGAAGAAATAGAAACATCTGCAGACTGGGAGCATAAAACAGAAATAGGGATACTTTCAAAGCTACTCGGTGTAACCGACTCCGTTATCAGAATACTGGAACCAATAGTACTCACAGTGCTCTCCAAAAGAGCTAGCAGGAAAATCCACAGCAAAATCCACCAGCTGAACCTTAGCAGAGGTTTCAGCCACATCAACTGCATGCCATCGTCACAATGAGAAGGAGGCACCACTTCCGTTTCCTGCGCATCACCAGTAGCGTTCGTCGCAATTCTAAATCCCGCAATAAGTGGATCGAACCTCCAGGTACCGACTTTCTTCAAGGCCAACTGCCTACGAATGTCGTCTGGTGCAGAATCATTCACAGGAGCCGTCAAACCGTCATAAACCAAGGTAGGAGATGCAGCAATACAAACCCGATCCATCGGAACAAAAGTACTCTCCTGTACAGATTCATCCAAAGACATTTCGATCACTAGGGAGAAAAGGAAGGCCGAGGAGGTGATCAGCACCTCAGCCTTCCACACGTCTGTGCTCCTCAATGCCCTAGCAAACTCTGCAGCAGTTTGCTCAGCATCACAGCAGCCACCTCCAATGGAGTTGAGAATTTTTATTTATAATAACAAAAGCAAAACAATACAAAATAATGTTTACACACAAAAGTAAAGTATAAATCATAATAAAAAGCAAATAAGTATTTAAGACATACATATGCAAAACAATCTGCTTAATGCATAAACAGAATACACATCATTTGTAATGATCAAGAACTAATCATACATTGTAGAGTTATCGTAGAACATTCATATGCACATAAAAGTAGTAAAAGGCATACCAGTATATGCAGAGGAGGACTTGCCCTCTCCACAAGGGAAACCCTTCTTACCCCAATGCAGGACCAAGTCAGACACAAAGACCTCACCCTGTATCGAGCCAGGTCATCTTCCTCCACCACAATTTGAACAGTTCAGGATGCACCTTTCCTGCTCCTGCCCCTCCAACTAAACACATGTTATGGATGTTGTGAGCAATCTGAGATTCAGAAAGTAATTTCTGTCTGAGTGTGAGAGAGCATCTAGCCTGCCATAACTGAAAACTGATATGACCCATCAAAAGACGCAGCGTGATTGCATCATACACAATCCAGAAGCTCGGTAGAACCCCGTCCACACAAACATCAAGTGAGAGAACTCTAAAGGGATTTAAAGGCCATGCATCATGAAAATGAGACCAAAATGAAACAGTAAAAGGACACTCTACAAAAAAATGTTCCATCGTTTCAACTACTCCAAAACAGGACTCTTCCCTAGGGCAGTATCGTTCTGACAGTTCTTTATGTTTCCTATTACCTTTCACCCCTAATTTCCTATGTAAGCAGAGCCATAGAAAAGTCCCACATATGTCTAGGCACCCTCTCACTCATTAATAACTGTAATTTAGCGTGCTGTTCAGTAGGAGGCCTAACATGAAACCAGGGATCAATGAAAAGAAATCATGCAATATGGAAAAATAAAATTGTTGACGTGTGTGAGAAAAGCAGTGCCTAACAACATGCCATGCCTTCAATTTCTGAAACATTGTGCAAAAATGACTAGACAAGTCACCCATCCTAACCTGGTGAGCCAGAAAGGAGTCCATGCCCCACTGCGTCAGAAAAGGATCAACACCATCTGCCACCCACGGGGACCAGATCATAGCCATCCCTTTAAGTAAGGGCACTAAATTATAAAAAATAAAAATACTATGAAAAAACACTACCGGACTAACCATCCCCAAGCCCCCTTCACTAAGAGGCAGATACGTAACACCCCTTTTCAAAGGATTTAACCTGCTACCCCATAAACAAAGAAAAAATACTCCATAAATAGATGTCTCCAGAGAGATGGGAGGGGGAAAGACCGCAGCAATAAATAAAAAATATGGTAGCAAAAAAGTCTTAATCAAATAAATGCATTTAGCTTTGGTCATACATCCCTTATTCCAAATCTGAACCCTGTTGAGAGCTTTCAACAATTGCTGGTCCCAATTATACTGGTGGTCATCCAGACCCCCAAAGTAAATTCCCAGTATTTTCCTATAGTCAAATACTATAGGAAAACCCCAAACTAAGGACACATCAGCCGCTTCATACCCCAAGGGCAGAATCCCACTCTTGAGCCAGTTGATAGAGGACCCAGTCAAATGAGAAAATACATGTAATAACTCCCTCACCGCAATAGCAGAATCCTTATCTGATAAAACCAAAATAAGATCATCAGCATACGCCAAAGTAACTATCTGAGGGTCCCTACACCCAACTGATAACCCAACAATGTCATCTGAACTATGAAAGACATGTAAAAGGGGATCTAGAAAGCACATTGAGCAAGGGACTTAATGGACACCCTTGCCGCACCCCCCTATGTACCCCAATTTCCCTACCCGTCCAGCCATTTACACAGGAGATCAGAGTAATGCCCCTATAGCACGTTTGTAGCCATCCTATGAATTGGGAAGGAAATCCGTACCTTTTCAGACACTCCCAAAGATAAACATATTCTACCTGGTCAAAGGCCTTGGACTGGTCCAGGCAAACCAAATGCCCAAACAGTTCCCCAGCCTTTCCATTAGAGACCAACTCCCTAAGTAGGATCAGTGCATCCTGAACCCTTCTGAGAGGTACACCACTAGACTGTGTCGGACGTAAGAGGGAACCCATGACCCTCCTTAACTGTAGACATAATATCTTCATCAGTATTTTGTAATCCGAGTTTAATAACGACAAAGGTCTCCAATTACCCAAATCCCCACGATCGCCCTTGTCTTTATACAAAAGGAGCAGCACACCCTGCAACATACTGTGAGGAAGAACCCCAGACTGCAGCCCATCATTCATGACCTGGCATAAATCAACGCCCAAAATCTCCCATAAGATCTTATAAACCTCATGAGGCAGCCCATCAGATCCAGGAGTAACACCCGATCTTAAAGACCAAACCGCTGACTTCAGTTCCTCCACTGTAATAGGTCGTACCAAATCAAGCCAGTCAGCCAAAGACAAGGCCGGGACTGACCTACCAGCAAACCAATCACAGATAGCATCTGAGAGCACCCTGCTCTTAAATGAGGTAGAAACATAGTCATGAATTACAGCCAAAATATCATCATTGGTAATGACCGCCCTCCCCTGGGTGTTCAAATACATCATACCCTTGAATGCCTAAGAGATTTCAAATACTCGAAAGGCAAAGTATCTTTCTTCCTGCCACAAATCTTAAATTTGTGCTTCATTTCAATATCATGTAAAACCTGAGACTGCGCCTTAGCCAGTTCCATTTTCAAGCCTGCAATTTGTTTCAGACAGTCGGAGCCAAGAAACCATCTATGAGTGGACAAAAAAATGAAGCCTTTCCCTAAGATGCCATAACCCAGCATGTGATAACTGCCCATTTAAACGACCCACAACCTTAAAATAAACCCGAACTTCCCATTTAGTATCCTCCCACCAAAGATTTAAACTATCATATAAAGGAGATCGACTTCCTGGCCAGAAAAAGACATAACCCACCCATTACACAGGGATATTTAATAAGGCAAATTCAATTTCAGATACCCGCCCTCTCCGAGCTGTAGGAACATCAGCCAAGGCCAGTCTCAGTAATCCATGATCAGAGGAAACAACGTCCTGCAGGGATGTAGATTGAACAATAACCTCAGAAGTGAGAAAAAAGTAATCTATTCAGAAGCCCTTGGTCCACAGAAATAAGTGTCCCAAACCTCCAGCAGAGGGCCCAAAAGCATCTACTAAACCAGTGTCTGAGATAAGTTTTAATAAACTAGCCTCATCGCTATACACCTTTTTCCTTGTCCCAGAAGCCCCATTTAAAGGTAAGGAACAATTAAAGTTCCCCCCCCAGAATAATGTAATAAGAGGTGCATAAAAAGGGATATAGTGAGTTAAACAGGGACACCCAGTTGAATTTAGATTGAGGGGCAGACACAGAAATCAATCTCAAGAATAAGGAACCCCATTTAATGTCCAGGGCCAAGGCCCTGCCAGCCAGAACTTCTATCTGGTGTATCACAGTGACATGAAAATGAAAAAAACATTCCAATCCCACTGCACAAGTCATCACCCAAAGACCAAAAATAGTCCCCCATATCCAACCAGCAGTGGCCGCTCTACCTCCTCAAGAGAATGCAATCGGACATCCTGCAGAAAAAGCATTAATCCAGATTTTCAGACAAAAAATGTATCGTTTTTCGCGTTTGAGAGTCTTAATACTATTTACATTCAAGGATGCCACCGAAAGTGAAAGGAACAGGAAGCATAGCGAGGTTACATTCACTTCACCTTACTAGATCCCTCATATTTCTACCACTTTTACCGTCAGGCGGTCTAGAGGCCCACCTGGTCAGCTACAGGTGCAGTAGACTCCAACCCTGGCAAGGGTAGAGGAGGCCCAGCCCCACTTGGGTCCTCCACCAGACTCTCCTCCAAAACTGAGAACATATTCAGGTCAACAATAGAAACAACAGGAGCAGGTGCAGCTGGTTTCTTCCCCAATTTCCCCCTCACTTTGGCAGATTTCCTTTTCTTTTCATTAACCACCACAAACCCAGCATCTGGAGGTTCTAAATCTGGTAACAAGGGAGCTAGGCTCTCAACTTCCCCCTGATCTACCCCAGAGACCACTGCAACCCCCACTCCAGGTGCAACCATGGTACCCAACAGTGAATCGGCTTTGTCCAACAAACCATGTTCAGCCAAGGAGCAACCCCTCCAGTATCAGGTCCCCTCCCTCCCTAGTAGGAATACCAAGTCTAACCGCCTCTCGGATATAATGATCCTGTACCCCATAATCAGCTTCAGCAGTATTTTTAGCAGCTAAGGGACAGTTTTCAAATGTGTGACCCACCTCGTCACAGAGATTACATTTTGAGGTTTGAAAACAATGGGCACTCGGATGACCCGTCTCCCCACAGTAAGACCATTTAAGTACAGTACAGGAGGTGCTAATGTGGGTTCGAGACCCACATTTAAAGCAAACTCTAGGCTGGCAAGGGTAAAAAGGAAACCCCTTATCCCTCCCCAGAAAGAAGCAATTAGGCAGATGTATCAACTCGGAATCCATGGAATGAAGTTTTACCCTAAATTTCCAACCCCATTCCAAAACCCTCTGCATCCAGGATAGGGACTGGATTCCTGAATATCACAAGATTTAGACAACCGGTTAACAATATCAACAATATTCACTCCTTCATTCCTAAACAATATTGTGATGATCCTATAGGCCTGCTATGATAAAGGCAACACAATGAAGTCAGACCATAATGGGTTAGTCTTTAAGTTCAGATAAAGACTCCAAAACAGCTCCATCAAGGAAGGGGTGCGGAAACTGACGTCAAACGTAAATTCCCCTGGAACATGTATTAATGCATAAACTTCTGAAGGAAAAAAAACCATGCTTTGCTTTAATAATGTCTTTCCAATGAAAAACCTATCAGGGGGAGTATCCCTAGGACCCGCATAGCGCATTTCAACAGCATTTCACTGTTTGGCCAATTCAGAGGCTGCCTAAAGTGGCTAGCATAGGAAGGTTTTGTGACAGGATCCAGAGCAGGCCATGAATGTCAAGGAAGTAGTCACATCCCTCCCCCCGAGATCCCAAGACAAATCAGAATTAGTGCAAGACCGGGGGGTAGGGGAAACGATAGCTTCATTACTCAAGTCAACACCCAAAGAGTCAGATGTGGCACCAGAACTTATCTGAACATCCACATCAGGATCCTGAACATCCTGCTCCGGTCTCCACGTATCACCAGAAATCTGGATCCATCCAGCCCCACGCGCAGCGCTCGCTCCGGCAACCAGGACTCTTCCACCAAGGCTCCCCAATCTTTAGAAGGCACATTTAGGTCTCCGTAGCCGTAAGAAGCTTGCTGGGTCCCTCAGACTCCATAGCACTCGGCGAATTAGCCGATCTCTTCTGTTTCCAGTCTTCCTCTGAAACTATAGTCCGGCGTTCCCTCTGCAACAGGTCGCTAACTCGCAGAAGTTCCTCCACAAGACAACGCTGCTTCTCCACCAAACTCAGGCAAGTAGTTTCAGAAAAATTCAAAGGCCCACTTGCATTGGCGATATGCTGGCCACCCCGCGGGTGCATCCCAGCCGCCCGGCACTACGGGTTTCATAATAACAGGCACTGTACACAATAACACTCTTTGGGCCACCGCAGCCCCATCCAGACCTCCTTCCTCCTCCATCGCAAGGAACAGACTGACCGCCTGCAACTCGCAACGACAGGGTCCCCCTACTGGCACAGAGTAGGAGAATTTCCCCGGTGCCCTGGCTAAATTTCCCTCATTCACTAAAAATACCACCAACAGCTTAATCTGGTTCAAGGTCAGTTGGCATTCACCTGTATCCCCCTCCACTGAGTCGTGCCTGAAAATAGGCAGGATATGTCTAGTGCACTTACCCGGTCAACAAAAACTAAGTAAATCAATAAAAATAAAAAAAATAAATAAATCTCATTAAATGTTTTAATCTTATCCTGTTATTTGCTGTTTTCCACTTATAGTTCAAGACAGAGTTGGAAAGAAAGTAAATGAAATAAAGTAAACATGTATAATACAAAACAATTTACGGGCAACCATACATAACAAGGCTGATATTTCCATCTCGGGGTGAGATGACATCACAGAGACCTCTCAAGCTTTGCTCTCAAGGCATATGATATCATTTCACACCTTGATGGAAACACAGCTTTGTTGTGTATAGTCACCATAAATTATTCTTTATATAGTATATGGTTTGGGCTTCTTATGTATGGAAATTGGGTACCTCTAAAAATTGTTGTGCATGTTCTAAAGGTTGTTGTGCACGTTTGATCATCAGCTCATCTGTGTTTCCCCTCACACTGACACCTGCTGCTGTCAGTTTCTCAGTGGCATAGCTCTCACATAGTGCTAAAGGTGGCAAAACATTGCAGCTGCGAGAAGAGGCACGGTCAGAGTGGAGTCAGCAGGACTGTTGGATCCATCATGCCCAACAGACCACCCACCAAAACAGCAATTACAGCAGCCTGACAAAAATGATCTGGTCGGGGTGGTGAGCCATGGCAGCACAGGGTGTTGGTGGCCTGATTGCTTTAAAACTATCTGATTAACTGATTGTTTAAAAAGAAGCATTTCTTTCAATTGACTGTGGGAAGCTACAGGAACAAGCTTGGCCTCATGCTAAGGACCTGTTCATCCTTAACACCATATACTATAAAAATAAACTATGGGTGATGCCTACCATACAGGTCATCCTGTAATTCTATCTCAGGACTGATATAACAGCATGGATCTCTCAAGCTTCACTCTTGAGATTCATATGCATATTCATATCTCAACCTCTATAGAAACACAGGCTTGTGTGTGTGGACACCCCACATTATTCCTCATGTTATGCCATATGCCACATAAGCGACCAATCAAGGAAAGGGCTTGGGGTCCCCAGAGTCCCACCACAAGGGATAAGCTGTGGAGGAACAGGTGGGTTTCACAGGTAAGTCCCAAATACAGCGGGTGATGGGGTAGGTGGGACTGTAGGGCAGAAGGTGGAGCCAGCCAGGTGAAGGAGAAGAGAAAGAACACTAAATGGAGATTATGTAGGAACACATAAAAGATGATAATTACTAGTGAAGCCCACATTCACATATTCACACTTCATGTAATTTTGCAAAATGTCCATCCCTGTGGTACTCTTCATAAAACATCATGAATGGCATTCATGGGAAAATTACATCAGCCTTTTCTCGGAATGGACTCTGTGGAATGACATTAGTGCAGATTGTGGTTTCTGAAATATGATTTGCCCATTTGCCTTGAACACACAAATCCATGGATAAACGTTTTGCCTCTCTTGTCCCAACAGACTGTATTATGCCTGGGGAAGTGCTTCATAGTAAAGTATGTATACTGGTTACTACACAGACAATCACCAAGAAGATTGGAGAACTGACAGGTAGAGCCAGCCCCTTTCACCTAGAGAAAGCTGTATTTTTCTTTGAAGTGCACAGAGGTAATTTGAATGATTCTGATGTTTCCTGACCAGGGCCAACAATGATCAGTTGAAGCCTAAACATTGTTCATGGAGGCTTCTCTGTGGCTCATCACATAGTGACAGACACCTTCAACAAGAGGCAGCGAGTTAACATTTAATATGTTGATGATCTGGAAGTGGAACCTGGTGAGATTATCATGAATTGAAAGGTAATAGCGTTCTCTTTCTGTGGGGTTTTCCATGAATGTTGATGGAATACAGTGACGAGTTCCCCCCATATGAATTACCCCCACTGCTGGGCATGTAGTTAGCTTTCATGAAGTACTGCTGCTTTTGTGAATTTCACCAACATTGCAACACAGTTCACAACATTGAAAACAGTGGCTTGGCATGTCTCCAGAACACGCACATTCTGCAGTGGGATGCACTGGTTCCACAGCTGCAGAACTGCAGTGTTTCAAGGCCTCCTCTGAATATAGACCACCCTGGAATCCCTCAAATTTGCTTGGTACAACAGCAGTGCATCACGCTAGTCACTAGCAAGACCATATTTCTACATGGTCTCCTGGAAGTCAGCTGAACAAATCACAGAGGAAAGGCGCTCAGATCTCAGCATAGGCTGCCTAGCTTTTGTGTAGCCCTACCATCTGACCAAGGAGAAGCACTGGCTTCAGCGGTGAAAGTAGTCACTTGCCCACCTGCTCAGTTGGAGTTATGGTGCAACAGTGGTGACCCATCTCATTGGGGTGGGGGTAAAAGTGGGGGAATGATCAAAAGTGGGGGAGGGATGACAAAAAATGGACATTTGCTTTCAATTAGTGCATCTTTACATAATATGGATTTATTTTAGCAGGGATAAAACTCAACATAAATACCTTTTACAGGAGTGTGGGGCGGGGACAATATTATGACAAATGGATATCATATGTAGACAGAAATTTATAGCACGATGGGGAAAATCCCTATAAAGTACAGTAAATGTGGTTGCACCAGTCACAAAATAAATCCTAGTCTGATAGCACCCCAACTCCCCTAAAAATATTTGTCCTTTATCCTGTCTCAACACTACGACAGCTGGTAGATTAAAAGCTCAGCAGCAATAAAATTAGAATTGGAAATGTAAATTTCACCCATATGGAAAGCCACATTTGCATTCTGCACACTGCACCAAACACTAGATTTCTGAATGAGAATATAAAAGATGAACTTCAAAGCATAGTCTGATAAACTTTAAAGCCTTTTGTTTACCATTGGCATATGCCTAAGCAACTTGTTTTCAGATATGTTGTTCTTTATTCTGCTAATGCCTGTTGTGGTTCCAGGAAACTTTTTTAAAGTTATAACAAGACACAAGTCAGCCCATGTTTCTTTTTTTCTGTATTTTCGTCCCTCTCATTCTTACAACTGAGGACATTTATAATACATATCAGTGAAAAGACTATCATTACTAAACTGAGGGACAGCCATGCATGGATGTGTACAGTACGTCTTCTGCTGTCTCATTCACTCCAAGTATAACTCAGAAATATGAACTTTATCTCTTAGATTTGATCTTTTAAAGTGCAACAGTCACCACCAAGGGCCCCCACACTCAAGTGGGGGCTGGTCCCATTGTGCATTTTGTGTGCAAAAACATTTTGGTTTACTTACTATTTACTGTAGTATAGTAGATTACGTTAAACTAATTGTGCTTAGTTGTAGGCTGACATCTTCTTTTACTACAAATCCCAGAATCCCCTGCAGATGACATCAGAGCAGTAGGCAGTAGGGAGAAGATTCAATAGTCTGCAGTGCATGTTAGAGTTTATATAAGCTCTGATCTTTTATTTGCTGGTCCCGATGTCCTCCATGGGCTATGTTTAGTCACAGAGGACTGTACCTAGCCCTTGGAGAAAAGGAGTCCCAGAAAACCTCTGATCAGTGATTATAAAAGCTCTAACATGTATTGCAGGCTAATGAATCACCTACTGCTCTGATGTCATCTACAAGGAATCTGAGTGTAGTAAAAGATAGATGTCAACTTAAATCAAAATTGTCTAATATAATCCACTGCACTATAGTAAACCAAAATGCTTTCTTGCACACAAGTACACGGTAACAGCCCCACACTTGAGTGGTGGAGTCCTTTGTGCTGACTATTCCCCTTGAATATTGCTTGTCTTCAATCAGAATTATAATCCTTGGGGGCAGGGTGCTAGAGATGTTCAAATAGATTGGAGGTTATTTTCTTTGCTTTTCTACTCCCCTCTATTTGTTGCTCACCATCCTTATGGTACAACATAGATCAGTCCATAATTCCAGTGTGTTCTAACTGGGTTGACAGCGCAATGGTTAATAACTGATGTATTTTGCTTAGGTTGAATGGGAGAATTTTCTCTCTCGTCCAGCTGCCTTGACCTCTGGAGTCCCTCAGGGTTCATGTTTGTTGCCCATATTATTTGCAATGTACATGCTGAAACTGGGAGAAATGATTTGGAGGTACTGTTTGCAGTTTCACTGTTGTGCAAATGATACTCAGCTGTACCTTTTGTTTTTGCCCATGGAGAGAAATGCAGTGGGCATGCTAAATGATTGCTTCTCTATGATCAATGACTGGGCGGCTTCCACTTGGCTCAGGTTGAACCTAGATGACACTAAGTGCTTTTAGTGGATTCAGGTGTCCGGAGGCAGCTGCAGTGTCTGGGATAGTGGTTGGATTATGTCTTGGTTCCACTGAGCTTACAGCCAGAGATAGGGTGAAGAATCTGAGTGTTATCATGAGCCATAAGTTAATACTAGAACATCAGGTGTCAGTGGTGGTCCATGGTGGTTCTTTCCTCTCAGGAACATTGCCTGGATCAAACCCTTTTTCAGCTCTCAGGACTTGAAGACATTGGTGCATGCCTTCATGTCAACCACACTACCAATTGTAATGTTCTTTATCTCAGGCTGTCTGGAGGTTTGATGTGCTGCTTGCAACTGGTACAGAATGCCGTGGCTCTTCTGATTGTTGGAGCTTTCTACTCTGAGCATATCTCATAGAATTTGACAGCAGATAAGGACCGCTTGGCCCACCCAGTCTACCCATTTCCCTACCTAATGGATAAGCTGAAGATCCCAGTTAGCCAGGAGCCTACTTCTTCCTACCCCACCCCCTTGAATTGCCTTATGACTATCCCATGCATGCTTGAATTCCACCACTGTTTTTGACTCCACAACCTCCTCCGGAAGGCCGTTCCATGCATCCACAACCCTCTCTGTGAAAAATACTTCCTTAAATTACCTCTGAGCCACCCCCTCTATCTTCAAATTGTGCCCCTTGTTCTTGCACACCTCTTTTTGAAAGATGCTACCCTCTTGGACTTTGTTGATTCCTTGAGGTATTTGAAAGTTTCTATCATGTTCCCCCTCCTCCTTTCCTCGAGGCTATACATATTAAGCTCCTTAAGTCTCTCTTCATATGTCTTCTGGTGCAGACCCTGCACCATTTTAGTGCCCTCCTCTGGACAGCTTCCATCCTGTCTATGTCTTTGCGGAGATTGGGTCTCTCCTGATTTGCGAATATTGCACTGGCTGCCTGTGAGGTGGCACATCTCTTTCAAGATAGGTTTGATAGCCTACATGGCCCTACATAATCAGGATCCAAGCTACCTAAAGAGCTCCTGTGTCCATATGCTCCTGACTGCCCTCTACACTCTTCTGCAGTGGGCCTCTTGATGGTTCCCAGATCTTGCTTAAAGCTCTCTGGGGACCATGTTAGAAGTGGCAGCTCTGGTTTTCTGGAACCAGTTGCCATAAGAGCTTCAGGAAGCCACCTCGGCTGATACTTTTAAGTGGGGTTAAAACGTTTTCTTTTTAAAAAGCCTGCCTGACTGACACTTGCTTATATATGAGCTGTAATTTGTATTTAAAGTATACTGTGCTGCTGTATTTGGATGTTTTGTGAGGTGCCCAGAGCCCATAGGATTGGCAGCTAGGAAATAAATTTACTACTAATATTACTACCACTACTACTACTATACTACTACTACTACTACATTACGTAGTAGCTGATATGTCCATGGACAAGTGTTATTGCAAGCCAAGATATTGACTTAGCACTTAGAAAAGACACAAAGAAAAGACTGCAGGTTCAGATGAGCTCCGGCAATAAAGATGGCCAACTAGAACATCCATCCTGATGGTGGGAAGATGTTTTTGCAAGTATCACTAAGGAGGTTTCAGAGCAGGTTGTGGTAGCCTTTTGCTCAAGCTAATTCTCAGGGATAGTACAGACAAGTCAGGAATCCAGGGTGTATTATACTACATACTCTTAAGAATAAATTTTGTCCCAGTCCAGACAACAAAGCAGGCCATTTACTGTATTTATTGTCTGATCAAATTGCCTTTCCACTTAAGCTTTTGTGTGATCTTTTTTTAAAGAATAATTACATTCCCACTGAATGGAAGGAAGCTTTGGTTGTCCCTATTCATAAAAAGGGATCCAAACATCTTTGGGAAAACTATCGTCCCATCAGTTTGACTTCCTCTATATGTAAAGTCTTGGAGAGTCTCCTTAAAGACATCATCACCCCAGTTATTGATGCATCTGATCCTCAACAACACGGCTTCCAGGAAGGTAGAAGTTGCTTAACTAATTTGCTTTGTTTTCGAACACTTTAGTTCTCTGTTGGATAACAGGATACCATGCGATGTTGTCTTTATTGATTTCAGTAAGGCATTTGATACCCTGCCTCATTGGGCTTTAATGCAAAAACTTAGGGGACTCAATATTAATAGCTACATAATTGCCTGGATTACTAACTGGCTTTGTGATAGAGCATGAGAGGGTGACTATTAATGGTTCTATTTCTAACTCTGGTAAGGTTTCGAGTGGTGTTCTGCAAGGTTTGGTTCTGGGCCCTGTCTTTTCAACCTTTTATTGCCGATCTGACCAATCTTTGTCTTTCCTTTACAATAAAATATGCAAATGATGTGAAGACTGGGGACCATGCTCAAACTTAGATCAGATATCTTGTATTCAGCATGGTCTTGACATCGTATCTAATTGGATTGCCAAATGGTATAAATTGAACACTACCAGGTGTAGAGTTATGCATTTGGGTTCTAGTAATTCAAATTTCCAATACATATTGGATGGTTCAACTCTGTGTGTCACTACTGATGAGAGGGATTTGGGAATCACCATCTCCAATGACTTAACATATTCCAAACATTTGCATTCAGTGATTAGTACATCTAACAAGGTTGTTTGGTCCATTTTATGTAATATTAGATCTCGAGACCGTGAGGTGTTATTGCCCCTGTTCAGGTCCTGTGTTCGACCTCACCTTGAATATGCATCACAGTTATGGTGTCCATTTAAAAAATACAATAGTATTTCACTTGAAAAAGTACAGAGAAAATACACTTAAAAAATATCTGGTTTAGAATCTACTTCCTATGAACATAGGTTAGATGCCTTGAAACTTATGCCTCTTACTACTAGACGTCTGAGAGGTGACCTTCTCTTTTTATATGTCATTGTCCATGATCCATATGTTATGACCGAGTTAGGCCTTTCCTTCAGGTCATCTACACATGATACTAGAGGACACCCTCTTCAGTTAATTTCAAATCCTTTGTACATAATAGTCGGAAGTTCTTCTTTACATTGAGATCTATTGGTCCTTGGAATAGACTTCCATCCGCTGTAGTTATTAATAACACTAAAGATATTTTCAAACAACATCTCGATAAGTTAATTTTGTCTGGGTATAACTTGTCATATTATTCTTTGGCCTAGCACAAGAGCATTATGGGCTTCCGCCTACCTTAGTATGAACCTTAGTATGTATTGCTGCTGTACAGTGTACTGTATATAGGGACATTCATGCTGTATTTTACTTTCAGGATGGACCTTTTCCATAGAATGGATAGTCAGCTTTTTGGGTGAACCTTGTGTTTCCTACTAAGAGCCTTGGGCTTCCTACTACTGTGGCTATTACCAAATGGAGAGGGGGAGACACATACTAAAGTCCTGGGCCCTGATGAATATAGAGTGGATTTCTATTTGTAAGCCTTCCCCCAGGGTTCTGGCCCTGTGTACTCAGAGAAGGCTAAGGGTGTAGTCACATTTGGAAAATGTAATAGATAGTGTCCTACCTGGGATCAGGCAATGAGACCCACAAGGATCAATAGGGGCACCCACTGAGGGGAAGTACACCCAGCCCCTCACTGCCCCCTTCACTCATACTGTCAGAAAGATTTACTTTTTTGGTTTTGTTAAACGGATATGTGACCAGACAGAAATTGTCTGTTTTCTGGCATGACCCAGAAGATTACAAAAAAGGGAAGAGCATACATATCACAAAATACGGAGCTCTACAATGTTTACAAAGGTAATACTGTAGATGCAACAGCTAAAACAGAAACATCATCAGTCATTTGTGCAGCAGTGGGGAAGAGCATACATATCGCAAAATCTAAAGAGATACAAAGTTTACAAGGGTAAGAATTAGAACAGTAAAAACTAAAGTGTCATCAGATCATGGAAAACAGCAGGGATTCATACAAGATATACAAGTTGTATGTACAGATTTAAATGAGACAGGGTAGTCTCAGCATCACAGAACATTAAAAGGTAAATTATAGCAGTGAAAGCTGGCTCAGAAAGGTTATAGAATATCTCCTCAGTTTAATGTATTTCAGGAATAAGTATCTGCAGTTTTAAGACTGTCAGATACTTCCCTCCTATTCTCTTTTTTCCTTCACTCCTCACTGACTTAAAATGTAGGACATGCCCTTTTTATTCACAAGGCATCTGGATGCACAGACACTGGTGACACAGCCTCTATGTTAACCCTTTGGTGAAGCAGATGGCATGCATGCAAGAGTGAGGAAAGAGTCAAATGTATTTCTCTAATTGTTGTTCTCAATTCAATTAAATTCAACTTTATTTTTATAGTGCCTTTCAAAACCAAGGCGCTTAACATAAAAGCAGACAGCCAATATAAATAACATTAAAACATTACATTATAAATCACTAGGGAAAGCCAGGTCAAATAAATAAGCTTTAAGCTCAGTTTTAAATCTACTGATTGTTGGGCATTATCTCAACCAACTAGGTAGAGAATTCCACAGGGTCGGCGCTGAAAAAGCAAAAGCACGGGAACCAGACATCTTTAATCGTACCCTGGGAATCTCTAGCAATCCCTCATCGGTGGATTGGAGAGGGCAGAGGGGGCTGTAAGATACCAGGAGATCTTTAAGGTAGCCGGGTCCCTGATCATATAGGGCTTTAAAGGTTAGCAAGCCAAACTTAAAGGTGATCCGCCACTGAAAAGGCAGCCAGTGCAGCCGTGGAGCACAGGCGTAATATGGCTGGATCAGATGTCCCAGTCAAAGCCTGGCTGCCACATTCTGCACCAGCTGCAAGCGGTGGATATCAACCCCTGGAAGCCCTAGGTAGAGGGAGTTGCAGTAGTCAAGACGGATCGTAACATAGGCGTGAACCAATGTTGGAAGATCATCCGAGGGAACCAGATGTTTCACCAGGGCAATATTCCTCAGATGATAAAAAGAGAATTTGACAGCAGCTGACACCTGAGATTTTAAGGTCAAGCCATCGTCAAAAATAACACCCAGGTTACACACCTGGTCTGGGGTAGTGAGTGGCACACCACCAAGTAATAAACCTGATGGTTGTCCAACCCCCAAACCCACCCTCGGACGGCCCGGGTCCACAACCAACACTTCAGTCTTGTCTGGATTCAGTCTCAACCAGCTGGAACTCATCCAAGATCTGATCTCGGCAAGGCAACTATTTAGCTTGGAGACTGCATCATTCTGTCTAGGCAGAAAGGACATATACAGCTGAGTATCATCTGCATAGCAGTGAAAACTCAGACTGCATCGCCTGATGATGTCTCCCAATGGCAGCATATACACTGCAAACAACATAGGGGTTAATATAGAGCCCTGCGGCACCCCACAAGGCAGGGAGTGAGTGCCAGAGGAATAAATTCCAGTGGTCACTCTCTGAGACCTGCCTGTGAGGTATGAATGGAACCAATTTAGGACTGTACCAGACGGTCCACATAAAAACCGCAGGCGCTCCAATAGCACACCATGGTCTACAGTGTCAAATGCAGCAGAGAGATCGAGAAGGACCAGAATGGTACATGCCTTTCGATCTCTAGCCATTAGGAGGTCATTCAATACCTGGAGAAGAGCAGTCTCCGTGCTATGTTTCTTCCTAAAACCGGATTGGAGAGTATCATAGACATTGTGAGTTATAAGATGATCATCCAACTGCAGTGCAACCACATTTTCAATAACTTTACCAACAAATGGCAAGTTAGAGAAAGGTCGGTAGTTAACTAGACAGTCTGCATCCAAGGAGGATTTCTTAAGGAGTGGTCGAACAACCGCGTCCTTGAGGGAGTCAGGAAAGACTCCCCTCTCCAAGGACTTCCGGACAATGTCAGCAAGGATCGGGCAGATAACATCTACACAACCCATCGAAAGGGGTGTGGGCCGGATCCAAACTACAACTGTTTGGATGCAGCGTTTGGATGATCTTCACAATGTCATTGAAGTCCAGCTGGTGAAAATCTGACCAGACAGACAAAGTGCCAGTCACTTCCCATCGACCACAGCAATCACTCATAGAGGAGGATAAACCTGATGCTGGCAACCTTATCTGCAAAGAATCGAGCAAATTCCTCACATCTTAGCCGAGAAAAAGCTTCTCTGGGCTGGAGACAGATTGGATTGCACAATCTGTCAACAGTCCGGAAAAGCTGTTCTCACATGTTACTTCATTGTAAATGTAGTAGTAGTAAAATATTTTTATTCATATAATTCATGTGACTAGGGATTAACTTGATTGAGTAAAACTCATTTTCAACGAGATCCACAGTACAATAAAAGTTTCCAAAACACATGATTATGCAATATATACATTACAATCAATTAATAAAAAATGTTAAAGCAAAACAATGTATGTCAAGGGTAACCCTTGACTACAACTATGGCTCACAAAGTTAATATTAATTTCAAAACAAGCAATACAGTACGACAATATATTGATCCCCTGCCATAATCAAACCATAAGAAACTTGCACACTACCCTTTAGCTTGTCCTGCCTAACATGTTCTAATCACACAGTACACAACATTGTCTTGAGTTACTCAACTCTTTTCTTAGCCATGCTTTTATCCCAGTCCAGGTTTGATTCATGTTACCCATTCGCAAATGTGCTGATATCTTGTTCCATAGTTGTATTCCCCTGTAATATATTGACTGGCAGCCAACTTCCAGATTACATTTGGGTAATACTAAATCTGGGCCCAGTGGCACTGAGGTTGAGGTGCTGGACGCCACACCTTGCACCACACCGGCGAGCCGGGTTTGGGAATGAGCCTGGGCTGCTGGGGGTCAGCGGGGGGGAAGAGATTGAGTGTCTGTAGGACTGCTCTCTCTTCCTGGGGAGGGTTGTGGGGAAACGATCACTCCTGGAGTGGCCTCTGGCGGTGGTCAGAGGTACCCAGCATGGTGATGCAGTGGGTACAAGGGGTGGAGTTGCGGCATAACGTTGCCTTGCTAAGCCGCACTCCAAGGGGTAGGACCTATGCAATAAAAAGAGAAAAACACCACTCCTGGGGATAGATGAAGGCACTTCGGCCTTCTAAGCCCACACTCCAAACCCCAGACTGCCCTCCTCTCCATGGGGGATACTTGTATGCCCAACACTTTGCCCTTAGATAGAGCACCCTGGGTGGATAGAGCGGCCCTACCTCTGGAGGGTTCAGACCCAGAGGTGGTGCTGGGTCACACAAGATGAGGGGAGTAGAAGTCACGGGGGGAGATAAAGGCTGAGAGCCCCCGAGGATGCCGGAAGAAGTTCTCCAGGCAAGTGGAGATAAATAAAGTAAAAAAACCAAAAACAAAGTGCTAAATCTGGAACTTTAACTGTTTTAAGTATGTCTAGTTTTGTTCTATAATTCAGGTTATCCATTACATACCCTGTGAATCTACCCAACAGGCCCCTGTTTATAAAGGCCAATAAGTGCTCCTGGCTACTTTCTCTTAAATATTGCCATCCCAACTGATTATATAAATTACACTTGTGGGTTTGCCGGGGAGCCCCTGGTATATATCTGGCAAGACCACCATGACAAGCTTCTAGTTTTTTAAGATCTCCTTTTCTTCCCCTAGAGTAAAGAATGTCTCCATAGTCAAACATGGGGATAATCATAGAGTTTACTACCCTTCTAACTTCCAAGTTCATAAGTGGTCTGGCCAGATAAAACGCTCCCAGTTTTTTACCCACTTTTTTGATCAGATTATTAGTATGTGTATGCCATCTTAAGGATTCATCCACCCACAAGCCCAACTATTTATAAGATTGCACCTGTTGGATTGCCCCCCAAGGGTAACCAGTGTCAGGGCCAAATTATCCTGCCTGTTAGTCATTGATTGAAACACCATGGACTGTGTTTTTTAGTATTCAATATTAATTCCAATGTGTTCTAACTGGGTTGAAAGCACAATGGTTAATAACTGATACATCTAGCTTAGGTTGCATGGGGGAACTTGTAACTCATTGAATGCTCTTTCAAATTTCATCTGCATACCTTCCAAGGTGCAATCTGATGCATAAATAACGGTGTCTTCTGCATAAAGATGGAATGCCACCGATGGGTCTGAAAAAGAGTCGGTCTACATGTATATTGAACAAGAGTGGACCTAAGAACCCTGATCCAACACGCAACAAACCAGAGGTCTGGTTACCAAGTGATACCATCTGGTACCTCCCTATGAGATAAGATGCCAACCATCTCTGTGCCATACCCACAAACCCTAGTGATTTTTATTTATTTATTTATTAGATCATAAGTTTACAGACCTTTGAGTCATAGAATCATTTAGAAAAGCACCTCATCAAGAGAGCAGTACATAACACTTAGAGTAAAAAAGCAACCAGTGTTACAGGCATTCACTGGTGGTACACGCTTGGTAATAGGTAGATCACAGTAGTCATAATATAGGTACATGAATACCATGTCAGGTAGCAACCAGAGATATTTTATTACATTAGTCAGCAGATGTTGCATGAGACCCCAGGTATATACAGCAAAAGTAGACAAGGAATACCCAGTTTAGGGGTGAAGGTAAGGGGCAGGTGGGGGATTATGTGCAGTTGCAGCAGCGAGTGCTTGTCAGATGGCTTCCGAGGGAGACCTTGAAAGGACCAAGCTTAGTGGAGTCAGCGATATTGGCTGGGAGGGAATTGAACCAGGAGGGAACCCGATAGCAAAAGGATCTCTGGGCCACAGAGATCCTTACCCTGGGGACAATAAGGGAGGTTTTGACAGTGCTGCAGGTGGAGACTGAGAGGGAGGCACACTGCAGGGAGGTGGCGACCCCAGGGGGGGAGAGCCCTAGCAGGGTGTTTTTTATACGAAGGCAGGTTTGGAAGCAGAGTCTTTCTTCAAGGTTAAGCAAGTTGGTGGTGGAGTATAGCAGACACGTATGGGTGCACCTAGGGGCTCTCAGCATTAGCCTGCAGGCCTTGTTTATAGAAAGCTGGATTCTTGCAAGCGCAGTGTTGTCAGCTGCAGCATAGATGGGCAGCCCATAGTCGATTAGTGACAGGACAGAGAAGGTGATTGTCAATCTAAGAGCCTCTTGTGGTAGGCAGTCCCTATGGCAGAATAATAGTCCAATCCTGACATTGGTGGCAGCAGAAAGGGCATTGATATGGGAATGGAAGGAAAGTGCTGAATCAAAGGTAATGCCCCGATACCCGTAGGAGGAAACCTGCTCAATGGGGTTTAGTGTGCTAGGCAGTATCACAAGAGGGGCAACACTGGCTTTGCTTTGGCATGCGAGAAGACCATAGCTTTGGTCTTGTTTAGGTTCAGGACTAGCCTTCGTGATGTGAACCAATGCTCAGCTCTGTCAAAAGCTTGTTGGAGGGTGGCCTGCAGTGTGTTGGGGTTGGGGTCAGCAGCGAAGAGCACAGCATCGTCCGCGTAGAGGAGGATCTTATTTGGGCAGGCCAAGGGGAGGGAGTTGAGATAGCGACTGAAGAGGAGAGGACCTAAAATGGAGCCCTGGGGAACCCCAGATGGGACAGATCGTGTGTCAGGTAGGGTGCTATTGATTTTTACACACTGAGTTCTGGCAGAGAGGTAGCTGGTGAACCATGCAAGGGGGCCAGGGGAGAAACCAAAGCATCTGAGGGAGTCAAGCAGGAGAGGATGGCAAACCATGTCAAAGGCCTTGGAGAGTTCAATGAACACGGCACCAGCAGGACTTCCGGCATCAAGAGCAGAGTGCAGGGAGTCGGAGAATTCAAGTAGCGTGGTTATGGTGCTGTGACCTGCATGAAAGCCATGCAGTTCAGGGCACAGGATATTGTGCATGGCCAAATATTCGGCAAGCTGGTTGGCAACTACTTTTTCAAGGGCCTTAGAGAGTGGGGGGAGGATGGAGATAGGTCGATAGTAGTCTGGGGTCGCTCGATCACCGCTCTTTAGGATGGGAGTGATGATGGCAGTTTTTCATGTGCTGGGGAACTGCCCCAGACACAGAGAGCGGTTGAGCAGCTCAGTAAGTGGGACCAGGATAGCATCCAATGTCAGATGAAGTAGCCTAGTGTCCAGTATCATAGTGCCAGGGTTGTTACTACTAACAGCTTTTTGCAGCAGAGGTCTAGCCTCCAATGGGGAGATGGTATGTAGGTAGAAAGGAGGTCTCTGGAGAGTGGGCAGGGGCGCTACTGGGATGGGGTCAAAGAAGTTACTGGGCAGGACTGAACTCAGGTCTGAGAAAGTGTGGTTTAGGTAGTCTGCAATGCCAAGGGGGTCAGAGCAGACAGTTCCATTAAAGGAGAGTTGAGAAGGGGGTGGGGAGTGGGGTTTCCCATTCAGCTCCTTTACATTATCCCAAAAGTTTCTAGCCAACCCCCAGGAGGAAACAAGAGCAGATTGGTAGTACTGGGCTTTGGCCTGTCGAATGGCACAAGTACACTTATTGCGCTCAGCGTTGTACGCTTGCCTATCAGCTGGCTTGCCAGATTCCATGGCAATGTGCCATAGGTTGTCTCTTATTTTAAGTTTGTGAAGGAGGGAGGGGGTAACCCAGGGCATGTTTTGCTTTTTGGTGCGATTTCTAATGAAGGGGTCATAGAGGTCACAGGCAGTGTTAAAAGTGTGAGTGCCACCCTGGACAGGAGGACACCATGGTCCAGAGAATCAAAAGCCTTAGGTAGAGCTATAAATAAGACACCCACCTGTGTTCTCCTGTCCAGGACCACCTGCACATCCCAAACCACTTTAACAAGGGCCAAAGTGGTACTGTGACATTTTCGAAAACCCGATTGCATATCATTAATTAAACCCTTGGAATCCAGATGTTCTCTGAATTGGACTGCCACAAATTTTTTGAATACTTTAGATATCTGGGACAGGAGTGATATTGGACTGTGATTACTCATCTCAGTCTTGTTACCCCGGCCTTAAAAATTGGTATCACCTTTGATTTCTTCCACACCAGAGGGTAATCTCCTGTACTCAGTGATAAGTTAAACATGTATGCCAAAGGATAGGCTATAACTGGTGTTGCATACTTTAGCATTCTTGTTGGTATACCATCTAGGCCGATGGCCTTTGATGTACTCAAGTTTAAGAGTTCTTTAATCACTGACTCAGCCGTTATTTTTGTGAATATAAATGGTTTTATAAGCCCCTGCTGTACTGCCTGAGGGACCCTTGAAGTGTCAAGTGGACCAGAGATATCTATTTCCCCCATTTTACTAAAGTAATCATTAAACCGGTCAGCTACCATTTGTGACACTGGGATCGGCTGTCCTTCTATATTAAACACATTAGCAGAATTATTTCCCTGGCCTTTCAACAATATATTAATGATTTTCCAGAAGTCCTTGGGGTGTTGAGTACAATTTGTATCTAGTAAATAAGAGTAATGTCTTTGTTTAGCTTGTCTAACCTCCCTAACATAAAAATTACAGAGACTTTTATAGTTTTCCCAATCCTGCCTATGACCACTTTTTTTGCCTTACACCATGCCTTATCTTAGGATATTTTGTGCTTCCTAAATTCATTGGTGTACCAAAGGGCATTGTTTTGTTTCAGAGCCCTTGTTTTTAAAGGGGCATGCTTAATAAAAACTATCATGAATTCACTCAAAAAATATTTCCATACATCATCTGTGTTAGGTATTAACTGAATAAGTTCCAAATCAATATTACCCAAGTCTATCATGAAATTAATGTAATCAAATGTTTTAAAACTGTGCCAAGTAATGGTTCTATTTTTTCCTAATTTTAATGGTTTATCCCTAGTACAAAAAATAAACTGATGGTCTGAAATTGAATCTGGTAAAACGCCACTGTTTGTTATGTTATGTACAGTATTTGTAAAAATTAAATCCAAAGTTGTAGAAGTTACATTTCGAGCCGTATTAATTCTTGTTGGCTCATAAATCAACTGAACGAGTCCCAGATTTTTCTGTAATTCCACAAGCGGATGGGATTCACTAATGTTCAGCCAATCCAAATTAAAGTCACCAGCCATCAAAATTTCATGGCAGTTGTTATAATCAAACAGTATGTCCTACAAGTGATCAAAGATGTGGGAATTTACTTTAGGCGGACAGTAAACCCCTGCTACTAAAGTTTTCTTATTATAGGGCAACCTTAACTCTAGAGCTAATAACTCTAAACCACCCAGGTCTTTAGTTACGGTTATCTGAGTCAGAATTAAACCTAATTGTCCATAAATTAGGATCCCCCAACCCTTTTAGTTCTATCCCTACGCCACAGGTTGTATCCAGGGATATTCAATAGGAAGTCCTCCGCTTTATTACTTAGCCTTGTTTCAGTTATTATTACAATTTCTGGAGTGTGGTCAGTTACCCATGTACTACTTAAATCTAGTTTATTCAACATGTTTCTGGCATTAAAGTGAATTACATTAAGTCCCTTCCCTGAACCAATAGTGACACCCAGAGTGTGATTTTCAACAGGCTGATCAGGGGGATTCTGACTTTGTAATAAATTATTTGCAGGCCCTGGGTTTGGGTTGACATCTCCACAGACCATCAGGCACACCAAGACCAACCCCCTAAATATTCTTACATACCTACTTTTTGTTATATGGCCTTCACCAGCCTTCTTTAATAAACAATTCTTTATCCCATGGTTAAAAAACCCCAAAAAACTAGTTTTTGTCCATGTTAGAAAAAAGCCTACTTTATAAAGGCACTACAAAGGCTATTTGTTAGCAGACTTGCTGTACCTGGAACAGCTTTTTGTCTGCCATAACTATGGCCAGATAAAGTAATGTGTCTAACAAGACCATGCTCCTGCAGCGCCAACCTCATCTCTAGGATATCCTCCCTTCACCCATTGTCTGAGGTTCCCAGGTTAGAAGGAATAAACCCAGCATCACAATTCTAAGAAACATTTTCCAAGCCCTACTGTCAATACTAGTATCTATGTACATTTTCTAAAAGACTGTTTATAGCCAGAGCACACAACCTATACAGGGAATGTAACTACTCCCACCTAGGTACTTACAACAAAACTATAAATCTTTTATGTTTTGGGGACCCCTGTTGGTGTTAGCACTCTTGACCTATCAACTTTCTGGGGCTGAGTGGCACTCGTGTCACTCACATTTATTTAATTATTTATGAGATTCACCAGGAAGGCATACTGAGCAACAATTACTCATGCCATGGTGCTCGTGCCATGTGGCAAGGGGCTTTTGAAGATATCTGGGTGCCCCGTCCCTTCAGCAGCTCAGGCACTGTTTGGTCTGCCACTGGACCCCCTCCAACCAGTGTATAATGCTGAACAGTCAGGTTATTTGTAGTAGCAAGGTTCGATAAAAGGCAGTTCAAAAGTCAGTTCGAAAATAAAGTGCAGCAGCTGTGATAAGGTGCAGTATTGCATCAGATAGCAGCCCTCCCCACCAATAGCAGCTCTCACCTGCAGCAGCGTTTGATGTTCCAGGCACTTCTTCTAAAAGGTCTGTGCGGTGCATAGCCAACTTGTGCCACAACATATGACATTCAATTGTTCAGGCTGTTTGTGGGTGTTAATGTGCATTATGGCCACCACTACACATTCAGTCATTTCACTACAATCACGCATTGCTTGTAAAGCGCTTCGGGATACATGAAAAGCACTATATAAATACTGATTCTTCTTCTTCTACCTGTGGGTACTTCGCAACCAAATTAAACTCACTAGTAATCACTTTAGTTAATGTGTGGCTGTGTGGCTGACTCTGAAAAAAAAAAAAACAGTACAACAAATAGTAAACCCCAGATACGGAAAAATTATCCCATAAATATGAAGTGGAACAGATGTACTCAGGGTACGGTTAACATCTGGATAATCAACAAATCTCCCAGAAGGTACACAGAGGGGTTAATTCACTATCAGAATAACTCTAGCCTTCATCTACCAGTGCTGTCAACTCCTCCCCAGTACCCAATGCAGATCCCCCCTGTAATCACCTCATCCAGTTCAAGTACAGATGGACATCCCCCAGTTACCATGCAGTCCCCCCTGCAATCTGTCCCCTAGTTGTCAGTGCACTTCTTTCCCTTACCACTGCTATTCCCTCAGTTACTGATGTAATCTCTCCTGCACATTACTAATGCAGTTCCCCTGCTTCCAATTCAATGTTTGGGTGAATAGAGTATGGGGTTAGTAGTGCTTGTGTAACTGTAGTTTATTTTGGCTTTACTCTATTCCTGCCCTTGGTAGGTAAGCTGGGTAGTGAGTAGAGAATAGAAAGCCCAGCACCAAGGGTGAGTAGAGTGCTGGAGGAGGAGGAAGCAGGGGTGGATGGTGGGTGTTTCACAGCATGCTAAGTGGAGAACTGCCACTGGAGGCTGGCCTTTCTAGGGAATGTGGGTGTAGCTATTCCCCCACATTGAACCTCGGGCTATAGCCCTCCCATTCAATGTTTGGGTGAATAGAGTATGGGGTTAGTAGTGCTTGTGTAACTGTAGTTTACTTTTGGTTTTTCTCTATTCCTGCCATTGGTAGGTAAGCTGGGTAGTCAGTAGGGAATGGAAAGCCCAAAAGAATTACCAATGAATATTCACAAGAGTATTTTATTTATTTATTGAAATGTTTCACCAGAAGGGCACACTGAACATCAAGTTGCTCATCTCACGGTGTGACCTCAGGGGAAGGGTTACATAGGGTTGTGAAGGATGATCAGTTACAATAGTATCTGGGTAGTACAAACAATACAACATTGTAAGATTGTGCAACAGTTGGAGCACAAGGTATTGTACAATAAACAGTAGTGGAACATTGGGTTAATTACAATACATGTCCAAAATCATACAAAAGAACATATGAACGTACAAAACAGTAATAATGTAATAGAACCATTTATAGTGCACGAGTCTACCAGGAGCAGGCTCGAGGTAGTATGGAAGTGCTGTTGGAGTAAAAAGGATGGGGTTAGGTTGTGTACACTGGTGAGCCAGAGGGACAGGTGAAGGGGGGGGAGAGGCAAGAACTGAATTTGAGGAGAAGGGTAGACATATCCTGATTTCCCCCTTCAGGATGTTGAGAACCCTGCCGGGAGGGGTCATGGATTACCTCCTCCAAGTGGCGGAGAGTATGACCAATAGCACGCAGGAGAGGAAAAAAACCCAAGTTGAGGAAACCTCTGAGGACCCATGGCTACTGACCCACCTGTCCCCTGGGCAAACTAAGAGGAGATGAACCATAATCTAATTTCCGAGGAAGGTGAACTGCTTGGAGGGATGACAATCCATCTTTGAATCCATGGAGGATGCATTTTGGAAGGATGATTCTGATGTTGAAGAGGAAGGTCTATTCTGAAGGAGCATCCGAATCCTGAGAGTGGAGTAGGTCCAGTCGAAAAAGGGGTGAATGCAGTTCAGGTTTCCAAGGTGATGATGTCCAATGGGAGTACAGAGGTAAAGTGGGCATGAAGAGCATGATTCGATAAAATCTGCTACCAGACTTTAAATGGTGGGAAGTATGATGGGTTATGAAGTTATACAGTAATCAATCTGACTTTGTAGAAGGTTTGACTTTTAGGTTAGAGTCTGGAGGTTTGGAGTTAAGCGGTAAGCAATAAGTTGCAATGTAGACATCATGAAGAGATGAACGAGTCAGACAGAATCTTTATGTGCCTGGTGGAAGTAGTGACGTGGAATATTTGAGATCAATGAAGGATGGTTGGTATATGCAGTAGAGATGGTAACTGAATGTATATGGAATGACTGGAAGTTCAGTACGAGAAATTCAAGATTTGATTTGGGTACTGATGTCATAATAATACTTATATAGGCTCTTGCTGACCTGCTGGTAGAAAAGGGTAGGTATGGGTATTTCTGTGGCGTAATTGCCCATGACATGAACTGAGGTGGCCATGACTGTTTTGCCTTACAGGTGATCCAATGTCTAAATGCTGTGGGAAATCTGGAAATGGGTATTTGAAAGAGTCTATGGACTGATGTGGCAATGGGATGTCAAGAGTGGTGTAGAATACGGGGAGCCTAGCATTTTAGTTGGATATAGGCTTGTTGAGAGGTGTGACAGGGAAGTGAGACAGCCAGGTAAGTTGCGGATGTACAGATTGAGGAATCAATGGAAGCCTGCTCTCGATGAAAGTCTTTGCTGGAAGGAGTATGGGAGGTGAATCATGAGGGATGAGCTAGAAGGACTGCTAGATGGGCAGCTGACCTGATTGATGGTAATTCGATGAAGGAATGTAGATGATGTAATAAGTATGGTGACATCCAGGGGCTAGAGAACAGTGACTCAGATAGAGAAACATTAGCAAGGAAGCTAGGCACCAGATATCTGATGATGAGAGTTCTGGGAAAGTTGCTTGGTAGGTCTTAGGACATCCAGTGGCTATTGAGGAAGTAGGAGTCGAGTAACATGATCAAACTAAATCAGTGCTCATAGGAGAAGCTACGAAAAGGTAAAATGGATGATGCCAGTACTGCTATGAGGTATCTTGCTGTTCCCGTTACCCAAAACAGCGATGATGATTATGGAGTCAGTGCATCTCGGAAGGAATTAAGTCACCTTTTCCAGATAGGAGTGGAGAAGGCTCCCCTAAATCTTAGATCCTATGAAAACTTGGGAGATAGGGCTGCCATACCTCTTGAATTAACAGAATGCGTAGGGAGCATCCTGTAGTCTCAGTTGAGGAATGAGATATTTCTATATTCCAGTCAAATGGGATTCCAGAACTGGTCCAGGAGAGATGATTGGGAAGTTCTGGTGACTCTATGGTGACGTAAGAGTCTAAAAGGCATATTGACCAAGAGATAGTGCTAGAAGAAGTTTTCCTCAGGTGAAATTAACAAGTGTTCCATAGAAAAGTGGATGGGAGCTGTTAGGATGGCCACAGTATGAGTATGAAATAGATGAATGGGAGTAGTTCACTGGGTAGTAATACTGGCCCGCGATAGGTGTAAACTGCCCAAAAAGAGCCATAGCACAGGGGAAGGAGCCCCGAGCTGCCAGGGTGGTGAGGAGAAGGTAGCTGTACAAGGATGGAGGAAATGTCTGGAGTGGATGTCAGTGGACTGGAGGAAGGAGTCCTAGAAGAAGACAGTTCACTCGATGCCACCAGCCAAAGGTAGGATGGTGAAGGCACATGGGGTAAGGAAGTTCCATTCTTGAAGGGAAGCAGCAACCAGTAGAAATAGAGAATGCATAAGGTTAAAACAGTCAATTGCAGAAACAGGTTCCCGTCTGTCATATCCAAGGTGAGACGACCTTCACTTGATGCCGCCAGGTGAGGTAGGATGGAGAAGGCAGATGGGTTAAAGTGGCCCCGTTCCTGAAGAGAAGCAGCAATGCTTAAGGATGAAACAGTCATTTTCAGGCCGAGGATTCCAACCCAGATATCTAAGGTGAGAAGACCTATACTTGATGCCACCAGGCAATGTAGGACAATGAAGGCAAATGGGGTAATGTAGTCCCATCCCCGAAGGAAAGCAGCAACTGGATAATCTAGCAGAGAATGCATGAGTTTGAAACTGTAGATGCAGATACAGGCTTCCATCCCTGGTAGTCAGTGTGAGACAACCTTCAGTCGACGCCACCAGGCAGAAGTAGGATGTTGAATGCAAATAGGGTATAGTGATCCAGTTCCAGAAGGGAAGCAGCAACCGGGTGTCAGGTAGAGAATGTGTAAGGCTGACGCAGTCTCAGGCTCCCAGCTCTGGTAGTCGAGGTGAGATGATAGGGACTCGAGGTTGCTAGGCATAGGCAGGATGCTGTGAGCAGATGGGGTAAAAGGTCCTATTCCTGAGGGGAAGCAGCAACCAGTATCAGGTAGATAATGCATACGTATGACATGGTAGATTGCAGACATGGCTCCCATCCCTGGTAGTTGGGGTGAGCTAACATTCAGTCGATGCTGCCAGGCAGACTTAGGGACGGAGGATGTCAGGGTAGTAAGTAGTAGGTAGTAGTGAGTGTAACAGAATCCCATCCCCAGTAGACAGGGCAAGCCTACCTTCGTTCAGTACCTCAGAAGGTACAAGTTAGGGACAGAGCCCAGACAGACTGCTGGTATGGACTGAGTGAGGAAAAGGCAGCTGGCTGCATAGTCTTAGGCAGGTAAACCCATGATGCAGTATAAATGGGAAGGAAGCAAGTCAGAGTAGGAGAACGTGAGGAGGAGTTATCAGGAATGCCAGCAAGGGGGAGGTTAGAGCAATACAGGAAGGAGCATACCTGTAATGATGGAATGAATGGATGGCAGTCATAAGAGAGCCAAGGAAGGTAGGGGATGCTGCAAAGGGCGTGAAAAAGGGAGCAGGTATGAACATGCGAAGAACTTGCGAGCTGGAAGGAAAAGAGCATCGGGGTAGAATGAGGAAATATAATCTTGAAATAGAGCAGTGTATGGAAGCAATATGAATCAATATAATAAGGGGGCAATTGCCAGATGAGGGGAAAAGTGGCACAGGTTTAGATGGTAGAAGGGGTGGAATGGAGATGGAATGCCAGTGTGAAGAGGGAAATGCCCAAAAGGAAAATGGGGTAAGCAAGGGACAGGGGCAGGAAGAGGCATGGGATGAGGAGGCAGGAACAAAAAAGGGGGGGGCAGAAAAAGACAGCAGGGGCAGATGTAAAGCCAGGGAGAAAAGAAGGGGGGGAGGATGTAAGGGAGCACAACGGCAACGCAAAACAATAATCAATAATAAATGTGGAAAAAGCAAGCAAGTGAAGAATTCATTAGCAGCAGGGAGAAAAAGATAGCATTCAGGAAGTATAAGAAACACAGAAGGAGCAGGACTGAGAACTGTACCAGTTAAAACAGAAGGAAGTGGGTAAGGCAGTCAGAATAGCAAAGGCCCAAACCGAGGAAAAGATAGCCAACTCAGTTAAGAAGGGGGGTTAAAACCTTTTATAGGTACATTAGGGAGCAAAGAAAGACTAAGGCAGGGATACTGAGGCTGAACAAAGAGGAAGGTGGTTGGGCAGAGAGCGACAGTGAAAAAGCAGGGATACTGAACGAAAACTTCTGCTCAGTATTCACAATGGAAAAGCAGGGGGAAATACCTATTCCAGTCAATAGAAGCACTCTGGATGGGGTGTTGATATTAGTCCTTTCACAGAAGAAAGGGTTCTGAAAGAACTCTTAAAACTGAAGATGGATAAAGCAATGGGGCCTGATGGGATTCACCCCAGAATTCTAAAAGAACTAAGGGAAGAACTAGTAACACCACTGACTACCCTTTTTAATAAATCATGGGAGGATGGTGTGGTACCTAGGACTGGAGGAGGGTGGATGTGATTCCCCTTCACAAAAGTGGGAGCAAGACAGAGGCAGCAAACTACAGACCTGTCAGTTTGACCTCAGTGGTAGGGAAAATGATGGAATCACTTCTGAAGGAAAGAATTGTTGAGTACCTAGAGACCAGTGGGGCACAGGACCCAAGGCAGCATGGATTCACAACAGGAAGGTCATGTCAGACAAATCTAATTGATTTCTTTGACTGGGTGACCAAAGCAGTAGACCAGGGAGGGGCTGTGGAAGTGGCCTACCTAGACTTTAGCAAGGCATTTGACACAATCCCGCACAAAAGATTAATACACAAATTAGCCAGCATGGGAGTGGGTCCCAGGGTGGTAGCCTGGTTAAAACACTGGTTGGACAACAGGACACAGTGGGTAATAGTAAATGGAGTCCATAGTGAAGAAAGGAGGGTTACTAGTGGGGTACCACAGGGTTCAGTACTGGGGCCAGTCCTTTTTAATGTCTTTATAAGTGACATTGCAGAGGGACTGGAAGGGAAAGTATGTATCTTTGCAGATGACACAAATATCTGCAACAGGGTTGATACACAAGGTGGGGTGGAAAGGATGAAAAGGTACTTGGCAAGGTTGGAGGAATGGTCAGATGTATGGCAACGTAGATTCAATGCAAAGAAGTGCAAAGTAATGCACCTGGGAAACAAAAACCCAGGGGAAGAGTACACAGTAGGGGATGAGATACTGAAAGCAACAAAAAATGGAAAGGGACCTGGGGGTGGTCACATCAGATGACCTAAAGGTGGGCCAGCAATGTGAGAAGGCAGTGAGGGGTTGGGGGATACTGGGATGCATAGGGAGGCATCACCAGTAGAAACAGGAAGTCATTGGCCCTCTGTACAGACAGTTGGTAAGACCATCTGGAGTACTATGTACAGTTCTGGAGACCCATCTCCATAAAGACATAGACAGGGTGGAGGCTGTCCAGAGGAGGCAACCAAAATGATGCAGGGTCTGCATCGAAGACATATGAAGAAAGACTAAAGGAACTAAAGATGTATAGCCTCGAGGAAAGGAAGGAGAGGGGACATGATAGAAACTTTCAAATACCTCAAAGGAATCAACAAAGTCCAAGAGGGTAAAATCTTTCAGAAAAAGAGATGTGCAAAAACAAGGGGGCACAATTTGAAGATAGAGGGGGGACAGCTCAGAGGTAATGTGAAGAAGTGTTTCTTCACAGAGAGGGTTGTGGATACATGGAACAGCCTTCCTGAGGAGTGTCATAGAGTCAAAAACAGTGGGGAAATTCAAGAATGCATGGGACAAACATAAGGCAATTCTAGTGGGGGGTAGGAGGAAGTAGGCTGTTGGTTAACTAGGATCTGCAACTTATCCATTAGGTAGGGAAAAGGGCAGACTAGGTGGGTCAAGCGGTCCTTGTCTGCCATCAAATTCTATGTTTCTATGTTTCTAATAGTGGCAGCAGGCCAAATGCAGGAGTAGCACAGAGAGGGAGAATGGAACTAAACACAAAAACACACAAAATGTAGATATGCAGGGAATATCACACACAGAACCATAAATTAGGTAGGTAGGAAGGAAAGGATGACTGACCATTTCAAGGTGGCAGGGCACAGCAGGAACAGAGCACAGCGGTGTGCAGGAGGGAAGTGGAATAGTCGGGCGCTGTAATCCAATTTGAAGTGGCAAATGTGCCATAGCATGTGTGAGGTTGAACTCGTCAGCCACATCAGAAAAGCAGTAGTGCAGGAGCGCCCAGAAAAGAGGACATGACAGAGGGGATCCCAGTGCAAAGCAAGGCAGAACAGGGAGTGGCACAGCAGAATGAGACAGGGCACCAGAGTGATGAGGGCGGAGGACCACAGCAGGGCAACAAGCCCAGCAAGGAGCCCTGGCTGAGGAGGTGGTGAGAAATGCATCAACGCTTCAAGCAGGAGTGCCAGGGAGGAGGCAGCAGGTACAGGGACAACAGCAGTAGCATGGGGAAGGAGGATGAGAGACCAAGTCACCGGAGCAGGGAAGCACTAGAACAGGATGCCAAGGATAGGCAGGCAACTGTGGGTGCAGCAAGTATAACGTTGCACCAGGAAGAGGAGGAAGGATGACATGGCAGCCCTGAAAGGAGGTCCAACCCAGCAGAGCTGGCAATGAACTGTAAAAGAGGTATGGGGTGCGGAGGAGGAAAAACAGAGGCAAAGTGGAAAAAAAAATGGACAGGAGGAGGGAAAAAAGGGTGGGGTTGGGAGACAATGAAGAGCAAAACATCCAGAAAGCAGCACAGACTAGGAAAGTGTAGGCCTCCTGTCAGATGCTGCACAGCAGGAACCATGGGGAGCTCAGGGAAAGAAAGAAACAGAGAGGGGAGGAGGCTCAGCCCATGAGCCACACAGGAGCTCAGGCACCAATGTTTCACAGCGTGCTAAGTGGAGACCTGCCATTGGAGGCTGGCCTTTATTGGTGATGTCGGAGGAGCTATTCCCCCACATTGAACCTTGGGATATAGCCCTCCCATTAAATCACCCACAGAGAGCAAATGCAAAGTGGTCTTCAGAGCCCCTTTGTGCCTACACTTGTAAATGGCACCTGGTATGGACAGCAGCAGGAAATTCAAAGAGCAAGAGACCTGGGCCAGGATTTTCAAAGGGTTGGACACAAACAAGAAATGTGTGTTGCATCCACATCCACAGTACATCCACCTGAATTTGTCCGAACAGCTTTGTTGCTGTTTTCAAAAGATGCATCCATTTGAGACAAAACATTATGATTTGCTGTAAAAATAAATGGTACAAAAGCAGTTTGCATAATTTTTTGGTGCAGTTGTCACTTTTGTGTCACAAAATTTGGACAGTTAATAGATGATCTTGCAGTTCAGATGGATTTGCCATTTCTAAATAGTGGTGGTGGATCTTGGATGGATCCGTTTAAAAATCCTGCCTCTGTGTTCCTGTATTGTAAGGGTCCTAAATGACAGAAAAAAGGAAAGATAGGGCTGCTCCTGTGCCTATGGAAAATCATTATGTGAAAAGCAGCCACTTTGTGTCTAACCCTAACTATTATGTATTACAAGGTTTGTCAGAGGTACACTACCAATACATCTGTAAGCAATAAATAACTGATATTGTGCTTTTTACTAGTTGTTATATACCAGCTGAATGAGCATCACCCCAGACCCTTAAATCATTATCATCATCAGCATCTCATTATTTAGCAGTCGGAGAGACTGTTGAGCAGATGCTCATCTTTAATGGTTTCAATTGTGCAAAAAATGCAGAGTTACAGACTTTCAATACAAATTACATCATAACAGGTCACGGGATATAATTAACACATAGACAATTCAGGGGTAATGTGAGCAGGCATTTCTTTACAGAGAGGGTGGAGGATGCCTAGAACGGGCTTCCGGAGGAGGAGGTGATGGGGTAGAGACAGTGTTCGGGTTCAAGGGGGCTTGGGACTGGCATTAAGGGTTACAGAGAGGTGGGGGGGTTCTCAAGGGGGAAGCAGATAGTCTAAAAGGGGAATAAGGGCAGACTGGGTCCTTTTCTATGAACATATAATACAGCATACAAACACCCAAATGCTCAGTTTGCTGCTGAAGTAAATGATCAAAATTGGGGTCAGTTTAGCCAGTAAGAATAAATTGTGACATGATTTTTAAAACAAATATTGTTTTTATTTGAATTTCTGTTGAGAAATTGACCCCATGTTGCCTCCTTTTCCCCCCCTCTCCACCATTATAAGTCAAGTTTGCCATGACTGCACCCTCTCTCAGATGGGGAGAGGAAACGAAAGGCTACTCATGATGCTTCTGACACCAGAACCACTCCTTAGTCCGCCAGTAGAGGGTATGTAAACACTGGGCATTCAGTGCTCTTCCTCCTTCCCCAAAGACTGAGTACTTCTTCTCAGTCATGCTTTCAGCCATGGGTGTAGGAAGACATAGTTTGAGTACTTCATGGTATACAATTATAGTTTAGAGGGCAACAACAAGGCTCCACATTGTTGCCATTGTTTCATGAAACGCAACACAGAACCAGCTGAGCCTTTCTGTAATGTCAGTTGTGGGGGGCAAAACTGGAATTGTTGGCTATTGAGATTGTTTTTGCATCCCAGGAACCATACAACATTACAGACACTGGGGCAATATGTGGGTGCCTGAGGGAGCAATATATGGCAACTGCATTTACCAGTGCACAAATGGGGACAAACACTAGCTCCACGATGTGCACAAGTTATGTTTATCATGCCAGTGGGGCACTAAACATGGTCCTGGTGTATGCAATTGTATTGTCTGGCTACACCCCTGCTTTCTGCCCCCAGCTGGCCCTGTGTGGGAATCTGGGACTCGAATGCACACCCTAGTTCTCCAGACAGCAGCAGGACGTACTGCCAGGATATCACTGAGCTGTCAAAAAAATATGTTGTTTTGTTGTGGTGCTTTCCTACTGAATAATGAGTAACTTGTCATTAAGAACATTGCTTTGTGACTTGCACCATTATAGTATTGGTTAATTTTATAAAAAAAAATACATTGAAACAGTTAATATGTACAGGACTGGTTTAACAATGGTGGCAGCAAGGGAGTATTGTCTGAGTTTCCTTTTTTGTGTTTCCACAGCACAGAGTTCTAATCTGACAGCCCTGGAAACATTAGAAATCTCAAACACTGATCAAAAGAACAGCCCACACTCTTCATACACCAATATATAGAGTTTTGTAATCCCAGATCTGTGGCATGTGGTTTCACAGACTTAGAGCTTCTGTTGCCACATTTCTATGTCATTTCGAATATAGAAATTAATCACACTTTACAGCTTTCACAGCTGTCTGTTGGGTGAAATTTGGATTGACCCTAGCAAATGTGGGTGGCTATATCATTTTCTAAGTATTTTTAGGAATAAATAATACTAACAAATACTTTGAACCCCCATGATGGTGAAACAGAGCTTGGAATTGAACTTTTTAAAGTAATTTTCTGATCTTTCTTAACATAATGTATTGCTTACTGTATTCGGTAGCTTAGATCAGTGAAAAGCTGTTGCTGCAATTTTCAAAATTTTATTTTAAGCCCGTATTGTGTTGTAAGTGAAAGGGACTGTAGTTTTGTCCCAGTCACGTGGACAGCCGATCCCTTCCACTTCCCTATTAATGCACCCACCCCTGCGCTCAGGCATATGTGCAGCAAGGAATATCATGGGGGTGCACCCCATTGAAGTGAACGGGAATCTGTTTTAATTACTATGTTATACATTATGATGTCCAGTTGGATATTAATGAAGGCTACCTCTTGACTAACAAGGGCCTACAATTGAATGTAAGTCATACCTTCAAATTGAAAATCGCTTTAAATAATTTAATTATTGTTTAAATCACACAAGTTAAACATTGGTAAGCCATGTCCAAATAGCCATAAATAAGTCATTTATAAAGTCAAAACCACTTTGAAAATACAATAGCTGATTTGTACAACACAAATTCCCCTGCTCTCCACAGCGTTAAGTTTCAACATATGCTCTAGTCACAAATTGCATTGTACAGTCCAAGCACCAAGTTGTGAGACTACAAATTCTTTAAAATCCCCTTCCCAATCTTTTAAACAGTGGGGTCTGAGTGGAATCTAACCCTGAAAACATTGAAAAATAAGACAAAATGGTGCATTTCTACATGTTTTCAAGCTAATTTCTCAGGCCACAAACAGCCCCTACAGCTCTTGATTTTCTCTAGGTCAGGGCAGATCTCAGCCTCTCTTGGTTTAGCTCTTGTGTTCAGGGAGAGGGATGAGAATTTTCATCACCCCTCTTTATCCAATCTCTGGGCTGTTCTCCACTGCTGGCCAGTCTGTGTTTTCATACCATCTCCCTAAACTGTGGAACTCCCTCCCTCTGGCAATCCGCCACTTCAGCTCCCCTTCTGCCCTCTGCTCACTCCTACGCAACTTCCTCTCCACTACTTGGATCTGCCTTTAACTCCCTCTCACTATTTTGGTAGCTCTTACATGTTGCACTTTCATTGAATTTGCCTGCCATGTGCTCCATTTTTGTATATATTGTAATATTTGTCTGTATTATATCCTAATTCTGTTGCATTCTTGAATTGTATTGTTGCTGTATGCTGTTGTATTCCCATTCCCCTTTGCACAGGGCACACCTGGAAATGAGCAATTTTGCTCACTGTGCCGTTCCTGGTGAAACATTTAAAACAAATATATAAAATATCCCTCCCCATCAGCTACTGCTCTACTCTGCCACACAATCCCAGCATTTTACTTTCAATAATTCATTGATTTCTTGCCTTCTGCACTTTCAGCAGGCTGTTAAAAGACCGAGCAGAAGCACTAACAGTAACATTTCATTACTATGGTATATGAAACACATCAAGTTCTAGTGGTTTTAAACTACAGGCAATTTCACTTATATGACTTTTGCTTATATGCACAGTTCACTTATATGCACATTTCACTTGTCTGCACATTAAAGCTATATGCCAGAAGTCACCATGTCCAAATCTGCTCTAATATGCTCCTATTGCATTTCGGTTTGGTTTGTTGCCTCCTCATTTTTGCTTTTTTGCCCTTTTTCCAGGTACTTTGCAGGCATTTCTCCATCAAACTGTTGGCTCTCAGGCAGACCATCCAACATTTGTTATTCATAATAACCTTTTAGCAGGTCACTTCAGTGCTAACTAGTCTAATTTGAACTAATAGGCATGTGCTGGCAGTACTTATGAGCTCTCCTCCCACCCCCATTCACCTGCTCACCTATCACCATGTCTAAATGAAAAACTCTATCCCTTGCTGATAGTTTGTTTTTAAATACAGTATACCATCTAGATGAAATTAAAAATGATTAAAGATGTAATAACAAAGTTTGTATTTATTTATTTCCAAAGTTTTAACACTGCATATTTTCTCTCATTATTTTATATACTTGTATGCCTGTATGTCTGAAATGCTTGAAGCACTATTATTCATCAGTTACTTAGTCTGTGAACACCCAGTATAGAGATTCCTTTTACGTGCCATTTTGGTTATATGCATAAGATTGGGTTGTCCCAACCTTGTCCATATAAAGGAATTGATTGTATTTGTGAAATGAATATAGCAAAAATATAGAACACAGGGAGAGGGCTTTATGGAAAGAGACCAGAGTAGGACTGGCCTACCTGGATACCTGGAAATTTCAAGGTCGCCCCCTCAAGTTGGGATCACATTCACCTTCTAGACTCTGAATATCTTTGCGTATATCATCTAGTTTATAAATGAATGGAGTTCCCTGATCACTACAAGTACATATAAAATGCAAACACACAGCCACTGTTCAACATTGAGGGTGGCATGCTGATATAAGTGTGCCACTCCTGCACCCCCACCCTACTGATTTTCCAGGTGAGTCAACAGTATGAACTGTTCAGATAGGCCCCCGTACTGCAGTCTGACCCTAAAAGTGACCCATGCACCCCAATTTCACTACAGCAGACTACTGCCAGCCAGCAGCACCTAGAGGCAAACTAACAACACTGTCATAGCAGAGGGTCTCCACAATAGTGCGCTGGTGTACTAAGTCACCACACTGTCCTTCCATCCCTTTTTTCAACTCAAAGTTAAGCACCCAGATAATGACTAATTATGAAGAGAGCAGCAGATCATAACAGGAACAAACCCAACTTCTGATCAATACAGAGAATGATAATCTGTTAAATTTCTAAAGTGGACTGCTACTTGATCCTTTACGTCTAGGTAAAGAAAACAATATAATTGAATTGCTCCTACTTTTTAAAAGCTCTGATAAATACTAAGGTTCAGGAAGAAGACATTTGATTTTGTTAGTGGTAGGTAATTCCTCTCCTTCTGCCAGAACCTTAGGTAAAATGTAATAATACCCATTACTACCTATCCATGTGCCAGTGCATCTGTTGTACTAAAAAAAGCTGGGGGAGGGGGGGCAAAATAAACTGAAACTCAATCTGTTAGAGTGGTGGGAAATTCTATTACTGTAATAGCATTTGTGACATTATAGAGGAAAATGCACTCTCTGACACAACCTAATTGAACAAGGACGAGGACAGCTTGAAATCCTGTATGGATCTGACAGCACTGTACTTGTACATGTCTTTAGAAAAAAGCTAGACCTATTCATCACACTTCTGAAACAGCTAATAATTTGCCAATATTTGGATCTGCATATCATGCTGTATGCTCTTCTGGCCAGTTTCAAGGTACAGCCTTGTCCTGTAGGGACCCCTTAATCTGCCCACACAATTACACTACAGGCAGTAGAGCTATGGTGTTGATGCCATTAAATTCAAAGTTTGCAAGTTTAAATCCTGACTGCTTCCTTAGGAATGAGAAAAGCAAGCTGGATGAATGTTTCCTTACCTTTAAGATGGCCCATACCATTAAGGATGTTGCTGGTAATGGCAATTGGGTGAGGGAAGTGCTGAGGTTAAGTGTGCAGCGTTTGCACAGTTGCCCCACCTCTAGTAGTATATGTTGCTGTAAGTATCAAAGCACTAGGAATAAGGGTTGGGAGTCAGTCTTAGGGTTGTTAAAATGGGAAAACAATATGTGTGGGCTTGTGGCTTCCACAATTCCATATTGGACAAAGCAGTTTAGTTGTCTCCCCTTCCCTTTCTGTTTATCTCTCATTTTTCACTCACAGACAGTTAAGAGGTCCCTCCATCTGAAATCCTGCCATGCTTGTTACCCACATAGTTATCCTATCTATTCAGGTGCCCCATGTACCACCTGGATCCTTAGTGGTCCTGTTGTCCCTTCTCAGGGTTCCACTTGGGGGGGGGGGGCTACCTTACACTTCCAGCTCATCTTTTGTGAGCCAAGCATGCTCCATGGACCATAGCAATCATAAATGACTCATTACTCTCTTCCTGTTCTTGGAAAAGGCCTGGACAAACTGCATTCCCCAATGAATTACCGCAGTAGCTATAACAAGCAGCTCAATGTCAGGAGGTGTGGCTGGATTAGCCGTATGATATATCTAGTTTGTTGTTTCATAGGCTTGATGCCACCTCATTTGTCTCTCTTCCTCCTTCCCTGCCCTTCCTGACACTCTGGAATATGCATCTCTCAGCATTCCCTTTAGCCTCAGTTTTGCTGTCCTGTATGGATATACTGTTTGCTTGCAGGGTGCTGTCAGTGACTAGAGAGGGGAGCAGGGTTCTCTCCTTAAATTGGTGGCAGAGAGTGCCCTCTAGGATGTTTGCTTCACCTTCACTAACCAGCAGGAATTTCCTGAGCTCAGAGTGATAAGCCATGTCACCACTTGTCAGCAGAGTATGCAGCGTCCCAGTCACTGTGTCTTCAGGCCTGTTTGAGTTTATATGTCTAAACCTTGTGAACTACAAATGAGAAATCTTTTCTTCTTTTAAATTCTTCCAGTGAAATAGCCAGACTTGGTACGATGACTGTGATCCCTGCCTTGACAATCTGGCACTGATATGTTCATATGCAAAGAACATTTTATGTATTTGTTATTGTTCACCAGGCAAGTGTACCAGGCATGCAGATGCCTGGAAGGTTTACGGCACATGACTAAAACAATCTGATAAAACACGTACAAAATTTGATTTTGAATTTATTTAATACTGGTGAGCTCTGGAATGAATTAGCACTGCATGAGATTTATGTTTTCTGATTTTAGAAGATATGCTACATAGTGATACATTTTAACATCACAAATCTTTAAGTTGTAAGCATATAATAGTGACAATATTTATGTAAGTATTTAACAATTTAATATGGAGAATATGTGCTTTGGAAATCAACAGATATACTGTGGAGCACTGGGGATGAATAGTACAACTCCTGCAACTTTCCTGTAATTTTTGCAAAACCTTTGCGGTTTGGGAATTTCTTTCCCACAATTTTCCAGTGGCCCTGGCTATCAGGAGATAAAATTGGAGTATAACGTAGAGTTTCTGGAGCATCACCATTCATAATCCTCCACACAATTAGCCCTTCAGAGTATCTTGTTCTAGCCTTGATAGAGAACCAATTTAATATTGTGTATAAACAACACTGATGTATTCTACAATGAACATTTAAGAGAAAATGACATGCCTTATTATAAAGAACATATTTTTTTGAAAACCTGCTGTCCCTATTATAAAAAAACATAAATAATATGTTTTGATCTAAAACTAGGAAATCAATAATCCAAGAGAGGCAGCATCCAACTCTGTACTGTCAATCTTTCTGTCTTAAATGTTAAACAGGCCCTGTGGCAATATCAAATCCCCAACCTTTTCTTAACTGACTTAACCAAATTTTCTGTACCCATATGAATGATAATATGGCGTCCAATATTACTCCTAATTATCAAAGAGAAATAACTATCTCAATAGACGAGTTATCCAAAGTCATAGGGTCGATTCTTGGATTCTGATCCCTCAGTTTTCTTGTACTAGAGGAAAAAAGTCTAAGACTATTTAACAGTATTAACATATTGTGAAAAACGATGTTGTAATTTCTTTAAATTAATCTAAAAGTTCATATTAATTTCTTCAATTTCCTTATTTGTTGTAAATAAAATTGCATCATTTGCATATAGCATTATTCTACTATTTGAGCAGATGTCAGGAGCATAATTAATAAAAAGATTGGAAAGGAGGGGCTCTGGATTTAACCCCTCTGGCACTCCCAGGTTAGATAACTTCAATGCTGTGTGATTCATCCTAACTTTATGACTTCTATTTTTAAGATAATCACAAAACCAATTTCAAAAATTAATAGAACATGATAAGAACTCCATTTTTCTAAAAAACATATTGTGATTTCAAAGGCCTTGGACAGTTTGATAAAAAGTGCTAAAGTGATAAACACTTCTGTCCAAGGCCTCTACCACAACATCTGTAAAACTAGTTGTATCATACCCTGTATGAAAACCATGTCATACTTCAGCTAGTATTTTGTTCTGTGAGTTGGTCATAAACCACTGTCTCAAGTATCTGATATGGAAGACAAAATGGATATTGGGTGGTAATTCTTAACATTTAAAATGTTACCATTTTTTTGGATCAGAATTATATGGGACTCCCTAACTGCTTCTGCTCCATGACAGCTTATGTGTTGACCATAGACATCTACCCTTCTGTGGCCAGGAGAAGGTTGTGCTTAGACATAAGCAAAGTTGGCAGAATTTGCTCTGTGGAATAATTCCTGAAGTCTGCCACATTTGTGAAGTGCGAAGTGATGAATTCTTTGGCATGCGAAGTGGCATGTTATCAGGAGAAGTAATGCAAATTCCCTAGCGAAGTTACAACTTCTCCATAACTTCACCTTAACTTCACTTGACTTTGCCTGAAAAAGTGACATTTCCCCAGGAAAACTCAATGTGAAATGGCAAAGTGGCCAATTTGTGATGTTATTTGTGAAGGTGAATTTTGCAACATCAATGGTTATATTTTGTGCTAAGCACACATGGTATTGCCTTAGATCTACACTCTAGGTGTAACATCCGAGAATGTTTTGGGAACTCACACTGTGCTTAAAACTTATTCAAATATACCAACGTTAGGGCCTTGTGCTAATTTATATTTAAGACAAGGACTTTGCATGGAGCAAACAGCCACTTTTGAAAATGGTGCCAGTTATGTGTTAGCAAACAGCACATCTTTTGTTAAGTACTGTCTTATTCTCTCTCAAGTAGATTTAACCCCCCACCCCACCCCCAGTCATCCTGTTCATGTCCCTTAATGTAGGCCAGCCCATGGTCCCCTAAAAGTAAGCAAACCACCCACACAATGCACTCTTTTCATATCAGCCTAGGGAATGAATGACGCAGGGATTCCCAAACTTGAGTCTCTGCAAGGAACTGCAGTACTCTACTACCATGTCAGTGAGCAGGCTGCCAGTGATCATTAAAATCATCTCCTGAAACCACAGTTTTAAATTAGATCAATGAATAGAGGTGCCAGATATCAAAACATATTACATTTCCTTTTTTATGTCCTGAGCTGTAAGGTTAATTAGCTTGATTTTGTTACCATTTAATTTCCCATATGGACTCTTCCAAAAGTCAAGTAATAAATCTGTGAAATAAAACATTGAGATTTCTTCCCATCATGTTTGTTCTCATTATTCATAGATAAAACTGACAACCCAATACCATTCCTTCTACCAAGATGTGCAACATTCTTACAAAAAGCATACTTGAAAAACTTGAAATCTCCATTGTCAAATAATTTTCACTATTTTCGCTAAAACACTAATTAGCATGAACATAAATGTGTGGCAATTAGAGCTATTAGTTTTAGCTGTATTATAATAAAAGTGTTGATAGTTACTTTGCACTAAATAACATTTGTACAATTATGGCTGCATTTGTAGTTGAGCATGAAAATAACTAGTTTTACAGTAAATCCAAAGGTTGGGTCTTTAACTGATAAAAACTGTAGCACTCTGAGATCCTGATCGAACAATGTACAAAAGAAAGGCAGTATGCCAAACTGACCAAATACAACCAGAAAAAAATTAACAAAAAAGAGAGATCCTTTTCTAAGCAATTAATTAAATGCATTCTCACATTTAGACTTTTGTAAAACACTAATAAAGGATCATCTCACTGCATGCCATCATCTACATAGGGTTTCTAGTTTTAGCCGTGCATTAGACACTTCTAACATTTGGCTAACAACCAGTCAAAATAGCCGAAATTCCTTTCCCATTTTATAAGGAGGGAATAAAACATGCTGGACTAATAGGTCAAAGGAGTTACTCATTTCAAGGTCAAGACCACATCCACTCAAGCCTGTAACTGAAACATTATAAAAATCTTGTCTGGAGTGAGGGGATATAATGGGAAAATATTGACCCTGAGGGATGGACTATTGATTTTATTCTTTATGGTATTCTCTGGTAACCAGGTAAGACCCACTAGGCACAATGCCTGTCTTCAGGGGTGAGCTGGGAGCACTGGGGAGGTTAAGTGACTTGTTTAAAGTCACCCAGTATGCAAGTGGAGGTTGCAGGAATCAAATCCAGGTCTTCTGGCTGTACCAAGCTCAAGCCTTTTGATAGACAATACTTATTTCATTTTATTTAGCATTTATTGCACATCAGGATAGCCTCATTAAACTGCAGCACCGGTTGTATTTTTCAAGAGGGTCCTGGAGGAATTTTCAGAAACAGAAAGTTACACATTAGCAAATAAAGTTACATAGCTTGTGTCAAATATAAATGGATACAAATGTAAATGTTCTATATACACATACACACAATAGATGGCAAGCAATGTGATAAGTGAAAAAGTGTGAAAAATGCTAGTGCAGAAGAGATTGAGGTAGATGGCAGAGATTGGGGTAGAGAAACATGAGGGATAAATCAGATCAGCAGGTACAGTGAGTGAGATGACTCTGCAGTGTCGAGACAACCAGTGAGCGCATACTGTTTACTGTACATGCTCCAGTATCAATCAGTCGGCAGCTGGCCATGGCAGGGTGAGGAAGGATATGCCACTCACCAGCATGGATTAGGATGGGGGAGCGGGATGGTGGGCCAAGGCCTAATGGGGTGGGGGGACCACTAGCCACCAGGGAGTGGGGATCAAAGTTTTATTTTACTTATAAGAGTGCTTGGGCTGGGGAGGGGGGCACACTACACCATGGAAAAGGGATCAGGGTTGTATTCTCTATTTTAACAGTGGTTGGGGCTGGGGGAGGGAACTGTGTACCCAGCCCTAGACTGGGCATTGGGGCACCACCTGACCCTTGTGCATAGTTAAAGTAGGATTTCAAAAGCATAACTATGTGACAGCACAGCTGGACATAGTTACGTTTGGTGGGGTTCAAAATTGTGATGCACGGCATATGCATTAGGGACCCCTCTTTTGCATAGGCACATCACGAGATTGTGTGTGGCAGCACAGTTGGAGGTGTGGGGTGCATCAGTGGTCTTTGAATATGGCCATGCCCCTGATGGCCCACGGAAGTCCAGAGATGCTCAGCGCATCCAGGGATGTGCTGTGCATCTCAGCTGAATATGTGGGCTGTAGTCAAATACATAAAAGAAAATTAGCACTCACCCACTTTGCTGGATAGAGTTGGAAGCACCTTACTCACTCTTCAAGCACTTTACAATTGAGACTAAACTCAATAGTCATGGGTGTTGTTGTTTTTTAGCCCACCAGCCACTGTGAAATTTGCCTTGCACGTTAATAAAGCTTCTAGTTTGCACAGCTATGGAATTCAGACTTAATTGCAAGTGCTTGAGGTGCGAGTCAGGTGCTCTCAAGTCCATTCAGTAAAGTGGATGAGTGTCAGTTTTCTTTCATGTGTTTGCAACTGTGGGTTGATTAAGCACCCCTACACCTCCTAGTGCTGCTTCATGTATTTAAATGAACCTGTATTCACCAGTGCCAGCATTTACAGAGGTGTCTGATACTCGGTTAGTAACTGCCATTGGGCATAGCATCACCAGAGCTCCCTGATCTTAGGACAGGTGGTGGGGTTAGGAGTGAGACTAAAATCAACAGTGGTGGCAAAAGCTGTTAAGAATGTATGGCACCGCCACCATATTCTCTTGGAGTGCCTGTGTTGTCATGTAGGGACGGGCATTGCACATGGCACTGGGCCAGAACATTGTCGAGCAGAACAGCATGGTCAAGAACCATGTGGCAAAAATGCCATCTCTTTTGTTTTCATGGGGGGCTCCACCCGCCCTACACCCTGGACTAAAGGATTCTCACTCGGGGGTGGGGGGGAACAGATCACAGGGCAAGATGAAATTTGTGGGGCCATGGAATACTGTTTCCATGGCTCCTTGTAAAAAAACAAAACAAAGTCCTGATCGTCAAAATCTAAGGAGACCAAGATTAGAACCCTGGTCTATACTGCTACTTGTTGTGTGCCTTAGCCTTCCACACCACAGGAGCAACTCAGCTATCCTCCTGGATTCTGGTGCCCTTGTCCACTGTCAGCACCATGGACAGTGACCTGTGGAGTGCTTAATGCAAGCGCTGTAAATACCCGCTTGCTGTCCGTGATAGCACTATTCAGACAAGTGCTTAGCCGACTGGAGCTATTGTGGTAGCGTTATTCTAGGGGATTACCCTGCACATAACCAGGCAATAGTTTAACTATTGTCCATCACTATGAGTGAAAAGATTTGGCAGGGTAATAGTTGCAACTATTTTTGGTCATGTGACCAAGTTTTGAACAGAGAGCAGTATTATGATCCAAAGTTTAGTAACATTTCCTAATATATGTACCTCTGTTATTGTTTAGAGCTGTAAATTGGTATCTGCATATGTGCATTTATAAAATGGCAAGAGAGAATCTATCCTCTTGGTTAAAAGCAATCACCTGACCGTGATTTAAAAAGCTATCAATGCATGGCTAAACATCGGATCTCCATTCTAAATTCAGTCCAAAGTCATGCAGGCATTTGCAACTTAATTACAGATCAGTACACCTCTCTTTCCCTTTACTGATTCCTTTGCATAGAGCTGCAGCTTACACATCTGAATCTTTGCTCTTTATTCAGCAGCTTGGCCAGAGCACTGTCTCTCTCTCTCCTCTCTCCGCCCCCCGCCCCCTGCTTAATTTAAGACTTTGCATAGAGCTTAACTCACAGCTGGTAGCTTGCAATGGATAGTCACATTTCTGTATATTTCATTAAACTACAACTCCAAAATGCCCTTTTATAAGTGGAATAAGCCACTCCAGGCTCTTATTTATAGGATTTTGATGCACTTTCCAGGGGCCATAAAGCCACAAGGCCATATGTCTCATGTTCTTACAGCACTAGGGCATACACTGAAGCTTTTTTAAACCACAGACTGTCATGGATTATTCTTTACCTTGATTACTGCCTTATTGTATTGATTAAATGGGAACTGTCAGCTTCCCAGGAAGAAAAACACAGGACCTATAGGTCCCGCTGAGCTAAAGTGCACTATAGTGAAATTTCTTTAATAACTTACAGGGCTGAAATCATAATGTTCACTTGGCTGATTCTGTGACCCCTCCCACTGGCCATTATTTTCCTGTAGTCCCCTGCTGCCAGCCCTCTAGTGATGCACCTGAGGGGCTAAGCTGTGGGGGACTCCTATGTGCCACTATAGTGTCTGAAAAGAATAAAACATGTACAGCACATGTTTGTGCTTCTAATGCTGGTACTGACTGACCAAGGAAAGTGCTTCAATTTATCAGTCTGCTCATTTACTATATGTTTAACATAGAAACATAGATTTTGACAGCAGATAAGGACCGCTTGGCCCACCCAGTCTGCCCATTTTCCTACCTATTGGATAAGCTGTAGATCCTGGTTAACCAACAGCCTACTTCATCTTACCCCCCACCAGAATTGCCTTATGTCTGTTCCATGCATTCTTGAAATCCCCCACTGTTTTTGACCCCACAAGCTCCTCAGGAAGGCCATTCCCTGAGTCCACCACCCTCTCCATGAAAAAATACTTCCTCACGTTGCCCTAGAGCCGCCCCCTCTCTATCATCAAATTGTGCCCCTTGTTCTTGCACATCTCTTTTTCTGAAAGATGCTACCCTCTTGGACTCTGTTGATTCCCTTCAGGTACTTGAAAGTTTCTATCATGTCCCCCCATCCTTCTTTTCCTTGAGGGTATACATATTAAGCTCCTTTAGTCTCTTTTCATATGGCTTCTGGTGCAGACCCTGCACCATTTTAGTTGCCCTCCTCTGGACTGCCTCCATCCTGTCTATGTCCTTGCAGAGATGGGATCTCCTGAACTGCACGCAGTACTCCAGATGGGGTCTCACCAACTATCTGTACAGAGGGATGCAATTTACTGTTTTCTACTGGTGATACCTCTTCCTATATATTCCAGTATCCCCCCCGGCCTCCTTACTGCCTTCTCACATTGCTTGCTTACCTTTAGGGCATCTGATATGACTACCCCCAAGTCCCTTTCAATTTTTGTTGTTGTTAGTGCCTCCCCCCCAATTGTGTACTCTTCCCTTGGGTTTTTGTTTCCCAGGTGCATTACTTTGCACTTCTTTGCATTGAATCTAATCTGCCATACTTTTGACCATTCCTCCAACCTTGCCAAGTCCCTTGTCATCCTTTCTACCCCCCCCAGTGTATCAACCCTGTTGCAGATCTTTGTGTTGTCTGCAAAGAAGCATATTTTTCCTTCCAGTCCCATCGCAATACCACTCATAAAAACATTAAAAAGGACCGGACCCAGTACTGAACCCTGCTGTACCCCTCTAGTAACCCCCTTTCTTTGGAGTTGACTCAGTTTACTATTTCCCTCTGCATCCTGTTGTCCGGCCAATTTTTTGCCCAGGCTACTACCCTGGAACCCACTCACAGGCTGGCTATTTGTTTATTAAACTTTTGTGTGGAACTGTGTCAAATGCCTTGCTAAATTCTAGGTAGACCATATCCACAGCACCACCCTGGTCTACTACTTTGGTCACCCAGTCAAAGAAATTGATTAGATTCATCTGACATAAACTTTCCACTATGAATGCATGCTGCCTTGGGTCCTGTGCCCCGCTGGTCTCTAGGCACTCAACAATTCTTTCTTTCAGAAGTGATTCCATTATTTTCCCTACCACTGAGGTCAAGCTAACAGGCCTGTAGTTTTCTGCCTCTGCTTTACTCCCACTTTTGTGAAGAGGAATCACATCCGCCCTCCTCCAGTCTTTGGTACCACACCATCCTCCCATGATTTGCTAAAAAGTGTAGTCAGTGGTGTCACTAGTTCTCCCCTTAGTGCTTTTAGAATTCTGGGGTGAATCCCATCAGGGTCCATTGCTTTGTCCAGCTTTAGTTCTGGGATTTCTTTCAGAACCCTTTCTTCTGTGAATGGACTGGTATCGACCCCCCTGTCCAGAGTGTTTCTATTGGCTGGATTAGGTACCTCCCCCTTCTTTTCTTTTGTGAATACTGAGCAGAAGTATTCGTTCAGTATCCCTGCTTTTTCACTGTCACCCTCTGCCCACCCACCCTCCCTCCCCTTTATTAAGCATCACTATCCCTCACTTGGTCTTTCTTCACTCCCTAATGTACCTATAAAAGGTTTTATCCCCTATCTTAACTAAGTTGGCTATCTTTTCCTTGGTTTGGGCCTTTGCTATTCTGAGTGCCTTCCCCACTTCCTTCTGCTTTAACTGGTACAGTTCTCTGTCTGATCCTTCTGTGTTTCCTTATACTTTCTCAATGCTATCTCTTTCTCCCTAATCTTCCCCACCACCTCTTTTGAGAACCATAGTGTTTTTTTCCTTCATTTTGATTTGTTTGCTTCATACAAAGGCTTGTTGCCTCTGTGATGGCAGTTTTGATGTTTCCCCATTGTTCCTCCACCCCTTCTTCTTGCCTGTTTTCTAGTGTGCTTCTGAGACACTCTCCCATTTTGACAAAGTCACCTCTCCTAAAGTCCAGTACCCTCACTTTTGTATGGCTTGACTCTATGGCTGTGTTTATCGTGAACCACACTGTTTGGTTGTCACTTGTTCCCAGATGGCTACCCACTTCTAAATTTGAGATCCTCTCCCCATCCCCGTTTGAGAGTACCAGGTCTAAGATTGCTCCCTCCCGAGTGAGTTCCAACACTAACTGTCTGAGGCATGCCCTCTGTAGGGCATCGAGAATGACCCTGCTCTTAGATGTGGCTGCAGCAAAGGTGCTCCAGTTAACATCTGGCATATTCAGGTCCCCCATCAACAATATTTTCTTTTTTTCTGACATCCTAAGGATGCTTTCTATCATTTCCTATAATTACTTGCCCTAACCCCATAATTTATGGGGTTTTCTGATTTTATTAAAAAGAGATGCGGTTTCATGCAGGCCTGCTAGCATTTTACATGATTGTTTCCAACTGCATAATTATTCTTTTTAACCAGGTTTTGAGTATGTAACAGCTCACACATTCACAAGAGCCCTACTTCCTAATAGTCATTGTGGTGGATGATGTGCCAGAGCAGTTTTCTGTGCTGTGGTGTCTTATGCCATTATCTGCTGCCTGTCATATAATAAAATGCATTTGATTGATTACCGTGTTGCTGTGAATCTCTAAGGAATGTGCTGCTGTTTGCTCTTTCTTCCTTTGAAGAGTTTTGGTCATCAGGGCTAGGATATCATCAGGCAGTCACATTTTGTCCAGTGCTGATTGTGGTGGTGGTGTCTCAACTTCTTTGATGGCCTGGGTAGACTTTCAGCCAGTCACCTGTGCACAGGTGTCCGATGTTGCAGCTGGACTTCTTTCCATCTACTGTAGCCTGTATCTGCATCTGAATACTCATCAGCTACCAGGACACCCTGGGTCTACTGTTTGGTGTAATTGTGAGGTGTTCCCTTGAGGAGGGTAAATTCCCTGTTGCCTTGGAGAGGACAGTGGCAAGACTCCCCTTTAAAAAGTCATCTTTGAGTCCTGAGGTTCTAGCAAACTACAGACCAGTCTCAAACCTTCTCCTTTTAGGGAAGGTAATTGAGGAGGTGGTAGTGCCACAGCGCAAGGCCTACCTGGAAGGTTATGACATTTAAAAACTGCTGCATTCTGGTTTTTGATTCAGCACAGCAACACGATGGTGCTTGTCAATGTTCTGAATAATGTCCTTTTGGTAAGGGACAAGTGTGAACAGTCACTCTTATTCCTCCTTCATCTCTCGTCAACATTTGCAACTGAGAACCGCTGGATGATGTTCAATCACTATGAGTGCTATGGGGGACTCACTGTAACTTTCTTGTCCTAGTCTGAGTCCTTCCTGTCCAGAAGGATGCAGCAGGTGATGTTAGGAGAAGTTTCATCTAAGCCAGCCTTCCTTGGTATAAAGTGTCTCAGGGCACAATGCTATCCTATAGTGCAATGCTATAGGTGTCAGCGTGGCTCAGTTGGTAGCACATCCGCCTCTGGACCAGAAGGTCGTGGGTTCTCATCCCACACTGGGATTGGACTTGCACCTAAAAAAAAAAAAAAAAAAAATTTGCTGGCATCCGAGTGCAATATTGGGGGGTGCTGTACTGCTGGGGTGTGCCATCCTTCAGATGAGATGTTAAACTGAGGTCCCTTCTGCCCATCCTGGTGTTGTCCAGGTAGAAGAAAAAGAATCCAGGGCACTCTTTGCAAAAAGCAGGGAAAATTCCCGGTGTCCTGGCCAACATTCCCCTTCCCATAAACTGGTTCATGCAATTATGCAGGCTGTGTGTGGGTGATGATGTGCGATATGGCCGCCGCCACCACCACCACACATTCAGTCACTTCACTAGCAGTCTAGCATTGCTTGTAAAGCACTTTGAGATACTGTGTATGAAAAGCACTATATAAATGCAGATTCTTCTTCTTCTATCCTCTAGTTGTTTGTGGTGTACAAGTATATGCTGCTTTTATTAGAGATCCCTAGAAAAAAGAGTTTTGCTGCTATGCAAATAATATCATTATATCTATCATTTGCACCTGACAAGGTTGACTCAGTAGCTGTGATTTCCTGCTGTTTCTTAGAAAGAAATAATCTGATGGCCACAAGCCAAACTGAGTCTCAACCCAAGCAAAACAGAGGTGCTGCTTATTGTACTCATCTGTCAACAGTCAGCAATGACAAGGGGTTGTGCTAGCATACCATCCATAGATAACACTCCTCTTCTAGCTATATTGGTGGCTAAAACCTGGGTGTGTCTTCAACTGTGGATAAACACTGGACCATCAGGTACCAGCAACAGTATGGAACAGCTTTTTCCATCTGCAGGATATTCCTAGGTTGAAGCTATATCTTGCAGGCAAGGATCTTAGGTGCACAAATCTAACATACTAACATACTAACATACTATTTGCCAGCAGATTAGGCCTTATGGTCTATCGAGTCTGCTCGAACTTTAGATCCTTAGTTGGGTGCCGAGACCCTCCCATCCCTTGTGCTCCAGAAACCCGTATCATCCATCCCCACCCCCCTGGGACAGGCCATCATCTGATACATCCACTTTCTGTGTCTGTCCCATCCTCTCTTGAAGCCCTCCACTGTGGATCTCTGAACTAGCTCACCAGGCAGTGCATTCCAAGGGTCCACCACCCGCTCAGTGAAAACCTCCTCCTCTTTTCCCCCTTACCCTTCCACCTTCCAACTTCAAACCATGCCCTCTGGGTGCCTTCCTGCTTTAGTCTAAAAGATCCCTCCATGTTTACCCTATGTATTCCTTGAGGCTTGAAGACCTCAATCATGTCCCCCTGTCTCTCCTCTCCTCCAGTGAAAACAGGCAGAGCTCCTTAAGTCTCTGTCCTCATCGTCAAATCCCTAGCCCTCGTATCATCTTTGTTGCCCTCCTCTGTACCCTCTCAGGAGCTGTATGTCCCTCTTTAAGTGTGGTCTCCAGTACTGTACACAGTACTCAAGGTGTGGTCTAACCAGTCCATTGTACAGCGGCAGAATCACTTCCTTGCTCCTAGAGGTGATCCCCTTGATGCATCCCAACATCCTGTTTGCCTTGCTAGCTGCTCTCCTGCACTGCTCAGAGTTATTCATACATGCATCCACCATGACCCCTAGGTCTTTTTCCCCTATTGAGGCCTCCAGCGCCTCCTCCCAGGGTGTACCTGTGTTTAGGAGTTTCTCCCACCAAGATGCAACACCTTGCACTTAATATATTGAAATTTAATTTCCATGTGTGAGCCCAGCTTTCCAGGGTGTCCAGGTCCCCTTGCAGGGCCAACCTCCCTCTTCTCCCTCAACTACTGCTCCCATCTTGGAGTCATCCTGAAGAGACTCATTTTACACCTATACACTCCCTGATGTCCGATATGTATGCATTAAACAGGACTTGACCCAGGACCGAGTCTCGCGGTACCCCACTACTCAACCTCTCTAGGGTTCGAGCTCCCCACAGACCACTACTCTCTGAGTGCGTCCAGCTAGCCAGTTTTTAATCCATCTGACCATCAAAGGGCCTACTCCTAACCCCATCAGTTTCTCCACCAGACCATTGTGGAGGACAGAGTCAAACGCCTTGCTGAAGTCCAAGAATAATACATCCACAGGCTTACCCCTGTCCAGTTCTGATGTTACCCATTCATAGAACTCCACAAGGTTGGTTTAACATGATCTACCTGGCACAAACCCATGTTGCCGACTATCCAGACCTCCCACCTCCTCCAAGTACACCCCAATCGTTCTTTTAGTATACTCTCCATTAATTTTCCCACCACGAGGTCAAACTGATGGGTCTATAGTTACCTGGTACTTCCCTCGACCCCCTTTGTAGTTGGTACCAATGTGCCTCTCGCCAATCCCTAGGTACCCTCCCTGTCTCAGTGACCTGCTGAAAAGCTCTGGCCAGGGTGCAGCCAGTATGTCCGCCAATCTCTATAGTACTCTCGGATGAATGCCATCCCGCCCAGGAGATTGTCTTTCTTTAGGGCCTTGAGGGCTAACCACACCTTTTGGCAGAGATAGCATCATCGCCCCTCCACCTACTGGCCTTTTTATCTTACCCAGATCTGTGACACCCTGGGGTACCTCTCTCTCCCTCTTGCTCCATTTTGTTGCTCCCTGATCCCACTTACTGATGTTTCTATCCCTTCGTGCCTTGCTTTGTAGATATCCCATCCTCTCCTAGGTGAACACAGAGGCAAAGTACTTGTTAAATACCTCTGCCTGGTCCTCGCCTCTTCCACCCACCCTCCTTCTGATCTCAATCTGCTGAGATGGCCCTTAGTTTTCTCCACTCCCCAATGTACGGAAGAACCCTTTCCCTCCATGTATCCCTGTGCCAGCCGCTGCTCTTTACTGGACTTTGCTCCCTCACCATACGGGTGACTTTTCTAGATGCAAGCTGGTACATTTCCTTATCCCTATCCCTCTTGTTGTTTTATATTTTTGTAGGCCGCCTTCTTTCTCTGACTCTACCTGTACCTCACTGGACCACCAGCATGGTTTATGTGACCTTGCTCCCTTACGCTTCAACTTAGTGCAGATCCTGACTGCCTCATGAAGTCCCGTTTATGACCTCCCATCTCCTTTCCACACTTGTCATTGAGGTAATCCCATCAAGTGATCCTTGAGAATATTTCCCATGCCCATGAAGTCTGCCCCCTGAAGTCCACTGCCAGTGTCCTAGATCTCACCCTCCCCCATGCTTAGTTGAAACCAGACAGTATTGTGGTCTCCCCAGTCAGGGGTCTTGTACAACCATGTCCCTTACCAGATCCCCATCTGCCAGAACCACATCCAGGACATGCCCCTTCCTTGTGGGCTCCATCACATGCTGTGTTAAGAAAACATTCTGGAAGCCATCCAGCAGCCTCTGCTCCTTGGCCACCTTAGAGGACATGGTTCCCCAGTTTGTACCTGGCATATTAAGGTCCCCCATCAACACCACTCCTTCCCCTTTTGGTCCACACTGGGCAATGATGTTGTCCAGCAAACCATCCTCTAGAACCTCACTCATCCCCGGGGCCTATATGCTACACCCAGCTTGACCTTATTTCCTGCTGAAGATCGTAAAGTGACCCATAAGGCCTCCACGTTTCCCTCTGCCTCTTCTACCCTAGCAATTTCTATGTCATCTCTAATGAACATAGCCACGCCACCCCCTCTGCCCTCCTTTCTATCCTTCCTGAGCATAGGTGTACCCCGCACGCTTAGGTCCCAGTCATGGTTTTGTTGCCACGCTTCCATGACCGCCGCCACATCCACCCCCTCGAACAGCATGGCCTGGAACTCTGGCAACTTGTTTCCAGCTCCTGGCATTTACTAACACCAACCCCACCCCTTATCCCTGATTCTCTTTGTTGAACCCACCCAGATTCCTTATACTTCCATCCTCCCTCTGCTCCTCCTGAAACCTCCATCCCCAATCTGTTTACCCCTTCCCCCTTGGTGAGAGGCTACTCCCCATCTGGAGGAGGGGCTTCTGGTCAGCCCTCCTTATCCCTTCCCCCCCCCTCACAAGTTTAAACCCCACCTTTCTTGTATGTAGTCAGCCATCCCCTGTTTAAGGACTTCCTTCCCTAATGGGGCAAGATGAAACCTGTCCTTGGCATATAGTCCCTTATCCTCCCAAACTCCATTCCAGTTCCCTAACACCCCAACCCACTCCCTTCACCCCACTCCTGAGCCAGTCATTAACCTCTGTGAGCTTCATTTTTTCTCCACTGAGGCCTTTGGTACTGGCAATATCTCCGAAAAGGAAATGTTGCATCCATTATCCCGACAGACTCTGGCAAGTTCTTGGAACCTTGCTTGGATTTCCAAAATGCTATTTCCCTCTAGATCATTAGTTCCCAAATGCACCAGGAAATCCGGTTTCCCTCCACAATCCCTAACCATTTCATACACCATGAACTTTGCTCTGTGCAGTGTCAGCCCAGAGATACACACTACCTTCACTTGGCTATGGCATCCACCCCCTGTCCCTCCCACTGGATACCCCTAATCATCGAGTCTCCCAATAACAGAACCTTAACACCGCCATCATCCTTATGGTTACCTCCACTATGCCCTCTCAGCCCCCCTTTCCCTCCTTTATTCATGATCTCAATTTCGTGGGAGTCTTCCTGCCTTACTAGAGACCCCCTTGTCACCCTCCCCTTTCTGCCTCCCTTGCTATTTTGCCCACTTAACTCAAACTCCCTCTGAATAGGTGTCCCCTTTAACCCTCTCTTATCTGAACCATTTATCCTGGCTTCTCCTTCCCCCACACCGCCATCCTCCCCCCTTGTAATAGTACCCCTGCCTCCAGAGGCTCTCTGTGGGTCCCCTTTAGCTAGGACCCCATTCTTGGTACTGACCCCCCTGCTGAAAGGGGGCTCCCCTCCCACCTCCTTGTCTCCCAGTTTCTCTCCAATCATGCTGTCCTCTCTCATGTCTGGAATATGTTGCATCTCCCCCATTTGCTTAACATATATGTTTCCCCTTCTCCCTCTGGGATTATTTCTATCCTTTCCATTGCCGGTCTGTGATGCCCTGTGGGTATCAGACTCCCTCCCCCCGGCCTCTGTATAAGTTTTCTCATTTCCACCAACCCCTTCCTCCCCCTCTAGGTTGCTTAGTAGCTCAAATTTATTGCGACACTCTATGTCAGCCTCCATCAAGTAACCCGAGATTCCCCTGACTGCACCTCTAAACTGCCCCTCTTCTTCCCCTCTTGCTCTGTTCACCTTAGGAGCTCCTTCCCACAGTCTGCTGTTTGGGCTTCCGCTGCTACAGCCCTCCTGACTCTTCCCCTCCACTATCTTTGTATTCAGAATGTTCACCCGTCGCTTTCCCTTAGCATCAACTTCCTATCTAAGGTCCTCTGTCCCTAATATCCCCCCTCCTGCTTGCTGTAACATAACGTCCTGTAATTTCAGAGCATTGCCCCAGCCTCCCCTCAGCCCCACCCTTCTGCTGCCCATATCCACACCCCTTATCCTTGACACCCCCAGCTCCCCCAGCTTACTCCTTAACCAATATACCTCACTCCTGATACAAGATAACTGTCTACAGAGTGGGCAGCCTCCCTCTCTCCAGGCCCAATTTAGAATTATTGCCATCCCACAGCCTGTACAGCCTACAACCCTTCCAAAGATGCCTGCCATGGTGGAATATGGCCACCCTGTTTATCCCCCTCTGTTTATAATGGCACACTCCCTTTTCTCAGTCCCTTTCCCCTGGAATACAGTTTCTCTCTATACTGACTGTAGTTATTTACAAACCCAATTTCAACCCCACCAATAAAGTTCCAAAGTCTCACAAACACATACAGTCCAGTGTGTGTTCGGTCCCACTAAGAGTGTGTGTAAGCAGACATCAGGTACCGTATGATGTCACAGGCCCACCAGCTGCTGTTGCTTCAAATTTCAGTCCTAAAACAGAAATGCTCAGCCTTTCAATCCCAACCCCCAGTGGTTTTCAGTATTTAAGAAAGCCTACAAACAGGGTGGGTGGGTGGGAGGGCTCTTACCAAACACCAGGCAAACAACACATTTAAATCTGTGACATCACCCCTCAACTATTGCAACACTCTATACCCAGGGCTACCTGGGGAGTTGACATGCTGCCTGCATCTAGCAGAGTATGCAGCATCCAAACGGATAATATCTTCAAGCACATCTTCCCACCTCATACCTGCACTTCACAAGCCGTACTGACTGCCAGTGAATGGGTGCATCACCTTCCATGTTTGATTACAAAGCCATAAATGGATTGCGTCCTAGCTACCTAAAGGGCCTCCAGGTGTTTTTTGCTCCTACCTTCTGTCTTCTGTGTACCTAGTGAAATATGCTACTTATGCCTATGTCCATTGGAAGACTTCCTGGGGACCAGGCTTTTCACTGAGGAATCTGTTACCTGTCCACATTCAAGTACCTCAGCAAGCCATGTTTAAAGTCAACTAAAAACCTTCTTATCTGCACAGGCTGTATCTATTTTAAAGTTACATATTTGTTTAAAACTTTTTTTTAATTTTGAGTTTTCAAATTATATATATATATATATATATATATATATATATATGTGTGTGTGTATATATGTATATATATATATATATATATATAAAATCTATGTGGGTAACAAAGCATTTTGCCAAAAAAAAAGTTTTGAAAAACTTGCACATAAGTCCAGTAGATCCTTTCAATACTGCATGTATATCTTCCGTCTTTGCTGTGTTAGCTAGGAGATGGCTAGATGTACATAACATATGTTATTTTTAAAGTTCAGTACACTTTTACTCCTTGCAGCTTTTATTATAATCTCTCAATCTGTTTCAAAGGCTCATGTGAGGATTACCATGCTTTATCATTTATTTTTACCATCCCTGGGTTGAGCCTGTTACAGATGTAGAGATGGAGTTTTGTTATATTCGTTTATCTGCTTTTGTAAAAATATAATACATGTTTGATATGAAAGGGAGATTCTTGATAGGTAATTGTAATTCCTCAACAAAGATTTTAAAGAATTTTCTGATGCTCTCAAATTGTAGATTTAATTCATTGGGGACCTAAATGAAAGTTACAGTATATGCTGGGTTAGTTATATATGTATTGTGGCCCAGATATTCAAACTGCGCCAGGCTGTGGCGCAAGCTTAGGCGCAGCTCAACTTGGCTGTACAGGGGTGTGGACTGGGCGATATTCAGCGGAGCTGCGCCATGGCTCTGCAGCATTGAATATCACACCCTGGCCACCCCCAGTGTGCATGGCACAGTGGCACTGCACTAGCGCAAGTGGCCAGAGTGGAGCATGGAGATGCGCTAGCGCAAGTTCCATTGCGCCATACACAGCAACCGCTATATTCAAAACTTGACATGCAAATGGGGCCATAATGTATGCAAGGTGCACATGGGGCCATTTGCATGTCATTATGGCCCTATTTTCATGCAAGTGCGCCGACCGACGACTTGCGCCTGGCGCCCGTTGCAGGCAGCTGCCGGGGACCGACGCTCCCTGCAGCCTGATCGCAGGCATTTGTAGTAAAAAAAAACTATTCTGTCCAATATCCCTGGTGGTCCAGTGGACTGCTATCTGCTCGATCGCGGGCATCTGTAGAAATAAAGAAATCCAATATCCCTGGTGGTCCAGTGGACCACTAGCTGCCCAATCGTGGGCATTTGTATAAATAAAAAAGAAATATATGTCCCATATCCCTGGTGGTCTAGCAGACCGCTATCTTCCTAATCGTGGGCATGTGTACAAAAATAAGACTTCATCCAATATCCCTGGTGGTCCAGTGGACCGCTATCTGCCCAATCGTGGGCATGTGTAAAACTAAGACTTCGTCCAATATCCCTGGTGGTCAGTGGACCTCTATCTGTGATCGCGGGCATTTGTAAAAAAAATAATTCCAATATCCTGGTGGTCTAGTGGTAACCCCCCACCACCACTGAGACCACCGCCCCTCCCCGGTCAGCTGGCGGTAGGCGGCACCACCACCTGCCGCCCGCGCCCCCGACGACTGACACCGTCGGTAGGGCTGTAGCCCATTGGTCCCACAGAGTAAGCCAATGGGCATGCAGTCCATACCGTGCTACATTCCAGATATGTAGGCGCGCATGGGCTGCATGCCATTGGCTCACGCTGTGGACCAATGGCGTACAGCCCACTGCGATATCGAGCTGGCGGCGGTGGAGCAGTAGGCGGGTGGGGTGCTGCCGCCACCGCTGACCGGAGGGCGGGCGGTGGGGCTCAGGGGTGGGTGGGGGTATCACTAGACCACCAGGGATATTGGAATTATTTTTGTTTTTTTACAAATGCCCGCGATTGGGCAGATAGAGGTCCATTGGACCACCAGGGATATAGGACATGTTTGTTTTAACAAATGCCCATGATCGGGCAGATAGCAGTCCACTAGATCACCAGGGATATTGGATTTCTTTATTTCTACAGATGCCTGCGATCAGGCAGATAGCGGTCCACTGGACCACCAGGGATAAAGGACATAGTTTTTTTTACAAATGCCCGCAATCAGGCATGGGGGGGCGCTGCCAGGTGCAGCCAGAACTCGGGTGGCCACCCACAGGTGGCAGCTGCCATGTTGCACCCTGCAATGCAGCAGCTCACCTGTGGGTGGCCATCAGTTGTTCTTTTTTTTTTTTGGATCAACTTTGTGCTGGCGCAGGTAGGGGTTGCACATGCATGGCTCTGCACATCCCGGGCTGAATATCGGGCTATGCAGAGTATGCATGGGCATGCCCCCACCTGTGCCTGCATACATTACTGATGTGCCCTGGTGCGCCAGGTTGTGCTACGCACTTTTCCCTTTGAATATCGCTACTGGTTGCAACAGTGGGTTGCGCATGGCACAACACTGTTGCGCCATGCACAACCCTTTTGAATATCTGGGCCTGTATGTACAAGATGTATGTAATGAGCTTTTGCTTTTATTTGTTTTGATGAATAGCCTTCCTAGCACTAGGGATGGGGCAGTATATAAAGTAAATTGTCTTGCTTTGGAATTTGTGGGTGGTCATTTTTTACTCTAGGGAATCAGTGACATCTGAAACTTATGATATTTGTTAAATCACTGTTGAGGTAGCACTCAATTATTGGTCAGATTTAGATATGACCAATATCTTGAAAGTGTTTCACACCCTATGTTTGATGTTAGCAAATGGATTTCATTTCATGGTCTCAGAAGAGGGCGAGTAATTTAATTACCACTATTGACTCTTGGATCATCATATTTTTAGGACTTACAGCAGTGCAGCCAGGATGCAATGCAGTAATACTGCAGTGCTGTATATCACAAAATGCTGCAGTGTGCTGCAGAGAACAATGTAACTTAATGGCAATTAAGCCCTTTTGTCATATAGTATTTTGTGACATCATTTACTGTAAGGTACTGTGCTGCATGTTGGCCGGCTCTGCTGTATGGTGCAGGGGGAAAAGAAGTTATAAGCTGCATATTTATTCATAGAACTGTATATGAAAACTTACTCTGAATTGATGTATTTGTCTTTCAGTTTTCTAATGCACTGTATAATAAATTTTACACATGATTATCCTGTTTATTTTCTCACTGAAAATCAAACAAAAGTAATTTTCTTTATATTCATGATGCCATTGTTCTGGCATCAGAAAGTCATAATACCATTATTATGACATTATAATAATGTTATAATTACCAGTGATTGTTTTTCCCTAAGGGGAATTGGGTTGTAATTCGCTGTTATAACCAGCTGGTTATAACCGTGAACACACACCCAGTTTCCCTTGTTCTGAGCATGCACAGCCACCTCTCTTCCATTCCTCCCTGCTGGCTACCATTCCCCAGTGCTAAGCAGTTCACCTCACTGTGAGTCAGCAGTAAGTTAATAAAAAAAAAAAAATTCAGGGAAACAAATAACAGGGCTAAAAAATGGTACTTGAAAATGAAACTCGGTGCCTAAAACAAAGAAAAACAAGTAAGGGTTTTCATCATGAGCCACGGACCACACTGAAACCCAACCTGTCTGCGGCTCCCTAGGGGTATCTTTATTTTATATAACTGCTATGGCGAAAAAAGATCCCCAACACTTATAAGAAATAAATGCTGGGTAGGTGTGTCAAACTCAAACTTTACACACAACCTCAGTGTGGGATGCCTTTATAAACCCCTCAAGCTTCCCTCTTGGGGTTTATGTGGTATCCCATAGCTTGGAGGGTGTAAAATTATCTTTATAACCCCCTACCTAGACATTATTCTATAATAATAACTGGGCTGCATTTTTTTCCCATAGGAAATGCCAGTTGTAATTCGCCATTATAAAACTGCAGGGTAAAATGCAGAAATCTGATTGGCTCTTATTTATGTGTAAAATATGGTTTACACATGGTTAAAAAAAAGGATTGGTCAACAGTGAAGAGTCTGGAACCCAGATCAATGGGCATTTGGAGCACAGGCATTTCAGTTAGCTCCTTACAGCCAGAACTGGTCTTCCACCACAAACATGGCTGCTACCATTACACTGTAAAAAAACTTCAGCTGTGCCCTAAAATAAAACTACCTTTAAAAATATAGCAAATTAATTAAATGTTGTTTTCCTGATTATCGTACTCTCCTTACATACATAAACAAATCAGAAGCAATAAGTATTGTTTATAGTTTTCACTACAACTGTTTCTTTGCTGACAGCGAAAATCCCCTTTCTGTCTTTACCTGCTCATCAGGAAGCTCTCTGCTTCTTGCCTTGACATAGAGGATAATGGCTGAGGATCAGGTGATAACCATGTTGTAATCACCTTGAGTGGTTGCTAGGGCAACTGGTAAACCTCGAGAGTGCAGCTCAAGAGGTTTACTGCTTAGCAACCACGGAAAAACTCATTCAACGTAGTTGTCACCGATCACAGCCATCATCATTTACTGTATAGTGTATGGTCAAAAAAACACTGTTTGCATTCTATGTGTGAGAATTATGGAACTCTGGGGCATTCTTTTTTGTTATGCCACTGTTTGGAAGTTCCAAAGTGTGGTTAACAACTTTTAAAATTCTAAACAGTGCATAACAAAGCTGTGTGACTGCTGATTATGGTGGTTAATAGGCACTTACCATACATTATAGTGATATAATTGAATCTCTGGCTGAAACAAAGGCCTTTGTTGTTTGTGTGCTGAGACACATTCTGCCAGTGGAACTCGGTAGAATTTTGAATCCATGTATTCTGTGGTAAACATTCCATGATAGACATTCCATATCTTGAGTGTGGAGAAAAACAGAGAAAAAAAACAGGAAAAAGGAAGTAGGCAATAATACAATGACATCATCAGTGACATCACTTGCAGTGGGCAGAAAGACTATTTTATTACAAATGTACACAAGTAAATCTATTGTTTTTACATATAAAAATGCTTTTCCAAACAGTAAAAAGTGAAAAAAAGGAGCCAATTATATAAGCACAATAAGGCACTCAGGGATGTGTGTAAAACATATTTTACAGCATGTCCAGTGGCTGAAGTCACATGACCTTTGGCCTCGTGTCTTACTACACCCCTGGCCGTGCTGTAAAATATGTTTTACACACACCCCTTCATGCCGTAGTGCTTACTTATAACCAGCTGGTTATAACAGCATACACACGCTACTCTTCCTATGAGAAAACCGCGATCCTGAGTGTGGCTCATGTTACACAACCTTCTGACAGGCACCAAAAGCTGTTTTTTTTTTTATATGATTGATGTGGCGAAAAATGCAACATCAGCAATTATATAAAATTAAATATGGAGTGGTGTATGAAGGTTTACACTTGGTGATTCCTTAAATAAACCCCTCGAACTTTGCTCTCGGGGTTTACGTAGAATCCAACACCTCGGGTGTGAGTACAATTCTCAATAAAGGGATACTGTCAACCCTTTTTGCATCATATTATTTCTAGTTGAAAACCCACATTTTATGATCGCTTACCCTCTCTAAAACTCATTGAAGTTGTTGGTTGTTTGATCTGCTTCCTTTCTTAGTAGAATTAAAGTGCATGGGAATGATGCATTATACCCAACCTTGCGTTTCTTACGAACATTTGAAATTTGCCAGCAGAAAAAGGCCATTTGGTCTATCGAGCCTGCTCAATTTTGCAGCTAGCAGCCCTATTCTGCAGCTGCTCTGCCCTCCTGATGCCCCCTCCCTTTATCCTCCCTCTTGCCCTGTCCCAGCCCCTTTTGAAGCAGCCTATTGTTTTACAAGATACAACCTCGGGTGTGAGTAAAATTCTCAATAAAAGGATACTATCAACCCTTTTTGCATCATATATTATTTCTAGTTGAAAACCCACATTTTATCATCACTTACCCTCTCTAAAACTCATTGAAGTTGTTGGTTGTTTGATCTGCTTCCTTTCTTAGTAGAACTAAAATGTATGGGAATGGTGCATTATACCTAATCTTGTGTTTCTTAACGAACATATGAAATTTGCCAGCAGAAAAAGGCCATTTGGTCTATGAGTGTGCTCAATTTTGCAGCTAGCAGCCCTAGTCTGCAGCTGCCCCTTCCTCCTCATCCCCTCATCTTTTATCCTCCCTCTTGCCCTGTCCCAGCCCCTTTTGAAACAGCCCACTGTTTTACAAGCTACCATCTCTGCTGGTAACATGTTCCATCCTGCCACCACCCTCTCTATAAAAAAGTGTCTCCTCATTTTCCTCCTGAACCTTACCCCCTCTAATCTCGTGTCATGGCCTCGAGTGTCCCTCCCCACCCTTACCCTGAATAGCCCCTCTGTATAAGTCTTGTTTATCCCTCTCATGTACTTGAATGTCTCGGTCACACCCCCTCTTTCCCTCCTCTCCTCCAGCGAGTATATGTTCAACTCCTTTAGCCTACTTTCATATGATAAGTCCCCCATTCCCTGGATCATCTTAGTTGCTCTGTGCTGTATCCCTTCCAGTAATTTAATGTCCCTTTTCAGGTACGGGTGCCAGTACTGCATGCAGTATTCGAGATGAGGTCTAACTAATGATCTTTACAGTGGCAGAACCACCTCCCTACTCCTTGACGTTATTCCCCTTGCGATGCAACCCAGCATTTTGTTGGCCCTTGCTTCTGCCTTCCTACACTGTGCTGAGTTGTTCATTGACCCATGTTGACCACCCCAGATCCCTCTCCTCCTCAGTCTCCACCAGCTGCACTCCCCCCAGTTGGTAGCTTCTCCTTGGATTTTTTGCCCCAAAATGCAGTACTTTACACTTTTTGGCATTGAACCCCAGCTGCCAAGTGTCTGACCAGATCTTCAGCTTCTTCCTGCAAACTCTGCCACTCCTCAATGTCATCCACCACCATCCCAATCTTGGTGTCATCGGCAAAGGGGCTGATCCTGCTCTCGATCCCAATGGAAATGTCTGCAATAAATATCCAAAATAACACTGGTCCCAGCACCAAGCCCTGTGGAATCCCGCTTGTTACTGTCCTTGGGGATGAGAGTTCCCCTTCCACCACCACCCTCTGCTGCCTTCCCTGCAGCCAGTTTGTCATCCATCCCATGATTTTTGCTCCCACCCCTGTGCCTTCAAGTTTTATTCCAAGTCACCCATCTGCCTAGTTACCCAGTCATAGTAATCTACCAGGTTGGTTTGGCAGGATCTGCCTGTGACAAAGCCATGTTGTCTACTGTTCTGCAGCCCACTGAACTCCAGCAGGGACACCAGTCTCTCCTTCAGGATCATTTCCATTAGTTTCTCCATGATGGACGTGAGGCTCACCAGTCTATAGTTCTCTGGTTCATCTTTGGGGCAACTCTTATGCAGGGGAACAACGTGAGCCAACCTCCAATCCTTAGGTCTGCATCAAGGCATTGAATAGGCATTGTGAGGCATTGAAAAGGCCTGCCAACAGCTCCACCAGGATCTCTGCTAGCTTCTTCAGTACCCTGGAGTGAATGCCATCTGGCCCTGCTGCCTTTTCCACCCTCAGTGCTTTCAAGCCCTCCAGCACTCTACCTCCTGTGATCACCCCATCCATTACTCTCTCCCCAGCCTTTACTGCCCCCCCCCCCTTTTGGTATGAAGCCCCTGTCTCTTTCGTAAATACCGAGCAGAAGTAGTCATTGAGTGCCTCTGCCTTTTCTCCCCCCTTCTCTACCCATTGCCCGTCCTTCTTAATCCTTACTATCTGTTCTTTACAGCTCCTTTTCTCCCTGATGTACCTGAAGAAGCTCTTCTCCCCCCCTCCTTAATGCCTTGTGCCAGCCTGAGCTCTTTAGTGGCTTTTGCTGTTCTTACTGCCCTTGTCACCTCCCTTGCCTCCTGCAGGTAATCCTCCCAGCCTCCACCCCCAATTTGCAGTATCCCCTAAAGGCCATCCTTTTTCTCCTCACCTTTTCCATAAACCCCCTGCTCATCCAGCTTGGCCTTTTTGCCCTGGCCTTTTAATTCCGAGTCCAGCTACTGGAACTGGTAGCCTCTACTATCCCCTTCTTAATGAGCTCCCATCTCTGGTCTGTGTCCATACTAGGCTGGATCCTGGCCAGGTACCTACTCACTACCTCCCCCTTTGCAAAATCTGCCCACCTGAAATCCAGCACCTTTATGTTGGATGCCACTCCCTCTTTGCCCATAATCAACCTGAACCATACTGAGTGATGGTCACTCCCCGCTAGTGATTCGTCCAACTTGATATCCCTCACAGACTCCCCATTTGTCAGCACTAGGTGGAGGGTGCCCCCCCTGGTTGGTTCGCTGACCACCTGTGTCAGGAAGCTTTCCTGAAAGGTGTCCATCAATACCTGCTCACTTTTATTGCTGGTGGCTGGGGTTCCCCAATCTACCCCCGGCAGGTTGAAGTCACTCACAACCACCACACTCCCCTTCCCACGTGCCCTTCTAATCTGACTTGCAAGTTCCGTGTCCAACTCCTCTGTTTGGGAGGGTGGCCTGTACACCACTCCCATCTGGAGAGTCCTATTTCTGGAATCCTGGATTAGCAACCCTAATGACTGTTTCTCCCTCCTCCCCCTCCTTCCTAATGCACTTTAGCTCCTCCCTCACATATAATGCCACTACCCCCTCTCCTGTTTTCCCTATCCCTGCAGAATTTTCTGTACCCTGGGACCACCAGGTCCCAGTCATGGTATTGGGTAGCCCATGTTTCTGTGATGGCTGCCATGTCCACCTCTCTCTCTACCATGAGAGCCTGTAAGTCATTCATTTTATCCGTCAGGCTTCTAGCATTTATAGCGACCACCTTCCATCCTTTTACCGTCAACTCCCCCATCCCTCTGCCCTCCATTTCCAGCATCCCCTCTATTGCTTCTACCTAGTTCTTTGCCCTTGTTCTGGGGGGGTAAGCTTGCTCTGCTTCCCATCTCGTGGCCACTGTATGCCCTCCATCCACCTGCCACCCCCCTCTCTTAGTTTAAATGTCCAGCTACCTCAATATACTCCTCAAGCTTCCATTTCAGCACCTTCTTGCCCTCTTCAGCTAGGTGAAGTCTATCCTTAGCGTATAGACTATTGTTCTCCCAGGTATTTCCCCACCCTCCCACTAACCCATACCCTTTGGTGTGACACCATTCGCCTAACCATTCATTAAATCCCTTGATCTTTTGTTTTCCAGCCGTGCTCGCAATAGGCGCTGGTAATACCTCAGAAAAAGTTACTGATCTACCCTCCCCCTCGCATAAAGTTCCCAGCTCTTCTGACCTCTTTTGGACTACCTCTGATGTACTATCAGCCAGGTCGTTTGTTCCCAGATGTAGAATTACATGAGGTCTCTCCCTTCACCTTCTAGCATATTTCAGGACCGATTGTCCCACTCTTTCAGCTGTCATCCCTGGCATAGCTTCCACCCATATATGACTATGTCTTTCCCCCTTGCTACCCCACCTTACCCTCCTTAGTATTGAATCCCCCAGTACTAATTTTCCCCCCATATTTCCATCTGCCTGCTTCCCATCCTCCATTCCTCTCCTGTCTGACTCCTCCTCCTCCAGCACAGAATTCCCCACATCTGTCCCTGTTGCAGTTTGTCTCCTGCCCGACTCCTCCTCCAGCACATAATTCCCCCCGACTGCCCCTGCTGCTGTTTCTCTCCTGCCTGACTCCTCCTCCTGCATATAATTCCCCCTATCTGTCCCTGTCACTGTTCTCCTCCTGCCTGACTCCTCCTCCTCCTGCATACAATTCCCCCGTCTGTCCCTGTTGCCTTTCCCCCATCAGTATTCTCCACTGCTACAGCTGCTATGCCACTGACATCTTCTCTATCTACCCTACTCCACTCCCCTGGATCTCTGCTCCCTTTGACCGTCCCTCCAGCTGTGCCCCTTACCCCTTCACTCCTGCCACCCCCTTAGACTGGCTACCATCCCTTGTGCATTCCCCTCCATTTCCCTCTCTTGGCCCCTTCTGGGAATCCCACACCCCCTCCTCCTCCACCAATGTCACCAGCACTGCAAACATATTACCTGCCCCCTCTACATTGCTTTGCCTTTGTTCCTCCCTCCTGAGTTGAGCCTTCCCTCCAGTGCTAGGCCCTTTGTTTGTTTTGCTTCCACACCCCTTCTCCACCCACTCCCATGAGCCAATGTACCTCCCATGTTGTATCCTCATGATACTCCCTGGGGGATGCCCTCCTGCCCTAGAGTCTCCCCTCCCCCCATCCTCTCCAACTCTCTCCCAAGCCACAGAATTTCTTCCTTGTGACTCCTCAGTCTATGACAGATTGGACACCCTCCTAGCTTCCACAATATGTTTATCCAAACTGCTGCCCAACATCAATTGCAGCCCACTATTCTACCCATGTTAAACAGTACTATCAAGAAAATACAGTTTTAACTAGAAAATACAGTCCTATCTTAGATTACCTACCAGCTCAGACCCTAACTAAAATGCAATACCAAATCCTTGATGTACTGTTACTGCTTACATAGAATCATAGAAGTTGGATTGAATTAGTTGGCGTTACCCTTTATATAACTCGCCACATATCAGTGGTAGTATTCAAATCTTAAATTTCCTATATGCTTATCTAGTGACTTTTTAAACATGTCCATGTTATTGATATGGACAATAATTTCTGGCAGGGAGTTCCATGGTGCCACCACTCATTGTGTAAACCATCTACTTCTAGTTGTTTTAAAGTTTTCTTCCCTAAATTGTAAATTGTGAGATCTTGTTTTACTTTCAACATCATTTGTACATAGACCTGTCATCTCCCATAAGGTCTCATTTTGATAAGCCTTGTAAACATAACAGAGATCTCCTTCTGTCTTCGATACTAAAGGAAGTAAAGGCCTAGTTGATTCAATCTCTCACCGTATGTCTTGTCTTTGAGATTATTAATTTTTTTAGTCATTGTCCTCTGTGCTCTTTCTGTTAGATTGATACCTCTGATACTTTGAGGTAAACATATTGGGGCACAATATTCAAGATGTGGCCTCATCAGAGAAGAAAATAGGGGGAGAATTACATCTGCATTCCTACTCCTGATATGTTTGAATATACACCCAAGAAGTTTATCACTTTTGTTAAACATTTGTTTGGTATGTATGTCAAATGTAGGGGTGTCAGAGATAAGGACTCATAGATCCTTTTTGTTAGTAGTTGTATTTAGCGTCTTGTTGTTTAACACATAGTTAACTTTAATATTATTAAAGCCTAAGTGCATTGCCGTACATTTGTCTGACTGTGTTGAAATCAAGTCCATGATTCAGTGCCCAGTCCTCAAGGTGTTTGAGGTCACTCTGGAGGTGCTCAGCGGCCTCTGTGTTATTAACAACTGCCCTGATCTTGATGTCATCAGCATATTTACAAGACCATGAGTTAGATGATGTTTGCATACTTGAGACAAATACATTAAATAAGATGTGCCCCAAAACAGACCCTTGGGGGACCCCACTCTTGACCATATCCCTTTCAGATAAGTAACCCAGGACACATACTCTTTGATTTCTGTTGTAAAGCCAAGAATCCACCCACTGTATTACTTTTGGGTGTATTTTTAGACCCATCAAACATTGTATATGCTGTTTGTGTGGCACTGAGCCAAACGCCTTTGAATAGTCTAAATAAATTATGTCCACTGACAGCCCCTTGTCCAAAGCACTGCTGACTGGCTCAAAGTATTGTATTAGGTGTGTCAGGCATGATCTACCAGGAGTGAAACCATGTTGGAATATGTCAGTTGACCCTTGATTTTGTATGTGTGATTCAATGATTTCCCAGATAAAACCTTCCAATGGATGTCAGGCTAATGGGCCTGTAGTTCCTAACATCCTGCTTATCACCCTTTTAAAAACTGGGGTCACAGTCACCTCTCTCCTAGCTGGAACCGCCATTTCCTCTTTCAGTGAGGTGTTCAATAACTCTGCCAGGGGATCTGCCATTTCCTCTGCCAACTCTCTGAGCAACATCGGGTGGATTCCATCAGGACCCACTGATTTATCGACCTTCAGTTGTTTTAATTTATCTCTGACTTCTTTTTCTGATATTAGTTTGCCTTCGGAATTCATGGATCATGCTGGTAATGATTGAAATGTTACTGTTCTCTTTAGGTTTGAAAACACTGAGAAAGCATTCATTGAACTTGCTTTTGCAATGTTTTGTTCATCGTTTATTACCACTCCTTCTACCTTTATTTTACCTGTTATTTTTTTTGTCCCCCTTTTAAGCTTCCTACGTAGTTAAAAAAACTTTTTTATTGTTATGAACGGTGTTTGCCATGTATGTTTCCATATTGATTTTGGATTTTTTAATATTTTTTTTATTTTTATTAGATACTGCTTTATACTTAGTCCAGTTTTCAGGTGTTGGGTTTTTCTTGTATTTTGTATGTGCCTTCTTCTTTCTTTTTATACCCCTATTAATTTTTTTAGAAAACCATTTTGGGATTCTTGCAGAACTAGAATATTTCTTAATGACTGGTACATACAGTATGTAGCTACACAGTATTGGATTTTGCTCCGTTTGGAGATCAAAGATTCACCATGCATGTTTTTTTTCCAGTCCCAAGATCTAATGTATTCTTTCATGTCTTTATATTTTGCTTTATTGTAACATTTAATATGAGTAGTGCCTCCATATGTAGTGTTGTCCCACTGAATGTTAACTTTTACCATATTGTTTCACTGTCTCTGAGAGGTTCCATGACCATAATGCTGTTTAGTTCTTCCTCAAGATTTGTCAAGATTAGGATCCAGTATACTAGTCCCCCTCGTGGGAACTAGAACTTTTTTGCTCTAGGTTTTTCTCCAGTAGGATTTCAATAAATTTTTTTTCTGTAGGACTACTCCCTGTTAAAGTTTCCCAGTCAATTTTTGGAAAATTAAAATCTCTCAGGAGTAAGTAATCACCGTCGATGTCGACTGATTTGATATTTTCCAGAAATGTCATATTTTCTTCAAAGTTTAGGTTAGGCGGTCTGTAACATAAGCCAATCGTAATTTTTTTTATTGTAGCTGTTTAGTTGTAGCCATATACTTTCCCCATGTTCTTTACTGTTCTGAGTTCTTCCGATGATATGTGGTCTTTTATGTATAGCGCAATACCTCTTCCTTGTTTATCACTACTATCCTTATGAAACAGTTGATAGCCTGATATGTTTTTTCCCCAATCATCATTTATAAACCACTTTTCAGAAACAGCACAGATATTAATGTTACTAGCATATAGAATATGTTTTAATTGGTATACATCCCCAACGTTGACATGTCAGCAGCGGAGTCCCCTACAGAGACAACAATGCCATGTCGCTGTAGGGAACCCGCTGGCACCTGGCACTGTCTGTAGGGGGTCCTACATCCCCCCGACTCAGCTCCAACTCAGAGTTGAGAATCCTAAGTGGGGGAATGTGGAGGGCACAGCCCCCCCCCCTGAAGAAAACACTTGTTGCTTCTGCAAACCAGCAGCCGACAGCACAATGCAGTCTACCTGCTGGTTTCGCTGTAGGGTAGTTTGAGAAATATTTTGTCAACGACCCGTCATGGATCTGTTTTAATTCATCCTGTTTGTTTCATAAACTTCTGGCACTTACTAATAGCAGTTAACACTGTTTAAATTGTTACATGGTCATGTAATGTTTCTTTCCTTTAGCATTAAAATGAGTTTTAGGTTTAAGTGTGGTTTGGTCCCCACCCTCTTCCTGATCAGTTTAAGCATGTGTTAATATGTTTGTTGAAGAGGTTCCCCAGTAACTGACTCCCCTTTCTGTTTAAATGCAAACCGTCTAGGCTGAATAGATCTCTGCTACCGCTAAACATTTCCCATGTTTTTATGAACTTGAAATTGTTTTTCAGACACCATTGTCTAATTCAATTATTAATGCAATCAATTTTTTTGTTTAGCCATGCTTTAGCTCTTAGTACAGGTAGAATTTTGGATAAAATAATGTTGCAGCCTTGTTCTTTTAAATATGTATGTGCCTTTTTAATACCATGTGTTATTTTATCCTCTGTTCATTTCTTAAGATCATTTGTTCCTGCATGGAGTAGTACCAGAGGTTTATACTGGGTTACCTTTTCCCTCAGTATGTTTGGTAGTAGTGTATATATGTCTTCAGTACCTGCCCCTGGAAGTGACATGCTCGTTACTTGTTCTTTTCTACAAGAGTTAGTGTATTTAACCATAGAATCACCAATAATATATACAGGGCATTTTTTTCTTTTCTTGTGTCCCTGTTTTTTCATGTGATTGAGAAGTGTCATTAGTCACACTGGTGTGTGAACTTGTTCATTTTCATTTTTAGTGCCTGTTGTTGCTTGTCCAGTTGTAGTTGTTTCTGATGCTGTGTCATGATCTCCTGTGTTTCTCTGTCTTTGCTGTCTATAAGGGTCATGAGAGGAGCAAGAGTGATTTTCTACTGGGATTGGAAGGCCATAGCTCGCCTACCTTTTTTTAGTATAGGGTTTTCTGTGTCATTACTGTTAACTCCCTCTTCATTTTCCGTTGTTCTTTTACAAATCCCTTCCGGACAATTTTCTACATTCTTTCCATTATCAGTGGTGTTGGTTAAAGGAGTGGTAAGACATTGTAGTTGTAATTCAAGCCCTATTATTTTAATTCTTAGTTCTTTTATCTCCACACATTGCTCACATGTGTACTGTTCCGTGTCTGTGGTATCATGTTTAAAAAATTTGTTACAGGTATTACATTTAATTCCACATTCTCTGCTTGTTAGCATCACAAGAGTACCTTCCATAGTTAGCTTAACTGAACGTACACAATGTATGCACAAGTACCCTACTTATAGAGACTTAACTGTATTTTCTTGCATTGGTCTACATGCGCTATGTTTAGTTGACAAGAGGGAACAGCCCCATTCTCCATCTTTCCTGGCTGATGCCGGCAGATGCTGCTTGCCTCTGCCCACGTCGCCGCTGCCCTACTCTCTCCTCCACTCACTGAGGCTCCAATTTTATGGTGAGCCTAGTGGAAGTAGACTTGCCTTTCACTCAGTGGATTGCTTAGCAACACTAAATACCTGCCAGATTGCAGGTGTAGCTATAGGCTGCCTTTAAAAAGGCAGTCTGGCAACCTCAAAGGGCTCCACCAACTACACAGCTACAGTAGGTGTAGCAGCCAATATAAAACCTCTTTCCCTCGTAAAACGGGAGGTCACAGTCACATGACCTGAAATCCGGTTTAGTTCAGCACACACAGAAGGTTCAGCCCTTTAACTGTTTAAAAACAACTGTGCCCTGTGTAAAAAAGCTTAGAGCCATCTTAGTGGTGATCCCCTCTCCAGTCAGTAATCACTCTGCGCTCCGCTTGTTGGGGATCCAATTTTTTGGTGAGCCTGGAAGAAGTAGAGTTCCCTTTCACTCAGTGGATTGCCTAGCAACATCAAGTACATGCCAGACTAATGAACATTAGAAACACCCCCTAAGAGTGCGGCATCCATGATGCAGCAGTCTTCTCCCCTTCCACAGGATCATGAGTGACTAAATTGTGTTAGGGGCCTTCCCAAGTCCAGGAAAGATGCAGTGGGATTTGATCACAAACAAACATTCAACAAGGCAATGAGAGCAGGGATGGGGGAAAAAAGGATAAAGCCAACATTAAATGGAGGGCAATGAGTACCAATGCCCGTAGTCTGGGAAACAAGCTTCCTGAGCTAGTAGCCCTGGTGGAAGATGGAAAATTGGATATTGTGGCAGTCACGGAAACATGGTACATGGAGAACCATGACTGGGATGTCAGCATACCGGGTACACAGTCTACAGAAGGGACAGGGAGGGTAAAAGAGGAGGCAGAGTAGCTCTATACATAAGGGAAGGGATCAAAGCTACAGAACTAAAAAGTAAAGGGGGAGGACAAGACACACTCTGGGTCACCTTGGAGACAGGGAATGGCATTACAATCCGCACAGGGGTTGTATACAGTCCCCCATCTCAAGGGGAAGAAACGGACAAGAAAATGATAGAGGACATTCTCAAAATGGTTGAAAAAGGGGAGATACTGTTGATGGAGGACCTGAATATGCCAGATGTTAACTGGATGACATGTACTGCAGCCACATCCAAAAGCAGGGTCATTCTCGATGCCCTGCAGGGGGCAGGCCTTAGACAGCTAGTGTTGGAACCTACTCGGGAGGGAGCAGTACTAGACCTGGTACTCTCAAATGGAGTAGGATCACAAATTTAGAAGTCAGTAGACATCTGGGAACAAGTGACCACTGCACAGTGTGCTTCTGGCTAAGCACAACCATGAGACAAACCATACAAAAACAAGGATACTGGACTTTAGAAGGGCCAACTTTGGCAAAATGGGGGAATACCTGGGGAATGCATTAGCAAATGGCCAAAAAGGAAGGGTGGAAGAACAATGGAGAAAAATCAAAACTGCTGTCATAGAGGCAACAAGCCTTTGTGTGAAACAAATAAAGAAAACAAAGCGGAGTAAAAAAACACTATGGTTCTTAAAAGAGGTGGTAGGGAAGGTTAAGGAGGAAAAGGCTGCATTCAAAAAGTATAAGAAATCACAGAAAGAGCATGACAGGGAACTGAACCAATTAAAGCAGAAAGAAGTGGGGAAGGTAATCAGAATAGCAAAGGCTCAAACTGAGGAAAAAATAGCCAACTCGGTTAAGAAGGGGGATAAAACCTTTTATAGGTACATTAGGGAGCATAAAAAGGTTAAGGGAGGAATAGTGAAGAATAATAAAGGAGAGGGGAGGTGGGCAGAGGGAGACAGTGAAAAGGCAGAAATACTGAATGAATACTTTTACTCAGTAGACACAAAAGAAGATGAGGAGGAGTTACCTAAACCAAACAATAGAAGCACTCTGGGTAGGGGGGTTGACACCAGTCCATTTACAGAAGAAAGAGTCCTGAAAGAACTCCTAAAACTCAAGGTGGACAAAGCAATGGGGCCTGATGGGAGTCACCCCAGAATCCTAAAAGAACTAAGGGAGGACCTAATGACACCGCTGACTACACTTTTTAACAAATCATGGGAGGATGGGGTGGTACCTGAGGACTGGAGGAGGGCAGATGTGATTCCCCTTCACAAAAGTGGGAGCAAGGCAGAAGCAGGAAACTACAGACCTGTAAGTTTGACCTCAGTGATAGGGAAAATGATGGAATCACTTCTGAAAGAAAGAATTGTTGAGTACCTAGAGGCCAGCGGGGCACAGGACCCAAAGCAGCATGGATTTACAGCAGGAAGGTCATGTCAGATGAATCTAATTGATTTCTTTGACTGGGTGACTGAAGTAATAGACCAGGGAAGGGCTGTGGATGTAGCCTACTAGACTTTAGCAAGGCATTTGACACAGTCCCACACAAAGATTAATAATCAAGTTAGCCAGCCTGGGAGTGGGTTCCAGGGTGGTAGCCTGGGTAGCAAACTGGCTGAAGGTAATAGTGAATGGAACACATTCTGAAGAAAGGGGGTTTACTAGTGGAGTACCTCAAGGCTCAGTATTGGGTCCAGTCCTCTTTAACATCTTTATAGGTGACATTGCAGAGGGTCTGGAGGGAAAGGTTTGCCTCTTTGCAGATGGCACAAAGATCTGTAACAGAGTTGATGCACAGAGGGGGTAGAAAGGATAAGAAGGGACTTGGCAAGGTTGGAGGAATGGTCAGACATATGGCAACTTAGATTCAATGCAAAGAAGTGCAAAGTAATGCACCTGGGAAACAAAAACCCAGCAGAAGAATACACAATAGCAGGGGAGGTACTAACAACAACAAAAATGGAAAGGGACTTGGGGGTAGTCATATCAGATGACCTATAGGTAGGTAAGCAATGTGAGAAGTCAGTAAGGAGAGCCAGGGTGATACTGGGATACATAGGAAGGGGCATCACAAGTAAAAAAAGGGAAGTGGTTATCCCTCTGTACAGACAATTGGTGAGACCCCATCTGGAATACTGTGTGCAGTTTTGGAGATCCCATCTATGCAAGGGCATAGACAGGATGGAAGCAGTCTAGAGGGGGGCAACTAAAATGGTGCAGGGTCTGCATCAGAAACCATATGAAGAGAGACTGAGAGAGCTTAATATGTATACCCTTGATGAAAGGAGGGACAGGGGACATGATAGAAACTTTAAGTACCTCAAGGGAATCAACAAAGTCCAGGAGAGTAGCATCTTTCAGAAAAAGAGATGTGTAAGAACAAGGGGGTACAATTTTAAAAATAGAGGGGGGATGGCTCAGGGGTAATGTGAGGAAATTTTTTTTCATGGAGAGAGTGGTGGATGCATGGAACCGCCTTCCTGGGGAGGTTGTTGGGTCTAAAACAGTGGGGGAATTCAAACATGCATGGGACAGACATAAGGCAGTTGTAGTGGGGGGTTGTAGGAAGTAGGCTGTTGGTTAACTAGAATCTGCAGCTTATCCAATAGGAAGGGAAATGGGCAGACTGGGTGGGCCAAGTGGTCCTTATCTGCCGTCAAAGTCTATGTTTCTATGTTTTAGTGTGGTAACACCAGCATTGTGGGCAGTCTGTTTTTTTTTTACTTTTAAAATGAAAAAAATCAACAGACTCAAACTACCAGCTACATCAGCAAGCTCTACAAGATGTGAGCAATCATAACCTGTGTTTTTTAATCGAGGGACAATTTGAGGCCCAAGGAGGTTGATAGTGTCCTTTTAAACACACCACCCTATGCAGTATGCTATGTATTATTAAATGGAATGTTCAAAGAGTTCCATATAATTAAAAAACTAACAGCTAGGAAACCAGTAGTAGCAAAGCTTGTTATTCCATCTCAGGGTTCCAATGATATACTAGACCCCACAAGCTTCTTGCTCATGGATGTGGATGTCACCAGAATCCCTCAGACTATTTCTTGTCTATTATTGTATTTGCATAACAGCCTACGTTCAAGATAAAATGGAATTTAGTGAGGTCCCAGAGGAGACTACAACCTGTGTTCCTTGTGGCCAAGGCCAAGTGTGGCAGTGCATTGTAAGTGTGATCAGGGTACCTGATAGGAGATATGGACGAAGGGGGGAATAATGAAGTGTTGTCCCCAGCAATAAAAAAAATAAAGATGTGAGTCCCCAGACAAAAGTGAGCCAAAATTACACTGCCCAAAGTGAAGAATGCATTAACAGACCACACAGGAGCTTTTTCATTCTGTAGTGTCCTACTCAGCCCTGATATTGCAAGGCTTGTAAGTGGTATTCTGTCTTGTGAACAATGAAGAGTCATTGCCTATTCTCACAAAACATGTTTATTTCACTACTTTAATAAGCCAGTTCAACAATATACAGAACACTGCTCTGTAAGCATAATTGCTTACCAATTCTTCTAACACAAATATCATCATGCTCTTTCTTAGTTGCCAGCAGACAAGCACAGGCAGCAGGACAGGATATGAAATCTACAACATAATGCACATAGGGTCCCTTAAGCCAAGTTGAGGAGAGAGCCAGCGGCTGCTCTCTCAGCATAAGGAGCAGTTGGAACACTTACCCAGAATTCCTGGTTGCTGTATGTAAATCAGCATTTGTACTACTGTACCCACTACTGAAATAGTGGTCAGCTAATAGAAAGCCCTCAGCCAGAAGCAAGAGCTTAGACACAAAGGGTAACCCTAGAAGGCATACTCCAAGAGTGGTCCAGCCCCTAGCCTTACTGTCTGCAGAGTTCCATTTTGCTTCAGTTTTTAGAAACAGCAGCTAGAAGCTGAAAGGGAGCTAGCATTTACTTTTAAAAGCACCTCATTTTGGAAAGGGAAGCTAGCAGCTAAAAGGGAGCTAGCATTTGCTTTTAAAAGCACCTCATTTTGGCGAAAACAGCTAGCAACTAAAGGAAGGGAGTTAGCATTTGCTTTTAAGAGTACCTCATTTTGGAGATGAAGAGTGGAACATCTTCTCTTCTTTTTGTGTGTGTGACTGATTGTTTCTGGCAGCAGTGGGGTCCCACCACCCTGCCCCTCCCCTACCCACCTCTAGCTCCATATTTCCTTTATAGGCAGGACATGTGACATCACTCTTCCTGAACATTGCCTGGTGACAGAGAAGGTCAACGTCTGTCACTATAGCATAAAAGAAAACAGAACAAAGGGGAAAAAAGAAAAAAAAAACAATAAGCAAATAGTTCAAAGAAGCTGCATTTGAAAGCAAAAGCACCAATCTCACAAAATATCATCAACAAATAGGAAATACCTTGCCAGAATATTCAACTTAGGGTTACTACACTGTGATGTCTGCAGAGTACTCATCTCTCAGGAGCACCTCTGGAGGACAGGTCATTGCCCAGTATGCATAAAGATATATGACCTGCAGGCCCAGCTGGTAGCAGCCTGGAATGAAACAACATTTGGCAACATTTGACTTGGAGCACTCTGTCCCCCCTACCTCAAAGATCCACAGGACCAGGAGACTGGAAAGTGGTGGAAAGAGGACATGGGGAACTAGCACAGAAAAGCATGGACAACACAACTTGAGACACTCTAATTAGGACAAGTTGCTTTGAGCTACTAGCAGAAGGGAATCAGTCAGCTCCGCTTAGGGGGGATGCTAGTCCCATCAAGGGGGTGAAGACTGGAGCAACCTCAGCAACCTCAACAAACAACAGCAGACCTCAGCAGGACAGTCAAGGAACCATCAAGGGGGCAAAGAGTGCAGCAACCTCAACAACCAGCAGCAGACCTCAGCAGGCCAGTCAAGGAGCCAAGAAGGTCCTGGTAGTCGGCGACTCCATGATCAGAGGAATGGATTCTAGGATGCACAAGTACTCACAGAAGAGGGTGACAGTTAGATGCCTTCCCGGTACCTCAGCAGCAAGAGGCTATGAGAGCATCGGGAGAATTGCAGACAGGGAGGAAGGAGACATGGGAATACTGGTACACATTTGAACAAATGATCTGGCTGACCAGATGGTGGAGGATGCAAAATGGAGTATCAAAAAGCTGGGAGATAAGCTTTCAACAACTGTGACAACAGTAGTCTTGTCTGTATGAGGTAAAAATAGCAGCATGGAAAAAAATCAGACTGAAGGAAATAGACAAATTCAACAATTGGTTGAAGAGCTGGTGCCAGACAAGAGGCTTCCATTTTATCAGATCCTGTGGGAATTTCTGGGATTCATCACTCTTCAAATGAGATGGACTTCATCTCACACAAGAGGGAATGGCTCTCCGAAGCTGGTTCGACAACAATTTTGTCAACTGGCATCACAGTGACGGGATTTATGTTGACCGAAAGTTGCAGTTGACATAAATCCCGATGGTCTCCCGGTCTGTTTTTCTACCAGGGGGCTTTGCCCACTGAAGTCCCATGTGGGGGCTCAGCCCCACCCCGTACTAGTATAATCAACTCTGAGTCAGAGTTGATTCCGGGAGGGGGTGCAGGCCCAATAGACAGTGTGCCCCTGTCTCAGGTGCACCAACACAGTGACCTGTCGATGAACTGTCGATTTTGTCAACAGTGATGTAAGTCACTATGTTGGTGTTGCTGTTGGGAGGGGGGGTATACCGCAGGAACAAGAGAACTGGCCCAGAAGATGGAAGTATACTTGGATCATTAAACTAATCAGAGGGGAGGCTAAGGCATGGAGACAGGTAGTGTGCCTTGCCAAACCCTTCCCCACCAAGAAAACTGAGAGCAAACTTAAGTGCACCAATCAAGTCATACGAATGACTAAAAAGTATGGGTTTCCACAGTTTAGAGTTGAAGAAAGGAAGGGGAGACATTGTTCTTTTATGACATTATGAATGATCCTGTGCTCATGACTGAACTAGAAATAGAATATAAAGACTCGCAATTCAATGTAAGGGCCACCCATTGCAAATCAAAGTGAATAGATACAAATCAAATAAAAGAAAATTATTTTATACTGTAAGATCTGCAAGTCTCTGGAATAGGCTACCGGATGAAATTATAATTAGTAATAATAAAAATAATATTGATAAGTATATAACAACTGGAGAAAGATCAAACTATTACACAGTGTCCTAAGGAGCTATATATGAGCCTTGGCCTCCTCTTGTTCCTCAACTTCTAAGTGATCACATTAGGACTAACAAAGCATACAACAAAGGGCCAGCATCAGAAAAATGACACAAGGGATCATCAGCAGGAAAAAGGGAAACAAAATCGCTCAACAAGAATCATGATGCTAGCTCATGGTGAGGCATCTGCCTCAATGCTAGGAGCCTGGGCAACAAGATCACTGACCTCCAGGCTGTAGTGGCAGACACAAAGGTTGATCTGGTAGCTATTGCTGAAAGCTAGGCCATGGACAACAATGAATGGAACCTGGCCATCCCAGGCTATACACTGTTTAGAAGGGACAGATAGGTGGGGATAGGCAGGGGGTTTCCCGCTATGTGAGGGAAGGCATCGAAGCAACAGAGGATAAAAGCACCATGGCTAGAGAGGGGGCTTGGAGTCACTCTGGGTCCACTTAGCCACCAATGCAGGAAAGAAATTGTGCATGAGTGTGATATACAGACCCCAGGGCAGGGACAGGGGAAAGATGAACAATTAGCTGAGGAGTTACAAAAGATGGCTGGTAAAGGTGACATAGTGATGGTTGGGGACCTTAACCTGCCAGATGTGGACTGGAAAATCCCAGCAGCCAAGAGCTCCAGAAATCAGGCTTTACTGGACACGTTTCAGGACTGCCTGATGTCTCAACTAGTGAAGGACCTAACCAGGGAGGATGCCATCTTGGATCTGATCCTCACAAACTCTGAAGAAATTAGATCCATGAGGGTGGAAGAACCCTTGGCAAATAACAATCACAATGCAGTCTGGTTTGAAATAACCATGGGTGCTACTAAAACCACCTCAAGCACAGAGGTGCTGTGCTTTCAGAAGGCAGATTTTGGTAGACTGAGGCAGATAGTGAGGCATAAGTTAAAAAACATCAGAGGCAAGCCAAACGTGGGGGAAATATGGAAAGATATTAGGATACCATTCTAGAGGCAACAAGACTCTGCATCAGGACTACAACAAAGAAAAATAGGTTTAAAAGACCACTGTGGTTCTTCCATCCAGTAAGAGAGGCAATCAGGGCCAAACAGAATGCATACAAATGGTTCAGGCCACATAAAGGGGACAGGGAGTGGGAGGATTACACTCACAAAAGTAAGGAGGCCAGGAAAATAGTGAGGGAGGCCAAGGCAGCAAAACAGCTGCAAACTGCTTGTGGAGTCAAATCAGAGAGAAAACCTTTTTCTGCTATATCAGTGAAAAAAGGAAGAAAGGGGGAGGAATTGTAAGGTTAAAAGTAGGGGATGAGGCTCTGGAGGACAGTGGACAAAAAGCAGATGCCCTAAATGAATACTTTTGTTTGGTATTAATGAGGGAGAATCAGGGCCCACTGCCAGAAAACAGTATCAGAGCCAAGACCAGAGGGGTTCAGAGAATGTTCACCTAGGAGTTCACCACAGACAGGGTCAAGAAGGGCCTTTCAGACATCAGACCCGACAAGGCCCCTAGCCCTGGTGGTTTACACCCTAGAGTGCTCAGGGAGCTTGCAGAAGAGCTGGCAGCACCTCTCGCACACCTATTCAACAGGTCACTGGAGTCAGGGGTAGTTCCAAGTGACTAGAGGGTGGCTGACATGGTGCCATTGCACAAGAGTGGAGACATGGAAGATACAGGTAACTATAGGCCAATCAGCCTCACATCAGTAGTGAGTAAACTTATGAAGGCCCTTATCAAGCAAAATCTAGTAGAATACATTGAAATAAATCACCTCCAGAACTACAGACAACACAGGTTTATGACTGGCAAGTCATTTCAAACAAACCATATTACATTCTTTGACAAAGTGACCAAGGAGGTGGACAGGGGTCATATGGTGGACTTGCTTTACTTTGACTTCAGTAAGGCATTTGACACAGTCCGCATAGACGCATCTTAAAAAAGCTAGAAGACTTTGGGGTAGCAGAACAGATAGCAAAGTGGGTATGGAGTTGGCTGAGAGATGGTAAATAAAGGGTGGTAGTAAATGGGATGAAATCTAATGAGAGGCAGGTCACTAGCGGGGTGCCTCAGGGGTCAGTCCTTGGGCTGGTCCTCTTCAAGGTATTCATTAGTGACATCAGCAAGGGCATCAAAGGCAACATCACCCTGTTTGTGAATGACACGAAACTCGGTGGAAGAGTGGATAGTACAGAGGGAGTAAAACAACTGCAGGAGGACCTTAAGAAGTTGGAAAGGTGGTCACAAATATGGCAATTAAACTTCAATGCTAAGAAGTGTAAGGTGATGCATCAGGGTAGAGCCAACCCCAAGGAAGAATACTGGCTAAACAGAGTCCAGCTGAGCTCCTCTGCTGAGGAACATGATCTGGGAGTCATCATTACGGGCAATCTCAAGCAGCAAAGTCAGTGCAATAAGTCTTACAGCAGGGCTAGCAGGGTGTTAGGATGCATTGGCAGGAGGATAGACAGCAGGGACAGGGAGGTGATACTACCACTTTACCGGTTATTAGTGAGGCCCATCTGGAGTACTGTGTACAATTCTGGAGACCTCACCTAAGAAAGGACATTGATAGACTGAAAGTGGTCCAGAGAAGGGCAACAAAAATGATACATGGCCTTCAGGAAATCACCTATGAAGTGAGGCTTGGGGCTCTGAAATTGTACTCTCTAGAGACTAGGCGGGAGTGGGGGGATATGATTGAGACCTTCAAGTTCCTTAAAGGCATCAGCAAGGTGCCAGAAGTGCAGCTTTTTACAAGGAACATCAATTCTACTACAAGGGGGCACAAGTGGAAATTGAAGGGTGGAGTGTTCAAGAGGGACATCAGAAAGTATTACTTCTCACAGAGGGTAGTGGAACCTTGGAATAGATTACCTCCAGAGGTGGTGGCTGCAAAGTCAGTAGCAAGCTTTAAGCATGGGTGGAACAAGGATTGGGAACAAACACATGGCACTAGCAAGGGCTAGACCAGGTGTCTAGGAGGACAGAATACCGGTGCACAATAGGTCCTGGGATACCTCACTTGGACAGACTCGATGGACCACAGGTCTCCTTCTGCTGTCATCTACTTTGTTTCTGTGTTTCTATGAAACATCCTGATAAATACTTTAATAACCTCTAAAATCTCTTAAAGGTACAATATCCCCTCCCCACATAAATGAAGGCATATTTTCTCTTTAACTTGATTCTATAGAAATTATGCCTGTTGTGTGCCTTGCTCTAATATTCTGGATAAACAAGAAGTCATTTACTGTGTTGAAGATATATTTTATGTGAATCCCCTCCAGCACTCTGGTTTGGTTTCTTTATTTTAAAATTTGGAAAATTCATCAGCATATAGCCCATTTTTCATAGATGACCAGATATAACAGTTAAACACATATTATACAAAAACTATTATACAATACAAAATAACATATTAAACAAGTCATAAAGTACATTATTAATGAACAGCGATTCAATTAGACTGATAGATATTTTATCAGTCAGGTATTTTTTAAGAAATGTCTTGAAGTTCAGTAGACTAGGGCAACCTGCATTAATAAATTGAGGCAATGAATTATAAAATTGAGGTAGTTGGTATAACAGTGATCTTTGACCTAAACAAGTTTTCATTGTTAAAATGGTAAAATAAGAATTACAGGATGGCCGGGTGGATTGAGAGACGTCCCATTTAAATGATGTCTCCATTAAACAGAGTTCATTTTTATCGTCAGGTATAGGTCCGGTACTGCTGGTTTGTGAGGGGATTCATTCTTGTACTTAATTCCTTTATTTTATTAGTTTATTTCTTTAATTTCAAAAATCTTCAGTACTGTATGTGAATGTTGTGATTGATGTGACTTTTGTAATTTTTAACGAGAGTTGATTGCAGCGCTTCTTTCTTGCTTATTCGGGACATTTCTCTGTATCCTGGAAGCACCGAATAACTGTTTGCTTTACAGAAGGGTCTGTTTTCATATGGGATCCACTATATTTTTCAACACCCAGTTTCTCCATTAGCTCCTTATATTGTTTTGCCACTAGAGGGAGCCTGATTAAGTTCGAGCAATTTGCTCCCAGTACCTCGCTTGTCACATTTTGCTGCTCTCTAGTAGCTGTTTACACTTGGTGATTTATATTAAAGGAGCCCTCTGCTGTCTCTTTCCTCTCTACCTCACTCCTTTCTCTAGTCAAAAAATGTCCCCTCCTCCCTCCTAGCGCTCCTCATGGAATACTTTGCCTTCCTATCCTCTTTGAGATTTACTGCTTGAACACATCAACAGCTTCTGCCAATACTTATACTCAGTTTGACTTCTACTCTCAACATACTTGCTACTGCCTCCACTACCTCTACCCCTCTGCTCTCATCAGCAAGCGTAGCCCAATAGTCAGATACCTTCACCTTCATCTGAAGCTGCCACCCTGCTCTCTATCATGGCGTACCTCATCACCCCGCTATGAGTTACTAACCCTATCTCTTATAATATCCGGCGACATTGAGATCAACCCTGGTCCATCTCTGCGTCCCGTCATAACCTGCCCCGGCCACCACCTCCCTAAAACCGATGGACTAACTTTCGCCCCACCTAAATGCTAGGAGCCCATGGTCGACCTCCCTCGACCTCCAGGCTTGGGTATATACTAACGTCCCAGATGTCCTCGCCATCACAGAAACCTGGCTTAAGCCCACAGTGCCTGACTCTCAGTGCCACTTTCCTGGATACAACATGCTTCGTATCGACCGTCCTGGCACTAAAAGGGGAGGTGGCCTTGCCCTCTACTTCAAAACTCACCTAAACATTACCCTTCTGCAGGACCCCCTACTACCAAACTGTGAAATCCTACACTCTCTACCGCTTCTTGGGGTGGTAAAGAACTCCATATTTTTGCTTATATCCCCCCCAAAAATGCTACACAAGGCATCACTGAACTCCTAGGGTTTCTGCCTACAGTTACAGGCAAGAATGACATTATCTGCCTTGGTGATTTTAACCTTGACTGGTCCGAGAAAAACTCAGCTAACCTATCCTCCTTAGCTAGCAAGGCAAATCTATCCCAGCTCATACATGAACCCACAAGGGTCTCACGTGGAGCAACTGTGCCACCCTCCTTGACTGGATACTTACTAACAGGACGGAATATGTTGCTTCAGCCGGTGTGCTACCTGACACAATTAGTGACCACTATCCCATCTACTGTGTCTGGAACACTGTCATTCCTCCCTGCTAAAACTGTAACCTTTGCTAATCTCTCCCGCCTAAGTCATGAGGACTTCTTAACTGACCTTAACCAGGTTGACTGGTCCCCTCTCTACCAAACAGAGGACATTAACATAGCCACAGAATATTTCAACTCTGTCCTCCTCTCTCTTCAAAACCTTCACATCCCGGTCACCACACGTAGGATGGCAGGGAAAGTAACCAAGTGGCTAACACGCCCCCTGCTTCAACTTCTCAAATCTAGGGACAAACTTTGGTCCAGGTGGAAGATCTCCCACCTCCATGCAGACTTTGAAGACTATCGTGCATTACATAACAACTGCAAAAGACAAATTCGTATTGCCAAAAGCACCTACTATAGGAACCTACTAATAACATCCTCTACAAATCCGAGCAGGTACTGGTCCAAAATTAAGGACATTCGCAACGCGACAAGCAACAGAATCCAGCTGACATGAACATTCAAAGTGTTCACTGCACCAACCATGACACCATTGCAACGCCTTCAATGCCCTTTTTTCTTCTCACCAGCCGCCATTCTAACTAGCCCACAACCTGACTGTCCTCTTCTCCTCCCTCACCCTCCCTACCCTCCCTTTCATTCTGGCTCCAACCACATACCTTGAAGTTCGCAAGCTACTTAACTCCCTTCCGCACATGGGGGTCAAGGGTCTGAGGGCATCCATCCTTGCATACTTAAGCAGTATGCACCTTGGCTGACCAGACCTATCACCTGGCTTTTTAACCTCTCGATTTGTATGTCTACTGTCCTGTCCACCTGGAAAACTGCCAGAACCATCCCTATACACAAAAAGGGCGATGTCAAACTCATGTCCAACTACCGCCCTATATGTCTTCTTCCCACTCTCAGTAAGCTGCTTGAAAAAATAGTCCACCACAAGCTTGCTGCTCACCTTGACATGTTTAATCTTCAAACCCTGTGCCAACATGGTTTCCGGCCCGGTCACAGTACCACCTCTGCACTTACACAACTTACAAATGACATCAGAAATAATATGGACGTGGCCTACTCACTGGGGCCGTCTTTATCGACCTGTCTAAAGCCTCGACATGGTACACCATCCTCTCATGCTAAAAGCTCCAATCCATTGGAGCATCTGACCAACCCTCTCCTGGTTCCATAGCTATCTTGACAATCGGACTCAGGCAGTAGCATTTCACAAGGCCCTTTCCTCCCCCTAAACATCTCCCGTGGAGTTCCCCAGGATCCACTCTTGGACATCTACTCTTCTCCCTCTTTCTAAATGATATTCCCACCATGTCCGGCATAGCTGCACTCTTATGTGCATGAGATGACCTTGTTCTCTACTCTGGGTCAAAATCGGTTGCTGCCATCAACTCCGCTCTCACTAATGACTTCCAATTCCTGCAGACCTGGCTCTCTAGCAACCACCAAGTTCTGAACCTAGAAAAAATCTGTGCTATGCTATTCGGATCCTCTAAAAAACTGTCTGCCCCTGCGAACAGACTCCGGGTTCAATGCCTTGATGGCTCCCTCATCTCAAACACTGAGTCCTTCAAGTACCTTGGGGTCACTTTGGATCCCACACTTGACCTGTCTCAACAAGTCAATATGGTGTGCCGTGCCGTCAATGCTAAAATTGGTGGAGCTTATTGCGTGCGCCACTCCCTCACTTCTTCCACTAGACTTTCTGTTGTGAGAGGTATTCTCTTACCCCAGCTCCAATATGCTCTGCCCCTCCTCTTTGCTGCAAACTCTGCTACACTCCACAAATGGGACACTGTCTACAACAACATCTGTAGATTCACCTTAACTGTTCCACGTCTTACCCATCATTGTCTCCTTTACGCTGGCTTAAATTGGCTGTCACCTAAGGATATTCGAGCCTACTCCCTGGGCTGCTTTATCGACTCCCTGTCTAGACCTCCCTGCCCTGTCTATCTTGCCAACCTCCTGACTCCTGCCTCACACACCCATACCCTCAGGTCTTCCTCTGTCTCCATGCTCTCCACTAGACCTTGCATGACAAAAATGGGTGAACAGGCATTTGCCCATTTTGCTCCCAAATTCTGGAACTCACTCCCCCCTTATGGTGAAAACTTCGGCCTCCCATTGAGAATTCAAAAACTCGCTGTTCACCCACCTCCTAGCCTCTGGCCAATGCAAATGATCTTAATTTGCTTTGTCCCACTGCAGGCTGTCGGGTCTGACCCTGAGTACTACACTAATGTTCTGCTATGCAATACGCTTGTCTAGGTGGCTATGAACCTTGATGTCTTTACTGTCCTCAGCTGTCTTATGGTTACCCTAATTGTTTTATTTTACATTCTTATTATGATCTATGCCTAAAATGTACCCTTATGTAACTATTACTGTGCTACCCAATGTATATCTTGTTTTGCTCCTGTACACCTATATTATGTCTGTGCATTTCTGCATATTGTAATCAATGTCCTGTGCTCTCCCGGGTCGTGCCTGAAAATAGGCAGATCTGTTGCCTAGCGCACTTACCCGATTACCAAAAGCTAATAAATAAATAAATATCTAGTAGTCATTCACAGTTTGTAACTTACCTTTCTTCTGGCACCACTTCATGGCACACTGCAAGCCTGCAAAGGTGTCCAAAGTCGGATTACTGCTTCTACTTTGCTTTCACTTTCATCCTCACTATCAGAATTGTTTTCTGCCTTGGTAGCCCTGTGAGCCACTGCAATGACCAACTCATCTGTTAGGTCACTGTGTAGCAACTCAACTGCTGACAAAGAGCAGGTACGATCTTCCAGTGCTTACAGGACTTTTACAACTATGTGAGTGAGACAGTGAAACAGGAGCTGAGTTTTAAACCACAGGGTACAAACATGGTGCTAATTGACAATGTAAAACCTATGGCTCAGACCTCAATCATCCCACTAGCAGCACCTGCAATTAGCACTGGCTCGTTTAAGCACAAAGCACACCTATTGAATAACAAAGGTGCAAATCGGTTCCCAAGCAGATGTCTCACTTAAGCAGGCATCCCACTTAAATGCATCCCATTTGTTTGGTGTGCACTGTATTAGTAGTTGAGCGAATACTCAATGTAATGGAACATTGTTGAAAAAGTTGATGAAAACACAGGTACTTTCCTCAAGACAATTTCCCTAGCTATCTTAAACCTCTGATCTAATGAGGGCCAATTAAGTGTGTTATACAAAATGTAGTGATGCATTTGAGCAGGGATTTGAGATGCAAATCTAGCAATCTGGTTGTATAGGGCCCTAAACCTGGGCAGCACTCCCTCAACTGAAGAAAAATAAAACAACATTCCATAATCAATAATTAGAAGTAAGAAACTTTGTGCAAGTAATAAACTGGTAAATGGTAATAAAATGTAATTTAGTCTATACAGAACATCCAATCTCTGATGTAGAATTTTTATCAAATTTGTAATATGTAAGTTATAGGAGAGTTCGCTGTCTGGGATCAGGCCATGATACTTAAAAGCATATACTTGCTCAGTTTTGGAGCCTTGAATGGTTTCCAGTACAGAAATATAATTTAACAGCAATTTTTCTTCCTAGCATTGTGGAAATCATAGATTTTGTTTTTGTAGAACTCAACGCCAATTTCTATGACAGAAGCCATTCCTGAACCAAATTGCCATTGTCTTGTATTATTTCTTTCAAATCAGAAAGATTAGGCCCACATGTAAAATTAACATTGTTGTCGGCATGAAGCAACATGTCAGATGTTTTGCATACAGCATGGAGGGAATTTAAAAATAAACTAAACAAAAAGGGTCCCAATATGGATCCCTGGGGGACATCCATTATTACTGGAGCAGGGGAGGAAAAACCATTAGAAATCTTTGTTTTTTGTAACCTGTCCCGTAGATAATTCTGGCACCAGCCCAGCATACCTCCAGAGAACCCTAGGCCGCTAAGAGATTTAATAAGTAACTGATGGTTAACTCAATTAAAAGCTTTTGTGAGCATGGATTTGAGATGTAAATCTAGTAATCTGATTGTACAAGACCCTAAACCTGGGCAGTACTTCCTCACCTGAAGAAAAATAAAACAACATTCTGCCCGCCTTGCCCCCCTGGCACGACGACGTCCACTGGATTCCCTCTCCCTCTCCCTAGACCCACTCCTTCCCTACTAGGTCCATATAGGGATGTAACCCGCTGTCTTCTCTGAGGACCTACTTTATCAATGACTGTAACATACAATTTGCAACATTATGTAACCTAAGTGTATCCATGTTAAATGTTTCTTTTTACTGCACCTGTAATGTTGTCCACTGTTGTAACCTGCACTATGTCTTGTTGTCTGCCCTCCCTGTGATGAGGTGCCTTTGTATATGAGTCTCTGACTCAAAGGTTGTACACCTGATTTGTAATAAATAAATAAATACTACCAACTGTCACAGGTAAAAACAAGACTGTGTCAAAACTGCAAACTGTAGATGAAAATCTGTTCTTTCTTTGTGGACTAAATTTGGCTTCCACTGGCTCTTTCATGTCCTAGCTAGGTCATGCCTGGTGTGTGCATAACAGCAGCTGGTGTTTTAATGTCTACAGTGATGTCTTCTTCAGAGCTCTTGTCTTGTTTTCATGTAGGGATTTCTGTACTAGATTGCAACTGTGATTTACATAAAAGATATCGTCAACACAGTAAGTGGTTATTTTATTCAGAGTGCTACTCTTCTGTTTCTGTCACAGAACTGGTGATGTGGATTTGAGCAGCTGGCACTCATGCCAGGTGCAAGACTGTTGACAACCCCCTCTAAAGAAATGAGGCACCAGAGAGCAGAGATATATTCATCACCCCCTTCCCAATTTGTCCTCATCTGCTCCATGAACCAGATGGGAGCAGTTCTACCTGGCTATGGAAGGCCTCACTCAACTGACTGGTGCTGAAGAGAGAGGGAGGTGATGGGCAACATGCTGCCCTTCCAATAGGAAGACTGATTTCTGGTATGGGTGGAGCCAGTGAGTTGGAGGGGCTGACAAAATATCTTAGCCCCCCCCTTCTTTACAGGTACACTCTGGGATGGCTCTAGTACAGCAGGGAGTTTGACATCTGATATCACAGACTTCACTCAACATTCTATTGGTCAGAGCCTAGGGGTGGGGCTTAACATCCCTTCAGACACTGTCAATCATTGGGGTTGGACAGTAGCAAAGCTGGAGGGTGTAGCCAACAGAGCAGGGTGACTCCAAGTTTGGGGAAGAGTTTTCCTCCTTTATAAGCTGCTGCCACACTGAAGTAAGCCCTCCTTTTCACTGCAGCAGTCTTTACAGCAAGAAGCTCCCCCCCACACACACACACATACATACACACACACCTTACATTGATGGATGGCACAGGGGCAGTCTGTCTGGGCAAGGGAGTACGTGAAACTGGTTGGCAATAGAAGTAGCCTTATGAATGACCACAGGGTGACATTCGGGTTCTGGCCTTGGCAGCCTCTGGCCTTATTCTGCAATGAGGCTTTGGAGGACCATGGGATGACATTTGAGTCATTTCTGGCCTGCACTAGACTCCATTTTGCACTGGGGCACAGTAAAGGATGCCTGGTTCACATCAGACTCCTGCCATTTCCTGAGGCCCTGGTTCACATTGGGGCAATGGTTCTGGTTTGTGGCACCTCTACACCCCAACCAGGCACTTCTCTACTCACAGGCAGGGGGCAGTTTGGGAATTTGGTAGATAATATAATTTGAGGATATATGTATAATTGACTTGTATGTAATGTATCATTGTGTGTGTGTGTATATATATATATATATATATATATATATATATATATATATATATATATATATATGTGCTTCAGGATTGTTTTACTATGTGAATAAAGTTTGAGACAACTTCCAGTTTCAACCCATATGTCCCTAGTGGTCACAGGGAGGTGCTTCAAGAGGGGGAGGTGGGCAAACAATGTTCCTGGGAGTTCAAACACCTGCCAGCTCCACTGCACCAGACTAGAGACAGTTTGGCCTTTTTCTAATCCCAGTGGACTCGGGTTATAATAAAGACTTAACATTTCTTTGTTCTTTACACAATTTAAAAGGACGCTGTGTGCCCTCAGTCTGCACATTTTCAGTACCAGAAATGTTTGGCATTTCCTAATCACTGTATACATTCTCTTTTGTATTTGATTCATAGGAATGCTCAATTGTTTTGTTTACATGAGTTTTCTCCATCTGCTCTATAATCCCAGTAAGTATGTTACAGGATCTAAGGTGATTTTTACAATACCAGGCATTCATATCTGTCCATACTTCCCTCCACAGTAACTCTAAAACAGCACATTTAAACTCCTGGAGGGAATGGCCCTTGTGCTTAAAGAGCTGCTGAGGCCTCAAGAAGCATTTTGCAAACCATAAAAGTTAGAGACAATTCAGCTCGTATTTCATATATCTTCTATAGATTTCTCCTTCCCATTATTTATTACTGAGGAAATTTGAATGAACACAGGATATTTATCCCTTGGAGCGCATCTGCCCTACAGCTTATTCCTCATGTGAGGACAGATGAGCTCCAAGGGATAAATATCCTGTGTTCAGCCATATGGGTACTGCTCCAAAGCCATAAAAGGTAAGAAGCTCAGGATGGGGGTGTTGTACAGGCCACTCTCACAGAACGAGGAGGTGGGTAGGGAGCTGGGGGAGCAAATAAGGAAGGTCAGTGGCAAAGGGAAGACAGTTGTAGTGGAAGACTTCAACCTACCCGGGGTTGACTGTCAGACAGTAACTACAGCACACGCCAGGGAACAGGTGCTGCTGGAAGCTTTCCAAGACAGCTACCTAGTGCAAGGGGTGATGGATCCTGCTAGGGAGGGGAACATACTGGACTTGGTGCTAACAAATGGGGAACAGGTCCAGGATGTGGTAGTACAGGACCCTCTAGCAGAAAGTGACCACCACTCAGTGTGGTTCCTCCTCAACACAGGGAGGAAGTTGGCTAAGACCAGGACAAGACTGTTATACTTCAGTAAGGCAGATTTTGCCAGAATGGGAAGCATCCTAGAGAGGGTATTTAGCTAAAATTATCCCAGGGATGGATGCTGAACAGAAGTGGGCAATCATTAGGAAGGAGCTGAATGAGGCCACAAACACATGTGCCAAATCTCAGAGTAAGCAGTCCAGGTCAAAAAAACCTAGCTGGCTCAGCAAGGAAGTGAAGGGAGAGGGGAAAAAAGTCTGGCCTTCATTAAGTTAAAAAAATCAGGGCATGAGGAGGATAGAGAGGTGTTCACAAAGACATCTAGGGAGGTGACCAGGTCAGTCAGGGCAGCCAAAGCAGCAAAGGAGCTGAAGTTGGCTCAGGGGGTCAGAGAGGGGAAAAAGGGGCTCTTTAAATACATAAGGAAGAAGAGGAGTTGCAGTGCTCCCATATTAATTTGGCATTTTCCCTGTAACTCCAGGGTGATATTCCTGTGTTTTCCTGTAGATTACATTATTTCCTATGGAAGCTGAATTGCCCTGTTTTCCTGTATAACCAATGCAAGTCTATGAGCTCAAACCCCCTCCCCCCGAGGAGCCGGAGGTTGCGAGGGCTACATTTGGAGTGCCCTCCCTGCTGCCTGAGATCGCCACCGCCAGGACACCCCCGGCCCCCGAGGAGCCGACGGTCATGAGGGCCACTTGGAAATCACCCTCCCAGCCTCCCCACAGTGAGCAAGGTAATTTTAGGTTCCTGGAATTGCGACTGTCGGGAGCCAGCCTACCTGAGGACGCTGTCCAAACGCTGCTCTTTGGCGCCTTTTCCAGACTCGCGCACCCGCACCATTGTTCTCACCAGCCGGTGCTCCGGAGAAGCCCGCCGAACGCTGTGCTGTCGCCCCCACGCCCCCACCACCACCCTTGGTCGGCTGTCCCTTATATTGGGTATTTTCTGTCACATGAGGTGCCAGAACCAATCAGCCTACTTTCCCATTTGCTGGTTATATCTTTCCAGCACTAGAGGGAGTCTGTTCTCACTTTCTGCTTTTCTTTGGGAAATGTCACTCACTAGCTTAAACCTTGCTATGCTGGCTCTCCTCTTGTCCCCGCCTTTACTTACTCTCCACCCCCCATATCCCCCCTCAACCTGCCCTCAACTAAAACATATTCCCTCCACTCTCAGTACTCTGCTCTCCCATCAGACTACCCAACAACTATCTCCCAGTCTATCCCCCCATATCCCTCCCGTACCCTGGATCACCACACCCCCACCCACCACCACCTAAGTGCTACTCTCAGTATTGTGATTTCTATCACAAGAGGTCTCTCTCCTCCGCTACCCACGGTTCTATTCTCCCTTCCTATCCCTGCACCTCCCTGGTAAGGTCTCACCGACCACATATGTACCCCACCCCAGCAACCAACACCTTTATGTGTGCCTAATTATTCTGCTGTTCCTGCTCTCCGCAATGTGCACCGAACCCGGGCCCGCCACCTCAGCCATGCCTCAGTCTACGCGAGGCAAGGCCTCCAATCGCTTTATCAATATATGCAGTCTCCTAAAAACTGCAGCCCTCCAATGCTGGGTCACCCAACACTCCCCGACATTCTCATGCTTGCAGAAACCTGGCTCTCCTCCCCCGCCGGACTCTGCCATCTCTCTTCCAGGTTTTTCCTATTTAGGGCCGATAGGATGGGCAGGCGTGGAGGGGTGCGCTCTCTACCTCTGGCTGACTCGGTCCTCGGTCATGCCCTCTCAACCCGAGCTTAGCTACGGCGCAAGCCATTACTTTAAAAATCTTCCCCACCCAGGTCGTGGGCCCTTTATCTAACCGTGGCTTAACTACCCCGGGTCAAAAAAGATCTTGCGGTCACCTCCTTCTTGACTACCTATCCACCCCTACCGAAGGCTGAACAACTAATCATGGGCGACTTAAACACCAACTGGCTCAGCCCATCATCTGATAATATGAAGAATGAGCTTGCAGCCCTTGACCTGTCTCAAATGGTCACCCAGCCCACTAAGCTTAACAAAGTAACAGGAACTAGTTCCTTCTGGATGTAGTCCTCTCCAACCGCCACATAAAATAGGATCTGTACAAGTCCTTGCGGACTCACTCAGTGACCACTCCTATCATCTGCTCTTGGTCATCCCCACTCTCAGCCCGGTGTACTGCAGGACCCCATGGACGCGTTTTCTCCCCAGAGGTCTTGTCAACCTCAAACGTCACTCTCCCAAATCACCTGGACCCCAGTGGCCTGCGCACCTGACATTAACTCTGCCTAACTTACCTCACCACAGCTTCAACCATGCCTGTGATCAGTTTGCCCCTTCAGCACACCTAAGTTAAAAATGGACTGCTGCATGGATAACCCCTGCACTGATCCAACAACTAAATAAAAGAGATAACCTTGGCACTTAGCTATGACTCGGTAGATTGGCCGATAGGCAAGCCTACAGGGCAGCCCCGCAACCAATGCACCTGGACCATCAAGCAGGCAAAAGCTAAATACTACCAGGCTGCCTTGACATCCTCCTGGGGCTCGTCCAGAGCTTTCTGGGACAACATTAAAGAACTGAATGGTAAAGCCCGCTCCCCCCCACCATCCCAGATTGTCATAAATGGGGCTGTCTCGACTGACCTAACGTGTATCGTGACTGCCTTAATAAGACTTTCACAGATTTAAGTGCTGTCCTCCCTGCCCACTTTTTGACCGGTTGCCACACCCACTATACTCCCATTTCCAGGCCACAATCCACTTCCAAATGATCTCACCACATGATGCCAAACCTTTCTTATTAAGGTCCCTTGCCTCTCAGAACCCAAGTAGTGACCCTCTTGACTCCAAAATACTCCGCCTCACGCTAGATGTCATGCTTATCCCCCTCACGCTTATAAATAAATCCTTATGCCTAGGCCAATTCCCGGAGGCCTGGAAGCATGCTGAAGTAACCCCCATCCACAAGTCTGGGGACCGTACTCTGCCTAACAACTACAGGCCCATCTCCATCCTCCCCCCCTTATCCAAAGCTTTAGAAAAAATCGTAAACACACAGCTCACGGAATACCTTTCTAAATACAACCTTCTATGTCCAGAGCAACATGGGTTTCATCCTGGCCATAGCACGTCCACTGCCCTCCTGGAATTCTCCCATCACATACACTCCGCACTTGACAAAGGTCAGCTTGCAGGGGCGGTTTTCATAGACCTTTCCAAGGCCTTTGACACGGTGTGCCACCCCTATTACACTCCCTGAGCAAACTGGGCCTCTCATCCGCCCCCTTAAGTGGTTCACAAGCTACCTTCACAACAGGACCCAAAGAGTCAAGCTAAATGGAACCTCTCTCCAACCTACCTGTACTCTCTGGGGTCCCTCAAGGCTCCATCCTTGGACCGACCCTTTTCAGCCTATTCCTGAACACCTCCCTAGTTCCTGTTCCAGCAAACACTACTCTATGCAGACAGACGCTTAATCCTAGCTACACACCCTGACCTCCCCTCTCCAAGTCATATTACAAAGCGCCTTCCTCCAAACCGAAAATGGTTCAATAAACATCGCCTGGTCCTGAATCTAAAGAAAACAAAGTCCATGCTATTTTCACATCGGCAAAACAGCGCCAAGGACTTTCCCTCCACATCACCACCAGCATGCCCTCCCACGTAGACAAGTAACATCCTATAAGTACCTGGGCATCCTTTGACTCTGGCCTTACTTTCCATGCCCACCTCAAAGCCCTGTCATCTGCCATGAACTCCAGGATTGGGCTTCTCTACACGCCACAAAGACTGCCTCCTGAACCAGCTCTTAAATCCAGCCATCACCTCGTCGGTGTTATCGCTGGCTGACTACCGGCTCCCAATTTACGCTGCTGCCGACGCCACTGCCTTATCTAAAGTCCAGACCGCTATTAACAAAGTCTGTGGCTGCTTACCGGGTGCCCACAGCAGAACCCACCTGTCTGCTATACTCCACCACAAATATACTCACTCTTGAGGAAAGACTGAAATATCAAACCTGCCTGCTGGCCAAAGTCCATGTCAGGCCTTTGCCCTCCTGGGGTCTCTGGACCCTTGCAGCTGGCTACCCGGTCCCTACCACCACAACTCCTCCACTGCCACCTTCATTGTTCCCAGGGCCAGGACCTCTCGCTGCCAAGATCCTTCCATCACTTGGCCCCGCATTGGTTCAACTCCTTCCTGAATCTATCTCCAAGATCCCGGGATTACCGCTTCAAAACCACCTCCGTAAGCATATTATTGACAGCCAATGCTGTAAATGCTTGTAGCTACCTAAACCGGTCCCGCCTAGCCCTCCCACCCCTGGCACGGTTTTTGGTACTACATAATTGTCTAAGACTAATTGTTAGTTGTGTGATGTATCTATTGCTTTGTAACAATGCGTGTAACTTTACACATGTTTGTACCAGTATAGCTGCTGCCTGTAATCTTCAAGTGTGTTTATGTATCTCACCCGTATGTTCATTCTTGTCCCAAACTCACTTAATTGTTGTCTCCCCCCCAAATGACGAGGTACCTTTGTAAACGAGTCCATGACTCAAAGGTTGTAAACTGATTTCTCCAATAAATAAATAAAAAAAATAAATAAAATAAATGGGAAGAGTTTTCCTGTAGATGCCTCCAAATCCCTGTAAAATACAGGAATCCCTGTAGATATGGGAGCCCTGGAGTTGTAGGGATGACATTGTTAGACTCAAGAGAGTGGGGGGAGGGGCGGAACAAGGGGAAGATCAGGCAGTGGCACTCAATGAGTATTTCTGCTCGGTGTTCACAAAAGAATGTGATGGCCCAATACCAAAGGGGAAAGGGGGCAAGGGTGAAGGGGGTAGAGATAACAGATGGAGTCATCCAAGATGATACTGTTCTGAAGGGCCTTAAAGTCTTACGGGGTGGACAAGGCTTTAAGTACACCCAAGGGTCCTGAAGGAACTGGCAGAGGTGTTGGCAGGCCCTCTAATGGACCTATTCAACACCTCTTTGGAAATGGGGAATGTACACAGGGACTGGAGGATGGCTCATGTAGTGCCCCTTCATAAGAGTGGCCCCAAGGACCAACCGGGCAACTACAGACTGGTGAGCTTGACTTTCAGAGTGGGGAAGTTGATGGAGACCATTCTGAAGGAGAGATTGATAAAATTTCTTGATAGCAATGGTCTGCAGGATGAGAGACAGCATGGGTTTGTCATGGGACGATCTTGCCAAACTAACTTGACCGACTTCTCCGACTGGGTCACTTGGGCGGTTGACGAAGGCCATGCTGTGGATGTCCTGTATGTGGACTTCATCAAGGCTTTTGACTCAGTGCTGCACAGGAGATTAATATGCAAGCTGAGGGACATGGGGCAGGGGAAAACTGTTGGGGTGGGTGGAGAGCTGGCTGCAGGGCAGACAACAGAAGGTAGTTATCAGGGGGGAGATATCCAAGCCAATGGTCAGTAACGAGTGTAATACCACAGGGTTCAGTGCTGGGCCCTGTTTTGTTCAATGTCTTTAGTGGAGACATTGCAGAGGGGGTCAAGAGTAAGATCAGCCTTTTTGTGGACGACACTAAGATTTGTGCAAAAGTGGACAATGAGGAAGGGAGGCAGGCACTCAGAGGGAATCTAGCTAAACTTGAACACTGATCTAGGGAGTGGCAGTTGGAGTTTAATGCTAAGAAGTGCAAGGTTATGCACCTCAGAGCCAGAAATTCCAGGAACAGCTACTGGCTGGGGTGAGTGCAAATAACAGCTTCAGAGGAGGAAAGGGACCTGGTGGTAACAGTTACAGGGGACAAGAAGGTATCAGCACAGTGTAGCAGGCCAGTAGTAAGGGCAAATAGGATGCTTGAGTGCATTGCCAGAGGGATCACTTCTAGAAAGGGGGGAGGTCATCCTGCCATTGTATAGATTACTGGTGAGGCCACACTTGGAGTACTGTGTACAGTGCTGGTGCCCATATCTCAAAAAATATGGGAGATTACTGCAGGGGGTGCAATGTAGGGCTACAAAAATTATAATGGGACTAAGGGAGTTGCCGTACAAGGAAAGGTTGAGGGAGCTCAACATGTACTCGCTGGAAGAGAGAAGGGAAAGAGGGGACATGATAGAGACCTTTAATTACTTGAAAGGCATAAATAAAGTCAGGGAGGGAGGGAGGAGTGTTCTGCTTAAAGGGGGAAGGATCACTAGGGGGCACAGTCTGAAGCTGGAAAGGGGAAAGTTAAGAGGGAGATGAGGAGGCACTACTTTGCAGAGAGAGAGTGGTGGCAGGTTGGAATGCACTGCCAGAGGAGTTAATCGCTCACAGGACACTGGATAGCTTTAAGTGGGGTTGGGATCAAGTCACGGGAAGGCCATCTGGGAACTAGCGACCATCGAACAGTATGGTTCACAATAAACACAGCAATAGAGTCAAGCCATACAAAGGCAAAAGTACTGGACTTCAGGACGGCTGACTTTGCCAAAATGGGTGAGTGCCTAAGGAATGAACTAGCAAATGGGCAGGAAGGAGAGGTGGAAGAACAATGGAGAATAATAAAAACTGCCATCACAGAGGTACCAAGCCTTTGTGTGAAGCAAATAAACAAAACAAAATGATGTAAGAAACCACTATGGTTCTCAAAGGAGGTGGCAGTGAAGGTTCAAGAGAAAAAGAAAGCATTCAGAAAGTACAAGGAATCACAGAAGGAGCAGGACAGATAATTGTATCAGTTACAGCAAAAGGAAGCTGGGAAGACAGTCAGAACAGCAAAGGCCTGAACTGAGGAAAAGATAGCCAACTCAGTTAAGAAGGGGGATAAAACCTTTTTTAGGTACATCAGAGAGTGAAGGAAGACTAAGAGAGGGATAGTGAGGCTTAATAAAGGGGAGGGGGGGGTTGGAAGAGGATGACAGTGAAAAGGCAGAGATACTAAACGAATATTTTTGCTCAGTATTTACAAATGAAGTGGGGGAGGTACCTAAAACAAACAATAGAAACACTGGATACAGAAGTTGATACCAGCCCATTTACAGAAGAAAGGGTTCTGAAAGAACTCTTAAAACTGAAGGTGGGCAACGCAATGGGGCCTGATGGGATTCATCCCAGAATTCTAAAAGAACTAAGAGTAGAACTAGTGACACCACTGACTACCCTCTTTAACAAATCATGGGAGGATGGGGTGGTACCTGAGGACTGGAGGAGGGCAGATATGATTCTCCTTCACAAAGGTGGGAGCAGGGCAGAAGCAGGAAACTAGAGACCTGTTAGTTTAACCTCAGTGATAGGGAAAATGATGGAATCACTTCTGAAGGAAAGAATTGTCGAATACCTAGAGGCCAGAGGGGCACAGGACCCAAGGCAGCATGGATTCACAGTGGGAAGGTCATGCCAGGCAAATCTAATAGATTTCTTTGACTGGGTGACCAAAGTAGTAGATCAGGGAGGTGCTGTGGACATGGCCTACCTAGACTTTAGCAAGGCATTTGACTCAGTCCCACAGAAAAGATTGATACACAAGTTAGCCAGCCTGGGAGTGGGTCCCAAGATGATAGCCTGGGTAAAGAATTGGCTGGAGAATATGACACAGAGGGTAATAGTAAATGGAGTCCACTCTGAAGAAAGGGGGGTTACTAGTGGGGTACCGCAGGGTTCAATATTAGGACCGGTCCTCTTCAATGTCTTTATAAGCATCATTGCAGAGGGACTGGAAGGAAAAGTATGTCTCTTTGCAGATGACACAAAGATCTGCAACAGAGTTGATGCACAAGGTGGGGTGGAAAGGATGAGAAGGGACTTGGCAAGGTTAGAGGAATGGTCAAATGTATGGCAGCTTAGATTCAGTGCTAAAAAGTGCAAGGTAATGTACCTGGGAAACAAAAACCCAGGGGAAGAGTACACAGTGGGGGGTGAGATACTAACAAAAACAAAAATGGAAAGGGACCGGGGGTAATCATATCAGATAACTTAAAGGTGGGCAGGCAATGTGAGAGGGCAGTAAGGGGGGCTGGGGGGATACTGGGATGCATAGGGAGAGGCATAACCAGTAGAAAACAGGAAGTTGTTATCGCACTGCACAGACAGCTGGTGAGACCCCATCTGGAGTACTGTGTGCAGTTCTGAAGACCCAGTCTCCGCAAGGACATAGACAAGATGGAAGCTGTCCAGAGGAGGGCAGGCGCTTGCAGGAGATCGCGAGGGCTAGTGGCAATGGTGCTCTCCCCACCCCCGATTCCAAGTTAATCAGATGCACTGGAAGTCGCGAGGCTAGTGGCAGCAGGCTCTCCCCCACCCGATTCAAGTTAATCAGGCCTTTGCGGAGCGCGAGGGCTAGTGGCATGGCGCTTCCTCCCCACCCCCGATTCAAGTTAATCAGACGCACTGGAGGTCGCGAGGGCTAGTGGCAACGGCGCCTCCCACCACCCCGATTCCGTTAATCAGACGCACCTGAGGGCGCGAGGGCTAGTGGCAACGGTGCCTCCCCACCCCCACCCCCGATTCCAAGTTAATCAGACGCGACTGGAGGTTGTGAGGGCTAGTGGCAATGGCGCCTCCCCCCCCCACCCCGATTCCAAGTTAATCAGATGCACCGGAGGTCGCGAGGTTAGTGTAGCAGGCGCCTCCCCACCCACCCCGATTCCAAGCTAATCAGGTACAGGAAAAGCACAGGGAACCTCCAGGCATGCTGCCTCCACCTAAGACTTACTCTGCTGCTGCAGAAGCAGTTCATGTTTAAAGGAACATTTTGTGATAAACCTCTGATGCAAATAAGACTTGCTGTGCTGCTGCATTTCTGAAGGAAAGAATTGTCGGATACCTAGAGGCCAGAGGGGCACAGGACCCAAGGCAGCATGGATTCACAGCGGGAAGGTCATGCCAGGCAAATCTAATAGATTTCTTTGACTGGGTGACCAAAGTAGTAGATCAGGGAGGTGCTGTGGACATGGCCTACCTAGACTTTAGCAAGGCATTTGACTCAGTCCCACAGAAAAGATTGATACACAAGTTAGCCAGCCTGGGAGTGGGTCCCAAGATGACAGCCTGGGTAAAGAATTGGCTGGAGAATAGGACACAGAGGGTAACAGTAAATGGAGTCCACTCTGAAGAAAGCGGGGTTACTAGTGGGGTACCGCAGGGTTCAATATTAGGACCGGTCTTCTTCAATGTCTTTATAAGCGACATTGCAGAGGGACTAGAAGGAAAAGTATGTCTCTTTGCAGATGATACAAAGATCTGCAACAGAGTTGATGCACAAGGTGGGGTGGAAAGGATGAGAAGGGACTTGGCAAGGTTAGAGGAATGGTCAAATGTATGGCAGCTTAGATTCAGTGCTAAAAAGTGCAAGGTAATGCACCTGGGAAACAAAAACCAAGGGGAAGAGTACACAATGGGGGGTGAGATACTAATAAAAACAAAAATGGAAAGGGAACTGGGGGTAATCATATCAGATAACTTAAAGGTGGGCAGGCAATGTGAGAGGGCAGTAAGGGGGGGCTGGGGGGATACTGGGATGCATAGGGAGAGGCATCACCAGTAGAAAACAGGAAGTTGTTATCGCACTGCACAGACAGCTGGTGAGACCCCATCTGGAGTACTGTGTGCAGTTCTGAAGACCCAATCTCCGCAAGGACATAGACAAGATGGAAGCTGTCCAGAGGAGGGCAGACGCACCGGAGGTCGCGAGGGCTAGTGGCAACAGCACCCTTCCCCACCCCCATCCCTGATTCCAAGTTAATCAGATGCACCGGAGGTCGCGAGGGCTAGGGCAACGGCGCCTCCCCCACCCCGATTCCAAGTTAATCAGATGCACCGGAGGTCAGCGAGGGCTAGTGCAACGGCGCCCCCACCCCCACCCCGATTCCAAGTTAATCAGATGCACCGGAGGTCACGAGGGCTAGTGGCAATGGCGCCTCCCTCACCCCGATTCCAAGTTAATCAGGTCAGGGAAAGCGCGAGGAACCTCCACACGTACTGCCTTCACCTAAGACTTACTCTGCTGCTGCTGCTGCAGAAGCAGTTCATGTTTAAAGGAACATTTTGTGATAAACCTCTGATGCAAATAAGACTTGCTGTGCTGCTGCAGTTTGGTCCTGCCGACACAGGGCGTCGGATCCCCACCACCCCCCTTGGTGAGCACTCCCTTTTATAGGCAGCTTCATAGGCAGCTTTAACCAATCAGCCAATTTCCCCATTTGCAGCTTATATTTTTCAACCACTAGAGGCTGCTCTACTGCTTGTACTCCTATTTCATTGCTCACTCGGCTGACAGGATGCTTATAATGATCCTGCTGCTTTGCCATTTGCTCCCCCTGGCCCTTCCCCCCTCCCTGTCGTTCCCTCCTACCCCCCAACCCCCTCCTCTGCAATTGGCCACAGCCTGAATGCCTGGCAGCTAGTTATACATTGTGTAAACCTGAGCCCTCCCATCACCCTGTTATAGGAGATTGGCTTATTACGTACAGTCCACCTTCTCACTATGATTGCCTGTCTAGGCATCCTACACTGGCCGCTCCCCAAGGGGCTGTCATGACTCAGAAACTTCAACCTGTAACACCGTCCCCCTCCCTAGACTTTCACTACTTCCTGCAAGCCTACCTTACTGCCCATACATTACCCATCCCGACCATCACTACCACCATACCTCATACCCTGTGTTCTTTCTTTGCTAGGAGGAAGTGTTCCTGGTACCCCTCCTCTAGGTTCCTGCTTCTCCTCCTCCTCCTATCGGGAAATATTCACCCTAATCCTGGACCCCCAAATGGCATGTCACCTCCCCAACGTACTCAGGGTCAGCTGCACATTGTCTCTCTCAATATCTGTAGCATCCTAAAAAAGTGGGACTCCTTCCAGGGTTGGGTACTACAGCACCAACCGGATGTCATAGCAGTATCTGAAATCTGGCTCACCCCTCAGACCCCGGACTCTGCTGTATCACTGCCCGGGTTTGTCCTTTACCATGCTGATAGACAGGGTAAGCGTGGGGGTGGCTGTGCCCTCTACACTAAGGACTCCTTACAAGGTCACCTACTCCTCTCCCCTCAACTTGGGGCTGGTGCACAGGCCCTCACTGTCAAACTGGCCCTGGGAAGAGCACAAAACCCATTATACATAACAACGGTATACATTTCCCCAAGGGACCAAAAATCAGCTTTCCAAGCATTGCTGTCGCATCTGGACACACTACCATCACAGTCGGAGCTACTTGTACTTGGCGATTTTAATATCAACTGGCTAAGTAAGGATGCCTCCCCACACATCGACCTAGCCACAGCCCAAGACCTAACTCAATTGGTCACATCCCCCACATGCTTGGATCCACGTACTGGTTCCTCCTCCCTATTGGACCTCATTTTCTCCAATCGCCCAGGCAAGATCTCTAATATTTCCGTCCTTCCTAATGCCCTCAGCGACCACTCTCCAGTTATCTGCTCCTGGTCCTGTAAAATCCCTAGATCCCCTCCCAAAATAATTGTGCAACGTAAACTTGGTCCTGGTAAATTGGCACAGCTAAAAGCTCACCTCAGGGTCATGGATTTGTCCCTCATTTTGAACATTGTTCACGTTGACAGTGCCTTGGACCTATTTACCCGGTCCTTCAATAATATATGTGACCTCTATGCACCGTTCACAAAAAGAATGGTTAAAGGTAATCACGTACCCTGGTTCACTGAGCGGCTCAAGACTTTAATGAGAACCAGAGACTCACTGTGGCAGCTCTCCATTGAGTCCGGCCTCCCCCTTGACAGACAGAATTATAAAATGACCCGGAACAAGTGCACTTGGGCCATTCGCAGGGCAAAAACGGATTATTATAAATCCGCCTTAACCTCGTCCTGGGGCTACGGCTGCAAGTTTTGGAACAACATTAAGGAAATTTGTGGTAAGGTCCCCAACCTGCTCCCCTCCCAAGTCATGTCAAAAGGGTCCTTGACCTCTGACCCTACTCACATTGCTGCTGTCTTCAGAGATGCCTTCTCCAACCTTAGCCATGTTCTCCCCCCGAATTTCTATGATCCACCATCTCCTAGCATACCCGCACCTCACCTCAGTGCCCCCCCCTTTTACTTCTGCTGCTTCTCTCCTAAGGCCGCTGAACCATACCTTACCGCTGCCCTTAGTCATGCCTCCTCCAATGCCGACCTCCTGGACCTCAGAATGCTTCGGCTCTCCCTTAAGGAAGTCCTTACTCCCCTCACCCACATTCTAAACCTCTCCCTCTCACCTGGTAAATTCCCTACCTCTTGGAAATCTGCCTCTATCACGCCCATATTTAAAGGGGGTGACCACTGATCTGCTAACAATTATCGCCCTATCTCCATCCTCCCCCCCCGTCCAAGGCATTGGAGAGGATAGTTTTGGATCAGCTCTCTGATCACCTCAATAAATATGACCTACTCTGCAAGCAACAACATGGTTTCCGCAAAGGGCACAGCACGACTACGGCCTTGCTTGAGCTAACATCACACATCCATTCCGCATTGGATAAAGGCTACATCACAGGTGTGGTCTTCATTGACCTCACTAAGGCCTTTGACACCGTCCACCATTCACTACTCCAAACCTCCTGGATCAACCTGGGTCTCTCACAAGATGCTGTGGGATGGTTTGCAGACTATCTTACCAACCGGACCCTTCAAGTTAAAATTGGCAATACACTATCCTCCAAATCGCCTGTCCTTTCTGGGGTCCCACAAGGGTCCATTTTGGGTCCTCTCCTTTTCAGCCTCTTCCTAAACTTCCTCCCCGCATCTTGCACCTCCAACCTATTACTCTATGCAGATGATGCTGTCATCTTCTCCTCCAGCCCAGACCCCTCTCAACTCCACCACTCCCTCCAGTCCTCCTTCAATGCTGTTGAAAGTTGGTTCGCCTCACAACGCCTTATTATTAACTATAAAAAAACCAAAGCTATGCTCTTCACACACCCGCAGAATTCCAGGATAGGGCTTTTTCCTCAATTACTATCAGCGGCCTTGACCCCCCTGGAATTTGTGCATACCTTTAAATACCTGGGCATCTCTCTCGACACTGGCCTCACCTATCATGAGCATATACATCAGTTGTCCAAGGCTCTAAATATCAGGCTTGGTCTCTTGCACCGTTATAAACATTGCCTTACCCCTGAGGCCCCAAACTTGCTATCTCCTCCTCGGTACTCTCCCTACTTGACTATGGCCTTTTGACTTTTGATGGGGCAAGCCCCTCGGCCCTAGATAGTCTTAGACTTTTGCTAAACAAGGCCTGTCGCCTCATTTTAGGGTGTGACAGACTCACCCATACCTGTGTGCTATATAAGGACACAAATTGGCTTAACCTTGAAAATCGAATAAAATTCCACACCTGTGTCTTAGCTAAAAAGATCACCCTTGGCCTCTCCCCTGCATCACTCACCTCCTTAATCACCTTGGACTCTAAAGCTAAGAACACCTGTAGCTCAGATACCCATCGTTTCTCCATCCCTTCCTGTCACACAACTCAATTCCAAAGATCCTTTTGCTACAGGGTACCCTTGTGGATGAATAACCTACCCCCCTCCTTGCGTCTTGACCAAAGCATTGGTCACTTCAAAACGCTCCTTAGGGCCCATCTTCAGTCCTCAAGTGACTGTGACTGTATGTAAACCGGTGCCCGGCCCTCTATTACTGACAATGACCTCTGGCTTGCCTCTACACACTGCTCCTAGCCCACTAACTCAGGGATGTTAATCTCCCAGTCTATTTTTTTTTATCTGTCTCGAACTGAACTAGTTCCTGAATGTTTAGCCTTGCATTCCTGTTCTACATATCTTTACTATGTAACAATCACTTTATTTGTTTCTATAGCTATGTCTGTACAAACCGTTGTTGTGTAATCTGATTTATTATATGTGACGTGGAACCTTTGTAAAGGAGTCTATGACTCAAAGGTATTTCTGATTCTTATGAAATAAATAAATAAAATAACTAAAATGGTGCAGTGTCTGCACCAGAAGACATATGAAGAGAGACTAAAGGAGGTTAATATGTATAGCCTCGAGGAAAGGAGGGAGAGGGAGGACATGATAGAAACTTTCAAGTACCTCAAGGGAATCAACAAAGTTCAAGAGGGTATCATCTTTCAAAAAAAGAGGTGTGCAAGAACAAGGCGGCACAATTTGAAGATGGGGGGAGGCTCAAAGGTAATGTAAGGAAGTATTTTTTTCACAGAGAGGGTTGTGGATGCATGGAACGGCCTTCTGGAGGAGGTTGTGGAGTCAAAAACAGTGGTTGAATTCAAGCATGCATGGGAAAGTCATAAAGCAATTCTAGGGGGTGGGGGTAGAAAGAAGTAGGCTGCTGGTTAACTAGGATCTGCAGCTTATCCGTTAGGTAGGGAACTGAGCAGACTAGGTGGGCCAAGCGGTCCTTATCTGCCGTCAAATTCTATGTTTCTATGTTAGTACAGACAAGAACACAAAGGGGGAAGGACCAGGAAAGATGAGGAAGGAGGGTTTGGGTGGGGAGGTGGGGGTGGGGCAGCTGTAGTGATATGAAACTAAGAGCTGCACAATCGGTAGACTTGATAGACCTGTGGACCTTTTTCTTCCGGCGATTTCATAGGTTTGTGTGTTCATAATCATCTTTTGTGACATCGCAGCCTTTTGCCATAGGAATAACTGATGTCACAGACAGAGTATTGACTCCTGGTGGAGAATAAGGAACAGGAACAGATGTATGGTACGGAACAGTAAGTGTTCCTGCACTCTTGCAAAGGACTCCAGTAATAAATAATTGGGAGTTGGGATACAGAACTAGTGAAAACTATAATCTGAGCTGTGTCTAAATATTTTATAGTTTCCAAAGTTCTTCTGAAGGTGCGAGCTGGACATAAAACAAGTTTGTCACTTTTTAGAAAATTTAGAAAAAATATGATTTTTAGACACAGTTCAGCCTATGTTTTACATATTGCCTGTGTTTCTCTTCCCTTTGTTCATCATTACAAGACTCATTTGCATGGAACCCGGATCCTTGTCCTTTACAGTTTATCTGCATCTGCTCCTTGATCATTCGTTGAAGTCATAATCCTTTGTTTGTGACATCACAGTTTCCTGCTCTGGAAATGATTATGATGTCACAAACAAAGAAGAATTATGTCTTTAGCAAGCATTAAAGAGCAGCAGAACATCAGCTGTTGGGGGGGGGGGCTGTTTACCTGGAAGTGAGCCTACTGTAGTGCAGAAGAATAAAATGATTAGAAATACAGAAAATCTATAATCCACCAGCTGTGTTTTGTCTAAATATTATGTTTTTAAAATGCTTCCCAAATGTGACAAACTCACTCCAACCTGAGGATTTTCATGGTCCTATACAGTGCCTACCGACTTTCACATTCTATAATAAGGACAGGTTTAAAAACCGACAAGTGAGTGTGTACCTGTCTGTTTAAATGAGAAAGGGGTTTTAACCTGCAAACCTTTTATTTTGAATTGAAGCTATTTTTGTTTTTCAAATAAGTGATTGACCTTCTATTATTGCTCTGCATTTATTGCCTTTTTTTTGCAACTTCCATGGGTGTTTCTGATTTATACACTAGTGAAAGGAGCGGTTTTTGAACTTTATGGTGGAGTTTATACAAGGAATAAGACATGACAAGCTGTGATTTATGGGCTGATAAGAGTATGCCGCAGGTGTGCAATGAGGCAGGACCAGTGATTAAACTGGAAATGTTTAGCGGGGGGGAACTCTCACATATAGACGGGGCTCTCTTATAGAAGTCAATAAGAAAAGATGACATAGGTGGTAGAGCTGCCATACATTTTTTCCAGAGGTGGTGGAACCGAGTTCCTGTAGGCGTCTGCCCAATTTAACCCCTGGGCAAAACATGCTTGTGCCGGAAATTTCCTGCTTCCTGATTGACTAAATAAGTTCTGAGATACAGTACGTATGTTAATCCATCAGAATTGCATAGGTTGGAACAAGTTCAGACAGTGGGATTTAGAATGTTATGGTGGACAAACACATATCGAATTCACGGCCCACTTCACTCATCTGTGATTGCCATCACAAATATGGGTGACACCTTACTCACTGAAACCCGTCAATAAGAAACTGAAAAGTAAAACTCTATTTAATTTAAAAAAAAAAATCATTAAACATTCTTTCCTCACATGATCCCCTCCTTTTACAAAAAAGCAAATAAGAAAAATAAAGTACTATGAACAACTTTAATTCATGGTATTTCTTTGGTAGCCATGAAAAAATCTCCCTCCCGTCCCTAACAGCTTGCCAGGGCAATCTCTGCTGCACACCCTGCCACAGAAAAAATTGGACAGTTAGTGTGTTTCCCTCACATAGTTAGAAGGTGAATGTAACAATACAATATCCCAGTAACATATTCACTGTAAAACATTGGTTTCTGGGAAACTGTGCCATTCACATACAGGTTTTGTCACCAGGATACACCCAACTACACCAGCAAAAAATTCAGTTTCCAGTAACCAAAACTGCATGTAAATGTGGTGATTTGACTCCATATAAGGCCTTCTGCTGGGTTGAGGGGGGTGAACATTCTACTGGAGAAATTCTGCAGAATTGTGAATTCCTCCATTCCATTATAGACAAGCATTCTATTTACTGAATGTGTGGAAAGACAGATGATTAACAGATGCGGAGGGACTACTTTTTACTAGTTAGCGGTTCTTTAACAAAAGAAAATACTTGCTTTTAGTATACAAAAAGTTTTTTTTTTTTTTTTTATTGTTTCTCAGTTTCCTTATTTTATAATTGCAATAGGGCAATCTAGGTCATTGTTTGTCCCTGGTTAGTGGCACTTCTAAATGTTAAAGGCACTTGGTGCAGGCACCTTGAGCCTCGCTCCACACCTGGGTGTGCATTAACCCAGATAGCCAATGCTCTGTCATGTCTTACTGTTTATATAGCCCACCCCAAACTTGTTGTACTTTAGAATGCTGGACTACTAAATGCATTCCCCCTAGAAATGGTTAATCTTGAGTTGACAATAAACATATTCAAATGTTATTAAACTCCTGAATCTTAAACTACACAATGACTCAACAGTACAATATGCTGTCCTTGAAATTAAATTCAAAATGCGTAAATGCCAATGATCGCATTTTTCTTTTGATTTTAAGAGCCACATAATGTTGTTTTATGGTGTCTACACTCTTTAATATTATAAATATTTAAACTTCCTTAGGTATAAGAGGAGAAGAAAATACACGTATCCAAGCATTTTGAACCACTGCTACAGAGAAACAGAAGACTGATAGCTATCACTTATGCCCTGGCTTTTTACCTTCACATTTATACCATCAGTCAGTCTAATTAGTTGTTTTCCCTTTTCACCTGCCCTTTGTTCTGCTTGTAAGTTACATTTCACTACTATAACCGTAAATACATGTGTAAGTCATAAAAATGTAGTTTAACTAACGTTTCTTTTTTTAGTGTTACTGGTATCAAGAACTGGCCATGGCTCAAGAGAACTGTCTCTATACAGAGCTAGGAAACACCACAAAGAGCAGATGGAAATCATAATTACTGTTTTAAAAAGCCAGTTGTTACTTTTTATTCAGAAGTATTTTTCTTTTCCCTTTTGCTAATCAGATTTTTCTACCAGATAATATTAGGTGGAATGCATACTGTAGAACAACACTCAACCTGGAAACTGACAGATAGAGTGTTATTGCATGCTTTAACCCTTTTTTTCTTCATCAGCATTGTCACGTCAATCATTGTGATATCACTAGTGAACAATCTGGCAGCAGATGTGTGGCTCTTTAAGGTCAATTGTGATGTCACAGTCAGTGGGGTTATGGTGCTGGTGAGGCAGGATGGGGACTAGAACTAAATATCTCAGCTTTTTTTTTTATTGATGCTTTATGCCCCTGTGTCACTGACCCGAATCCACCAGCCAACTCCACTGCAGCCTGCCCCCATGGAGTCTCGGTTTACCCTCCAGGCAAAGGGGGGTCAGCCGGCTACACCCCCTCACACGCCAGTCATCAGATGGCTGCACAGCGGTGGCTTGGGGACTGGTGCCAGAGCCAAGGTTTTTTCTTGTAGAGTTCTGGATGGGAAGGCATGACATGCAATGACACCATGGCGTATACATGCCAAGCATCCGCATGCCTCCCAGCCTCAACAGCCAGTCCTGGTATGTGGCCTCCATGGTCACCCAAGGGTGCTGAACCAGGAGGCTTGAAGAGGCATAATCCCTCCTCCTGCCCCAGAGATGGAGAGTGTGCAAATGCCACTCAGTCCACCTCTCCCCAGCTGACCCTCCAGCCACCCGAGCCCATTCTTGAACCCGGGTCACTGGCACTGCAAACAGTAGCATTACTGCTGCACCGACGGGCTGACCAGCTTTTTTTTCTTAATAATCTTTATAAAAACAATTTTAATAAAATGTATACACATGAATTAACATAAACAAGGACGAAATGCTACAATACAAGAGCCTCTAATCAATTCAAATATAGTGACGCTCATCAGTTATACAGTTAGTAGAATTATGCCTCCCCATCATGCCAATAACTGTGTAGTAGACAGCCTCCTTATTAGGAAAAGGGAAACAGTGACTCTGTCACTCATGAGTTATGGTCCTGCCCTCTAACACTTGAAGAAAACTGCAAATTTTGGCTCAGGCCAGTGCATATTCAATTTATGCAACACTGTTTTCATAGTTGTGTCATTTAAATCATCTTGTATGTATGAAGATGTAACTGTTTCTGTTGGATTTCAACTGCTGGCTTCAGTACTGCACATAGCTTTTGTGATGTCTTTGGCATTATGCAAGTTGCTCTCTGATTGATTCAGTAACCCACTGTGATGTGCTCACCTTTGCTAGCTATCAGTTGTGACAGCCCAAAATGCAAAATATCATGATATCTTGCAAAGTGGGTCCACAAATATCAGTTTTATCCTGCTTCGTTCTTCTCCACACCTGTTGTACAAAGAAAGAATTACTTCAGATCTAAAAAATAACAGTTGAATATTTTTAAAAAAGTTAATATAAATTTTAACCAGTGTACTAAGGGCCAGATATTCAAACTGCACCCAAAAAGTGCGCAATAGCAGGAGCAAGCGCAAGTCTATTGCGCCCATGCGCAAGAGACGCGATATTCAAAAATGGAGCAGACCAAACTGCGCCTACAGCCGACGACTGAAAATCGCACCACCTGCGCCATAGTGCAACTAGGGAGGGGAAGCTGAGCAGATCTGATGTGTCATAGCGCAACAAGGGATGTGCAGCTGAGCAGTCCAGAGGCGCCATAGCGCAACCAGGGAAGCCCCCCAGCAGCAGAGCACTGTAACTGCATAACCAGGGAGGTAGTGGTCCACTACCCATGCCACAGATGGGCACAGGAATACACAGCAGAACAGACATCATTTCCCCCACACCCCATGCACTGCACAACTGGGGGAGGGCTGGAATAACCACTGGCCCATGGAGACAAGCAAACAACCCACAGCCGGCCTCACTGTCCCATCACACCTACTGGCAAGCTGTGACTGGCACACAGGAGCGCTGACCACCCGTGCACACACCAACCCCAATGCAGAGCACACCCTGCACCGTGACCCCAGACACCCCCCATGAGCAGTGACCACCACTGCAGGAAACCCCGTGCATGCCACCACCCCTACTGTGACACTGCAACCCTGTTTACCACAGAACCATGCAAGCCAGCCCCACCACAAGCACCCATCAGCGGGTGGCAGCACACAGCAATGCAACAACGGCAGACACAGTGCCACCATGCACAGTCCCCCCGAGGTACTGCTGAGAGACCAACCATGCGTCAGCACAAGAGGTATCCCACACGGGACAGGGCGTGCCCTTGACACCACCACCAGTGGTACAGCACCCTGCACAGTAGTCCAGTGACACACCCCGACCCACCACTGGCCACAACAGCCAGCACAGCCACCCACAGTGGTGTGTGGAAGCATGCACCACACGGATGCCGCTGATGTATGGACAGACACCCACCCATACCCAAGGGCACAACAACACAGGGACGCAGTGGTGGGCAACCAAGCCCCATTGTGGGCCCATGTAAACTGTAAATACACAAACCGCAGTCCTCCATGGCATTGAGTGCCAGCCACCCTGCACAGGCACTATGGACCCGTACACCACCAGCAGTCGCCCGGAGCACAAGTCACAGACAGTGGGGCACATCCCCTGCAGCACACACAAGGCACAGCATGGAGGTGGGACAATGACTGTGGTGCCCACAGTGCCACCCGAGCCAGGCATGCACCACACCAGTGATAGGGGCAACCCAGCAAAGTGACGGGTACAGTGGCCTCCCTGCAGGGACTGCCACCACTGACATGCCAGCGGACCGTGCAGGTCACAGACATGCATGTGTGTCAGCTGCACAAGCCATGGACGGGCCGATGGGTGCACCATGGACACAGAGCATGCACCATGGCCCACTGCACAGTCAGCCAGCACATAGGCAACAACACACACACCACAGACACTGACTGATAGCTACTCCCACACCATAGTCACCTCCACACTGACACACACACACACACCCATGACCGCAACACCTCTGACGCCATGCATACCACTGCAGCTGAGCACCTATAGCAGAGACAATAACAGTATTCATATCAAAATTAAATCTATTGAAAAAATATATAACAATCAACTATTTACAATAATACAAACTATATACAATAAGACATTGGAACTATATACAAGGTTTGGGGGGGCCACAAACAAGGTGGGGGTGGGTAGAGGGCAGGGGTGGACAAATGGGATGGGGAAGGAGGGGTGTGAGGGTGGGTCCAGGGGGGAAGGGGAATAGCGGGAGCGCCTCTCCCTGCTCTGGCTCCTCCGGGCCTTGTGCCTCCTCAGAACTCCAGTCTCATTCAATCATCGCAGGATGTCCAGCGACGCCCGTGCAACCACCAGAATCTCCTGCAGTGCCTCCCATATCTGTCGAAGATGGCGGGTACCTAGGACAAGGGAGCACAGTCAATAGGTGTGAATGCACAAACCCATACAGCCCACCCACTGTGCATGGCATATGGCCGTGTGGGACATACCACTGTGATGGTGTGTGACCACCCGCAGTGATCACGTCCACCGGACCTGCCCACCCAGGCGCATACAGCCATGCAAAACGCTGCACACACCCACCGGCCAAGTCACACACAGCACCACCGTGGCCGTTTAGTGACATGGCTATGTGGTGCAAAGGCAGTGGCACAACCATGTACCTGGTGCACGCATGGACCACCATTGATGCACTCCCAGACATGCATTGCCACTGGACAGTGTTGACTGTAACAAGTTGCGTGCATGGCAGTGGTGTTGATGTATGGTGGCCATGCCCCGCTGCCCACCCTGTCACACAGCATGCAATAGTAATCATAGATGTATGGCACTCACCCTCATCGGGCCGGTCAGGTGGGCGGTGATGGCCCTCGCCCCGCCTGGCTGCACCATCTTCTTCCCTTCGCCGCTCCTCCCTCACACGGCGGTGTTCTTCTGGGCCTGTGGGGCAAACAAGGAGAGAGGAACATCAGTACAATCCCAAAGCAAAGTCCCCTGCCCCAGGTGTGTCCTCCCACCCAGCCAGACCCACCCACCCCACACCCTGAGAACACCACCACAGCCAACCCCAGACGGTCCCTCCCTATGTGCTGGACACATACAACACTGTTACCCATGTGGACGATAAAAGTGTGTTGACGGAACCCCTACCTGGCTGTGGCACTGTGCCCCTCCTTGCACGTGCTCGCAGTCATGCCAGTAGCTCCGGCTCCCTCCTCCGCAGGTCCCCGTAGCGGTGCCTGCACTGCTCCACACTCCTCCCCTGTCCAGTGGCCTCCTCCAGGGTAGTGGCCACCTCCTGCCACACCTGGGTCCTGGCCCTGTCCAGGGGTGCCTCCCTGAAGAGAGGCCCATGGTGTGGCTCCACAATTGCCACTAGATTGGCAAGTTCTATTGTAGACCACTGCACTGCCCATCTGCGTGCCATTCTCTCACTACTAGTTGGCAATATGGCGTTCTGCAGCGTGGCTCCCCATGTGCAGATGCTGCACGGTACAGCGCTGCCATTCCCTATCGCGCTGTTAACGAACAGCGCGATAGAGGTGCACCCATGCCTGATGCATGGTGCCTAGGGGGCAAAGGTCAGGCACAGGGTCAAGGGTCTCTGGCGCTTGGCCATGCACAGTGCCATTGGAACAGAATGCATGTAGCGCGATTGGCTGCCTGTGTGCCAGCTCCATAGCAGCCTACCGTGCAGTTGGCCCATTGCGAATATGATGGCCCAGTGCCACAGCGCCCATGTAGTGACCATCGCTATAGCGCCACTGGCACAATGGTGGCTGTGCCCTGCATTGCCTACCATGCACAGCACATCATCAGTGTGGCAGATGCCTGCATCAGCAACCCAGACATGCGCAGTGAGGTGTGTACTACGCATGTCACAGAACTGAGCCATTGGTTCAGTACGTTCAACACAATTGAGCAAAGCGCGACAGCGCGATATTCAGCCGTCATATGCAAATCATCTAATCAGCCATTCAATGGCACAGCACTGCAATTTGCATCTATTTAAGTTACTCCTTGCCTCATTTGCATGGGTTGCGCTATAAAAGTGCGACATTGTGCTGCAGTGGCCATAGTCAGTTACTGCAGTCTACTGGTGAGTTGCATGCTGTTTGGGAGTGTGGACTGTGGATTTAGGGACATACATGGGACTGTACAGTCACAGGTAACAACTGCACTTCTTACAGGCTACATAATGACCGAGCATGTTTTTGGAGAGGAGGAACACAGTGGTGGGAGGAGGAGGAGGCCGAACTTTACAAAGGCCGAAACCGAGGCCCTGTTCGAGACCTACCTAGATCAGGAGCCACTTCTCAGTGGACAGCAGGGAACACCTCAAGCCCATGCTGCTGCATGGGAGGAGGTGGCACGTGCTGTGAACCTGCATGACAGCCACCAGCGCTCCATGCAGAAGTGTAAGAAAAAGATGGGCACGGACAGGAGGAGGATAAAGGAGAAGGTGGCTGCCATCAGGGCAGCACGTGCTGCAACAGGTCAGGGACAGCCAGAGGTGGTACAGCTGACCCCACAGGAGGAGAGGCTTGCTGGAAGCATGCAGCGCAGTGCCATTGAGAGTGTTCCGGGTGGTGGCTTCCAGACGGGTGGTGGCCCATCACTGCATGGTAAGTCATGGTTTGTCTATGGGGAGGGGGCAGGGTAGGTCACATGCAGTAATGCGACTTTGCTTTCCCTTACAGATCCTGAGTGTCTGCATGGGTCAGCGGTGGTGGGCCTGTCCACTGGGGACAGTCAGCTGGAGTTGGAGGAGGGCCCATCCACCTCCACAGGTATACGTGGAGCATTGCGAGGGTGGGGCCACCTGGCTGTCCACACTGATGTCGTTGTAACAGTTGTGGAGGAAGCCCTGCCTGTGTCCCAGCATGCTGGCATCCACGGATGCCAGCATGCTGTGACTGTGGCCGGTGCAGAGTCCATCACCGGTGATGATGATGCTACCATCATGGGCAGTGACACGTGTGTGCCACGGGATGGCCACACAGCAGGGCAATTCGTGCCCATGGCTGTGGGTGGTGCTGCCATGGAGGCCTGCATGTCAGCACAGTCCCAGCCTGTGCCTGTCAGCACCAGTGGGGCAGCACTAGTGTCTGTTCAGGACAGTGGGACTGTTGTGGCCACTGCGGCGGCACCACTGAGCCCTGGGGAGCGGCAGCCGGAGGGGCAGCATCAGCAGTCGCCCAATGGGCTTGGGGGTACAGGATTCAGTGGCGGCGTCTGTGCACCGCCTGTGGACATGCCCAGACCTGGTCCTGGTGCGCAGCACCCACCCTCAAGGGGTGCTGATCATTGGGGCCATGCACACCCTGAGGGACAGGATGCCGAGGAGGCTGATGACCTCTTGGACGAGCACACCTGCCTACTGCATGCATCGGTCCAGCAGCAGATGCGGCTTGCGATGTCCGTGGATGCACTGCATGTGGTTCTGGAGTGGGCAGAGGAGCATCGCAGCAGGGACACCGCACTGATCCTGGAAGGGATGGACCATTTGTGGGAGGATGTGACCGCTGCCATTGACAGGCATGCACAGGCATTCACTGCTGTCATGGCCACATTGGGCACACAGTCATGTGCCCATACATCGCGGACACCACGCAGTGCACTATCCATGCCCCATTCCCAGCGTCGTGCGACTCCCACCCTGTCGACATTGGGTTCAGCTGTGGGCATCCTGAGCACTCCTGGCACAGGCATGTTCGGTGTGCTGCAGACCCCTGCACGAGCATGGTCACGTTCACGCAGTGGAACCCCTGGGGGACCATCGGTGCCACCCCATGAGGCCAGTGGTCAGCCTGTCAGTGCTGGCGGGTCTTGGCGGGGCCGCCCATGCATCTGTGGTGGCCGGGGCACTGTGTCGCGGGACTGGCCTGTCTCCCAGCGCGGCTACTATCTGGTGCTGCTCTGTGTGCATTGTGTGTTTCAGTGGGCAGTGCACGGGTGGGTACCCGGCCCTGCACACAGACACACAGTCCACCTGCACACCCTCCCGGCTGCTGTCCACAGTTGCGTGTGCATGATGATGCCTGCATTGCACTGTACACCAATGTGCAATGGTGCTCAGCATCTGACACATGCACATGGACAGGCAGTGGGCGTGGTGGCCTGTGGACATGTGTGTTGCTAGGGTTGGCGTTCTGGGTCGGTGTGCCTCCTGCCCTCTGTGCAGATTTGGTGCATTGTTTGTGTGCATGTGTGTGTGTCCATCTGCATGGCATGTTAATCCCCACCCATCCCTGGGTGTGTGTGTGTGCTTCTGTGCCCTGCCACTTCCCTTGACGGCATGCACCCCTGGTGTGTGTCCATGCATGTTTGTGGGTTGTGCCTTAGCCACTGGTGGTTGCACATGGCCCCATGACTTACCTGGGTTGGCTGAAGTGCTCCTCCGTGATGGTGTCCCGGTGCAGCTGTGCCAGCCGGAGCAGTTCGGGGGTCCCGTCAGCCAAGGGGGGGCTGCCCATCACCATCATCGGCGTCCCCATCGTCCCCATCGCTGTCCCCCTCTTCAACCTGTACGGCTATCCCACATTCATTGGCCATGTTGTGCAGGATGCAACAGGCCAGGAATAGCCTGCAGGCCTTTGAGGGGCTGTACTGTAGGGCACCGCCAGAGGTGTCCAGGCAACGGAAACGTATCTTCAGCATCCTGACCACCCACTCGATGACATTACATGTGGTGGCGTGTGCCTCATTGTAGCGTTGCTGCGATGGGGTCGCGGGCCGCCGGTAGGGTGTGAGCAGCCAGGGACGGAATGGGTATCCACTGTCACCTGTGTGTAGAGGGCGGAGGTTAGTTTGGTGATCAGCATCGCCCTGCCCCAGGCCATGTAGGCCACTACCCATGTAACCTCTGGCCATGCCCCCCCAGGCCCTATGATTGTCCATGTGGTTTGCATACTCATCCACTAGGTGTCCAGTGGGGATATCCCCACTCTCGAATCTGTGGCACAGTGCTGACTGGTGCCAGATGAATGAATCATGTGCTCCCCCAGGGTGCGTGGCACAGACATTGATTATGTGCCCCCTGGCATCGCACACCACCTGGCAGTTGATGCTGGCATAACCCTTGCGATTTATGTATGCGGCCCCCTCAGGGCCAGGTGGTGTATGTATGGCCACATGGGTGCAGTCTATTGCCCCTAGCATGCCAGGTCTACGTGCTACCCTGTGGAACTCCTGTATGTTTACTGTGCACTTCGCCGGTGTGCTGGGGAAATGGATGTACTCCGCAGCATGTGGCAGCAGTGCACTGAGGAATTGGGTGAGGTGAGGTGACGTGGCTGACTGGGTTATGCCTGTGGTGTCCCCAGTTGGTCTCTGGAAGGTACCCGTGGTGAGCAAGCACATGCAGACTGTTACCTTAGTCTCCGCTGACAGGGCATGGCTCTGTCGTGTGGGTGCCTGCATCACATCACTGCACAGCTCACAGAACCGCCTCAGAATTGCCCTATTCAGGTGGTACCAGCCCACAATCTCAGTATCAGTGTACAGCTCAAAGCTGGTGTGGGCTCAGTACTGCCTGTTGGGGGCATACCACCGACAGGCCTTTCCATGGCCACGCCCCCCCTGCTGCCCGCCTTCTCACCCCCCTCATAATGGCCTCCATCTGGAAGGTGGCACTGGCCATGTCCCTGGCTTGTGTTCACCCCCCTGGCAGCTGTTGCTGTATTCCCCCCGCTGTCCTGGCTGCTACTTCCCCTGCACTGGGAACACCTGCCTGTGCTGGCCTCTGTGCTGTGTGGCTCCCCACACCTTCCCTGTGCCTGGCTGTTCGGACTGCCCTTTCTCTGGCCTGCCCTGTTTGTGCCTCCTTCCCTGTCTGTCTGCCTATTCTTCTGACACATGTGGCTTCCCTGTAGCGTTCTTGCACCTCTCCCTTGCTTCTTTTTATTTTGGCTCATTTCCGCTATGGCGCAACTTCCGCTTGCTCCCCTATTGCGCATGGTGCAAGTCGTTGAATATCGCACTGCGCCATTTATGCATGGTTCCTCCCCCTTCGTTTGCACATGCCTTCATTATCATTGCGCTGTTGCTCAGCATGATTTCAGGGGCACAACTGCCTCCTGCTGAATATTGCAGGATAGCGCAATTTCGGACTTGCGCAGGCGCAACCCTATTGTGCATGGCTCAACTCTTTTGAATATCTGGCCCACACTCTTTAAGAGAGCTCCTAAATTATGAGCATTTTGGATGCAGTCTAAGAGCATGGGCTCCAGAAGTCATATATTCCAGCTGGAGGAGAATTTTTTTTTTTTTTGTCTGTAGAGCTTTTTTGTGCATATCAGAGTGCTGGCTACTACCACTTCATCGGCCACCATCTCCTCCAGGTTATACCTGCCTTATTCCACCATGACTTACTCCCCGTGGTAGGGCCAGGGCAGGAAGAGCCATCTGTCCCAACCCCCAGGGTCTTGATCCCGTTGGCAGGGCCTGGAGTGATGCTACGGATTGAGGTGCGCAAGCAAGGCTTCCTCTGTGCATAGACCCCAGGATTTTCCCATTTTTCTAGTCCTTGCCCCAAGGTTGGTGTGCATGAAATAGTGTGGGCATGTGACATGAAGATGCCACATGTACTCAAATGCCTGCACCTGGCCCTTAGAGAGGCGGCCAACTGCCATAGTACGCTACCTCTGCAGAGTGGCAGTCAAGCAGCAGCACATGCTGTCCCACCTACCTGAAGGAGAAGAGCTGTTCATGGAATTAACTGTCAGTCCCCAAGTGACCCTGATCCATTCCCGTACCCAGGTAGCTGGTGTGGCAGGAGGAAAGGCACCCAGCACCTCAGCCCTCCATGGCTCTGAGTGGAATTTCTTTAAGACAGAAAAATAACACAGTTTCTTCACTCAGAGAAAAATTAATATGTGGAACAAGTTAACCTGGACATATCATTAAAAGTAATTGAGAGGGTACATTCAAGCTGAATATAGATAAATATATAAGTGAACAAAGTACACATTGTTGTGAGTGCTGAGTAGCCATGGAAAGACTAGATAAACCATTTGGTTTCCCTTCATCTGTAACAATCAATGAACCTATGAGAAAGAATATTGGAAGTTCTAGTCTCAATTCAGTAAAATAAGAACTGCTGTGCTCACCACAGATAATGCATAAATTATTTGTTTATGGCTCTCTGGCCACTTATCAAAACAAACAGACGTTTTATGACATCCAAGGTCACTTTATCAAGATAAGTGGTCCTTTTGCAAGATGTTTCACTGGTTCAAAATGCTTTTCAAATCAATGGATTTTTCATGTGAGTTCTTTTTGTTGTCTTAGCTCATATTCCTCTTTACATGCTTGGCTGCCAGTGTTTCTAGTTTATGCTTGTTATTTTTCTTTTATTCTGCATAGGACATCCATTTTTTCCTCTCTGGCAGCCAAAGGACCACTTACCTTGATAAAGTGACCTTGGATGTCATGAAAACATTGGTTTGCTCTGACAAGTTGCCAGAGATCTTTCAATAAATAATTTATGCTTTATTTGTGGTGAGTGCAGAGGTTCTTATTTTCTTGAACTCATATTGCATGGTCCTAAGAATCTGCACCTGACCCAAGTTCCTTTTATCTCGAAAGAGATATGTGAGTCATCCTGTGAATGTCCTTTGCTAAATTCTAGTCTGAGCCACTTAGAACAGATTAGAAGTAACTGCCTGGAGTGCCATTCACAGTTGTAATGGGTGGTAGCACACAATTTGGGTGCATACAGGCTCCCTATTGTGACAGCATCCATTTACACTATGCACAAAAATTTGTCTAAGCTGCTAGGGTGACAAGTGTCAGGCCCGCTGCTCCCACAGTGCCAAACCTTGAAGTGCAATATGTGAACAGGAGACAAACAGGGCAACCCTCCTGTCTGTTTTGGGGCCAAATAATCTACTAGCCTCAAGTCCTGGGGTCAAATATGAACCTTTTTTCGCTAGCACACCCAGTTAATGGCTCAGATATTACACTCTCTTCAGGGGATGCAGTGCAATACTTCACCCAGTGGGCACCAGCCTGGTTCACAATTCTACCCTTTTGACTCAATTTGAGACCTAGGTATATTCTTATCTTAGCAAGATAGTAACACACTTTTAAGCCCTTAACACTTTTGTCAGAATTATCCAATACCGTTTCAGCCTCCACATGCAAAAGAAAAGTCTCAAGCAGGATTAAGGAAACCAAAAGGTTTACTGGAATTAAAAAAAAAATAGTAAATACATACAAAACATAGAACATATAACATAACTACTTACAGTCAGAAATAAATTGGAAATTACAGAAATAAAATGCCTGGTGCTTAAATTTCTAAGCCTAACTCAGTTTCAGTTGGATGTTACCTATTTTTAACAGAAGTGCCTTTCTAGTTCAGACACACTCTGTGTGTCTTCCTTTGGAGTCCAGAGATGAAGTGTGTCCACTCCTTTCAGCCAGAGTGATAATAATCCAGCATGTCCCTCCTATCCTGTGAGGTCACTGCTCATGTGGTCACTGTTAGCCTGTAATTAATTTGTAACCTGACCAAGTATATCCAAAAGGATGTCATTTTACTGCTGGCTGGAAATCTGCAAGATAGCAATATTAAAATATGACAGTCCCTTTGATCAGAGTATTCACCTTTGATGTTCAGAGAACATCCTGACAAAACATTTCTCTTACAGTTGTGAAAGCTAACAGGTATCAGATAAAAATGACTTTTTCCTCAAAGGTCATAAAACGCATACTTCGTCCCTGCACTTCAAAGTAGAAGGGTTAGTTTACAATGTGTTATATAACAGCTAACACTGGTATGACAGGAAATGTCAAAGGAAGCCTCTTAATTAACCCATTCACTGATTCAGTGGTACTATAGTCAATTGTTTTCAGTGAGCTAGGGCCTTTGGGGTCAAAAGGTCAGGCCCCTTTAAAAGCTGCTGGCTGACATTCCCTAAGCAGACATTCAAATAAACATATATTTATATCACAAATATAATTATAACTAGTAGAGGGTTAATTACGTTACAACAAGTACCCCCATGACTAAGTCACAGTGCAGATTGGTTGGTCAGATATTAGTTGTTGCATTCTGGGTCTGCACCAACAGTACCCACGTGCTGGATTGTGACACTCTTAGAGGTCTGTGCGTAACACAACACTAGCACATGCTGCCACCAGAAACTTACATCCACTTGCCCATCTTGTTCCTTTAGACCCATTTTGGAGCCCCTTAGATTTCCATTTTTTCCTCCATATTGTTTCAGATTCAATGTGTAGTGGCCCAATTCTATCTTTAACTGTCCTCTTTCCTCTGACATTTATTTTATTTATCTAAACATGTCGGCCAGGAAAGTACACCGAATCAAGGCTTGTTTCCTGATGTGACCCAGAAGGAGCAGAAGGAATGCAAGTAATGTACAATAAAGTACATTTAAACAATAACACAGGAGCAGCAGCCATGAGGTACAAGTCTAGAAACATTAGCAGCACAAAGAGTATTATAATGCATAACCAAAAGAGCAGAAAACAAAAGAATGGTAATAAGCATCAGCAACACAAAACAAAAAGGCAATATTAAATGTACGCTGGAAATAGAAAATAGAGTTAAAATTGACGTTATGACCATAGGTCTTCTTCAGGAATTATCTAAAAGAGAAAAAGGCAAAGTTAGTGGCCTCACTAACTTAGCTTTTTCACTTTTAGATAATTCCTGAAGAAGCACTATGGTCGAAACATTGATTCTTATTTATTTATTTATTTATTTATTTATTTATTTATTTATTATGATCTTGGATTAACACCTTTGAGAACTGGCTCATTACATAGGTTCCACATCAGAGGTTAAACAAACAGTATCACAAAACAATTCCAGTTAAGTACTGTACGTACAAAAAAGTATTACAAAGAGAAAAAAACAACAACTTCATGTTGGCATTGTACAATGTGCGGCAGAATACTCAGGGAGTATGAAGGAAGACAAGTGAGAATAGCAGGACAAGAGAGTGCAACTAAACACCAAGCGGTAAACAGGTACTGGATGGGAGAGGGGGAATAATAAGTCCAGGAGTCCTTGTCAATGACTGGAGGTAGGGGAGGATGCTAAATCTAAAACAGTGAAGTGAACAGGTCAAATATAGTTGCCAGGTGGTTGAGGAGTAAGGGGGGGAGAGGGTAAGGGGTTGTGAGAGAGAGTGAAGAAAGGGAAATGAAGATGGCCAGTGGGGGCTCAGCACATGCCATCAGCAAGGCAAGGAAATAAAGGCCCAAGATTTTTGCTAAGGTCAGCTGAAAATTATACTTGATAGAGAGCTGGTTGGGCCCAGCAGATGAAAAATGAGAGGTTAGTGAAAACAGTCACAGCTGGAATTAGCAACTAGATGATTTCTTAGTTTTTGTTTAAAAGGGCCTAACGTGGCTGCAGTGGAAATGTCAGGAGGAAAGGCATTAAGCCAATATGGAGCTCGGTAGGTGAAAGCCTTCTGTCCTAGTGAGGTACAACAGTGTGGAGTTTTGAAGGTCATGCTGTTGGGACTTCTGGTACTGAGACTTTTTTTCATAAGGGGTGAGAAGCTTCTATGCCCCAAGTGGAACCTGGCCTAGACTGACTTTCTTGGCCAGAAGGCAGGTTTGGTATTTAAGTCTGCCTATAAACTGAAGCCAGTTAGCCTGGGCATACAAGTCACATGTATGTGTGAGCCATGCAGCGCCAGTTGCAAGATGGCAGGCTTTGTTTAATGCCACCTTGATGCGGAGGAGGGCTGTATCTGTAGCAGATCCATATATTACCAATCCATAGTCAATGAGCGAGGCCACTGAACTAAGGATAGCAAGCTTAAGAGCCTCAGGGGTCAGACATTGTTTGTGCCTATGGAGCAGTCCGATATGGAAATTGATGGCCTTGGCAATCTTGTCTATGTGGCATGCAAAAGACATGGTGCTATCAACCATGACCCCAAGTATTTAAAGTGCTGAACTTGTACCAAGGTAGCTCTGACCTCATTTGTAATGGCAAGAGGGTGAGTCCAATGCCTGTTTTGGGAGCTGGTGAACAACATTGTTTTTGTTTTCTTGTAGTTCATGATAAGTTTCTGGTCTCTCAGCCATTTTTCCACATCCACTAAACTATTCTGTAGCTGGCATCCCAGTGACTTTGGGTCAGGATCACTTGAGAACAGGACTGCATCATCCATGTATAGCAGAATATGACACTGACAAGATGACGTGAGTTGATTGAGGAATATGATGAATAATAGAGGGTCCAATATGGACCCTTGTGGGACACCAGAGCAAACAGGTCTGCTTTCTGAAAGGACATTGGCCACCTTGACTTACTGTGACTGGTTTGAAAGGTAACTTTTAAAACAGGCAACACTACCAGAAGAAAAGCCAATGGATGCCAATTGTTCGATCAGCAGGGCATGATTAACCGTGTCAATCGCTTTGGTCAGATCGATGAAAACTGCACCAACAAGGGGACCTTGATCCAAGGAGTTATGAATATAACCAGTAAACTCAAGCAGTGCAGTCGTGATGCTGTGTCCTTTTTGCGAAATCCATGCTGCTGTGGGCATTGAATTTTATATTTTTCTAGGTAATCTACTAATTGATCAGCCACTATTCTTTCAAGGGCTTTAGATAACAGTGGGAGAATACATATAGGACTGTAGTTTCTGTGTAAGTTGCGGTCACCATTCTTAAAGGTGGATGTCACTAGGGTGGATTTCCATTTTGGGGCAATTGCGAATATCACAGCGAAGCATTGATAATATGCGTTAGTCATGCCATTATATCTTCTAGGGTAAGCGCCATGAATTTGAGGTTGAGGGAATCACCACTGAATCTAGACTTCCCAAGAACTTTTAGGAAGTAGTTTGTGGCTTCAGAAGCTGTGATGGCTTTGAAGTGGAAAGGTGGGTGGCAATGGGGCTGATCCTCAGTTCCTGTGTTATGACTAGAGTAGGAGGGGAGGAAGAAGTCTGGAGGGAGTACTCCACTCAGATCCGTGAAAGCTTGATTGAAAGTAATGGTGATGGTACTGGGATCAAGTGTGGGTACTGGGTACACCATCAGTGTTAAGCATGGTGGGGGGCTGATTTGAAGCCTTTACTAATGACTTCTTTGAGGTTTGACCAAAATTTTCTGCCATCACTCCATGTACGTGTGAGGGCCGAACTCTATTTTCTATTTTCAGCATGAATTCAATACTACCATTTTGTTTTGTTTTCAGACCACATGCTGATGCAGCACTGTGTTTTTTTTAGCAATGCAAGAATGAGTCATGCATGTAGTAAATCTGTTCACAGGGAGACAGGAGTCAGACTCAGAAGGCAGGGTGCTGGGAGATGAGTGAGTGGCAGGGGTACACAGGCAGTGGGCATCAGAGGCAGAGGGGATAAAGCGTAGGAGCAAAACTGAGCTGTACGCTAACAGATGGGCTTTCGGGGAGTTGAGAGACATGGAGGAGTAAAGTGAGGGGGTTATTTCAGAGATGGGGGAGTCTGTAGGGAAAGGAGATCTGCCCAGTATATGTATAGGTCTTGAAAAGGAGTATTTTCTAGGAACAGGTGTCAGAATTCCTGAGAGTAGGAAGGGGGAGTGGGAGGGAGAGAGGAGGAAGGAGAGGTAGTAGAGGAGGTTATAGAGTCTAGATGCAAGGAAGACAGAGTAGAAGAGCTATATGCCTTCAAGAAAGGTGGAGGTCAGAATACAAGGAGTAGTGCTGGATATGAGGAGGACAGGTTAGTGAAAAGTAACAAAAGGAGTGTTTCTTTCCCTGAAACTTAATGGACAGTGCTGTAGTAGTAGTACTGCCAGGCTTTGAAATATCCACTTTCATATAAATTGCAGCATCCACGTCTCCAGGATAAGGGAGGCGGTCCTGCCACTGTACCGCTCACTGGTGGGACCCCACCTGGAGTACTGTGTCCAGTTATGGAAGCTACATCTCAGAATGAACATAGACAGGGTTGAGGTAGTCCACAGGAGGGCAACAAAAATGGTGCAGGGGTTACACCAAAAGCCCTATGAGGAGAGACTGAGATCTCTACACGTACACCTTTGAAGACAACAGAGTGAGAAGGGACAGACTAAACACCTACAAGTACCTCAGTTAAACTCTGTGGAGGCAGACTAGACAGGGAGCATCTGGGCAGACTAGGTGGGCCAAGCAATCCTTTTCTACCAACAAATTCTATGTTTCTAATAGTGGCAGTCTGTTCAAGACAGTGTAGAATTAGAGGCTGTACTGTAAACTATATCCCCACAGGCAGATGTTGGGAGAATCATTTTGAGATAATCGCATGACAGACTGGGAGGCAGTACAAAACTTGTTTTGATACAGAGACCACTGTTTGTCAAGGGGTTTCATATGTGTGTCTGGAGAGATTAAGCTGCCAATCCAGCCAGAAGCCATGCTATTTGAAGAAGGGTACTTCCTCCAATGCAGAGTCATCCAGGGCTTCAAAGATAGGGGTACTGTGGATCTGGATAAATTCTGTCTGCTGCCGAAAGGTCATAAAGACCAGTTTTCAGCATTCAGCCCATATTGGTTAGAACTAAGCCAATGTTGGATGCTATCCAGGTTACGATAAAGTTCCACTTTCAGTTCCCAGGCCAAGAGGACACGGATAAAATACATTGCATTATCAATGTACATGTGAATGTGTAAGGAGATGCAAGCTTGTGGGCTTGGGGGAGAGTGTTAAGAAAGACTGACAAAAGAATGGAGTCCAGAACATAGCCTTATAAACACCTGATCCACTTGGGAAGTGGGAAAATGAATCACCTATAAATATTGGTCAGACTTGCAGGAGCAGAACCATCTGACCGAGATGTCAGACAGTCCTAGCCTTACCAGTTTGACAAGTGGCAGGGGTTCTGTAGCTGTGCCAAATGCCTTCACAAGATTGACTGAGTTTGCTGAGGCCAGTAAGTCCTGTACCATTGTCTTCAGAATTAATTCAGAGGAGGATGGGTAAAGGGAAACTTTGGAATGTGTTTTCCTGAACTCATCTGTAGGGGGTTAAGAAATGAAGAGGAGTCAAAGAAGGCTGAAAGCTGGAAGAGCACTAGTATTTGTTGAATCTTTACAAATGCCAGGCAGTGGGAGACTGAATAATATTTTTCAGGTACAGAATGGTCTCCATCTTCTGGGACTGGGGGGACTCTGGCACACTATCAGATACCTGTTAGCTTGCCAGTGGGGAAAAAAGTAACAGCTGAGGAGAAAAGAGAGTGGGAAAGGAATATAAAGGGGCAATGAGATGGAGGAGGTTTAGTCCAGGCTATCATGGCTGTTATTCCTGGCCAAATCAAGTGATGGGAAGGCAAACAGAGCTGTAGCTGGAGATGTAGTGGAAAAGGAAAAGAGGAGAAAGAAGGGAGTTGGATTGAAGAGGGGCCAGGGTTCATCTAAATGTCTCCAAACAGCAAGATCAGCATAGATACGTAGAATTTCTCAGCAGAAAAAGACAGGTGGGCCTATCCAGTCTGCCCTATTTTTCCCTGTCTATTCTCACCCGCTGGACACTATATGGTCACTTGCATCCCTCCTGCCTCCCTTTCCTCTGTTTATTATGCCTGTGTGCCTATCCCACCCATGCTTGAAGTTCCCCACTGTCCTTCCAGACTAGGAAACTGGAGGGGGGAATGCTGGGGTGGTGATCAGCTTGTGGACTCTTGGGTTGATATGAGGTACATCCAACCCTGGCTGAACAGCCAGAAAAAGAACTGAAAAAAAAGTATTTCCTCACATGCCTCTTAAACTCCCCACACAGCTTCATAGCATGCCCTCATGTTCTGATGCTGTGCAGCAGGGCAGTGATGAGCCAGACAGAGCAACACTTTGTCCAGAAGAAGGTATCGTAGAGAAGAAAGCAACATGGGGGAGTACATGGAGTGCTCTTAGCAGGGCCTGCAGCTAGAGCCAGAATGTGGATAGAAGGCAACTGCTGATGGGCTATTAGGTATAGGTACGGAGAAGAGATGTAAGCCAGCCCATCAGTGCATCCGTAGTGCTTCTTCTCGCATGACCTGGGTTTGAAATTGAGTCCAAGTTTGGCCGGGGGAGAAGAATCGAGCATCCTAGGGACTGTTCTCCTTCTCCAGAGGGAAGGGAGAAGAGTGTCCAGTGCTAGCAGAAGCTGGGGGTACCACCGTGGTCGGCACTATTATCTGGTGGGGGTGGATGTTGGATCTCATTGCACGTCCCCATCTTCTGGGGATCCAACCTTTGCAAAAACCTGGCCCCCGGGCATGATGCCCTGCTCTGTTGCCATTTCCACTGTCTCTGACGTCCAATGGGGGAATCCCGCTCCTGTGGCTCTGACCTAGGGGGTAAACCGGGGCTTGCCTACAGTGTCCATGAGAGGGGAGCCCACCTGGTGGCCCCACCTAGGGGGATAAGCCTGGCCATGTGGGGATGGTAGGTAGGGCAGGGCTGACCTCTGAATGGAGGATTGGGGGGGAAGGCTGGACAAAAAACTACAAAAAAAAAAGAAATTGAGTCCAAGTCATTGAACTGACACAGAGTATGAGGACTGAGCATTTCATAGGATGCTATCTTCCTCTGGGGAGGGAGGATTGTGAGCTTCACCATGCTACCACCACCTTGATGACCACAGGTGATGGCACAAGCTGGAGCCACAGTGGGTGGGTTGGGCACCTTCTGACAGTGGCATGAGCATACTTGTATGCTCAGGAAACTACTATCCATGCCCACGAGGAGCCCAAGGGTTTCAGGGGAAGAACAAGGACATACCGTCCCAGACTGATCCAAGATGATGGGATGACCCTTTGTAGGCCCCACACTGTCTACGAATCACTATTTATGATATCCTGCCTCCAAGTAAGTTTGACATTCTGAGGGGCTTGGAGAACCCTAATAGATTGCCACTGTGGGCAAGCTGTGTAGGAAAGGAGGTAAGGGGCTAAGTCCCAGAGATGGCAGTTGTTGGGGCTAGGAGAATCACCTGTGGATTGGGTTGGCCTGGTCAAGAAGGAGGAAAAAAGGAAGTAGAAGGATAGAGGAGGTATAAAAGGAGAGGGGAGATGAGGCAGGGGATGGGGATGGGGATACTGGAAGCAGAATAAATCGTATGGATCAGAAAATAAGTGGAAGGAAGTGTCATCTTAGAAGAAAGGGGGAAATAGTGGAGTTAGGGAAGCTGAGGGGATGTGAAAGAAAAAAGAGAGGATGAGAAGAGAGGGATAGACTAGCAATGGGGAGAGAATAGGATGCCGGGCAAGCATAGGCAAAAACAGGGGTAGAGTAGAAACACAAGGTGAGGAGGAAGTTAATAGTTAATTAGAGGGAGAGAGCTGTTTGGAAGAAGTTACAAACTGGCAAGCGTAGATGAACGGGGAGCTGTGCCAGCAGCAGGAGACATCAAATAAGCATTACTTAACATAAGCAGAGACTGCAATTAATAGTAGTGGTACAACTGAAGAAGTTTATTATTCTTATCATCTCTCTTGCTAAGCCACTCTCAGATTTCTTTCTTGTCCACCTGATACCCCTTATTAGATATTTTTAGTGCTTGCTATGTCTAACTCTATGTTCCTTGCTGCTGTTCCCCCTCTGTCTTAAATGTCTTTTCCCCTCACCAGTTCTGTGATAGTCTCGTCCATCCAGAACACACTGTTTTTTTATCCCCTTATCCTTTATTGGTACACAGTGATCCACTGCATTTACATTGATGGAGATGAAACCCCCTCCACCCTTATTTCTAGGTCCATTATATAAAGGTTCTCTTCAACCTGTGACCTTAGTTTACCAAGGGTTGTCCTCTTGATGTTTGGAGTTTTCGTTTCTTGCTTTAACTTCTTACCTACTGTAGCACTTACTATTTCAACTACTACCACATTATGGTAGCTGGACCCCAAATACTCATCCACCCTACATAAGAAACCTGGCTATCCCTATGGCTAATCTGCTTTTCTCACTGCTTTCGTAAACCTTGGTCCTCCCTTCCTCTTTCTATTTGTTGTACCTCCTCTTCTTCCTCCCTAAAGTCTCTTCTTTCTGACTTTTGTCATCCTACCTGCAACTGTCTTTCATGCTTCCTCTTTTTCTTTATTCTCCAGTCTTCTCCTCCTCTTTCTGTTTTCACTTTTGTTTTCTATCTGTATATATTTGAGAGTGTTTTTATTTTCTAGATGCCTTCATTTTACTGTTTTGCCTTTTAATATGTGTTATTCTGCTTGTTTTATGATATTTTTGCATTTTATCTTATTACATTGTTAACTATCTCCTTCTCCCCCTTCCCCAGGACTCATCTGAAAACGAGCTGTTGTCAGCTCAGTGTGTACTTCCTGGTTAAACTTTTTAATAAATAAATAAAAATGTTGCTGAAATTAATCCAATATAATTTTTGATTACAGTACATAATGCAGTTTTCCATCATTTTCAAACTCCAGAATACACAAGTGATAATACACATATGTGCATTATCAGTAATGCATTACAGAGTTTCCCTCACACACAGATTTTTTTCTCGTTTCAAATTATCCTTGCGCTGTACATCAACATCAGCTAGGCTACATGTAAGTGCCATTTTTGTGCCTTGCCAGTGCTTTGTTACCTGTCAATCACTTGTGCTTAGTAACTTCAAAGCAATTAAATCCAAAACTGCAAAAAGCTTTAAAAATGATCACTTTCTGCACTTTCTTTTCTTCATTTCTACAGGCCTGTACCATACCAAATTTCATAATCACAACAGATTGCTGAATCCAAATGGTCTTAAAGCTCCCTCGACTGTTGCCATGGAAACACCATTTGCTCAGCAACTAACAGTATTCCCAGCACAGTTCAGTTTGAAAAAAAATAATTGTTTTATTCATTTAAAACTCTTTATAGTTAGCAATTAAACATGTTTGCCATAGAAAAGTTTATTGTTTGAACAGTTTATGAATTCAGTATCAATTCAGTGATTCAATGTTTCTACTTCTGGGAGTAGTTTTCTTGTAGTTTAAATAGCTCAGACCAGTAAGTATGAAAAAATAATGTATGGAAAGGGGTTTAAAAATTTATTTTTCTTTATACATCCTTAATGTGTGATGCCTGCATAAACAGCTCATAAGATTCATGGACCTCATACACTTTGGGTGTATAATTAAAAAAACTTCATAACACACCCCTTTCCATATGTTATTTCTTATATATTTGCCCCTCTAGAGCACTCTTTTGCATATTGTGATAGAAAGCAGTACCTGTTAAATATAAGAATTATTGTCCTACCTTCCTCTTGGCAGAATCACTACCCCAATTGGTGTACAGTAATTAAAATTTCCCTTAATTATCAGACCCTTACAGGCAACCATCCTAATTTTATCCTATAATTCATTCTTATGGTCCCCTGTCTGGTCACAGGGACCTACAGCATACTCTCAGTACTGTTTTACTTCAATTCTCATCATTTAGCTCCATACATAAAGATTTGTTTTCTGGTTTAGTGCTCTTGATATCCTTCCTTCCTTACCTGAACCTCAAGTTTCTACATAATATTTAATGTTACTCCTCCCTCTCTCTTCCCACTTTGGTCTCTTCTGAATACTTTATACCCTTCCAGGCTTGCAACCTACTGTACTGACTGGAGTCATTACACTAAGCTCAGAGATGCCACTGACTTCAAACCTATCTACCTCAACTGAGGCTTATAATTCATACATTTAATTGCTCAGACTCATTGCATTCATTCATATGAATTTCCAATGTAATCAACATACCTTTTTTGTTTGTTTGGATTCTCTATGTGACTTGCCACACTACATATAGAATAGTGCATGGGAGCCCATACAGCAAGGCTATTCTTCCACCATGTGGTTACCATGATGACAAGGACCTTGAGAGCACAACTCAAAAGACCCATCAGTCATCATGGTAATCACGAGATGGAAAAATAGCCTTGATGTGTAAGGGGGCTTCCATACACTATTTTATGTAGTGTATAGTGTAAGAACCACTTGGCAAGGCTTTCTTTACGTTAACATTTTCACTCACTAAGGTTGAATTTACAGTGCCCAGTCAGTTTCTGTCTCCATTCTCCACTCCCCTTCAACCTCTAAACTGCAACCTCATGACTCAGCCCCCCTCCACCCACCAACTGTCCTTTGACCTACCAACTTGTTGCCATTCCCACATCCTCAACCCCCACTTCAAAAAGAGAAAAAGGACAGCCAATCAAGTTGCAGGACATTTTAAAATGTTTAGCTTTCTCCCATCCAATTTAACTGAGACAGAGGATGTAAAAGTAAGGTGAAGTTTTCAGTCACTCACCCATTCACACCATTTTTTTTTCACTTTTGAATGGCAGTTTCTTGCACGCACGCTTCAGTCTAGCACTATCACTGCGAGCGTACATCTGGAGATCTGCTGTATTATGTGACATCTGTAGTGCAGCAGAACAAAAAGTTGTTCTGCTGCAGTATGGATGTCACTACAACAGCAGAACGAGTTTTTGGAAAATGCAGAAATATATCCTGAACTAGCAATCACCATACGCTATACTGGAATACTATTTACAGTAGTACATTTTTCTTGAATTTCCATATTATTTTTTTTCTAATCTGGTTGGCATGGGCCCTTTACTTCATCTGCCCCAACCACTGCTTCACCTAGCTTAAATACTACCTCATTAGTTTTGTCTGTCCTGCTCAACAAGATATCTACCCTTCTTTTGTTCAGGTGGAGTCTGTCCTTCCTGTATAGGCTCCCAAGGGCCACAGTTATCTTCCTTTATTCTTTATCACGAGGAAGATTTGCTTGACAGCAGTCTTTATCTATCCCTTTAACATTGTCTACTTCTGTTGCTTGACTTCTCATGAAACCATAATACTTTGCTGATGTCGTCACACTATGTTGCTGTGGAAGTGCCTGTGATGTCACGGTCAGAGAATTATGATGCCACATGTAGACAGACAGCATCAGCTGCTGAAAGATCCAATGTACAGACACATGTTTTAAGCAACAAAGAATGAAGTTGGATGCATATAGAATGAGGATGGATTGGGCTGCTCTGTGCCAATGAGGCCACCACACAATAAAAGTCTTTATGAATTTAGCAATGGTTTAGAACCACCCAGCAGGGACCTGGTTCACCGTGACATCAATAAATCCACAGGTATACAGTCATGGAACTTAACCCAGCATAAAAAATAACTACTGTCCACACAAAGTTGCTTTTTCCAAAATATAGCAGTTTACTAGGTAGCAAGAAAGATACAGAGCTTTGTCAAAGCCCTACTGGGTGAAACATCAGTCTGTTGTGAACACCTATGGTCGAGGTGCTCTGTATCTTTCTTGCTACCTAGTTAACTGCTATATTTGAAAAGCAATCTTGTGTGATAGCAGTTATTTTTTATGTTGTTGAGTTCCGTGGACTTTATACCTAAGTCCTTTATGAATTTCTTTTAAGTTCAATAAAGCCAGTACTTTGCCTAAAAGACTTCTGGGGGAATGTAAATAAATTAAAAAGGAATTTAAAAAATGTTTTTCTTATTGATTCTATTATATAATATATTTCTTGCAGAAACTGCTGCTGTACAACCTATTGTGTTACATACCAGTTTCATGTGTTTTTCTTTCTTATCAAGACTTGGTATACATTCTAGTATTTCTTCTTGTTGTCTGAAAATTCACACACATTCATTGCAGACATATCATTATAGTCATATTTTACAAGAAATTTATGTTAACCTCCTCCACACCCACATACTGTTTATGCTCAGTTTTGACTAGCACCCAGTTTACCAACCTCGCAGCACCCCTGATGCTCCTATGGCAGTCAGTGTCTCCTTTGGTATAAAAATAGTTTCTTGAGCTCCGTATAAAAAACAGTAGTATATTAATATATGACATTCTATTCCCATATTTTAAATGTATCTAGAACCCTTTATTGTCTTTTCATATTTAACAAAAATGTATGTATTTTCTCCTCTTCAAAAATGCCATAAAAAGATAGAAAGCATATGAAATATAGTTGATTTGTGCCTAAATAAAAAGTGTTACCTGAAGTATCAGTAGCTCTTTAAACAATTACAGTATCCATGACAGTTGAATTTCTGTGCAAACTGTAACTTTTTCTAATGAGCAACTTTTATTGCCATACATTTTAGAATCAGTAGCTTACTTTATTCAGTACTTCCCTAGTTTTTTTTTTGCTGTTTCCTCAGATGGTTTACTGATCACTCTTTTTTCGGAATTAGAAATATTCAGCTGTGTTTATGTACATTACCATTAGCTGAAACTCTTTTACATTATGGTGAGTTTAAATGTTAATCCTTCTCTCTGCTCAGTTCATTTTCTTGAAGATACTCAATTTCCACTTCTAAATCAAGAGCTCTCAATTTCTGATTGTCTTTTGAAGTGGGAAATAATATGTTCTAATATAAAAATCAGGTAAGCAAATTGTTGTCTTGGTTCATCTTCAATGATCCATCAAAGGCGCAGCAACTTCATGAGCTTTGTGTTGTTGTAGTACAGATCCTTATGCTTGAAGAACATTTTGTGAATGTTAATGGTTGCACATGGATCATTTATGCAAGTTTATCAACGATCATGAGTGGCTGAACTTTATTTTGCAGGGAATCCCCTGATGAAGCTTGAGTGTCAGTGAAGCACCAGGGTGTCCATGGTGGTGTTAATACCTATGATTTGTATATCTGAAGTTTGTCTTAATCCTTGCTATGCCATGGACTGATAAGGCAGCATAGCACAGTGGTTTAAGGTTCTGAACTGCAAATCTGGTGACATCCAGCAGACCAGACCTGGGTTTGAATCCCACGGCTTCCACTTGCATACTGTGTGACTCTGAGCAAGTCACTTAACTTCCCTGTGCTCCCAGGTTGCTCCTGTAAAAAAGCTTTCAGCTTAGTGTGCTACTCCTGGTTAAACAACTAAAAAAAAAAAAGACTCCCTATATGTTCTAATTCTGTCAGTAGTCTATGGGTTAAGCCTGGTCAGTCAGCAGTATTTGTGATTTTGTCCTTCGATGCAACTTGGTTTAAATAAATTACCAATGAATACAGCATCTACCTGTTTCCTAGATATTTCCTTTTTTCATCACTGATGCTAAGACAAAGAAGTGAGACACAGCCATTTCATCTGTTTTCTCCTTGTGAGTGCACTGCATTCAGACCTGTTCTTGTAACTTCTCAGCCGTTAGCTCACCCCTGTAGCAGTACCTCAAACCTGCACCACCGAGCGCAGTTTCCATTTTTGAACTTGTTGTAGCTGACATCCTGCATTTTGATTATATCAAGCCTCTCAATTTGATGCCTCACAGGCAAGTGACACACAAAAAAAAGAGTAATTAAAATTAGGAGAGTGAGGGTGGTATTGCTGGGTCAGATATCCTAGGCAAGATCAAGGGTAGGTATGTACAACTCAGGGAATTTTCCATACCCACTACAGGGAAGAGCGTCTTTCTGCAATATGCTCAGCGCTACAATATGAGTTTATGTGAATACTAAATAAATGTTGGTTCATGTAAAACAAGAGGTGGTTTACATGCTTTTGCTGCAGCTGCTCTTCAATTCTGGAATAGTTTACCTGAATGTTTACATATAAACATTTATTTTCAAGTTTTTAAAAGGCAGCTAAAATTTTATTTGTTTGTTCTATGTACTTGTAATTATAATTGAATGTTTTTGCTGTACATTGCACATTTTATTGTATTGCAAAATTTGCCCTGATCAAGCCTGAAAAAGCACCCTTGGTCCAGTGCTCTTACCCATTTAACAAATTAAAACAAATAAAAATAACTATATAAATGTAGTTACATATTTTTCAAATATCCAAGTTGATGCCATTTCTTGGTTGTGTGAGTGTGAGGCTGTTTTGAATATAGTGAAAATTCAGGTAACTAAACTGGGTATACATGATGGGCTACATGTTTTTGTCTGTCAACACCTTTCTTTGTTTCTAGGGAAAAAACTAACTAGCTGGATTGGTAGCTGGTTGTTTGACAGGACCTAAAAAGTTGCCCTAAATGGCAAATTGATAGAGGTCTGGAAGGTTATGTAAGCAATAGCACATGACAGGGTATGCAGCTGTTTGGTAATTACTGCCCCCCCCACTCTGTGGGTTGCAGGCACAAGGCATTAGTTGAGTGCCCTTCAACCACGGAGTGGGGGGGGATATGCAATAATTACAAATTAACCACAAGCCCTGAAGTGTGTTATTGCATTTATAAAATGGCACCAACATAATTAAAAAAATAACACTATATAAATCTTCAAATTAAGCTTAAATAAATGGTCATCAGTGGTAAATTGGTTCTCAAACCAAACTACTAGATTTGCCTCATCAAAGAGGTCAAATTGGCTGCCAGGTATTTCACTCATGTTGTTAGCTGAAGCTTCTTTTTTGTTTTTCACAACTGTCACAGTTACTGAGAATTCCAAAGCAGTGCAGTTCCAAGACTTGCAAGGCACTTTCCAGACCTGTGTGGTTATTGGTCAATTACCGCACAGGTCTGAAAAGCTATTGATCAAGCAGGACACTGGATTTGTTTACCCATTTTATAAGAGTGGGGTAACCCAGGGATCTGTTCTTGGAACGTTGTTGTTCAGTATGCATATTGGTGACATAAAGGTGAGACTGCACAGTAAGGTGAGTCTATTTGTGAATGACACAAAACTCTGTGGAAAGTTACTGATGAGGGGGTTAGCAACATAAACAGAGATGTGGGAGAGACATGAACAATGGTCTGGGACATGGCAGTTAGAATTCTATGCCAAGAAAGCAAGGTTTTGCATATAGGAAACAAGAATCCGCAGATAGAACATAGCATTAATGGAGACACTGTTCAATCCTCAAAAGAAGAATGGGATTTTAGGTGTGATAATAAATAGTAGTATGAAATCTTCATCTCTTTGTGAGAAAGTATATGGAAAAGCAAATCAGAGTATCAAAAGGGTTTCACTAGCCAAAACAAGGAGGCGAACCTGCCACTATATAGCTGACTGGTTAGGCCACACCTGGAATACAGCATGCGGTTTTGGAACTCTCATCTGCAAAAGGATAATGAAAGGCTGGAAAATATCCAGTGAAGAACAAAACAATGATGCATGGTCAACAAGAGAGAAGTGCAGGAAAAGCCAGGCTATAGGCACCAGAAAACACATGTACCAACAATATTTGGTGCACTGAGAAAATACTTCATTGTATAAAAAGCAATCATTACCATTGTAGTACATCTCAAGAAAAACATTTTTTACATATAATGCTGCAAAACAATTTAGACTGAGTGGTTAAGGAACCAACCAGGGGGAACAGAACATTGGATTTGATACTAACAAATTTAAAGGATAAAATGGATATGGTGGAAGCCATAGAACTACTGGCAGACACTGACCATAATATGGTCAAGGCAATTATTAATTTAGAAAATAATTAATATGGGGGAGAACAACCTTAAAATGTTACAATAAGGCTGATTATGAACACATGAAAGAATACCTACACTCATGGGATTGGAGTACAGATTTACAGAATAAACCACTTGAACTAATGTGGAATATAATCAAACATAAAATAGATTATTGTAAAATAAATTATGTACTAGTAATAAGAAAATATAATTCAAACAGAAGAGTACCAAAATGGTTTACTAACACAATAAAAGAAAAAATTAAAGAAAAAAAGGAAAGCATATAGAAGGTATAAAGAAGAACAGACAGAAGAGGCAAGGATGAAATAAATAAACTTAACCAAGGACTGTAAAAAATTTATGAAAAGGCTAAAGCAGATAAGCATAGGATGGCAACATCAATGCTAGATAATAAAAAAAAAATCTACAATTACATAGGAAGGCTTAAAGGGGGACAAAATATGGTTGGACAGATCAAAGTGGGAGTTCACATAACTACTGATGAGAAACAAATTTCTGATACCGTCAATATATATTTTGTTAATACATTTAAGATCAAAGGAAGTAACAAAAATATGTCAACTATTGTAAGCAGACAGGGTGACACTAGAATTATAACAGTAAGGGAGGTACATGATAAGCTAAAACAGCTTAAAGTTAATAATTCACTGGGCCCTGATGAAGTACATCCCAGACTCCTGAAAGAACTGGCTGAGGAGATGGAAGGTCCTCTCACTATATTGTTTAGCAAATCCCTGAAGGAAAGTAAGACACTGCAGAAATGAAGAAGAGCAAATGTGACCCCAGTATATAAAATGGGAGATAGAAGTGATGTAAAGAATTTCTTGACCAATTAACTTAACTTCTGTGATTGGAAAAATCATGGAGGGCTTTGTAAGGGATATTGTTCAACAACATATAGAAGAAAGGGAACAAACAGACATACCATAATGTGGTTTCAGTCAAGGAAGGTCGTGTGTAACTAACTTAATGCAGTTTTTCGAACCAGTGAGCTCAGCATTGGACAAGGGACTGCCAGTGGACTTAATATATCTGGACTACTCAAAAGTGTTTGATTATGTCTCGCATGAGGAAATAGTCTACGAACTAGTAAAATGGGAATTTCATCCAAGATTAGTATCTTGGATAGAGTTATGGTTGGACAACAGGCTACAGCGAGTTTGTATAAGGGGACATCAATCTAAATGGGAGGAAGTGATGAGTGGAGTGCTGCAGGGGTCTGTGCTGAGACCACTGCTTTTTAACATCCTTATAACATCGATGCAAATGGCAAAAAACTTGTGGATAAGTAAATATGCCAATGATTCGAAAGTAGGAGCCATTATCAATAATACAGAAGCTGCATGCTTGCAACAAGATATGGACAAGCTAGTAACATGGGCTAAAGACCACGGTTTAGAGTTTAATGTGGAAAAGTGTAAGGTAATGCACTTGGGGCATAATAATATCATGGCCCAGTATATACTTAACAAAGTTTCTGCAACAACTGATTTTTTTTGAAATTTTGCTCTTTATTTCATGCCCCACGTCCGTCCTCAGCCTGGTCATGGACTCCGGGATCCCCGGTCACCGGACATTGCTGACTCCCCAGTCATCCCTGGCTTCCCCCCCAGAGAGTGGGGCCGCAGTTCCGACCCCCGGTATCAGACCGCGGAACTAGTAACTGGTCGGGGAACGGCTCCGGTGACCAATCAGGGCGTCCTGGAGTAAAGCGTCATATAGACACCGGGGCGTGGGCTTTTACTCCCTCATTAGCCCACTCCCTGAGGGGAGGCGGGACGCAATGATGCTGGAGCGCCTGCCCTGCCTCACTCCTCCCCCTGACGTAGCATCGCTGCAGGGTGATCCCTAGCCTCCACTAGGGTTCCCTTCGCTACCGACTGCTACCCCAGCCCTCCCCCCGGAGAAGGAGAGCAGTCCGTGGGATGCTCGATCCTTCTCCACCCGGCCAGCCCTCCGACGACCCGAGTCCATTTCCGAATCCAGGTCACTGGCGTCGCAAGTGGAAATCCAACCGCTGCGCTGACGGGCCGGCCTTTCTGCAACAACTGATGTAGAAAAAGACATAGATGTATACATAAACAATAAACTAACATTTGACCATCACATTAGAGAAACAGTAAAGAAATATAACAAGATAATTGGCTGTATAATAAGAAATATCAAAAGTAGAAAGAGGTGATTGTCCAACTGTATACTACACTGGTCAGACCCCATATGGAATACTGTGCACCCTTCATCACAGTACAAACGTAGGGGGCATGAAATGAATGGAAAGGGTGCAAAGAAAAGTAACCAAAAATTTAAAGCTGTAAAAACTAAATCATATAAGGAAAGACTAGAAGCATTAGGGCTATACTCTACACAATACAAAAAGTTATGAGGAAACCTATGTTATGCATATAAAGCATATCAAAATGAACAATTATGGTTAACATATGGATTGTGCAGAAATGAAACTGGTAGACAGACAAGGTCACTTGACTTGCAACTAAAAGGAAAAACTGTGAGAACAAATAGGAGACGTGAATGGTACAAACAGAGGGTTGTGAGTGCAATGACTGCATTACCTGAATCAGTTGTGTTAAGCAATACATTAGATAAATTTAAGAAGGAGCTTGATAGTTACATGGGAATAGATAAAATTACACAATTCCACTGATATGTGGCAAGTCATTAGGGCTAATGCCAACAGACTTGTATAACAACTATGAAACTATGGTAAGATAACTAAGGGGATAGCTACAGCACTGAGGCTTTCTGGTCTCAAAATCCCCTATAAGAAGCTGGGATTGAATACAATGAACAAGAATTGGCTGGTGCGACCAATAGTTGGTCCTGTACTGTAAATGCATATATATGAGATGATTTGTGGCAGTGACATGCTCATAGATACAGCAGTGTGCACACAGTGGCACACACACACACACACACACACACACACACACACACACACACACACACACACACACTGACACAATAATATGCTGTGGATAATATACATGTGATTAGCATTGTCTAAACATGTGGATATATACCCAAACCTGAACCCATGGTTTAACTGGTTTCATGCTACGCAAAATACATATTTGCTTAGTATTATCTAACAGAACACCTGTGATAGTTCTCTTCTACATGACATTTTGATATAGTCCCAAGAAAAAAATGTAGAAAGTGGAAGTTTAAATTATTAGTATGATAAATTGTTGTGATAGGGATGTGTGTGTATAAGCTGGTATGTATATGTTCTGTTTATCTTATTTTAATACATGGATCATCAATTTAATAGTATACTAAAGCATACATTTTTTTTCCGGTAATACTATCACTCCCAAAGTGATAATACCACACTTCGAGAGAGATAATACTATCATTCAAATCCCATAATAGTATCGTTCGGGACCTGAATGATAGTATTATCACGGAAGGTTAACAGCACAAGTGCATAACTCCCAAAACTGTTAATCCTGCCAAACATCGATCAAACGTTCACCGTCAAAACGTGGCTATTGATTTGCCATTTTGTGTCTGTGGCTGGCCAAAACACCTTCACAAACATTGCGGGCGGTCTCTCGCTTGGCAAGAGTGTAAAATGTTCATGTTACTTCCTGTTTTTATTGATTTTCTTTTAAAATATCACAAAAGGATTTATGTGACTTCTCCAATATAGCACAAGGTAGGACTAAAAGAAAACTGTTCATTTGTGCCTGTGTGCGGCAGGGGCAGGAGGGAGAAAGAGACACAGACTAACAGAAACTGGACGGTTGGATAGAACTGAGACAGTCCTTTACTGAACAGCTGATCACCCGTAACAAAAATACACGCAGAAAAAAATCTTGCATCCATATATTTAAAAAAATGAAGGATAGCTTACTGGGTATTACCGATGAGATACCATCTCAAGGTTCTGGACACTGTAACCTCTCGAGCTTCACTCTCAATGTTCCTAGGTGTCCAGAACCTCTCCGATGGTATTACTCACTGGTAATACCCAGTGAGTTATCCATTATTCTAGTTTTATTTGCAGGTTTCACCTTTTAGATTATTGTTTAATTAATTTTCTTTATTTTCATTTAATGAAATGCAAGGAAAGGCTGCATTTCTGTCTTTTTCTGTGTTCATATTGTTTTTATCAGTAAAGCTTTAAAGCTGATTGAATAAAAAAGAACATTGAACCATTAATATGTAAGGACTAACATGCACACAGACACACAAACACAGACACACAGAGTAATATACTCAAATGTTATAATGCGCACATAGAGACATGCACAGATATCCTAAAGTACACACAGCGATAATCACACAAACACACACACTAATATACACGAAGTTACACTTACAGAAATGTGTAAACAGTAACACAGACAAAAATAAATGAACACGAATATTATCTTTCCTCCTCCTCCTCATGGTGTTAATAATTAAATGTGATAATCCAGATAGTTTTACTAATTAGTTACTATTCCAACTCCTGTCCGAACACTGGATTGACCTAGAGTTGATGTCAAGCTATTCTGAGTATACTCCCAATGACCAAAAACTCATTATTCTCTGGCATTTGGTGAATCTGTGGAACACTGGGTCTGGTTTTCAGTTTAAATTTGTTGGACCAGGAAATGGTGCAAAATGTGTGCATCACTGTGCCAGCCCCTAGTGTTATAATGAAAATTAAAGATCTGTGCTGTGAGTGGGATGTAGGCTCTCCTGGCACAGATCCTAACATCTACATGAAGATGGTCAGATGTTATTTTGCACAAACATGGTTTGCGCACAGTAACAGTGCTGATCACCACCACAGACATGTATGCACAAGGTGCTGTACCATGCACATACAGGTGTGTTGTGACACTGCATTCAAAGATATCCCCAGCCCCCAGGACTTGTACATTAGGGCTGCCTGTGGCCCAACAAGATGGTCCTTGAAAATGTCCCTCAACATCCTCCCTGGTACTTCAGTGGGCTCCAAATCTGTTTTGAGAATCTTAATTTTCCCTGGTAGTCAAGTAGCTCTCTCATCTCTGGTGTAGGCTGTCTGTTTGCACCCAATGACAATCCAATCTCTTTTGCTGAACTGTGTCCATTAAATCTGTTAACAACTGGCATAGTAGTCTGGCTCCTCTACTACCAGAAAAAAAGTTGGCATTATTTAGGGGGTATCACAAAACTGCAGCATCAGTTGTGATGGTGGTAGTTGCCACTTTAAATGGCAGTGCATGCCATTTGCATGCCAACATCACCCTTCTGTACACCAGCACAGAATGATGTGCACTTATATAGATGGTCTCCTGACCTCTCTGAGCATAGTTCAAGGGGGTGGTAAGAAAGGGACTGTCATAAAATTGGTTCACACCGGTTTTGCGATGGATTGTTGCGACTGAGAGTCAGGCCCATTGTTTTTGTTGCACTCTTGAAGTTCTTATGTTCTGAGATGAAAAAAAAAATATTGTACCCACAATAGAATTTCTCTAGTTTTGTAGCCATGGTACTTTACCCAATATTACATATGTTTTAAAAAAGAACTTAAAAATTAATGATAAAATATTGATTTTCAAAAAGATTTTGAGGTTTGTAATAGAAAGTAGTTAGCAAACCTTCTAAAAATGGTGGGCATTTATCTGTGTGTGTTTAGGTGGCCAGGAAGACCAGTAATGGGAGACTGGAACTTTTTGTGACTTGATTTTAATACCTGCAGTTTCCTATGGACCATCTGTAAAATGACTATTTTTCAAAGCAGGTTTTGCTAGGTAGGGGTAACCACTGTCATAACATCATTAAACACAGCAGAAGGACACAGATGGTTTGGCAAATGTGTGTCCTGAGGATCAAGAACAGGAAAATGCATTTAAGCCTCATCACCTACGGACAATCCCACCAAAATGACAGATCCTGGTGCCATCCATGATGGGAACTGAAATTATTTTATGTCTGACATGATTACAATAATAGCTGTTGTAACCCACTGACCAAGCCAACACATGTAAGGTATGCCAGTTGTTACTGTAAGCTATTTTTGCTACTCTTCCCAACCACCACCACTGGTCAATATGCACACCTGTCTTACCAACCAGATAGTTGTGGGAACCTGTGTGGGAGGGAAGGCACTTAACTAGACTGACACTGGAGACAACAGGAATTGTAAGACATGGATACCTTTGAAGTATGACTCAGGCACAATTTTCTTTTTTAAATATCATCTTTATTATTTATTCAAAAAGTCAGCAAGTTCCAGAATAATTACAATGGTTACAGTGCAGATAAAAAAGCAGGTGATACTTAATGAAAAAAAGAGGACACAATAAATTAGTCACATAATACTTCAGTGCAGCTAGGAAATCGATAAAGTTTAGTCTCCAATCCCTTAGGTACAGCGAAGCTGGAGACTGTATCTTGCAAGGAACTTCAGTAAAAGGAATCCTCACCTCCCTTGGAGTGCTAAAGCATTACTATCTCCCATTCAAGGTGGGGGCCAAGAGGGCCTAACCCCATTTGGGCACCAAATCTGTTTTGACACCCCAACCCCAAGAGGGCCTAACCCCATTCCAGTTTTTAAATAGTTAGAAATATTGAGTGGGTATGAGTTCATTCCCACTAAGTGGGGAGGGGAGGGGAAGGAGAATGGATTGAGCATGGGAAAGTGATTAAACTGAGGGATCTAGGGCACAACATTTTTATCCTTAGACATATAGTATAGGATCCAGATTGTCCACCTAGATGAGCACTTCTCCTCCTGGTCGTTAAGCTTATGTGTGATTTTTTTTCCATTTGATAAATTTGATTTATTATGGTCCACCAATCCTTTAACTCAGGGATCCTGGGAATGAACCAAGCCTGTGTGATTGCTTTCTTAGCAGCAGTAAGAAGGATACCCAGTTTATATCATGTATTCGGATCTCTACACTCCCTTGGAAATTGTAACAGCAGATACAAATGTATGTTTAGTGGAATTCGTCTCCCGAATAACTCCTGGATTTTGGATTGGATTTGGTGAAAGAAGGGCTCTAATATTGGGCATGACCACATTATGTGCATATGGTGAGCCCATGCTTCACTGCAGAAATGCCAGCAACTGGAATCACCTGAGGAGGAGAAATGGCTGGTAATCATTGGAGTTCTGAAATACCGAATTAGTTGTTTCCATGCATATTTCCTCCATTGATGTGAGCTAGTTATTCTAGCAGAATTTTGGCAGGAAATACTCTAGGATTCTTTCCGGATGGGGGAACCCAATTCCTCCTGCCATTGGGTTTGGATATTGGCAGTCAGTTCTTCGTGAGAAGCTAGAATTGGCTGATAAAGCGCAGAGACTAGATGCCTCTGGCATGGGTTACGAATAATTACAGCTATCATGGAGATCAATGTGGGGTGCAACTCCAGAAAGGTCACACCTCTAGGCAGGGCCTGAGAGTAATGCCTGATCTGCAAGTACCTATAAAAATCTGTTCTCAGGAGCCCAAACTCCCGCTGTATTTCCTCAAAGGCCTTAAAGGTACCCTGTATGGTTAATTGGAATAAGTATTTAAGGGAACTAAGTTCCCATACTTGAAATTTGTGATCTAAGGAGGCTGGCTGGAAGCCTGCCAGGTTTGCTATTGGGCAGAGTAGAGCCAAGAACAGAGTGAGATGGAGGGATTTTCTGATAGAGAACCACACTGTTAAATACGATTTAATCCAGGAGTTGGTGGTTGGTGGGTAGTATTAAATGAGAATTGAAATTAGGGTAGAAGAGGGCCTGAAAGTAGTCATGGTTGGAAACCAAGGAGAGCTCTTTATCCATCCAATGGTTATTGAGGGCTGAGAATTGTCTTGCAAATATATGGCTAAGCTGGGTAATCCAGCAATAAAACTGTAAGTTGAGAAGGGAGAGCCCTCCCTTTGCTTTTGGCAGGTTTGAGACTTTCAGCCGCACCTGGGGTTGGCACTCAGCCCATATAAATCTGGTGATTGCTTTATTCCAGTTGTAGAAAACAGATAAGGGTGGGGGAATGGAAATATTTTGAAATAAGTATAGTGCGCTAGGAAGAGTCACCATATGGATAATTTCAACTCGTCTGGTAAGACTTCAGGGCAGAGTGTTGCAATGAGCTAAATTGTTTGTTAGCTATGTAGTAAAGGGTGAGTAATTATTTTTTTAAATGCTGAAGCCGGGGTCCTAGATAAATAAACCCCCAGATATTTCAACCTATTTTAAGGGACACTGTCAACCATTTTTGCATCATATTATTTTTAGGTAAGAACCGACATTTTATGATTGCTTACTTCCTCTAAAATTCATTGATGTTGCTGGTTGTTTTATTTTCCTCCTTGCTTATTAGAACTGAAATGCACGGTAATGTACAGCTATACCCAGCTTTGTTTTGCGTCATATCATTGAACTACTCTTAGTGCACACTTCCTGATCATTAGAAACACCCTCAAACAGTGCAGCCACTCATGATACAATAGTCTCTACTGTCACTGTATAATGAGTTGATAGACTGAATTGGGGGTGTTCCTGAGTCCAGAAAAGATGCAGTGGGAGCTGGTCAAGAAATGTAAGCAAAAACCACACCAATATGGTGGGCAGTCAGTTTTTCACTGAATCAAACTGCCAGCTACATCAACAGTCTCTATAGAATGTGAACAATCATAGAATGTATGTTTTTTAAACTAAGGAGAGTTTGAGGCCTAACGTGGTTGACAGTGTCCCTTAAGTCCCATTTATATGGGAACAATCTTCTAATCTCTGGTGAGGGTTGATAGTGGAATGTTAGGGATTCAGTTTTGGTGGTGTTGACATTATATCCTGATACCAGACCAAATTCCTCTAAAATGGATTTAACCACAAGGAGAGACTTCTCTGGATCACTGAGGTATAACAGGACATCATCCACACAAGAGTGATGCGATGTTCATTACCCCCAAGAGCTTCCCCTGAGAGACACCCATATTCCCTCACCTTTTGTGCTATGGGTTCCATATAAATTGCAACTAGGATAGGTGATAAGGGGCACCCCTGACGGGTGCCTCTCTGGAGTGGGAAGTATTGGGAGTGGTCGCCACCAATCCTCACACATGCCTTGGGGGAGCTATAAATATTTTGCAGGACTCTAATTAGTGGGCATGGGATCCAAGCACCCACAATACTGCATACAGGAATGGCCAGGACACCCAATCAAATGTTTTTTCTGCATCCAAGCTAATCAGGGAAGTTGGGATTTTTAGGGAATCCATTTCATGTATGATATGCATAGTCCATTTAATATTGTCTGTTGTGGTTCGAGATCATACAAACCCTATCTGATCTATCCCTATCAGCTTTGGGAGAAATGTATCCAATCTATGAGCGAGAATGCTCATGAAGTATTTATAGTCTGTGTTGAGGACAGAGATAGGCCGATATGAGCCGCACAATTGTGGAGTTTTATCTGTATTCAAAAGTACTGAAACAGAGGCATAAGACCAGGAAGGTGGGGCAGAATCACCCTCCAGAATAAAGCTGAATGTGGAAACCAGGTTAGGGACTAGTTCTTCTTTTACTGCTTAATAGAATTTGGTCCCGTAGCCATCTGGACCCGGGGCTTTTAATGTTTTTGATCTGCTGATAACCTCTGAATCTCCATCTCAGTTATGGGCATCATAAGCTGTTCTCCCTGATCAGGGGTTAAATGGGGGAGGGTAAGGAATTGAAGATACTTATTAATATCTGTCTGGGAAGGTATTCATTCTGGAGTGTAAAGGTTAGAATAGAATATGGTAAACCCTTCAGAAATATTGTGCAGCTTGGTTAATGGCCTACCATCTATTGGGTGGATTAGTGAGTGTATAGTGGCATTCCTTCTCTGCTTGTGAATCTGGTAGGCAAGCAGATGGGTAGATCTTGGACCTACTTCATAGTATCTCTGCTTCAGAAAGGTTAATGCGATCACTGTTTGTTGCTTGCAAAGGAGTCAGGATTGGCTTTAGTTGTTGTAGCATTGGAAGCACTGATCTGTCCCCCCATTTGCACCATTTGCAAGAAAGGAAAGGGTGTCCTTCAGTTGATGTTGGCACTCCCAATGCTTTCTGGACTGGACTGCTGTGTATTGTATGATATGCCCTCTAAGGACAGCATTTAGGGTGTCCCACGAGATAACCAGGGTGGTGTTTATTGCAGGGTTATTATTTTGTATTTCTTTTACTGTCTCAGTTAGCAATTCCCTGAATTGCTGGGATTTTAGGTAATAAGGGTTCAGTCGCCAAAATGTGTTACATTTTTGTAACCCCAAGTCCCATAAGCTGATCACCAGTGCATGATCTAATGTAAGATATCTCCCAGTCTGGAATGCACCAGATACTGAAAATTTTCTGTTTGAGTATAGCAGTGGTCTATTCTAGAGTATGTCTGGTGGACCCGTGGACCTCCGGGTAGTGGGTGTAATGCCTAGTCCATGGGTGTAGATGACACCATGTGTCCCTCATCCAACCTCATGAGTTAATCTTTTAAATTATTTGTGGGCTGGGGACTGCTGAGGGGGTCTGGGATTTGAGAAGTCCAAATTCAGGTTCAGAGAGACATTGAAGTTTCCTGGCAGTAGTAGAACCCCCCTTTTGAACTGGATAACTTTGTCAAATAGTGTTTTCGTGTGTGGGGTGGTCAGTCCTGGGAGGAAATATGCATTAGCCAGGGTGACTTCTTTATTGTTAAGCAACCCCTGCACAGTCACCAGACAGCCCTTTGGATCCCTCCAGGTAAGGGTGGAATGGAAAGCGGTGCATGATGGGATCAGGATAGTTACCCCTCTCTTTCTCCCACTGCACCTGGAGGAGGAGCATACCTCTAAAAATACAAATTGGAATAGTTTAGTATGCTCCAACTCAGGTATGTCTCTTGGAGGAAAATAATGTCAGATTTTGTTTTTTTGAGGTAGGTCATCAGACGTGCCCTTTTAATTGGGGAGGCGATCCCGTTTACATTAAGGGAAAATAGTTTCAAATGGGCATGGGCCATTTTGACATCATAAATGTTGTTTTCAGCCGAGGAGTCCACCTCCCCAGAGTACCCACCAGGGGAACCCCCACCTTAGTATTCACCACTAGTAACACCAAAACATGCCAACATTTAAGTAAAAACATTTCGAATACAGAGGTCCACATTCTGAAACCTGAAAACAAGAACATTCCCTATAACTAGAGGGAAAAGTATACCAGGTTCAAGTATTACATCAGACAAGGGATGATTGTTGCCAACTGGGCTGCAACTGTCCCTAAACTAACGTTTTGGGCTTCCAACTTGTTGGATCTTATCTTTGATCCAAGAGGCAGGACAAGTGCCCTGTTGGGGAGTAAACCTCGATAGAGGTCCCCCATGGCATTCTGAATGCCATAGGAATAGGGAAACAGGAAAGGGATGTCAGATGCTCATCCTGAACCACTCCCCTTTACTGGCTAATACCATAACTTAAGGGGAAGGAAGCTGGGGCAGAATTTATACTGGTGGTATGCAAAACCCAGTAGTTTAATAGTAGAGGGCTAGTCAGGAGGAGGAGGGGTGAAAGGAACCAGGTCCAAGGTACTTCTCCACCTACAATCAGCCACTCCCAATGAGGTAGCTGTTAGGATATATGTCAGGGGGAAGGGGTGGGGGAAAGAACAGGGGAGGGTAACTAAAGCCTGCAAATTGCCAGCAGGTGGCCCCACCCAACATGGCCACTCAGTGCCAAATCCACCATCTGCAAGGGTCACCAGAAAACCACCCCACCCCCAGACAACACTCTCCACCAAACCATGAAAAGATAGATTAGTTACCGTGGGCTATTCCAGCCATGCAATAGAGCTTCTATTACCTGTTTACAGAGGTGCAATCTGCCATTTAGTCTGTAGATACCCTTTCCAGTGAGGCCTGACCCTCTAGAGCTGGCTTGTCAATGCATCTAGTCTTCTGTATGGGTCTAATCTAGAACAGACAGGAAAGATCTGGACCAAAGCACCCAGGAACCTACTGCTTTTTATGGCTGTGGGTAAAGCCTACAGTAGTTTTGCTAGCTGTTGCCTTAAAACAGCTGATCATGGCACCTTCCGTAGGACTTTTGGAAGTATCGTTCTGAAAGTCTAACGGAGCTTGTAACAATCTGCTACGATTGGCCACTACGGAGTAACAGACACACTATTTCTGCTGTTACTTCTGCATTCCTGGGCAAGAACTCCTCATGCACACCTCACGTGCATGTGCAGTTCCACTGACGCCACCATCTTGTGAATGGCAGAATGCTGTTCACTGCAACTATGCATGTGTGAATGCCGCGCATGCACAGTTGCATCGCTACTATTCGGCGGCACTCACTCTTCGGAGCTCTGCAAGCTCACCACAGCCATATTGGCTCTGGCTAGTGCTTGTTAGGAAAGGTGGAGGCAGCTTAATGCAGGTATTTTAATATCCACTATCTATACCAATACGAACATATGAAACATACGAAATTTGCCAGCAGATAAAGGCCTAGAGGTCTATCAAGTCTGCTCGAATGTGCAGCTAGCACCCCTTATACTGTGTAATAAACCTATGGGCAATCTCAGATGCATTACTAAGACTAGCCTTAAATACTGTATAGGTATCACATAGGTATTTATTACTTGTCAGTTAAGATTAGGCTGATACTCTTAGATGTACTTATGTTGTAAGCTATCTAGTACAAGAGATTATTATGCAAGCTGCTAGTCCCATCCCCCAAAGCATGTCCCCAATCCCCCCACCACACCCACCCACTCTCAAAACAACTCCTCATCAGTGAATATGGCAATAATTGACAGATTTAATTGTTTTACCTGCTCCCAATATCCCAGCAGGGAGCCAGGAGAGAGGTGTGGCGTAGGACCCATTCTATAAGCTGCTGTGTACACTGCAACTGAGCAGCAGTCCTAGCCTCCTGTTCGGGAACCTGTAAATCCTAAAAGAGGAGGGTAAACATTAGAACAATGGGAAGTAAACAACTACAAGGCTAAAAAGTCTATAACCTGGCTGAAGCATGAATAGTCAAGCTGGAAGGAAGCAAATTTGATGTCCCAATATGTCCCAAATGAAGGACATTCAACTTGTAAGTAGCAGTGTCCCAGAGCGAAGGAGAATAATTTTCACGTTCTCAGTTATTAGCTGCCCTTCCTGGAACAAGTGGTACATTCCAGGGGGAATCCCATCAGTCCAAGCTACACTGAACATGTCCGGCTAGGGAGTGAGTCAAGTAAAACCAGGGGGTGGAGCCTGCTTTAAGAAGCGCAACTAGACAATGGGGATTCATGGTGGCATAGTAGGCCTCGGCTGTGAGGAGGATGGCGACCAGCGTTGCTGTCTCCAGAGAGTGTCCACAATCTGCTGCTGGGCTTTTGTACCCTGTCGCCTCTATGACTGGTGCTGCTCTTGCTGCCATAGTCACTGCAATAACTTAGCAGCGAGTGATGTTTTTGTTATCGGTTGCCACTGTGGGACCTCAATGTTTCTTCAGAAGAGCTCCTCGACCACCATCTCCACCATATCAAAGGAGAGGGTGCCATCAGAAAAGAAAACAGTGATTTTAGCAGGGTATGGAGTACGGAATCTGAGCTTGGCAATCTTCAAGACTTTCATTACCAGAAGGTGTGTTTTCCTTTTTGCCATTACTTCTCGTGCATAAACATTTTCAAAATAGAGGCGATTCCCAGCCCAGTGGCATGGAGGACTGAGGCAGGGATGCTTTACCTCCTGCCACGCCAGTGACCCATGTTCGCGGTGTGAGCGGGTCATTGAGGGCCGGCTGGAACACACCGGGGTGGGAGAGGATTAAGTGTCCAGACAGCTCTCCTCTCCTCTCCTGGGGAGGGTGGGGAACAGAGGTCGGTGTTTGCCTGACTCCTAGCAGAGGCTGGGTATTGGCACACCTGGCCCAGTACAGTGAGGTACAGAGGTGGAGCAGCCAGCGAACACGCTGCATGTGGATGTGCCATGACAAGCCCACTGTTGGCATTGCATGCTCCGCCACCGAAAAAGAAAATGGAAAATGGAAGCCCGGGGCCGAGTGGCTTGATGGCTGTCCAACACAATGCACCATCTCTGAGGATACCACCTGTACTGGATCTGGTCGTGGGTGGGTGAGTTAGGGGGGCTTCCCACCACCCTGCCACGGGGGGTAAGCCATGGGGGTAGCAAGGTGGTGGCCCAAGTTGCAGACAGGTGCAGGATGGATGGTGTCTGGAAGAAAAAGGATGCCAGGAAAAAAGAAAGGAGCCAACCAGGAGGACAACGGGGAGAAAAAGTAAGTTAAAAACAAAAAAAGAAATAGAGGCGATGGTCTTGGAAGTGTACTAGCCTTTTCTGCCATGCTGTGTGCAAGATAGCCTCCTTTTCCTGGAACTGTAACATACGTACTAATATTGGGTATGGCCTTGTTCCCAGAGCTGGTTTGGGACCCAGAGTTCTATGTACTTGGTCAGTCTTGAGGGTTAGGCCATCGAGGAGAAGGAGGGAAGTCCCGAGCAGGTTTTTAATAAAGGTGATCATCTCAGTACCTTCTGTTCCCTCTGGCACTCCAAAAATCCTAATATTATTTCTGAAATTATGGCCCCCTGCATAATCCGCCCATTTCTGTAGGTTGTTCATAGTTTGGTACAGCTGTAGTATGGCCCTCACAGTGGTATCCAGTCTTTGATCTGTCCCAGTGAGTTGAGATTCAAAGTTCTCCTGGTGTTTTTCCAGTTTTCCAATGTCTGTGCGGACAACTGATGTAGTAGATTGCATTTTCTTGTGAAAATCTCTGATTTCAAAAAGCATTTGTGCTATTTGTTTCTGCAGTGTGGCAATGCCTTGTCTTTCATATTTGGAATGGCCTCACCTAGTTGGTAGTGAGGCCTGGGAGCTCTCACTTTCCAAATCGTGGTCAGACAATCTTTCTGTATCCTGTGGCTCAGTAGTAAGGATATTACTTGATCCCCTCTGTGTTGCCATTATAACACCTTCAGGTGTTGAAAAGTTAAAAGTTGTTCAAGCCTCCCAAACTTGTGACTCTAATACCTGGCTGCCCAATTAGCCTTTTTAACAGACCTAATACCAGGACGCCCATCCCCACCAGCCTGGATAGGCTTGGAGGAATGGTCTTTTGGGGTCCCCTTTTATAGTTCCCTGTTTGCTTCAGCCCTAGTGAAACAAAATAGTTAAACACATTCAGAACCCCTTCATCAGAAGTTAGGCCTCGAGCTTGGTTGACCGCCCTTAAAATTTTAAACCATCCTGAGTGGTTTCCCCAGCAAGCTATTCATCATTCCTCGGGGAGAGTTACATTCTGGGCCCTGTTCTCGAACCCTGACCACTTGGGAGAAAACGGCCTGACTCTGGTGTCTCAACTCTGTAAGGATGGCAACTTCATGACCTACCAACAGTTAGCTGCACAGTTTAGTTTACACTCATCCAGTTTTTTGGTTTTTGTCATGGTGGAGATATGGATGTCCCCCCACCAGTGCCTGGCCAGTCCCCCTTGGAAGCAGTACTACTGGGAGTCTGGGGCAGACCTAACTGGAAACCTCTAACCAGATTCTATAAAACTCTCCTGGAGGCACTGCGAGACCCAATGTAGGGTAACTGCTCTAAATGGGAGAGGGACCTGACACCTGCTATAGTAACCAAAGGGGACTGGACATCTGCACTCAAAAAGGGCATAAGGTGCTCCATTTGTAGCAGGCTTTATGCCATTCATTATAATGTCTTACATAGATCTTATTTCACACCAGTGTTGGCCAACAGGATTGACCCCTCAAAATCGGGCGAATGCCCCAAATGCAAAGCACACCGAGGTACTTTTTCTCACATGATCTGGGCCTGCCCAAAGGTTGCGCCATACTGGTCCAGGGTGATCTCCTTGCTATCCAGAGTCCTGGGCAGTGTTGAACAGGTGGACTCTGCCAACATTTTATTAGCGCTGTCTGGGACCACCCTGGGGCAAGGGGGAACAAATCATCCATTATGGCATTTGGGCGTAGTGGTAGGGAAGCAAGCCCTGGCTCAGTTATGGGGTTCTGAATCGGTTCCGAAAGTGACTCATTGTACTAAACTACTGCTACAGCATATGAAGCTAGAACATACACAATACAAAGCTAGGAACCAAGAGGGCAAGTACAAACAGATTTGGGGCCCACTGGAGGCAGTACTTCATCTTCCCTGGTTTCCCACGTTTTAAATAACAAACCCAAGAGAGGCCATGTACTAAGGCTACTGATAGTAAACCCCTTGGCGTTCCTGACTTTTTGCCTTTTAAACTTCCAGTCTCTTTACCTGAGTATTTGACACATCCACACTGTAAGGTTTCGACAACATTACGTGCTGCTGGAAGACATCATTACCTCCCTCTTGCTATTTTTTTCAGGTTAAAGGGTCCTGTTAGCACCTTACTTGGACAACATATACTATTTTTAACCTGTTATAGACTTTCAGTCCTTGATCCTTAGTCTTCCTGTAAGAGACTGTATAGAAAAGTGTGGGATCACCCTACGAATCATCTGTAACTGTGAAACTTTGGGATGTGTTGTTAATTTTTATAAGATGTACAATGCCCTTCTGTAATTTATTTTTTCCTGATGCTTACTGATGTCTTGCTGTGACTTTAAATAAAGTTGACAAAAAAAAGTTGTTAGATTCTTCACTGAAATGTGAAGGTTTAATGGTCCAGGACGGCGCTTTCCCACTACAGTGCAGTCAAGGTTATGATGTCACCGGAAGTCCACGGACACAGTTTTTAAGTGAAATAAAGGTAAATTTAGTGGGCTGTTCTGCCAGAGTGACAGACACAGCTTGAAAAAAAAATAAAACAGCAACAACAACACTTCTGCAATTAACCTCTTAAACTGACTGTAACTTAAACACTTCGCATTTGTACTTAAACTTTGTATTCTTTCTTCCCACAGGTCTGTAGCTGCTAACCATGGAGACTGTAAGCTATACCAATACTCACCAGCCCTCCAGTATTAACAATATCATCAGCATTGGGCCACCCCTCGGACCTCAGTCCCTGCACTTTCTTATACAGATGTCTTCAGAGTGTGTAGTGGCTAGTAGGCCTATATGCACCTCAGTCAGCCCACTAATCCCTTTTACCCAGATACCTTTCCTTGGTATCCAACACTTTATAATTCACTTATACTATAAATTCTCTTATACACTATATTCAGTATAATCTATAACATTTACTGTAAGGCAGTCATTCTAGCATTAAATCACGTTTGGCTAACAAATGCTTCCAGGCAAATCACATTCAAATCCCGGAATGGCTGCAGTTTCTGGGGCTGATCCAATATGGCAGACGAGATTTCCGCACGAGCGCCAACTGTTGCTAGACAATAGGCAACAGTGTACAAATCGTGTGCCCTGAAGGGAATAGAAAGGATTGGGGGTCTGTAACCCCCACCAATCTGCCCCCACAGCAGATTGTTTAGTTTCAGGGGGCAAAGGCCCCCAAGCCACCCTCTCTACTCCTCCTACCAGTACTGTATTACCACTACTACAACTACTGCTAATAGTTGTAGTACTTATGAGATTAAAGACGTCATCAGACTAGACTTCTTTATGACAGAAATCTCTTCTGATGACATTATAATCTTGTCTACCATACTGGACCTGACTCAAAAACTGCAGACAAGCCGAAATTACCCTCAGTCTGAGCAAAGTCTCATTAATTGCTGGATGGTGGCCTTTTTGTAGCAAAATGGGAATCACTAATCCCTGCATGGCAGATGAGTGTCCATCTTAAACTAGTCCCACAAAATAAATTTGAATGAACCGTACCACTTTCCTTATGAGCTCTGGAAGTTAAATGGCAAAATCTTGAACCTTCTTGAGATAACAGTGAGCCCTGGTGTTGATGGATCTTGAAGACAACCTGGCAAAAATAAGAAGCTGTATCATTTAGTTTTAGGTGTAGTATTTTGATGTTAAATCAAGGCTCTGTAACTAAATATATTTGTTTTCTCATTCTCTAAAGTACAGTATATGGCAATGTAGGGATTTGAACCCATGAACTTTCTATGGAGGATGATTCAGGAAATGGTGGTGGGGGGGGGAGTTTGCTATGAAGTTAGACGCTACACAGCACCAACTATTCATACTCCTTGATGACAACAGCATGACATGTCTTAATGAACAGTGTCTGGAAAACAAAACCCACCAAAATCATCAATGCATTCAACAGTAATCGTGATGGTTTTACTTCTGCAAATATGGAATTCTATTTTGACAAGAGATATTAAGCCAGTACTGTTTCTGGGTTATTTATGTATTATCAGAATTATGGTTTTGAATGTATTCAGTTAGTGCTGCCTGTTTTTAAATTTGTATGTGTCCTTGTAAACCACCATATAGTATGCAGATTTGTTAAATCTTATAGAGGTGCATGAGTAATAAGATGTTAATATGTTCACTTGTTAAAGTATCACGCATCTTTAAATTCTGGTGGTGCAGTTTGGGTTGCCATGGCGATAGATGCAATGTAAGTAATGGTGGTAGGTAATGGGTAAGCCATACTCCTTGAGGAAGGACATGAGGTCCAAAGCTTCAGTGACACCAGCAGCTAGCTCCCCACACCTGTGTTAGTAGGTTTTTGCAATGTTTATTTATGCACTTTAAAACCACCAGTCTACCAACATAGCCTTGCATAATTTGTTTAGCTCTGTATGGACGGATTTATATGCATAGTATAGTACTGCTGTGAAGGACTTCTTAAACTGTTGAAATATGTCTTTCTCTAAAGGAAAGCTATCACCTCCCCCAACTCTGACAGTTTCAAATATTTTCGACTCATGCATGTAATATCTGCTTTTATGGGCCAAAGACCTTGGACCTTGTGGGGTTCCACAGCTTCTAAATCTTTACTCGATGTGGCTGTACAACCTCATTTTGTGTCCAAGCTTTATAGGCTTTTTCAATCTATGGATTCAAAAAGCCCTGTTGGGATTTGTTATTATTGGAAACAGGCACTAGGCCTTCCAGAGAACCCTGCAATATGGCATTTGGTATGGCGGACCCTTTACAATTGTGTTAAACAGGATAGAGTCCATCTAATTCAATTTAACATTTTACATAATATGTACTACACCCCATCTAAGATACATAGAATGAGCAAACTATCTTCCCCCTTTATGTCCCAGATGTGGCCTTGTGGATGGTACTCTGAAACATATACTCTGGGACTGTGACTGGATAACTTCTTTTTAGAATGCCATAAAGGCTTCACTGGATCCTCTTTTGGGATTGAAAGATCTCTTTTCCCTAGACATATTCCTAATTGGACTCTTCCGGCCAGGCTTACCTGGTGTTCATAAAGCTCACATAGCTCTGGTATCAATGACAGTGAAGCTAATTATATTATGGCATTGGAGGGACACTTCCACTCCTTCTTTTAGAGAGTGAAACCAGGAGATTCTGTCAGCTTTGATGGTGGAGAAACATATTGCTTCCATTTGGAGGTGCCCCGACCAGTTCCAGAATAGATGGGCGCCATTACATATGTTGCTCTCACTTCCATCCACTGGGTCAAGTTCAGTACGATAAAGCCTGAAATTTCTGTATTGTTGAGTTGTCCTTCCCCCAGTCATAAGATATTTAATTTTATTTACTGAACCTTTTTGGAATCCTCCTGTGTTATTTGCTATATTTGCTGAGCTCCTGAGGAGTGGGTGGGATAATGTGGAGGAGAGGGGAGAGGATATGTTTTTTTTTTCCTTTTTCATTTATTGTTACCATTGTCTTGACTGTTATTGGTGTCTTATTGTTGATGGCTATTAATGTACTGTCTGTCTGTTATTCCTGAAAATTAATAAAGTATATATAATAAATGAAAAAAAAAAGTCTAAGGAATTTCTGTGAATAATTTTTTGTTGGTATCAGCACAAGAAATATTTGATGGTAGGCCAATTATTCTCAATTACAAGTCATGAGAGTCAAATATTAGTACTGGGGTCAATCACCCAGTGTGCTGTGTGCGGAAAACCACATTTTGTGGGACTTTCTAAACTGGAAAATGCTGTGCTGAACTTGTTAGATGCAGGTTGAAACAGCTTACAGGAACAGGCACTACTTGCAGCAGGTAATAACTATAACTCTCCTTGTTTTCACTTACTGTCTTACTGACCCTGGCACTGGGATAGAGGCTATCCCCTACAGGCTAGGCTTACTGTGTGGGAGCTAGCTCCTCAGGCCCTGTCTGGCTATAGGAATATGTAGGCTAAATTCCCTCTGGTAAGGAACTGATCCCTTCAGGTCCATCTTGCTGCTAAATCTCTCCAAAAATGAGCCGTGCATCTCCTTTTATACTCAAACAATGTTATATTTCTCTCAAATCCTGGCCCATGAGTGGACAGTAAGCTGATCTGAATCCTCAGCACCAATCACAGCTGATTCCACCCAGTAATCCTGCAGCAGCATGGGCCACAATGGAATTCCCAGTTTGAAATTACTGACCACTGCCTTAAAATTCCAAGCCTGTTCTCCTCTGTTTACATAGATGCACAACAGGGTGTGGGTTATGCTGGAATAACCTCCCATCTGGGGTGATTGGGCAGAAGGTCAAAGACCAAGTGCATCCAACACCCCCAGAAAAAGATTATCACAGTACAACCCACATGCTAGAGTGCATTATTGTGATTATACAATGGCTGTTATTTATCAATATTGTGGGGACACAAATGAGCACATGTAGATGTCTATTAGGCAGGGAACAAGTGTTGGAACATCCCTTTTATGTGTAGGAACATCTTTTTTATAATATCAGTTGTACAGTTTTATTTTTTAATTTAATTATTATTATTTTTTTTTTTTAGGAAACACTCACCTTGTGAAAGCACGTCATCATGGGTATGCAAGTAATCAATAGTCTTTTTTGCACCGTAGCGTGTTATGCAATACCAGGCAATTGGGTATTTGCATACCCATGATGCAGTGCATTCATATGTGGTGTGTTTCCTCATAAAAATAAAACTGATACTATAAAAGAGATATTTCCACAATATAAAGGAGATGTTCTGACACTTGTTCTCTGCCTAACTATGAAGTGTTTTAGCCATGACAAAAAAAAATGTTGCCCCCCCCAGAATATAAGTAAATATGTTTTTTTTTATATGCAACTAAGCTTTTGCTGCTGTAGTACAATTGCAATGCTTCAAAATGTTTTGGTAAGAGAAGCTGTAGCTTGTTATTCAGTTTGATGTGAAGTCATCTGTATGTTTGGCCTTGACACTATGAGATTGTGTTCAGATAACCTCACTGTAGCATGCACACACTGATTAATCAGAGTCTGTGAGATTTTCATGCCATTGTATAATATGGCATGTTGCATAACTCACTATAGAACACATTTAAAATGAAAAGTAATCACTTTTAGTACTCTAGATAGATAGCTGACTTCTTTAGGTCTTTGCAGTATATTTTGTAATTAATTTCCGTTAGAGGAACCCCAAGTAACTCTTTATGGAAGTTTTCCAGTGTGAAAACCTGCAGTGTAACATCAGCCATTATTGTACCCCTGAGAAGAAAACTTCTCACAAATGACTCCTTTCAGGGAAACTGGATGATTCAGTGGATTGGCAATAGGTTAAGGAGCTTTTCACCTCTAGATCATGGGTTCAGATCCAGCACAGATTGGTAGTGGTTGAAAGCCATTATTACCTGAGGGATGTTCAGTGGCCTATGTGAAATGAGTTGTGGTGGTCTTGGTCCATTTCCCAGAGGGCATGTGTCCACATCACAAAACCCACCAACCCAATTAGCACTAATTGGAACCCTTGTTGGTAGTCACACATGGGAAGCCAAGGATTGAGTGGGCATGGAGTCTGAGCTACCGTCCCACCTACAGTACGTGGTGTTCCCTTCATGGCAGGGTTGATGCACATTGGCAGGGCAGTGTGGGGTAGCTTGCACTGCAATTGCCTGTGCTGTACCTGTCATGTGGACAAATAGAGGACTCCAGATTCTAGTGCTGTCAATCCAGCACCTTCCACGAGCACTGAATTCACATACAGAAAAAAAATAAAATCTTTAAAAAAAAAAAAGACTCTGTTTTAAAATCACATGTTCCCTCTTGTCTGAGATGGAAATAATTTGTTCACAGTGTATGTGGTCTGAAATCCTCCCAGGGGCTATCCAAAGGGATCACTCCTGCCCAAGAGAAGATAAGGTGTTCAGTATGCTGGCCCGGCTCTCCTTATGAGGGATTGTGGTAATCGGTAGGAGGTGATGATCACTTGGTCTACCTGGTCAGACTTCAGCAGGTTGGAACTCATGGATATTGTAAGACTCATCCAGACTCTGCACCCAACCAGCTGTAGTTTGGATCCGGGCCCTACACCCTATTAGTGGGCTCTGTAGATGTCATCTGTCTGATCCTAGCTGAAATTATTTGGGGTTCCTTGGAGAAGGGGGTCTTTCCAGATTCCCTAAAGGAGGTGGTCATACAACCACTCCTTAAAAAACCCTCCTTGTATCCAAACTATCCAGCTAACTACAGGCCTATCTCTAACCTGCCTTTTGTGGGCTAGGTTATTGAAAAGGTGGTTGTGTTGCAGCTGAAGGATTATCTTGTGATTCATGTTATCTATGAGGCTCTCCAGTCTGGATTTAGGAAGTGACATAGTACTGAGGCTGCTCTCATCAGGGTATTGAATGACCTCCGAATAGCGAGAGACTGAAAGGCACATACCATCTTGGTCCTTATTGATCTCTGTAGCATTTGACACTGTGGACCATGGTGTACTTTTGGAGCGCCCGTGTTTCCTTTGTGGACTATCGGGTATGGTCCTCAATTGGTTTCAATTGTTCATCATGGGCAGATCTCAGAGGGTTGTCATCAGAATTTATTCCTCTGATGCACTCCCTCTGTCCTGTGGGGTGCCGCAGGGCTCCATACTGTTGCCCATGTTGTTCACAGTGTACATGCTGCCATTAGGAGATATCATCAGACAGTACAGTTTGAGCTTTCACTGCTATGCAGATAATATTCAACTGTATATGTCTTTTTTACCTGGACAAGAGGATGTAGTCTCTGTCTTCAACAACTGTCTCATCGAGATCAAGGACTGGATGAGTGCCAGCTGGCCGAGGCTGAACCCAGATAAGACTGAAGTGTTGGTGGTGGACCCAGGTTGGCCAGGGGTGGGTATGGGGGCTGGGCAGTCATCGGGCTTATGGCTTGATGGCGTCTAGCTCACCACTGCAGACCGGGTGAGGAACCTGGGCATTACTATTGATGATGGCTTGACTGAGATCTCAGGTGTCGACTGTGGTTAAATCCTCCTTCTACTATCTGAGGAATATCACCCGGGTGAAACACCTGTTGCCTCCAAATGACCTACCAACTTTGGTCCACACCTTCATCACCAACCACCTAGATTACTGCAATGCCCTCTATCTAGGGCTTCCAGGGGTTGATATCTGCTGCCTGCAACTGGTGCAGAATGCGGCGGCCAGGCTTTTGACTGGCACATTTAGGGCTAGTCATAGTACGCCTGTGCTGCGCAAACTGCACTGGCTGCCTGTTCAGTGGCGGATCACCTTTAAGGTTGGCTTACTGACCTTTAAAGCCCTGCATGATTAGGGACCAGGCTATCTGAAAGATCTTTTGACTCCCTACTGCCCCCGCTGTCCTCTCCGATCCACCAGTGAGGGATTCCTAGAGATTCCTAGGGTGCGTCTGAAAACTTCTGGTGCTCAAGCTTTTTCCTTTGCATCGCCCACCCTTTGGAATTCTCTACCTCGTTGGTTAAGAGAATGCCTGACCATTGAAAGTTTTAGAGCTGATTTTAAAACCTAGCTTTTTACCAAGGCTTTTCTTTGATGTTTTAATCTGGATTATTATATTTGTAATATTATTAAGTTAGTTATATTATTGTTATTGTTTTATTTATGTGGAATATTGTTATGCTTTACTGCTGCAATGGGACCGCTGTTGATAACACCTTATCTTTCAAATATCTTGGGGTTACTCTGGACCCGGTACTTGATTTTGCTGCTCACGTCAGTGAGGTATGCTGATCAGTCAACTCCAAGATTGGTGTGGCCTACAGAGTGTGTCACTCTCTCACTCCAGCGGCAAGGATCTCAGTAGCGAGAGGTGTTTTATTCCCACAACTGTTATATGCCCTCCCTGTATTCCCTCATGCCAATGCTGGGGTTCTTCGCCAATGGGAAATATTTTACAACAACATCTGTAGATTCGCCTTATCGGCTTCTCGCGTAACCCATCACTGCCAGCTCTATTCTGCTTTAAACTGGCTGTCATCTAAAGCCCTATGCTCTTATACTCTTGGGTGTTTTGTTGACTCCCTATTCAGAACCCCCCGGCCCTCCTCTCTGGGTGACCTGCTTACCCCTGTCTCTCACTCTCGCTCCCTTAGGTCCTCCACCTCCCCCTTGCTCACTGTTCAGCCCTGCTCCACTAAAATGGGTGAGCAAGCTTTTTCATATTTTGCACCTCGGTTCTGGAACTCATTCCCTCTACATGTTAAGACCTCCTCATCTCACCTTACATTCAAGCATGCTCTGTTCTCTCACCTTCATGCTCTTGGAACCTGTGAATGCACTTAACTGCTGCTTGTCTCTCAACTCTGTCCAATCAGCTGTATACATGCCCTTTGTTTATGTAAGCCTTATGTGTACTAGTGTTTCCTGTCTTTTCTCCCCTAGCTAGGCAATATGACTGTTTGTTTGCCAATATGCCATCATTGTGTGATTATGCAAGTTGTATTCAACCTGTTCCTGATGTTATCTCCGTGCTGTTAAGTCCTGTAGTCTGCTTCTGCTGATGTAATTGTTGCCTTGACAGTTAACTGACTTTATGTACCTGATTGTTGTTCACTACTGTATTTGTCAACTTGTACTCTCTCGGGTCGTGCTGAAAATAGGTAGTTTTTTTGCCTAGTGCACTTACCTGGTTACCAAAAGCTAGTAAATAAATAAATAAAGCACCTTGGTTTTGGAAAGGCGCTATATAAATAAAGTTTTACTTACTTACTTTTACTTTATTTTACTTACTTACAAGAGCACACACCCTTTCCTGGATCCTCCCTTCATCTTCCCTTGCCTGCCAGCATGGATTCATGGCTGCAGACAGTAATTTATCACCACACCACTGTCTTAGGTCAGTGACTCCACTTTCCTGACCCCTTTAACATATTTTTATTAGAATGTCCACCCCTCAAACTAGAAATAATCCAAATTTGGTGTGATTCTGGCCTAAAATGGAGAAGGTTATAGGGTTTAGCAAAAACATTGTGCACATGTTGCTGTTTAAAATTTGATGAGCTGGCTCTCCCAAACACTCCAGAGTTTAATGGCTCTGTTTTTATGAACAATCTCTTCTATGGGTAAATAATCATATGAGTGTGTTCATTAGATTGTGTTACATCTTACTCTGCCATTTATTTATTATATTTTGTTTTTAGAGAGATTTCTTTGAGTGTTTAAGGTGTACAGGCCCGGATTAAGAGGGGGGCAAATGGGGCAAATGCCCCAGGCCCCCCACCATAGGAGGCCCCCCCGAAATCGCAGCACTTGCGTGCAACTGCTGGCAACTGCTCTTTAAAAGCAGCTGCTTTAAATTACTTACTGCCGGTGCTGGCTGTCCCCCTGCTGTTCCTCTTTTCACCAGTAGTGTCGCCCGACTCGCCCTTGGGACTCTGTGAATGGGGGAGTCACATGGTGTGCAGAAGAAGAAGCTGACTAGAAGTCATGTGGTAAACGCAGTGCACGCTGCATAGTCACCACCGCGCCGCGACGCCGCAGTGTGGAGCAAGACGGAGAGCAGAGCAGACGTTGGTTTGGAGGGCTCTGGCAGTGGTCGAGTTACAATTTGAAAATTAGCTACTGTGCTTTCAGTGGCAGTGCTTACGCCTTACTTTAGGTTGAAGAAAATTAAGTTAGACTTGCAAGTTGCAGCAGGTACATCATGAAGGAAGCAAGCGGGGGAGGGAGCGGAGCAAATCAAAGATATAAGAAAAAACTTGTCAGGAGATCTGGAGGGGCAACTAAGTGAGGCCTGGCTGGTTAGGTGTAGCCTAGGACTGACCATCTGGTGCGGGGGGTGCGTATTCTGACTGACTGACTGAGCGGGGGCTGGGAGGGACAGCAGCAACTCAGCAAACAACGCGTACACGTACTCAGTCCTTACAGACCAGCGCAGCACTGACTCTGTACTGAAATCAAGATGTAAGCATTGGCGTTCTATAATACCACTCAACTGCCCCTTCTTTGACCCCTGCAAAACTGATTTGTCCTACATGTCGAAAGTTGCCAACACAAAGTAGGTGCTTTAAAATCAGACTCTGAAAGTAGAAATTATAACCTGTAACTTATTTACTAAGAATTAAGCTTTCCACAATGACTGGAACATAGAACATAGAAACATAGAAGTTGACGGCAGATAAGGACCGCAAGGCCCATCCAGTCTGCCCATTTCTTTTTCTACCTTATAAATGTGCCATTGGCCTTTGTCAGTGACCTATCTATTCATAGTCATTTGTATTGCTCCCTTATGCCTATCCCATGCATGTTTGAAGCCCTGCAGCCCTGCACTGTATTCATAGCCACCACTTCTTGTGGTAAGCCATTCCATGCATCTACCACCCTTTCTGTGAAAAAGAATTTCTCACATTCCTCTTAATCGGCCTCCCCTAATCTCATGCTGTGTCCTCTTGTCCTGCTATTTTTCTTATATTTAAACATGTTAGACTTTCACCTTGTTTATGCCCTTAAGGTGTTTGAATGCCTCGATCATATCACCTCTCTCCCTCCTTTGCTCAAGGGTATACATATTGAGTCTGTTAATCTGTCCTCATATGTCTTCTGATGCAGTCCCTGCACCATTTGGTTGCCCTTCTCTGGACTGCCCTCAATTTGGTTAATGTCCTTTTGAAGGTGTGGCCTCCAATACTGCACGCAATACTCCAGATGGGGCTAACCAATGTCTTGTACAGAGGGATTATTACCTCCCTCTTACGACTTGTGATACCCCTACTAATACACCCTAACACCCCCCTTGAAGGAGAATTGTTTTTTTCCCACAGCCATTGTTGGTCCTGTCAGGGTCTATTTTTATGGACCTGTTTGGGTACGCCGCCCACGCTAACAACCTTGCAGGAAGGGATTCCAGGAGGCATCTGGGCAAAAGAGGGATCAGGGTCATATTTAAAATTGGCCCCAGGCACAACCTGCTTGTAAACTTTTATGCGCTAACCGGGCTTTTGAATATGGTAATTTTTGGTAAATGGTGCAGTGGAAAGCTCGGTAGTGTGGGCAAACAGGGCTTGTGACCATGCAATATTCAGAAGGGGGCGCAATGAAGGGGCAGAGACCTGAATACTGGCACAGTCCAATATTCAGAGTATGTGCTTCACACAAGGCTGTTTTGCTCAGTATTCTTGCGCTGCGCCGAATGAAACCTCAACGTACTCCCTAGCAGTTGGCGAAGGAAATGCATCGCCCCACACCCCACCCCCAACACAGTAGTCCCTGGTGTCTAGTGGTCCCCCCCACCGATCGCTGGCCCAATGGTTACATGAAACATTCCCTGATTCTAGGGAACCCCCACCTGCCAGTCCCCAGCCGGATGTGAAACAGTAAATGTTCCCTGGTGCTAGTGGTACATGCCCCAATCCAGCAGGCCGATGTTTAAATGTAAACACTCCATGGTGCTAGAGGCTTTTTTTACTCTGTCCCATGACTGGGACCCAATAAAATGCTTAACAGTTAGGTAAGGGAAAAGCAGTAGGGGGAGGGGGGATGAGAGCAATTACCCCAACCAGACATTAGGTTCTGGAGTAAAACAGGGCAGAGTGGATGGGCTAGTCTGTTTGTCTGTTGTGTGGGGTCGGTCGGGTGCCCAACTCTGCTCACCACCACTGACTCTCTACTTCCCAAACGTGACGCGGGGATGGACTGGGAGTAAATAACATCTTTGTAAATAAATAAATAACTGCCATCAGTTGTTACAGTTTTTGTCACTTGGGGGAAATAAAAAATGCGTTGCCCGGCCCAGCCCTCCGGCAGGCCCAACCCAGCTGTGCTGGAATATAGTGTGGCACGGTAACATGATGTCAGCCACCTTCCCACTCACATAACGATGCAGCAGGTGTCCAAAGGCAGTAAGTGGGGGAGGTCACAGGACATTAGAAGTGCAAAACTCCACACCCCAACGTGCACAATGGCTGATCACCCCACCCACTCAGTGGCTGTAGAAAGCCAGCTGACCCTCCAGGCTGCCTCTAACATCTTAGGATTTCTCCCAAAGTGGTCAGATAGCATATAGTGACTGTTTGGGGTCCTGCCATATGGGGCAAACCACTGAACCCCATAATAGGTAAGCAGGATCATTCTGGATGGGAGCCAAGTTGTTTGAGTACATGTGTGAGATGTCAAGGTTACAGCCTGAAGGATGAGCAGTGGTGAGAGTCAGTGAGTGGCTGAGGAATAATTATAAATGGCCTTTCTGGATAGACTATTAAGATGTGTTCTAAAACATGGAAAGGAAAGGTGAAATTGTATTCACTAGTAAACTGGGATGATTGAATAAGTAAGACATGACAGGGTGTGCATGGAACAGATTTTACCACACGGCAAGGGGCGTAATAAGGCATGAGGCCTTGGCCGAGTGCCTTTAGCCCCTGGCGTGCGGTAAAATCTGTTCCATGCACAACCCTGGAGTGTTTTATTGCACTTATAAAATGGGCTGCCTTTTTTAAAAAAACTTTTTACAGTGAAAAAATCATTTTTACATGTCAAACAACAGTTAGTTATGCTAATTTAACATAAAATAGTCCTTCTGCCTGCCACATAATGATGTCATTATGATGTCATGTCTGTACTAGACAAAGTTAGAGAACTTTTAGAGAAATAAAAAAACAGGGGGCACTCCATTTAATTCACTGTAACTTCACATTGTGTTATGTTGCTTTTGGTCCAGGAAGGCACAATATGCCTCACGATCGCAGGTACTACACATGAGCGCAGTGCAGGTTACGTGACATACGGTCACACACCATGCATGTGGCAGTGGGATTCAAACCCAGGTCTGCTGGGTCTTTAAGGTCACAGTCCGATGCTCCAACATTTAGGGTAGACTTCAATTTTGTTTTGTGTGAGGATGCATCATTTGGGTCACTGGGGCTTACCAGTTAACAAGCCCCACCGGCAGCCGGACAAAGAGAGCACCCGCAGCAGTAGTGCCTGCAGCAGCTCATGTTGGACATGGACCAGCTGCTTCCATCTCTGTCACACCCTGAGCTGCCCGTGACTGATGAAGGGACTTTACCTGAGACAGCAGAGGGTGAGGCAGCTCCACTACCTGACGCCACTAACCTGAAGCTCTGAAGAGAAACCTCAGAGTTCCACTGTACCCACAGAGTTCGCTCACTCACCACTTCCCTCCGCTCTCGCTTTCTTGCCCACGCACCTTCTGGCTTCCACCGTGCTCGCAGAGTTCGCTCGCTCACCACTTCCCTCCGCTCTCGCTTTCTTGCCCACGCACCTGAGTTGGCATGCACGCTCTGTCTCTCAGCATTGCTGTTCATAAAAGCAGCCTGCGTGCTTTTTTGTCCCCACACCAGAGTGGGTAAAGAAAGATGGCTGCAGTAAAATGCCAACATTCTATGGCACAAGAATCTTGGCCTTTTACTACCAGCTCTTTTACCCATGCATGGAACATATTCCATGCATGCTGAGGAATGTTCTGATTGGCTGGAACAGCCTACCCATTTTATAAGTATTAAATAAAACTACATGTTGAAGTACATAGGTGCTGTTTAACTGGTACTGCAGTTTAGCTCCAACTTGGCTTATCTTTTTAGCACTGGTCATATAACCTTCGAGTCAGAAGCTCCAGTGCTCTGCCTGGGGCTAAGCAGGATGTTTACTGGCTGCACACTGTAGTAACTAATTTCCACCACTGGTTCCTCTACCCTCCAGCCAATGCGTCTTAGCATGCAAATCTCTCTCACTGCAGATTGTTATACTGTCTAGCAGGTTCAAAGCCCATGCTTGACAAATCGTTTTTTTTTATGAGAGAGTCACCAGCGGGGTACCTCAGGACTGGGATCAGTCCTCTTCAGTGTCTTCATAGGTGACACTGCAGAATAACTGGTAGGGAAAGTACTTCTGCAGATGACACCAAAATCTGAAACAGGGTGGACAGTCAGGAAGGGGGTGAGAGAATGAGCAGGGATGTTGTGAATGTCGAGGAGTGGTCAAAAGCATGGCAGTTGGTGTTTAATGCTAAAAAGTGCAAAATCATGCACCTAAAACACAGTAACCAAGTAGCTGAGCATAGGATACCCCACCTGGTATACTGTGTCCAGTCTCAGAGAGATGTAAGAAGTATTTCTTCACTGAAAGGGTGGTAGGCGTTTAGAACAGACACACTGGCAGCAGAAGTGGTACAAGCTAAAAAATGGAGGACTTCAATCATGCAGGATCTCTGCACTCTTGTCAGGAGTGCTTTCTGCCATAACGGCATGCACACCATGACCCCCAAGGGATAAATGTAACAATAAACATATTTATTTCAGCCTGGAGTGGCAATTTACTAATCTGAATTCAAAAGGAATGGGTAGTCTCTTGGTATTCACCTCAGGCCCCTGCCGTGAAGTGACCCAGCTACCGATGTTGAGGCAGACCACCCATAAGCTGGGTCCCTACTCTATCCTGCATCTGCCTAAAATGGATTCTTTTATATTGAGTGCATCAGCCCAAAATTGGCTTAATTAGGTGTGGACCCAAGTCAATGTGCATGTGCCCATTTGCCCCACCTGCTGCAAAACCTAAAGACTCAACTTGATCTCTGTATTTGTTCTTCACCTACCCATTGCTAAGGTACCCGCACGAGGGAGGTGCTGCACTTCTGAGGTGCCGTCTTTAGGATGAGATGTGAAACTGAGGTCCCATTTATCAATGTGCACAGCAGCAAGTGCTGTAATGGCCTTTAGAGTTCAGAGTGCTTTATGTGACTAAAAGACATGGTATTTATTTTCATGTTTTTCTGTTTTAGTGCATTTTGCTATAGAGTCTGACTACAAAAAGGGAAGACCCCCGGCCGCCTTGAGTAGTTCTTTCTTTTTCAGGCTGAGAGGAGAGTTTATCAGAGGTAAGTAAGAGTGCCTTTTAGTTTTCATCATCATTTTGTTCTTAAATGGATGGGAATAGTGTACAGTACATATCTGTGTGAGAACCACATCATGCCTTGCAATTTCAAATAAAAGCACGTTTGATACATGCTGTGTGCAGTGTGCAAGCTAATACCATCAACAGGGTGGGCAGTATTGGGCAATACCACCCACCCAGGGTGTAATGAGGCTCAACACACAGGCGGAGGGCCTTATAGCCCCTGGGAGGGCAGGTATAGCCCATACCGCTCACCCTGGACGGTATTATTGTGCTTAGAAAATGAGGTTATATGTGGATTTTTAAAAAAGAAAAAAGAAATCAGAAACATTAATAGAACATTTTGTACAAATGTATTTAAACTGCTTTTGATAGTAAAGTAGTCCTTCTACAGCTCTACTGGTATACTTTAATAGCAGAGGGCAGTGCAGTTTTTACACCCCCACTAACATTCGCCAGTGGTCTATTTTATTTGTTTAGTTTTTTTTGTTAATTTGTTAGAGGCACCACCGCAAAGAATGCAGTTAGAGTTGTGTGAGAAAGGGGGTCAGGTTGCAGCACAGTTTCGAGTTACATGAGGTCTACTACGATCGAGCATGGAAGCGCAGTGGCCGTGCAGGACTTTGTAAGTTGAAAAAATAGAGTTTCTTATATTTGGGTTAAGAGAGGGGGGTGAGCATCGGCGAGGTGGTAAGGGATGTGACTGGTGTTGAGCAGACGACGTGCCAGCACTCATATTTTGAAAATGAAATCTTTTGTTGTTTTGGAGAAAGTGTCATCTCTCGGACTGATACAGTGTATTGGAATAGAGATCTTTATTTAGATTGCCATTTTGGTGGTGTCTGCGTATGTGTGAGGGTTGGAGCATCGCCAGCTCAGTGGCTCTCTTAGTGACCGGTAGAAAAAAATGGTGGTTTTCAGTTTTAGAATTTGAAAGTGGGATCGGAATTTCTGTGGGTAATGGGGCAAAAAATGCCATGATGCCCATTGTACTATCAAATCTTGCCGGCTCAGCTGTGGACATGGAACACAGAAGTGAGAGAGGTCAAGCGAGATAATAGAAAGAAAAGCAACTTTGTGAAAACATGTTCATTTATTTCTTTACTACTGGCTTTGCTTTGCATGTTTCAGCAGGGATACTCATTAGGTTTATAATTGTATTGGGAAAATGTCTTGCGGACTGGTGTGTGGTCTCAGCTCTAGCTAAGTGAGACAAATAAAATGACGGAGATTTGAAAATGAAATAAGGGGGTTTTAGCCAATTGGAGACCAGGTTGGGCAGCAGGATTGTGGTGATGGGGTTGGCTGGGCTAGTACTTTTAACAGCCAGGCATCTGTTGTTTGATAAATGCCCAGCTAGAGAAGTCCTCAACCAATCAGTAGCCTGGAATACTTTTAACCATTTTCTAAGTGGGAGTTTGAGAGGATGAATAACGGTGCTCCACATGTTTCTGATCATTTTAGTAAGCAGCAGTGCATGAATCTGGTGAAAATGTTGACCTATACTTTTTTTATGCTATTTTAGAGTGGCATTACCTTCTGACTTGTATGACACCCATTTTTCCACAATGAGTCTGCTTTAGTACTTTTTCCATGTTTGAAATAATAAAAGGAGCGCTCCTCTCAATATAGCCTGGGCCAGGTCTTCATCAATATTCTCAGCTGTCTTTGAACACCTATTATTCCATAAGGACAGGGAGCACTGCCTGAGGTATGATAGTTCATTTTAGACACAACAGAAGTGCTATTTAAACAACTGATGGACAAAATCAGCAGAGAATACTGATGAAGTCCTAGTCCGAGCCATATTAAAAGAGAACTCTTTTATTATTTCAAACATGAAAATAAAGTACTTCGGCAGCTGCAAATTGTGGAAAGAAGGGTATTATACAAGTCAGGAGGTGAGTGGCAATCTAAAATTGCATAAAAAGGTATAGGTAAAAATTTCACTGGATTCTTGCACTGCTGCTTTAATACTGTTTGTACCAAGGATGTCAATTACATTTTTATTTGGTGGAAATGACTCAGGAGAGGAAACATTTAAAAACTTCATCCCATAGTATTTTGGTACAGGAATGAAAGAAAAAAAAATGTGTCTTACAGTTTTTGCCAGAGACTAACATTATTGTGGATTCCAACTATGTTGCCAGTGAACGTTGTCATTGCTAACAAGTACTACTGTATGCAGTGCTTTTCCAATCCCTCATTTTGTTCCCCAGGTCTAACTGGGACGTGTGGAGACAGCGTGTGTATAAGATTAAAGAAAATGCCACGAAGGTTTTGCAATCAGGTGCTCTGAAACGCCGCATTGCTAAGGAGAAGCAAGATAAACTGAGTTCTGTTGGCAAAGACTCCTCGACTCACCCAATTTTTTGCAACTAATGCTTCTGCATCAGCTGAAGTCATTGTCACCCCAACTAGTTATCCCTCAGCAAGTGTGAATTCTACTATCAACTCTGAAGTATCACTGGCACATCCTAATGTGGAATGTGATTTAGAACATGTCAAAGACAATACTGTGGTTGTCCACCAGTGTCCTTTGATTGCCACTTCCACAAATGAAAATGTTGATGACATGTCTTTGGCTCAGGAGGAACCTACCAGCGATTCATCTCACTCAATACATAATGAATGTGAATGTCGATCAACAGATCCTGCAGAGTGGTTCCCCATACGTTCTGCCACGGTGGACTTCTGGGTTGAGAAAGGACCAGACAGTTGCCAGAATAAGACTGACTCTGACAGTTACATGAAGTCAAAGCGTTACTACAACCCGACACAGAGACAACCAAAGGGACATTTCCGGTTCTTGAAAAATCACATGTTCTATGCCAGGCGGCTGAATGGTGAGATGCATCTGCAGAAATGGATGCTATATAGTCCTTCAAAAGGATCTCTATACTGTTTCTTCTGCACGCTGAAGACAAGTCAGAAAGATCAGTTTTCGCAAGTTGAGGGTTTTAGTGACTGGAAGAAAGATGATGACAGAATCTGCACCCATGAAGAAAGTGACATGCACAGAGATTGCATTCTCAGATTTTGCAACCGTCGCAAAGAAAATTACCATGTTGACCGCAGTTTGGAAAAGCAGTGTCAGGAGAGAAAGCAGTATTAGCGTGATGTATTATGTCGGGTAGTGGCTGTTGTTACTCTTCTGGCTGAGAGAGGCCTGGCCTCCGAGGAGATGATGAGATAATTGGATCAAAGCATAATGGCAACTTCCTTGGTTGCATGGAATTGATAGCGAAGTTTGATCCCTTTCTGGCCACACATATAGAAAACTTTGGTAATGCTGGTCGAGGAAAGCCTGCTTATTTGTCCTCAACTATTTTTGAAGAATTCGTTCAAATCATGTTGAACCATGTTAGAGGCACCATTGTTAGAGAAATCACAATGGCCAAGTATTTTTCGGTATCTGTTGATTCAACGCCTGATTTAACTCACATTGATCAGCTGACTGTGATTGCTCGGTATGTGTTAAATGGTGTGGCAATTGAGCGGTTCTTGACTTTCTTGCAAATCAGCAGTCATATGACTGAAGACCTAGCAAATAGTCTGCTAGACTACTTGAAGAGTGAAGCCATTGATTTCATGGATTGCCGTGGTCAGTCTTATGACAATGCGAATAACATGGCTGGACGATACTCTGGCATGCAAGCACGACTTAGACAAGTGAACCCCCTTGCAATATTCATACCTTGTGCTGCCCATTCTCTTAACCTAGTTGATTCTAATGCCATTGATTGCTGCGTTGAGGCAGTCAGCTTCTTTGGCTTTCTGCAGAGAGTATACACTTTCTTCTCTGCATCTACTTACCGTTGGTCAGTGTTCATGAAACACTTAAAGGAGAAAGGTGGTGGATTGACAGTGAAGTCACTGTCTGACACACGGTAGTCTGCAGGTGCTGATGCAACCAAGGCATTCTTTGACGGCTACGCTGACATCAAAGCTGCTCTGGAGGAAATAGCTCATGATCAACATCAGAATGGCACCTCAAGACATGAGGCAGACTCCTTGTCCCAAACAATGGAGTTAGTCGAAACAGCATTTCTTTGTGATCTGTGGAATACCATTCTTGTCAGATTCAATGCTATGAACAAATCTTTGCAACACAGCAAAATTGATCTTAAATCAGCTGTTGAATTACTGATGTCTCTAAGAAGCTTTGTCAACACATTGCGTGATCGTTTTGATACATTTGAAATGCGAGCACAAGAATTATCTGGCTCCTCTAATTACAGGACAGATCACTCAAGGAAGAGGAAAAGAAACATGCAGTATGACGACGCTGCAATCTGAGGGAGTTGTTCTAACTGGCAGAGAGAATTCGGACTGAGACCTACTTGGTTATAATAGATTGCCTCATTATGGCTTTGAATCACAGGATTCAGCTTACCAAACAGTCTATGATCGCTTCAAAGTTATAGTGGACTCTGACATCTTAACTGATGAGGAAATACATCTTGAGGCTCAGAAATTAGCTCAAGAATACCCATCAGACTTGTCTGCTGAAGTCTTCCCTGGTGAAATGTCTCAGTTCATCAGCTTTGCAAAGGCAAGAGGTTGTGATTCACCAGTATCTCGAGCATCACTACTGCATACTGAAGAACTGCAAGAGACCTTTCCGAATGTTTCTGTTGCTCTTCGCATGTACCTGTCACTGATGGTGACTAACTGCTCAGGTGAACGCTCATTCAGCAAAATGGCCCTCATTAAAAACAAACTGCGATCTACAATGCGAGATGAGCGTCTGAGTGCACTCACTCTTCTAAGTATTGAAAGTGATATACTTCGACAAATCAGCTTTGATGACATTATTGATACATTTGCAACTGCTAAGTCACGCAAATGCCATGTTCTCCTAGCATAAATTGATTTTCTACTGGGGAAAATATCCTGAATAGAGAATGGGGTGACAAACAACCAATTGTCATGGGTGAGGACCCCGTGGGCCCTTCCACCACCCAAAACAAGGGATTTTCTGTAACGCAGCTCATTTCTCCCTTTTTCTTTCCTGTCCTCCTCCTCCCTGCCCGTGGTATATTCTTATTAGTTACTAGATGCAGCACATGACCCTGTGCACTATTCAGTCTAACTATGCTGTAAAGTTGTTCTGCGCGTGGGAGGTGCAATGTATCTTTTTGGATTGACTACATTAGCTCTTACACCGGGTACATCCCTGTAGATGCTGGAGAAGCTGTCCCATTTTCTTGATGAAATAGTTTCTTATTGACTATGTTAGACTGTCTTGATTGGTATGCCCCTTTCATTCTAGTGTAACTGGGCTATTTGTCTACTACCTGTAAGGGTGCTGTGGGAGATGAACACATCTCTACTACCTTGGACTGTTTAGTCCAGTCCTGCAAATCCATATTCATCTAGGTTCCCCTTCTTTCCCTAATGCACATGCTGAGTCTTGTCTTCTTCTGAGCCTCACAGCTTTTTAGAGGTTGCTCACATTCAGGCCCTGATGATCCATTAATGTAGGAGAAATACAGAGAGTTTTTGGTGTCCTAGATATCTTCCATAGGGGCTCCAACATGGCCCAATTCTGGCCCTTCTCTTGGCACCAACAGAAGTGGTGAGAGACTCTGGCACCAACAGACTCTGGAGTCAGTGCCTTATCCCCATCGACGTCCACCTTAGTGGACAGTGAATCATCTTGACCATTGTTCTCGGCTGCTGAGTACTCTATGTACTAGCAATTCTTCAGGCACTCCTTCAAGATGTCACTGAAAAAAGTAAAACAAATACTGGGGTGTCTCCTGTGCTGAGAGACACACTAAACAGTTCCGATAATGGCTATCCTAGCTCCACCCTTAGATCGTTTAGCACCCTGGGATGTATGCCATCAGGTCCCATTGCCTTGTCCAACCTGAGCTTAGCAAGCTCTTGTAGGACCCTTTATTTTGTGAAGAGAGTAGTGCACACCTTCCAGACTCAACCCCCCCCCATCAGACCTCCCCAAAGTTTAAACACAGCCCTTACCCCACACTGTCTCACTTGTTTTAGTTTTCAGCCTGAGCCCCCACGTCCCCTCCGGCCAGGAAACATACCATGTGCAAATATTATATTTGTAGTAATAACCAATGTATGTTTACATGTTCATATCCTGACAGTGCATACAAATTTGCACTATCCAGATAGATATGTAACTATGGAAACATACAATATATGATTTAAGGCCGTGACACGTACAGTACTTTTCCAGCATAAAATGCCACTTCTTACAGTAGAAAAAAAAACTGAAAACAGTAAGGAAATCCCCTAAAATGCACAATGTTCAACTATTTTTTTCAAAATTTCCCGGGGGGGCATGCCCCCGGACCCCCCTAGATCTTGGGGGGATTTTGACGTGTCATAAACACTGTGTACCTGTGGGCCCCCCAGATGTCCAGTGCCCCAGGCCCCCCAAAGACTTGATCTGGCCCTGAAGGTGTATCATTTTTCTGCTCCTTGCAGCCTGCTGCTGCCTAAGATGACACTGGTTTAATTGAGCCCATCCCCATTCTGACAGCATGTTTTTCCCCCTTTACAATCCCTCAGGGTTATTTATTCCATTAATAGTAGCCAGTCCCTATTTTTATATACCTGGCTCTTGTCACCTGCCATCTAAGTGCGTACTTTGACTGTACTGCTGGCCTGACTGCCAAGAACATCATTCTCTCAGCCTGGACCTGCACTCCACACAGTGTGGCAGCACTTCTTGCTGAGCCAGCTCAGTTCTCTTTAACCAGCTCCTCTGGCACCTAGCCCCATGCAGCTGCAGCTCTGCATATAAATAAAAAGCAACTGCTCTATATTAATGAACAAACAGTATGCCATTTAATAAAATAAATATGTGTGTGCAGCTTCCATATAAAGATGATGCATAGCCACAATACCTCAGGCTGGTCTACTGTTATTACAGCTAGACCCCCCAAGGCGCTAATGTTTAGCCAGGACATGTTACTTACTAGCCCATGACTACCAAACATTGCAAGTTGGCTACAAACCAAACTAGTCTTTTTTTCCTTACTTGTTTCTTGTCAAATGTATTCTTTTAAAACCTTTTGAGAACTGAATATGTGTGAACATATATAGATTCTGGACGTATATATACGTCCACAGTCTTCTAAGGGTTATTAAAGCGCTTATTACAGCTGCTTTTAATTGCATTAGAATAAAATAGATGGCAATGGTCAGATAAATGCACAAAACTTTAGAAATCTATAGGAAATAAGATGTGAGACACTTTTTTATTTGTTATTCACTTTGCTTTCTTTTTATTATTCACTTTTCTTTGTATTTGTAAGATAACACTTTTTTCATTATTCAAAACTGTGTCTTTAGTTGCATTAGAGCTTTAAATGTGGTCAGGTGTTCTTTTGGGGTCATGATTAATTAATGAATATATTACATAAAATTATACAATGGTAAGAAAGAATCCTGGTCTCTGATTGGTCAGTCTGGGACTGGACCTATGATGTTATCCCAGCACAACATCACGAGTCTAGTCTCAGCCTCATTGTGAACCTGTAGATGACCTCTTGGAGCTAGATATCTTTTTTTGCATCTTCTCTTAAGAAACACAAATATTCTTCCACATTAACAAAAACATTCTTTAAAATGCTTTTTTTTATTCTGTATTACAACAAGCCATTGTATAATAGCAATAATGCCCTTTAGGGTGTGTGTTGTGCTGGGATAATGTCACTCCTCAGGTATTGGACACACTCGGCCTGCGGCCTCGTGACCAACCATCTGAGGCGTGATGTTATCCCAACACAACTACAACTATCAGCATTATTTAACCATGACTGCCAGAAACCACACCCCTGAGGAAGACTCACGTTTGAGTCAAAGTGGTGGGGTAGTTTTTTGTGAGATAATTTATGTTGATATTTACCATGCCTGAATTTCTTGTGCATTTTGCCTAAATAAAATTTGACTTTGGCATGGTATTTTGAGTGCCGCTTTTTCTCTCTGAACTGGCTACTAACCAAAAACTGGTTCCAAGCACCCTATCATTACTTCTAAATTATAAAATGGGCAAGAAAACTGTTCTGGTCAGGTAAAATGTTGTATTCTGATTGGTTATTACCTGTACATCAGATCCATCTAATATACAGGTAAAAACAAGAACCCTAAAATCAGGATGTACTACACCACAAAGTAAGGTGCCTCTTAGAATGCTCAGTTTAAAAAAAAAACATCATTTTTCTTTCTGTATTAGCGAGAAAAAAGACAAAGTGACCAGCCAACCCAAACACAATTAGAATACTGTAAACTGCAAACCAAACAAAATTCCTACTGCTATTTTTATTTTCTAAAATTTTAGCCTGTTTTATTTATACAAACTTCATTGCCTGCTTTCTCATCTCGCCACTGTCCACCACTTGCTTCTTCACTCACTCAGATTATAGTAGCTGTTTTTCACCATAATTCCCACTGGAAAAAAAACTAACCCTCTAAAAAGAGTTTCTTTTTCTGTTTCATATAACAGTTTGCATGTTCCAACACAGTGCCTCTGACTGGACATATCTCTATCACTCGCAATCTCTGTCTTCCAATCCCATCTACAGTTAACACTCTATGATAATTGTTTATTATTGTATATTTTATTGTGCATGTGCCACTCTACACTTAACTCCATAATAGTTGTTTATAATTGTGTATTTTTACTACGCACATGCCACTCTACAGTTAACACTATAATAATTGTTTATAATTGTATATTTTTACCACGTATGTGCTACTCTACAGTTAACACTCTATAATAAGTGTTTATAATTGTATATATCTTTGCCATGCACATGCCACTCTACAGTTAACACTCTATAATAGTTGTTTATAATTGTGTTTTACCATGTATGTGCCACTCTACAGTTAAATCCATAATAGTTGTTTATAATTGTGTATTTTACCATGTACAGTTAACACTATAATAATTGTTTATAATTGTATATTTTTACCATGCATGTGCCAGTCTGCAGTTAGCACTCTTTAATAATTGTTAATAATTGTATATTTTTACCTCTCACGTGCCACTCTACAGTTACATTATAATTGTTCATAACTGTATATTTTTACCATGAACACGCCACTCTACAGTTAACACTATAATTGTTTATAACTGTATATTTTTACCACGAACGTGCCACTCTACAGTTAACACTCTATAATAATTGTTTATAACTAAATATTTTTACCATGCATGTGCCACTCTACTGTTAATATTCTATAATAATTGTTTATAACTGTATATATGTATATATTTGCCATGCATGTGCCACTTTACAGTTAACACTCTATAATTATTGTTTATAACTGTATATTGTTACTATGCACATGCCACTCTACAGTTAACACTCTATAATAATTGTTTATAACTGTATATTTTTACCACGCATGTGCCACTCTACAGTTAACACTCTATAATAATTGTTTATAACTGTATATTTTTACCATGGACATGCCACTCTACAGTTAACACTCTATAATAATTGTTTATAACTGTATATTGTTACTATGCACATGCCACTCTACAGTTAACACTCTATAATAATTGTTTATAACTGTATATTTTTACCACACATGTGGCACTCTACAGTTAACACTCTATAATAATTGTTTCTAACTGTATATTTTTACCATGCACATGCCACTCTACAGTTAACACTGTATAAAAATTGTTCATAATTGTATATTTTTACCACACATGTGACACTCTACAGTTAACACTCTATAATAATTGTTTAGAATTGTATATTTTACCATGCATGTGCCACTCTACAATTAACACTCTATAATAATTGTTTATAATTGTATAATTTTAACATGCAACATGCTATAATAATTGTTTAGAATTGTATATTTTTACCATTCATGTGCCACTCTACAGTTAATACTCTATAATAGAAACATAGAAAGATAGAAAATGACAGCAGAAAAAGACCAACAGGCCATCCAGTCTGCCTGAGTTCCATATTTAGCATTGTGACCTTCTGTCCCAAGGCTAAATTATGTTTATGATTATATATTTCATAGAAACATAAACTTTGACAGCAGATAAGGACCCCTTGGCCCACCCAGTCTGCCCATTTCCCTATCTATTGGATAAGCTGCAGATCCTAGTTAACCAACAGCCTGCTTCCTCCTACCCCCCCACTAGAATTGCCTTATGTCTGTCTCATGCGTTCTTGAATTCCCCACTGTTTTTGACCCCATAACCTCCTCAGGAAGGCCTTTCCATGCATCCACTACCCTCTCTGTAAAAAAATACTTCTTCACATTGCCCCTGAACCATCCTCCTCTATCTTCAAATTGTGCCCTCTTGTTCTTGCACATCTCTTTTCCTGAAAGATTCTACCTCATCATGCATGTGCCACTTCACTGTTTATAAATCATTATTATTGATAATGCATGAATATTTCACCATGCATGTTCCACATTACCGTTTATACTTCATTACTAATATGTATGCATATTTTATCATGCAGTTGCCACTTTATGGTTTACACTTCAATAATTTTGATTATGTACCATAGATATATTTTACCATGCAGTTGCCACTTTTTAGGTGCCAGTGTGGCTCAGTTGATAGCACATCCGCCTCTGTACCAGAAGGTCTTGGGTTCTTGTCCCACACCAGGATTGGACTCGTACCTAAAACACTGACATCTGAGTGCAATCTTGGGGGTGCTCTACTGCTGGGGTGTGCCATCCTTCAGATGAGACGTTAAGCCAACATCCCTTCTACACATCCTGGTGCTGTCCTGGTTGGTGTCCAGGTGTAAGTAAAAGAATAAGGGACTTTCCTGGTCTCCTGTCCAACATTCCCCTACCCGTAAACCAGATCATGCAATTGTTCAGGCTGTGTGCAGGTGTTGATGTGCGATATGGCTGCCACTACACATTCAGTCACTTCGCTACCTGTCTAGCATTGCTTGTAAAGCACTTTGGGATATACTGTTTATGAAAAACACTATATAAATGCTGATTCTTCTTCTTCTTGTAACCTCTAGGTGACACTATCCTATGGGCTACTACCCCTGGCTGCGTGACTATGCACAGGTTGAGGGGTCTGAGTTCAGTGAATGGGTGCCTCCACCCAGAGGAATGGTACTGGGGGTAGCATAGCTACTTTTGGTATAGCTCTCTGGGATGCTATAACCACCCACCAACCCTTCTAGTGGCCTAGACAGTTTAGCAACAGAACATTCACATTTACCATATGACAGTACTAATATGCTCACACTCCTCACACTTACCACCAGGGGTTGATTTTCTTCTGCAACTGCCCTGAAGACCACCTGGAAAACAAGATCAGTAATGCAGCAGTACAGTAATACAGCAGTAATCCAACCAATAAAGTACACACTAGCCAGGTTAAACGTGAAGACCAATAATCTGGTTTATTCAGGGGCAGTAAACAAGAGTGGGGCATAAATCTAGCAAGTGATTGGTATCTTTGATTTGATACAGTCCCACAACCCTGGGTACCCAGTATGTTGAATAGGCTAGTCTGAAGCGTTGCCCTGGGTAGGCCAGCATTGCAGCTGTTGTAGGGGCCCTAGGAAGGAAAACAATTAACATGCACTCATCCCAAATATTTGTAATCTGGAGCCGGATGGCTCAGTCTGTTGCAATAAACCTAAAACAAGAAAACCAGATGGCACATAATGATTGTAGCTGATGTTGCAGGGAGCTACCCTGTTTTGTACTCATGCTACCCAGACCAGGATGCAGGACAGGCGAGATGAAGACCTTGTGGTATTGTACTGGATTACCAGGGGAAGCAGGGCCTACACAACTCACCTCTTGGTCGTCGCTACCTGTTCAGTGGTGTTGAGCAGGGGGCTGAATCCCCAAGTGGGTCTTTCTCTGAGAATGTCTCTGAATTGGGAGCAGCAGCCTAGGCCAAGATGTCAGGCCCAGGTGAAGCACTGAAAAAGCCTCCAGCAGTCATAACAGAACTTGCCGTGGGGAACCAAATCGCGACCCACAAGGCACATTCAGCACATCTACAACACTTAACTTTCTTTAGCCACAGTTTGGATAAAGTCTGTTTGCCAATCACAGATTCACTGTGCAAACCTTTTGATCTGAGGCTCACTTCAGTTATCAGGCAGGCCGATCACTTCTGGAGCAAGTCTTTTGTCCACTCACAGGTAACAATAGCGCATGTTCTCTCTTCAGGTACAGGTCTCAAAAGGACATCGGAGAAAGTTCAAATTTCACACATAAGGCAATACTCCAAGCTGGAGATATGACAGGCAACAATGCAGAGCCTTCCTGTTGATTCTTGTATGCTCCTACCAGGAGCAGCTGCTCGATGGCTCAAGCTGTTTACTCTCCAAACTCTAGCTCTCAACTCACACTCTGCTTCAGGCAGTTCTGGATATACCCTCTGAGATCTGAAAGGTTCGGTTGGCTGAGGGAACTGTCTGTTACAGAAAGGGCTCCCATTCCAGGTCCATTTAGGTGCCAAATCCTTAAAACAACAAATCCTACAGAATTTCAATCCCACAAGACCTCTGGGGACAGTCTTCATTTTAGATCCCCTGAGGTTTGATTGGTCCAACACTGGAAGTCCAGAACCAAAATGGTGGCTCCTATTCAAAACTCAAGCTGCGATTTAAAGCAGGTTGGACAAACTCCTCTATCATTATTATTATAGCAGATAAACAGTAAATAATGACTTTCCCTAACAGCTCTCTCTGCGTAAGTAGCGACTGCAGAATGGAGCAGAAATACAGACTGCCTGGTGAGTCTCAAACCTTAATGCACTCGGACCAAACCCAAACTAATTTTCTAACACAAGCTAGACATTCTCTTAAGGAGACAGGCACGGAGGCTTACTGCAGCACTCTCATGCAGACAATTAGAATTACTGCAGAGAGGACACCATCCTGACTGGGCATTGGAGAGCCCAGGAAGATATTATTGGAACCCTTATTTGTAGGGGTTTATACTCTTCCCTGCCTGAAAAAAACATGGCATCTGTGTCAAGTCTATACTTACTATAACATTCTATAGAGAAAACTTAATATGAAAATACATGCATGTTTCATTAGGTATACCATAAAGAAAAAAACTGATGCATCAGTAAAAGTAAATAGGCATTAAGCATTACTATACTTTTTCATGATAATAATTTCTGTAAAGATACAGTTTTCATACTTTTGTCATACACATATCAACATATTCAAAACAGTTTCAAACAGATAACCACATTGCTCTGACCATTTGGGTCTATACTACTTCCTGTACTTTAACCCACATGGCTGGGGGCCTATCCCTATCAGCTGTATTAGGGCTGCATGGGGCAGGGGCACCAGGGTTTGATGGTTTGACTATTAACATGGAAGTAACAGAATAGCTCAATTTGGGAAGTGAGCTTTCAGAAATATACACTCCTTTATGCACACTATGTAAGGGAAGATCCACAGGCCTACCTGGGGAGTTGTAACTGAGGCGTATCACTGGTTTGGTGGCTCTTCCAGACTTTCTGGGAGGAACAGGCACAGGCTCAGTTTTTTCAACATTTTCATTGGGATCTGCTCCTGTAGAGGGGTACCTCTGCACTGGTTGTTGGTTCTATATTGGAAGCACTTTCAGCTCCTTGTTCTGCTAATTCTGGGTCAGCAACATGGGCTCTCAGTACTGGGATCTGAAGGAAGCCTAGATTCATCATCCAAGGGGAATTCCATGGAATTTAAGTCTTGCAACACTTGACTAATACTCTCAACATCATTCACGTCATTATTGCCATTTGTCATAGCATTTTCTGGATCACTGCTTTCACACAGCTCTGTATTTTCTAGTATGTCACCAGGAATGCTTTCTGTTGCAGGCTCTCCTTCTTGCAATTCAAACAGCTCTACCAGACACACAGAGTCAGTTACCTCAGAAGTCACACTTTGCACCTCACTTTCGGGGGGCACAGGGTCAGTGGAGAAAGTGGGAGGGCTAGGCAGTCCTGAAGGTCCAGCTTTATCTCCAAAATTGCACATGGGGTTACCTTGGAACAACTGACTCAATAAGTAAGATGAGTAATAGGATGCTCCACACTCACTGTCATTAGATTCAGACTGGCAATCAGTTTCATTTTGGGCCTGCCAGGGGGAAGGCCTTCAATCCTTGACAACTGAAGAAGGGATAGTCTGTCTCTTTTTAGCTGCAGATCTAGTTACAGGCCTAGCAGGGGCAGTGTCTTGAGGCACAGAGTCGATGATTACTTGACCAATGGGCAGCAAATTATTCTGGTGCATTGTCTTGGTAGCTCATGGGCCATTTTCAGGGTGCACTTCATAGACTGGCAGATCTTCCAGCTTACTGACAACAACATAAAGGAGGTGGCACCACCTATCAGCAATTTTATGCTTTCCATGCAGTCTCAAATTTCACAACAAAACATGGTCTCCAGATGGCAGTTCCTGAGCTTTGACATGCTTGTCATGCCTTTCTTTATTTGCCAAGTTTCTCTTTGCTGCCATGGTTTGTGCTAGTTGGTGGGCATGGTTTAACTGGGCCTTTAACTTTTGAACATATTGTAGGTAGTTTTCAACTTTGACTCCATCCAGGGATACCCAGAAGCAAATGTCTATGGGCAACCAGGCTTCCCGACCAAACATCAGGCAGTAGGGGGAGAACCCAGTGGCATCACTTTTAGTGCAATTATAGGTGTGTACCAATGTGCTTATCTGTTGGCTCCATCTTGACTTGTCCCAGGGATGAAGTGTGCCCAGCATGTCAAGTAGTGTTCAGTTAAACCTTTCAAGCTGTGGACTCCGCCTGGAGGTGATAGGGGGTAGTTCTGGACTTTTGTACTCCCCAGAGCGAGAGCATTTCCTTGATCAGACAGCTTTCAAAGTCCCTCCCCTGATCGGAGTGAACTCTCTGGGGGGCACCATAATGGACAAAGAACTTCTCGATTAGAACCTTGGCCACTGTGGATGCTTTCTGGTCTTTTATAGGGTATGCCTGGACATAATGTCTGAAGTGATCAGTCACCACTAATACATTGCCAATATTCTTTTGATCTGGCTCAAGGTACAAGAAATCAATACACACAAGCTCCATAGATGCACTTGTAGAAATCTTGACCAAGGGGGCAGCCTTCTGGGGCAGAGCTTTCCTCTGGAGTCAACGGCTGCAAATCTGGATATGAGTTTCAATGTCAGCCCCCATCTTTGGCCAATAGAATCGAGCACGGCTAGGTCTGTAGTTCAGTCACAACCCAGGTGTCCAATCTGGTCATGGAGAGCCCATAGAACTACAAGTTTGAATACGGTGGGCAACACTAACTGCGGTTTCTCAGTTTGACCTTGTCGGTTTATGGTTTCTCTATAAAGTAGCTGGTTATGCAATTTAAGTCTGGGTCCCTCTTTAAACAACAAAGCAGTCCAGGTATCTGAAGAGCAGAGTTTGGACACATCCTTCCCAGCATGTAGAGCATCAAGCACAGGCTTAATCATGGGGTCTTGAGCCTGTGCCCACTGTATGTTGTCAGGGGTAAGTTGAGGCAAGGTGCTAAGGTCTAAGGCTGCAAGGTGGCAGTAGGCTGCAGGAACACAAGTGTCAGGAGGACCTAAACAGTCTACTAGGCAGTCAATGGTTTCAGGAGAGGGATGCTCATCTTTGTCAAATTTCTGGCAGAGGGCTTTGACAGACTGCTCAGACATTTTCACCCTATTGGTATTAGAGTTAGGTCATCTGGAAAGGGCATCAACATCAGTGTGGTTCAAGCCCGGTCGATACTCCACTGAATAATCGTAAGTGGAAAGTGCAGTTAACCAGTGATGCCCTGTGGTATCCAATTTAGTTCAAGTTTATTGTGGGAAAACTCGAGCAAGCTCATTCACAAGGAGGTCCTTTGACATAGACAGGTAGTTACAGATTGCATAATAAAAAAAACAGTACAAATTCAGGTACAGAATTATGGGCAAGCATTTAGCTAAGGTCTGGACATAAGTGAGGGGATTATTGTCAGTTTTGACCAGAATCTTGGCATCATAAAGATATTTGTGGAATTGGTCCACCACAGCCCATTTTAGTGCAAGAAATTCAAGCTTGTGTACTAGATAATTTCTCTCGGGTGGGGTTAGGCTCTGACTGGCAAATGCCACTGGGCATAAACATTCCTCATACTCTTGATACAGAACAGTACCAAGTCCCTTCAAGCTGGCATCAGTGTGTAGCACATAGGGTCTGGTAGGGTTGGCATATGCTAGCACAGGGGCATGGGTGAGTTGGTGAATGATATCATAGAAAGCCACTTCACACTCAGAAGTCCACCTGGCTCCAAACGGTTCATGTGCCGGAAAGTAAACATTGCCTTCCTCCTTAACTGTGCTTTTTTTAAACTTTTTGTTTTTAGGGGGATAGCCTTGAGTTAGGTTGAGGAAAGGGCGAATGACTTTGGAGTAATCTTTTATGAACCAACGGTAGTAACCGCAGAACCCCAAGAATCTTTGCAACTCTTTTAGGTTGTTAGGCTGAGGTCAGGTGGTCAAGGACTCCACTTTGCTCGGGTCTGTCTGAATCCCATCAGCCAACACTATATAGCCAACATATTTCACAGATGTTTGAAAGAACTGACACCTGTCTATTAATAGCTTTAGCCCAAAGTCCTCTAATCTGTCAAGAACCTTGAACAGGCGAGCTTCATGTTCCTCCAAAGTCCGGCCGAACACAATGACGTCATCAAGATACACAAGGCATTCTATAAGTTCATGCCTCCCACCGCTCGTTCCATCAGCCGCTGGAAATTGGTGGGTGCACCCGAAATACCTTGAGGCATACAGAAAAACTCATAGAAACCCAGGGGACAAATGAAGGCTGTTTTTTTTTTTCAATCTTCCTGGGCCATCGGGATTTGATAATACCCACACCGAAGGTCAAGTACTGAGAACCACCAGCCCTCATTGAGGCAATCGAGGGCATCCTGGAGATGAAGCATGGTGTGTTGGTCCAGGACAGTTCTCCGATTCAGCGTCTGGGAGTCCACACACATCCTCTCTGATGCATTCTTCTTCCGGACCACCACAGTCAGGGAGGCATAGGGAGTTGAGTCCTCCTGCCAACATTTCCTGAAGGTGATGTCTAACATCGTCTGTGTCAGTAGGTGCAAGGTGATGGAACCTCTCTCTGAACGGCCTCTCATCATGAAGTCAGATGTAATATTCAGCCCCTGTGACACAACCTATGTCCCACTCCTTCAAGGAGAATACTTGGCTTCTCTGAGCCAACTTCTGGCTGATTCTAGCTCTCCATTCAGCAGGTAGGGGGAACTCCCCGAAGTCAGACAGGTCAGGGGTCACCTCATCACCCTATCCAGGGCACTTCTTGCTGGGCAGCACAGCAGTAGCCACACAATATACAGTGGCTAGGGTGCACCCTCGATTCACCTGAATCTCACGATCCGACATATTCTGAACTTGCACTACCAGCCACCGAGCGTAGGCATGGGCCCAAGCAGGTAGAATGCTAGGATTGACCAATAATCCTGTGGGCAGTTTCCCTTCTTTTGGGGCATCCAGCATAAGGATTTTATTTTTAACATCTGTGTTTAGGTGCACTTCACTATTGATGGTGCACTGAGCATTGGGGGGTAGCACCAATGAGCCAGGATCCTTTTTCCAGACTACCCCCACGGGTTCATCTTTTTCAATCTCTTGCATTCTCATCTGCAAATCGTAGGCTCACTGAACTAGGGCCGGAATGTGCAAGGCCCTCCCAGTTCACGTGGCTTGCTTTTCCTGGCAAAGCTGGACTAACTGGCCAAACATATGGGCATTAGTACCGATTAGTAAAGGTACACCATCATACAGTCCAGTCGGCGGGAACACCAAGGTCAAGATCTCTACTTGTTCACCCACGCCCACTACAGCAGTAGGAAATGACAACCAAATTCATACATACCCCAGGTAAGGATAGGATTTCTCACTTAACCCCCATACATGCAGTCCTTCAAGGGGTTGGAGTGGGAGGTCAGATAAGTGCTGATCCTACCAATCTTGAAATATGATGGTGACCTGCGAGCTGCTGTCCAGCACAGCATGAGTGGAAATGCCATTAATGGTTACTGTGGTCTCCATGGAGGGGCCCACCATTTCAGACCAGTCTGAGGAGGCTGGTTTGGCAGACTGTCCCACAGCAGTCTTGGAGGAATAAGATTTTCTCAGTGGGCCTGGCTGGGGCTTTATATTGCTCTGATGAACCAAGTTTAACAGTTTGGCCATGACCTTCTGGAGGTTTTCCGGAAAGGTACAGCCCCGTCAGGTATGTCTGTCTTCTCCACACTGGTAGCAGATCACCTATTACATGGAATCACTGGAGTGGCTAGGTTCTTCCCAAACTTTATGCTGGTTGGCAGAGGGAGGTCTACTGTCTTCCTTTGACTTTGGCTCTGGTTCCCAGTCTCCGCCACTCCCCTAGTGGGCAGAAGTACAGGTGACGTGAATGAGATCCTCCACTAATGCTGTCAGCTCTCTCATTTCTTCCATCAGCTTGGACTCAGCCTAAGGTTCAGAAGTGATGGCATGGGCCCCCACACCCCCTGGGTAGAACCTCACTTCTAGTCTCAGTCGGCAGTAAGCAAGGGTGAGAGCCTCTGGCCACTTCAGCTGCGGCTTGTTGACTGGCTCACATCTCCTTTATTTCTTTGAGCATTTCTCTAACCTGCTGGGTCTCAACAGATTCCTCTCTTTTTTCAGATCAGTCTGGGACTTGGCTGGTGCAGGCAACCCCTGCATAGGGCTCCCATCCATCCTCATCATTCTCAGCCTCTCGAATCTCCTTCATCAGCTAGCAGTACTCAGGAGGGTCAGCTTTCCTGTCCTGAAACTTCAACTTTAGCATGAGCACACTGGAGTAATGGGCAGATTTGAGAATATGCTCCAGCCTAACTCAGTTCAGTTCACTAGCTGGGACACCCCCCTTTCTATGGGCTCTCTGCAAGGCCCGTTCAATCCGAGTGACAAAAGCAGACAACTTCTCATTTTTCCATTGTTTAGCAGACTAGAACGTCCACATTAAGTCTTCCCCAGATTCCATGCTGCCAAACACCCTTTTAAAGCAGAGAGGTACTCAGCCATGGTGGCCTCTGGGTTGGTGGATCAGAGAAATCAGACAGCCTCCAGTGCAGGGCCCCTTAAGCTTTCCATATGTCTCTTTCTCTTCTCCTCCTCTGAACATTGCCACTCTTGGACTGGTGGAGTAGCGTAGTCCATCCATGTCTAAAGGTTGTCCTCCCCCACTGGTACAGGGACTGCCCCAGAGAACAGTCAGAGCCTGCAATAGGAAACCAGGTGTACAGAAGGTATCACAATGGGGCAGATCACAACAGGGGATGCCCTGGGTGTAGACAGAGAGGCTGGAGGAGACTGTATGAGAGTGGTCTCCTCCAAAACATCCAAAATCTTTAACAATTCCTTAGCCATCCGGCCTTCAGTAGCCAACAAGGATGGGATGTAAATCTAGCAAGTGATTGGTATCTCTGATTTGATTCAGATTGATTCAGCATGCACTGTAGTCCCTTTTGCACAGTCCCACAACCCTGGGTACCCAGTATGTTAAACAGGCTAGCCTGAAGCATTGCCCGGGGTAGGCTGGCATTGCAGCTGTTGTTGAGGCCCTAGGAAGGAAAACAATTATCGTGCACTAAACCCAAAATATTTGTAATCCAGAGCAGGATGGCTCAGACTGTTGCAATAAACCCAAAACAAGAAAATCAGATGGCGCACAATGATTGTAGCTGATGTTGCAGGGAGCTACCTTATTTTGTACTCATGCTGCCCAGACCAGGATGCAGGACAGGCGAGAGGAAGACCTTGTGGTGTTGTACTGGATTGCCAGGGGAAGCAGGGCCTACATGACTCACCTCCTAGTGGTCACTACCTGTTTGGTGGTGTTGAGCAGGGGGTCGAATCCCAGAGCGGGTCTTTCACCGAGAATGTCTATGAATCGGGAGCAGCGGCCTAGGCCGAGATGGCAGGACCCAGGCAGAACAGACAGTTAAGATAAAGTCCATGGTGAAGCATGGAAACACCTCCAGTGGGCATAACAGAACTTGCTGTGGGGAACCAAATTGTGACCCACAAGACACATTCAGCACATCTACAACACTTAACTTTCTTTAACTGCAGTTTGGATAAAGTCCATTTGCCAATCACAGATTCACTGCGCCTCCATTACTGAACTTGGCTACTATAAGCTAAAAATAAAAGGCTAGCCCACAGCCAGCTTCTAGCACTCCACAGTGGCATGGCTGAGATGCCAGCGGCCATCTCTTGTCCTCTTCCCAGATGCCTTCACCCTTAATCAGGCTAGCCAACAGCCAGCTTCTAGCGCCTTCATGGTGGCATGGCTGGAGAACCCAGCAGACCATCCCTTACTGGCGGCACGGCTGAGAAGCCAGCAGGCTGTCCCTCGTTCTCTGCCCAGACGTCTTTGCCCTTAACCAGGTATGCTCCTCAGCTGAGACTGGTGGCTGTGGGCTGCAGTCTGATTGGACCCAGTTCTCAGTTCGAATTGCCATTGACGCTTGATCCACTGGCGCTTCTCCTATTGGCTGACTTGTTCCTTTTGCCTTTCTGGGCTGAAACTTTCTTACAGTGGAAACTAAATATTTTGGCGCTGTATTTTTGTATTTTAGAAGCAAGATAAATTTTGCCCGCCCCTTCCCCACCCATGCCACTCTTTAAATATGCTTGTGCCCCGCCCTCCTTGCTTTTTCTCCACTGTAATTGGTTACCCTACCTATTTAACTGTCTATTTTCCTCTGACCGGGGTTAGCTATTTTACGGTCTAAATCCTCTGTCTGTGGTAATTTTGTCTTATCGTTACCATGCACCCCATCTCTTTTCTTCTGCTACCTTTGAGCTTTTTTTATCTTCTCTCCTATTTCTCCTCCTCCTCCTACTGTCCTCAAGGCTGCTCTAACTCCTCCTCCCCCCTTTTGCCTCAGTACCATCACTCAGGCTGCATCTTACCTCCCCTTCCCTGCCAACTTTGATGCCCCCTTCCACCCCCTCCTTCCACTGGATAGCTCCTAACCTTCTGCCTCCCCAACTATGCTGCTGTATTACCCTCATTAGATGTACTAGGATTAAACAGCACACCCTCAACACCATGCTAGGTAGAAAGCTCCCTGCGACCTTCTCAACACTGTTCATCCTCCTGATAATAGCTGGGGATGTAGAAAGGAACCCTAGCCCTCCTACCACTCATAACTCACCATCTGCCCTTAAAGGACTAAAGATAATGCACATCAACATCAGGAGCCTCCGCCCTAAAATAGACTTGCTAAAATGTTGGATAACACAGAATGCCCCCGACATACTGTGCTTATCAGAAACCTGGCTTTCAGCCAAAACTCCTGACTCATCTGTCTCCTTCCCTGGGTACCTCACCATTCGGCAAGATCATGGCAAAAGAGGTGGCAGCGTAGCTATGATCATAAGGTAGCACTTCCATTTCTCAGTAATCAAAACTGAAAACTGCCTGGGATCTCATGAATTGCTGTTGACCTAACTCTACCTACCTCAAACCCTCCCTACCTTCATAGGGGTTGTTTATGCCTCACCACGACTAATGCAAGATGCCCTCACAACATGCATCTCTACTCTTCCCCCATTATTTCAATCAGGTGAACTTATCTTACTAGGTGACTACAAACTTGACTGGCTATCTCCGTCATCTAAGTTCACCACTATCAAATTGGAATCCCTAAATCTCACCCAGTTAATCACCCAACAGGCATGCTATAACCCACACTCCCCAAACCATTCCCCTATTGATTGGATACTCTCATCCCACCCTCACCGGATAGCCTCAGCTGGTGTACTTGACCCAGCCCTAAGTGACCACTGCATCACTTTCTGCGTCAGGAAAACTCACCTCTCCAGGTTGGCACCAAAATATATAGAAACTCACTTGATACAAACGCTGTCCTCTCTGACTTATTACAAGTGAACTGGGCTCCAGTTTACTCTGTGAATAATGTCGACACTGCTCTTGCCAACTTCTCTGCTATCATCAATAATGTCTGGGACTACTACACTCTTGTCAAAAAAGCTAGGGTCAGAAAACAGCACCACCCCTGGATTACTGCCCCTATAGTCGCCCTCTGCAAAGCCTGGTCCTTTCTCAAAACCTTCCAAACACCTGTTGCAAGACAAGACTACAACACAGTGAGGAACGTCTGTACTAAAGCTATTCGGCATGCTAAGGCCAACTATTTTAAACACCAGTTAAACTCTGCCAACCCCTCCTCTTTCTGGAATATTGTCCACTCCATCATGGACCCCTCACAACAGGCTAGTACTCCAACCCCTAAGCATGAGGGCATCGAGTTATCTGATCCAACCCAGGTCGCAGAAAAGCTCAATACTTTCTTCACCTCCTATGCTTCCCCTGACCCTGCTGTTACCTCTCCACATGCCTCCACTCAAACTCCAACAGGCCTTACAAATGAGAAACTATGTCTAGCCCCTGCCTCCACCTCCAAAGTAATGCATGCCCTCCTCTCTCTCAATGCATCCAAATCCAGCCCTGATGGTATGCATCCTAGCCTACCTTGCCTTTCTGCCCCTGCCATCGCCAATCCCCTTAGCTTCATCATAAACCTGTCCTTCTCCTCTGGAATAGTCCCAAAAGTCTGGAAGTCAGCTTGTGTCATCTCACTTTACAAAGGTGGTGACCCAACCTCCCTGAGGAGCTATCACCCCATCTCCCTCCTCCCCGCCTTAGCCAAATTACAAGAGCGACTCGTAAATGCCAGATTGTCTGACTTCCTCTCCTCAAATTTCCTCTCTCCGTACCAATCTGGTTTCAGAAAGAACCACTCCACTTTATCCTCCCTTCTCCGTGTCACAAATCACATCCACTCTGCTGCTGGCAAAGGTCACCTCACCGCTGCAGTGTTCATCGACTTGGCCAAGGCCTTTGATTCAGTCTTTCACCACCTACTCCTTAACTCGAGTGAGGATGCTAGACTCCCCCCCCACCTTAAACTGGTTCAAATCCTATCTATTTGACCAGCAGCAATCAGTAAAGATAGCGAGCTACTCGTCTTCCCTCTTCCCTCTTCCCTATCCTATCTGGCGTCCCACAAGGATCCATACTCGGTCCCCCATTGTTCTCCATTTTCATAAATAACCTCCCATCTGCCTGCTCCGCATCCCTCATCCATATGTATGTGGATGATACAATTCAATTCACATCTGGCCCTGATCTTGCCACCATGCATTGTACCCTGCAGAAAGAAATTCACTCTGTTCACTCCTGGTTCAACTCGCAGCAGCTCAAACTAAACACAACAAAAACAGTTTCCATGACCTTCGGTACCTCTCAAAGATTAGCTAAAGCACCTGAAGTCCCCCCTATCGCCTCCCTGGATGCCACCCCTCTTAAAGGAGTACCCTCCTACAAATACCTGGGTGTCTGGTTAGATCCTCAATTAAGCTTCACAGTGCATATCGACTATCTAACCTCTAAACTCCACCCAAAACTTGGAATTCTGTACTGGAACAGGGACTCCCTTCCTCTGCCTGTACATTAGGAGCTCCTGACCAAGATGATATTACCAGTAATAGACTATGCTGACATTGTATACTACACAGCGCCATCCTCTGCTCTATCCCATCTTGACTCTCTCTATTATGCTTTCTGTCACTTTGCATCTAAATCCCCTTACAGGACCCACCATTGCTCACTACTGTCCAACCTGGACCTACCTCCGCTCAACCACAGGCACCTCATCCACTCCTTAGCTTTCATCTCCGAGTTCTGGTTTAGCTTACTCCCATCTTATATCTCAGCTACCTGTCTCCAGTTGCTGACTCAAACTACTCTCTACGCTCAAGAGACTCTCGCACCTTCGCTCTTCACATCCCATATTCCAATGTAGCAAAGCTGCCTTCAACTTCTGCCTCCCCTCCCTATGGAACTCTCAACCCCCTCTCTTATGCAACTCTCCCTTTCACTACACTACCAAATCTCTCCTTCACCTCCTTCCCCTCCCTGTGTGTTCACACAACGTTGCATAGCAACTAAGGTATTGTCTGATTGTGTTCTTATCTTATCTCCAGTCTGCTGTACATAGTGCACCTTGCATAAACTCTGGAATTGAAGTACTCCATTTATACTTTGCAACCACTGCTGTATGACATGATCCCTTCAATTTGTTACTCCGTGTAAATACTGGAAATATTGTACTCTGTTTATAATATGTAAATACTGTATTTGTCTTTGATTTCCTTGAACTATTTACTCTTCTGTATTATTTATCTGTTCCCTTGTTCTCTTCCCCGGGTCACACCTCGAAACAAGCCTTGGCTTAGTGTGCCTTTCCCGGTTACCAAATGGTTAAATAAAATAAAAAAAAAAACTGTGGTGAAATAATTTATTTTGGCCTTAGCTATTTTTTGAGGATATGAATGGCTCTATGCAATCAAAAAAAAGCGGCACACTCTTTCCTGTAGTAGCCACACATATTTAGAGTTGCAACACATACATGGAAAGTACTGCTGCAGACAGAAATCATGTTTGCTGACAACCACATTGGCCTGAAAAGGGTCCCAAGGAAGAATCTGCGGAGACCCAAAGCTGTATGGTGTCTGTTCTTCAGCTCTGTTCAGGCTTTTGGACAGAATGATGTATCACTTGGTTGGGCCCAAGGTTCTCACCCCCTTTCAGCATGGAGGTATGGGGGGAAAATTGTGCCATCCCAAGCACCTTCTTTGACTGGGAAGCCAGGGAAGTGGGCAGAGGCGGGGCCATAGGAAATGACAATCCAGAATTGGGCAAGGGTTTTTCCATATGCTATATATCTCTGGGCAAAGTACATCAGTGCAATACAGTACATGGATTGCAAACTAGCTTGGGGGCACTAAGCAGAGGGCTGCACTGGATAGCCACTACTCCAAGTGCCAAGGGGTACTTAGCTGCATCCGTTAGCGATCGCTCATGGAGCCCTTGCTGTCCAACATTTTTATCAATGATCTGGAATCTGGAGTCTTCAGCAGACTGCTTTCATTCACTAATGACTTGAAGCTGGCCTGGATGATGGGCTCCCTTGAGGATGGAAACAAACATCAGGATAACCTGCACAAGCTGGGTGACTGGTCAGAGCCCTGGAGTCTTATATTCAGTATGGCCAAATGCAAGGCGTTGCACTTGCAGTGGAAAGACCAAGGTAGGACTTACATACAGTATGGGGCTCCTCTCACTGAAGTGAAAATGGAAAAGGAACTTGGGGGTCATAACAGACAAGGAGTGAAACCAAGATAAGCGGTGTGCAGTCTCTGCCAAGGTGGCAGGAACAATGTTAATGTGATCAAAAGGGGTGTGTTCAGCAGAGCAGGGGACGTATTTCTGCCACTTTACAAGGCCCTTTCAGGCTCCACCTGGAATACTTTTTGCAGTTCTGCACTACCCAATGCAAAAAGGACATTTGAGGTGGTCAAGAGGGTGTAATGCAGGGCTAACAAAATGATCAGGGTATGGAGGACAAAAGCAAAGACAAAAGATGGGAGGGAGTTTTCATGTTGAACTTTGTGAGTTGGGGGATGAGGAGGGGCATGCTGTTAGTCCTCTGCATACGTAGGGTAATTTACAAGGCGGGATGGACAATGTTTGAGCTGGAGTGCTCCAGCAGGACTTGGGAGAGTGTCCAGAAGCTCAGATGTGGCTTCTTTAGAGGTAATATTAAGATGCACCTCTCCTTCCAGAGGGCTATGAACCTATGGAACAATCTACCTTTTTTTTGATTATTGATTTGTTCCTGAATATGTGTCTACTTATTTGTATGGTGCCCAGAGCCTCCGGGATTGGGCGTCTTTTAAATAAATTGTGCCTTGCCTTGCCTTACCTGGATAGACAGTGTATGTGAAGGCAGTGCAGGCTTTCATGGTAAGTCTGGGTATATTTCTGCTTACCAAGGGGCTCACATGTTACCCTGGGTTGAAGGGTGAGTAAGGTAACCCTATAAATTAGTTCACGTGAGTAGTAGGGTGAGTAAGGTGTCCCTATAATTTAGGACATAGCTGCACAGCACACTGCCTGGTCGCTGCCTATGTAAGAGGGGAAAGTGGATGGACCTAGAGTCCCTTCTGACCTTAGATTACTATTTTATTTTGTTACAATGAACTGCTGTTTTAGACTGCACAACAAATAATTCTCTGTACATTATGCACAAGACAAGATGCAGTCAGTGGTGCCAGAATGGTTTGAAAAGTGGTAGGGCCAAGGACTTAAGGGGTAGATTTTCCTCTATTAAATATATTACCATGGTAGCAAAAAGTGATAGAGCCATTTATAAAAGTGGTAGGGCCATGGCCCTAGTGGTCCCCTCTGTTCCGCACCTATGGATGCAGTCCATCTCCCCATACTTATGTCTGGATTCCTGACCACAAACATCAGCTTTGTACTGTACTGTAGCTGAAGAGCTGAACAGTTCAGAAACTTTCATCTGCATGAACTAAGCAAGCCATCTGTATGAGAGAAAGGAGACAGAAAAGAAAGTGCAAATTGTAGTGAGAAAGAAATAATATGACTTACTGGGAATTGTACCCAGACCCCCAGAATACCAACCCAGTGCTCTAACCAGTCAGCTGGAGGCTTACATGGTTGGACCTTGGATTCCTGGACATACTTTGTTTCTCTGGTATTGCATATCCCAGAACTAGGAATAATCAAGATGGCAGATGTTTTTGGTGCAGAATTAGCCACTGCTAAACAATTTAAATCACAAATTGTAGTGAGAAAGAAATGTAAACTACTGGGAATTGAGCCCATGCTCCATGAATATCGTCCCAGTGTGTCTAACCACTGAGCTACAGGCTCACATGTTTGGAGCTGTGGTTCCCAGACAAACTTCCTTTCTTAGTAGTGCATAGCCTGCAAACTAGGAATAATCAAAATGGCAATTAGATATGTTTTGGTGCAGTATTATGTCACTGCTGAGCAATTTGAATCACTTAAAAAAGTGGTCCATTTTTGAATGCTGCTCTGTGATCTCTGCTAAGAGACTGGAGACTGGAGGTGTCTTAAGGCCAGAAACAACTGGAAGTGCCGTGAGTTGTGGGCAGACATGCTTTGACACTTCACTGGAATCCAGTCTAATGCATACTTTCTCACACCTGCATGTTCTCCACAGTGCTAACTGAGAACACTTATAAAGCAACTGCTATGTATTTTTATGTTTGCTTGCATGCATGTGCAAGAAACATAGTGCCATCATCCGAGTTTTCCAGAGGTGTGTCAGACTCTTCCAATTCAGTCAGTGTGTTTGCAGGCGCGGTCGCAGTGCGCCAATCACTGCTCCAGCTGTCTATGACAGCTGAAAATGCAGTGGCATACAGTTGAAAGGGAGTGCTCCGCTTCAGTGAGCAGAGCTCCCCCCTCAACACACATGCACGCATATTGCATGCTGACGCGCCCCCCCATGCACATACTGTATAGCTGAAGGGGGTGCCCAATGCCCCGTCGGCTCCATGTCCCCCCAAAATAAAGCTTTCCTGGTGTCACGCTGGGAGCCCACCCCAGCGTGGCACACATCCGTATGGCCGACAGGGGTGCCCAATCCCCATCAGCTCCAACCCCCAAACAGCCCACAGCTGCCACGCTGGGAGCCCACCGCAGCGTGGCACAAGCCCATGGCCGGCAGGGTGCCTAATCCCCGGCCGGCTCCAGCCCCCCAAACAGCCTTCCAGCTGCTACGCTTGGGAGCCCATCCCAGCGTGGCAAACGTCCCACATCATCTTAGTAATAAAAAACTGTAAATTAAAACGGTCCTCGCAGTCTCCTGCCCCCACCCGCACTCACCCACTCGCACCTTGCCTCCCCTACACCCCTCACCCCATACTTACCTGAGTCCGGCGCGATGATCTTCAGTGGACCGGGAACACGTCTGCACTCTTCAAAGCCGACCGCGAACTGAGGAAATGCCGGTAAGCTGTATAATGTAATAGATAGGGTTTTTTCAACTTTGCTGCATATCTCAGGCATTTTTTTGGAAGTTTTACACCAAATTTTTAAAATGGGTTTTTTGGGACCCCTTCTCATGAATGCTGTCACTGTCATGGTGTTACTTGAGCCCGAAGGGTGATTTCGCAGCCACTGCGTGAAATCACCTTTCCAGAATGATTAATGAAATGACACTGCCAGTGTTCATAAGGTGGGCTCTCAAAAAGCCTATTTTGAAAATTTGGTGGAAAAATTCCTAAAAATGACTGCTTTACAAGTGTGCATTGCGCAGTTCCTATGCACGCTCGTAAGTTTGCGAAATTTCAAAATTTTCACTCCAGATTTTCAACATTGCCATTTTACCACACCTCCTTATGAGCAGTACAGCTGTCATTTTTCACATCTCACCCAAAACGTGTTTCCACCCATGTAGTGCACAATGACGCAGTTGGTGTGCGAAATCAATGTATGGGACACATTAAGAAAATCACAGTGACACTGTTCATGAGCAGAGGTCTTAAACTGGCTATGTTGAAAATTTGGTGAAAAAATTCCTAAAAATGACTGTTTTATGAGTGTGCGTTGCAGAGTTCCTACGCATGCTCGTAAGTTTGCAAATTTTCAATATTTTCACTACAGATTTTCAACATTGCCATTTTACTACACCTCCTTATGAGCAGTACAGTTGTCATTTTTCACATCTTGCTCACAACGTGTTTCTGCCCATGTAGCGCACAATGGCGCAGTCGGTGTGCCAAATCAATGTATGGGACACATTAAGAAAATCACAGTGACACTGGTCATGAGCAGAGGTGTTAAAATGGCTATGTTGAAAATTTGGTGAAAAAATTCCCAGAAACGACTGTTTTAGGAGTGCACGTTGAGCAGTTTCTACGCATGCTGCCAAGTTTGCGAATTTGTAATATTTGCACACCAGATTTTCAACAGTGCCATTTTACCACACTTCCTTATGAGCAGTACAGCTACCATTTTTCACATCTCACCCAAAATGTGTTTCCGCATATGTAGAGCACAATGGTACAGTCGGTGTGCGAAAACAATGTTTGGGACAGATTAAGAAAATCACAGTGACACTGGTCATGAGCAGAGGTCTTAAAATGGCTGTGTTGAAAATTTGGTGACAAAACTCCATAAAATGACTGTGTTACGAGTGAGCATTGTGCAGTTTCCATGCACCCTCGTAAGTTCATGAATTTGTAATATTTTCAGTCCAGATTTTCACCAGCGGCATTTTTCCACACCTCCTTATGAACAGTACAGCTGTCATTTTCCACAACATGGCCGAAATGTGTTTTCACACTTTTAGCACAGAAATGCATGGTCGCTGTGGGAAATCATTGTTCGGGACAGATAAAGAAAATCACACTGACACTGTTCAAGATCGGAGATCCCAAAATGCCTGTGTTAACAATCTGCTGTAAAAAAATCCCCAAACTAGTTACATTACGGGTGTGCATTGTACAGTTTCTACGCACACTCGTGACTTCACCAGTTTTTTTTAAGATTTTCACAGCAGATTTTCAACATTGCCATTTTTTACAACTCTCCATGAACAGTACCGTCTTTTACATCCTGTTCGGAAGTGTTTTTGCACCTGTGGTGCCAAATGCCATAGTCGCTGTGCAAAAGCAGTTTTTGGCTAACAAACTGATATTGCCACTGTTCATGAGGTGGGGTCACAAAAATATGTTGAAAATTTGGGTGAAAATACCAACGAATGCCTGAGGCGTTAGGGTTTCCGACCATAACGCCCCACCCTGTGAGAATGACAGGCATCAGGGGTGTGTCTTGGGATTCTTGCCTGTCATGCTCTTATACTATCTCACCCCACCCACACTGCAGCCAGTGAGAGGCATCAATGTGTGTCTCGGATTCTTCGGGCCCAAACTTCACCCCATTCTCCTATACCACACCCATCTCACCGTATTTCCTGATGGAATGGGGTGCGCATAAGGGCCAAAGACCCCAAGGCACACCGTGACACTTGTCAGTGTCTGCAGGGTAGGGTGTGGTGAAATGGCGTGGTTGTTATGCCTGACGACCCAAAGGCACACCCCAATGCCTGTCACTCTCTGCAGGGTGGTGGTGGGGTTGGCTTCAGTTCAATACTTCGCTGCCATTCCTATTATGCAGTTCTGTAACTTCTACACTACCAATGCCAATGCCAGCAAGCAAACATTCGGCATTGACAAATGCTTGTTTGTTTTCCTCCTCTGTTCCAGAATATTTGTTCTCATTTATTGCTTCTATCTGTTTTCTTCTGTTTTGTAACCCTTCAACTCCTAATGCAGTCCTGAGGGCCTTAGGCTTATAAGTCTAAAAGCTAGCTCTGGAATTTTTTGATCTCATGGATTCAAAAAGTTAAAGTGAATGGTAAAACTTAGCACCAAGTCACGGCACCTCCAGCAGATAAGATCTACCCTTCCCTGTCTCAGATTCTTCTGCTCAGACAGAAAAACACTGATATGTTTCTCAAAATATTAACTGTTCAAATACAGCCCTTTAATGCCAGTCAGAATTCTTTGAGGGTAAAAGAAAGATTGTCGTTCATCATCAACTGAAAAATAGTACCAACATCATCTTGGTTCTTAATCTACATGTTTGTTTTGCAGGTAGTAGGTTTCTTGATTCTGCATTCTAAGTGAAACCCCATATGTGCTCTTGTTTTTAGATGTGGATAGGTTTTCAATCAATTTAAAAAAGTAATGGAATTCTCTAGAGGTAGGAGGCACCCAGTCTGTCACAAATTTGGATTGATTAAATTCAAACTTGAGAATGTAGATTCTGACTACAAATTGCAGATATGTTTTCAAGTGGAGTAAACAATACATTGTATTCAAGCAAGCTAAAGATAAAGAATGTCAGCACAAAAGCATTGAGACAAGGATTACCCAAAAAGGGCACTGGCAACAAAGCCTGGTTTCAGAGAAATACAGAATCACACTTACCCTCATAATGCAATGCATAATTGGATATAAATGCAAATCACCATGAACATCATGGTGATTTGCATATACATCCATGATACTTTGCATTATGGGGTATGTGTGATTTTGTGTTTCTTTAGTACACTGGTATTGTATTGTATTATATTGTACTGTGTTGTATTAGATTGTATTGTACTGTACTGTGCTATCTTGTATTGTACTGTATTATATTGTATTGTGTTGTATTGTACTGTATTGTGTTTTGTTGTGCTGTACTGTATTGTACTGTATTATATTGTATTGTGTTGTGTTGTATTGTATTGTATTGTACTTTATTGTGCTGTATTGTACTGTATTGTATTGTGCTGTGTGGTGTTGTCTTGTATTGTATTGTATTATTTTGTATTGTACTTTGTTGAATTACAATACAGTGCATTGAAAGAGCACTTAACACCTTTAGGAAAACTTTGGGAAGCACGGGGCTGGATTTTCAAAGGATAACGTAGGGTTTGATGCATGCTCTGCATCAAACCCTGGCATTGTGGCAGCTGTGGCATTCCCCATTGCTGCAGCTGTGCCCAATTTTACAATCTCAGGCACAGTTGTGACAGTTTACCTGCTTTATGGCAGATTGCACCACATCTTGGGCGCAAGCTCTATGTTAGGGGTCCTCAACAATGACACACATTAGACCACAAAAAGGGTATCCAGTGAACAAGGCAACCAAAATTGGGCACCTACAAAAATGGCGACTCAATTGCGGCACCTGTGTTCATGGCTACCAAGGGAGGGGTGACCGGATACTGGGGTGGGTGAAAAACTGCAATGGGAAGTAGCGGGCATACACGTGCATGCACCCATGGGGGGGGGAGAGGCAGGGGAATGATGGTAGGTGGGAGGGGGTGTGATGGGCAGCTGTCTAGTTGGACCACTGGCATTATAGGGAGGGTGGTTGGCTGGGAGGCGCAGGGTACATTGTTTGGGTCTGGCGTGGTGCAGGGTTTTTTGCCAGCAGGCGCATGTATTTATTTTACATTTTCATCCTCTGGAGTTGAGAATCCTCAGAGAGGGGGGCCAAAGGCCCCTCATTAAGAATGAGACTTGTAGGTCTCGGACACCATTTTTAGTCAGTCCAGATGTGCATCACCAAATTGATTTTCGTGATGTACACTCGCTGTGATGGCAATCGCCTTTCCGCAATCACTGTTATGACATGGAACCCACAAAAAGATGGTCTAGCAGGTGTTGAATGGACACAAGAGATGTAAAATCCCATCAGACTGCTGCAAGCCCAGTGCCCCGTATCTTCAATGCAGCCGGAGCTTGCGACAGTTCTGGCTGGCTGAAAATCCAGCCCATTATGTCCATGCAAAATCTAACTTATGATTGAAATTTTTCAGGATAAATTTGCCCTTTGTTTTTTTTTTTGTAATATTAGTTTCTTGTATGAAATCTGGTCCTTACTCTTTAGACTTTGTCTATTCTTGCTGTTTATTTCCTACTTGAACTCATGCTTCTCTTTTTGTGACATCACAGTCTCCTGCTAAGGAAGTGGCTGTGATGTCACAAGCAAAGGATTATGGTTTTAGGTGGGGGAAAAAGTAATCAGAACCTATGATATCTAAGGGACTACAATCCTGTTGAAGTGCAAGTATTAGTAGCAAAGAACAAGGGAAAGAAATAGAGAACATATATGAAACATAAACCTAGTTGTTTCTAAATATTATACTTTTGTAACCCCTCTACAAATGGGGGTTCCCGAAAAGTCTTCCTTCAGCTTGCCTAAATGCTCACTGCCAGGCTGGTGTTCTGTATTTTAGCAGTTTAAATGTATTGCCAGAGAGTGCCTGTATAGCCTCTGTGTACTGTCTCTTTAAGAGCTGCCTGGATTGCAGTCATAATTAATCTGAGAGGGAGCTCTGTTAGAAGATGTACTTGTTTGCTGATCATTTGTTAGAGTAGTAATAATATTACAGTTTGTTCTAACCTGCCTTCTTTGCAGCATGGACAGTTCTGTTTGTTTCCATCATCTTGGTCCTGGACTGCAGAATGGGCCAATCAGTACATTTGGTACTCTAAAATGGAGCCTGCCTACAGGGGCTTGGTGGGGCCGACACCGCTGCCTCATAGGTTACTAAGAAAGAGGAGTGGTTGGACCATGGTGGGCTCAGGGAGGGTGAGAGTGGAGGAACAGAGGTACAACCCTCCAGTTGTACCTCTCCACAATTCATATGCCATTCTGGCAGAGTGTGGTTCCTCTATGGAGGCACCCGCAGTGGAGACCAAGAAGGATTCTGGGAACCTTCACAAAGCAGACCCACAGGAGGGTGGCACGGGACCCCACAGGGGAAGAAAACAACTTCTGGTGGGGGACTCAGTTGTTAGGGGGTAGAACTGGGGAGGGAGGGGAGAGGGAGGTAAGGTGTCTTCCCAGCTTGGAGGGACAGGGAGCGAATCCTCAGGATCGCAGGAGCAGCTGCATGGGGGAGGGAGATGGACATCATTGTCCACCTAGGGACAAATGACCTGGCTGGGAATGGGATCAGAGCAGTACATGAGGAGTTTGTGGAGTTCGGGAGGGGCCTTAGACAAGTAGCACGCACAGTAACCTTCTCGGAGGTGTTGCCTGTCTATGGCATGGGTGGGGCTAGGGTGCTGTGCACCATGGGATTCAGTCAATCAATGGTTGAAAACCTGGTGCACAGCTCAGGGATTTGACTTCATTGGGGACTGGGGATCCACCTGGAGGGATACAGGCCTATACTGGCACAGTGGTCTGCATCTGTCCAAGAGGGGAACCAGGATCCTAGGTGATAGGTTTAAATGCTTCATTGGCAAGCATTTAAACTAGCTAAGGGGGAGGCACTGAAAAGGAGCAGAGAAATCCCAGCCCCCCCCGGAAAAAAACAGGGTAGTTAGTGAGGTAAACACCAAAATTGAGATGTCAATAGGGAGAAGGGCATGGGTAAATGGAGAAATAGGCAAAGGCAGTAAGGACAGGGATGGGGCTAAAAGGGATAAAAGGGGTAAGGCCATCAAAAAATGGAGGGCAATGAGTACCAACTGGAAGGATGCCTGTCTGCATGTTCGAAGAGCGTTTTCACAATTACAGTGTGAAGAGCTTTCTTGGTTCTTTGCTGATAAGGTGGTCGACATCAGGTCAAAGACCCATCCAGCACACTCTGTGGGAGTTGCTGATGATCGATGCTTGGCCACTATTCCTCTTTTCTCCTGGAGTTCCTTTGATCAGCCAGAAATCGTGGATGTGATGTGGATTGTCCAGGGTATGCGCCCTACATGCTGTAGTTTAGATCTGGGCCCAACAGCCCTGATTATGGGTTGTTGTGATATTATGGGCCTGGTTCTGGCGAGGATAGTCTGGTGCTCCCTTGACTCAGGTGAGTACCCCTGTTCCCTGAAGGAGGCAGTGGTAACACCCTTGTTGAAGAAAGCTTCTTTGGACTCAGACTGTCTCGCAAACTACAGACCTATCTCTAACTTCCCCTTTGTGGGAAAGGTGATTGAGAAAGCAGTGGCTGTACAGCTGGAGAACCATTTGACCATCCATAGCATGTACGAACCTCTCCAATCTGGTTTTCAAAAGAGGCACAGTACCGAGACTGCACTGGTTCGGGTGCTCAATGATCTCCTGATGGCGAGAGATCGGAAAAAATGGTCCATTTTGGTATTTCTCGACCTCTCATCAGCATTTGACATGGTGGACCATGGGTTGCTGCTCGAGCGCCTGAGATTTATCTGTGGTCTGACTGGTTCGGTCCACAGATGGTTTACATCTTTTCTCACTGGCAGAACTCAGAGGGTGGTGTCAGGGATTTTTTCCTCTGAGCCTCTGTCTCTGTCATGTGGGGTTCCTCAGGGCTTGGTGCTGTCCCCCATGTTATTTGCGGTGTACATGCTGCCCCTCAGAGACATTGTAAGATGGTATGGGCTGAGGTTTCACTGTTATGTTGATGATATCCAGCTCTACCTCTCTTTTGCACCTGACCAGGAAGGAGTACTCTTGGTATTTAACAATTGCCTCGCTGAAATCCAGGACTGGATGAAGTCCAGTTGGCTGAAGTTGAACCCAGGGAAGACTGAGGTGATGGTTGTGGATCTAGGTAACCAGATAGGGAGGTTGGGGGCAGGTCAACCCACGGGACTTTTCCTGTGGGATTCCAAGCTCCCTACCTCTGAAAGGGTGCGAGACCTAGGGGTGATACTTGACAAAGGGCTGACACTATGATCCCAGGTGTCGGCTGTTGTTAAGTTACCCTTTTATCATCTGAGGAACATCGCTAGGATCAAGCACCTTGTTTCGCCCAGTGATCTTCCTACATTGATCCACGCCTTTGTGACCTCATGTCTGGATTATTGCAGCTCCCTTTACTTTGGGCTGCTGGGGGTTGAGATCCGACTGCAGCTGGTGCATAATTCCACAGTTCGGTTGTTGATGGGGACACCTCGGTCTTCCCATATTACACCTGTGCTGTGTGAACTGCACTGGCTGCCAGTTCAGTGGCGGGTCACCTTCAAAGTCAGATTACTGATTTATAAAGTCCTACGTGGACTGGACCCTGACTATCTGAAAGAGCTTCTGGTTCCTTACCACCCTGAGTGACTGCTCTGCTCAACCAATGAGGGGTTGCTAGAGATCCTGAGGGTTTCTTTAAAATCTTCAGGGGCCCAGGCATTTATGCATGTGGCCCCAATCCTCTGGAATTCTCTACTGTGTCAGATTAGGGAGTGTGTGACCATGGGGGATTTAAACAGGCATTAAAGACGTATTTATGGGGCAGGGCTTATTGTGATTAGGAAGACTGATTTTAAATTGTATTTCATATTTACTATTGTGATTTTATTTATTGTTTTAATTTGTACTGTGCCTTGACATTTGAAAGGCGCATATAAAGTAACGATTATTATTATTATTATTATTATATTAGTATGGGTAATAAGCTCCCTGAACTAGCAGCCTTGAGGGATGCCTGGATATTGTGGCAGTCACAGAAACATAGTACACAGAGAACCTTGACTGAGATATCAACATACCAGGTTACACAGTCTACAGGAGTGACAGGGAGGGTAGAAGAGGGGGGAAGAGTAGCTCTATGCGTAAGGGAATGGATCAAAGCAATGGCACTAAAGGGTAAACAGGGAGGAGAGGAGGCACTGTGGGTCACCCTGGAGACAGGAAATGGCACCACAATCCACACGGGTGTTGTATACAGACCCCAATCTCAGGGGAGGAAATGGACAAGGAAATGATAGAAGGCATCCTTAGGATGGCAGAAAAAGGGGAGATATTGTTGATGGAGGACCTGCATATGCCAAATGTTAACTGCAGCACCTTTGCTGCAGCTACATCCAAGAGCAGGGTCATTCTTGATGCCCTACAGGGGGCATGCCTCAGACTGCTAGTGGGACCATCTCAGGAGGGAGCAATTTTAGACCTGGTACTCTCAAATGGGGATGGAGTGAGGATCTAAAAAAATTTAGAAGTGGATAGCCATCTGGGAACAAGTGACCACCAAATAGTGTGGTTCATGATAAACACAGCTGTACAGTCAAGCCATAAAAAAGTGAGGGTACTGGACTTTAGGAGGGTTGACTTTGTCAAAATGGGAGAGTGTCTCAGAAAAGCACTAACAAATTGGCAAGAAGGAGGGGTGGAGAAACAATGGAGAAACATCAAAACTGCCATCATAGAAGCAACAAACCTTCGTGTGAAGCAATAAAATCAAAATGAAGGAAAAAACCACTATGGTTCTCAAAAGAAGTGGCGGGGGAAGGTTAGGAAGAAAAAGATAGCATTAAGAAAGTAAAAGGAAACACAGAAAGAGCAGGACAGAGCACTGTACCAGTTAATGCAGAAGGAAGTGGGGAAGGCAGTCAGAATAGCAAAGGCCCAAACTGAGGAAAAGATAGCCTACTCAGTTAAGAAGGGGGATAAAACCTTTTATATTCAATTCAATCTTTATTTATATAATGTGCCTTTCTGAAACCAAGGCGCCTGTACAATACATGATAAAACAATAAATAATTAAAACAATATTAAAATTAAGCTAAACAGCAGTATTCAAAATTCGTTGTATGCTTGGCTAAAAAGATACATTTTTAAAGCTTCTTTAAAGCTTTGGACAGTCAGGCAGTCTCGCACCTGATGAGGTAGAGAATTCCATAGGGTTGGGGCCATAAAACTAAAAGATCTGGCGCCTGAAGTTTTAAATGAACCCTTGGAATCTCTAGCAATCTCTCGTCAGTGGATTGGAGAGAGCGGGGGGGACAGTAGGGACAAAGGATATCTTTCAGTAAAGCAGGTCCCTGATCATGTAGGGCCTTATAGGTCAGCAAACCGACCTTGAAGGTGATTCGCCAGTGAATTGGCAGCCAGTGCAGTCTGCGGAGCACAGGTGTTATATGACTGGACCTAGAAGAACTAGTCAATAGCCTGACTGCCGCATTCTGCACTAGCTGCAAGCAGCGAATCTCAACCCCTGGTAGCCCAAGGTAAAGGGCATTGCAGTAGTCAAGGCGGGAGGTAACGAAAGCGTGGACCAAAGTAGGAAGATCGTCTGGAGGAACCAGGTGCTTCACCCGGGCGATGTTCCTCAGATGGTAAAAAGAGGTTTTGACAACTGTCGACACCTGAGATTTAAATGTCAAACAGTCATCAAACACAATGCCCAGGTTCCGCACCCGGTCTGAGGTAGTTAGCTGGACACCCCCAAGCCATAGACCCGAGGGTGATCCAACCAACAAACCCACCTCCCGGCGATCCTGGTCCACAACCAACACCTCAGTTTTATCTGGGTTCAACCGCAGCCAGCTCACATTCATCCAGTCCTAGATTTTGGCAAGACAGTTGTTAAAGACCGAAAAGACAGCATTTTGGCTGGGCACAAAGGACACGTACAGCTGAGTATCATCTGCATAGCAGTGAAAACCCAGACTGTACCGCCTAATAATCGCTCCTAATGGCAGCATGTACACCGCAAACAACATGGGTGCCAAAATTGAGCCCTGCGGTACCCCACAGGATAGGAGGAATGATGCTGAGGAAAAAATCCCAGACACCACCCTCTGAGTCCTACCCTCGAGGAAAGATTGAAACCAACTGAGGACTGTGCCAGACAGCCCACAGATAGACGGCAAGTGCTCCAATAGCACACCATGGTCCACAGTGTCAAATGCTGCAGAGAGGTCAAGAAGGACCAAGATGGAATGAGTCCTTCGCTCTCTCGCTATTATGAGGTCATTTAGTAACCGGACAAGAGCTGTCTTGGTACTATGCCTTTTCCTAAATCCGGACTGGAGAGAGTCATAGACATTGTGGCTGGTCAAATGATCATCCAGCTGCAACGCGACCACCTTCTCAATAACTTTACCCACAAAGGGTAAGTTAGAGACAGGCCTGTAATTTGCCAGACAGTCCGGGTCCAAGGAGGACTTCTTAAGAAGGGGCTGAACCACAGCCTCCTTTAGAGGATTTGGAAAGATCCCCCTCTCCAAGGACCTCCAGACTATCTCAGCTAGGATGGGACCAATTTTATCCACACAGCCCACTAAGAGACGTGTGGGGCCTGGATCCAAACCACAGTTGCTCAGACGCAATGATTGGATGATCATCACAATGTTACTGATTGTGGGAAGGTTGAAGTCAGACCACACAAACTGGGTGCCCGACATCTCCTGCTGACCATCACAACTCCCATTAGAGAGGGTCAAACGGATATCAGACCTGATTGTGGCAACCTTATCTAAAAAGAATAGAGCAAACTCCTCACACCATTCTTGAGAAAAAGCTCTTCTGGGCTGAAGACAGACTGGATTGCACAATCTGTCCACAGTCCAGAAGAGCTGAGCTGGTCTAGTCTGTGCAGCAGCAATCTCTCTCGACAGGAATTCTGCTTTCTTATGAGAGATTGCAGATTGATAGACCACATAGTGGTCCATCAAACTAAGTTTGTCACAATTCAGGCCCGACCTCCGCCAGCACCTCTCTAACCTTCGTCCAACTCTCCTCAACTTCCTCAGAGTCTCACCAAACCAAGAAGACCTGGGGCGAAGAGTGAGAGGACGAACATGAACAGGAGCAATGGAATCCAGGGCCCCTGCCACTGCCTTATTATAGGCAAGTACCAGGTCTCCTGGATCCATGCAATCTCTCGGTAAGCCCGAGGTCCATCAGGCCATCCGGGGAAACACACCTTAAAGGGTGATACCAGACCATCTCCTTAGGGGTCGGCCTACTAGGGATGGCCTCAAAACTAAACCCAATGGAGTGAAGATCAGACCATCCGACTGGTTCCACCACCAAATCAGATATCTCCATCCCCAGAAGGAACACCAAATCCAATGGATGACCACCAATATGGGTTGAGGAGGAAATAACCTGTGTGAAGTCCAGTGAAATCAGTAACTGGAGGAAGTCTTGACCAAATTTTGAGAGTTCATTGTCAACCCAGGCATTGAAGTCAGCCAGAACCAACCATCTGGGGGACCCCAATGTCAGGTCGACAATGAAGTCTGCGACTTCCCGCAGGAAAACATTCCCATCACCAGGTGGATGGTACACGAGAAGTATCCTGCACCCCACACCCTCGCCCATGATACATTCAAAGGAGTTTGTAGTTCCCACTGGTACCTCCACTAGGCCCAGTTCTGATCTAAAGCAGATAGCAACACCCCCGCCCCACGATCCATCCTCAGGCGGTGTATCACAGAGTAACCGGCTGGAATTGCTGCCACCAAAACTGGTCCAGCATTCTCATCCAGCCAGGTCTCAGTGATGCACGCCAGGTCAGATGTCCCAACAAAATCAGCTATAATAGCAGTCTTGTTTTTAATAGACTTGGCGTTGCACAACACCGCTCGAGTAGGATGAGCATCCGAGGATGACCATGCTACCTGCTGGCTACAAGTAGAACCCTTGGGTATGGGAACCAGACAGGGAGGACCCCTTTCCTGGACCCATTTCGCCCCAGGGCGTCTCCTTGTCCCCACTATCCCTATCCGCCCACTCCTTTCCATTCCCTCTCCAGACCCAGCCCTCGTCCTCCTCCTTCTTCCAACAAACCCCAAAGCCCTACACCATCTATAAACTCTGGCGATAGGGGAGGACAGGAAAAAGGACGAAGGTCTCTGAGCCTGGAGGGGGAATAATACCTGACTGTCCTTGTGCCATCCCGACACATATTTAGCACCCTAAATAAATAACAGCAAATAAACAGTCCCAAAATACAAAATTAACCCACTCCACAGAACTAAATAAATGCAAGACCCTATATAATGATTTAACAACAAAACAAAAGTCTAAATTAAAACACATAATAAATCTTAAAACATTGATTTAAGGGCTCTCACCCCCCAATCCAAACACAAAATACAACAAATAACTAATTAATTCCCCCTCCCTACCCAGTCCTTTCACCACTGGGGAAGAGAGGTAAAAATAATATACACTAAAATAATTCATTCCTTCCCCACCCAGTCCTCTCACCACTGGGGAGAGAGGGCAGCACTCTCAATGCCAAACAATAATAATAACATAAACTACAAATCTAATAAACAAAATAAATAAAATAAATGGACACAGGGTCCTCTCACCACCCAGTCGTCCAAATAATGAAAATTAATAAACCAGTTTCTTCAGTCCAATTCAAAATACAGTACATACTGGAGAACTCACGCCAGTAGATGGATGCTGCTGGGCATAACGCCAGGAATCTGTAAGAGAGTACAGAGAAGTTGTAAACCAGTTCAGGAAAAACAGCATTCTCAGGAACTGAGAGATTTTAGGAGCAAGTCATAGGTGCAATTCCAAGATCAGGATCACTGAAAGTTCAAATTAACAGCATGAGGGAAAATGACCACCTCTCCAGGAGGTCACTGCCCCCAGTCGGGTCCGAAGCAACGGCCCCCGGCACAGAATCTACTCACCAGTGGGTCCCCCCATTGAACCTAGGAGACACCAGTTACTCGGGCCCGCCCTTCAACAGGCCCGAAACTGGCACCACCCGCCTCAAACCCAGCCAGCGGCAGCGACCACCCCAGGCAGCTCACCCCCAAATTCTCGCTCTAACACACACTCCCAAATCCAGATTCCAAAACAAAAAAACAGTCAGGAACACTTCAGAGAATAAATAAACACAGGTCTTCTTTCGACTTCAGAAGATCTCCCACACTAAGGGATCAACGAAAACTGCTCTTCCTCCCAGACACTCTGATAGTCCCAACCACATTGGTCCAGCACTCGCACTCCAGTCGGAATCCAGTCCTCAGGTCTTCAGCTTAAATCCAAAATGACCATAGACCACTTCAGATTCAGTCAAGCTCCACAAAAAGAGTTCTCTCATAAAAACAAAGCCCCGGTCGTTCATGTCATCTGGGGAACACTACACAGTATCTACACGCTGTTCAGTCCAGTTAAAGGGATCTCCAGATGGGACTGTCAATAGGACTGCTAAGTCAACAGTGACTTATAACAAATGAAATAAGAACAAACAAATTAAATAAAATACAGCATTAAAACATTAAAGCATTAAGAGGCGTTGAAAGACGTCAAAGAACTCAAACTAAAAATGAACAAACAAACACGGCACAATGGCACAAATGGCACAAATGGCAAATGGCACAACGGCACAATGGCTAGCCCAGCATGGCCGCCATATTGCTCCAGCACATCAGGATATCAGCCTATGATCTAGTCAAACAGGAAATTCTTAAAAGATACAGCATTAATGCTGAGACATTATAGGTACATTAGGGAGCGAAGAAAGACCAAGGAAGGGATAGTGAGGCTTAATAAAGGGCAGGGTGGGTGAACAGAGGGTAACAGTGAAAAAGCAGGGCTACTGAACAAATACATCTGCTCAGTATTCACAAAAGAAGATGAGGGGGAGGTACCTAATCCATTCACAGAAGAAAGGGTTCTGAAAGAACTCCTAAAACTGAAGGTGGACAAAGTAATGGGCCCTCATGAGATTCACCCCAGAATTCTAAAGAACTAATGGGAAAACTAATGACACCACTGACTACCCTTATTAACAAATCATGGGAGGATGGCATGATAACTAAGGACTGGAGGAGAGTGGATGTGATTCCCCTTCACAAAAGTGGGAGCAAAGCAGAGGCAGGAAACTACAGACCTATCAGTTTGACCTCAGTGGTATGGAAAATGATGGCAACACTTCTGAAAGAAATAATTGTTGAGTACCTAGAGGCCAGCAGGGCACAGGACCGAAGGCAGCATGGATTCACAGTGGGAAGGTCATGTCAGACAAATCTAATAGATTTATTTGGCTGGGTGACCAAAGTAGTAGACCAGGGAGGGGCTGTGGACAAGGTCTACCTAGACTTTAGCAAGGCATTTGACACAATCCCACACAAAATATTAATAAACAAATTAGCCAGCCTGGGAGTGGGTCCCAGGGTGGTAGCCTGGGTAAAACATTGGCTGGACAACAGGACACAGAGGGTAATAATAAACGGAGTCCACTCTGAAGAAAGGGGAGTTATTAGTGGGATACCGCAAGATTCGGTACTGGGTTCAGTCCTTTTTAATGTCTTTATAAGTGACATTGCAGAGGGACTGGAAAGAAAAGTATGCCTCTTTGCAGATGACACAAAGATCTGCAAAAGGCTTGATGCAAAAAGGGGAGGTGGAAGGATGAGAAGGGACTTGGCAAGTTGGAAGAATGGTCAAAATTATGACAGCTTAGATTCAATGCAAAGAAGTGCAAAGTAATGCACCTGGGAAACAAAAACCCAGGGGAAGAGTACACAATGGGGGGGGGACTAACAACAACAAAAATGATAAGGGACCTCAGGGTAGTCATAACAGATAACTTAAAGGTAAGCAAGCAATGTAGGAAGCAGTAAAGAGTGCTGGGGGGATACTGGGATGTATAGGAAGAGGCATCACCAGTAGAAAACAGGAAGTTGTTATCCCTTTGTACAGACAGTAGGTGAGACCCCAGCTGGAATACTGCATGCAGTTCTGGAGACCCCATCTCCACAAGGACATAGACAGCAAGGAGGCAGTCCAGAGGAGGGCAATGAAAATAGTGCAGGGTCTGCACCAGAAGCCATATGGAGAGAGAGACTAAAGGAGCTTAATATGTATATCCTCGAGGAAGGGGGGGGGGGAACATGACAGAAACTTTCAAATATCTCAAGGGAATCAATATACAGCTAGGGGTAGTATATTTCAGAAAAGAGATGTGCAAGAACAAGGGACAAAATTTGAAGATAGAGGGGATGGCTTAAAGGCGTGAGGAAGTATTTTTTCACAGAGAGGGTGGTGGACACATAGAACGGCCTTCCTGAGGAGGTCATGGGGTCAAAAACAGCAGGGGAATTCAAGAATGCATGGGACAGACATAGGGCAATTCTGGTGGGGGTTAGGAAGAAGTAGGCTGTTGATTATCTAGGATCTGCAGCTTATCCACTAGGCAGGGAAATGGGCAGACTGGGTGGGTCAAGCGGTCCTTATCTGCCCTCAAAGTCTATGTTTCTAGTGTATAATTTTTAAGTGGAACACTGATATAAGTGGGTCACTCCCAGCCTTTCCCTATTGATTGTCCAACTGGGCCCCGTGTATCCCAGTCCAACCCTGAATCCATCTGTACATTATCCCAGTACATTGCACAGAAACATGAAAATAGGCATTTATTCACCTGCACAAATCTGCACCCCCAAATAAGCATGTGGGGCACTGCATTCACCACTGCCAGCCACTGCATGTAGCCTTTCTGTGGCCTCACATCTGGGCTCATAGGTGCAAAGGGGAATGGATCAACAGACACAGACAGGCATCCAATCAGATGCCCATCTCACCCCAAAGAGGATCCCCTGCTCCATGTTATGTAAGGGATTGTGGGACACCATGCATCTCTGAAGCTAAGTACTAGTAAATGATTGCCACAGTGGCTGCCCTCAGCCCTCTCTGCCTGACCAGAGGGCTGCAGCAGCATGGTGGGGGCGGGTGTTAGTTCTCCCACAGCCAGCAGGTGCTGTTCATGGGGGACAATCAATGGCTATGGCAGGGTCCCTGCTCAAATAGCCTGTGCCACCCTCACCCTGCACTCTACACCTCAGTAAATTGTGGGGAGTATGAGCATGCCTATGGCCACTCCTCTGGTCCATCTGCCCATGTAGCTGCATGGATAGACAGGGGATTCAGTGCAGAAGTGTTGTGTGCCCCTTCTGTGAATGCTGTGGGGGTCCATGGGACTTTGATGCACTGCTATCTGTCTTAGGGAAGCCTACACACTAAGGATACGCAGTGCACTAGCTTTCCACTCTATAGTGCATGTGGTCTAATATGACTAAACAAAGCATTAGGGAGACCCGTGATTGGGTTCTGGTCTCAACACCCATTTGTGCCTGCAAGGTGCTGCAGGTTCAGTGAGGAGGTGATTTGTCATAACTCCATAGTGAGAGGGTTTATCATCCCCTCTTATCTTATCACAATGAGCATTTGCATGAAAGCAGGATATTTTCACCTTTGGACTTCAGCTGTTGCTGCTGATGAATGTCTTTTATAAAATAGTTGAAGAAAACCCTAGCTGTCTGATTGGCCAAAGGTGTCAAGTGACTATCTGGTTTCTCACAGCACAACCGGACAACCCAGATCTCATGGCAGATTTTTCATTGACTATGTGGAGCACTGGGTTGCCATGGATGTTGCTGCACTACTGCTGCCATAAGTTTGAGGGGCCTGGGTCATTAACTCATTTGAGGATTTGTTACCCAAAGATGTCAAGTTAAAATAAATAGTCTGGTGTCTCAACCCAGGCAAAGATTAAGTGGGCTAGGTCACCAAGTAGTACTACCATTTGGAAAACAGTACCAATCTACTGTGGTCCCCACTAGCACAACCCTCTTAATTTCAACACAGTGCAATGACAGTTGGTTCCAACAGCAATGACAGCAGTGTAGCACTGTACAAATAATAGGCTATAGTGTCTGTTAGTCAGACAAGAATGACAGGGATTTATTACGGTCAGGAACATGGTCCCTGGAGAAGGAAAGACAAGGGTTAAGGCAAATAACATTAAATGCAGGAAATGCCCCAACACTTGATAAGTCCCTTGGTGCAGTCTGCCTCACAACCAGTTCAGTGTAAGTTTCATCCTTGTTAAAATGCATTACAATTCTACAAATAATACAGATATTGTACTTAAAAAAAAGAAAGCCAAACAGCCAAGTACAGTACACCAGCCATAGTTAACATATCAAGTGTTGCACATGTACCTAAACATTTCTTTTTTTCCTTAGAGACCTTTCTTGGTGGCCTCTTTAAAAAAATAAAGCCATTTCTAAATGTGTGCCTAAACAGTCAGAGAGCAATACTTCAATCAATCAATCAATCAATCAATCACTTTATTTTACCAGGCAATACATGTTTGTAAAATAGTTCTAAAGGTACATAAACAATTTTCACCACTGGTCATAGCCATTTGTTTGTATTTCTCAAACAGTGAAACAGCCATCGTATGTGCCAACAGCTTTCCCCAACATGCCTGTGTACTTACATAGATGCCACAAACTTGTACCCACTTCTAGAACTGCCTTATGAATACTTCCAGGCTTCAAATACAGTAAAAGTATTTATTAGTGATATTTCAGAAAACTCTGTGCCAACAGTATCAGTGTGTGTGTAGTTCTAAGAAAATAAATCATTGCTGGCCCTTCCTTGGGTGTGTTTTACTACCTCAACATTTCTAGGGCACGTGCTGAATTGCTCTTGCAAAGGTAGTGCAGTGGTAATTAGGAAATAATAACTAGAAAGATCATGCTTGCAAAATATTTTTGGTGGCCTAAAATAGCAGGCCTAATTGATGCTATTGAAAGGCCCCATCTGGACCCCTGTTGACTCATCTTCAGGTTTAATTGGATAGGCTTTCCCTTCAGACACACAAGCGTGATGTATTGAGGACAACCTATTTCAATCCAATTAAGAGAGCAAGGTTTGCACATCAGGGAGATATGTCAAAAAATAGATCTTTCTGAGGTACAGTACTCAAAACCTGATGGCAGAATGTAGTTTGCTTTTAAAAAATCAATGATTTCCGGTGTTTCTAAGTGGCTTCTAGGGGAGAGGAAAGACTGCGAACTTAGTTTGTTGTCTCTAGCAGCAGATACTACTGTAGTTGGGTCTGAATTGCTGGAGTTGAGAACTGAGACCATAGTGCAAACAAAGCTATATTATATATATGTATATATATAAATATATATATATATATACATACATTTTTTTTGAGTGGACATTACAGTACATGGGGTATTATAGCAAATGTTAATTACATTTAGTGGCGAGTCTCCTGTAATATGCATAAATGTATGTGTGTTGTGTGCAAACACCATAATGCATACACAATAGTGTTAAAGTGATGCTATGAATAACAGCATAAACTTTCTAAACAAGTAATTACACTTTTACATTATGAGAACAAGCTAGACATTTTGTAAATCTGTCTTCTGTTTAAACATCTGTTTTTCTTGCAAAGATAAATACAGCAGCAGCAAAACTTGGATTAAGTCATATAACCTCTGCAACAGGGTGCTTTATAACCACATACTGTACAAACAGGTCCAAACATCTAAGCATAATATAACTTTAGTTTAAAAAAATAAACCCTGTAACTCCTAATACAGACTTTGTAGGCCTTCCAGAGAGAACCCATACTAATATCAATGAAGGAGGAGTTAACCTCAGAGAAAATTATGGATTTGTTTTATCCAATCCTGAAACTTGGTTCATGATTCATGACTTACATTTCAGGAGTGAATAAAGAAGTCATCTCTTGATGTATCAGAGGATCATGTCATCACGTCTTAGTACTGTATGTTTCTTATTGCTTACCATACAGTAGCATGGAAATAGGAATATGATCAGATATGACAATATTTTACCTGGCTGGCAAGTCCAATTGCATACCTATTACTCCACTGTCAAAAGAAAACCAATACAAACCCAGAAATCATGGGCAAAATAAGCAATTTTTTTCTCACAGGGTTGTGCAGCCTCCAGACATCTGCCAGAGACCATTCTTAAGTGGTCTTAGAATTAGTGCTGTAAGTTCCGTTGTATAGGAAAATCGAACACCTTGAACCTTGGGTGTTCAATTCCGACAGTCTCTCACTATCAGTTAGGAGAAAACATCAACTTTCAGCTTGAATGGTTTGAATGGTGCCAATTAATCAAACTGACACACTGGTGAATCACACTTCTCACAACATTAAGATGATGTAATTGCCAGAGAGGCAGTCACATGGTACACAGCCTTGTTTTGTTGCTAGTTTGGCTCTTGGCTATAGGGAGAGGGCTCATACCAACACTGGGTGTCAAGCTGAGCGGTAGAAATATAAGGCTTACTGTACTGATTAGCTGGTTTAACTAGGTTGTTGACCCAAAAGGCTTAAGTCGTGAACATTAATTTCTGAAATGCAACTGAAAGCAGCATTGTTTCTGTAAAGTGTAAACCATGTTGCTGTGTGTATGACCGGCTAAGTTGTGCAGGTCCTTGAAGCAAGGGAGGCTGAGTAGAGAAGGAGGCTAGGCAGTGGGCAGCAAGAGGGTCTTGACTGGCAGCCTGCCAGTGCCCATTATCAGCTATGTGACATTTTTGTTTCCATTAGAAAAATTACATACAGATAAGCTGTGCAAGCCCCAGAGGGCTGGGGTAGAGTACAGGAAGGGCACCTTGACAGTGGGCAGCGAGTGGGTGGTGCTGACAGCCTGTCAGTGCTAGCTGCTAGTTTCCAGTTATTGTTGCATTAATAAATATAGTGAAGGAAAAAAACTCAATATTTAAGAAAGCAAGAAATTTACTGTTTCATGTTTATAGAAATGTTTGGCTGCAGCATTTGCTGTCTGTATTAGCCCGAGCTGCTCAAGACCCTGAGGTACAGGGTAGAGTAAAGGGAAGGAGCCTGGACAGAAGGAAGGAAGTGTTTGTTGAATGGCAGCCTGCTGTCATCAACCAGCAATGGAGCAGTGGGGAGAAGAAAGAGACAGGGCTTGACATCGTCCAGAAACAGCAAACAAAAAACCAAAGCAGAGTTGGGTTAGCCACAGCCCTCAGTGGAAAGTGTGGAAACTGAATTAATAAAGTATAATGCATTCTAGGTACCACTTGCAGTGGCACTATAAGGGTTGGAATTCTAGCAGTAATAGTTACAAAACTAAAGGAGGCAGGCAGTTGAAGTGCTGGAGGAGGATGATGCTACTTAAGAGAAGTCTAGGGAAAGAGTCACTGACATTGAGTGTGTACTCGAAAAGGATAATCGTAGCATCAGCAGTTCTTGATATGAGGAGGAGCAGTTTGGGGCAGGTGGGAATTAGGGCAAGTTAGAGATCAAAAAAGGCAGACACTAGTTCCAGAAAGAAAAAGATGAAAGAGGCCCCCAGAACAGCAAGGTGAACGACACTCTAAAAAAGCAAAGAAAGGCAGAAAAGAGAAGTACCCCAATAAACATGGCAGAACCAAAAGAATCCGAACTTTTCCCTAAGCAACACTAACTGGAGAAGGAAGAGAAGGTGGATGTGCAAGAAGAAAGCCATGGCTGCTGGTTACCAAACCAAAGTGTGCCACTAGGCAAGACCAAATAGTTGGCCTTCATGGAGTGGATAAATGGTCCAAGACACATGTAGTGTGCCTTTTACAGTATGTAAGGACAAGTTTAATCAGGTTAAGGAGAGCATGCAGTTGAGAATATGTACCATGACAAAGAATTTGCTTACATAACATAGGTCTCAGTATGGAAATGTGTGCCAAGTACATATGGCATAAGCAGGCAGTGATGATAATGATAGGCAGAGAGGAGGAGGAATGAAGTCGTCACAGTTCAAGTGGCTGTACAACCCCATTGTCCTCCATTCAATGGTCCTTTAGCCCATTGACTCACGACACTGAGAGTCTGCAATAAATCCCCATCCACCTCCTCCTCCAATGGCAGCAAAAGTAGGTACCAGTCATCTGATGTGCCCATAAGTAAACTGAGTCAGCTGTCCCTAGTTGGGTCTTTGGAAATGACCCAGAAACATAAACTCAAGAGGCTCAGGGCCACAATGTTAACAAAAGCAATTGTGGAAATGATAGCCATTGTTTTGCTGCCATTCGCCTTTGTGGGTAATGAAGGATTTTCCCCCTCCCCCGAGGAGCTGGAAGGTCGCGAGGGCTGCACTAGAAGTGCCCTTCCTGGATCCTGCAACCACCACCAGGATACCCCCACCCCCCGAGGAGCGGAGCCGTTGGTCATGAGGGCAAAGCTAGAACTGCCCTCCCTGCAGACTCTACCTGCCGCCAGGACACCCCCACCCCCCGAGGAGCCGTTGGTCACGCAAGGGGTCCGCGAAGATCTATTCCCCCCCCGAGGAGCTGGAAGGTCGCGAGGGCTGCACTAGAAGTGCCCTCCCTGGATCCTGCAACCACCACCAGGATACCCCCACCCCCGAGGAGCGGAGCCGTTGGTCGCGAGGGCAAAGCTGGAACTGCCCTCCCTGCAGACTCTACCTGCCGCCAGGACACCCCACCCCGAGGAGCCGCTATTCCACAAAGGGGTCCTGCTAAGATCTATTCCCCCCCGAGGAGCTGGAAGGTTCGAGGGCTGCACTAGAAGTGCCCTCCCGATCCGGCAACCACCACCAGGATACCCCCACCCCCCGAGGAGCGGAGCCGTTGGTCGCGAGGGCAAAGCTGGAACTGCCCTCCCTGCAGACTCTACCTGCCGCCAGGACACCCCCACACCCCGAGGAGCCGTTGATCACGCAAAGGGGTCCGCGAAGGTAAACTCTTGCCTGGGGAACTCTTGCCTGTGGAAACAAACTAAAAAAAATAAAATAAATCGCGACAGTCAGTGAGCCAGCCGCCAGCCTACCTGTGGACTTCTGCTCTGCATTTTGAATCGCGGCTTTACGCCTTTTTCCACTAGGCTGCACACCCTCTGTTCCTCTGCAGTCGGTGCACTGGAAAAAACCCCGATGAACTATGTCACCATATGCATTTCTGGGACTGTATGAATTTATTGAGGATGTTCCTGTTTTTTGCACTGTTTTGCTTGCTTTGTTAGTACCTAGTTTCTGAGCCTCAAGTACTGCTTTGTGAGAACAGTTTTCTTTTTTTTTTGTCATCTGCCCGTATTATTGCCAGCCCGCTCTTTTCTCTCCTTCCTGAAACCTCTGTAGTCCACATAAATTAATTTATTTTACTCACTACAGCATTTTCCCTACCTTATCCTGCCACGCGCATCTCAGCTGCAAAACTCCCCCGCCTGCACTGCCCGCCCCTAATCGCTACTCCCCCTGCCTGCCTACCTACTTAACCTCTGCCTCTTTTCTCCACAGATCTATTCCCCCCTTCCCCGAGGAGCTGGAAGGTCGCGAGGGCTGCACTAGAAGTGCCCTCCCTGGATCCTGCAACCACCACCAGGATACCCCCACCCCCGAGGAGCGGAGCCGTTGGTCGCGAGGGCAAAGCTGGAACTGCCCTCCCTGCAGACTCTACCTGCCGCCAGGACACCCCACCCCCGAGGAGCCGTTGGTCGCAAAGGAGTCCGCGAAGGTAAACTCTGCCTGGGAACCTTGCCTGGGGAAACAAACTAAAAAAAAAATAAATAAAATAAATCGCGACAGTCAGTGAGCCAGCCGCCAGCCTACCTGTGGACTTCTGCTCTGCATTTTGAATCGCGGCTTTGGCACCTTTTTTCCACTAGGCTCACATCACCCTCTGTTCCTCTGCAGTCGGTGCACTGGAAAAAACCCCGCCCTCTACCACCACCCTTGCTCGGCTCTCCCTTATATAGTGTATTTTTCTCTGTCACATGAGGCGAAACCAATCAGCCTACTTTCCCATTTGCTGGTTATATCGTTCCAGCACTAGAGGGAGCCTGCCCTCACTTCTTGCTCTATATTGGAAAGTCTCACCCAAGCATAGTCCTTGCCATGCTGACCCTCCTCCTCTACAGCACCCTATGCTCTCTCTCTGCCCTCTATATCCCCCATAAGCCAGCCCCCACCCAAAGCACATTGCCCCACTCGCAATCCCCTGCTTCACCATCGGATTACCCCACATCTACCCTCTATTCATCCCCAAATCCCTCCCGTACCCTGGACTACCATGCCACCCACCCACCAACCACTTATGTGGTACTCTCAGTGTGTGTTTCCTTTCACAAGTGGATCCTCCGCGCTAGCGCCCTCAGTTGTTCCTCTCCTCCTATCCCCTGCTCCTCCCAGGCGAGGTCCCGCTGCCACATGCACCCCACCACCGGCTACAAACATCATGCGCGAGGTGCCTAATTCTCCTGCTGCTCCTGCTCTCTGGCAACATGAACCCAAACCCCGGGCCGGTCGTCCCAGCCAAGCCTCTGCCCACAGATGGCAAAGGCCTGAATCGCTTTCATTAATATATGCAGTCTCCCTAAGAAAACTGCAGCCTTCTATGTTGGGTCACCCAACACTCCCGATATTCTCCTGCTTGCTGAAACCTGGCTCTCCTCCCGCACGCCTGGCTCTGCCATCTCCCTTCCTGGCTTTACCATTTTCAGGGCCGATAGGATGGGCAGGCGTGGTGGAAAGTGTGCTATCTGCCTTGGCCTCGGTCCTCGGGCTGCGCACTCCCCTGATCCTGGGCTAAACCATGAGCAAGCTATCCCTTAAAAGTCACACCCTACCCTGGGCGTGGTCTGCCTATCTAACTGCGGCTTATCTACCCCCGGGTCTCACAAAGACTCTGCGGCCACCTCTCCTTGACTACCTGGCTACCTTACCCCGAGTCGAACAGTTAATTATGGGTGACTTAAATTCAATTGGCTCAGCCCGTCGGCTGATAATTTGAAGAATGAGCTTGCAGCCCTTGACCTGTCCCAAATGGTCACTCAGTCCACTAGACTTAACAAAGTCACAGGAACTAGCTCCTCCTGGATGTCATCTCTAACCGGCCTCATAAAATAGTCTCCGTTGAAGTCCTTCGCGGACTCACCTCAGTGACCCACTCCCCTGTCATCTGCTTCTGGTCCTCCCCACCCTCTGCCTGGGTACAGAGGACCCCATGCTGCTTTCTCCCGGAGGTCTCGCCAACCTCAAACATCACCTCGCCCTATCGCTTGGTCCCCATTGGCCAGCGCTCCTGACGTTAACTCTGCCTCTAACTCACCTCTCCACGGCCTTCAACCACGCCTGTGACCTGTATGCACCCTCAACCTCCTAGGATAAAACGGACTGCTGCATGGATAACTCCTGCACTGATCCAACAACTAAAAAGAGAGATAACCTCTGGCACTTAGCTAATGACTCCGTGAGGCTTGCTTGACAGACTAGCCTACAGGACAGCCCGCAATCAATGCACCTGGTCAATCAAGCAGGCTAAAGCTAAATTCTACCAGGCTGCGTTGACATCCTCCTGGGCTCGTCCAGAGCCTTCTGGGACAACATTAAAGATTTAAATGGTAAGACCCGCTCCCCCCCTCTATCCCAGATTGTCATAAATGGGACTGTCTCGACTGACCCCACCTGTATCGCTGACTGCCTTAACAAAACCTTCACTGACTTGAGTGCCGTCCTCCCGGCCCACTTTTCAGACCCAGTTGCAAAACCCACCCACGCTCCCATTTCCAGGCCACAATTCCACTTCCGTATGATCTCACCCCACGATGCCAAACCTTTCTTAATAAAATCCCTCGCCTCTCAGAACTCTATCAATGACCCTCTTGACTCCAGGATACTTCGCCTCGTGCTGGATGTCATGCTTACCCCGCTGACGCTTATCATTAACAAATCCCTATGCCTCGGCCAATTCCCTAATGCCTAGAAGCAAGCTGAAGTAACCCCCATCCACAAGTCTGGGGACCGCACTCTGCCTAATAACTACAGGCCCATCTCCATCCTTCCCCCTATCCAAAGCCTTAGAAAAAATAGTGAACACACAGCTCTCGGAATATCTTACTAACTACAACCTTCTTTGTCCAGAGCAACATGGTTTCCACCCTGGCCATAGCACGTCCACTGCCCTTCTGGAATTCTCCCACCACATTCACTCAGCACTTGACAAAGGTCATCTCACAGGGGCGGTCTTTATAGACCTGTCCAAGGCCTTCGACACGGTGTGCCACCCCCTGCTACTAAACTCCCTTAGCATACTGGGTCTCGCAGCCGGCCCCCTGAAGTGGTTCACAAGCTACCTTCACAACAGGTCCCAAAGAGTCAAGCTAAATGGGACCCTCTCCCCCTACCTTCCTGTACACTCGGGGGTTCCCCAAGGCTGCATCCTTGGCCCGACCCTTTTCAGCCTATTCCTGAACACCCTCCCCAGCTCCTGTTCCAGTAAAATTTTACTCTATGCTGATGATGCTGTTATCCTTGCATCACACCCTGACCCACTCCCACTCAAGTCATGCTGCAAAGCCTTCCTCCAAACCGAAAAGTGGTTCAATAATCACCGCTTAGTCCTGAACCTAAAGAAAACTAAGTCCATGCTATTCTCTCATCGGCAAAACAATGCCAGGGACTTTCCTCCACATCACCACCAGCATGCCCCTCCCTCTGGAGCAGGTCTCGTCCTACAAGTACCTGGGCATCACCTTTGACTCGGCCTTACTTTCCATGCCCACCTTAAAGCTTTGGCATCTGCAATGAACTCCAGGATCGGTCTTCTCTACCGCCACAAAGACTGTCTCCCGAACCCGCCTTTAAAATCTTGCCATCACCTCATCGGTATTATCACTGGCTGACTCACGGACTCCGGTTTACGCAGCTGCTGATGCCTCTGCCTTATCCAAAGTCCAGACCTCCATCAACAAAGCCTGTAGGCTCCTTACCGGTGCCCACAGCAGAACCCACACCTGTCTGCTATACTCCGCCACAAAAATACTCACTCTTGAGGAAAGACTGAAATATCAAACCTGCCTACTGGCCAAAAAATCCATGTCAGGTCTCTGCCCTCCTGGGGTCTCTGGACCTTTGCAGCGGGCTGCTAGATCCCTGCCAACCCGGTACGCCGCCGCAGCCACCTTCAACGTTCCCAGAGCAAGGACCTCCCGTTGCCAAAGATCTTTCCATCACCTAGCCCCGTCCTGGTTTAACTCCCTTCCTGAAACCATCTCCAAGATCCCAGGCATTGGCCGCTTCAAAATTGCCCTCCGCCAGCATATTATTGACAACCGATGCTGTAAATGTTTGTAGCTGCCCTGTGCCGGTCCTTTCTAACCTTTTCAAGCCCCTCGCCGTCCGGTCCTTTTAACTCTACATATTAGTTGTGACATGTTGTTAATTGAATAACGTATCTCCTGTTGTTTTACCAATGTTAGCACCTTACACGAGTTTGCTCCAGTACAGCTTCGCTGTCTGCACTCTCCAAATGTATATTTTATGTATCTAACCTGTCTGTCATCCCTGTCCTAACACCACTCTATTTGTCGTCTCCCCCACCTTTCTTGACGAGGTACCTTTGTAAACGAGTCTTTGACTCAAAGGTTGTAAAACTGATCTTACAATAAAATAAAAAATTAAAAAATATCACTAATGCAAGTTACAGTTCCAAGGTACTGTCAAGCTATACATACTTCCCCTTATTGGCAATTCCTAAATTTTATCAAAGAGTCAGAAAGACTGCCACATGACCTGAGAACATCAATTCTGACAGCAGCTCACATCACCAGTGACGTGAGGAAGAGAGCAGGCTGGGCAAGAAAGAAGTTATCACAGTGGGCAGACCACAAATTGCATGGTAGTGACTGCCCAGTAGATCAAGTCTGATCTTTCTTTTTCTACCTACCCTCAGGAATTCTTCTCCCACGTCAGCTTCAGGAGTGCAGGACGGTGGGGTGTTTCAAGCAGGCTCTCAAGACTTTTCTGTGGGGGAAGCTTATTCTGCATTTTCTTGATTTTATTGTATGCTGTTTTTATTTTCATTGTACAGCGCTTTGATATGTGAAAGGTGCTATAACAAATACATTTTATTATATTATTATTATTATTATTATTATTCTTTCTCCTCCTCTAGTTTAAGTGGCAGTAGCTGCAAGTCACTGGATTCTTCTAATCTCTGCAAGCTGATGGCCTTATGCATGGGTTTGTTCAAGAGTGACCAGCATGCTGAAAACCTAAAGTTCTTTGTGCACACATTTGGTGACTGCCTGACAACACTCACTAACTGCCAGTTTTATGGTGTCAGGTAATGCAAAGAACATAAAAAAGGCAGCAAGAAAAAGATCCTATAAATGTGTTCTTTACTTTCTTCACTGTATACACCTGGCAGTTCAGTGATTTCTAGATAGGATAGCAACCATATGCAAAACTGTGTAGGGGTAGCCATAACTGTCTCTGACCATTTTAGTCATTCAGTTGAGACACAGAAGTTGCTATACAATGTTCAGCAGCAGAACTATCTCCCTGTCTATCACCTTTGGCAACAAATTTGCATTTCACCTATTACATGATGCAGCAGCTGCTAGAACAGTAGAAAGCCATCCACCAGTTAGTAGTTCAGTACAATACTGGTAAGGGAGAGGTAAGCATACCCTTAATCAATGGCACCTAATGGAGGCCGTGTGCCCTGTGAGGCGGCCCCATGAATCAGAAGTGCTGACAAGATGGTCTACACAAGATATTCCCTGCGTTTCCATTATTAACCTATTACTTTTTACATCAAGTCTCAATATGAGAAGGAGTATACCACTTCTTATAATCTGGTAATAAGATTAAGATCATGATTCTTGGGTGACACATGCATTTATAAATTACATACAGCTGACCACTACATCCTGGCCACTCTTTTAAATCCTCACTGTTGGACACATTTGGGGCATTTGTTGATGTGGAATAAGGGGGTTAGAATGAGCAGCCCTATGAAGACTGGCTTATCCATTTGGTTTCTGCATGCACAGCCTGAAGAAAGATTAATGCTACAAGCATAATAAAAGAGGAACAGTCCTCACTTGCATGCCTAGTGACTCGCTAGGTGGACGAAGGGGAGGAGGGATGGATCCCTGGATCCCAGGGAGTTGTTGCTGGTGCTTAGAAATGCAGCAAATTTAAATTTTGTCGGTGAAGTGAACGCGAAGTGGGCACTTCACATTGCCACTCTGCTACATGGAGTGGGCAATGCAAAGTGCTCACTTCGCCTTGTCATTAACACTTCGCATTAAGGCAGAATGGCAATGCAAAGTTAGGCAAAGTCATTGTTTTTAATGGACTTCGCGTTCCTCATTAGGATTCTAAGTGATCCACTTGGTGTTTCAGATTTGGCAGCCCCCCACACATCACATGGCTTACAGTACTGTAAGTCACATGCTGTTTAGCTAGGCAGGAAGAAAGTGAGTTATACAAGCAGACACTTTTACTTTCTCCTGTGCAGATGGAGAGAGAGTAGTGTGTTTTGTGACTGCTGATACTTTTAGATCAGAGTGACGAGGAGATTTAAACTTTGATTTAGACCCAACAGCTTTTTTTAAAAGCTACATTTTTTTGCCTTTTCTGTACTCTTTTTTGCTTAATTTGTTCTTTCTGTAAATTTTATTTTTCTTACCTTTATAAGTAGTTAGTTGTTTGTCTGTGTCTGTGTGACTGTGTGTGTGTGTGTGTGTGTGTGTTGTGCGACAGGGTGAGTAGTGATAGCTCGGACTGAGGGAGCTCAGTAGGAGAGATGGACCAGGGTGAGGGAATGTCTGGGATGGGGCAGCTTTGGGAGAGTGTAGTAGTGGTAAGCATCATTTCGTGTGCATGTGTGGAAACTTGAGAGTGCCCCCCCGAAGCAGGACCAGCACCACCTCCTGTCCTGACTCTGAGGCAGTTGAACCACCACCACCACCACCACCAAGTCCATCACTAGGTCCTCTGGAGCAGGATGTGCCAGTTCCTCAGGCCCAGGTGTGGATCCTATCCCTGTTCAGCACAGTGACCAGCAGGCTTACAATACATCCAAGTAACTATTAAAAAAAAATCTATGTTGTGATTCATGATGTGATCGTAAATCATGATTTGTGACTGCATTTGTGACCATGATGATGAAGAAACGTGAATGCTTATTGCTGTACTTCCCCGGGCCCCGATGAGCTGTAGCTTAAAACTCCCAGACTTAAAAACACGTATCAATGAGTACAATGGTGGGGTGGTGAAACCTGGAGAGGTACTACAAAACAGGCTTACAATACATCCAAGTAACCAGAAAAAAAATTAATGTTGTGATTCGTAACGTGAATGATCGTGAATCATGATTTGTGACTGCATCTGTGACCGTGATGATGAAGAAACGTGAATGCTTACCACCTACGGCTGTACTTCCCTGATGAGCTGTAGCTTAAAACTCCCAGACTTAGAAACACGTATCAATGAGTACAATGGTGGGGTGGTGAAGCCTGGAGAGATACTACAAAATAGGCTTATAATACATCCAAGTAACTAGAAAAAAAATGAATGTGATTCATAATGTGAATGATAATGAATCGTGATTTGTGACTGCATTTGTGACCGTGATGATGAAGAACATGATTTGTATCACAAGTGACTCATGATGATGGTCCTGACTTAAAAACACATATTACTGAGTACAATGTTTTTGCAGAATTAAGCACTACACCTGTCCAGTACTCTGAAGGGAAGCCAAAGAAACAACTGTGACTTATGTTACAGATGGAGATTGGGCCCTACAGAGATGCAAATGCACAGACAGATTAGGATTGTGCTGTGCAATGATGAGATGCAGACACAAAGGCACAACATCTAACTAGTGCTCACCATCAGAAATTCAAATCTGGAAAAGAATACCTTTACCGGTTGGGGTGGGCCGTGCGGGGGCAGTGCACTGTACTGCTGCAGTAACAGTCACTAGTACTAGTACCAGTAAAGATACCACAAAGAAGTACAAAAATCACACAGCTGCAGTGGATAGCAGCTTCACATTGCTGAAATTATTATGTGGCACAATAAAAGGTGTCCGATTTGATGACATGTGTCACACACATACTCACACACACACTAAGTAATGCATAGCAAATTGAAAACTTCAGTAATATAACCACATATTTTAAACAAACTAAAATTATGCACTGCTGCACCACAACAATCAGCAAAAAAATGGCAAGAAATATTGAAAATATTACTGTGTGTACATTAACACAGTTAAACAAGAAAAATATCACCGAAACAGAAAGCACTGTCTTTTTCTCCAAGTTAATCTACCTACACCACATATACACCCCTTCCCCAAAGCACACTTCCACTTTCTGTCAGTACACAGACTGAATGTTGTACATTAACATTCAAAATCCATACACAAACAATAAACGCTCGATGATATGAGCACAGGAGGGTTTCCTATAATCGATGAACTGAAGTTTCAGCAAAAAAAATGACTCAAAAAGGCTTTTTTAACAGCTTTTTGAAGGTCTGAATTGCAGAGAGCTCTCAAAGCAGATTGTCTTCTACAGCTTCCTACACACACTACCCCAAACTGAGGCTGTGCAGAACAATCTGAGCCCATGTGACCTGAAATCCATAGACACTGACAAAATTTGCCTTTGGAGCTTAAAAACAAAGGCAAAGTAAGGTGAAATACATTGTTTTCAATGTACTTAGCCTTAAAATTAGTGGAGTAGTGGTTTGGGAAGGCAGAGTAGCATAAGTCATTGTTTTCAATGGACTTCATGTTACCCATTTTGTCATAGGGCACTCAGACCACCATTACTCCGCGGATCTCTTCGCAGAGCAAATTGAGGCCACTTCACCCACCACTACTGGTGCTATTGATGAACAACAGGGGAACAACTCAACTTTTATTTATCTGTACCTAAGCACAACAGGAAAGTCTCATGTAGGTGTCACAGGTAATTTTTAAGAGGTTTACTGGGGGAATGAGAACAGCAGCAGGAGTTATACAGTACTGTAGTTACAGTTTAGGTTTGGACAGTTAAGTAACAAACAACAAAGAGATAACATTTTCTAAAAAATATACTTTTGCTGACTTCATTTGATAATTAATAAGAGACAAAGAACAGAAGAGGGAGAGGTAAAAATTTCACAATTGCAGGGATTGTTAATGTGGTTAACAGGGCCCTCTTGAACAAGAGAGACTTACAGTCCTTGACTTTGTCTGGGAGGGAGTTCAAGGTTGTGAGTGCTGAAATATATATTTTTTTTATTAAATATGCTTTATTGAAAACATTTTTTAACTGGTATACAAAACAGAGAAAAGAAAGAAAGAAAGAAAGAAATGCAAATACAATGTACAACAACAAGATTGGAAAAACACCCTTTAAAAGAATGATTGAACCAACAAAAGCAACAATCATCAATACAGAATTCTACATTTCAACGAAGACCCCTGCCACCCATCAGGACCTGCATGTACAAATGGAACGTGGTGGATAAAATTGAAATTTGCAAATAGAAACCAAAAAAGTGCACAAACATGATATTATCTATAAAAAAAAATAGCTGTACCCTCATAACTAAGTGGAGGTCTCACCAGGGAGACAGAGAAACTGAAAATCATTACTCGCCTAGGAAATAATAACTACTAGCTTGAAATGGTCAGCAAGGTGAGCAGCGGTTCACATTGTTTGCAAAACGCAGAGTATAGGATCAATATTAGTTACTTACGCAGGTACAAAAAGTAATAATTCAATTCAGTGTAGTCTAGAAAATAACCACCTTGATTTAAGGAAGCTTTAGCTGCTTTCTCTCTCTCTGTCTCAGCAGACATAGACTGCAAACTCCTGTTTTAAATCCACAGTACAACTAGGCCCCTTTCAGCTCCTCCCCTTAACAGACACCTATTTCACAGAGGTTAACAGGTCTAGTCACAAATGACTGCAAATATCTCCCAGCTTCAGTTCCTCCCTGGCAAATTAAAGTTAAACTAAGAAAAGTCAACCCCAAAAATAGAATCAATACTAGTTACTTACACAGGTCCAAAAAGTAATAATTCAATTCAGTGTAGTCCAGAAAATAACCTCCTTGATTTAAGGAAGCTTTGGCTTCTCTCTCTCTCTCTCTCTCTCTCTCTCTCTCTCTCTCTCTCTCTCTCTCTCTCTCTCACATATCAGGATTTGCCAGTAAGGAGGGTAGAGTTTGTAGCTACACTTGTGTACTGGGGATGCCCATTTCAACTCCCTTGTCATCAGAGGAAGGAGGCCTTAGGGTGTAGCATAGGATGCAGTGGTGAGTGTCTTTGCTACAGTCTAGTACAAACTTATACATCTTATTGTGGACTTCAGGCTTTTTTATTTTTGTTTTTCTTTTTTGGGGTTTCTTTTTGCAGTGAGGTGGAATTTGTAGCTCTGTAGACTTTGTTACCATACTCCAAGGCAGGTAGGAGGGACTGCTTGAAGAGAAGAATGCTGCTGTGCAGGTTGAGAGAGGATCTGCTTGGCACAGCAATCAAAGCTTTTGATTGAAACTTGCAACAGTTTCAATCATGCGAGCCACGGGGGGGAGCTTTGGTACATTTTCCAATGGGGCCAGAGCAGGATAGAACTTGAAATGTATTCAGTGTCAGCATCTTCGATAGTAGCTAATTAGTTAGATAGTTAGTTAGTTGTTGTCAATCAAGTACTGTAGGTGCACTAGATAAAAAATGCTTATTTTGAGGGACGACCCAGGAGGTTACAAAGCACCTGTCGAGATTTACACAGTGCAGCAATGTAAATATTATAAAGTACGAAGTGCAGAGGAATGACAAAATGAGACACAAGTGTGTCATGAGTAACAGTGTCATACTACTAGCGTCAGAGGGCATGATGCAAAACATGAGTACACTGTCCAATACATAAATCATCACATACATTCTCACAAGAGGATAAGAGGAATAGAAATACCAGTATGGCAGGTGAAAAACAACAACATACCATGCAGTTAGTTAAGATGTAAGTACATTGGTGCTCGCAACAGCCCAGAGCAGATTGTCAGGTACAGGAACATATATTGGATATTGGTATCTGAGTTGTTCAGTTAGACACAGTTGGAGTCCATTAACACCTGGATAGTTCCAAAGGCAGTAGTATATGTTTGTATTTATCAGGAGAGCCAGATAAGGTATGGATGATGGTGTCATCAGCAAAGAGATTCAACCTAAGATTAGTAGTGGTACCTTTGGATGGGAAGTTGTTTGTGAAAAGACTGAAGAGCAGTGAACCTAGGATAGAACCTTGTAGCACTTCTAGACTGAGCAGTTTGAGAAAGGAGATTCCACCATTAGCCTTGACTGCTCGTGTCCTGCCCAATAGGTAGTCTTTTATACAGGTTAGTATTTCATGTGAAAATCTCATTTGATGTAGTTTAGAGAGCAGGCTATTGAAGTTTACTGTATCAAAGGCATTTGTGAGATCTAAAAAAATTGTCCCTTTGTCCCCCCATCATCCCAGTACTATTATTGCAAGGTAAGTCTGTTCGCAGATGACACCAAAATGGGAGCAGTCGTGGATGGAGAGGAAGGATGGAAGCAGCTGTAGGGGGACCTAAGCAAGCTAGAGGAGTGGTCAGAGAGGTGGCAGCTGGGGTTCAGTGCAAAGAAGTGTAAGGTTATGCACTTTGGGGCAAAGAACCCAAGGAGAGAATATTGGCTGGTGGGAACTTTAAGCTGGGGATCACTGAGGAGGAGACGGACATAGGGATAATGATAACAGGGACCATGAACAACACTGCCCAGTGTAGGAGAGCAGCTACAAATTCGAACAAAATGCTGGGGTGCATAATGAGGGGGTTTTCATCCAGGCAAAGAGAGGTGATCTTGCCCTTCTACAGGTCACTGGTAAGGCCGCACTTGGAGTATTGTGTGCAGTTTTGGAGGCCATACCTAAAATGTGATATCAGGCTATTTGAGGGGGTGCAGAGGAGGGCAATGAAGATGACATGTAGAATGGAGGGGAGAGACTATGAGGGTAGGGTGGGAGACCTGAATATGTACACACTGGAAGATAGAAGGATGAGGGAACATGATAGAGACATTCAAGTATCTGAGGGGAATCAATAAGGATGGGGCAGATGGTGTCTTTAAGCTGAGGAAGGGGAGGGACACCAGGGGACATGGGCTAAGAATGGGGGGGAGATTTAGGAGGGAAATGAGGAGAAACTATTTCATGGAGAGGGTGATAGCAAAATGGAATGCACTACCAGAATGGGTGGTATCATGTAAATCTGTGAACAGTTTTAAAAGGGCGTGGGACAGGGAGCAGGGGAGAGTGATGCTGGGGGAGGTGGGAGCGGCAGTGGGATGACAAAAGAGAGGGAGGTGAGGCAGCTGCAAACTAGGGGTGCTAGCTGCACACTCGAGCAGATGTAGATAGACCGGGTGGTCTGTTTCTTCTGGCACAATCGTATGTTTGTATGTTCATATGCTGCTAAATAAACAAAAGACGTCAGTCAATGACAAACCTCTGTGGGAACAGCCGTCGGCTATGACTTAATTAAAAAGACCAACAAGTCACTTTTTACCATGCCGCTGCCAGGGATGGTAGAAAACAGGAATGGTGGAGGAATATCTGGATGATAACATGGCACTAGCACCGGGAGATGAGGCTGTTGTACTAATACCAGAAAAAGACCATCTGGAGCTCTTTGGCAGAGATACAGTAGCAGTTAATAGGTACCCACAAGAAAGCATGCCATTATCAAAATAATGTAGTGCTCACTTTTTTAAAAGTAAACATGCACCTTTTCAACAAGACCTTCTGTATGTCAAGGTTTATAGATGATGATGAGTCTTATACAGTATACTACCAGCTCTGGTAGGTGAATAATTTATTTAGTTAGCTAGTTTTTGTTCCAGGTGGGTGCACTATACAGACAGTGGCTTATTTTCAGGCACGACCTGGGAGGAGTACATGCAGCAATTTGAAGTACAAACAATTCAACAGAGAGATTCAGAGTTATCAACATACAATAAGCTACAAAGCATATCAAACATTTAAGTATGGTACAAATTAGAATGAGGAATAGAGACAAGCATCAAAGAAATACAGAGTTTTCTACCATACTGGAATCAACAAGTCAATAGACAGTGAGGCATTTAAGACAGGGTACAAAGTAACGTTCATTATGTGGTTAGTCATTGGTGGTGGGGCCTAGGTACAGGAACGAGTATCTAACTGCATTAAGTAGGTTCGGAGCAGTTTCCAAAAAGTGCTGGCAGTTGTGCATTGTCTGGTGTTGGAGGGGATCTTATTCCAAAGACTCAAGAGCAGTTACTGCAAGGCATGATGCACTGCATTTAGTTTTAACCCTGGGAGTGGCTAGTAGGTGCAGGTCCATGTACCTCAGAAGGTAGGTAGTTTTATGTGGCACCAGCGGAGAGGAGAGGGATGAGGGGGTATGATTAAGTACATTATAAATGGTATTCCCAAGCAAGTAATCACACTGACCAGCAGGGGGCAGCCATCCAAGCTTTGAGTATAGGGTACAGTGGTGGGCAAGTCGAGTACTTGATAGTGCAGACCTGCAGCTGTGGTTGTATGCTACATCCCATTAATGGTGGTTATGGTATAATGAGGTGGATGGTGAGGGTTTCTCTGTCCATGAGTTATTACTACTAGTACTATGAGTCCATCTTCATGCTGCCAGTAATGTTATTTCATTCAGTCAAGGCTGTTGTACTTTGGTCACCAACATTAGTTTTAGGCAGCATACATAGCTTGAATTGCTTATTGCAGTCATGTGTACTCTTTCGTGCTGATTTTAAAGATTATTGTTACATTTAATGTGTGTGAGTCAGCTGTGGTGAGAACTGAGTAGTGACATAGAAACACAGAAACATAGACTTTGATGGCAGATGAGGACCGCTTGGCCCACCTAGTCTGCCCATTTCCCTACCTACAGGATAAGCTGCAGATCCTAGTTAACCAACAGCCTATTTCTTCCTACCCCCCACAAGAATTTCCTTATGTCTGTCCCATGCATTTTTGAATTCTCCCACAGTTTTAGACTCCACAACCTCCTCAGGAAGGCTGTTCCATGCATCCATCACCTTCTCTGTGAAAAACTGCTTCCTCACATTGCCCTGAGCTGCCCCCCACCTTCAAATTGTGTCCCCTTGTTCTTGCACATCTCTTTTCTGAAAGATGCTACCCTCTTGGACTTTGTTGATTCCACTGAGGTACTTAAAAGTTTCTATCATGCCCCCTCCTCCTTTCCTCAAGGGTTTACATATTAAGCTCCTTTAGTTTCTTCTCATATGGGTTCTCTTGCAGTCCCTGCACCATTTTAGTTGCCCTCCTCTGGACTGCCTCCATCCTGTCTGTGTCCTTGCGATGATGGGGTCTCCAGAACTGGACACAGTACTCCAGATGGAGTCTCACCAACTGTCTGTACAGAGGGATAACAACTTCCTGTTTTCTGCTGGTGATGCCTCTCCCTATACATCCCAGTATCCCTCCAACCCTCCCTGCTGCCTTCTCACATTCCTTGCTAACCTTAAGATCATCTGATATGATGACCCCCAGGTCCCTTTCCATTTTTGTTGTTGTTTCTACCCCCCCTCATTGTGTAATCTTCCCCTGGGTTGTTGTTTCCCAGGTGCATTATGTTGCACTTCTTTGCATTGAATCCAAGCTGCCATACTTCTCATCATTCCTCCAACCTTGCCAAGTGCCTTCTTATCCTTTCCACACCTCCTTGTATATCAACCGTGTTGCAGATCTTTGTATCATCTGCAAAGAGGAATACTTTTCCTTCCAGTCCCTCTGCAATGCCACTTATAAAGACATTAAAAAGGACTGAACCCAGTACTGAACCTTGCGGTACCCCTCTAGTAACCCCTCTTTCTTCAGAGTGGACTCCATTTACAATTATTTTCTGTGTCCTGTTGTCCAACCAATGTTTTACCCTGGCTACTACCCTGGGACCCATTCCAAGGCTAGTTAATTTGATTATTAATCTTTTGTGTGGGACTGTGTCAAATGCCTTGCTAAAGTCTAGGTATGCCATGTCCTTAGCCCCTCCCAGGTCTACTACTTTGGTCACCCAGTCAAAGAAATCAATTGGAAAATAAAATATAGTACCAGTTGAAACATTTCATAGTCTGCTTACCCCCCCCACTCACACACACAATTACAGGTTTACGTATGCTGAATCAACAACACCGTTGTCAAAGTTCAGCATAGCGAGATACCCAATATCAACAGGCGAAATTTAGCCTGTCCAACACTGAAGTGTTTCTCAGGAGCTTCACCCCACACCTTCCCCCTTCTAAAGGATTATCAACTCCGAGTCAGGGTTGCTTTAAAGAGGGCGACACACAGTAAAGGAGAAACTACGCTGTCCTACAGTGACAATTCAAACCCGTCAAAATTGTCGCTGTGTGGGATTTCACTGTGATGTTTCGATGTGTGGCTGGCACACCAGAATGACATACCCATGATGTGTCGTGCTAGGTTTCGGACTGAAACCACACAATATAGAAAGTATAGTACTGTATATGCTTACCTGTATCATTTATGCATTCTTCATATTGTTTTTCTTCTTTCTAATTAGCTTTTAAATTACTTCACTTCTTTCTACTCCCCATGACATTAAAGAAAGTGCATTTGCTGACAGGGAGTTGAAGAAACAAGTGTTTGTCATTCTTTTTTGATTTGTTTTATGGTAAAAAGAATTACCAGCAATCAGAGTAGTTGCTCATAAAAGTCTGACCCTGGAATGCTAGGTGCAGACTGCAGTCAAGGGCGACTTTTACCCTTGCTAGATTTCACTCCTTTCTTGAAGTGGAAGATAGGAAAATGACGGTGCAGCCCTTTGTTTCCTCAAGTAGTGTAGTACAATCAGCCAGATTAACCCTTGCTGTGCCGCTGACATGTATGCATGTCTAAAATCGACCACCTTAGATCGATGGAGCATTATCAAGCCTATCAATCTGCAATCACCCATAAGAAGGCAGAGTTCTTGTCCGGGGAGATTGCAGTTGCTCAGAACCAACCAGCTCAGCTTTTTCACACTGTAGACAGACTGTACAACCCAGCCTGCCTACAAGTTCGAAAAGCCTTTTCGCAAATAGAGTGTGATGAATTTGCTTGATTCTTTGCAACTAGGATGGCCGACATTAGGGCGGCACTCCATCCAGCACACTCTGAGGGTGTTGCTTTGGATCAACATGTAGCCGTTGCACCTCAGCCTTCCTGGAGTACCTTCGACTGACCGGAGTTCATGGATGTCATGCAGATTGTCCAGGGTGTGCACCCTATGTGCTGTAGTTTGGATCCTGGACTAACTTCCCTGATCTTGGGATGTATTGATTCCATTGGTCTGGTCCTAGCACAGATAGTCTGGTGCTCCTCAGAACCAGGTGAGTTTCCTAGCTCACTGAAGGAGGTGGTGGTAACACCCCTCTTGAAAAAAGCTTCTTTGGACCCCGACTACCATGCAAACTACAGACCAATCTCTAATCTTCCCTATTTAGGGAAGGTGATTGATAAGGTAGTGGCCGTACAACTGGAGAACCATTTGACCATCCATGATATCTATGAACTCCTCCTGTCCAGTTTTTATTGCAATTGCAATTGCCTTTACCTAGGGCTTCTTGGGGTGGAAATGTGCCACATGCAGCTAGTGCAGAATGCAGCAGCCCGGCCTTTGACTGGTACCTCCCAGTCCAGTCATATTTCGCCGGTGCTGCGCGGACTGCACTGGCTGCCAGTTCATTGGCAGATCACCTTTAAAGTCAGTCTTCTGACTTTTAAAGCCCTACATGGACTTGGCCTGGACTACCTGAAAGAGCTCCTGGTCCCTTACTGCCCTGGGAGATCACTCCGTTCAGCTGACGAGGGGTTGCTAGAGATCACGAGAGTGCGCTTGAAATCCTCTGGGGCCCATGCATTCATGCATGCAGCTCCTACCCTCTGGAATTCTCTACCCCATCAGTTATGGGAGTGCACGACCCTGGAGGGATTTAAAAAGGCCCTGAAAACATATTTATGGATTCAAGTGTTTGGTGATTGACTCTATTTGCCTAACTGTATCAGCTGTTTTATATATTTTAAGATTTGGAATGTTTGATATGTTTTTAAACTCTGTAAGGTGCCTTGGTTTTTGAAAGGCACCATAGAAATAAAGCTTATTATTATTAATATTATTATTATGATATTATTGAAACCCTGTCCCTTCTAAATCTTCTGGCAGCCTAAGGGTTAAACACCTGCAGCTGGTGGAGTGTGATGCACCTTGTCTCCTCACTCTGGCACTCTTCATCTCATTCTTGTGGATTTTAGAAGGAAAATGTTAAGAAATGTCCTGGTCAGCCCCCCCCCCCCACACACACACACAGATGTGCATACCCATGATGCTTTGTGCTAGGTTTGAGGCAAATGTATCTACTTCCAGGGAGCTGAAACAACAGTAGCCACCAATCTGTATGGGTTTCAGCTTATGATAAAAAGGAATTGTCAGGAATTTGAAGTAGTTCTTCATAAAAGTCTGACCCTGGAATCCCAGGTTTTGGCTGTAGTTGGTGGCTGCTTTCATCATTGCCAGATGTACCCCTTTCTTGAAGCTTAAGATGTAGATTCTTGTGTATTTTAAGAAGATTAATATTACCTTGTAGTGTGTGTGACTTGGCTATGGTGCAGTCTGTATAATGACATGGCCTGTGGCATATGTCAGTACCACTGGTACTTAGATTAACTACTGGTAATGCCTTGGCTGAAGAATAGTATAGAATGTATATGCATGTAGTACTCAGAAAGAAAAGGCAGCTCAGGGTCTCAGGTGTGGTTGAGTCAAACATACAATGCAAGAGAAAAAAAAGAGACCTCACAACTCATTGACAATTGTCAGGTTAGGAAATTGTATTTTAAAATACAGATTGACAGTGAAAAACTACACTCAGCCGACCCGAATAAAGAGCCTTGACATTTTGTGTAACCTTGCTTTGTCAAGAGACCACAACAGAGCACAACTGTACGAAACATCAAGGCTTTTTATTTAAGTCGATTGTTCATTTGCTTTTTACTGTGGAGCTGCATTTGGAAATTTCCGGTATAGGATGCTGTCTCTGCCCTTGTGATTGCCAGCCTTGCACATCATTGCAGACATTTTTCTTTTCGGCAAAATGTGCCAATTACTCTGGGCAGGATTCACAAAACTGAACAGCGGCAATAAGCAGAAGTTGCATCTGAAGTGATTATGCTGCATCCAAAAAGAAGGAAGCTGAATCCAAATAATTGTCACCTTTATTCACAAAGGTAACTGCATCCAAAATGCAGGTAGCTTGCATACAAACTTATCTGAATGTATAAAGCAGAGTAAAAGTGATGTTTGTGTATGGATATTGATGCATAGATGATTCTGCATCCAGATTTGTACAGTGATGCAATAACCCCATCAGCACTGTCCACACAGTCAGTTATGGAAGTGGGAAGTGGACACAACTGCAAGACCACAAAAAGAAGGTCTAAGCAGGGCTGGCAAATACCTTGACTAAATGAAAACAGCACAGCATATGGCCCTGGTCTCAGAACTCAGCATGCAGTAGGGGTCACAGGAGGCTCCACTCCCCAATACTGATGCTAAGCCTGGGCCTACATCCAGAGCAGTACAAGCAAATGTGCATGGTCTAGAATTAATCTATCATGCTACCCCAGTGGGTATATGTCCCAAGGGTCCTGTTATTCCATTCTCATGATGCTCACCACCTTCTCTGATCTTGTGGGTAGTATGGGTAGGATGGTAACTAAGGCCTACAGTGCCGATGAGACATGAGAAAGTGAATAGTTTGCAGTGTGATACACTGCAGGATGCTGACTGTCCCTCATACCTACAGCAGAAACATACTGTATGTACCCAGACCACCACATAAGAGAACTACAGTATAGCAGGTGAACTTGTGCATAACCCACCAAATAAGCTACTAGTGCATGTAAACATTTATTGATGGCAAACTTCTTCCAGTGCCCATTTGAGTCTCTTTGTTGCAGATACAATAGCATCCTTTATCACTGCATCCACCCTTTAGTATGCAGTTTGCAGCTGCAACACAAGGCAGCATATGCAACAGTCAAAGACTGAGTCCCACTATAGACACATAACTGCTTGGTTGTGACTCCTTTTTTTGTGTATACTGCATTCTGCATGCAACATATCCTTGACATAAGTTGAAGTTTTGTCCAGGTTTGGCAGCAATGACCGAACATCATTTTTAGTAGAACCAGTAGCCAACAATGTGGGCTGCTGCACCATTGCCTTCAGTGATCTGGCCTCTGTAACCCTTGTAAAAGGGTATTCTGGCCCTTTGAAGCCCATAGCCCCTATGGGCCACTGACACACTGGTCCGTTGAGCCTCTGAAACCTTTGTAGTCTCTGATGGAAAACCCCAAATAGAATTAGTAGAAATGTGCAGAGAAATGTACAGATGAAAGTGTACAGTATGTATATAGAACAAAAAAGTAAAAATGTTTAAGATTGTTTTTCCCCTTTCCTTTTATGACAGCCTGAATGGGTTAGCAATGGGTTTAGTAGTCAGGCATAGGAGGGAAGGGAATCAGAGGAATAACTGCAAAACCCTTTACTTATTCCAGCTATAATTAGGTAACTGTTTTAAGTAAAGGGTTGTCTAAATAGGACTAGTAGTAAAGAGAATGGTGTTATTAGCAGCACATGACCTGCTGAGTCAAAGGATTGCTGAAATCAAGTGGCTGGGTACTGGCATAGCCTATCCTGATTAATAGCCTTATTATTGCACTGTATAAAAGAGCCAGAGTCAATCTCTTTGATGATACCTTGTGCTTAAAGGGCTTGTGGTAACATTCTTCCATGAATTTAGAGGAAAGTGTAAATGACTTGGCAAAAGAGGATCAAAAAGAGCAGACGTGGGGAGAAAGTGGGGCTCTGATCTTCTAATAAAGAGCTCTCCTCCTCACACCAAAGTTTAAAGATGAGAGAAGAGGTCTGGGGACAGATCTGATCCTACAGCCAACTACAAAGCTATATTAGAGAAAAGAGTATAGAGATAAGAAAAGACATTCAGGGAGGTACCTGAATCTATAGCCTGCATTAAAGCAATAGCTTCAAGTTTTATCCAGTTATCGAAACAATTATAATGTGAATTTTGGGAGGGATGTATTAACAATAATAATTTTAAAACTGTTTTCCAATTATCTTAATTGGTAATATATTATCCATGTTAACATCCAATTGTTCTGTTTTCATATCCTTTTGAAGTTTAATTGCCATAAAAAGGCCCATTTGGGCTCTACCCCATTTTGCATTTTCTTAGCCTTTGTATAATAAGTGCCATATCATGGAAATCTAATTTCTGATAATCATCATGTCTCGTAAAGCATGGTGATATTGAATGAAAAAATGAAATCTATACAAAATTTATCTGAAAGTTTGTTAAATAATTCATCTATGTTCCATTATAACAGTTTCCAACAATTTAATGAAGTAAGCTGAGTTTGAGTATTATGAGATAAAGCAATTGGTTAATTATCTGTTAATAATCCCAAAGGGGCGTATCAATTCTGTTGTAACAAATAGCTTGGCAGGAGTGCTTCATCCTCCATTATTGGATTCAGTATTGGCTCTGATGAAGGTCTTTTGACAACATTATATCATTATTTATTATTTATTTAATTTTGTTGACCTAGCAGGCCCACTGAGACTAGAAGTCCCTTTTCAGGGTAACCGGGGGTTCAGATGGTAACCAGCTGAAACTGAACCAGATTAAGCTGTTGGTATTTTTAGTGAGTGTGAGAAATTTGGCCAGGACACCAGGGAAATTCTCCTACTAGACTGTAAGGGGCCTTGCTGGCTGTGAGCATGGCCAGTCTGCTTGACAAGCTGAAGTTGCAGGATGCTGTGGAGTTTCAGGGTATGGTCTCGGCCCTGTCCTCCCTTGAATCAGAGACCGAGATTTATTTTGATGCAAAGGATCCAAAGGAGTGTGTGAGGATGCCTGACACCAAGGAACTGGATATAGATTGTGATATTATGGAAGATAAGATGAAAGATTCTCTCATGGAGAAATCCGCTGTGGATTTACAAAAATTTATATATGCAGAGGAATTTTTATTCCAAGAGAGATGGATGCAACTACAACAAGCATTGGATAAAGCATCTTCCAAGATTGTGGTACCATGTATGGAAACTAATCTTCTTGGGGATGAATCTGATGGCCCAACAACAACTTTGGCACCCACTGTCCACATGCAGGTAAAGCCTATCTCTATTATCTACCAGACATCCGCTCAGATACAAGGTAAAGCAACTGTATTTACTTTTGATAATAACCGAGTAATTACTGAGACTGCACCTGCTAATGATAATTTGTTGATCAACTTACCCGGTGTGTCCTTCTCGGCAAAGCCATGGGCAGTGGGAAAGAACAGCACAGATCGCAATAAAATGTTACAACATGATGGGACTGTGTTTGAGGACTTTAGTGCTCATGATGGGCTAAAAAGGGAGATGTGTCAGATAAGGCCACAAGGCGGGTCTGTGAGTGGGACTGTCCAGAACCTGCATACTACTTCTTAGTCCCTGAAGCTGGATAATTCAAAGATCCCCATTGAATAATTATGAGAAAATAGTGAAGAGTTAGATAAAATTCCTCGTAAACACCTCCTAGCTCAAGACATATGGAATCCTTCAGAGATAGAGAGTCGGGATGTGACTGGTACAAGAATACTAAGAGATACTGGAGGTAATATGGTTAAATCTGATGGGAGAGAATCTACTGAAGTAAAAAAGAAATCAGATGATTCTAAAAAGAAACATGACTGTGTGGTGTCACATAATACGAATATCCAGGAAAATAAAGTATTGGGTACAATACAGACCCAGGTCCCATTTGATTTTCCTCCACCAAATTTTATGGTTTCCACCATAAAAAGGCCTTTGGGTTAGACCTGCATGAAAATGAGGAAAAACCATGGACCGTTACGGCCCTGAAAGATGCAGGTTGGATATGTGATGAGAAGGGAAGATGGGTCCCTGACCCTACATGGGACAATACATCCTTTTCGCAATCCTTCACAGGTATGGAGTGGCAACCCTTCCTGGTTGAAAAAAAGAGATTTAAACAAGATACAGGATCGTAGTACCCCACTGGATGGGCATACTGTGACACACATTTTGTCCCCAAGAATATGTGACCCTGTTGTAGAACACCTAAATGACTCTTCAGTCTGTGTTACTATGGAACCACACATAAAGCACCCAGTAATAAATGTAAAGCAAGTTGTTGAGCATGAAAATACTATAATACCCCCTCCACAAACTCCTACGCTCCCTACAGCAGTGATAGAAGACGATGATCCTGAAGAAGTACACCTGTTGCCTGATGAACCCACAGAAGGACTTGCCTCAGCGACCACATTTTTAAGAACTTTTTAAAACAAATAAAACAGAGCCCCTACCGCAACATCATGCTGTACGGCTGAAATATAAAGGCGGTCTGGACACACATCCTGACAGACAGTATGTTGGGAAAATTCTTATCAAAGAGTCCTTAAGGTTTTACCCTGCAGATGTGTTCACTTTCATCCATACCTCTGGTGAGGATATCTTCTATATTAGTTTTTGATCCGCTAACCTCCTGGACTTTTTTTGGACACGTTATAATCAGGTGAAAAGATCTCCTTTATGGATTCCTTTTACAGCTATCCCATTGACTAAACCATTAACTAAATCCATTAAGTAGCTCCTCCTCCTGGGGCTCTGTGGGTGGCTGTTTGTGCTTGTCTGTGTCTGTAGGTTAGTTTTTGTTCATTTACATGTTTTTCTGCTGGGAATACCTGTGCCATTCTTGCACACAACATTGGTGAAAGTCTCCTGGACTGAATTTCTGCAAATCGCCATCATCAGGTATCAGCTTTTTAATTTTAAATCAACTTTCTTGAAGCCTCCCCAAGGAAGCATATGCCTTACAACTAGTCTTACAAACATGGTGATGCTGGGTCCTGCAACTGAATCAACATTTTCAACATTCTCATCTGACCACTCTTAAAGCAACTGCACTTGTGGACTTTAAAGAACAAAGGAATTTTAACACATTTTGTGACTGAATCAACATTTTTGTCTGACCTTTTCCAAAGGTATTGTACTTGTCTCTGAGGACTTTGAAGATCAAAGAAACATACAGACAAAAGGATTTCACACATTGCATATGCCTACTGTCTGACCTACTCCCAAGGTATTGTACTTATCTCTGAGGACTTTGAAGAACAAAGGAAACATATAGACAAAAGGATTTTACACATTGCATATGCCCAGGCCACACTTTATCACCTTTCAGGAACTTTAACATATTATGTGATCCTGGATCTCAACAGTACTATAGTACTTCTCTTAAACCCTCTGGCACCAAACCCTCCCAGTCTTTTTTTCATTTTCTCTTGCTTCGCCATAGTGCTTAGCTATCCACCTTAGCCCACTAAAATCCATTACCCACCACCCTCCTATTGCTCGCCACCCCCACTGCCTAGCCCACACTACTTCTCGCTCTCTCCTGCCTCACTAAAAAATGCTTTGGCTTAGTCCCCACCACCTGTTCCTGCTCACCCTCACCCTCCTTTTCCCTTTATGCCAACCTCCGCCTACCCTACCCCTCCACCTACTCACCTTTCTATACTACCACCAAAACATTGTACCATGGCTTTTACTCTGAAGTCTTAAACAAACATCACCCAATTAATACCTGGGTGCAAAGAGCCGTTTCCTAATTGAAACTGCCACATCATTATAACTCACTAACGATCACCCTCTACTGGGACTCAGAAGACAATCCAAGCATCTTAAAAAGTACAAGCAGAAACTCACTCCAACCTATTATGAACTATGAATGGCATCGCTGAAACTCCTGCTCCTCCTACTTTTAACATCTGGTGGGATACACCCAAACCCTGGTCCTGTTGCACTGAAGCCGACAAAAACAGGGAAAGTTGGTAGTGGTCTCTCCATTATCACTCTAAATATCTGCAGCCTCCTTCCCAAATTGGCATCTCTTCAAACTCTCGCTGGACAAAAAAACCCTGATATACTAGCCATTGTGGAAACCTGGCTATCTCCCAGCACCGGATCATGCGTCTCGCTTGAAGGCTACAATCTTTTCAGACTCAACCGGCAAGCAAGAAGGTGGGGGGCTGTGCTATCTACATAAAGGACAACCTCTCCCGTCAAGCGGCAGCTTCACCCCCACAAATACGCAGATGCAACTCCTCTATCAAACTGCTTCTTGGTGCACAAAACAAAGTTCTCACAGTGGCCAGATCTATATCCCTCCAAAGACCACCGTGCCAGTATTAAGTCTGCACTTGATTTTGTTAGTCTGCAGCCCTCTGAAAATGAGCTCCTCCTCCTCGGGAATTTCAACATAAACTGGCTCGCCTCTGACACTGGCTCTTACAAAGATGACATCCTAGCAGCAAACCTGGCTCAGATGGTAACCTCCCCCACCTGGAAAAATTACAAAACTGGTACAAGCACCCTTATTGACTGGGTTCTCACAAATCACCCTGACCGGATAAAAAACATTAAAGTCCTCCCTGACTCCCTCAGTGACCACTCCCCAGTGTCCTGTACCTGGTCTAATAAATTTCTCAAGCCACCCCCCAAAGTTATAACAAGCAGAGTATTGCCTTATGGGAATCTTATCAAGTTGAAAACCCATCTCCTACAACAGGACTGGACGCCAATCCTTGAATCAACTGATATTAATGCCGCACTAGAATACTTCATTAAATCTTTCAACTCTGCATGCGACTTACTCGCCCCAGTAAAAAGCGTAAAATCAAGCGTATCAAATCCATGGATTACTGCCAAACTACTTGCCGAGCTCAAGGTTGGGACCACCTCTGACAGTTGCCAGAGACACAGGCTCACCTTATGATACCCTAAAATACAAGCAGGCAATGAAATAGATGTACCTCACAAATTAGGCAAATGAAGGCGCCTATTTCAAAATGCCCTTGAATCCACCTGGGGTGATGGAAGAGCTTTTTGGGACAACATGCGAAACATAATGGGTAAACAATCAAACTGTCACCTGTACCATTATGAAAGTTGATGGATCCACCACCTTGACCCAAAGTCTATTGCAGATGCGCTTAATAAGACATTCACAGACCTTAGTGGGGTCCTCCACCCAGATTTCTTCTCGGACTTACCTGTACCTAGCCTAGTATCACAAAACACCCCTCATGACAAACCACAATTTTACTTCAAGAAAATCAAAGTGCACGAAGCACACAAGTACATAAGAAAGGCCTGCTCCAAATCCAGAACAAGTAGTGACACGCTAGATCTAAAAATCCTGTCTCTCACCCTGGATGAAGTGATTCACCCCCTTGCAAAAATTCTTAATCTGTCACTTTGCAAAGTCAATTTCCAACAAATGGAAATCTGCCAGTTACGCCAGTGCACAAATGGGGGACAAAACCTCAACAGGAAACTATCGATCAATATCAATACTCCCTCCCTCTCCAAAGCACTTGAACGAATAGTGGCAGACCAACCTCTGATTACCTGGACAAATACAATCTACTCTGTAATCAACAGCACGGCTTTAGGAAAGGACATAGTACAACAACAACCTACTTGATTTCTCTGGAGAAGTCCACTCAGCCCTGGACAAAGAGTGCCAAACAGGTGCAGTCTTTATCGATCTTACAAAGCTTTCGACACAGTCCATCATGGCCTACTTACCTCCCTACTTTTCTAGCCTAGGCCTGGCCGAAGGTCCTTGTGCTTTGGGTAAAAGTTACCTGTCCAATCGGTCACAGGCTGTAAAATCTCTAATGAACTCTCCGACTTCAAACCAGTTCTGTCGGGTGTACCACAGTGATCAATTCTTGACCGCCTCTTTAGCCTGTTCCTTAACTCCCTCCCAGATATCTGCCAGGAGAAATAATCTTATACGCTGATGATGCTGTAATTCTCTCTTCCCACAAGGATCCAAACTCCCTCTGAAAAAGCCTGCAACTTGCTTTCTAGTGTTGAAAGGTGGTTCCTGGATAGTAAACTTGTGCACAAACCACTAAAACAAAAGCCATGCTCTTCTCCAATCACCAAAACAAAATAGGCATACTCCACTCACCATACAAACCTCTGCGGGAATTACACTGGACCAAGTAAATACTTTCAAATACCTTGGCATCACTTTTGACCAAGGGCTCACCCTTGCAACCCACATTGACAACACTGCAAAAACAGTGAACCAACGCCTTGGAATACTATTCCGTAACCGTCAATTTCTAAATCAAGTGGCATTGAGAATAGCTATACAGAGTTCCATAATCTCAATCATTGACTATGGCCTTATTATTTATGGCTCAGCTACCTCCACTGCTCTAAGGCGTATCTCAATCACTCTAAATAAGGCCTGCCGTCTCCTCACGGGGGCTCAAAGACTGACTCACATGTGTAATCTGTACTATGAATCAGGCTGGTTGAACCTATCAAATCGTCTTATTTATCTCACCTGCACAATGGCAAAAAAATCTATCTTGGGACTGACTCCATTATGTATTCAAAACCTACTCCGACTGAATACTGGCTCACGACCCTCCACCAGATCTGAACGCCAACCTTTCCTGGTTCCAAAATGCCGGACTGCACAGGGACAAAGATCTTTCGCATACAGGGCCCCGACATGGTTCAATGCGCTTAGTCCACCTACTCTATCCTCAACCTCGCTTGAAGCTTTCAAATCCATGCTCTATGCCCACCTCACCACCACTAGCAACTGTGATTGCGCTAGATAAAGACTATTACTCCTCATGTCCATCCTCACATCTGAGGCCTCTTCCTCCCGACTAATGAACCCTCTGGTACTCTACTACTTCCTGTCTCCCACCCAAACTAACTCCCCTTTTTCCTGTCCTCTCTTTACTCTCCGCTTACCACCTTTCCTCCTCTCTAGCCTCCTTTTGCGTTCTAATGATCACCCTCTCCCTGAAGTTTCCTTAACTCGAAATTGTCTACTCGCTTGAACCTGTTATAGCTTGTTTTTCTATGAAACTTAAAAATGTTACTGCCTTAAACTGTTAATAGCAAATTTATGATGTAACTTTCCTGTCTGGTTTTACCTGTAATGTGTATCGTGCTTTGTTAAATGTTCTTTGTGACGTGGAACCTTTGTAAAAGAGCCCTGGCTCAAAGGTATTAATTCCTAGACTAATAAACTAAACTAAACTAAGATTATGTTTTGCAACGAGACTCTACCTGTCAGTGACATCAACCACTGGCTTCAACAGAAATGCTAGGTGTTAAGTGCCCCCGGTGGCCATCTTGGATGAGAAGCAATTTTGGACAAGGGGGTGGAAATTTCAGGTAAAGTTACGTCAAACCAAGGATGGTATTACCCATATACCAAACTGCTTCTTTCTAGGCCATGACAGAGGAGTGTGCTATTACCCAGGGCAGCCCAGGGCATGTTATCAGTGCAGCTCCAGAACACACTTATCCAACGTGTGTGATAAGCTTTGGTGCAGCTTCTGTAATGAGGTGGGCCACATCAGTTCACACTGTATGAACTACTTTCGGTGCAATCTATGTGAGGAACAGGGGCATCACTACAAAAATTGCCCATGGGCTGCGGTTAACAAAACCCATTCCCTAGACCCTGAAGATCTGATTAATGAAGCACATGCAGGAGGTAATTCGGATTTTAACCCCCCCCCCTCAGGATTTTACAGATACAAGGAATATACCTGATACAGTACTGTCCAAGCCTACAATGGGGGAGATGATCCCCCTAGATTGTGGTTTGGGTCCCAATGATTTTGGGAGGGCCAGAGAAGATATCCGTACTACAACCGGTTTGTTATGCTGACCCACTAGACCAATCTGGTAGTCCTACCAAAACGGAGGTAGTGACCCTACCTACAGAATTTATCCCTGTTACACAGATAAGATCATCTAGAAGGCTGCTTAAGGAAAATTTGACTCCTGGAGTGGAGATGAGAAATCAGTATGAAGTATTGGAGCCTGGGCCCTGCGGGGACTCAGAACCTGAAGATGACTCTATGGAAGCGATGGAGGTGGAAACCATTCATCCTCAACCTATGGAAAAACTATATGAAGGGAAGAATAAGAAAAAGGGATGGAAGAATTAACCATGAGACAATATAACTGATTAGCTACGCTATTAGAGTGGCATCAATTAATTGCTACAGTCTGTTGAATACACAAAAATGTCAGGCCATGTTTCAACTGTTCCTTGACCTTCTGGGGGATATTATTTTTGTTCAAGAAACGTGGATGACTTCAGTTTCCCAGCTCAAATTATGGAAGTCAGAATGGCCCTTGGGACCATCTTATTGGTCATTTGGGGTAGAGAAGGCAGATGGGGTTGGTATCCTCTTTCATGGGAACCATTTCTCCTTGTTCCACCTCCTAGTTTTGTCCCAGGGAGGGCTATTATTCTGGATGTTTATATAGATAGAGACCCATGTCGAGTAGTTAACATTTTAGCTCCATAATTAAAAGTATATTGGATGACTCTTTTGTCTCAACTATGCCCTTATTTGGCTACAGCAAAATTAATTATTTCTGGGGGGATTTTAATTATAGCTTATCCTTTCCAAATGAGCACAATATGGTGCTAAGGTGTATTTTGATTCTATTGCCCTTAAAAATTGTATTACTTCAGCTGATCTCCAGAGTTGCAATGCCCATATTCGGGATCCCCATTATTTTACCTACAAACAGGCACAATACAGTACCATTATAGACTATCTTTTTGCGCCCAAACATCTGGCTATTATCTCCACTGAACTATGTCCGGTTGAGTTTTTGGATCATCAAATGGTCTGTACTACCATGAACATGGAATTATGTCATCCCATTATAAAAACACAATGGAAATTAAACGTTCAGACCCTTCATGACCCATTTATAAAATTAGGCATTAAAAGATTACTTGCTACAAGGGCTATGGTCATTGACCTGTACGATGATGTAGGGGACTGATGGCGTAAGATTAAGCAAAATATCTCCCAGTATCTGCAACACCATAGTAAAAACAAAACAAAATCTCAATATTTTAAATATCATACCTTAAGGACAAAATTGCAACATTTATTATCTTGCACGCCAACAGCGAGTAATGATCTTCATGACCAAATTCATAAAACTAAAGTAGATATGCAGACATTACAATATGATAGGGCTAGTACCATTTGAGCTGAACTCTCATATTGGACAAAGAAATCACCAGTCTTCAGCCCTTGTGATATACAGTAACTATGACCTGGAGATGGGTAGCTTCAATTTCTAGCTTACGTAACCATAAGCAGTGGCGGTTTTAGGCACAGGCGAACCAAGCGGCCGCTTGGGGCGCCAGCACAGAAGGGGCGCACTGAAGTAGAACATATAAGCAGAAATCATCTTGAAATGCAAAAAAGTGTCACTCTAAAAACCATAATTCTCACCCCAGGTATTCTTCTATATTCCTTACTCTCTGCAGTCAGCCTCCTAAATAGAACTGCCCAGAGATAGAACGTTATACAAATGATAGAACCTATCATTGGCTCATACCACTGATTCAAACTACTGCCCTTATCAGCTGCAATGTTCCACCAACATATCAGATTTCTTTCTCTGCCTGACAAGTCAAGATGCCTCGGAGACTACCCTCTCAGTCGTTCCTTGTGTGGTTCTTCACTGAAAATAAGTATTTTAATTATTCCTACTGCTGCTTTTATTTCTGTTTAAATTCCTACTGTTAGTTTAGTGCTTATTTTAGTGTTTTTGGTTAATTTTCTCGGTTCCTCACGGTTCGGTATAACTGTTGGGGAACCAAGCCTTAGATCCCTTTCCAAGTTTTTATTTCTTATCTCCAGTTCAGTTTAGTTATTTTTAGTATTTTATTTTAAATAAATTCTTGCTTCGTTAACTCAAGTCGGTTCAGTGAACCGCTAACCCGGTTTCGTTGTTCGGTTCTCGTTCAGTATTGAACCTTCACCAGTTGCTGAACCGACCGCAACCGGAAAAAAAAAAGAGTGTACTTTATTCGCAGTTCTGTTTTTCTTAATCAGTTTGATGATGGCAGAAAAACCTAAGAAAAAGGCTGGACCCCCAGGGTTTAAAAACTGACTTAAGTGTGGGGACATTGCCTGGCCTGGTGGCACTGAGGGCTGAGGCACTGAATGCCATACTTTGCCCCATGCCAGTGATCCGCATTCAGAAATGAGTGTGGGCCACCAGGGGTTGGCAGGGAGGAGATAGATTGAGCATCTGATGGACTGCTCTTCATTTCTGGGGAGGGGGGAGATCTGCGGTTGGGGCGGATTTGACCCCTGGCGGAGGCTGGGGCTTGATGCTATGCTGCTGCAATTAAGGGGGACGGGAGCTCAGCAGACACTTGGTGGGGACACATGCGGGTCCATGTGTGTGCCCACTGCTGGTGTCACTGCATGGCGAATGCCCATAAGGGAGAAAATATGTAGGAAAAAGACCCTGTTGGCTGGTCGTGGTGGCTTGATGGCTGTCCCCTGGCACTTCATCTCTGGCAGTAACACCATGAACTGAATCCTGCTTGGCAGGTGAGTAGGGGGTTCCCCACAGCCCCGCCATGGGGGGTAAGCCATGGGAGCTGCAGGGGTGAGTGTCTGAAGGAGCAAAACATGGGAATGGCAGCTGGACAAGGAGATGACCAGGGCCAGGGGGGAGAAAGATAAAAGCAAAAAAAACAAGTGTGGGGACGTTTTTGCCAAGGCAGATAAGCATGGCTTATGCATGGTCTGCCTTGGAAATGAACAGTTTTCTGCAGATTGTGAAATCTGCTAATCATTTCCACAAAAGACAATTGACAAGAGGCTGGAAAAGCTACAAAGAAAACTTGAGAAGGGTGCTACGGGTTCTGACCAACCCACACCCTTTAAACATGCAGGTGAAACCTCACTGTCCAACCGAGCACCCCTGACAAGGGTGACGCAGCTTCCGGTAAAAAGGTGGGTGAACTGGCTGACTCTCCAGTTCCTACCAAAAAGACAAAGAAAACAAAGCATGTTGAACCCCTGACTGAGAAACCAAGGGGGTTTCATCTGTGCCTCACAGCCTGCCATCCTCAGAAGAGATTGCCCAGGCCATGAAGGCCATACAGGCTTTGCAGGGTCTTATATCTGCTCCAACTCCTCCAACACTGGTTCAAGTCCTGGTTGGATCTTCTTCTGTCCCAACTCCATCCCTGGAGCAGATGCAGTTTGAGGAGTATGATTTGCCTGAAGTAGATGAGGGTGAACCTACTGAGGCTGAGATCTCATCTGAACAGGAATTTGGGTCTCCTCCTAGAGCAGAGGATTTTTCCTCTCATTTTCCCTTCATAAGAAAAATAGTGGAAGCCCTTGATTTGCTACCACAGAGGTTACAGAGGATGAGGAAGAGGCCAAATACATAAAAATGATGGGGTTAATGCCCACAAGGAAGATATTACTCCCTATCAACAAGTTTTTAAAAAAGACTTGTTTAAGGTTTTGCAAACTCCAAATTCTGTCCCTCCCCGGACAAGAAGGCAAAAAGTACCAGCTGGACAGACAGGGGCTTTGTTCCTCTTCCTCACCCTGACCATCAAGGGATAATCCAGTAGCAGCCTGTGAGAAGGAAAGGGTGACAGTGGCATCACACCCACCTGAGAAAGATTCATGCAAAATAGGTAGTATGGCCAAGAAGGGCTACCTGGCATCCTCACTGGGAGTCAGACAGGCTAATTACCAGGCTTATTCTGCACAGTATCAAAAGTCACTGTGGCAGTCAGGATTGCCCATGGTAGATAAAGCTCCTTCAGGCCTCTCGGATGCTTTGGCTGAGATAGCCAGGTTTGGGCTGGAAGCAGCAAAATACCAATTTCAGATGGCAGCAGATGTCAGTGATACTGCTTCCAGATGGATGACCCTTACCATAGCTCTTAGGAGGTTGGCCTGGTTTAGGACCACTAATCTTACACAGGATACCCAAACCAAGGCTTTGGATTTTGCTGTGGAGAATCATTCAATATTTGGCAAACAGACTGAGGCTTATGTGAAGAAGGTGGATGAGTACAAGGCCACCTATAAAAGCAACTCGACAAACGAGAGACCCTCCTTCTTCTACAGGTCATACAGAAGGGGAGGCATAGGTGATGCAGCCTACACCAGACCTTTTTAATCAGGCCCAGGCTGTCTCTCAATATCAGCAATATCCACAGCAGACAAGGTACTTCAGAGATAGGGGTAAAAGGGGCTCTGGGAGGGGATTCCAGACTACCCAGGCCCAGCCCCAAGCAAAACAGAATCTCTAACTCAGTGGTCAAGGCCGCCTCTCAGCCCTATCCCAGTAAGGGCAGGCTGGCTCACTATTTCAGGCTTGGGAGTCCATTACACAGACAAGTGGGTCCTGGAAGTGGTGACTCAGGGTCTGCCCCTAAGTTTCAAGTAATTCCCTCTCTTGAGAACAAGGGTGTTCAAAACCAGCTTCCATCTTGGAAATGAAACGATTGGAGAAGGAGGTTCAAAGCCTCCTTTTGTTAAAAGCAGTAGAACATGCTCCACCTCAGCAGAAGGGAAGGGGTTTCTACTCAAGGTACTTTCTCACCAAAAAGAAAAATGGGGAGTGGTGACCTGTTCCAGAACTCAGTCTACTGAACAAGTACTTAGTAAAGCCAAAGTTCAAGATGGTCACATTGGCAGTTATTCTGCCAGTCATTCAGAAGGGAGATTGGCTAGCATTTCTGGATCTGAAAGATGCCTATTTCTACATTCCCATAAGAGAATCTCACAGAAAATATCTCAGATTCAGACTTCCATCAGGACGTTACCAGTTTTCAACCCTACTCTTCAGTCTCTCCTCAGCCCCGAGGGTATTTGCAAAGCATCTGGCAGTGGTGGTGGCACAACTAAGAAGGTTAGGTTTATCAGTCTTCCCCATCTCGATAATTGGCTGGTGGTGGGAAGCTCACCCAGGCATGTGCAAGATCACCTGCAGGTAACACTAAACCTGTTACACTCATTAGACTTCCTGGTAAATCAGGAGAATTCTGTTCTCACTCCAGTACAGGTTCTGCACTTCATAGGAGCAGAACTGAACACCTTAGAGGGAAGAACCTTCCTCCCACAGGACAGAGTGCAACGCATCTGGCAAATAGCGGCTTCTTTCAGGCTGAATGAGCCAAAGCCAGCAAGGCAATTTTTGTAGCTTCTGGGACACATGGCTGCAACAACAGGCACAGTTTTGGTTGCCAGGTTCCAAATGAGAGACATACAGTTTCACCTTGGTGCACATTGGTGCCAAAGGAAAGACACTCTTTCAAAACCAATTCCAGTAACAAGAACATTGCTGTAAGCCCTTCAGTGGTGGAAGGAAGCAGACAACTTCAGGGAGGGGGTATCCTTTCAATGGGAAACCCCATCAGCCATTCTTACAACCTACGCCTCCCTGTTAGGGTGGGGTGCCCACTTAGGGGAACACACCACTCATGGAACCTGGTCCAGCGCAGAGTCACTCCAGCATATAAATCTGTTGGAGCTGAGGGCAGTGTTCCTGGTACTGAAGGCATGTGCACCACTACTGCAAGGAAAAGTGGTGCAGGTCAGGACAGACAACACCACAACAGTGTACTGCATAAACAAGCAAGGGGGGGACAAGGTCAGGCCCTTGTACATTGAAGCAGGGAAGATCTGGAGTTTGGCTTACACACTGAAGGCCTCCCTACAGGCCATTCATGTGCCAGGGAAAGACAGTACCCTAGCAGATACCCTGAGCAGAATCAATCTAGCCCACCCCAAGTGGTCCATCAACAAGCAGATACTGGAGGCAGTATTCAGGAGGTGGGGCACACCAGAGATAAATCTCTTTGCATCCCTCGAATCATCACCTGCCTCTTTGCTGTACACCACCAGCCAAGGGTACAATCCCACAGGATGCTTTGACAATGGACTGGTCAGGAAGAAGCCTATATGCTTTTCCTTTTCCTCTCATTTTCAGAGTTCTGATCAAACTTGGGTCACAACCTGCATCAATGATCTTGATAGCACCAGACTGGGCCAGACAGCCATGGTACCCTCTATGATTCTCCATGTCTATAGCTAAACCAATACATCTACCCAGGAGGCACAACCTGCTGATCTCCCATCAGGGCAGGATCCTGTACCCAAACTTCAGATCTCTTCAACTCAAAGCATGGCTCTTGAGGACTTAAGAGTTTGCACACTCTAAGTGTCCTGGATATCCTGAAGGGCTACAGGAAGCCTTCTACTAAGAAGACCTATGCTACAAAATGGAAGAGGTTCTCTGTTTGGTGTGCTTCCAAAGGTACCTCCCCCTCTCACGTGGGGATACCAGCTGTCCTGGATTATCTTACTTACTTACACTCCCAGGGTCTGTAACATACATCCCTGAAAGTGCATTTAGCCTCAATATCTGCTTACATTTCTGCTGGGAGGAGCACTTCCATGGCATCCAGTCCCATTTTCAAAAGTTTTTAAAGGTCTGTGCCATTTCCACCCACCTATTAGGGAACCCGACCGCAGGGGACCTGAACATATGCATTACCCAGCCATGGGAGGCTCCCCATTTGAGCCCCATGGCTTCAGCATACCTAAAGTATGTTACCTGAAAACTCTTTTTCTGGTTGCTATCACCTCAGCTAGAAGAATTAGTGAGCTTCAGGTCTTGTGTGTCTAGAAGGATTATCTTCTCCAGAGACAAGGTAGTATTATGAACAAATAGAAAATTCCTCCCCATGGTGGTCTCTGACTTTCATTTGAACCAGTCCATTAACATGCCAGTCTTCTTCACTGAATATACTAGTTCAAGTGAGCACAGACTCCAAAGTCTGGATGTCAAGAGGGCATTAAGTTACTACATGATCCACACCAGAAATCGTGGGCAAGACAAACAGTTGTTCCTGACTTATAGGGATGTGGGTAAATGTAACCCAGCTTCAAAGAGGTCCACTTCTCACTGGATAATCCAGTGCATTCAGTTTTGCTATTCGAAAGTTGGCAAGAAGCCCCAAGCAGGGCAGAGAGCTCATTCCACAAGGGGGGCACAGCTGCAACCATGGCAGCAGTCAGAGATGTTTTATTAGTGGAGATCTGTAAAGCAGCTACCTGGAGGACAGTACACACCTTTACTAACCACTATAGTCTAGACACTTAATCCAGAAGTGATGCCAGGTTTGGCACAGCAATCCAGCAAAGCCTCTTTCCAAAAAAGTAGGTTCTGTACCCACTTCCAAAGGTGCTGCTTTAAAGTCTGCAGAGAGTTAGGAATATAGAAGAATACTTGGGGTGAGAAGAAAAAATTACTTACCATAGTAATCTTGTTTCTTCCAGGGTATTCTTCTATATTTCTAACTCTCCCACCCTGCCTCCCCTTCCAGAACCAAAATCTCTGCACTTCCTAACTGAGCTTTTAAATATGGAGTCCCAAACACTGACATACGTTGTTTAAACCCTAATGGGTGGAGTTTTTCCTTCCCTTCTTTTTCCAGGTGATTCTGGCATTCGGGGTGTTTGGTTTATGTTAATATTTGTAGTTTCTACTAGACAGTATAGTTTTGTTGTAGATAGGTATAATTATAGTTAAAACGCCTTGCAGGCTCCTTAGATATCTGATACGCTGGTGAACATTGCAGCTGATAAGGGCAGAAGTCTGAATAAGTGGCATGAGCCAATGATAGGTTTTATCATTTGCATAATGTTCTATCTCTAGGCAGTTCTACTTAGGAGGCTGACTGCAGAGAGTTAGGAAAACAGAAGAATACCAAGGAAGAAACAAGATTACTATGGTAAGTAATTTTTTCTTGTTGTCATCACCCTTACATTCATAGAATTATTATCACTTTTTGGATGTGGATTGGGGAAGAAGGGAGGATGGGGGGTGATGTGAAGCAGTGTAGGGGGCACCACAAGTATTTCTGCTTGGGGTGCCATTAGGTCTTAAACCAGCTCTGACCATAAGGGTATGGTGGTGACTTCATTTCCAGATATTTTTTAGGTTATTATGGAGGCACATGAAAAAAATGGCATTTCATGTCCAGAAAATAGTTCTTATCTTTCTACGTTGCAACAATATGATATCTCCTCTCAGGAGTCCAACTCCCTTATGACAGACATTACATCATAGGAAATCCTTGACTTCATACAAACTAGGAAATTAGAGGCTGCCCCTGGAGTGGACAGCCTTCCTTATGAGTTTTATGAAACATCTGGCCCTGAACTGGCGTAATGTTTAGAGAAGGTTTTTAATTTTTTTCTTTTTTCATAATTTGGTGCCCAGTTCATTTCTGAAAAGTTTGACTATATACATCTGTAAATCTGGGGATCAATCCCTTCTCCAGAATTGGAGGCCAATTAGTCTATTGAATGGAGATTTTAAGATATTAATATAAATTTTACATCTTTGATTAAGAAAATTTGCTGTACTGATTATCAATCCCCTGCAATAGTGTAGTCTCCCAAATAGATCTATTCATCACCCCTGGATCATACTGAGAGAAATTTGGGACTATTATCATAGAAAACATCTCCCAGGGTGGGTAATATCCCTTGATCAACAAAATCTTTTGATACCATGGACCATCATTTTCTCTTCAGTATCTTGAAAGCATATGGTATCCCCTTTATTTATTAATAAAATACATCTATTATATGCCACAGCTAGTTGAAGCCCATATATACAAGGGGTAATAGGCCTGGAGAGAGGCATTAGGAAGGGCATCTGCCAGAGGTGCCCTTTAAGTCCCCTATTGTATATCTTTTCTCTTAACCCTCTTCTTCAAAGATTACAGATAACTCAGTAATACAGGGCTTGACAGGGGACTTTCCAGAAGATGAGGTTAAAATCTTGGCGTATGCTGATGAAACTTGTCTTCTTCTTAACGATATGTCTCATATCCAAGCAGCTAGTAAAGAACTTTGAGATTTCTTGGGTGCACCTGGAGCTCAGATGAACATTTCTAAATGCAAAACATTTCCTTTAACTATACAGGGCACTCCTCCTCATAGGGTGGAGAATTTTCTGGTAGTATCTGACTCCATTACAATTCTGGGGATAACGTTTTCATCCCAAAATATAGTGTACAATAACTGGATGACAACCTTACAGAAATGTGAAGTGAAAGTAAACACCTGGAAAGCGACTATATTGAATTGAATAGCTATTATCAAAGAAATTATAATTCCTAGCCTACAGCACGTAGGTTCTATATTTTCACTTCTTTTATCATTAGAGACAAAATTCTACAGTCTATTTTTTAATATGTTATGGGGCAGTCACCTTAACTCTGTTAAATGAGGATTTACTTATTTGGCAAAAGACAAGGGGGGACTTGAAATGACAGACACAGTCATTTTCTTTCATTCTCTTTTCTGGGTCCACTCAGTTAAACGTCCATGGACCATGCTGCATTTTCCAGTTATTTTATGGTTCCAGAATCACTGGAATATTTTTATGTTAAGATGGGATAATCAACCCCTGAAACTTGTACCTTCTTTATCCCTGCCAGAAGCTTATAGACCCTCGGTTCAGAAACTGTTCAAATGGCATATTTCTAAACCTGTGTTTGTGGCATCCTCCTGAATGCAGTTATATTATCATGTGTTAAATACCATAGGCCTCTCTGCTCCTGGATTTAAGAATTGCCTTCCACAAAATCTGGAAATGGTTATAAAATCACTAAACGAAAAAAAGATCCCAGAAAATATGTGGGAAATTGTATGGTTGACTGCGTATGGGAGATTATTTGTGAGGGGCAACAATAAACATAAGCCTGTAGAGGAGCGCTCCTGCCCATACTTGGGATGTGGAGCCCCAGAAGAAACTATGGAGCATTTTTCATTACATTGTAGCTATTCTCGCAACCTGTGGGTATTCTTGTCTATGGTTTGGAAGATCCCTTGGTTGCAAAATATTACCTATGAGGCACTGGTGCTGGGAGAGAATACTAATCAATTATTAAAATATAATTCAGAGTCTTTATTTGTCTTTTTTGCTGTGTTAAAATATTATTTATAGAATGCCTGGGTGCAGTGGGTACTTAGGCAACAACAAATGCCCTTTGTGGTATTTAGAGCGATTTGTGAAAAAGCACTATAGTTAGTCTGGAAGGCGGAAGTGGAGAAATTTGGGGTACATGTCACAAATTTGAGATGGAAAGGATTGCCTTTGTTAAATTTAAATGAAGCTAGGTTTTTGAAGCATTAAGATAAAATTATTATTTTTGGTGTTTTGCTAGTACAAGTTTTTTTTTGAATAACTTTAATTATTTGCCTTCTTAAGTAAGAATTACTTGTCTCTAGTAGTAATGTATTAATTCTTCTTGCTATATGTATGCCGCATGTGTCTATATAATGTTTGCTGATGCCTTTGTATTCACAATTTTTGAGTGTATCCTTTATTTTATTTTCCTTTATTGTACTATATATGTTATTGTATTCATTAATAAAAAACACCCCTACTCTTTTCGAGAAGTGCCATGGGATCTTTAACGTCCACCTGAACAACTACCAGAACAGGTAGACAGGACCTCAGTTTAACATCTCATCCGAAAGACAGCACCTCAGGAGTGCAGCACCCCCCATGCTGCACTAATGTGTCTGTATTAGGATTGACCCAAGTGCCTGGTGTGGGGATAGAACCCACAGCCTTCTGATCTTCCATTCTCAGAGGTGAGTGTGCAACCTGCTGAACCACCCTATACCTATCTAAATCTACAATGTGTACAGTATGCATAAACTGTCCAAAACATCTGCCTTCTGTAGGATCTCATTTACTGTTTGTTCATTTAAAAAAATATCACTGTGAGGGAAGTTAATATATTCAGGGAGAATCTGTATCCATGTCACTGCATCTCTTTCAATAGTTACTTGAAGTGTACATGCAATAAATTCACTGGCTGATTTCTTAGTTTTCCCTCTTGACTCTCTATTATGGATAGTCCACCTAAATAATGTAAGGGGCCTTCGATCAATAGATACCTCTACTAACATTTGCTCACCTATTTGTAACTTTAATAAATATACAACTCTTGCAATTTTACCTGAGTTTTGCTCATCTAGACAATTAACTGTCTGGTATTGTACTTCATCTTCGGAATGTTTCAATTTAGAGTATTCAAGATGCAAACAGAGTAATGCCAGTTGTTCCTGCTATCCCAAAGTTTGAAAGTGGATTCAAAATTCTCAAAAGATATAAAGCTGTTTCTTCAGTATTACCCTTAAGTATTTTGTTAACAGAATATAAACTTGATATATCATCTATACGTAGAAATTATCTTACTTTGTCTTTTAATGTAATATTGGTCTCATTTACTTTCCTTGCTGTTCCCTTTATATTAGCCTCTACTTCGTTATTTATCATATTGGTTGCATATCATATACACAGTGTCAGTGGCTCAGTAGGTTGTACACTTGCCTCTGAGGCCAGAAGACCAGAAGGCTGTGGGTTCTATCCCCACTCCAGGTACTTGGGTTAAATCCTAATACTGACACTGTAGCGCAGCATGAGGGAGGTGCTGCACTCCTGAGATGCCCTCTTTCAGATGAGATGTTAAACCGAGATCCCATATGCCTGTTCTGGTGGTAGTTCAGGTGGAAGTTAAAGATCCCGTGGCTCTTCTGGAAAAGAGCAGGGGGATTTCCCCAATTTCATTTCATGGGCCAAATTTCCCCTATTCACTAAAACTACCACCAACAGCTTAAAATCTGGTTCAGTTGGCATCCATCTGCTCCCGACAAGGCTGAAAATGGCAAAATTGTCTAGTCCTCCTTCCCGGTCAACAAAAACTAAACAAATAAATATCTTTGAGTCTCAGATGCAGTGGGGAGAGAATAGGTCAACCACTAATAAGGGCTGCTCAAGAGAGCATCATGTCATAATAACAAGACAAAATATGTCTTGGTAAAGAACCACTATGTAATGCCATCTAATAGAAATATAGTACACAGGAAAACTGCCGTAAATCAAAATAGTGCAAACCATGGGTCACAAGTATCAGGTACCAATCACTACCAGGGCCACTGTGAAACAACAAAATCTCTTACACTCTGCATCTGTAACAGTGTAGTTCTGCAGAATAACCAATTCTGACACAGAGATGGTCATAGCGGGCAGCTGGCAGTGAGACACATGCAAGGCAGTCCATTGCAAATATGGGACAGGTGGCAACCATCCACACACAGCAGTGGATAAACCCCTTCAAAACCACCTCAGAGGCAGACTCCACAGTTGCGACAGTTTGCTTCTTGACAGCAGCCAGACCTGATCAAACCGTAACATTGGCCGCATCTACCACATGATTGTGACACTCCCTGCAAATAGTGGTGGGTGAAGTGGCCTCAGTTTGCTCTGGAAGTGATTACGCAGAGTGAAAGGCAAATTCGCAAAGTGCTCCGCAGCAGTGAGTGCCATCGTCAATGGTAACGCAAAGTCCATTAAAAACAATGACTTTAGGTTACCCACCTTCCCCACACCACAACTCCATAGCTAAGGCTAAGTACATTGAAAACAATGTACTTCGCCTCACTTCACCTTGTTTTAAGCTCCAAAGGTGAATTTTACAGTGATTCATGGGATTTCAGGTCACATGGGCTCTAGATTGTTCTGCACAGCCTCAGTTCAGGGTAGTATGTGTAGGAAGCTATAGGAGACGGTCTGCTCTGAGAGGTCTCTGTGATTCAAACCTTTTAAAAGCTGTTAAAAAAGCCTTTTTGAATCATTTTTTTTGTTGAAACTTTAGTTCATCGATTGTAGGAAACCCTCCTGTACTCATATCATTGAGCATTTATCGTTTGTGTGTGGATTTTGAATGTTAATGTACAGCATTCAGTCTGTGTATTGGGAGACAATGTAAGTGTGCTTTGGGGGAGGAGTGTATCTGTGGTGTAGGTAGATTTAAGTTGGAGAAATAGGGAGTTCTTTGTTTTTTGGTTATATTTTTCTTGTATAACTGACTGTGTTAATGTACACACAGTAATATTTTCAGTAATTGTTGACATTTGTTTGCTGATTGTGTGTGTTGTGGACCTGGTCCAGCAGTGCATAATTTCAGGTTGTTTAAAATATGTGGTATATTACTGAAGTTTTCAATTTGCTACGCATGACTTGTAGACAAACTGTGTGTGTGTGTGTGTGTGTGTGTGTGTGTGTGTGTGTGTGGTGCGTGACATCAAATAATACACCTTTTATTGTGCCACAGTGTAATTCCAGATGCAGCAGTGTGAACCTGCTATCCACTGCACCTACGTGATTTTGTACTGCCATTGTGGTATCTTTTCTTGATTTTGCACAGCCGTAATCCACAGTAAGTGCCCCCCCACTGGCAAAAGGTATTCTTTTCCAGATTGGATTGTTTGTGACTTGAGAGCACCACTAGTTAGTTAAGGTGTTGTTGAACTTGTTGTGACTTTGCATCTGTATCTCTTGTTGAAGCCACAGTTGGTTTTTTTTGGTTTCATATCCAGTGTCCCCCCTGCTGCCAGTGGTAAGATTGTCTATGGGCAGGGTTGTACGCAGTCGCAGAAGTGCATTGCTGATGTGAGGAAAGGTATTTCTCCTTCAATGTTTTTTACAGCACAATCACTAGCTTCACTCATAATTGGAGGAGATGATGTTGTCCCAGCTGGTGGTGTTTGTGCAGTTGCTAGTGTTGGTATGAGTATTGCTGCCTCAAGTTCCACTTCTGACTGGTTTACCATGTCCAAAAATATAGTGGCGTATGAAGCAGTGCCAGTGAGTGACAGTGTAGATTATGTCATATTCCACAGTAACATCCCAGTAACTGAACATGAGGATTCTGATCATCATGTCAATGATAGCGCACAATGTCTCATTTCTTCCACCGTGGTTCAGGTCATGCATTTGCCATGCAATGATTCACAGTGTGGTGAAAAAATATCAGGTGATGGTGGTGTTGATGGTGATGAATCTGATGATGATGATGTTGATGTGGTTGCAACATGCAGTCTACTTGCCAGCATCCAAGCAGAAGATGTGGATGATGTTAATGAATATGATGATGATGTCAGTGACCCCTGTTGGGAACCGGAGAAAAAGAAATTCAAGGTGGCTGTGTCCAGGTCTGTTTGAATTAACCCCCCCCCATAAAAAGTTGTGATTTACCAGTTTCAGTTGATGATGATGATGACCCAGTAATAATGATAGGTAGTCATGGTGTTCAGTTGCAGTCCAAGTGTGTCCTGCCTGAAAAATCATGTAGCACACACCCACTTCAGGGCTTAAAAAAACAGAGTCCAATAAGCAGCATCATGGACATGTTAAAACTAGAGCATCACAATCCCTTGTTTGGAATTTTTTTGTGCAAGATGCAAATGATGAGTCAGTTGCAATCTGCCAGGTTTGCTAGGCATGTGTGAGGCAAGGTACAAAGGGGAGCCATCTGGACACAGGGGAACAGCATATGCATCTTAAAAACAGGCACATGGCACTGTGGACCCAGCACCAGATGGCAGCTAATACCTATACCATAGTGCAGCATTCACCCTTGTCATCACCCATAATGGGCATGTTATCCCCTTCCATGACTGTAACATCAAGTAGAAAATTAAATGTGTGCAGCAGTGATTATATAACAGCAGAGGATTGCTACAGGCATGATGAGGTGGAGAAGCATAATGATTTTGAAATGTTGTCCAGTGGTGGTGAGAGTAGCAGTTTTGGTGGTGGTGGTGGTGGTCAGTACAGTATGTCTAGTGCAAGTGGTACATCAACCTCTGTTGGTAAATCTGAGAAAATAACTGCATTTCTGGGTTTGTCATCACCTGTGCAACCGTCTTCATCACACGTCCAAACTCCACCCCCTGCGATGCGCAGAGCAGAACCATTTGTCATCACACCCCATGTAAAACGTTTAGGTCAGCCTACATTACAGAGCATTTTTGTGCATAAGCTGAAGTACCCACCCAATCATACAGTGTCACATGAACTTAATGCTGCTGTAACTGAAATGCTGGCAATTGATCTTTTGCCCTGCTCCTTTGTGGAGAATTCTGAGTTCCAGTGGTTTTCTGCACGTGCCTGTCCAAAATGGAAAGTCCCATCCAGGACATACTTTTCCACCCATGCTGTCCCCAAGTTGTACCGTACTGTGTCCGACTCTGTAAGACATGCCCTTTATTCCTCCTCTCCATTCATCCATTTAAGTAAGGATATGTGGACAAGTGGCAAAACAGTGGAGAGTTCATATTTGTGTATAACTGCACATTGGGTGCAGGTGCCAGGTGTTGTTGGTGCTGTTGGTAGTGTGAATAATCAGTGTAGTAAGGTAGAGTGTCATGGTAGCAATCTTCCAGGAATTCAACAGCATGCAATGATTGCTATGCACAATGTGACCTGTTCACACACTGGTGAAACCATGTTGGTCTTGGTACTGACTAAAACTGACGAGTAGCTGAACCCCCTGTCCCTGACAGCTGGGTTCATAGCAAGTGACAATGGGTCAAATGTGGTGAAATGCATCACGAATGGTGGCTTTTTTTTATTCCATGCATGGCCCACTGTTTAAAATCTTGTGATGCAGGAGTTTCTGCAGCACCCTGATATAAAGGAAATTCTGACAATTGCATGCCATATCTGTTCTCACTTTTCATGCTCTGCAAAGGCCCGTGACCAGCTTCGGCAGTTGCAGATCCGAAACAGCCTCCCGCAGCACCACTTGAAGCTGGAAGTTGTCACCCAGTGGAACTTCACTTTATACATGGCAGAGAGGTTGTATGAACAGTACAAAGCCATCTCAGAATATCTTGTCATGCACACTAGCCGTGACAGTTCCGGAGCCACCATGTCTATGACGACTAAACAATGGCGCCTCATGGACTCTTTAAAAACAATCTTGAGGCCTTTTGAACATCCCACATAAGCAGTGAGTGGAGAGTCTGCCTCCATTAGCCAATCAATTCCACTGCTGTGGGTGCTGAGGCAGACATTGGTGAATGTACAGCATAGCCTTGATGATGGCGGGGACAGTGCTAGCAGTGTGTTGCTGAAACACATGCTGACAGTATTTGACCAGAATCATCACATCTTGAGCATATAGCGTAGTGACAATTTTGCAATAGCAAAAATGCTGGACCCACGATACAAACATGGAATTGCCTCAGTACTGGAGGGTAGGCCTAAACAGGTAAAAACTGTCAGTGGGCAACTGGTGTGCCTGGTTCATGGGGCACATAAGTCACATGTCAAGGTCAGCAAACCTCAGCAACATAATCAGGCTGAAGGTGAACCTGGAGAAGTAGTATCAAGCATATCCTGTAAGGGGAAGGGGACTGCAGTTCCAGGTGGTCTGTCACCAAAAGTAATTGGTATTAACCCACTTTGGGAGGCTTTGTTCCAAATTGGGATTTGTGACATAAATGATTCCAGAGAAGTGGATGATGCATCAACCACTGGACTTAGTGCAGCAAAGCGAATGGTTGAGTCATATTTGTCTGAAAACAGGCATCTGTCAATCACAGATGATCCTCTTTTATACTGGAGTGGAAAGGTCAGTGAATGGCCAGAGCTGACTACTGGGGCACTGAAGTACCTGACATGCCCACCCTCCAGTGTGAGTGTCGAGAGGGTATTCAGCTCAGCATGTGCAATAGCTCAGGAACATTGTACAAACCTCTCTCCTGCAAGTGTCAGTTTGCTGTCATTCATAAAAATAAATGAGAGGCACATACCAGCTCAGACATGCAACCTCAGTATTCGTGCCCCGGCATAGCCATGGTTTCGCTGATCTTGTAGAAACAGACCATCCTGGTGGCACTGGCAGCATGAAATGGCCTACTACTGATGTAGATGATAACACAATGGAGAAAGAATTTCCCAGTGGTCAGAATTCAGACATAGAAGACTGCAAGGGCAGCTTTCTTTATGAGGATGATGATGAATGATGATCAGGTTAATGTTGGCAAGTTTTAACTTAAGTGGTTAAAAGGCTGTCACATTTCTTATATGATACATGTTTTCTTTTTCATAAAGTTAAATCAGTGTTCCACTCACAGTGACAAATTCCATATGTCACATCACATTTATAACATAGAGCACAGTATATCCTGGCCCCTGGAATACCACTACCATAAGATTGCAGTTACCTGTTTGCCACTGCCACCATAGGGAATGTGACTGCGTGTCCCTCTGGACTACCATTACCATAAGACTGCTGTTCGCCACTGCCACCATAGGGAATGTGACCATGTGTCCTCCTGGACTACCACCACCATAAGACTGCCGTTCCCCACTGCCAACATAGGGAATGCGACTGTGTGTTCCCCTGTACTGCCACCACCATAAGATCATTGTTTGCCACTGCCACCACCACCAGATGCAGGAAGATGTGAGAGGGAATGTCATCATGTGCCTCAGCTGTGACCACCATCACCTACCACCACCATTGTGACAATGTTTTCCATTACATGTCTTGACCATGCCAAGGCAGAGGGAGTCGAACAGGGGACCACATCCATCAGCCACAGGCACAAGGCTTCTTACTATTAAAACTATAAAGTGAGTATGTGTACTAATGTTTTTCATGCTATTCAACTTCCTTTAGCTGTGTGTTTTGTTTTCTGTTGGTTTTCTGAGCTGCAATGGTCAAACACATATGGTCAACTTTTTTAGTTTTTTGACAGGTTAACAACAAATGACTGTCCTTTGCTGAAGGTCTGTATCAATGGTACAGCAGCAGTACAGTCCACAGAAACCTATGGGATATCAATTTCCAATCCATACTGGAAAGTATATCAATTTTATTTCATCTGTTCCTTTTTCTTTTCATAAGAGTGCAAAAAATCTGACTAATGATTCATAAACTAGGTGACATGTACATCACAAAAAATATTTCTGCAACATATCATGCATTGTATTGCAAATCTGCAGCTGCGCAGCCATGACAGTGTTGAAAAAGTTGGACCCAGGTCATGTTACTTGACCAGATGTGGTTTTAAAATGCAACTTGAGCTGAGATGCAGGGACACTAACACAGTGTATTTGTTACAGCCTAGTACTAAATTAAATTGTGATCTGATGATTGCAGTGGGACCGCTTGCCATCTGTGTTAATCCAGATACCCGTGGTGGAACAGTCACAGCTTAAATTCACTAAAAAAAAAATACCACCAACAGCTTAATCTGGTTCAAGGCCAGTTGGCATTCATCTGTATCCCCCTTCCCCAGGTCGTGCCTGAAAATAGGCAGGATTTGTCTAGTGCACTTACCCGGTCAACAAAAGATAAATAAATAAATAAATAAATATAATGTCTTACTGCTGCAATCAAGTTGTAATAAGTCCTTCATTTCTTTTTTTTAGGAAACTTCCAGATGCTTTGTGGTGTCATAGTTGTCTTATCCAAAGAACTTCTTCAACATCATGCCTCCCCCCCGACATGCAACAAGCAGAAGTCATTTGAATCAATGATGACCATGACCATCATTACCGGACTGGAGAAGGTTGCAGATAAAATTTGTGAAGAAGTAACCAAACAATAAACTATTAATGAGACCCACTTGCAAATATGCTTCCCCCTCAAAAAAAAAATACTTACCTTCATTGGCTTGAGAGTATTCCATTCCCCAAAACCTGGCAGTCTCCCTATGTTCTCCTCGGGAAAGCAGCTAACAGTCCCTTGAGTCCTATACCCCTTCCTTACCTGTCACCAGTACCTTTACTCCCCTGAAGCTGCTCTTGGCCTGCTGGTTATGCTTAATATAGACTAAACCATGTTAGACTAGCTGGAACCGTCTCTATATGACTAGGATTGTACTATGTATGGTTGTTTGCCTAAGTTGTATTGTTTGCTTCCATGTGTTATGCTGTATTGTACTCTCCTGGGTCGTGCCTGAAAATAGTCATAGCAACATTCTGGACACAAGACAGTTGCATTTTGGGGCTGTAGAAAAATTCTGGGGACTCTGTGTTTAGTTTATTGTTCTAGGAATTATTACCTTTGAGCCAAGGCTCTTTTACAAAGGTTCCACGTCAAATTAAGTACAAACAAAGAGGCTACATTGAGTGGCACAACAAATTGTGTTGTGGTAAAAAAAAACATAGACAGTCAAGTATTGAAACATTTGTGCAAGGACAGATAAATACCAAATGAACACTTTTCATCAATAAAAAATCAAGTGAGGAGGGGGAAGAGTCAGGTTAGGGAAGTGTATAGATAGAGTGGGTGTGAGAAAAGGTGGAAGGAGCAGACCCATAGCAAGAGAAAAGGATCCTCTTACAAGCCTTTGTCAAGTAAATGGACAGGGTGGAGAAATGAAATAGATAAGGATTTAATCTAGGCAGTCACAGGAGTTGAAGGTGGCAAGGTGAGAGTATAAGCTAGATTTAAATGCACCTAGAGAGGTAGAGGAGGTAATAGAGGTGCTAAGGGCATTTAGCCAGTAGGGGGCATGATAGGCAAATGATCTTTGACCCTGGGTAGTCCAGCAACGGGGGACCTGAAGAGGCTGATTTTCTGATCTTCTGGTGAGTCGGACACTTGTGATCTGGCATAACAGGTCTTGAATGCATGGTGGAGTGAGGCCCATGATGGATTTTTTAGCCATAAGGCAGGTAAGATACTTTAAGTGGTTTGAGAGTAGTAACCACCCAGCTTCAGCGTACAGCTTGCAAGTGTCAGTACATCAATGTGCACCAGTGAGCAGCCGACAGGCCTTGTTAAGGGAGATTGTAATGCATCTAAGTGCGCTAGTAGAGGCAGACCCATAGACAATTAAGCCATAGTTAATGATTGAGATGATTGAGGATTGAATAGCAATCTTCAGTGCTGGTAGGGTAAGGAGCTGTCGGTTCCAGTACAGTATCCCAAGCCGCTGATTAATAGTTTTTGCTGTACCATCAATATGAGTTGTAAAGGTTAGGCCTTGATCAAAGGTGATTCCAAGATATTTGAAAGTAGCCACTTGTTCAAGGGTGATTCCCAGGTACGTGTTGATAGTGAGTGGTACTTGCCTTTTCTTGTTTTGCAGGCTAGAGAAGAGCATGGATTTTGGTTTTTTTGTGGTTTAGAACCAGCTTATGTTCAAGGAACCACGTCTCGACTCTGGCAAATGCATGCTGGAGGCTAAGGCGTAAAGGGTTTGGATCTTTATGAGAGGATAGAATCATGGCATCGTCGGCATAGAGGATGATTTGCTCTGGGCAGGATTTAGGAAGGGAGTTTAGGAAAAGGCTGAAGAGGAGAGGGCCTAAGATGGATCCCTGCAGAACTCCTGAGAGAACAGGCTTTGAGTCTGAGAGAACTCCAGCTATTTTTACAACTTGAGAGCGCTGGACGAGGTAACTTTTTATCCAGTCACCAGGACCCTGGGAGAGCCCAAGAGACTGTAGTTGACTGATGAGTAGATCATGATGTACTGTATCAAACGCCTTCATTAGATCAATGTACACAGCTTCAGTTAGGAGTCCTTTGTCCATAGCCTTGTGGATTGCTCCTGAGAACTCAAGTAGGGCTGTCGATGTGCTGTGCCCTTTCCTAAATCCATGTTGCTGGGCACAGAGGATGTTATATTTCTGCAGGTAATCTGTAAGTTGGTCCGCCACTATACGTTCAAGAACCTTTGAGAGGGGAGGTAGTATTGAAATAGGTCTATAGTTACCAGGCAGTGACTTGTCACCACTTTTGTGCACAGGAGTGACAATTGCAGCCTTCCCTTTACTAGGGAATTTGCTGGAGCAGAGGAGAGATTGAATATTTTGGTGAGGGGCGAGTACTTCCTCCAGAGTGAGGACAGTAGTTTAAGGTCAATAGAGTCACTGCTTGCCCGGACTTAGATATAGCCTTCTTTATGTATTTATGGACTTCATGTGCCTTAACTATTTTGAGATGGAAGGGTGGTATGGTTGAGAGGCAGTGGGGGATATAGAAATTGGAGGGTCAGCATCAGCGAAGAAGTCAGATGAGAGGACATCGCTAAGGTCTGTGAAGGTTTCATTAAGGGTGTTTGCAATGACCATGGGGTCAAGGGTGGTGGTGCCATCCACATTCATTATAGTAGGAGAGGACTTGGACTGCTTACCCGTGATATTACTTAAATTGTCCCAGAAGGATTTCCCTTCACCCCAGGAGTTGGAGAGGGCATTCTTGAAATAAGAGCGCTTCACCCGGCAGATTTCTTTGGTACAGTGGTTTCGGGCCTGTTTGTACTTTTGGATGTCAGTCAGAAAGCCAGTGGCTCTTGCAATAGCCCAGAGGTGGTCCCTACCTTTGAGTTGTGCCAATAGCTTAGCCGTGAGCCAGGGATTTGAGAGCGCTTTAATTTTGCGCTTTTTTTCAGGTGCATAGGAGTCACAGGCAGCTTTAAAGTGGTAATAAAGTGATCAAGGGCTACGTGGACATCTTGAGTATTGTAAATAAGTGACCAGTCTTTCTGCCTAAGATTTTCCTTGAGATGAGTAAGGTTGCCATAAGGTAGCACTCTGCTTGAGATGGTTTTTGGAGGTGGTTTTCTGAACTTATTTGACCAGGTACATTTTATAGGAGAGTGGTCGCTAAGAGAGTCCGGGAGAACAGCTGCATTGTTTATCCAGGCAGGGTGGTTGGTAAGGATCCAGTCTATGAGGGTGCTATTCCCTGATTTATAATTTTTCCTAGTAGGTGAGTTGACCAGCTGTGTTAAGTTTGCAGCAAAGATGGCATCCTTAATTGACCCTGTGTCTGGTGCAAGCCAGTTGATATTAAAGTCACCAAGGAGAAGGAGCTCGGAGTCAGGAGGTTGTGATCTTACGAATTCTAGTACAGTCTGGAGGCCGGACCCTGGATCTTTAGGTGGGATATAGATAGCAGTAACCGTGAGGACTTTATTGTGGGCACCAAGGCACAGCTTGATAGGAAGGAGTTGTACAGCGGTTTCAGTGGTGGTATACATAACAGGGAGACATGTGAGATAGTCCTTTATGTAAATTGCACAACCACCACCCCTTTTTGAAGTCCTGTCCAGCCTGAGTATTTTGTAGCCTTGTAGTGATATGGCATGGTCAGGGGTGTTAGGTGTCAGCCAAGTTTCAACAATGGCCAGGATATCAGGATTGTGTTGGCTGGCAAAGGTTTGAAGGGAGGCCAGTTTTGGTAGGAGACTACAGATATTTAGGGTGACAATAGTGAGTCCCCCCTCCATTTTGGCAGGCTTTGTTGTGCTGTGGGACATGAGGCCAGGATTTGGGTGAACACTTCCTGACATTAAGAGGAGGAGGAGCAGGAGTTTGAGAGTCAATGTCGTAATTCATAGTAGATGGAAATACACCTCTGCAGCTTTTGTGATTTAGTCCAGTGCAGGCATCTAGGGTCCCAGTGTAAGGTAGTGGTCAGAAATAGAGGCTGAATTGCCCCCAGGCCAACGTCATGACTTATCATTTTCAAACAGTCCATTGCCAAATGGCACCATTTGTGAGGGTAGAGGGAGATTGCTATCGTACCTGATGGGGGGTAGCTGGCCTGGAGGGCCAAAGTAAAGGGTGGAGAGGGATAGGAGGAGGTTGGAAGATGGCATAGAGTAGGAAGCAAGGAGAGGGCTAGAAGAGACAAAAGAATGTGGCTGCAGAGAGGCATGGCAGCTAGGAAAGGAAACAGGGGTGTGAATGATAACGGATCTAGTAGGGGAGGAGAGGGAGGAGAGAGAAAAAAAGAAACCAGAGAGCTGGAGTACAGAGTGGTTGTATAGCCTGCAATATCACCAAGAGAAGCTAGCAGTGATAAGAAAAGCATGAGGAGAGGGAGTGGTTTAGCTAGTGGAACAGGATAGGAGGCAAGACAGGGGGGGCCGGTACTTGGAACGGGGGCGGTGACAAAAGAGACTATTTAATAAAGGTAGGAGGGGGGAAGGGGTGAGCATAACATTTCGGCACTGAGCAGTGCAAGTCAATGGGCTCCGAGCCCAGCAAAGCCCAAAATCAACAGACCAATCAGGAGGCAGGGTCTGAAACCGGAGGCCAATCAGTGCTCAGCACAATCGCGGTAGGCCAATAGCAGCCGATCACTGCTTCCCCAGTCAGAGGATGTCCTTACCCAGCTTTCAGGGGTTGGGAGGCGGCTAGAGGAGGCATCGTGGGTGGCGCGGGGAAACCAGGTCCCATCGACCGTGCCTACCTGGCACCTGGCTAGCCCGCTCAGGGCTACGAATCTGGAATGAAGACAGAGAGAGAGAAAGGACAGTGAGTAGGATTATATTCACAGAAAGGCAAACAAGGCAGTGGCGCTGAATCGGTAACAGGGGCGGGGAAGAAAGTCAAGAGTATGCAGCGAGGGGAGGTTAAGTCAGTATAGGGATGAAAGGGTGCAAGAAAACTAAATGGGGGGGGCAGAGGTGTTCATAGTAGATGGAAATACACCTCCGCAGCTTATGTGATTTAGTCCAGCGCAGGCGTCTAGGGTCCCAGGGGTCTAGGGGACTCTGTGTGAAGACTGCATGCACGAGTGACTGCGCAATACATTCTGGGGGACTTTATATGTGGTGTACCGCTCCCAGCCACTTACCTCCTGACTTGTATGATACCCGTCTTTTCACAATTTGTGTTTGCTTTAGTACTTTTTCTCAAGTCTGAAAAAATTAAAGAAGCATTCCTTTTAGTATGGCTCAGACTAGGTTTTCATCAGTATTTGCAGCTGTTTTTGAACAAATGTTGTTCTGTGAGGTCAGAAAACACTGCCTGCTGCATACTTGTTAATTTTAGTCACAACAGAAGTGATATATAAACAACTGAGGGACAAAAACTGTAGAAAATACTGATGAAGACCTGGTCCACACCATATTAAAAGGAGTGCTCCTTTTATTATTTCAGACATGAAAAAAAGTACTAAAGCAGACTCATATACTGGAAAGAATGGTATCATACAAGTCAGGAGGTAAGTAAAGTGGCAATGTAAAATAGCATAAAAAAGTATAGGTAAATATTTTCACCAGATTGCTGCACTGCTGCTTTAATGTCTATTTGAAAAAATAAATATTGCTGGAGACTCAGTAATGTTTTCTTTGTGTCGGGACTCGTGAAGTGTTTGTCAAAAAGTTGGCTGAACAGTGCAAGTATGCTGTGCTAAACTGCATGTGTGCCGTCAGTGTTCTTTCTTGTGTGTGCAGATATTGTCCAGCTTTGTGCAAACATACATATGGTGTGACTTGTTGCAGTATGTAAAGAATAAAGATAAGAAAGACTATATGATGTATATTTTATTTGTACGATCAGCACCGGCAGAGTAAGTGATCTGATATTTTTTCAGAGGTCTTGGGCCACTGTGCACCTCAGTAACTCCCAGTGCACACATGACTTTGGGGAGATACTAGCACAAAAATGCATGCTCTCCTAAAAGTCATGTGTGTAGTATGTGACTAAGGTGCACTCCAGCCAGAAACCTTTGAAAAATATTTTTATTTTATTTTTTATTTATTTCTTAATTCGGATTTACAACCTTTGAGTCAAAGACTCATTTACAAAGGCACCTCATCCCAGGGAGGGTAGACAACAATTGGTGGTGGAGTACAACAATGGAGAACATTACAAGTGAGATACAATGAAAGAGCACACAAAGCATACCATATCACTTAGTCCGCTGATGATGATGGTGACAATAAAATATGTTACATATTCTTATCTCTATTCTTTATACCATAAACATTGCAACAAGTCAGCATATATATGTTTGCAAGAAGCTGGACAATGTCTGAAGTCACACACACACAGGAAACAACACTGACTGCACACATACAATTTAGCACATTATACTTACACTGCTCAGTCCTGCTTTTCCACAACCACTCGACAACAGAAAGTAAACATTACTGAGGCACCGGATTATAATAACAGGGCAATAAGGAGCATGTATGTATGTATGTGTATGCATATATTTAAACTACTACTGTGGCCTTCCTTCTCTCTGTTATTAAACAAAAGACAAAACAGTACAACGGTTGTGGGGGAGTGTGCTGCAAAAAAAAGCTAATGGGGGATCCCCTGCTGGTCCAGCAACAGATGGAGCATCGACACAATCTGTAACTGGTGTCACTCTATCTGCTCCAACTGCTGCTGGACAGCACCCACCCTCTCATTATTTTCTTCCACCGTGGCCCACAAAAGCGCAATGTCTGCCTGAGTTGCAGGCATTGTGAGGTCCACTGGTGGTGGTACACCAAGTGGTGGTGGTAGTGAGGGTGGTACTGGTGGCGGTGGTGGAGCAGCTGATGCTGTGGCTCTCCTCCTGCTGTGGTGACACACAACAGCAGCACCCTCTGCCACTTTTTCATTACATTTGATCTCAATCCTAACAGTTTCTCCTTATGATCCATAGGGTTTCCAAAATGACTACATTAGTATTGAATGGGTTTTCTGTATAGTTTAACAGTCATCTGGAAAGTACAGCTACAAAATCCTTACAATCCCCATGATGAATATAAGACTGGAGTTTTGAGGGGGAAGTAGTCCCACCGTTTCTCTGGTTTTCCCTTCCAGAAAAAGGCTCCCAGCTGAATTTAGGAGAGAATAGATCTCTGACCTCCAGAGATGCTGATACTGAATCATTTTCTATCATGTATGTTTAAGCATATCATTTAACACAATTCCCATTCCTGTCTTTGTTTTATTTTTGGTTTCAATAATCTTAGAAGCTTTAAAGCAAGGCAAAAATCATAGATGGTTTAGGGTTACAGAACAACCATTATCCCTGCAGGACCATCCACGAATGCCCCAAAGCACCAACTGGGCTAATTGTCAAACCTGCCCACTCCCCCCCTGACTCTTCACGGTTCTCTGTGATATGGGTGACCCACAGAAGAGCAACGTCAGGGCGTTGAAAGCAATTTCGCCACCCTAATAACCTCGGCACATGGAAAAATGGTGCTGGGGACTGAAAATACATGCTTTCTATGGAGGGCTGTGCCCCTTCCGCACTCCCTGCATCCCCCCTACTTAAAGATTCTCAACTGCAGGGGGGTGCATGTCCAGGGGCGAAGCAAAAAAAGGTTTTGGGCCAGGCACAAGAAAAGCACAGTATTGCCTGGACCCGGACCCAAACCTGGAACCCCAGCACCACGAAATGGAAGGCCAACCCCAATCATGGCGCAGCTCAGCAGCTGACCACAGCTCCACCCCTACATCCCTTCCACCCTCCCATGTCACTCTTGACGTGTTCTCCCCCTGCATGTACACATTGCAACATCCTGTCGCTAGGTCACCCACCCCACCACATCCGGTAGCCCTTTCTGCCACCTCGCCTTTCGGGCTTTCACCCATATCGCGTCGCCATTTCGGACTGCACTGTGATTCAGGCACTCACCTTATGTGCTACCACTCTTCACCACCCTTGGGGGGGTAAGTAGAAAAAAAGAATACCAGTGCAGGATGTCTCCTCTAACAGCACATAAATTAATCAGCTTTCTAAAATAAATTGAGTTTGACAGTCAGACTAACTTTTCCTCAAAGGACACATTGTTATAAATTAAAATAAGTATGTTAAAAGGTAGCAGACAACAAGGAACAGCAATAAATTCTACTTAAAACTAATAATAATAGGGTTGGCCCAGTGGCGCCAAGTGTTGAGGTGCTGGATGTCACACCTCGCACCATGCCAATGACCTGAGTTTAGGAGCAAGCTCGGGCCACTTGGAGTTGGCTGGGGAGAGGACTGGGAGATGATTGTAGTGGCTGCTGGGCTGCTCTCATCTCCTGGATTAGAGAGGTACAGTTCCTCACTCTTGGCTGACACCTGGTGGAGGCCAGGTGTCAAAGCAGGTTCGAGGACTGACGTAACATGGCACTGGGTCCAAACAGTGCCAACAAGAATAGCGACGGCATGGTGCACATGGTCAAAACAGAGCTGTTTTTTCCCAAGGTCCTTTGCCCCCCGCACCCCACAGACCTAAATATTCTCAATCCAGGGGGAGCGGACCTCTGGAAAAGTTAAAATACATTGGGCAGTTACAGACCCATGTAAAAAATTATTTAAGTCCTGAGGCATGCCAAAAAGTCAGAGACCGGGATTGGAATCCTGGTCTCCACTGCTGTTGGATGAGCTGCTTTATTCCCCAGCCCTCCACACCGTAGGAGCAGCTCGGCCAGCCTTCTGTTTCCTGTAGCACTTGTTCTGATTACAGGACCACGAACAGTGACCAGGGGAGCTCTTACAGCAAGCGCTGCGAATCCCCCCTCCTTGCTGTCTGTGTGAGCGCTTACCAGACTAGCACCATATAATGCGGCACTATTCTAGTAGTGCTTAATTGATGGGGTACCATGCAACGTAGGGGAGGGTGGAAGGAGCATTCAGTTTCTGGGAGCATGCGCATGCATCGACCATGTTTCACCTTTGCGCAGGGGTCAGGAAGAAAACCAGAAAGACCATATCTCCCCGTGGTCATGTGTGATGTCCCTCGCCATTCTTCGTCCCTGCTTCTTGTGGATCCCCACCAGTAATACGGTGGGGGGGGAGCAGATGGGGTTGGGGACAGTCAGGGGTCTGATGGCAGGTGTAAGTGGCCATGGGGAGCAAACAGCTATATTAAAAAAAAATAATAATAATATAGAGGCATGCTAGTGCAAAAGATACAAATCCTGCTAAAGGTTTTACTGGTGTCTTGCTGCATCCAGTCCTCCCCAAACTATAATGAAAAAGAAAAAAATGTGCCCCACTGGGAAACAAGTCAGGGCTCCTTCTAAAAAAAGGCATCTTTGGACCCAGCTACCTTCATGAATTTTGAACCTGTCTCTAACCAGGCTATTTTGGAAAAGGTTATTGAGAAGATTGTGGTGCTGCAGCTTGAGGTGCACCTCACGGCAACTGATATCTATGAGCCCCTTCAGTCTGGTTTTAGCTTCAGACACAGCACAGAGACCATGTTGGTCAGGGTGCAAAATGACCTTCTCAGAAGGAGAAATAGAGGAGAGTGGTCAGTTCTCATCCTCCTAGATCTCTCTCTCTCTTCTGCCTTTGACACTGTAGATAATGGGTTGTTGGTGAATCACCTGAAGGAGTACCTTGGACTCACTGGCAAGGTCATCTGCTGGTTTGAGTCCTACTTCAGAGATAGGATGTAGAGGGTGGTGATGGGAAATTTTTTTCTCTTGCCCGAAGCCCCTTCCCTGTGATATACCCCAGGGGTCAATCCTATCACCCATGCTGTTTGCAGTGTACATTCTGCCCCTGGGGGAGACATTAGATGTCACAGTGCGGGTTTTCACTGCCATGCAGATGATATCTAGTTGCATGTATCTTTTGTGTGTGGGACACTGGGTGTGGTTGACATGCTAAATTCGTGTCTGGCTGAGATCCAGAACTGGATGGCATCTAGCTGGCTAAAACTTAACCCAGATAAGACTAAGGTATTAGGAATCAATTCGGATCATGGTGGGGGCAGGGTCTACTGCCTAGGTGACAGAACTTCACCTCAGATTCTCTAGGCTGGAGAGCTCCACCACGGTGAAAAACTGGGGATCATTCTGGATGAAGATTTTACACCAAAGGCTCAGGTGTCTGCCACAGTGCAGAGTGGCTTTTACCACCTGAGGATCATCAACCAGGTTAAATCCCATGTCCCTCCTGTAGACCTGGCAGCACTAGTGCATGCATTTGTGATGTCCAGGCTTGATTACTGTAATTCTCTGTAGCATGGGGTCAGTGGTGGTACCCTGCGATGCATACAGTTAGTGCAGAACACTGCCACCAGGTTACTGGCAGGCCTTCTGAGGTCTCACTATGTAACTTTGATCCTGTTGCCTTTTCAGTTTTATATTAAGAAGAATATGTAAGGATCCAGCCCAGACCAAGTAACAGTTATTCTCCATAACCTTTATTAAGACATATTAATAGAATGGCATTTATAATTTTGTAATGTTCAATGTTTTTATGTTTTGGAAGAAAAATAAGCCATTACTACTACTAATAGAATGACATACATAGCATAGAGCCATACTAAGGGCAGAAATCTTCCGAGCATCCATCAGCAGATCCCTTACACAGTTTCTTGAGTTCTCCCCAAGCTAAGATTCGAGTAGATATTTATATTCTTTTAAGCTTATTCTTCTCAAAACTGCCTGGGTCACAACTGCAGGTGTCTTCATAGCTTGAATGGTCTGATACATTTCACAAACTATAATGTGAGAATTTATTAAAGAATAATTAATTTTTAATAGACAATAGTTCATTTGACTCTAAATGTTAAACAACATGCAGATGTTCACATGTCTAAATAAGAAAGTAACTTCTTAATTAAATTCATTGTCTCGCTATCTATGAGCGTGCAGGCTACTGGTTACATCACTCTACTTGTAATTTTGTCCTTCAAGAAAGGAATACAGAAAAACAAGCCATAGAACACATTACAAAATGGAGGGTCTACACAATAGAAGTCTACAGCAGCCATATTGGTCTGTTAATTAGGCAAAATAGGCACTTTATAAGGCAACATTCCCCGTATTTACAATGTGATGGCTTACAGTGTAACAGTCCTGTGTGAACTGCCTTGACTGCTGGTGAAGTGGCATATCACTTTCAAGGCTGGTTTACTTATGTATAAGGCTCTACATGGATTGGGTCCCAGGCTATCTCTCTGAGCTCTTGACTTCTTACCGGTCTTCTCGCTCTCTCTGCTCCAATAAAGAAGGTCTTTTGATAGTGCTAGGGTCATTTAACAATTATTGATTCAAAAGTGCACTTGAGGTTGAGCCTGCTGCACAATGAGTTATATTATACAGAGGCAGAGCTTTTTTCCTTCCTTTGTTTTCGGGTATTAATGGTGTTTTTTAAGGAAGCTTCTTCAGACTGTGCAGATGACTGGCAACTGATAGGCTAAGGGTAGATTGGAATATTTATTTGTTTATTGAATTTTGTTGGCCGGGTAAGCCCATTGAGACTAGAAGTCCCTTTTTCAGGGGCGACCTGGGGGTGGGAATACTGATAGTAACCAACTGAAACTGAACCAGATTAAGCTGTTGGTGGTATTTCTAGTGAATGGAGGAAATTTGGTAAGAACACCAGGGAAATTTCTCCTACTCTTTTTGAGAAGTGCCATGGGAACATTAGCGTCCACCTGAACAACCACCAGAACAGGCAGACAGGATCTCGGTTTAACGTCTCATCCGAAAGATGGCACCTCAGGAGTGCAGCACCCCCCCCACCATGCTGCACCACAGTATCAGTATTAGGATATTAACCCAAGTGCCTGGTGTAGGGATAGAACCCACAGCCTTCTGATCTCCCGGCTGCAGAGGCGAGTGTACTACCTGCTGAGCCACTGACACTGATTGATTTCTTACATATACTGGCATGGAAGACCAGCAACTACCCAACATGGCAGCTCTGGAATATTCAATAGAAAGTAGGCAACCAGAAGGAGGAGGCATCCAGCAGCACAGGATGTATGGTAAACAAGGTTTGCATGACAAGGCTCAGGAAGAACAATATAACAGCACAACATGGAGAGGAAGGCAAAGTTATCATGATAAATCGAAGGAGGCGGCATCCAGTAGAACAGTACTTAAAGGCAAAAACAGTTGATATGGCAGAGTCCAACAGTAAGCTTCCAGGTGCACAGCACATAACATCATGGAAAAACTGGCAAGATTGGCAAGACCGAGCCCAGGAGGAGGCATCCAATAGCACACCAAACCCCAACATGAAAGGCAGGTAAGCATGGCATGGCACAGCCCAAGAGGACGCATCCAGTAGCACAGAGCACAACAGCATGGAAATGCAGAGAAGGCTGGTATGACAGAGCCCAAGAGGAGCCATCCAACAGCACAACAAACCACAGCACAAGAAGCAAGGTAGGTTGGCATGCCAGCCCAGAAGGAGGCATCAAGTGTCAGTTGCACACTATACCTCAGAATGGAAAGCCAGTCAAGGTTGGCACCACTGTGTCAAAATGGGTTAGGTACTAAATCCCAACATGTGAAATCCTGACATATTTAATCCCATCACTGTATTCCCAACATATCTATTGCCTGACAGTGTCAATGCCTGACTACCGAAATCCCAACAATTTACAGAGCTGAGCACAGTCACACAAACAAATGCTAAAAGCTAAGTAGAGTGAAGCAAAGAAAGTTCCCAACTACTGACAATTTACTGATAATTACAATAAAAAACTGTTTGTCTATCTTTAATCTTTTACCTGGAGTAACCCCTACAGCACTTCATGACACAGTGCAATGTTTCATGGACAGATGTCAGCTGTATTGTCTGGGCATCTTTGGGAGGTCTCTGACTGATGGCTGTCACCATGGTTGATGCCCTGGATGGGATTGGTGCTGGGGCCATTGGTGGACAGAGCTATCTGCCGGTGTGGTGCTGGGTCACCATAACGCTGATCCACTGCAAAACAGCAATTGGAGGGCGGAGAGTCTCAGATGTTGCTGGCATTACATTCTCTGACCCTTTTTAAAGTAGAAGAGCTGGACAGACATCAGAGCAGTAGAGATTTGCACCTCTTCTGGTCATGAAATGGGATTGGTGATGGGGCCTTTGGTGGGTGGGGCTATATTTTGTGTGATGCTGGGTCCCCATAATGAAGATCCACCACAAAACAGTTATGAGGGAGGAATATAGTCTCAGAGATGGCTGGCATGGCTCTCTGGCCCCCTCTGTAACTTCAGCAAACAGCTCTATAAATATTACGAGCGGCAGCCATCCTTAACAATATGTCATTAATTACAAAAATAGATGTAAATCCTGCTTTTTCAATTTCCAAGGGAGTGAAAAATATACTGATTAGGAATGTAAGGATGTTTTCATAACTTATAATAAAAGCGGCAGTTAATTGTCAGGATTTTGGCAGTCTGGCATTGAAACTGTCGGGCAAATGATATGTCTGGATTCTGGTGAAGGGATTTCAAATGTTGGGATTTCTCATGTTGGGATTTAGTACGGATCCCATCAAAAACAGGTCAGGTGGAGACATCCGTCAGCCCACCATGTTATGAAAAGGCACACATGATTGGAAAAGCCGAAAGGCAATACAGAGGGGTGAAAATGTAGGTCATACAGGATGTCTCATGGGACATTTAGTACACTCTGAGATAGCATACTGAAGAGGCAGAAATAATTTTTGGAAAGAAAACATTCAGCAGGATTCAAAAAAAGGATATGCTCAGCGCATCTGAGATGCGGCAGTGCATCCCCGGTTTGTGCAGTGGCATGATTTAGGAAGGGGGACGATGCGCCAATGCATCCTTGATGCACCGCATACTGCCCATACTGATGTGCGGTACATCTGGAGGGGCTGTGAAGGGGGCATGCCCATACATATGGTGCACAACCCCATTCACAGTCCAACTTGGAGGCGCATCCCCAGGGCAAGACCAGAGATGCACCTCCCAAAGATCAGTCTAGAATGAGTAGACTTTTGTGGACTGCCACCCACAGGCAGGCTGCCTTATCACAGACAGCAGCATGGCAGCCTGCCCACCCTGACAGTTCAGTGTGCCCCCCCCGCTCGCATCCCCAAAAGACTGCCGCTGCCTGTGGTGAAAATGTAGAGTAAGCTGAACCCGCCTCCCCACCCAACCTGGATTCAGCAGTGACTTCCTCCAAATGACCCACCTGGTAGCCCAGCAGACCTCCAACCCCCACCCACTCAGGCACCCCACAACCCACCCCACACCCCATCCCAGCTTAATCCCACCATCGGCGGGCAGCTCAACCACCCACATACCTCCACGGCTGCCGCCGACAGAGCTATCTGTGAATGACAGCTACAGTAGTACTGTAAGCCATTGGTGGACTTTGTCAACCATCGGCTTGTAGTGGTATTGCACTCTGTCATTCACAACTGTGTGAATGACAGAGTACAGTATACACTGCAAGCCCATTGGTCGACAGGGTCCACCAATAGGCTTACAGTACTACTTTAGCTGTCATTCACAGACAGCTCTGTTGGTGGGCAGCTGTGGTGGTGTGCAGGTGGGTTGTGCTGCCTGCCGAACTATGGGACCAACTGGAACGGGGGAGCGGGGTGAGTGGGGGGGTCCACTGGACCACCAGGGATTTAATGGAGGCTCTGTCCCTCTGAGATCGGGTTGGGTGGGGCATCTTAATGTAGCCTCAGGCAGGGAGGGGTTGATGATACTGACCCAACAGATGAGCTGGTTCTATGGTTGTACTACTGCACATGCAGGGTGCCTGGCACATTCCACTGTGAGCAGCCCTGCATGGTGCAGCAAATGGGGTCATAATGACATGCAAATGACCCTATTGCACCTTGCATGCCTAATGGCCCCATTTGCATGTTGTTGGCTCTGAATGGCACATTTGGGCACAGCACATCATGAGATACGCTGCCCCTTGGTTTCCCAGCCCTGCCAGGAGATTGCGCTGGTGCATCCAGAGCTGGGCACAACTGTGGTATCCATAGAGGGGATGTGCTGGGGACATTCCCCAGTGCATCTTCTGTGAATACCACAGTTGGCACTCAGTGCATCTCATTTGCATTGGGGTAGCCAAGAATCACCGAGTGCAAATCTTTTGTGAATCCTGCCCATTATTTTTATCCTCCCTCCCACCCTTCCTATTTATGAAAAGAGAACACTCTAGACTAGATGGCAATTGCTCTCAGTACCTGCATTTTTCTATTTTACAGTATTGCTGCTGTCAGTGAATTCCTCTGCAACTGTTATATTGGTGTTACAACAAATGCTTTGAAATATGGATATTCTCAGAATGCTACAGTAGGTAATCCACATTTGCTGCATGAAGAAAGGGGTAATGTCAAGTGACCACACTGCCTGCTGTGTTAAATATATACTCTAAGAAGATGCTAGATGGCGGGCATGATTTATTTATTTATTCTATTTATTTAGTTTTGTTAACCGGGTAGGTACACTAGACATCGGGATGCCTATTTTCAGTTACAACCCAGGAGGATTACAAAAAAGAATACATGACAAGCAACAAGTGAATACAAAATACAGTAGTGGTCCAAAACAGGAAAAAACAATAGTGGCAAAACATAATTGTACCAATAACAGAGATAAAATACATCAGTCAAGCAGGTAGTACAGAGTAAGGCTAAGTGCAAATGCTCCAGAGAGCCTTCTAATACATACTAGAGCAGACATGATCCAGCAATAAGGGAAATAGACAAGTGAAATGAGTAAGTTTTCAATACCACAAGTATAGCAGTAGGGAGGGCAGCAGCAGGATACAAAATTACAGGAGATACAGACAGTATAAATACAAGGACCTGGGCAGATGGTGCCAGTGGGCAAGCTATTTAGAGAGCAGAGTTGTAAAGGCATAAGAGGTGGAGGAGGGGGTAGGGATGCAGAAACAGTAGGAGGAAATAAACAGAAGAATGATGCGAGACCAGGCAAGAGGCAAGTGAGAACAGGGCAGAGTAGGGTGTGGGGGAGAGAACAGAAGTGTAACAACTGGGTAGAAACAAAGTAGGACTAAGCAGTATGGGGTGTGGAGAGTCAGCTAAGGTGGATATGGCACAGGCAAGGGGCAGGTTAGGTTAGGTGAGTCCTAAGTTCATTTTTGAGAGAGAGCATGACTTAGGGCATGTCTGAGAGTCAAGGAAGGTAGTTCCAGAATTTAATCTATTTATTTAGTTTTATTTTTACCTGGTTAGTACTCAAGACAAGAGCAGTGCCTATATTTTGGCATGTTTCCAGGATGGTACGAAACAGGAGAACAGAGTACATACAAGAGTGACGTTATTTGTGACAACAGGAAATGAGAAAAACAGAGCAATGACTACAGACTAAGAGAAAGCAATTTTACAGAGCCAAGAAGACAGATAGATTACATTAATTACTTGCACTAGAGGTAGCAAAAGTACTAGCTGAAATCTGGCAACCCAAATTTTTAAATCAATAACAGTTATAACAATAGGATTATTGAAGGAAGGAGGAACAGGCAGGCACCAGAACGCGACAAGCAGTAAGTGCCATAAAGGGGCGAAAAACAACAAGGAGTAGGCCTCAAATTTCAGAGCCGGGACAGTTGTTAGAGTATGTTAGGTATAAGTGAAGACCAAGTTTGAAAGCCTGGTGAGATTTGGTGAGTTTGACCTGTTGGGGGAGGGAGTTCCAAATTTATGGCACAGATGTTGCAAAGGAGAGTTCACCCTTTTTAGTGAAACACCTTAGTATTGCCAGAGGAATTTGTACTAACGATCTAAGGGGATAAGCTTGGGTAGAATTGGTTAGCAGCCTTGAGAGGTACTCAGGGGGTCCCTGTTCTGATTATGTTATCAATCAGGCAGCCAGCAGTATAGAGTCTATACGATGAAGGGGAGAGCCAGCCCAGTCCTGAGTAGAGTTGACAACAATGAGTTAGTCTGTAAGCACAGAGGGCAAATCTGCATATGTTGTTATAGCAGGTGCTCCTTTTCAGGAAAACTCCTTTGCTAACATCACGGTATGCCAGGGAGCAATATGTAAGACTGTGAAGGAAGAAACCTTGTGCAATAGCAAGCAGACCGGCATTGTTGAGGGATGACCTAATTTTATAAGCAAGTCCCAGTTTAGTGTTTACCACCTTACAGGTAGCAGCAACGTGCAGATTAAAATCCAGAGATGGGTCAATTGTAACTCCTAGGTACCTGAAAGAGTTAATGGATTCCAAAGGGGAACCATTAAGACATGTGATAGAAAGGGCAGGGGTACAGGATTTGATCCTAGTAGGGGAGCCAAAAAGTATGGCCATGGTTTTATTGGAGTTTAATTAAGCAATAATGCATGACAGGGTGTGTGTTGTGCTGGGATAACGTCATGCCTGGGGTAATTAGGCACAAGGCCGCAGGCCAAGTGCGACTAATTACCCCAGAAGTGACGTTATCCCAGCACAACACACACCCTGGAGTGCATTATTGCTATAATACAATGCTCCTGTGTAGAACAAAAAAAAATGTTTAAAAACTACATTTAAAATACATTTTTAACCAGTTTTTGGAATGGGTAGGGTTACTTTACAAAAAAATAGTGCTGATTTATTTTAGTCAGCAGGAGGAGCTGTGTTTTTCCTGTGGCTCTGCAGTCTGCATGGTAACCTTAACTCAGTGCTGTGCTGTCACTCGTTGTTAGTATGCCCTTATGTCTTGTGTTCATGTTCTGTTTTGGCATGTTTTACAGTTTGTGTTTCCTTCTGTGGTTTTCTTGGTAAGTGTTTATGCTGTTTGTGAATCGGACTTTGCCAGAATAGCACCCCCGCTGACTGCCCCCGTTCAGCTCCGTTACCTGGTGCCGCTGCTGAGAGGATGTGTCAAAATGAAATGAAATGAAAAAGAGGTAGGAAGGTTGTTTTACCAGTGATTTTACATGCTGCAGTTAAAAAGGAAAACACATGAGGAAAGTGGTTTGAAGTGCAAACGACTGTTACAGGCACGTGGTATCGGATGTGCTTGTTGATTCATCCATTTCCTGGGTAGGCTCGCTGGCTCGGTCTCTGAAGTAATGATGTGTTTTAGTTTTACGTTGTTTTTTATGGACTAGAATCTTTGGGGATTTCAGGGAATGTCTGGAGGTTGTTGGCTTGATTTGGGTTGTTTTTTTTTTATCTGAGATACTGAATGTGTGTAGCGAGCGGCAGTCACGGAAGCATGCTGTCAGGCAGGGAGAGCTGTAGCAGATTGCATGGAGTGATTCTAGGAATGGTTGATGTGGTCATCTGTGGCGTGGGACTAGAGCCGTGATGTTGTACTGGGATAACATCACAGCTCCAGTCCTAGATGGACCAATCAGAGACCAAGATTTTTTTTTTTGCCATTGTATAATATTAGCTTATTTTGTAGAAGCCAACCTTGTAAACAGACAAAATCATCCTGAAGATTTGCCTTTACTGATATGAAGTCTTTACCACTTGAAAGAAGCACCATATCATCAGTGTATAGGATCATAGAGGAGGAACAGGGCAGTGGAAGCAGGTTGTTGATAAACAGAGAGAAAAGGAGAGGGCCAAGTACTGATCCCTGGGGAACTCCAAAACAAATGTTGAATGTTTAAGTGTACTTATGCTTGGCCAGTGGATTTTGAAACCAAACAAGACAAAGATTCAAAAGAAATCAGTGTCACATAAAACCCTTGCCCTACCTTGCACTGCATTGTTTCGGCCAAATCCAAGTCTGCTTGCAAAATTGTCAATATATTGAGAGTATTTTTTTAAAATGTTAATACTTTTTATACAGTTCAATATAAAAACTGAAAAATTGCAAGAAATTGCAGAACATGTCGGTTTTTAAAGAGAATGGTGAAAATTGCGGATTCCACAAAAAAAATTTCGGGCGCAATGTTCAGGTGGCCCTGGTGATGACTCATTTTCAACTAAATAACATTATGGTTAAAAGTGCACTGGTGCATATCTATGTGTATCAACACATGGAAACTGTACTGACAAGACACAACCATTTCAAAATGACTACAAGCTTTAATTAAATGAAATTAAGGTCCCAGATCTAACGGTTCTAAAGTTTGCCCTTTTCAAAGAAAATATCTTAAGAATAGGTGAACTATGGAAATGTTATAGCCAGGGAATTTTTTTTCCAAAAATAAAAGCTTGGAGTAAGGTCTACATGGAGAAATCATTCTGAAACAGTTTCCATGTCTTGATGCACATTGATATATAGTACATAAACATATATCAAAAATATTATGTTTAAAAGTTAATGCTTGGGGGACACTAGAGAGCTTTTTCCATCTACAGAACTTTTTTTTTTTCATTTTGTAAAATACTTATTCTGTATAGAAAACTTGGACTTTTGATTACTGAAAGGCATTCTGCATAGCCCAGGGCCTAAATAATGTGAAAATGGGTTGTGGCAATAAAACCAGTAATGCTGCCAGAGCGCAACAAGTGGCAAGTAAGAAGGAGACCCCTCAAGCCACAGCCCCAACCATGTCAGGAGGCCCATCTGAGCCCAACTGGCAGACAGTCTTGGAGACCATATGGTTGATAGACACTAAAAATTGAAGCAATCTTGGAGTACATGGTCTCAAAAGAAACAAAAATAACAGTTGCTACGAACCTTGCTAAAGCGTGGAGGATAGATCCCTGAGAACTTTGGGACCAACTACAAAGTTGGTGCAGAAGAACTCTCACCTACAGTATCGATTGGAAGCACTTGAAAATGTACAGACAGCATGCAATGTGCGGTTAGTGGGGGTAAAAGAAGGTGCAGAGGGGGAGGACATTTATTTATTTATTGTGAACCTCCTGCACACTTTATTGCACTTCAATCCAGAGGAGATGAGGACAAAAAATAAACGAGTAAACCATATCTCCACAAGATGATCAGCTTTTACAGCTAACATGCCAAGAACCACCCTGATCATCACCAATGATATTGCAACCAGGGAGACCAGCTTATTAGCTGCTAGATCTACCCACCCAAACCAATATAAGGGACAAGAGATTCACTTCTTCCCTGATGTGTCTTATGCCACAACACTGAGACACAAACAGTTTGACGCAATTTGACAGGAGCTAAGGAGTCTCAGGCTGGCGCTTTCATTTTTGTTCTCAGCTCACCTCAGAATCTCCTTCAGAGGTAAGACATTCCAGTATACTGATCGGAAAGAGGCAGGGGCTTGGATCATCAAACAGGTAGCAGAATTTAATACAGGGGAGCCAGGTGATGAATTGGACACTGAGGCAGGAGAGTGACTTGCAACTTATGACTCTCATAACCTTACTTTTGCTTACTGCAGGAGCAGATTTTGTTCTGCCTTCAGATCATGGACTGGACATTTGGGAAAGGGGGACTGTTAATGTTGGATTTGACAGTTTCAGATATAGTTATTTTCAAAGTTACATGCAACCCTTATACCCATTGTACTAGAGTCCCTATTTAAGATGACCACTGCCACGAGGCTATTAGCCACATTTGTACAGAGATGTGTAGCTGCCTTCAGGTTTTCTATGTTGTTTGTATTCTGGTCTCATTTGCACTCGAGGGGAGGTCTAGGCAGAACCTAACACATTTCTCAGCTGGGTACTGTTCTGAGTGGGTTCACAGTTATCGGTTGTGCACAAGTTTTTTTTCCTGCATGCTTTTAAAATGTGATGCAGTCAAGAGCTCCATTTGTTTTTCCTTTGCTAATATGGAGGGGCTGTGGACGGAAATGTTTTTTGCTAAGTACTTGATATTTTTCTTACTTCATATGTCTAATGCAGTTTTCATAGCTATATTAGCTATGCACAAGACCTCTTGAAAACTTAGGACTACTGCAGCCTTGGAAGAGCTGGCACATGTTGATATATAAATTATGGCTGTAGACACTTATTAAATAACCCCCAATGCTGTTCCTATGATACATGAGATTACACAAACAGTAGTAATGAATGATGGTCTTGCTTATTATTAATGTTATTGATATCTTGTATATATTTAAGCATTTTGTATTGTCTTTGACGAAACAACAAAATAAAACTTTGAAAAACGTATATGGTTAAAAGTGCATTGATGTGCAATAATGTGTACAGATATGTACTGATGCAATGAAACAGTGTCAACATGGCACAGCCATAAGGAGACCTAACTCCAAGCTTTCATTTAAACATAAAGCATGTTCCTTTCCCTTATGGTTCCAAAGTTAGACCTTTTCAAAGAAACTATCCCTCAAAAGGGTCATTTTGGGAACTATAAGAGCTGAGAACTTACTTTTTCTAAATTAAAGCTTGAAGTCTGCTCAGTATTGATAAGTCCAGTCAATACATACAGTATGCAACATGATGAAATGGAAATGTACTTTTACTATATCAGTATATTAAAAATGTCTGTTTCTATATCAATGTGTGTTGATATTGATCAGTACAAGGAAACTGTATTGGTAGGACACATGGATACAGCTTATCGATATACTCTGCATGCATTTATGTGCTGGAAATGCACTTTAGCTGTATTACTATACTAATAATGCACCCCTTACTGTACATCAACAGAAATAAGTGAATTGCATGTCTTTCTGTCAGTATATTGTAAATGTATTACTAGTATATCACTATATTATATTTCCACTATATCTAGTTACTGAAACTACTTTCTGTCAGTATTGGGAAATTGATAACAGTGGTGGCAGGGTGAGCCACAGTGCCTTTTTTTCTATCATTACAGCCTGTGGGGCTGACGTTTGGGAACAGAGGGCTTGATTTCTGGTAGGAGCAGTGCTTGACCTTTGACCCCACTACAAATGGGGCAGCTGCTATCGCTGAGTGCTACAGTGTTGGTACCCATTAGAGCACGAACAGTGAGCGATTACCTGTCTTTTTAAAGGCAGGGTAATTACCACTAGTTGAATTTTAGAGTTTTAAACATTAAATAATCTGTTGTGACACGAGCGCTAGACTGGAAGTCAGGGAGCATTACTCCCAGTCAGCAGCACTCATAAGGAAAGCCTCAGTGAGCAGAGGCAAGTGCAAGGTGGAGGCGGCACAGGCAGAGGTTAGTGGCATCTGCAGGTGCCAGCTGTGGAAGGTGGGGTAGGTGGCCAGAAAGTTTATGGGAGTTAACAACATCTACTCAAATAAGTTAGTTTTCTTGTATTGTGGTAGATGGATCATAGGGAGGTGTAAAAACTACAGTGACAACAAAACTCAGACACAAGTAACATATACCTGTTTATTTCTGTCTTGGTTTAACATAGGGTTGAACAAACGTAAATGAGCTGAGGAGCTGGACTGTATGTGATATGTTGACTACGAACTGCTTTTGTTTTATTTTAGTGATTTTGTAATCAGTAAGGACATTCAGTGGGTGGCTGTTAGTTTTGCTTTTGCCCCCCTATTTACAGGCAAAGTAGCCTCTAGTTCACAATCAAACAAATATGGGTACCTCTTATGTTACACTTAGTGGAGAAATTGGAATAAAAGGTATTGATCGTAACCAATTTAGTAAGAAATGCAGATCGAAGCATTTTCATATGCAAATAGTGTTTGGAAATAAAGGAATTACGAATTAAGGTTCTAGGCCTTGAAATGGAAATTAAGTGCCTAAAAATTAAAGCAATTGAAAAAACCTAATAACTGTGGAAATGATAAACGCAGTAATGAATATCACAAATTGTGAGGGAAACGCAAAAAGGCAACAAGAAATAGAGGGCGCGGAAGATGTGGTATGTAATGAAACTTTAAACATTTTAAAAAAGGGAAGGAGGGCAATGACATTTGAAATCCACACACAAAATCGGTATACAATGCTATTTAACTTGCTGGAAAGTCTAGAAGGCCAATCCCAGGACCTATTAGAAATGGTGAATGGAAAAGATTTCAAAAACACAATCACCAGTGGGGACAATAGCCAGCCAGTTAGTGGGATGGAAACTGATAGAAATAGGGATATTGACATGGAAGGGGTGGACTCAGGTAATAGCAGATCAATCATACATACAAAGAGACAGGTCTACATCATAGGGGATTCCATTACAAAGTACACGGACGAATACATGACAAAGGATAATAAAGAAATCGTAACAAGTAGCAGCTTTCCAGGGGCAAGATTAACTGATATAAGATGTTTGATACCTGGAGTCATTTTATTTATTTATTTACTTAGTTTTTGTTAACTGGGTAAGTGCACTAGCCAAAAAATGACTGTTTTCAGGCACGACCTGAGAGAATACAGCGCAAATCATACAGAAAACATTTCAGAAGTGCATGACAGCAATACATAATACCTTGTTTTTTAGCCATTTAAACATAGATAACAGCAGATAACTAACAGAACAAGAGCAAGCAGTACATGCAAACAGTAACAGTGGCATACACAACATCATGTAGGAAAATATAGCCAAATAAGCAAATAATGGAATGAGTCATAACAGAAGGGATCAGGCACCCACAATAATAGTGCATAGTGCATGTGTCATCACATAAAGGATACAACTTAGCTTAGAGAAACACCTAAGAATTTCTAATGAGGGGAAAAAAGCAGGAGGAGGGCAACAGCTGAAAGGTAAGGTAAAGGGGAGTGGATTAGGGAGGGCAAGTATATCAGGAGGGGTGAAATGGAAGCTAAGGCAAGGCAAGAAAGAGGACATGGGCAGGGTAAGATAAGAGGAATGGGGGGAAGAGAAAGGGGTGAGAAGGTAGTTACAAAAAGCAGGAGATTTTGAAAGTACAGTGATCAGGATGAAGGCCTGGTGGACCTACCGGCAGGTCAAGTAGGGTCAAAACAAGTAAAAGGTTCAGCCAGAGATAGGTATCATCAGAGCCCACTTTTGAAGTGACAGTGGGATGCAGATTGCCTTAGATCCAAGGGAAGAGCATTCCACAGCAGAGGTGCAGCATATTCGAATGCCCCAGTACCTTTGGAGGTGTGACACCTGCGTACCCTCAGTAGTGATTTGTCAACTGGTCTCAGTTCATGGGAGGAGGTGAGGGGACATAGTAGCACTGCAAGTGAGGTAGGGGTTTACAGCCTGCTTATGGAGTCAGACAGACAGCCAAGATAGTATTGCCTGGATGCAGAAGGAGAGGGCCAACCAAGGTCACTATAGAGCTGACAACAATGTTTACGTCAAGGGGACAATGATGCATAGTGACAGATATTGTTTTAGGTGATGTCTCATTTCTGTAGCAATGATTTTTGGGCGGCCACAAGGATAGGAGCACAGTATGTCAAGGTGGGAGCAGGATCCCCCTGGCAATGGCCAGCTTAGCAGATGGTGTTAACGTGTAACTAGTTTTGTAGGCAACACCCAGTTTACAATTTACTGTTCTGCAGGTTGACTGAATGTGGAGACTTAGATGAAGTGATTGGTCAAGCATAACACCAAGATACCTGAAGGACGTGACTGACTCTAGTTTAGTCCCCTCAAGGTCATGGATCATCAAGGGCAAGGGACACACCCTAAGTTTAGGGGCAGAGCCTAGGAGCATAGTTTTCATTTTATTTGCATTTAGAACCAATAAACCTAAACACCAAGTCACTGGTTGTGATCCACACAGGAACTAATGATATTAGATCTCGAACTGAAGAGGAAATCTTTAATTATTACAAGTCAATATATACTGATCAAAAACAACTTAATTGTGATGTTATACTATCAGAAATTCTCCCAGTACTGACAGCAAATCAGAGGCATATGAGAAAAGTAGTAAGACTTTATAACTGGTTACAACAGTGGTGCCTATTTAAAAATATTAAATGAATAAGATCCTGGGAAATTTTTGATGGAAAGAGGGACCAGTTCTGTCAGGATGGGTTGCACTTAAACAGAAGTGAGAGTAGGCGCCTGGGTAATTTAAGCGGTGAAAATATAAAAAATGTTGATTTAAACTAGAGGCAAAGAGGAAAGTGGTAATACACACATCACCAGGTAATAACTGAGAGAATACATTGGAGGGTGGTAAGGGCAACATCCAAATGCTAAAGAAGGAAGTTAACAAAATAGACAGCCAACAAAATGAGCTCAAAGCACTATTTATCAATGTTAGGAGCCTGAAAAATAAAAAAGACGAGCTTGAAACAATACTGCTCCAGGAACATTTTCATATATGTGGGTCACAAAAACATAGTGGAGGGTGGATGACTGGAACAGGAAAATTCAAGAATTCTAATTATTTCACAAAGAATGTACTGACAAAAGCAGAGGTGGGGTGGCACTTTATATTTCCAATAATTTAAAAGCACAGGAAATTGAGATCATGAATCATGAGTATGCATTGTTGAACAACTATGGGTACAAATATCCACGAATAACAAAAAATGTGACCATTGGAATATGTTACAGATTCCCAAGCTTGAACAGCAAGGAAAATGTGAGTTTTATGCAGGCAATCGAAGAGATAGAGACAGAAAGAAAATTGATACTGATGGGCGATTTTAATCTCCCTAATATAAATTGGAGCACCTAACAGGAATAAATTCATTGGCTAATAGATTACTTGATAAAGTAATAACAAAAAACTTGGAACAACAGATAGCACCAGAGGGACTAATATACTTGATCTTGTCTTCAGTAACCTCAATGATGAAATAACCAGTGTTAAGGTTAGAGAGCCACTGGGTGAAAGCAACCACAACATGATTCAATTTAATATAAAAGAAAACTGATGTTACAGTATTGAAGGGAAAACCATAGCAAAATGTTATAACAATGCCAATTATGAGGGTATGAGACAATACTTGAGGAGCTGGGACTGGAAACATGACCTACAGGAGCAATTGCTCAATGAAAAATGGAATAAAAGAAAGCATAAACTTGAGTTTTGCATTAAAACAGTATCCCTGTAAAAGTCAAATATGATAAAATTGGTAGAATCCCAGCTTAGACGAACACAAATATAATACATAGCCTGAGGAAAAAGATAAAACATTTTATGAAATATAGGAAAAACCCCATGTCAGAAAATTGGAATGCATGCAGGAATACATCAAGGAAATGCAATAAGTTAATTAAAAAAGCAAAATGTGATACAAAGATGAAGATGGCCTTTAATGCAAATGACAATAAAAAATGTATTTTACAGCCATGTAGGGAGTTTCAGAAGGGGACACAGAAACATAGCACCATTTAAAATAGGTACCACAACTATCAGTGATGAACAAGAAATGGCTAGTGCTTTCAATAAATATTTTACAGAAGTTTTTCAACAGAAAACGGGATATTAATCTACAAACTGAAGTGCATGGCATCACACACGATATACCAACAAAACTGGAAAAAGATATAATTAATAAACTGCTCAACATAAAAGTTAATAAATCTCTTGGGCCAGACAATATACACCCAAAGATCCTAAAAGAACTGGCCTATGAATTGTCAGGCCCATTGGCATCATTATATAGCTCATCCCTGTTAGAGGGCATTGTTATTTCAGAATGGAGGAAGACCAATGTGACCCCAATTTATAAAAAAGGGGCAAGGCAAGATGTTGGGAACTACAGGCCTATTAGCTTGCTTGACTTCTGTGCTGGGAAAAATCATGGAGATGTTCATAAAAGAAAATATAGAAACCCATATCGGAACTACACGATTGGTTGGTGTATCCCAGAATGGATTTATGCCCAGTAAAAAATATCTCACCAATTTAATGCATTTTTATGAACCAATTAGCAGTGCACTTGATCAGGGGCTTCCAGCTGATGTGATGTACTTGAATTATGCCAAAGCCTTCAACCTGGTACCTCATAAGGAATTAGTAGATACACTGATTGATTTTGAAATTCCAATTGAAATAGTCACATGGATCAGGTCATGGTTAAATAATCGAAAACAACGAGTGTGCATTAGAGGATACTACTCTGACTGGAGAGATGTAACCAGTGGTGTTCCCAAAAGATCTGTCCTGGGATCCACACTAATATATATATTTATTTATTTGATTAACCATGAAAGTGGACTGGATCAAGGATCCATTTTCAGCCACACCTGGGGAAAAGGGTAAAACAATAAGATCACAATACGGTTATCCAGATAATACAACGGAACAAATTAAATCAACATTATATACAAAGTGTAAGTCATAGATCAAAAACACTTGTATAGTACTGTATATACAGAATAAAATTTATAGTAACTTCTTGACCTATATGTATATACAACTCAAGTGTTGTTAACAGCAATGACATGCTGACTGAGTCTTTAAATAGTACCTTACCCCTCTTTTAAATACATTTTTCTTTGTATTCACATCAAGTCCTGTCTTTATTAATTTGTTTAACAATTTAGGACCATATTTTGTTACAGACCTTTCAGCAATTTTTTGTAATTATTCTAGGTTCATGAAACAAGCGTAAAGATGTATATATGTTGCAAAAAACGTTGTTAATGCATCGGTTAGGGTTACAGCAACAAAAGTAGGGTAATGTGCCATTAGGGTTTCCACTCTAACACCACACCCCCTCCCTGCATAGATGAAGAGGCATGGGGGCGGCGGCATTGGGGTCATCAGCCATAACACTCACCCCATTCCATTTGAAAATAAGCTGGGTGAGTGCAACATAGGAGAATGGGGTGAGCGTTATGTCTGATGACCCCAGTGCTGCCCCCCTGATGCCTCTTCATCTGTGCAGGGTGGGGAGTGGGGTGTTAGGGCTGGAAACCCTAATGCCACATTTCCCTACTTTTGTCACTTTAACCCTAACTGATGCATTAATGAAGTTTATGCAACATATTTACTTACTTTTTGAGACAGTGTAATCATATGCTAATGTGCTTGGTGGGCCCTGTGCTTCGATTCCTCTCTAGAAGCATTTATGTACATAGCTATGGGAGCACAGGGCCCTCTGCACCCTGCGCTCCCATTTGACCATATATGTGTATATGTATTTACCTGTGAGGGCCCTGTGCTTCCATTTATAGCCTAGGGTGATAAAATTATCATCATAGCCTTGTTATTCACCCACCTGATGTACCCAGTGCAGAAAAAAATTAAAATCCCCACTGAAATATAATTCTGTGCAACTGCAATGCCATTTCTGTGCTGCAAGTGTGAAAATTTTTTTCAGCCAGTAATTGAAAAATGACAGTTGTGGCATACATTTGGTGAGGTAATAAGAAGTCTATGTTCCAAATCTGGGGTCAGAATATTTAGCATTGACAAAGTTACAGTACAAGCATGTGTAGCACAATTGCAATGAACTGTAATAACTCCACCATTTTTTGACAATTTGACCCCAGATTTTTTCCATGGCCTTTAGGGGACCCCACCTCATGAACAATATGACTTTCATTACACAAATCCTACCCAAAAGGTAAATTTGCCAACTGAGCACAGAATCACCTTTGGAGCGGGAGTTGCATAATGACGATTGTTTTGTTCATGAGGTGGGGTCCCCAAAAGGCCATGTTGAAAATGTGGGGTCAAAATCTCAAAAGTCTCTAAAGTTATTGACCTAAGTTGAAACTCCCATTGAAATACATTGAACCACATTTACCTTAGTTTCTCATATTGTAGTCGCTGGTTCCAGCAGCAAGACTATCTTTGATTGGGAGAGTGGGACTCAAACCTGGAACCTCTGCAGGTAAGTGAGGGAGTGTGAGGGTATCAGTGGGGATATGGGGAGTTGGGTGCCCAGTAGGTGGTCTGGTGGGTGGTGCAGGTGAGACCAGCAATGGACCTTTTTTTTTTCTGGTTACAATGTAAAACAAAAAAGTCTTGTTGATGGATGGTTTTCTTCTTTTCAGGTAATGGACATGCTCATCGAATAAACAGATCAGGGGAAGACACTGACCACCAATGCAGGTTGGGAGGGAAGGAATCACTCTTTGGAAGGTGGGGAGATGGGTACCACTGGAAATCAGGGAGAAACCCAATGGGGAAAACATAAAGAGTATAAGTATACATTAAAAATAAATAAATAAATAAAGCACATAGGACCGATGAGGGTGTATGGGTGCCACTAGACACCAGGGAGATACCCAATGGGAGTTCCGTAATTACTTCATGTAAAATAAAATAATAAATGGGACATAGATGTTTCAATCCTTTTTCGTCAGACGTTGTCATCCTTTTTCATCATAACAAAAAAGGATGATGACATCTGATGAAAAAGGAATACGTCTGATGAAAAATGATTACCAGCTGGGCCATCTGGTCGGAGAAGCCCTAATCCTTTTTTGTCTTAATGAAAAAGGATTTTGCCATTGCATGAAAAATGAATTCTCTGATGAAAAAGGATCAGGACATCTCACGAAAAAGGAAAACAATTTTAAATTCCTCCTTTGTGAGACATCCTAATCCTTTTTAATCAGAGAATTCCTTTTTTGTGAAATGACAAAATCCTTTTTCATTATGACGAAAAAGGATTCATGATCTCTGAACAGATGACCCAGCTGGTAATCATTTTTCGTCACGAGAAGTGCAAAATTTCAAGTTTAATATTAAAGTACCTACTCAACCCTAACTGTAAGGGTGCAACCACACCAATATAATATATATATATATATATATATATGTATAAATATATTATACAGGCCCGGTAGGGCCAGTATAGTTAAGGTTTGTAGAAGTGTTTAATGTTAAAGGGAAATTTTTCCTGGTTAATAACTTTAAATTGGTTTCACAGATTGTCCTGAAATTTGACATGCAACATCCACTGGGGTAGATATGTTAATGGACCAAATTAGGTTTGAATCCCTTGAGATTTTTGAGATATAAAGTGTTGAAAATACAGAGATTTCCCTGATTTGTGTAGTTTTTTTCAACCACCTGTATCACAGAAACAGCTTTAGGTGCTGGGCTGAAATTTTCTGGGTAGAAAGCCTTAGCCTCATAGATGTGCCTTTTGAAGGTTTGGTAAAACAATAGTAATCCATTCCAAAGTCATTAAATCCTGAATTTGCCATTATTTCCTATGGGAGAAAATAGATGTAAAAGTGAAAGTGATTTTCACACAGTCATCCAGTTTTGCATGTATTGCACCTGAATAACTTTGCAACACTCCAACCAATTTGTAGACAATTTTACAAGCATCACCCTAGGGCACAGGTCTCTTGACTTGACAAATTTGGTTTGAATCCCTTGTTTGGTTTCTGAGATACATAGTGTTGAAAAAAAAAACAGATTTTTGAGGGGTTTGCTGTTTGTTTATTAATGTTAAAGGGCAATTTATGGATCTTAATAACTTTGTAATGGATAAAGTAATTTCTACAAAGTTTTGGCACACATAATTACCCTGGGGAGGTGTGTGTAAGTGATAAATTTTGTCTTAATCGCTTTAGCCATTTCTGAGATACAGAGTGTTAAAAATTAAGGTTTGGTGGGTTTGACACTTTTTTGTTTACCTGTATCTTGGAAATGGCTTTAGCTTCTGGGCTGACATTTTCAGGGTAGAAAGCCTTGGCCTCACAGATGTGCCTTTTGAAGATTTGGTGGGAAAATATAAATTTGTTCCAAAGTTATGACATATTGAATTTCCCATTATTTCCTATCGGAAAAATAGATGCCCTACACAACACAGGATTCTGCTTCAAACTAGGATTCAGCTTCAAACTAGGATTCTGCTTCGAACTAGGATTCCAGTTCGAACCAGGATTGTGCTTCAATCTAGGATTCTGCTTCAAACTAGGATTCTGCTTTCAACTAGGATTCTACTTTCAACTAGGATTCTGCTTTGTATGAGCCCTATGGAAAGGAATTTTGCACTGAGCAAGGATGGTATTTTGCAGTACTAAATCCCTTTTGGCAGACAGAACCAACACAGTGGGGGAACAGGAACCAACAGTCAACCAACCCTGCCTATTTTACAGCCCCCAGGGCCCCACCCCAGGCTGCATAAACCCCCTAGAGTTTTTTTTTTAAATGTAATCTCCACTCTGGGGTGATCTTCCAGGCTTTGTTTTCTGCAACACTGTGAGTTGAGATTTAAACTTACTATAGGTCTGAATGAAGTGCTGACCTTTTTGCTGGTTTTCCAGCTCAGTGCTTTTCAACTGAGTTTAAAACCCTGGTCCTGCATGTTTGGATTTCATCCCATCGTACTGTAACACCGCTCGTAAGCGGCTGGGTGCTTGGACTATCATTCTCCCGCTGCTCAGTCTCGGCGCTTGGATTACTGCCTTGTGACTACTGCTCCCCTGCTCGCGGGCAAATGCCCGTTTGCCCTCTGGTGGCAGGACCTTGCATGGCATGAAAGGCTGTGCTGTAGTCTGTCCTTCATTGTTTTCTCCTACCTGGCTGGAGGTGTGAGTAAGGGGGAGCTGTGACTGTGTGTTGAAGGGGGGACAGTGCTCTGTATAAATTGAAGCCTGTTCATGGCGGCTGTCCTGCATGTTTGATTTCATCCGTCATTGCTATGCTTGCAGCTCGTAAGCAGCTGGGTGCTTAGACTATCATTCTAACGCTGCTCAGTCTCGGTGCTTGGATTACTGCCTTGTGACTACTGCTCCCCTGCTCATGGGCGAATGTCCGTTTGCCCTCTGGTGGCAGGACCTTGCATGGCATGAGAGACTGTGCTGTAGTCTGTCCTACATTGTTTTCTTCTACCTGGCTGGAGGTGTGAGAGAGGGGGAGCTGTGACTGTGTGTTGGAGGGGCGGGGACAGTGCTCTGTATAAATTGAAGCGCCGCTCGCAAGCGCGAGCGTGTGAGTGGCATGAGCGCCACTCGGTACTGGAATTTCCTTTTGCAAAGAAGAAGGGAAACGGGTTGGTCTATTTTGTATGGTTTTAATGTGTGCAAAGATAAACAGTTTGTATTTATTTATTTGTGGTAAGAAATGTTTAGTTGGAATATTATGATGATTTAATTTGTTTTGTTTTAAACGATTAGTTGGCTGCTGGTTAACTAGGATCTGCAGCTTATCCATCAGGTAGGGAAATGGGCAGTCTGGGTGGGCCAAGCGGTCCTTATCTGCCGTCAGATTCTATGTTTCTATATGTTTCTAGTTAATGTATTAGTTTTATTGGTCAAGTAGGCTAGGCAGTTACTTTGATGTTATTTAAATTGTGTTTAATAGTAGTTATTGTGTTTATTGTTAGGAATGTGTAGGGATTATATAGGAGGATTTATGGGGGCTAGGATTACTTATGGGGAGCTCACTGCTACATGACTTACGTCCCTCTGTCCCTCTCCCAGTGTTGGATACTATTGCTAGAAGCTGTTGGGGAGTGGGGATTGGAGGGAGTCATGCTGATTGCTGGCAGTGGGGTGACCCAGGTGTGGGTGATGGTAGGATAGAGGTTGTTAGGTTCAGAAGGTGCCCTGGGTTACGACGGGCATCTCGGAGAGGCCAGACGTGGCTGGTGCCCATCCCCAGGGAGTCCACCAGACCAAGTGGTCAGGTAACCCAAGGGGCTGCACCACCCTCCAATCCTCTGATGGCAGTGCTGTGCAATGCCAGATCGATTAGAAACAAGACGGCAATTATTGCCAACTTGATTTCATCGGTCGATCTGGCTTGCATCACGGAGACCTGGGTGGGGAGACAATGCAGGCCCCATTTTTGAGGCTGCAGTCCCTCCTGGGTTTACTGTTGTGCATTGCCCCAGAGTGAAGCGCAGGGGTGGTGGTGTAGCTATCTGCTTTAGATCCAGCCTGACCTTCACCGTGCACCCAGTGGAAACTCCAGGTTCCTTTGAGTGTGTGGCTATTCATGGAGGACTCGGCGCGGGCTGCAGGATCTTCCTCATCTATCGCCCTTCTGGCCCAATGGGGAATTTCCTGCAGGAGATTGCTGAGTTTGTCGCCACCGAAACGTTGGGATCCCCCAGATGTGTTTTTCTGGGGAATTTCAACGTTTGGGTTGACAATGGAAATCAAAGATGCAGTAATGATTTCTTGCACAGTATGTCCTCCTTAGGATTGACGCAGGTTGTTGCTGCACCAACCCATCAGGATGACCACACAATGGACCTGGGTTCTCACTGGGGCTTGAGATCACTGATTTCAGGATTGATCGGGTACTTTGGTCCGATCACTGCATGGTGAAGTTCACGCTTGGAGCTCCCGCCATAAGCCCTTCCTCTGCTGAGATGATTAGCTGTCACCCTTTATGGGGTCTTACCCCTGAGGGTTTTTTTGGCAGCAGTTAAATTGTTTAGTGTGGGTGCTGCATGCATCGAAGGTGTTGGTGCCGGGGTTGACACCTATAATAGGGTGTTATCTGACACCATCAACTCCCTAGCACCTGTCCGTGTATGACCCAGAACTTCATACCTGAGGTCCCCATGGTTTGGTGGAGACCTCAGGGAGATGAAGAAGATGGAACGGAGATTAGAGCGCTGCTGGAAGAGATCCTGCCTGGAGGCGGACAAACTGGTGCTGTGTATGCACTATCATGCCTATCAGGAGGCAATCAAACGTAAGAAGGCAGTGTTCCTGTCTAGGGAGATTGCTGCCTGGAAAAAATGACCAGCTTTACTCTTCCGGACTATGAATAGACTTCTTCATCCTGTCTGTTTGCAGCCCGGGAGGGTTTTTTCTAATAAAGATTGCAAGGAGTTTGCTCAGTTTTTCTCGGACAGGGTGTTCTTGGTCCTGCAGGAGGCTTCTTCAGCTGGCAGTGCTATAGTTGACAGTGGTCGCCAAATGTGCTCTGAGTGCACTCCGCCTAGCTGGGGAGAGTTTAGACCAGTGGAGGTTAGTGAGGTTATTGAGGTAGCAGTCAATTTGAAGCATACCTTCTGTGAGCTGGACCCAGTGCCAACGCATTTCTTAATGAGATGTGTTGACTCTGTTGGCCCGGTGTTTGCCTTGATTGTACGGTGTTCCTTACTTGAGGGGGTCTTTCCAGATGCCTTGAAGGAGGCTCTGGTGAGACCCCTTTAAAAGAAATCACCTTTGGACCCGGAGATCAAGGCAAATTACAGTACCATCCTATCTCCAACATTCCATTTTTGGGGAAGGTGGTGGAGAAGGTGGTAGCACTTCAGTTGGAAGAGCACCTTGTGACTCACGGGTTGTATGATCCCTTCCAGTTGGCTTTTCAGGCTAGACATAGCATGGAAACTGTGCTTGTTCGGGTGCAGAATGATCTCCTCGGGGCTAGAGATCGGGGGGACAAGACAATTCTTGTTCTCCTCGATCTCTCTTCAGCATTTGACACTGTGGACCATTGTGTGTTGCTTGTCCGCCTCAGGAAGTTGTGTGGACTCACCGGTACCGTTATCAACTGGTTTGAGTCCTTTCTTACCAACAAGAGGCAATGTGTCATGATGGGAAATTTCTCATCTACACCCTGTCTCCTTCTTTGTGGAGTCCCTCAGGGTTCGGTACTGGCCCCAATGTTGTTCGCAGTGTACATGCTGCCCCTTGGGGGGATCATTAGGAAGTATGGCCTGAGTTTTCATTGCTATGCTGATGATACTCAGCTATATTTGTCCTTTGCTCCAGGAACATCCAACGCAGTGGATGTGCTAAATATCTGTCTGACCGAGATTAACGACTGGATGGCCTCCAGCTGGTTGTGACTGAACCCTGACAAGACGGAGGTACTGGTAGTGGAGTTGAACAGAGTTCGTGATAGGATGGCCTCTGACTCAGTAACTGGACTTGTTCTTGGAGCTGTGTCATTGAAGGCCTCCTCTTGGGTGTGAAATCTTGGAGTGATTCTGGACAGGAATTTAACCATGGAGGCTCAAATTTCTTCCATGATTCGTACCTGTTTTTTCCATCTCAGAAACATTGCCAGGATCAAGCCCCTTGTTCCACCTCTGGACCTCCCTCCCTACCTTGATACATGCCTTAGTCACATCTAGGCTGGACTACTGCAATGCACTCTATCTCGGGGTCATAGGAGGATCTCTCTGCAGACTGCAGCTGGTGCAAAACGCTGCTGCCCGGTTACTGACTGGGCAGCTAAAATTTAGCCATATTTCTCCGGTATTGCACGAATTGCACTGGCTGCCAGTCAGGTGGAGAATCCTCTTTAAGGTGGGTCTTCTCACCTATAAGGCCCTACACGGGCAGGGCCCTGGTTACCTGTCAGTCCTCCTGATACCTGCTCCCTCTACCCGCCCTCTCCATTCTTCCAGTGGTGGCTTCTTGACCATTCCTAGAATGAGGCTCAAATCAGCTGGCGACAGAGCCTTTAGAGTTGTGGCTCCCATTCTATGGAACTCTTTACCAGCTTTGGTCAGAGAGGCCCCCACTGTAGATATTTTTAAGGCCCACCTGCAGACACTCCTATTTTCACAAGCATGAGATGTTTAGAGTAGGATTTATTTTAGAGTTTGTGATTTATTGTATTTTATTTTTGTATAAATGTTTTATGTTCTATGTGTTGAAATGCTATTTGAAATTTTCTACGGCGCCCAGAGCCTCCGGGATTGGGCGTCTTTTAAATAAATTTTGCCTTGCCTTGTCTAAGTACACCTCATGCCTGAAGGCTAAAATTTTTGTGTCATTGAGCTATTGTCTTTTGTGATTTTTGCTGTTTCAATATCTTATTCCTCCCCCTCCACCACCACCAGCACAGTAGAACACTGCAGAGCCCACTCCCACTATCCCACATAAAGCACCACTCCCCCCACTGTGGGACACTGGGGAACCCACTCCCAGTGCCTTGAAATATGTATGCAATGTTTTTGCCAACAGCGGGGTGCCCAATCCCCATGTCAGCACTACACTCATGCCCACCAGCAGTGTGTGACTCTAGGGAGCCCACTCCCAATGTACAGATAGAATAAAGGTAAGTGCCATATATAGGTGATCAAAGGCATTTTGAACATACTGTATGTTAATATCTCAGCCATTTGTAGGTATTGTACATAGATACATAGACACTGTTGGCAGATAAGGGTCTATGACCTACTCAGTCTACCCAGTTGAGCTTGTAAGTTCATTTTATGTTTTTCTAGAAGTCTGTTACCCCTTACCCCTGACCTCCCGAATGTCCTTATGTCTATCCCATGCATTCTTAAATCCCTTGATTGTTTCAGCCCCCACCACTTCCTCTGGCAGGGTGTTCCACTTGTCTACCACCCTTTTTATGAAGAAATTCTTCTTCATGTTTCATCTGACTTGCCCTCCCTTCAACTTCATCCTATGCCCTCTAGTTCTGGAACATCTTTTTCACTGGAAAATAGTGTATTCCTGCACCCTGTTCATTCCTGCAAGGTACTTTTATGTCTCTATCATATCACCTTTCTCTCCCTCCTCTCCTCCATGGAGTACATATTCGGGTCCTTCAGCCTGTCCTCATAGGACTTGTGATGCAATCCCTGTACTATCTGTTACCCTCCTCTGAATCTTCTCTACCCTGTCTATGTCCTTACATAAGTAAGATCTCCAGAACTGCACATTGTACTCCAGGTGGGGCTTCACTAGTGTCTTGTATATTGAAATTATCACCTCACTTTTCCTGCTGGTGATGCCTTTTCCTATGCATCACAGCATCCTTTTTGCTATACCTGCTGCCGTGTCACATTGTTTCAATACCTTGAGGTCATCAGAGATGATAACCCCAAGGTCCCTTTCACGCTTGGTGCATGCTATATCCTCATCCCCCTCCCAAACTGATATGCTGTTCCAGGGTTTTTGTGCCCCATGTGCATTATTTGGACTTCTTTACATTGAATTTCAACTGCCAAACCATTGATCATTTGTCAAGTTTCTGCAGGCCTCTCCTCATTCTGTCTACACCCTCTGACATGAACCAAATTTTCTACAAGGACTTTTTGTGACCCCACCTCATGAACACTGGCCCTGTCATTTTGTTACTCTGTTCTGAAAGATAATTTCACTGTGGCTGAAAGAAATCACCTTTTTGGACTGAGCAATGAAATGGAAATGTCATTGTGCATGAGGTGGGCTTCCAAAAAGCCCATGTGGAAAATCTGGTGCAAAAATACCCTAAAATGCCCAAGTTATACATGGTCATTGAAATTTTCCTTCACACATGTGTAATTTTGTAAATTTATATTTTCACTCCAAGTTTTCAACATAGCCACTTTTCACACCACCTCAAGAACAGTACAGCTGCATTTCTCACATCCTGCCCAAAATGTGATTTTGCCCAAATGTGATTTGCTGTAGTAATGGTCTGATCGATGTTCAAAATCACCTTTTGGGACTGAGTAATGAAATGACAGTGCCAGTGTTCATAACGTAGGGTCCCAAAAAGGCAATGTTGAAATTTTGGAGCTAAAGTAACCAAGAATGCCTGAGTTACAGGCAATCAATAAAATTTTCCTATGCATGCATGTAACTGCCAATCATTTATATTTTCACTCCAAAGTATGAACATAGCCATTTCTTCACAGTACAGCTGTTATTTCTCACATCTTGCCCAAAATGTGTTTCCACAGCTGTGGCACAGAATGACATTTTGCCATGGATTTAGAAATTTACACCTACAGTATGAGGGTTATGAGGTGGGGTGATAAGAAGACTATGTCAAACATTTGGGGTCACATTGTGAAAAAAATTACAAACTTATGAGTATTTGTTGCAATTTTGTTACACGCCTATCTCAAAAAGCAAGGAAAGTCATTGCAAAAAACTCCATTTTACAAAACCATTTAGGGTTTCCATTACATCTTTGAAAGTATGGAAATTCAATGTTAGAGTTAATACATGTATCAGCACAACAACATCAATCTCTGCAAACATTAGAAACAAAACAGTTATTTGATATATCCCTTGGTGTCCTTCCACCTAACTCGTACACCATTTGAGCTGTTAATCATGTGGTATAGAACAATATATTTGTATGGCATACGAGTTAGACAGAAGGACACCAAGGGGGTTGAAACAATCACGGGATTTAAGAATGCATGGGATAGACATAAGAACATTCCTGAGGTCAGGGGTAAGGGGCAACAGACTTCTAGAAAAACATAAAGTGAACTTACAAGCTCAACTGAGCAGACTGGGTGGGCCATAGACCCTTATCTGCCAACAGTGTCTATGTATTGATGTAAAATACCTACAAATGGCTGAGATATTAACATACAGTATGTTCAAAATGCCATTGACCGCCACTATATGGCACTTACCTTTATTCTTCAGTTTGCTGTTCGACTTTGAAGAGTGCAGATGTGTCCCAGTCCACAGAAGATGACAGCCACCACCCTTGGTTGGTAAGTATAGGGCAAGGGGCTGTGGGGTGGTTGGTTGCTCAGTAGGAGGGTCAGGATGCGAGAGGGGGATGAGGAAACAATGAGAGACCTTTTTTACAGGAGTTTAAAAAAAGATGTTGTGGACTGTTTTCTTTTTTCACAGGAACAGTAGAACCATTTCTTGGGGCACTGGGGGTTGGTTACCCAGTGCCCCACACTGCTCTGGGGGGGTACAACATAACTGAGTATAGTATGTACACTGGGAGTGTAGTGCTGACATGGGGATTGGGTACCCTGCTGTTGGCAAAACCATTACGTACATATTTCAGGACACTGGGAGTGGGTTCCCCAGTGTCCCACAGTGGAAGGAGGGATGCTTTATGTGGGACACTAGGAGTGGGCTCTGCAGTGTCCTACTGTGCTGTGTGGGGGGGGAGGAATAAGATATTGAAATAGCAAAAAGCACAAAAGACAGTAGCTCAGTGGCACAAAACTTTTAGCCTTCAAGCACGAGGTGCACTTACCAGGGTGTTAAACTCAGTTGAAAAGCACTGAGCTGGAAAACCAGCAAAAAGGTCAGCACTTCATTCAGTCCTATAGTAAGTTTAAATCTCAGTTCACAGTGTTTCAGAAAACAAAGCCTGGAAGATCACCCCAGAGTGGAGATTATGTTTTGAAAACAAACTCTAGGGGGTTTTCGCAGCCTGGGTTGGGGCTCTGGGGCTTTAGAATAGGCAAGGTTGGTTGACTGTTGGTTCCTGTTCCCCCACTGTGTTGGTTCTGTCTGCCAACAGGGATTTAGTACTGCAAAATACCATCCTTGTTCAGTGTAGAATCCCTTTTCATAGGGCTCATACAAAGCAGAATCCTAGTTGAAAGCAGAATCCTAGTTTGAAGCAGAATCTTAGGTTGAAGCAGAATCCTGGTTCAAAGCAGAATCCTGTGTTGTGTGGGACATCCATTTTCCCCATAGGAAATAATGGGAAATTCAACATGTCATAACTTTGGAACAAATTTATATTTTCCCATCAAATCTTCAAAAGGCACATCTGTGAGGCCAAGGCTTTCTACCCTTAAAATGTCAGCACAGAAGTTAAAGCCATTTCCGAGATACAGGTGGACAACAACACTCTGTGTCTCAGAAACGGCTAAAGCTATTAAGACAAAATGAATCACTTACAAACACCTCCCCAAGGTAATTATGTGTGCAACATTTTGTAGAAATCACTTTAACCATTACAACGTTATTAAGATCAAAAAATTGCCCTTTAACATTAATAAACACACCGCAAAACCCTCAAAATCTGTTTTGTTCAACACTAGGTACCTCAGAAACCAAACAAGGGATTCAAACCACATTTATCAGATAGAGAGACCTGTGCCATAGGCTGATGCTTGTCAATTTTTCTGCAAATCAGTTGGAGTGTTGCAAAGTTATTCAGGTGCAAAGTATGCAAAACTGGATGACAGTGTGCGAAAATCACTTTAACTTTTACATCCATTTTTCCCATAGGAATAATGGCAAATTCAAGATCTAATAACTTTGCAATGGATTACGATTGTTTTACCAAACCTTCAAAAGGCACATCTGTGAGGACAAGGCTTTCTACCCTAAAAATGTTAGCCCAGCACCTACAGCCATTTCTGAGATACAAGTGGCCAAAAAAACAGCAAGAAACAGGGAAATCTCTGTATTTTCAACACTTGATATCTCAAAAATCTCAAAAGGGATTCAAACCAAATTTGGTCCATCAACAGACCTACCCCAGCAGATGATGCATGCCAAAGTTCACATATTTGGGGCTGTGTAGTACAGTATGCCCTGCAAGCCCATTGGTCCACACTGTTGACCAATGGGCTTACAGCCCATACTGTACCTGTCATTCAGTGGGTGGCCGGGCACTATGCAGGGGGGTTGCAGCTGCCCACCGATGATGGGGAGCAGGGTGGGCAAGGGGTTCTGTGTGGGTGGGAGGGGTGGGGTGCCACTGGATCACCAGGAAGTATTTTACAGCGATTTACCACAATCGGGGCTAGGGGCAGGAGGGTACCACTAGACTACCAGGGAATAGTTTTTTTTTTATTTATTTAGTTTTTGTTTACCGGGTAGGTGCACTAGCTATAGCAATGACTATTTTCAGGCACGACCCAGGAGGGTACAGTACAACAAAACAGGGTAACATTTAAAAACAATTACAAACAGGATGCACGGTTCTGACGAGGGTCCTGCGGTGCGTGAGGGCTACCTGGACTGGCCCTCCACCACCCCCACCCCCTGAGATTCTCTGTGGCTCACCAAAGCAGCACATTGAAGGGTGCACGGTTCTGATGAGGGTCCTGTGGTGCGTGAGGGCTGCCTGGACTGGCTCTCCACCACCTCCACCCCCCGAGATTCTCCACGGCTCACCGAAGCAGCACATCGAAGGTAACCCTGCCACTGGACCTGAGGGGCGTGCTGCTTAAGCAACTCCCATTGATTTATCTCATTTCTTCTGTTTTTGGCAATTAATTTCATGGTGCCTTCTACCTTGAACTGCAGCAATGCCAGCACGATGAGTCCAATCCTCTCTGCCTGCGTTTCCTAGGGCTTGTGCTGTGTGAGGCTAGAGGTCGGCATATGTGTGGAGACTGTTTTTTTTCCCTGCTTTTTCTCTAGCCCTAGCACAGTTTTGCAGAGCATGCCAGCGGTTACCTTTAGAGGTCTTTGTGAATAGACTGATACCGGCCTCTCTGATGAGTTGCCTTAAGTTCTCTACCTCACCTTAAATCTGGGATAGTGTGGCCATAAACTGCAGGCGTAACCGCCATCATGTTATGTTATGCGTAGCCTGTAACTACCTGTACTGCCATTTTGTATACCTGTACTGCCTGTTTGTCTACGAAGTTGGGACAAAACCTTGAAAACTTCAAAAAAAAATATTTAGCCTGAGCAGACACTTTAAATTTACTAAACCTGCATTGAGCTACATTTATGCTGATACTGACAGTTTGTCTGCATCTAAACTGGGGTGAAATCTCTGGTAAAATTGGGCAGATATCTCTGAATCTTAAATAATATTGTACCTATGTGCACACAGTAACTTTGGACTAATCAAAGCACATGGTTAGTAGCCACAGAGCATTAGAGGTCTTTGTGAATAGACTGATACCGGCCTCTTTGACGAGTTGCCTTAAGTTGTCTAGCTTACCTTACTTCTGGGCTAGTGTGGCCACAAACTGCAGGTGTAACTGCCATCTTGTTATGTTATGCGTAGCCTGTAACTACCTGTACTGCCATTTTGTATGCCTGTACTGCCTGTTTGTCTGCGGAATTGGGCCAAAACCTCGAAAACCTCAAAAAAAAAAAATCTTTAGCCTGAGCAGACACTTTAAATTTACTAAACCTACATTGAGCTACTTTTATGCCGATGCTGATGGTTTGTCTGCATGTAAACTGAGGCGATATCTCTGAATCTAAAACAATATCGTACATAGGCGCACACAGTAACTTGGACTAACCAAAGCGCACAGTTAGAAGTCACAGAGCAGCTCAAACGATTCTCACCGTGTAGATTCAGTGCATCCTGCACCAGCCAATGTAAGTCACCTGGATAAAGTACCTGCACTGAACCTGCTGCACCTCAATCTGTGTTACTGTAATTGCTTATGATATACTGCTTAGTTTCATAGCCAGACAGCTTGTGTTGTTTCATCTACTGTTTGAACACCCCTTAGCTAGACAGCTCGTGTTGATTTCAACTGCACTACTGTAAACGCCTACTGCCTGATTTTTTTCCCCTGACTTGCTGCTCTCCCCTTACTCTGCCCCACTCGTACCCCTTGTTCCTTTACCCTCCCCCCTACTACCCCACAGTATATAAATCTTCATATTTTCTGCTATTCTTACAGGGTGCACGGTTCTGACGAGGGTCCTGTGGTGCGTGAGGGCTGCCTGGACTGGCCTCCACAACCTCCACCCCCCCGAGATTCTCTGCAGCTCACCGAAGCAGCACATTGAAGGTAACCCTGCCACTGGACCTGAGGGATGTGCTGCTTAAGCGACTCCCGTTGATTTACCTTATTTCTCCTGATTTGGACAATTAATTTTGTGGTGCCTCCTACTTTGAACTGCAGCAATGCCAGCACGCTGAGCCTGATCCTCTCTGCCTGCATTTCCTAGGGCTTGTGCTGTGCAAGGCTCTGGCCCTGCCGGCTGCACCGGCTGCCCCAGCGCCCCCACCACCACCCTTGGTCATCACTCCATTATGGCTTAAGCCACGCACCCCTGACTCTGCCTGCTCCCTCCCGGGCTACAGCATGGTCCGGCTTGACAGGGCTGGTAGTAAGCATGGTGGGGGAGTGCTTATATACACTATAAGGTGCTCCTGAATGTGTCCATTGTCGTGCACCTAACCCAGGGACCCCTAACCTGTGAGTTTCTCCACACACTTCTTCTATTTGGAAACACTAAAAAGGTGCATTTAGTGTGCGCCTATAACCCTCCTAATGGGGGATTGCTGGGGCTCTCAACTCTACTAGAGCAACTCAGGAACAAGGTGGGCACAAGCAAGCTCCTCATCCTAGGTGACTTAAACCTCAACTAGCTGGGGCCCAACGCTAAGCTGATTGAGCCACTGCTCTCAGGCCTCGCCCTCAGTCAGGTCATCACAGAACCCACCAGGCTCTCCCATCGTGGTGACAAGAGGACACTCATTGACTGGGTCTTGAGTAACCGTCTTGACAAAATTGTTAACTCAGGGATACTTCCTGACTCCATCTCCGACCACTTGCCAATCTACTGTGAGTGAGGCTCGAATCCATCCAAAGTCCCCTGTAGAGTAATCCAAATGAGGGACTACTCTAAACTCATAATCACTAACTACCTTGAGGACCTACAGCGAGTTGACTGGTCCAGCGTCATGGCTACACATGATCGCGTCGAAGCCCCAGACCTCTTCATTGCAGCATTTGCCCCACTCCAAAATAGGCATGCTCCCCTATCTAAGAGGTGAGTCAGAGGTTCAGTCACAATGTGGCTCCACAGCAAACTCCTCTCCCTTATGAAATGACGAGACAAGTCCAGGGCAAAATACAGGGTATCTTGCAACCAAAAAAGACCTCCAGGAGTACCACCAGCCAAGAAACTCCTGCAAATGGGCCATACATGCCACGAAAAGTAAGTACTGTAGCACTGCCCTGCTTGCCACTGCTTATGACCCCCGACGTTTCTGGAAAAACGTAAAAAATCTCATCGGGGGATCGGCCAAGGAGCAAGTCACTGACATGCTCATTGGGGGAGTCAACTGCAATAACTCCCTAACCATTGCCACCTCCTTTAACCGCATGTTCATGGACCTACCGGCTGTCACTCCTCCACAGTCCTCTGCCCCAGTACCCACTTGTGGGCCTCCACCCCCCCCCATCCACCTTTCTACCTGAAAAGGATCACTGTTGGTGAGACCCAGGCACTCCTTGCTGGTCTTTCCCACCACACAGGAGAGGGACAGGACAGCTTGGAACCCAAGCTACTTAGCCTGGGGACTCCTCTCCTTGCCCAACCTGTTGCCCACATCTTTAATGCCTCGCTTATCTCAGGGATCATCAATGACATATGGAAAGTTGCCAAGGTTGTCCCTGTCCTGAAACATGGCGAAACTAAAGATGTCAACAATTATCGCCCTATTGCCATACTATCGGCTGCCTGCAAGCTCTGGAAAAAGCTGTCACCTTGCAACTATCCCACTACCTCCAGGGATACGATGTCCTTTCTCCATCACAGCACGGTTTCAGAAAAGACCACAGCACCTCGACAGCTCTTGCTGAGGCCACCTCCAGGATTAGGGCAGCAACCGACCAGGGAAAGTTGATGGGGGCTATATTTGTTGATCTTTCCAAAGCCTTCGATTGTGTGGACCACCTCCTCCTCCTCTCCACCCTAAAGACCCTTGGCTTCTCCCTTCGTGCCCTCGAGTGGTTCTCCAACTACCTTGGGGGCAGGCAGCAACTCACCTGTTTCGGTCGAACCCTCTCAACCCTCTTACCCATGAACAGTGGGGTACCACAAGGGTCCGTCCTTGGACCCATCCTGTTTTCCCTGTTCATCAACGATTTACCCTCTGTCACCATAAAAGGGCACCTAACCCTTTACACAGATGACCTGGTCATCTTAGCCAGCTCGCACGATGCCACCAGCATCAATACCCAACTCATCTCAGACTTCTCCCATATCAGGACATGGCTTGATGGGCACAAACTCACAGTCAACTTGAAGAAAACTCAGGCCATGCTCTTTGGCTCAGCAGCCAAAATTTCCTCCTGCACGACGCCCCTCAAAATTCATAGGTCTTGCGACTCCCTCCTGCTGACAATTGACTCTGCCAAGTACCTTGGAGTTACCCTCGATCCTCAATTAGATCTCTCCGGACACATCAGGAACATATGTAATGCTACACACGGCAAGCTTGGCCTAGCATACAGAGCAAAAGAATGCCTTACCCCCGCTGCCCGGCTGGCCATAGCTAGGGGGATACTACTTCCTACTCTCTCCTATGGGTTCATTGCCTTTGCTCCTGTCCGATCCTCAAGCCTTGCAAAGTGGGACACCACATACAACAACATCTGCCGCTTCGCACTCTCGGCTCCCTGTCTCACACACCGCTGTATGCTCTACTATCGCCCGGAATGGCTTCTACCTGAAAAACACTGCACCTACCTCCTAGGAAACTTCATTGACAATATAGTTCAAATGTCCACTCCCACTTCGCTCGCCCTTCCCCTGAAACACGCCTCCCCTGTCTACCACCTTAGGTCATGCGTATCCCAGACTCGCCTGGTCCCTAAGACCCGTACCCTTGTAGGTGATTGGGCGTTCACCATCCACGCACCAAAACTGTGGAACTCCCTTCCGGCACAAGTTCATGCCTCCCCCTCCCATCCCTCCTTCAAAACTTCCCTCTGGAACTTACTGAAAGCTGGTGCAACCTGCCTGTGTGCCACTTAATGCCCAGTCCCACAGCCCTCTTACCTTCACCAATACCCCTGCTAGGCACTTACTGCCCCACTATTTGTGTTGCATTTATTCTAATGGCTATGCTATGTACTGTTTTTCTAAATGCCTAGGGTATGTCTTGTTGTCTTATACCCCCCCACGATGCCTCTTTGAGCCTGTATGTACCTTATGCTGTGTTACCCACTGTTAGAGCATTTATTCTAATTGCTATGCTATGTACTGTTGTTCTAAATTCCTTGTTATATCTTGTTGTTTTTACACCCCCCCCCCCCACCACGATGCTTGTTTGAGCCTGTATGTACCTTATGCTGTTTTTACCCACTGTTGGAGCATGTTGCTCCGGTCTATAACGTTGACTCTGTATTTGTTTCATGTATACCTTTTAATTCTCGCAGGTCACACCTGAAAATAGGCACTAGCTGTCTAGTGTGCTTACCTGGTTACCAAAAGCAAATAAATAAATAAATGTAGTTGACAGTACTATACAGAGCACTTAGCAAATGTAATACCAATCCGGATAGTAAAAAAAATAAAAATAAGAGAGTAACAGTACACACCAGAAAACTACATTACAATGAGCTTTAAGGAAGAAAAACTTGAAACAGATTGAGCATTTTAGTGCTAATAAGGGAAAGAATGTATTCCAATGTGTAGGATACTAGTAAGTGATAGAATTAGGAACAAGAAAAGAGGGATGAGAGTGAGAGTAAGGGGGGAGGGAGGTGGGTCAGATAGGAAGGAGAAGTGTATAGCGTATATAGGATCATATAATAAACGCCATGGAAGAGAAGACTGGGAGCAAAAGAAGCTATGGAGGTTTGAAACAGAAGCACTTGTGAGAAGAATCAAGATAGTTTCGCAGCCCCTTTTTAAAAGTTGTATGAGATGATGATTGACGTAAAGCTAGTGGAAGGGAGTTCCAGTATTTGGGGGCATAGCAGGTGAAAGCACTGGCACCTTTAGTGGTTTTGTGTCTGGGGATAAAGACGGGGGCCTGGTCAACAGACCTCAGTCCATAGCAAGACATCAGATTTTGGAAAAGTTCTGCAAGGGATGTAGGTATTTGTAGGCGGACAATATTATCAATGATACAGCCATATGCGTGAAGCCTTAATTCATTAGGAGGAAGCCAGTCCAGGTCAGAATAGAGGAGACAGTGGTTTTTCAGACGGTGTGAGGAGGACGCATAGCGACAGATAGTTATATGTGATATCCCATTTCTGAAGGATAGATTTGCATGCCGAGGCATAAGTTGCAGCACCATAGATAAGTGATGGAAGGAGTATGCCACGGGCTATGGCAAGCCTTACTGAGGGGGTGAGCACATAGCTGGTTCAGTAGGCTATTCCAAGTTTGGAGTTGACCAGTTTGCAGGTCTGATTGATGTGTAGGTTAAAATTTAGAGATGGATCAAGGGTGAGGCCTAGATATTTAAAGGAGCTTACCACTCCAACTAACGAGTCATTTAATGAGGTGACTTTAAAATTAGGATGAGCACGTTTGAGTTCAGTATTTGTCCCAAAGAGCATAGCTTGGATTTTGGACTCATTTAAAACAAGTTTATGGGTAGATAGCCACCCCTGAATTAACTGAAAGTCAAGAGAGAGAAGATTGTTTATTTCCTCAATGCTTTTTGCGCTAGCATACAGAACAATATGATCTGCATAAAGCAAGGAAGTTGTCCTGCAGAGGTCAGTAGAGATGCTATTTATGAAAAGAGAAAAAAGTAGGGGTCCAAGGATGGAGCCTTGTGGAACCTCAAAATTTATAATGGTCTTGTCTGAGAGAGTAGACATGTATTTCCCAAATTGAGTCCTAACAGATAGGTAGTTCCCAAACCACCTTACGACATTGTTTCGGAAGCCTAGTGATCCAAGGGTGGTAAGAAGGATGGCGTGATCACCAAGTCAAAAGCCTCGGTCATATCTATGAAAATAGCCCCAGTGAGTAGCCTGGAGTCCATAGCCACTAGTGTATCTGACGTGAATTTGAGAAGGGCAGCAGTGGTGCTATAGTCCTTGTGGAAGCCATGCTGGGCAGGGGAAAGTAGGTCATGTTTCTGAAGGAAATCAACTGTATGGGTAACTACAATCTTCTTGAGAATTTTATTTAGGACAGACAGTAAGGCAATGGGCCTATAGTTAAAGGGATCTTATTCTGAAACAGGGGTAATCCTAGCTGACTTCCATGTTTCAGGGATATAACCCTGGCAAAGGGAGAGCATGAAAATCCTGGCTAGGGGGTCAACAATGAAGGGTGCTGTGATCTTAAGGAGCTTTGGTTCAAGATTGTCAGAGCCAGCTGCAATGCATTCCTGGATATTGTTTAGCAGTCAAAGCACTTCACACTTAGTGACTGATTTGAAGAAGAAATGAGGACCATTCGCATTTTGTCAGTTGGGTACAACTGGTTGGACAGGGAAGGAGGAGGTGTAGTTAGTTAAGTCTGAGAATTTGCTGTTGAAGAAGTTGGCGATGGTTCTAGGATTATTACAGTGCACCCCATCAAGTGACATGTCATTAGGGGTGGATGCTACATTTGAGCCAAGGAAAGATTTAATATGTGACCAAAGTTTTTTGGGGTCACCATAGGAGTTGGTTAGTAGGTCCTTACAGTAGGAGCTCTTGGCTTTTTTGATGTCCTTTTTGCAGGCATTTCGCAGAGCTCTGTGGATGTTAAGGTCAGAAGTTAGCCCAGAGTTCTTGTAGCGGAACCAGCCTTTATTCCTTAACTTGAGTTTAGCTAGCAGGTCTGATTTCAGCCAGCGGGTTTGCCTGTTTCTTACCTGATGGGTCACACATATACAGTGCTTATTCTGGAGCACTAGGAAGTGTTTCAAGAACAGATTAAGAGCAGTCTGAGCATCATCGGACGTAAGAATGGGAGACCAATCAGTAGCAGTAATGTCGCTCAAGAAAGACTGAGGGTTAAAGTTAGCATAGTTGCGGAAGGTAATGAAATGAGATCTGGCCAGGGAAGGTCTATTTTTTCCCCAGATGCAGTATGTTGGGGAGTGATCAGTGATGGCATCTGGTAGTACTCCCGAAGTAATTACATTTTCAGTGTGATTGGTCATGATCCAGTCTAATAGCGTGCTTGTGTTTGAGTGAAGGGAGTGTCTGGTAGGTTTGCCTATCAGTTGGTGCAGGTTATAGCTCTGCAATTTGGCCATTATTGTGGATTGGTTACTGGCTAGCCAATTTATGTTTAGGTCCCCAAGTATGAGGACCTCATTTCTTCCAGCTAGGCATGAGATTTAGTCTACTAGCTCATCCAGTCCTATTTGCCTGTTGCTTGGGGGACTGTAGCATGTACAATATGCAATTATTTGGACCCAAGAGTGAGCAGGACATGAAGTGCCTCACAGTGGTGTAAAGTAGATGATTTTAGGGCACAGACATAAAGATGATCTTTATAGTAGACAGCTGTCCCACCCCCTCTTTTGGGAGTAGCTCTGTCAAGTCTTAATAGATTATATTGAGGAAGAGAGCATAGAGAATCAGGTATAGATGGTTTTAGCCAAGTTTCTGTTATGCATAGAATGTCAGGCTTGTATAGGGTGGTCCAGGATTCAAGCTCATCCAGATTATGTGTAAGGTTCCTAATGTTGTGGTGTGCTATAATAAGGCCTTTTGCATTGCTAAAAGGGTTGGGTAGATCATTAGCCGGTCCAGGATTTAGTTGAACATCGCCTGAGAGTAGTATAGCAAGTAGGAGAAAATATCATAGTTTGCAGCGCAAGAAGTGACCATGGGCTTGGAGGTGCCAGTGGCATTTCTTTCGGACATGGGCAACCATGTGGATCAATATCCTGTTTGGTAGCATAGGTGTTGGGTCACAGCAAGGGGAAGATAGTATCAGGAGATCTGAGTAGTATAAGTCTTGTGGCAAAAAGCCAGGGTGGGTCTCTTCGGTTTGAGGTGTTATGGGCATGGACAGGTGGAGGAGTGGTAGCATTATCACAAGAAAATACAGTATCATCTGCAAGGTCATTTTTGTAACTGTATCAGCAGGCAAAGAGGATAAGTGCCACCAGCAACAAGCCAGAGGAAAGACATGTACTTGTCTATGAGAGATAGACTGTCGCAGGGAGGTACTTCGTAAGGGGTCAGACAAGGTCCTCAAAAGTACAAGCCTAAAGGGGTAGACAGGAAAATGTAGGGTACTTGAGCAGGTGGAGTTTCACACATCCCACTTGGTGTGGGGGGTCAAAGCCTGGGAGCTTAGAGAAGTGATGGCTGTCTCACTGGGATAGCAGAATTATAATGTGAGACATAAGAAACTGTGACAAGAAACTGATAGATCAGTTAATCTGGGTAAGAAGCTGTGAGCTAAGAGCATGTAAAGAAAACAAGAGGGGAATACAAATTATGTAGTTTAGATGACAGCTTAGGTCAGTGTTTGGAGATAAGCCAATGATACAAGGGGGGGCATCAGAGGGAGGAGCTACTGAGTATTTAATAGAGGCCTGGGAGGGGGTGAGGGGGTGGGAGAAAATTTAAGCTAGAAGAGCTAGGTTCAATAGATTATAAAAGGCACTAAAAGCGCTGTAGTCTGATTACAAAAAGGCACTGAAAGCACTGTAGTCTCAGTCAGAAAAGGTGCTCCAATGAGCATTGAAGCCCAGCGCCTGCAGTACAATCAGCGTTCAGCACTCGGGGAGCCGCACCAATCAGAAGGAGACACTGGAGAGCGAGCGCAGAAATCAGAAAGCGGCAAGTACCTGCGTGTGAATCCAGCTTCGGGGACCAGGCAAGTGACTGAGTTTGATGGTTTCCAGGCGGGCAGCGGACGGCGAGACGGCCATCCTGCACTGCCTCCGGAGAAGGGGCACTGCTCAGGCACTGAGAGCCTGCATGTGAATCCAGCTTTGGGGACCAGGTGAGTGGCTGAGTTTGATGTCTTCCAGGTGGGCAGTGGCTGGTGAGACAGCCGTCCTGCACCACCTCTGGAGAATGGGCGCCGCTGAGGTGGTGAAAGCCTGTGTGTGAATCCAGCTTTGGGGACAAGATGAGCAGCTGAGTTTGATGGCTTCCAGGTGGGCAGCGGCTGGCGAGATGGCCATCCTGCACTACCTCTGGAGAAGGGGCACCGCTCAGGTGGTGAGAGCCTGCATGTGAATCCAGCTTTGGGGACCAGGCGAGCGGCTGAGTTTGGGGGCTTCCAGGCAGGCAGCGGCCGGCGAGATGGCCGTCCTGCACTGCCTCCGGAGAAGGGGCGCCACTCAGGTGGTGAGATCCTGAAGAAAGGAGATTTTACCGACATATACCAGCAATTGGGGAAATGGGAGGGAGGGGGGTACCACTAGACTACCAGGGATTTGTTCTATGGCAATCCACTGCAATTGCGGCTATGGGGCAGGGGATGCCCCTGGGACCCCCGACTGTGTACACATTATTCTGTGCAGGGCGCCAGGCACAATTCGCCGGGCTGTCCTGTGCAATGCATGCAAATGGGGCCATAATGACATGCAAATGGCCCCATTTGTGCCTTGCATATATTATGGCCTCATTTGCATGCCCTCTGCTGAATATCATGGGTGATGCGCCCAGCGCAACTGTGTTTGCGCTGGCACAACCCCATGCTCCCTATCTGTGGCTTGCACCAGTGCAGTGCCACTGCGCGTTGCGTAGTGCCACTGTGCCACGCGCTGTCCATGCCATATACAAGGTGCTGTATCATGGTGCATCACCATTGAATATCACCTGGTCCTGGCCCCGGCACATCCCAGTTGTGATGCACCCATGCTTGCGCCACTGCTAGGCACAGTCTGAACATCTGAGCCATTGTGTTTTAAGAATAAAGGTTTTATGTTGAAAACTGTTTTTTATAGAAGCATTCAAGGTTTTAACACTGTTTTGTAATAGAAAAATGAATGCAGTCAATAGAACAGCAACTTTATAAATATTGTACTATTATAACTCTTCCATAACCATTAAGATATAAATTTTATAACTAGTCAATTTATGTAGGTAACTGGTTAACTGTGACTTTCTATTATAAGATTCCTATTGTTTTATGGCATTAATAAAGTGATCCAAAACTGTTGTGTCTTTGTCATTTTTATATGTTTTCACACTATGGAGTAAATAGTAAAGTTTTTTTTTTTTTTAACTTTAAACTCAGTCAAGTGTAAAGTCCATAAATATTGTACTACTGGTCTTTCTTCAGGCCTAGACCATATGCTGTGGAAATAAGTAAGCACTAATCACCGACAGAGGAGGGCTCTACCGATGGATTAATGCCCTGCTTGGGGGGGGGGTTGGTGTACAAGGCTGAGGGCTTCCAACCACCCAGCGGGCATTAATCCCTGTAGAGCCTGACGCTGGAGGTGATTAATGCGCTTGTAACATGGCAAGTGCTACGCGAATATTGTGCTGCCAGTACTTCACATTGCAGTACACAAATGTTACATGACAGTACTATTGCTGGATGCAATGGAATGCAGCACTAGTTGTCATCTAGGATAGTGAGATAATGTGAGACCGTGCACGTCCCCACATAGTGATAGACATTTATTTCCATAGAGTCCGCTATTTCACAGTTCCGAGCACTACACTATTACTATGTGTGTGACACAGACTAGGGTACAAATGAGTAATTGCTAGCAACCGTTTGACTGCTTTACCGTTCGTCGTGACATCCCGATGCTGTACAGCGGCACTGCACTATGGGTAATTTCTTTGCGTACATAGAATTACACCACCACATGTTGATATACTCGGCTGTCATTGTGTCAAGCGATATCTCTCCCACTTTCTCCACAGTTGTGCATCCCATACAAAAATAGATGTGGGCACAAGGGGGATCATTTCAGTAATTCTCTTTGGTTTGCGGTACTTCGTGTGCTGTTTGGATGTGTGTGGTGATTCGGGTTTTCATGACTGAGTTTCTAATGCTGTTACGGCTATTGCATTCCGATACAATCCCCACCTACAGGCACACAGACTGGCATACACTAAGACACATGGCAGCACGTACTAGTTGTTTGTCTTCTGCTTGTGCGCGAGCCCGATGCCGGACTACCGCTTCCCACTCCATCTCTATCCTCTTCATTACTCTCCCAGTGCTGCACCCTCTAGCTGATGGACAGCCTAGGTACTACACAAGCGGGCATTACTGGGCTGCTGCGAGTGTGGACACTGTGGGTACTACACAAGCCAGCTCTACTGGTGGCTTAATCACCGCTCGTTTTACGTCACATGACACCTTTGGACCAATCTTCAGATTCCATTTGATTCATATGTTTAGAGCCATGTTGCAATTTGCATTATTGTCTCCTGTTTAAGTCTTTAATGCTGACAGTAGTCTTCAGGTGGCAATTGTGGAAGGAGTCTGTGTCTGTGTAGTATATGATGAATAAGTAATTGGGGGACCATCTATATCATTTTTGTGCAGTTGTATTTGTGCTTTTGTGTGTTTCGGTATAGTTCTTTGTTTTTCTTTTTTAGTGCCATTTCTTTCCCTTCTTCTGCTGCTGTGCTCTTCAGATCTTGTGGAGTGTTGGTCTTGATTCCTGAGAAAGAAAGAAATAAAAGAAATTGCTAGTGGTGTAATATTGGTAATAGTGTGTTGTGTGCTGTGTTTGTTTGCTATGCAACATTGTACTTTATTTATGGCTGTTATTTAGAAATCAATTGCTATGAATTTAACACAAATTTATATTGTGATAATTGCGGCTTTTTTTGTGAGTTGCATACATGTGTATTTTGGAGGTAAAGTACATTGCTGCACAATACGATGTAGGGAAAGTATTTTTTTTTTACCTTTGCATGTAAGATATATCGTTTGTGAACTGTGTTAAATATTGAGCATGATATTTATATACAGACCTAGTCGGAGTCTGAGTCGCTTGATATCACGTGTAGGCATCTTTTGGTGGTTTGCTTATTGATTGTCTCTGTTGGGGGGAGTAGGAAAGAGAAGCAGTTATTTGATTTTGTATGCTTTTGTTCGGTTTGAGTGTTGTTAATTGTGGTGTTTATGAGTTAATGATTAGTAGTGTGTTATGTTGTTTGCAGTGGTGATTTGTTTTTGGGGGTGTGCAGAGTTTCTGTTATATGGTTGTGTGTGTGTGTGTGTGTGTGTGTGTGCGTGCATGCATGCGTGTGTGTCTGTATTTATAGTAGATTACAGTAGAAAAATGTAGTCATACCATTATGAAAGTGGAAGTTGATATTTGTTGCATGGAAAGCTCGTTGAAAGACATATCCATCCCATGCATTTCGGACATTGGGATGAGTGTTGCATCATTTGTAGATGTTCGTGTTGATCTTCTTTTTCAACTGTGTCTCTATTAGTTCTACTTAGTAGGTCTGACATTTTTTTTTGTTGCTTTTCATTTATGTGGGAGTAGACTTTAATGCTGCGTATGCATTTGTGTCTGGTAATTTGCATTATTTCAGTGGCTTGAATTCCACTGTCATTAAGCTTTTGCACCACATGCTTACATGCACTATGATTAGTTCATTTTTAGTTGGTTGTTATGCTTGCGTTTGTTATCATTGTTTTAAGTATGGTGCTTATTTTATTAATTCCTGTTGGTTGATTTTTGAACCATTTTAGATGTTCTTGTCCAGTGTAAACTTCAGTGTTGCTGTTTATTGATAAGAAAAAGGGGTCCTCAGGTTTTATGCAGGAGTCTATACATTGGCTGGAATATATGGTGTATGTTGTGACTGGACATCTGGTCAGATTTTCTTTGTTTTCATATGCTTTTGGTTTTATTTTTCTGGTGTCTCTAATGTTGAGTCCTGAGCGAGTTTTGGTTTGGCATTCAGTGGAGTATTGTATATACTGGATTCCATTTTCATCAACATTTTTAGTTATATCACCCCATTTTAATTGACGAATTTCCGTGGATCCTCTTATGCCAAAAATGTGCAGTATATGAACCATAGTTGTTAATTAATGATGCTGCAGAATGAGGTCCTAGTTGTTTTATCGAATACAGTTTGTCAGTCATGACATCTGACAGTTCATCGGATGCGTTTGGATTACTGCCTTTGCCTTGAAGTTTTAGATTTTTCTGTTTTGCTGCTAATGCCTGCCTAGTGATTTCAAATTCTTTGTCTTTTGATATTGAGTGACTGTAATTATTGTATTTAAGGTATCTTTCTATGCTTTGATACATTGCTCGGAGGCTGATTGGGTTGTGTGGCTCGGTCTCTCTTTTTTTTTTTTTTGCATTTATGAAAAACTTAGATAAATAGGTGTTTAGTGTGACTGGGTCAATGGTTTCCATGTTCCTGGTATCAGAATAAGTTTCAGCAAAATGCTTTTGTATGGCTACTATATCATAGTTTGTTTTCCTAGATGTGTTTTTATTTGCTTGCACTTTAATGAAATTCAAGACTGAGTTATCTATGGTGACACAATCATGTGACTTATCTGTGCTGGTTGAAGAAGAAGTTGATAGTTGATTTTCACACTGCTCAGTTTCTGGGAGGTTCATTCTGTGTTCCCTTTTGCTTGAAGAAGACGTCTCTTCTATTTAGCTCTGAATTATAGGTACGGTGTTGGGCTGGATTTCAAATGATATTTCCACGGTTCTGTGGGTTTTTTTATCTGTTTTTTAAATACTGTGCCTTACTTAGCAGTAGCACAGTTTCTGACACATTTCTGTTCTGTGTGAAAAGGTTTACAGAGGTTTGAAAGTCTTTTGAAAGGAGCTCTTGTGTTTATGTGCTGCTTCATTTTTATGTGGTGCCAATATGCCAGGTCATTTGGTTTGCCTTGTGCTTTTTTATTGAGTGGGACAGGTGTGGAAATTTTTGTTGCTATGCAGCATGTTAAAGTTTTGGATCACACTGTTATCGGGAGTGTGCTAGGCTATTCCCATCTGCGAGTAGCAGTAAATGGAGTTACTGTTTCAGAAAGGTAATTGCATTACTTGAATGGGGTGCTTATTATAAGAACAGAATGTGATGTGGGAAAAAATTGCTACTATTTAATGCTGATATTTTTGTGTGGTTTGCAGTAGGGGCGACAGATGCTGTGGAGAAGTCCATGGAAAATCTTACCACTGTACAAGTGTAAGCTGAGTGGTGACAGCAAGTGCTTTGTTTTGGTTTTGTTATTTTTTTTTTATATATATAATATATATACACCTGTGCTAAACAAAGTAATTTCTTTTATGAGAATGAACTGTGTTGAGTGTAGAGCAGGTGAGTACGGAGGAAGTCCAGAGGTCTGAATTGCCCTGGTAACTGTGGTTGCTGCATGAATGTTCGAATGATCGTGCGGTACATGTCTTTTGTGTTTGTGTAGATGTCAGATCTGTGGTTTTCAGTTAGCGCCTGTACTGTGAATGCAGATGTATAGAGAAAAAAACTTGCAATAGAATGGATATGTTGGGGGAGTGAGTGCCAGTGACAAGAGGGTTTCTAGTTTTCATTTAGAATTTTTTTTTTATTATTATACAGCAGAAGACAAAAAATGCAGTGTGTTTTAAGGAAGAGCCCATCGGGCGAGTAATGGAGACTGAACAGGTATGTGTCTTCTTGCCAAGACTGACCACTGCCAATGTGTGAGGAATCGTGTAGTAAAACAATGCTTTTGTGAATCACAGGATCTATGTTTTCCTGAAGTATTGGCATATTGTGCTTTTTGTTTGGGGATCCAGTTTCAAAAAAATACTGCCAATAATGTAGAGCTGGTGCTGGGAGTGAGGACTTATTGCTGGCTATTGAATGCTTTTCAGCAGTATTTAGGCAGGGTTACAAGCAGGAAAAAGGTATTTGTAATTGTCTGAGTGATGACACTTAGGAGTGTGAAGATATCTCCATGACGTATAGGAACATGGAGATATCAATGTTATCTTCACTGCCAACTGATATATCATATTTTATACTTGAATCTATCCTCAAAAATACATCGTATGAATATACTGTATATATATATATATATATATATATATATGTATAATGCAACTATTAAATGTGTCATGGATTACTAAGTTTGCCGATGACACCAAGTTAGGGCAATTGTTAATAGTGAATTGGCTATGACCGAATTCCAAAAGGAAATACTTACCTTGGAATCATATGGGTTAAAAACCATAAAATAAGATTCAATGAAGACAACTGTAAAATTATGCACCTGGGTCATAATAACAAACTTGACAAATACATTAATAGGAAAGAACTGGTAACAGCCACCAGAGAAAGAGATTTAGGAATGATCGCATCATGATATTGCTGTGACAGTATATCCTATTTGCACTTTATACAGCATTTCCTCAGACTGTACCGGTTTTAATCGCTGTGTGGAGCCTTGTTCTATTAGTTCCCTTGAGCTATACAAGGAAGAGAGCCCGTAGTTCGTTTTGTTACCTATGAACTACAGGCTGTTGAATTCCATATAACATTGTGTTTTTACACTGTAAAAATGTTATGCTGTAACATCACCTTGTGTGGAATGAACTATACTTAATTTTAATTATTCTAAACTTTGTTTGAGGAGCGAGGTGCTGTGACCTCTCTCAATTTCTTCCGGGGTCTACCCTGCTATTTAAGCAGGACTCGGCGAGCAGGGCTGTTGATGAATGATTGCACTGTGATATTGCTGTGACAATATATCCTATTTGCACCTTATATAGCATTTCCTCAGACTGTACCAGTTTTAAACGCTGGGTACAGCTCTTGTTCTATTAGTTCCCTTGAGCTATCCAAGGAAGAGAGCCCATAGTTCGTTTTGGCACCTACGAACTACAGGCTATTGAAGTCCATATAACATTGTGTTTTTACATTGTAAAAATGTTATGCTGTACTATCACCTTGTGTAGTAGGAACTACACTAAATTTTAATTATTCTAAACTTTGTTTGAGGAACGAGATGCTGTGACCTCTCTCAATTACTTCTGGGGTCTATGCTGCTATTTAAGCAGCGCTCGGCCAGCAGGGCGCGTACGGCTTCAAGTGCGGAGATGTGCACCGAGACACTGAGTAGCGTGAGGATAGAATCAGGGGTAATTTTGCTGTTTCATGGGCAAAATTTCGCCTTCCATGGGTGAAATTTGCATTCTGCAGGCAAAATTCAATTTTCGCATCTGCAAAAACTTTTGCAAAATGGGCTAATTTCACGAAGTATTTCGTGTAATGAAATTTACCAGTTTCACACAACTCTAGTCAGGATTGCTTAATTTAACATTTTTATTATTTTTCTTGCAGGATAACAGCTTACAAGAAAATGTGGTTCCATATTGAAACAGGTATTATCCTACACTTTCAATTAATAAACCCTACTTTAATTATGAAGTACCGTTTGCAAGTCCACTAGAAGAGGAGGGAATCCAAGATGTTTAGAATGGTACAGATTAGGAGGGAAAATAAAATAAATAAGTACACGGGCAAGTCTCTCTACTGTAAAAAGAATCATTATTATAGTCTCTAAACACATGGGAGAATGCCCCTATAAAACCTGCTTAAGTAATATTTAATCTATGAGGGCAAGGTATTTTGTTTTTCTTGATTCATCCTATTTTAATAGTTTATTTTATTTATTAATTTGTTTTTGGTAACCAGGTAAGTGCACTAGGCAAGGACCTGCCTATTTTCAGGCAAGACCTGGGAGAGTACAGATAGCAACAGTAAAAGTATAGATAACAGTGAGAAATAAAAAATACAATCACATACTTGAACAGTGTATAATGGAGAAAGCAGGAATCCACATAGGGATAGGCAGTATGTTATAGACCAGAGACTGACAGCATTCGTACATGGATGCTTGATTTATGCATGGCAAGATTACAGGACACTTAACATTAAAAACAATTGATACCAGAGGATAAATAAAATGTTCACACTTCATTCAAAACAAATAAATGCTGCACATCTCAAACAATATGCACACCCCATACTAACATTTGTAATAGGATGACTGGCAAACAAACTATGCATATACTGTAAAACAGGTAATTATTGATGCCAATTAATTCTCTCTATATTTGCACTTCTACCTATAGTGCAATCATTAATAGACAGTATATTTTAGTATTGTAAAAAGAATTTACATGTGAACTTAGTTGAGAGTGAAAAAATCTTACTCTTTATTCTTTGTGCAACATAATTTAAATAGTAGCGCTACTGCACTCACACGTTCCACCCCTACCAAAAAACAAATGATATCACATCTAAACATCCATTACAGTACAATAAGCCCAAAAAAATCAGCATCAGAGCTTGGCAATCAGGGAGCTCAAAAGGATAAAAAAACACAGCAGAGTCCACAAGTTTTCACAGCTTTTCACAGGGCTTCTCATAGATATGCAAGCAGTAGAAGAAGGGGCTGTAATAAAAATTAAAACAAAGAGCCCATTATAATAATGGACAAAGTTTACCTTACCTTTAGCCAAGACACAGGGGCACATGTATTGTACTTGCCATGTTTAGAGATTCATGGTGTGCCTGAGATATCCCCACCTGGTCAAACCCACATACAGCATCCTCTTTTCTCTCCCGTATCCTCTGAAAGGTAGTAACGAGCCATTGTGAATGCTTAAATTTCAAGGTAGTCAGTCTGAAGTCCACAGAAACTTTGGGTGATGGTGTTCCCTTGTGTAGCTGTTCAGTTAATAGAGTGGCATACCATTCAGTGAACAGACTCTTAAGTGTGTCCTTATAGAGTTTGCTGATTGATAAAGCAAGGTGCTGTATTCTTCAGGTGACGCTGATATTCTTCAGGTGACATTACCTCTGGCTGGAAGCTGCAATACTGAACATAGGATTTGCAAGAAAGCGAGATGTGCTCACAACAGAGGGAGGTGAACCTTACAATTGTCTTTGGTTTGTAGCAGATATTCTGCAGGTGGAGGCTACTTCTAACTGAAAGGTGATATAAGGAACTTAGAATTATCAGGAAAATACAGTCTTTCAAGCCACAGAGGGAGGTGGATCTAGTGTTATTTTTATTCCAATTCTTAAGATTTTCAGAACAGGAAGAGTTTAAACCCTGGGCTAAGAATCTGTCATAAGTTCTGAAATAAGTGTAGGTACAGGCTATGTATTTGACCCAGACAGTGCCCTAGGGGGTGGAAACTGTTTTTTGTGTTTATCTGTCTGTGCCTTAAAAGGCCAAACCAGACTGTGTCAGGAAGTGCTTACACCATAGCTACTTATCAGCCAATATCTTTGGTAACAGACCTGAGAACAATAGTATTATAAGCAAGTGTTTTATAGTAAACTCATCAGAACAGCTAATATTCTTCAGGTGAAGCTACTTCTGGCTGGAAGCTGCAATACTGAACACAGGATTTGCAAGAAAGCGACTTGTGCTCACAACAGAGGGAGGTGAACCTTACAATTGTCTTTGGTTTGTAGCAGATAGTCTTCAGGAGGAGGCTACTTCTAACTGAAAGGTGAAATAAGAAACTTACAATTATCAGGAAAAGACAGTCTTTCAAGCAACAGAGGGAGGTGGATCTAGCTTTACTTTTGTTCCAATTCTAAAGATTTTCAGTGCATGAAGAGTTTAAAGCACAGCTGACTTATTTTGGGGCTGACTGCTTTCAGAGCACAAACCACCAGGCTGTTTTGGGGCTGGGGAGGTTTACCTGTGTCTGACTTGGATGTCTGGATTTTTCTCTGTTTGATTAGCAGGGTATTTTCTCTGTCAAGTTGTTGTGTAGGGCATCTTGTTGACAGGAAGGCACTCATTGCAGCGGTGGGTCAGAGCTTTTAGCTGATTGTTTCGTGAAGGCATGGTTTAGGCCCAACCCTGCCCACCCCTCACCCCACCCACCCCTAGAAATAGTTCCATTATACCTGGGGTTCTGACATCATTTCCTCAAGAGTGCAAGGTGCATATCACTGTCATATCCTCTCTAGCACACTGCACTGACAATATAAGCATACACATTGTATAATACATATATATTTCTATATAACAAACCAATCACACACACAAAAAAACAAAAAAAAACTAGATAAACATGTGGGGAGTAGTGCAATGTAATGGCTGTGGGGCAGCAGTTTTCCGGGAGTCTTTCTAGAGACTGAGATGCTGCAATTTTTGCAGACAACTCTCTGCCCTGAGGGAGGAAGTTGCCCGTCTTCAGGCCACACTGGACAGTAGTAAGGGAACCTTCTCCCAGGCCACACTGGACAGTAGGAAGGGAACCTCCCCCATCCAGGGAGCACCAGAGCCATCACCACTACCTCAGAGGTTGCGAAGAAAGCACAGCAGTTGGACCACAGTGGGCTCAGGGAGGGTGAGGATGGTGGAACAGAGGCACACCCAGTCAGTTGTTCCACTCCACAATCCATACACCATTCTGGGGGAGCATAGCTCCCCTATGGATGCACCCGCAGAGGAGATTAAGGAGGCTGAGGACAACTGTCACATAGGAGACCCACAGGAAGGAGGCAGAGGACACCACAGGGAAAGGAAGCAGCTCCTGGTGGAGGACTCAATTATTAGGGGGATAGAACTGGGGAGAGCAGGGAAAACTGAAGAAAGGTGCCTGCCTGGTGCCATGGCTTGGAGGGACAGGAAGCGCATCCTCAGGATCACGAGAATAGCTGTACTGGAGTCTGAACTGGATGTCATTGTCCACCTAGGGACAAATGACTTGGCTCATCATGAGATTAGAGCAGTGCAGAAGGACTTTGTAGAATTGGGGAGGGGCCTAAGACAAGTAGCACACACAGTATCCTTCTCAGAGGTGCTGCCTGTCAATGGCATGGGTGAGGCAAGGTACTTTGCACCATGCAGTTTAATGAATGGTTGAAAAAATGGTGTGGAGCACAGGGGTTTGGCTTCATTGGGGACTGGGGTTCCACCTGGAGGAACACCATCCTATACTGGCAGGATGGTCTGCATCTGTCCAGGAAGGGAACAAGTCTTTTGAGCAATCAGTTTAAATGCTTCATTGGCAAGCTTTTAAACTAGTCAAGGGGGGAGGCACTGATAAGCAGCAGTAAAATCCCAGCCTCTCCCTATAAAACAGGGTACTAAATGAGAAAAAGACAGCGGTAGAAAGGTCAGTGGGGGATGCTGCAACAGAAGGTAAAGCCATAAAAAAATGGAGAGCAATGAGTACCGATGCCCATAGTCTGAGTAACAAGCTTACTGAATTAGTGGCCTTGATGGAGGAGGAACATCTGGATATCGTGGCAGTAACAGAAACATGGTACACACAAAACCATGACTGGGACGTAAACATACCAGGATACACTATCTACAGGAGGGACAGGCAGGGTAAAAGAGGAGGAGTAGTAGCTCTTTACATAAGGGAAGGAATCAAAGCAACAGAACAAAAGGGTAAACATGGAGGAGAAGAAGCACTGTGGGTAAATCTGGAGACCGGCAATGGCACCACAATCCGCACAGGGGTTGTATACAGACCCACTTCTCAAGGGGAGGAAATGGACAAGGAAATGATAGAAAGTATACTTAGAATGGCAGGAAAAGGGTAGATATTGCTGATGGGTGATCTGAATATGCCAGATGTGGACTGGAGTGCAGTTGCAGCAGCCACTTCAAAGAGTGGGGTTATTCTAGATGCCCTACAGGGGGCATGCCTTAGACAACTAGTATTGGAGCCCACTCGAGAGGGAGCAATCTTAGACCTGATTCTCTCAAATGGAGATGAAAAGAGGATCACAGATGTAGAAGTGGGTAGCCATCTGGGAACTAGCGACCATCGAACAGTATGGTTCACAATAAACACAGCAATAGAGTCAAGCCATACAAAGGCAAAAGTACTGGACTTTTAGGAGGGCTGACTTTGCCTAAATGGGTGAGTGCCTAAGGAATGCACTAGCAAATGGGCGGGAAGGAGGTGGAAGAACAATGGGAGTAAATAAACTGCCATCACAGAGGTAACAAGCCTTTGTGTGAAGCAAATAAACAAAACGAAATGATGTAAGAAACCACTATGGTTCTCAAAGGAAGTGGCAGTGAAGGTTCAAGAGAAAAAGAAAGCATTCAGGAAGTACAAGGAATCACATAAGGAACAGGACAGAGAACTGTATCAGTTAAAGCTGGGAAGGCAGTCAGAACAGCAAAGGCCCAAACCGAGGAAAAGATAGCCAACTCAGTTAAGAAGGGGATAAAACCTTTTATAGGTACATCAGGGAGCGAAGGAAGACCAAGGGAGGGACAATGAGGCTTAATAAAGGGGAGGGAGGGTGGGCAGAGGGTGATCAGAAAAGGCAGAAATACTAAACAAATATTTTTGCTCAGTATTTACAAATGAAGGGGGTACCTAAAACAAACAGTAGAAACACTCTGATACAGAAGTTGATATCAGCCCATTTACAGAAGAAAGGGTTCTGAAAGAACTCTTAAAACTGAAGGTGGACAAAGCAATGGGGCCTGATGGGATTCATCTCAGAATTCTAAAAGAACTAAGGTAGAACTAGTGACACCACTGACTACCCTCTTTAACAAATCATGGGAGGATGGGGTGGTACCCGAGGACTGGAGGAGGGCAGATGTGATTCCCTTCACAAAAGTGGAGCAAGGCAGAAGCAGGAAACTACAGACCTGTTAGTTTAACCTCAGTGATAGGAAAATGATGGAATTACTTGAAGGAAAGAACTGTCAAGTATCTAGAGGCCAGAGGGCACAGGACCCAAGGCAGCATGGATTCACAGCAGGAAGGTCATGCCAGACAAATCTGATAGATTTCTTTGACTTGTGACCAAAGTAGTAGATCAGGGAGGGGCTGTGGACATGGCCTACTGAGACTTTAGCAAGTCATTTGACACAGTCCCACACAAAAGATTAATATACAAGTTAGCCAGCCTGGGAGGGTCCCAAGATGACAGCTTGGGTAAAGAATTGCTGGAGAATAGGACACAGCGAGTAAAGTAAATAGAGTCCACTCTGAAGAAAGGGTTACTAGTGGGGAACCCGAGGGTTCAGATAGGACTGGTCCTTCAATGTCTTTATAGCCACATTGCAGAGGACCGAAGGAAAAGTATGTCTCTTTACAGATGACACAAAGATCTGTAACACAGTTGATGCACAAGGTGGGGTGGAAAGGATGAGAAGGGACTTGGCAAGGTTAGAGGAATGGTCAAATGTATGGCAGTTTAGATTCAATGCTAGGAAGTTCAAGGTAATGCACCTGGAAAAGAAAAACCCAGGAGAAGAGTACACAATGGGAGGTGAGATACCAACAACAACAAAAATGGAAAGGGACCTAGGGGTAGTCATATCAGATGACCTAAAGGTGGGCAAGCAATGTGAGAGGGCAGCAAGGAGGGCTGGGGGGATACTGGGATGCATAGGGAGAGGCATCATGAGTAGAAAACAGGAAGTTATTATCCCTCTGTACAGACAGCTGGTGAGACCCTATCTGGAGTACTGTGTGCAGTTCTGGAGACCCAATCTCCACAAAGACATAGACAGGATGGAAGTTGTCCAGAGGAGGGCAACTAAAATGGTGCAGGGTCTGCACCGGAAGACATATGAAGAGAGACTTAAGGAGCTTAATATGTATAGCCTCGAGGAAAGGAGGGAGAGGGGGACATGATAGAAACTTTCAAGTACCTCAAGGGAATCAACAAAGTCCAAGAGGGTAGCATCTTTCAAAAAAAGAAGTGTGCAAGAACAAGGGCGAATTTGAAGAGAGAGGGGCAGCTCAGAGGTAATGTGGGAAGTATTTTTCACAGAGAGGTTGTGGATGCATGGAATGGCTTCCGGAGGAGGTTGTGGAGTCAAAACAGTGGTGGAATTCAGCATGCATGGGACAGTCATAAGGCAATTCTAGGGGGTGGGGGTAGGAAGAAGTAGGCTGCTGGTTAACTAGGATCTGCAGCTTATCCATTAGGTAGGGAAATGGGCAGACTGGGTGGGCCAGGCGGTCCTTATCTGCCATCAAATTCTATGTTTCTGTGTTTCTGTAGTTGGTCAGTGCACAAAGCTGGAACAAATATGGGGATGATGTTGCGCTGCTCCAGCTTTTCAAACACTGGCTTGGTTGTGTGAGCCCTAAAAAGATCCAAAATCAGCATTGTGCGCTGCTCATCTGGAAGCTGATTCAGTTGTTTGATCTTCGCAACATAGGGCATCAGGATGCTATCAATATACTCCAGCATTGTTGTTTCATTTGCCCAGTGATTTTCACTGTGTGTGATGTGCCAGTCAGTGGGGAAGTCAAAATTTGGATGGCAGTTAACTGTTTTTCCATGATAAATAACTTGGGGCAGCAGATAGTGACCTGTTAGTGTAACAGACATTGCCATGGTGACTTGTCTTTTTTCATTAATGCCAGTCACCTCGACCTCAATCAATCAAGTCAAGTCTTTATTTATCCAGGCGAACACCATTGAGCAAGCTCATTTACAAGGTGGACCTGCATCACACAAGGTCAAAGAACAATACAGTGCATTTATGTACAGACAATAAATAGGCATTATCATACATAATTCTGAAAGGGAAAGTACATACAGTGCCAAGGTTAGTATGGTCAGGTGATGTCTTCACAAAAAGAAAATAGAAAAAATGAAGGGAAGGGAAGCAAGTAGTGGAAGCAACATAAATAGGCCCGTTGTATTATCAGAAAATTTTAGGAACGCAAGCCAGGCTTTAGAGGGTGTGGATATGGAGCAACACAGCCAAGGGTGGGAGGTATAGAGGTAGTTGCTCTAGGAGGACTGCTAGAAAAGTGAGCTGAGGACAGATCTGGAAGGGGGAGGGGGTAGGAAAGGGTGAGGAAAGCAGTGTGAGAGGATAAATTTAGTAAGGAAGAGGAGATCAGGGATAAGTGGTGTAGCATAGGGCAGGGAAACAGTAGGCAATAGAGCATTTTAGGCATGAGGAAAGCAGTTGCATAACTGCTTAAAAGTTTTTGCGAACAAGGTTTTAAAAGCTGCAAGACTAACAGGGGTGTTCAGTTTCAATGATTTCTGTATATTATTCCAGAGAGAAGGCAACACGAAGCTTATGGCCACTCTTCCGAATCATGTGTTGGCCCTAGGCACTTTCAATGAAATAAGAGAGGAACTCCTCAAAGCATAGTTGCCTATCAAACTTAGAGGCAGACAGTCAGCAATGTATTGGGGGAGTTTGTTGGTAATGGCTCTGAATGTCCAAAGAACCGCATGTCTATTCCGCCTATACTTAAGGGATGACCATCCCACGGCTGCCAAAAGGAGCAGTGGTGAGTGGTGAGGGGAAGGCCAGTTATGAATCTTAGTGGTCTGTGATACAGTGTGTCCAGTTTACCAAGATAGGCAGCAGTACACTGGCTATAGACGAAGTCAGCATAGTCGATTAGGGAGAGGAACGTGGATTGGACTAGCTGTGTCTTAGCATCTTTGGTCAGGAGGCAATTTATCCTAAAGAATAGACCAAGCCTTTGTCGCAGTTTTTTTCAGTAATTCCTCGATGTGGTCCACAAAGGAGAGTTTGTGGTCCAGCCAGACCCCCAGGTACTTGAATTTTGTTACGAATTCCAGTTTGTCTCCTAGTAAAGTAGTGATAGGAGGTACCGAACCGACCATAGAGGGGTACGCCGTGTGTTTAGCAGGTGAGAACAGCATTGCTTTTGTTTTTGTTTGTGTTGATACACAAGGAGGTGTGGAAAGGATGAAAAGGGACTTGGCAAGGTTGGAGGAATGGTCAGAAGTATGGCAGCTAGGATTCAATACAAAGAAGTGCAAAATAATGCACCTGGGAAACAAGAACCCAGGGGAAGAATACACAATGGGTGGGGAGGTAGTAACAACGACAAAAAAGGAAAGGGACCTGGGGTAATCATATCAGATGACCTTAAGGTTAACAAGCAATGTGAGAAGGCAGTAGGAGGGCTGGGGTATACTGGGATGTATAGGAGAGGCATCAGCAGCAGAAAACAGGAAGTTGTTATCCTCTGTACAGACAGTTGGTGAGACCCCATCTGAGTACTGTGTCCAGTTCTGGAGACCCCATCTCCACTAAGAACATAGACAGGATAGAGGCAGTCCAGAGGAGGGCAACTAAAATGGTGCATGGTCTGCAAGAGAGAAATGTGAGGAGAGACTAAGGAGCTTAATATGTATACCCTTGAGGAAAGAAGGAGAGGGAGACATGATAGAAACTTTTAAGTACCCAGTGGAATCAACAAAGTCCAAGAGGGTAGCATCTTCAGAAAAGAGACTTGCAAGAACAAGGGGACACAATTTAAAGATAGAAGAGAGGCGGTTCAGGGGCAATGTGAGGAAGTATTATTTCACAGAGAGGGTAGTGGATGCATGGAACAGCCTTCCTGAGGAGGTTGTGGGATCTAAAACTGTGGGAGAATTCAAGAATGCATGGGACAGACATAAGGCAATTCTTGTGGGGGGTAGGAAGAAATAGGCTGTTGGTTAACTAGGATCTGCAGCCTATCCTGTAGGTAGGGAAATGGGCAGACTAGATGGGCCTAGCGGTCCTTATCTGCCATCAAAGTCTATGTTTCTATGTTTTCTTGGCATTGGGTAATAGCTTTTTGCTTAGGAGCTGATACTGCAACAGATCAAACTCAGTTTGCAGGTCACCACAGGCAGCTTCGGACGATGGACGGCTTAGGTAAAGCACCGTGTCATCTGCAAACAGGTGAATATTGGCCTCCTTGATACCAACGTCTATATTGTTTTTGTAGATAGCAAACAGCAGAGGCCCCAGGATGGATCTCTGTGGTACACCTCTTTTTAGTGGTTTGAGTGGGGAGAGCTCCCTTTAAGCCTTGACCTGCTGATGCCTATCTGTGAGGTAGTTGTTAAACCAGCACAGGGAGGATGAGTCCATGCCTATCGTTTTTAGCGTAGAAAGGAGCAGGCAGTGATCGACCGTGTCGAAGGCCTTGCTAAGGTCCAGGAACATGGCGCAGACAAAATGTCTGTTCTCCAGATCATGTTGCCAGTCATTAGTTACTTTTGCCAGAGCCGTGATAGTACTATGTTTAGCTCTGAACCCAGACTGCATTGGGTTTAGCAGGTTTGTATTGTTTATGAAGGTTCTCAACTGAGTGTTCACAATTTTTTCCAGGAGTTTTGAGAGTATGGGGAGGACACATATAGGTCTGTAATTATTTAGATCATAGGAGTCCCCTGATTTAAACAGAGGGATGTCGTAGGCAGTTTTCCACAGGTGCAGGAGAGACCCCTGCGATAAGGACAGGTTAAAAAGGTGAGTGATCGGTACAGCTAGAACATGATGTGCAATCTTAAGGAAGTAGAGGTCGAGGGAATCAGTACCAGTGCTTTTCCTAGTGTCCATCTAAAGAAGAAGGTTTTCAACCTCTTTCAGTGAGGCAGGCATGAAGGAAAAGACTGAGTCATTGGTGCTAGGTTCTGGGAGCTGAGCATCAATCTGGGTATGTAGCATGCATGCAGGCAAGTTATCAAAAGCTAGGTCTGCAGTGGCAAAGTGGTTGTTGAAGGCTTGAATGATTTCCATTTTATCATTAATGGTAACATTGTCAGAGTTCATTTTTGAAGGAAACGCAGTCCCAGACACGTGGCTGGACAATTCTTTTATTGTGGACCAAAATTTGGTAGGACATTTTGAGGCAGAATCTTAATTCTGAGTGGTAAAAGTTGGCTTTGGTCTCTCTGACCAACCTGGTGCAAGAATTCCTAGCTGATCTGAAAAGACACCAATCTTTAGCTGTCTTTGATTTATGAGCTTTTTTTCCATAGTTTGGCTTTTTCTAATAAAACGGCCTTGAGGTCAGCAGAAAACCAATGGTATGTTCTAGCCTTTATACTGACTTTTACAAGGGGGGCATGGTTGTTTAGGGCACATGACACAATTTCATGGAAGTTGTTGTAGGCTGTGTTTACTGATTTAGTAAAGTAAAAACTCTGCCAGCACAGGGAAGCTTTCAGTTCGTTCATATATGTGAATGGATCGAAGTTGCGTCTGTGCTTTTTAGTAGAGAACTTGGATGTAGAAGGAGGATTGGAGTCTGCTCTTACACCAGCAATGAAGGAATGATCACTAATGTCCGAAGAAAATATTCCAGGGTGGGAAAAGAAATGTGGTTTACTCACAAGAAGGACATCCAGCAGGGTGCTATTTGTGTTTTTTTGTTTATGCGGGTTGGTTCCTCAATGAGTTGCGTGAGCCCATGCGAGTCACAGAAGGATTTAAGGGGTAGTGAGGCCTTAGCCAGTCAGTCATAGTTAAGGTCCCCTAGTATAACTGTTTCAATGTTCCCAAGGTCCATAATGGTCGACAAGTGGGACAAAAGCTGGGACCCCACAGATGGGGGCCTATAACACCCTATGACACAAATAGCCATCGAGGGGGATAGTTTGACTTTAAGGGACAGGCATTCAAATCCATTTGCAGTAGAAGAGGAGTCAAGGGTAGTGACTGAGAATTTGTCTTTTACAAAAATGGCTACTCCACCACCTCTGGTTTGTCTATCGGTCCTAAACAGCAAGTAGTTAGGGATGTTGACCTCCTTATCAGGGGTGGCTGGCCTAAGCCATGATTCTGAAACCACAAGTACATCTGGCTCGGTGTGGAGGACCCAGACCTGGATGGAGGTGAACTTTTTTAAAAGGCTGCATGCATTACCATGCATATAACTCATTCCTTTAAGCCTTGTAAGGTCAGATGGTGATAATAGGGCTTCTCTGGGACCAGGGTTGAGTTTCACATTGCCTGAGCACAATAAGAGGAGGAGCACAACTTTTCTTAAGGCAACAAAGGATAATTTGAAGGCTCTAACCCGTCCACACCTATTTGGGATATCAGTGCAGTGGTGCAGCATTTTGCTGTTTATGCTAGGCTGACCTAGAGCTGCATTGACAAGAACCCTCGCTGTGTGGCACCAGCAGGTATTGTGACTGGGAGGATGGGGTGGTGTACCCTGTGTAGGCATCAAGGTGCAGGTCCCACCCCCAGATGAAAGCTCAGTCCGATCCATAGGTAGAGGCATAGGGGCACAGCAAGTACTGTGTGATGATTCATTGTGTAAATAACATTGGGATGAGGGTCACAATTCCCCTTGAGATTAGTTTTGGCCTAAAGGACTTTCTACATAAGGTGCCATACATAATGTGGCAAGGAGAAGGAGCCAGGTAGCAGCCCTCATAATTGTGGTTTATGGCACTTCGGGAGAAGGATTAAGTGTAGGCAGACTAGCCAGGCTCCGAACTCAAGGCTCACCGTTACCAGTATAGAAGCTGGAAAGGAAACAGGGTAGTCTAAAAGTGGGGCAACCATAGGATGGAGAAAATGCTAGACGAATTACAGGCAGAGCAGGGATAGTGTGGGGTGATTTTGATAGGCTTACTGTTTACAGGTTCAGCTTCCTTTGCAGAGGGAATTGGAAGTGAGCAGTATAAGGTGACCAATAGAAAGGAAGACATAGGAGGAGGAGGAGCAGAAGCATATTTAAAGGAGCCCTGGGAAGGGGCGGGGGTGGAGAAAATGTGTGCAGAGCAAAACGAAGCAGGAGAAAAAACGGCAGTAGTAGTAAATATTTCTGTATAAATAAATTTTTACTGCAGAAAACAAGGTGATTTGTGTTATTGTACCCATGTTGCTGTTGTTCAACTGTTCTCCTTTTGTTGTACTCTCCTGGGTCGTGCCTGAAAATAGTCATTTTATGGCTAGTGCACCTATTACCCGGTTAACAAAAACTAAATAAATAAAAAGTGGGAGAAAAAATGGCAATTACTAGTGCCAAGGAAAGCACTGAGAGTCCTTGGGAAAAGACCCACCAATCAGTTTGGCTGAGGGAAGCAAGTGAACCAATCAGAATCCACTTTCAGGGCACCGCACCAATGGGAGAGCACCAAGGCGTTGTGGTTCTTAGCTTGAATCAGCGGTAGTACCTGTAGTGCTGAATCCAGATCCTAGGACCATGAGGGTGGCAGAGGATGTTGGCAGCAGTCGGGAGGCAGCCAGAGAGATGGCCGGTACACCACCTCATAGGGAGAGAGGGTGCCACTCAGGCGCGAGTCCCTGGGGAAAAAGAAGAGACAGAGAATTATATATTGTTTGCAGAGAGGGCGGGAGGCTGGCAGCAGACAGTCAGCAAGGAGCGGGGGTGATTAGCTTAAACAAAGAAACTTCAGGAGTCAAGGTGAAGAAATCAGGATACAATAGGTGGGGGGGGCACAGATTGAGAAGTAAATGCGAGGAGGAAAATGGGGGAAGGGTTATGAATAGCGAGGAGAGAGATGGTTTTCTGAAGTCAGCTTGCGCTTAAAGATGCCATGGAGACAAGCGGGGGGAAGCAAGCAAAGTCAGAGATTCAAGGTAATAAGTGTTACAGGAGAGACAGGGTGAATAGACAATATGCACAGTCTAGTACACTAAGGCTAAGGACTAAAACAACACACTACATGTCTACAACATTATACTACCTGCATAAATTCAGTATTTCAATGCAAGACTACAAGAGTAGTTAGCAAAAAATCACAGAACAGGCCAGCAGTAACAGTTTAAGTTTAACAGTAAAAAACATAGGAGGAGAGATTGAAAATAAGGTTTCAACAAAATGTGTGCAGAGCAAAATGAAGCAGGAGAAAAAACGGCAATTACTAGCACCAAGGAAAGCACTGAGAGTCCATGGAAAAAGGCACAGCAATCGGTTTGGCCGAGAGAGGCAAGTGAATCAATCAGGATCCACTTTCGGGGTGCCGCACCAATGGGAGAGCACCAAGGTGTTGTGGTTCTTAGCTTGAATCAGCGGTAGTACCTGTAGTGCTGAATCCAGCTCCTGGGACCGTGAGGGCGGCAGAGGATGCCGGCAGCAGTCGGGCGGCAGCCAGAGAGATGGCCGGTACACCACCTCATAGGGAGAGAGGGCACCGCTCAGGCACAAATCCCTGGGGAAAAAGAGGAGAGAGAGAGAGAGAGAATTAAATACAGTTTGCAGAGAGGGTGGGAGGCTGGCAGCAGACAGTCAGCAAGGGGCGGGGGTGATTAGCTTAAACAAAGAAACTTCAGGAGTCAAGGTGAAGAAATCAGGATACAATAGATGGGGAGGCACAGATTGAGAAGTAGCTGTGAGGAGGAGAATGGGGGAAGGGTTATGAATAGCGAGGATGAGAGATGGTTTTCTGGGAAGTCAGCTTGCAGCAAAGATGCCATGGAGACAAGCAGGGGGGAGCAGGCAAAGTCAGAGATTCAAGGTAATAAGTGTTACAGGAGAGACAGGGTGAATAGACAATATGCACAGTCTAGTACATTAAGGCTAAGGACTAAAAACACACTACAGGTCTACAACATTATACTACCTGCATAAATTCAATATTTCAATGCAAGGCTACAAGAGTAGTTAGCAAAAAATCACAGAACAGGCTAGCAGTAACAGTTTAAGTTCAACAGTAAAAAAACAAAGGAGGAGAGATTGAAAATAAGGTTTGAACCAAATGTGTGCAGAGCAAAACAAAGCGGGAGAAAAAATGACAATTACTAGTGCCAAGGAAAGCACTGAGAGTCCTTGGAAAAAGGCGCACCAATCGGTTTGGCAGAGGGAGGCAAGCGAACCAATCAGAATCCACTTTCAGGGCACTGCACCAATGGGAGAGCACCAAGGCGTGGTGGTTCTTAGCTGGAATCAGCGGTAGTACCTGTAGTGCTGAATCTGGCTCCTGGGACCGTAAGGGCGGCAGAAGATGATGGCAGCAGTCAGGTAGCGACCAGAGAGATGGCCGGTACACTGCCTCATAAGGAGAGACAGTGCCACTCAGACGCGAGTCCCTGGGGAAAAAGAAGAGACAGAGAATTAAATATAGTTTGCAGAGAGGGTGGGAGGCTGGCGGAAGACAGTCAGCAAGGGGCGGAGGTGATTAGCTTAAACAAGGAAACTTCAGGAGTCAAGGTGAAGAAATCAGGATACAATAGGTGTAGGGGGGCACAGATTGAGAAGTAGATGCAAGGAGGAAAATGGGGGAAGGGTTATGAGTAGCAAGGGGAAGAGATGGTTTTCTGGGAAATCAGCTTGCAGCAAAGATGCTGTGGAGATGAGCGAGGGGAGCAGGCAAAGTCAGAGATTCAAGGTAATAAGTGTTACAGGAGAGACAGGGTGAACAGACAATATGCAGTCTAGTATACTAAGGCTAAGGACTAAAACAACACACTACTGGTCTACAACATTATACTACATGCATAAATTCAGTATTTCAATGTAGGGCTACAAGAGTAGTTAGCAAAAAAATCACAGAACAGGCTAGCAGTAACAGTTTAAGTTTAACAGTAAAAACAAAGGAGGAGAGATTAAAAATAAGGTTTGAACAAAATCTGTGCAGAGCAAAACGAAGCGGGAGAAAAAAACGGCAATTACTAGTGCCAAGGAAAGCACTCAGAGTCCATGGAAAAAGGCGCACCAATCAGTTTGGCCAAGGGAGGCAAGTGAACCAATCAGGATCCACTTTCGGGGAACCGCACCAATGGGAGAGCACCAAGGCATGGTGGTTCTTAGCTTGAATCAGCGGTAGTATCTATAGTGCTGAATCTGGCTCCTGGGACCATGAGGGTGGCAGACGATGTCGGCAGCAGTTGGGCGGCAGCCAGAGAGATGGCTGATACACCACCTCATAGGGAGAGAGGGCACCGCTCAGGCGCGAGTCCCTGCAGTGCTGAATCCGGCTCCTGGGACCGTGAGGGCTGCCTTGAGCCACTAACTTCCATAGTCCAGGACACACATGGGACTAGATTTATACCTTTTTCATCCAAACCAACTGCCACAGCAACCACAACTCGAGCATGAATAACTGCCCCTTCACAACGTAAGCTTTTTATTATTGTTTTCAGCTCATTTTCAACATCCTCTACAAGGATAGTTGGCCTTCCCCTACGCTTTGTAGGGAGGGAGGGTGTCATGCTGGTGGGGTCTGGCACACTCTTTAACTTGTCATAATAATCTTTTTTAAATGTTCCTGCTGTGCTCTCATTTATGGTCTTGGAATACTTGCAACCATAGTACCTCACAGCATTCATGATGCCGTGAACTGCCGCATAGCATCCGACTTCAAAACGGACATCTGCTGAGTAGGTGGTGTGCTCTGTTCGGCTCCGTTTGGCTGGAGATGTGGCATTTTGGAGCTCTAGCACCACACTTTCCGCCACCTTTAGTGAGACCCCTGTGCATTCGCTAAAGCCATCAGGCATCATTAGTACTCACAGGGCTCTCTTAACTTGCTTTGCGTGCTGTAACCACAAGTACAGAGATGAAAATGTATCCAAAATGCATCATTGGCACAAACTGATACAGGTTCTTAAGTATGCAGATTTAATTGGTACTTGACCTGTGGCAACCTGTGGTGATTGATAATTGATAAGTACAATTTGTATGCAATTAAAAAGGCAGGGCTGCACTTCATCACTAACACCAGAGCGATGTATGCAATTACAAAGTCAACTGCTTCAAGCTGCAATCATTTATAGTACTTTTTGTCTGGTACTGTCTCCTAACTATTTCTAGCAGCATCAATTTAAATGAATGCAAATACTGGCTACCAACCCGCAATATTTATTTAGCGTTCAACAGCATGGTAAGTCAGATCTGCGAAATTAAAGAAAAGCGATCATTAAGTTTTACAGTATTCTATTCAAATTCACAAGTGAAACAGTTACAGTCAGGTGACTATAAATTAATTAGTACTGATTCAATTAAAAACAGAATTACACAACCATCACTTAGGGATGCAAATACCAACATCTGTTTTGGTGGTGTTTTTTTAGTGTAAATTTGCAGTTTGCAGCTGCTGGCTGAGCACTGTGCTAAATTTGGTGGTTGGGATTGAAAAAAAATCTTACATCTGTAATGTATTTCACAGTAGCTGTTGCTGGCTAGGTGTCTAAGCACTGTGAGGGACGGGTTATTTTCCCAAGTAACAGAGTAGCTAATCAAGATTGTGTGGATTTCAGTTTTAAATCTATCTTTAGTTGTTCACAGAGGCAGTTTGAAGGGAGTTTGGAATAAGAGGTGAGATTTTTCTGAGAACTTATTTATCTCTGAAATATTTTGTAAGTTTTGATGGTGTTTTTTAGCTTAAATTTGTAGTTTACAGCTGCTGGCTGAACACTGTGCTAGGTTTGGTGGTTGGATTGAAAAAAGCCACCCCCTTCCCAACCATTCTTAAATACTGAAAAGACACTGGGGGTTGGGCTTGAAAGCTGTGAGGGAGGAGCTTGAGGAGCAGGGATATAGTGCTGCCAACAGACAGGGTCAAGATAGAAAGAAGAGGTACTTGGAGAGGGAGAATGGAGCAGGGGGAACAAAGAAGAGGAAGGGGTAATGGGGCAATGGCAATGGCTTGGGGCAGTCTGGGAAGGGGGCAAAGTAGTGGGGCAGGTCAGAATGTGGGTCAGTAGAGGGGAAGGGGCAAAGGAATCCGAGAAAGGAGAGGAAAAGTCACAGGGGAGGAAGGATCGTGGGGTGTAATAACTGTGGAGGAGCAGTATTCATGGACATCCTGTGGAGGACAGCGGGGTCGGGGTGCCCAGTCTGTATAAGGCTGGGGAGGCTAGAGAAGGAAGTACTAAGGCTAAGGGGAGAAGTGTCAAAGATGATGAAGGGGAATACTAGGTCGGAAGGAGAAGGGAATGTGGAAAGCACAAAAGACATCCAGGAAAAGAAAAAAGATGGGAGGAATATGAGGGACGGGGGGTGGTCAGGACAAGGGGGCAGTGGGGATGGCGTAGGTACAGGAGACAAATGTGCAAGGAGAATAGGAGAAGGAGTACAGGGAGTTGGTAACACTGGGTGCTCAGATGGGGGCAAACCTCTAACAGAGGAGTCAAAGGAGGGAAGGAGGAAGGGGAAGCACAGTCCCTGGCTACAAAGAACAAAACAACTGAGGAGGGAGATGAAGAAATAGCTGAATTGGGGCAAAAAGGGCTGAGTACAGCAGAGAACACGGGGAGAAACAGAGACAATAGGAGGGAACATTAAGCAGGAGGAAGAAGGAGAGGAGAAGGGGAAGGTAATGCTGGACACCTTCCAGGAAAGCTCTCTAGTACAGTTGGTCAAGGAACCAACTAGGGAAAGGAACACCCTTGACCTTGTACTGATGAACGGCGAGTGGGTGAGGGATGTGAGGGTAGAGGAACCACTGGGGGGGGAGTGACCACTGGACAGTATGGTTCCAGTTACAGATGGCTAAAGAGAGGATGGCATCTGGCACAAGGGTGCTGGATTTCAGGACTGCCAACTTTAAGATGATGAGGGAAGTGGTACAGGGGTTCCTGTGCAAAATTCAACTGGATATGGACACATGGCAAAGGTGGGAACTGATAAGACAGGGGATAGTGGAGGCAACAGAAACTTGCAGCAGAGCCCAGACTAAGAAGACTAGGGGAAAGAAATCCACCTGGATAAGTAAAGTGGTGCTAGACAGGGTGAGGAGGAAAAGGGCAGCTTACAGGAGATACAGAAAATCGGGGACGGAGGATGATAGGGAGGGATGCCTGAAAGACGTGAAGAAAGTGACCAAGGGGAGAAGGGCAGCCAAGGCAGCAAGGGAACTCAGGCTGGCACACAGTATGAAAAAAGGGGAGAAAGACTTCTTTAGGTGCATCAGGGAGAAAAGAAGCTGCAAGGACCAAATTGTAAGAATTAAGAAGGAGGGGGGATGGGTGAAAGAAGGGGGTGAAAAGGCAGAAGTGCTCAATGACTACTTCTGTTCAGTCTTTATGAAAAAAAAGGAAAAGGCGTTACCTGCTCTAGGAGGGAGTATAGAAACTGATGGGGGGTGGTGGATGGAGAAATCACAGTGGGGAGGGTGCTGGAGGGGTTAGGGCATTGCGGGTAGACAAGGCCCCGGGACCAGATGGAGTACATCCAAGAGTGCTGAAGGAGCTGGCAGAGGTCCTGACAGGACCCTTGGCAAACTTATTTAATTCATCTCTAGACACAGGATGCATACCACAGGACTGGAGACTGGCTCGCATGGTTCCCCTCCACAAGAGTGGACCCAAGGATGAACCGGGGAACTATAGGCCAGGAAGTGTGGCATTCATAGTGGAGAAGCTAATGGAGACCATCCTAAATGATAGGTTAGTGTCACTACTGGAAGTGAACAGGGTGCAGGATAGGAGGCAGCATGGCTTCATCAAGGGTAGGTCATGCCAGACCAACCTGGTGGAATACTATGACTGGGTGACTAGGCAAATTGACAAGGGCCATGCAGTGGATGTCCTGTACCTAGACTTTAGTAAGGCCTTTGATTCAGTACCCCATGGGAGACTTGGAATCAAGCTACAGAGCACAGGGGCGGGAGAAAAACTAGTGGGGTGGGTGGAGGACTGGCTAAAAGCTAGGCAGCAGAGGGTGGTGGTAGGTGAGGAATACTTATCCCCAAAGCCTGTGACAAGTGGTGTTCCACAGGGTTCGGTTTTGGGCCCAGTGCTATTTGGCATACTTATTGCAGACATCTTGGAGGGCATCAGCAGCAAAATCAGCCTATTTGCGGATGATACCAAGATGGGAGCAGTGGTGGATGACCGGGGGTGGCGGGGGCTACAGGAGGATCTGGCAAGGCTGGAGGCATAGTCTGACAGATGGCAGCTGGGGTTCAACCCAAAAACATGCAAGATGCTGCACTTCGGAACAAAAAGTCTGAGGAGACGCTACCATCTGGGGTGGGGAGAGTTCAGTTGGCTGTAACAGAGGAGAAGGATCTGGGGGTGCTCATCATGGGAGCAATGAACAATTCTGCGCAATGCAGAAAGGCAGCAGCAATGGCCAACAAAATGCTGGGGTGCACTGCAAGGGGCATTACCTCGAGAAGAAGGGAGGTTGTTCTACCATTGTACAAATAGCTGGTTAGACGTCACCTGGAATACTGCTTGCAGTACTGGTGCCTGTACCTACAAAGGGACATTAGGCTGCTGGAGGGAGTGCAGCATAGGATGATGAAGATGATTCAGGACCTGGGGGAATTATCATATGAGGTTAGACTAAGAGAGTTAAACATGTACATACTGGAGGAGAGGAGGGACAGGGGATATGACTGAGACCTTGAAATACATGAAAAGGATAATCAAAACGGACACAGAAGGTTTAATCAGGAGGAGGGTGGGGAGAGACACTAGGGGACATGACATGAGATTGGAGGGGGGTGGATTCAGGAGAGAGGAGAGGAGGCGTTTCTTTACAGAGAGGGTGGTGGCAAAGTGGAATGCACTACCAGCTGAAGTGGTGGCATGTACCACAGTGGAATGCTTCAAGAAGAGGTGGGACAGAGCAAAGGAGAGGGTAAAGGGAGGTAAGGGAGGGGGGGTGAGCTGCTGAATAGGGAGCTAGCTTCATTCACGAGCAGCCTAGATAGACCATGATGGCCTTTTGCTGCTGGCAATTTTTGTATGTTCATATGTTCTATAAATGCCTTTTCACTTAACTGTCTAAACAATAGAAAACATTGCCATAAGTCAGACGAGAGAAACAACAAAATCTGTGTTAAAGGGACACTGTCTACCCCCTTAGGCCAAAGTGTCTCTAGTTTAAAAAACACATGGAACACGGAAAAGCTTCACACTCTCTCACCAGAAGCCACGCTTGAGGCATGGGATGCAGTGATAAGGTACTTTATTCAAAGTGCAGTCCACAGAGCAAAAGCCAGCCCAATGGATGATGTTGGAGCTGGCTTGCTCCATTGACTGCATTTTGAATAATGTAACTTATCACTGCATCCTTTGCATTAAGTGTCGTTTCTGGTAAGAAAGTGCAAAGTGTTTACCCGTTCCCTGAGACAAGTACCAACTGACCCACCCAATGTCTCTGAGCTGCCTTTTCTTTCTGGATTAAAAAAAAACATGTTATGATTTGCCATATTCTACAGAGATTCCTGATATAGCTGGTAGTTTGATTTTTATTTATTTTTTCTTCTTAAGAGTGAAAAATAGATTGCCAACCACACTGGTACAAAAATGTGTTTGTTTACAGTCCTTGATCAACTCCCACTGCTTCTTTCCTTGACATAGGAACACCCCCATCACTGTCTAGCTACTCATGATGCAGTGGGAGGAGAGGAGACTATTGCACCATGAGTGGCTGCACTGTTTATGTTTATTCCTAATATTCAGGAAGTATGCAAAAATGGTAGATCAAGGAGTTGAAACAAAACAGGGTTGGGTATAATAACACCCATTAGCATGTATTTCAGTGTTGGTAAGAAACAAAGCAGATTAAAAAAACAACAGCATCAGTGAACTTTAGAGCAGGTAAGCAATCATAAATTGTGGGGTTTTAACTAGAAATAATATGATACAAAATGGGTTGACAGTGTCCCTTTAAATCTCAGTAAATACACTATGTCACACTAATTCACTTACATTTATACCATTATATTTATTAATATTATCAAGACTTGGTACTTTTTTATTCAACATTACTTCCTAATTCACCACTAAGAAACTTTCAGTCTAACTAAAAGTTTTTATGTTTTAAACATTTGGCTTTCCATTCATAATTGTTTTCCAATTGTACCAGTAAGGAAGCCTCAGTAACACCTTTAGGTTCATATGGTTTTGTAACTTCTGAAAATAGCCATTTGCAGATTTCTTTTATCTTTTTAGTTAAAAAAAGTCTCCCTTACTAAGTCTACAGTCTGAGCTGCAGGTAATAAGCCAGTAGCTAATAAATCTGTATGCGTGTCTTTTAAAGAGACACGTATGTCTGAATCCAAATCCTGGTCTGTAGGTTAGGTGTTGCCAGCTTTTTAAAAAAATGATAAAGTTTCTGAAATGTTCTGGATCCCAAAACAATGTTTTTTTTTCCCATTTCCAGGCATTTAGTAAGAAACTGGGTTAAAAATTGCCTTGTACCCATTTCAGGAATCTTTTCTCTATACTAAAGAAACCTCTGCCTCCAAATCCTTCTTATATTGGGTACTTCTGGGAAGCTAGAATTGGAGTTAGCTGATGCTAACAGTAGCTGGTCAGGTGTTTTTGTTTGGGGGGGGGCTGAGGCAGGCGGTGGGAGAAATCAGTAGCAGTGGGTGAGATACTGAAGCTTGCCAATAGAATGACTGATTTGGGGTCAGGAGAAATCACCACTAGTGGGTGGGAGATTGCTGTTTGTTTTTTGCCAGTGGGGGGCTGAATCAGATGGAGTAAGGGACTGGTGGTAGTAGATGGGACATTGGTGTTTGTCGTTTGCTGGTTGAGTTGCTGAGTTGGGGGAGGCAGGAGGGATTGGTGTCAGTTGGTAGTAGACTGATGTCTGCAGATGGGGGACTGAGTGGAATGACATGAGGAAGTAGAAGAGGACAGGAGACTGGAGTTTGCCAAAAGGAGGCTTAATCAAGTGGCAGGTGGGGTTGATGACAGTAGTGGGTGGGAGATTGTTGTTTGCCAGCAGGGTTGTTATATTTGAACGTCCCTATGTGAATGACATGTGTTAACCCATACAAACCACTAAGGGGTCATTTGCATCTTATTATGGCTGCATTAAAAAGTGAGATATAAGTTGTTGTTCCTTGGAATGCAGAGAGGGATATTTGTGCTTACTGTGTGTGCCCACTTCCACAGATACCAGCACTGAGTCATTGTCGATGAATTTTTTTTATTTATTGTTTTATTGCCTGAGTAAGTACACTGGTACAAATCTTCTTCAGGAATGACCCAGGCCTATGTCGACAATGAAAGGCATTGAGATAAGAAATACAGTAAATGATTAAAAGCTGTGAAATATATTATTCAGATTAACTGAAGGTACAGATAAAAACAAGTAAACAATGTGGATACAAGTTCAAAAAGGAGCACAAAAACATGAGTTAGACCATCAGTTTTGTAAAAAAGCAGTACTGGTGCTAATTAAGCAATATACCAAAACAGGGTATGGGTATATGCTAGGATTTATCACTCTTGGTGCATTTTTCTCACTAGGCCTGTGGCCTCATGACCAAACAATACACCAGGCATGGTAAATCCTAGCATATACTCACACCCTGTTGTGGTATATTGCTTAATTAGCACCAGTACTGCTTTCTTACAAAACTGTGTTGTTTGATCATGAGGCCGCAGATCAAGTGAGCAAAATGCACCAGGCGTGGTAAATCCTAGCACATACCCACACCCTGTTGTAGTATATTGCAATTATACAATGGCCCACCATATTTTTGTTAACAAATAATAAAGAAAAAAAATATTTTTTGCAGTTTAATATTTTTAATTGATTGTATACTTACGCTAGAAAAACATAGGGAGATGGAGAGCTTCCAACAGGGATGGTGCAAGGTGAGTAGGAGTGTTGTGGTGTCCGATTAGGAGGTAGAGTTCTGGTGGAGCTGACACTCATTTTTGTTTTTATTTAGAAGGCAGCCAATTGTAGTAAAGGACAGAACTGCTCATTTTCTTTTTCCTTTTTTCATAAAAAGGTTTTAGGATGCCGTTTCTGAATAACTGAAAGGTAGGGACTGCTTTGATGTGGAGTGAGCATGTCCCTTGGTAGCTGCAGTACGTAACAGATTCTTGTTCCTGGTTGTTGAGGAGTGCGGTTTTGTATGGCTGTGGATGGGTGTGGGAAATTAGGATAACAAAACCATGGCAGACTTAGATTTCAGTGCATTAAAAAAATACCAGAAGCCATTTATAATTTTATTTCTCCATAAAATGTGATAATATTTACAGAAATAAGAAAAGCAAGTTAGATAATTCACCAAAAAATAAAGCAAAACTATAAAAGAACACTGCTTTGTCTTAGCAGGCTCCAAGTATTCGCTCTGCTTTGTCAAGGTGGCTGGTGTGAGCACACACCACTAGGAGATCTTGCTCTTATCTCTGTCAGTCTCGTACTGGCACCCTATCACCTATCTAACTCCATCTCACTAGTGGCAGGCCTTTATATTTTCTAGGTAGGGTCACCTGACTAGACGCTTGACAAACATACAGAAATAAGACTATCTGAGTTCATCTACAATCACTGTGTGACCCGCCATACATTTTTACAAAGTATTCTCCTTGATGTGACAGATACATCACTTCTATAATGTTTAACATAGGGCTTCAATTGCCCAAAAATACACTTAATTGTATAGCAACCATTTTAGAACCCTCCTTAGTTTCTTTGAGTGGTAGGGGGAGAGGTATAAAGAGAGGACAGCATGGGGTACTGCTCCCCTAGAGAAAGCATCTCATTTCATGACTGGAGGCCAGGTAAACCAGCAGGCCCTTTTTATGTATGCTTGCGTGCGTGCGCAAGAAATATTTTGTGACAGCTTAGGAGAGAAGTGGGGTTTTGGAGGTGCGGCACTGTGGCGGCCAATGCCCCCACTGCCTTTTGAGCTTGGCCCACTTTCCCCAATGTGATGGCACACTGCTGCTGACACTAGTTCCACCAGTGTGCCATTAACTAGAAACAAATTTGCCACTGCAATGAGGGAACGACCCGTCATTGCAGGGCGGTGCCCTGCCTGGTGTAACATTTCAAGTAACATAGTGGCGGCTCTCGCCGTCTGCCTCAGAGTCCCTATGTAAACTGACTTGGGGGTTCTCAGTCCACCTGTCAGCAAGCCCCCCTTCCCAGTTCATTTGCTAACGGGGAAGCATAATCCTCATCGGCATGATGCCCTGATGCCCCCCATTTGTTCTGTATGGAGGGGGTGCCCACTCCCCCTTGGCTCATGTGCTCCCCCTCCCGTCCAGCACACTGTATGGCTGACGGGGGTGCCCAATCCCTGTCAGCTCAGTCTCCCCCCAACAAACAACCAGGTGGCATTCTGGGAGCTCACCCCAGCGTGCTAAAAGTGTCCCGTGTTGTCTTTTTTTTTTTTCAATCCTGTAAAAAAAGAAAATGGTCCCTCGTTGAGTCCCATGCCCCCTCCCCCAACCCGCACTCACCCTCTGTGCACCCCACCCCTTACTTATCTCTGGAGTCCAGCGCAATGATCTTCGGTGGACCAGGAACATGTCCGCACTCTTCAAAGCCGACTGTGAACTGAAGAAATGCCGATAAGCTGTATGATGACATAAATGTTTTTGTTTTCAACTTTGGTGCATATCTCGGCAATTTTTGTGAATTTTGGCACCAAATTTTCAACATAGGGTTCTTGGGACCCCACCTCATGAATTCAGTCACTGTCATCTCATTATTCAGTCTGAAAAGGTGATTTCGCGATCACTGTGCGGAATCACCTTTTGGGACCGATTAACGAAACGACAGTGTCACTGTTCATGAGGTTGGTTGTCAAAAAGCCTATGTTGTAGATTTGGTGACAAAATTCCAAAAACTGATTGCGTTATGAGTGTGCATGGCGCAGGTTCTATGCATGCTCATTAACTTTGCGAATTTGTAATATTTTCACTCCAGATTTTCAACATTGGCATTTTTCCACACCTCCTTATGAACAGTGCAGCTGTCATTTTTCACATCCTGGCTGAAATGTGTTTTAAAACTTCTGGCGCAGAATAGTGCAGTCACTGTGGGAAATCAATGTTTGGAACAGATTAAGAAAATCACAGTGACACTGTTCATGAGCAGAGGTCCTAAAATGCCTATGTTGAAAATTTGGTGACAAACGTCCGTAAAATGGCAATGTTACAAAGGTGCGTTGCTCAGTTTCCACGCACCCTCATAACTTCGCAAATTTGTAAAATTTTCACTCCAGATTTTCAACATTACCATTTTTTTCACACCTCCTTATGAACAGTACAGCTGTCATTTTTCATATCCTGCCTGAAATATGCGTTTGTACATCTAGCGCAAAATGACGCTGTCGCTGTGGGAAATCAATGTTCTGGACAGATTAAGAAAATCATAGTGACAGTGTTCATGAGCAGAGGTCACAAAATGCCTATGTTGAACATTTGGTGAAATAATTCCACTAAATGACTGCAGTACGAGCATGTGTTGCACAGTTTCCACATACGCTCGGAACTTTGAGCATTTTTAATATTTTCACTACAGATTTTCAACATTACCATCTCTTCACATCTCACTATGAATGGTACAGCTGTCATCTTCCCTATGAATGGTACAGCTGTCATTCTTCACCTCCTGCCCGATCTGTGTTTTTGCGCATCTGGCGCAGAATGGCACGGTTGCTGTGGGAACTCAAAGTTCGGGACACATTAACAAAATCACACTGCCACAATTCATGAGAAGAGGTCCCAAATGCTTTCATGATGTGGAGGTAAAAAAAAGGCCATGCTGAAAATTTGTAGTGCAAATACCTACAAACGCCCAGGGCATTAGGGTTTCTAACCATAACGTCCCACCCTGTACAGACTGACAGGCATCAGGGGTATGCCTTTGGATCACCAACTGTAATGCTCATGCCATTCTACCCCCATGCCCACCCTGAAGCCAGTGACAGGAATTGAGGTGTGCCTTGAACTCTTCGGCCCCAGACTTCACCCCATTCTCCTATACTGCACCCAATTCAGCGTATGTCCTTATGAAATGGGGTGACTGTGAAGCCGAACACCCCAAGGCACACCTCAACACTTGTCGGTGTCTACAAGGATAGGGTGAGGTGAAATGCCATGAGCATTATGGGCAGTGACCCAGAGGCACACCCCAATGCCTGTCCATCTCTGCAGGATGGAGGTGGGGTTGGCGTGAGTTCAATACTTCACTGCCACTCTTATTCTGCATCTGTCTAACTCCTGCACATCCAATGCTAATATCAGCAAGCAAACATTCGGCATTGACAAATGCTTGTTCTTTACCTGGCTGCATTATAATGCATTTAGAAGCTCCTTAGCTCTTTGGATACACAATAATTAGGGTAGCCACAGCCCTGTGGCACTCTGTCCCATTTTAGCAAGAGAAAAGGTGGTCATCTGGCTACCAGAGCTCTTGCTCATGCTCTGTTGTAATTCCTTTTTCTTTCAGAGTTTCTGAGTTGGCCAGGGGAATGGGAAACTGAGGGTGCGCTTCTCATTTCCCTTCTCCTGCCAGCTCAGCAAGCCTTCTCACCACAGAAGGGGATTTTTATGTTTAGGCAAACCTCTACCCCTTCTATCTCCACATAAAACTGCACCACTGTTTTAAGCATTTAGCATTTAGATTTAGCACCTAGAAGTGCTATACCTTTAAATAACTTATAGCACGTTATTTGGGCCCGAAGGGTGATTTCGCTTAGTGACTGTGCAGTGACTGCGAAATCACCCTTCGGGCCCAAATACCACCATGACAGTGACATCATTCATGAGAAGGGGTCCCAAAAACCCCATGTTGAAAATTTGGTCCAAAAATTCCAAAAAATGACTGTTTTACGAGCGTGCGTTGTGCAGTTCCTACGCAGGCTCGTAAGTTCGCGAACTTTCAATATTTTCACTCCAGATTTTCAACATTGCCATTTTACCACACCTTCTTATGAGTAGTACAGCTGTCATTTTTCACATCTCACCCAAAATGTGTTTCCACCCTTGTAGCGCAGAATGGCGCAGTCGATGTGTGAAATCAATGTACGGGACAAATTAAGAAAATCACAGTGACACTGTTCATGAGCAGAGGTCTTAAAATGGCTATGTTGAAAATTTGGTGAAAAAATTCCTAAAATGACTGTTTCACGCGTGTGCGTTGCGCAGTTCCTACGCAGGCTCGTAAGTTCACAAATTTTCAATATTTTCACTCCAGATTTTCAACATTGCCATTTTACCACACCTCCTCATGAGCAGTACATCTGTCATTTTTCACATCCTGCTCAAAACATGTTTCCGCCCATGTAGCGCAATATGGCGCAGTCGGTGTGCGAACTCAGTGTATGGGACACATTAAGAAAATCACAGTGTCACTGTTCATGAGCAGAGATCTTAAAATGGCAATGTTGAAAATTTGGTGAAAGAATTCCTAAAATTACTGTTTTATGAGTGTGCATTGCGCAGTTCCACGCATGCTCGTTGGTTTCACCAATTTTCAATATTTCCACTCAGATTTTCAACATTGCCATTTTACCATACCTCCTTATGAGCAGTACAGCTGTCATTTTTCACATCCTGCCCAAAACGTGGTTTCCGCTTTCATGTAGCGACAATGGCGCAGTAATGGTGTGCAACCAATGTAAGGGACATTAACAAAATCACACTGACACTGTTCATGACCAGAGGTCTTAAAATGGCTATGTTGAACATTTTGTGAAAAATTTCCTAACAATGACTGTTTTACGAGCGTGCGTTGCGCAGTTCCTACGCACACTCGTAAGTTCGCAAATTTTCAATATTTGCACTCCAATGACTTCCAAATACCTAAACAGCACATAGAAGCAAGCAACATTTGGCATTGACAAATGCTTGTTTTTATAGTGCTCGAATACTGGACAGGAAGCAGCATGGGAAGGGTACGGAAAGAAAAAGGGATTGCTGCTCCTGTCCTCATTTACTTCTTTACCAACGGTTTAAATCAAAGACAGGGGTCACCCTGTCACATGTTCCCCCCACTAAAGAGGGCAACCATCCTACAGTTGTCCAGCACCAATATCGTACTCTAAAAAGGGGGTTTTATGGAGCTCAGACCCACCCTCACTGTAGAGCTCCGCCCCAGGGTCCCTTAAATTATCAGAAGCATATCGTGATTCTGTAATATGGCAAATTTCAGACAACATTATCCTGGGGCTATCATACATTTCAGTTTAGTATTCTTCATCTAATAATTCAGTATATCTTCTCTAGCAATATCAGGCACTCATACAGAAGAGTGTTCCATCCGATATCTCACCGGAGGGCTACTCTAAAACTTCACTTTATCAGGTGTCAGCATGGCTCAGTTGGTAGCACATCCACCTCTGGACCAGAAGGTCATAGGTTCTCATCCCACACCGGGATTGGACTTGCACCTAAAATGCTGGCATCTGAGTGCAGTATTAAGAGGGTGCTGTACTGCTGGGATGTGCCGTCCTTCAGATGAGATGTTAAACCGAGGTCCTTTCTACCCATCCTAGTGGGTGTCCAGGTGGAAATAAAAGAACCCAGGGCACTCTTCACAAAAAAGTAGGGGACATTCCCAGTGTCCTAGTCAACATTCCCCTTCCCATAAACTGGTTCATACAATTGTCCAGGCTGTGTGTGGGTGTTGATGTGCGATATGGCTGCCACTACACATTCAGTCACTTCACTACCAGTCTAGCATTGCTTGTAAAGCGCTTTGGAATACACTGTGTATGAAAAGTGCTATATAAATGCTGATTCTTCTTCTTCTTCATATGAAATCAGGGCAACAGTAAGAAACAGATCAGTAGAGGGAGAGGAATTTGCCAGAAGGTGGCCAACCTATCAGGTTAAAAGAAGAAAAGATAGCAACAGAAAAGGTAGAATGGTTGCAACCAAGATAGGAGCAATACTAGACCTGGTACTCTCAAATGGAGGGAGGATCACAAATTTAGAAGTCAGTAGACATCTGGGAACAAGCGACCACTGCACGGTGTGCTTCACAATAAACACAACCATGGGGACAAGCCATACAAAAACAAGCATACTGGACTTTAGAAGGGCTGACTTTGGCAAAATGGGTGAATACCTGAGGACTGCACTAGCAAATGGCCAAAAAGGAGGGGTGGAAGAACAATGGAGAAAAATCAAAACTGCCATCATAGAGGCAACAAGCCTTTGTGTGAAACAGATAAAGAAAACAAAGCGGAGTAAAAAAACGCTATGGTTCTCAAAAGAGGTGGCAGGGAAGGTTAAGGAGAAAAAGGCTGCATTCAAAAAGTATAAGGCATCACAGAAGGAGCACATCAGGGAACTGTATCAATTAAAGCAGAAAGAAGTGGGGAAGGCAGTCAGAATAGCAAAAGACCAAACTGAGGAAAAAATAGCCAGTTCAGTTAAGAAGGGGGATAAAACCTTTTATAGGTACATTGCGGAACATAGAAAGGTTAAGGGAGGAATAGTGAAGATTAATAAGGGAGAGGGGAGGTGGGCAGAGGGAGACAGTGAAAAGGCAGAGATACTGAATGAATACTTTTGCTCAGTATTCACAAAAAAAGATGAGGAGGAGTTACCTAAACCAGACAATAGAAGCACACGGAGTAGGGGGGTTGACACCCGTCCATTTACAGAAGAAAGAGTCCTGAAAGAACTCCTAAAACTCAAGGTGGACAAAGCAATGGGGCCTGATGGGATTCACCCCAGAATCCTAAAAGAACTAAGGGAGGACCTAGTGACACCACTGACTACACTTTTTAACAAATCATGGGAGGATGGGGTGGTACCTGAGAACTGGAGGAGGGCAGATGTGATTCCCCTTCACAAAAGTGGGAGCAAGGCAGAAGCAGGAAACTACAGACCTGTAAGTTTGACCTCAGTGGTAGGGAAAATGATGGAATCACTTCTGAAAGAAAGAATTGTTGAGTACCTAGAGGCCAGCAGGGCACAGGACCCAAAGCAGCATGGATTTATAGCAGGAAGGTCATGTCAGACGAATCTAATAGATTTCTTTGACTGGGTGACCAAAGTAATAGACCAGGGAGGGGCTGTGGATATGGCTGACCTAGACTTTAGCAAGGCATTTGACACAGTCCCGCACAAAAGATTAATGATCATGTTAGCCAGCCTTGGAGTGGGTCCCAGGGTGGTAGCCTGGGTTGCAAACTGGCTGCACAACAGGACACAGAAGGTAATAGAGAGTGGAACACATTCCGAAGAAAGGGGGATCGCTAGTGGAGTACCTCAGGGCTCCGTACTGGGTCCAGTCCTCTTTAATATCTTTATAGGTGACATTGCAGAGCATCTGGAGGGAAAGGTATGCCTCTTTGCAGATGATACAAAGATCTGTAACAGAGTTGATACACAAGGGGGGGGTAGAAAGGATGAGAAGGGACTTGGCAAGGTTGGAGGAATGGTCAGACATATGGCAACTTAGATTCAATGCAAAGAAGTGCAAAGTAATGCACCTGGGAAACAAAAACCAGAAGAGTACACAATAGCAGGGGAGGTACTAACAACAACAAAAATAGAACGGGACTTGGGGGTAGTCATATCAGATGATCTAAAGGCTGGTAAGCAATGTGAGAAGTCAGTAAGAAGAGCCAGGGGGATACTGGGATGCATAGGAAGGGGCATCACAAGTAGAAAAAGGGAAGTGGTTATCCCTCTGTACAGACAGTTGGTGAGACCCCATCTGGAGTACTGTGTGCAGTTTTGGAGATCCCATCTATGCAAGGACATAGACAGGATGGAAGCAGTCCAGAGGAGGGCAACTAAAATGGTGCAGGGTCTGCATCAGAAATCATATGAAGAGAGACTGAGAGAACTTAATATGTATACCCTTGATGAAAGGAGGGACAGGGGGGACATGATAGAAATATTCAAGTACCTCAAGGGAATCAACAAAGTCCAGGAGGGTAGCATCTTTCAGAAAAAGAAATGTGCAAGAACAAGAGGACACAATTTAAAGATAGAGGGGGGACGGCTCAGGGGTAATGTGAGGAAATTTTTTTTCACGGAGAGAATGGTGGATACGTGGAACTGCATTCCTGAGGAGGTTGTTGGGGCTAAAACAGAGGGGGAATTCAAACATGCATGGGAAAGACACAAGGCAATTGTAGTGGGGGGTGGCAAGAAGTAGGCTGTTGGATAACTAGAATCTGCAGCTTATCCAGTAGGTAGGGAAATGGGCAGACTGGGTGGGCCAAGTGGTCCTTATCTGCCGTCAAAGTCTATGTTTCTATAGAATGGAAAAAAGAAAAGGGCTAATTTCAGTGGCAGGGGCTTCCCCTTCGTTGCTACAACAATATTCATAACAGTCTGCAAATTCCATATGCTGGCTGTATTCTGGTAACTTTTATGTAGAACGAAAAAGATGAGAAAAAGAGAAAACAAAAACATTGGAGGCTTTACTGCCAACCAGCGCCCTGGAAGGGTGAGGAACTTCAGCTCACCCTCACCTGAAGCGCCACCCTAGGATCCCTTAGCAGTTAAAATATTCATGCTGTGTGGTCTACCGCTGCTACCCACACCCAATACTCTGCACTTTACCCTGGGGCACTTACAGTACTTAACAGTTGCGCAGCACCACACATTGCTTATAGTACCCTCTTGAGGACATACTCAAAAAACAATTTGTTCAGAGGAAGGAATATTAGTCAGTACATTTTATGCTGTTCCCTGTCTTTCTCATCTTACATTTCTGGGTGGCCATTTCTACTGGCTGATACCCTAACTTGAATCTCTCAGGACCCTAAATTATACGTGTTCCCACATCGTATACCCTTCATGTAATCATGTCATATTTTATTTCCTCGTAGTGTATGTCTAACCAGGACAAAAACAGCTGGTCCTTCTTTACAACCTTTTGGGGCACCTGTCTGCAGCTACCATCTGGAGCCTATTACCCTACATGGGAGCCTCCCATATCTCCAAGGGTACCACTTCTTATGGCCTTCTGCCCTCTGGGGCACTCCTTTGACATGTCCCATAACCTCCCCTTGATGGTTCACAGTCCTGTTCTTCAGATAGGTCGCTACCTGCCGGTACATCCCTGACCAGTGGTAATATGGGGTAATTTGTCCCAAAATGTCCCCATGATTTAAGGGCCGAACATTGGTGCATACAGACTCCAGCACTTCCCTTCTGTAAGCACTGGGCACCACTACCCTTGCATCCACGTGCCCGGTATGGGGGTTTGGCCTCATATGGTACAGTACACCCTCCTTTAACTCATACCACCACAACTGCATTCTTCTCTCCTCATTACCTCTCCTATTCCCTTTCTTGATAGCATATGTATTCAGCTGTGTCACCTGCTTGTAATTTACTCCAGCCAGTACAAGACATACCAGTAATAATCTTGGTATCACATTTTAACATGAGTCCCTTCAGTCTCCCTGGCCTCTTCTGACTTGATTGCAGACTTCACTCCAGGAGGCACAAAGTCTGTAGCAGTCTTACCTGGGGACTTACCCAATGCTGTCACCTTTCCAACGTTCTCAATCCAGTACAACCCAAGAAATACTGGTAGGATAGCAATTTCCATCTCCAAATCTGACCACTCTATTAGTAGTTCCTCCTCATCCAGAGCCCATGGAGCCTCTCTCCTGGATTCCTCTCTGGCCTGCTCCACGTGGATCCTCTAAAGCAGCTCCTGACATCTGCGCTCTGCTTCCCTCCAGCATCGATCTGCATCCAGCCAGTGCTCATTCATCCAGTGAAGAAGTCTCCTCAGGTCAGCCACCTGGTCCTGTGGTGCCTCGCCCAGGCCACCATCTCCAGCCAAGGTCCTCATCTCTGGTGCCATGCATTGCTGCCGTTATCCTCTTGGTACCCGGTCTGACACCCCTGACTGTGTTCTCCCTTGTATCCCTTAGACACTCGGCCAGATCCCACTGCTAACACCAACTGTAAATGGGTGTGGGAAATTAGGATAACAAAACCATGACAGACTTAGATTTCAGTGCATTAAAAAATGCCAGAAGGTATTTATCATTGTATTTCTCCATAAAATGCGGTAATATTTACAGAAATAAGAAAAATGAGTTAGATAATTCACTCAAAAAAAATAAAGCAAACTATAAAAAAACACTGCTTTCTCTTAGCAGACTCCAAGGCTTTGCTCTGCCATGTCAAGATGGCTGGTGTGAGCACACACTACCAGGAGGTCTTGCTCTTACCTCCTTCAGTCTGCTACTGACACCCTATCGCCTATCTAATGCCATATCCCTAGTGGCAGGCCTTTATATTTTCTAGGTGGGGTCACCTGATGAGACCCTTTACTAACATACAGAATTTAAAGACTATCTGAGTTAGTCTACAATCACTGTGTGACCCACCATACATTTTTACAAACTATTCTCCTTGACGTAACAGAAACATCACTTCTGTACTGTTTAACACAGGGCTACAATAACCCAAAACATGCTTAATTGCATAGCAACCATTTTAGAATTCTCCTTAGTTACCTTGAGTGGCAGGGGGAGAGGTATAAAGAGGGAATACAGCAAAGGGCACTGCTCCTCTAGAGAAAGCATCTCATTTCATGACTGGAGGCCAGGTAAGCCAGCAGGCCCTTTATCTTTACCTGGCTGCACTGAAATGCATTTCGAAGCTCCTTAGCTCTTTGGATACACAATAATTAGGGTAGCCACAGCCCTGTGGCACTCTGTACCATTTTAGCAAGAGAAAAGGGGGTCCTCTGGCTACCAGAGCTCTTGCTCATGCACTATAGTACTTCCTTTTTCTTTCAGGGGTTTCTGAGTTGGCCAGAGGAATGGGAAACTGAGGGCGTGCTTCTCATTTCCCTTCTCCTGCCAGCTCAGCAAGCCTTCTCACCACAGAAGGGGATTTTTATGTTTAGGCAAACCTCTACCCCTTCTATCTCTACATAAAACTGCACCACTGTTTTAAGCATTTAGCATTTAGATTTAGCACCTAGAAGTGCTATACCTTTAAATAACTTATAGCACAAAAGGTTCCAGAGTGTAGCAAGCCCTGTTCTTTATTAATTTTCTTTAGGGGCCGCTGTATTCCTTTATTTGTGTAGCTCCTCATATTTCTGACGGCTGCAATTTCAGCCCATCAGGGAAAATATTTCATTTGGGCCTTAGATGCTACCGACGGCTGTAATTTGTTTCTCTCAAGGCTCTTTGCTTGCCTGCTTTCATTTTTTCATTTATGTTTTATACAATACATATTTGTTCCCTGCTTTTAGGGCTTATCTAGCCCAGAATTTCTTTTTATTTGTTTGATGGCCGGGGGGCCCTTATTTGGCACTCGGCTCCAGTTCCCGATTCCACCCATGAGCCATGCACCTCACTGTGCGCCTTTGCCCGCATTCCCTTTTTATTCTCTGCAATGCTGCTGTGTATCAGAGTTTGTCACTAGCTCTGACATATACATACTGTATAGAGAGTTGCAACAAACAGCTCTTGTTATTTTTCTACTTCGAAGCATTTTTGCTCCACTCCTTTAATTTTCTTTTGCACTGGGATTCCGGTGCGACCCTTGCCCTCTGCACCCAAGCAAAGTGGAAGAAGCAAGGAGCTTTCTCAGTCACCCGCCTTTCTCTTGGCAGTAGCCACCATTTATCAGGAGAAATGGGCATACTGACGCGAACAACCAATCAATTTATTTATGTATAGTAGCCACAAGTGTTGACTTAGAGTGGCTACGGAGGGACTGGGGAAGTGCCAAGGAATAACCACACGGTGCGGCATACAACACTTCTTTTTATATGCAAGTGGTGGCAACACTGAAAAGAAATGCTGCGGGAGTGCTTTTATTTTTTAAACTAAACTAGTACCTCCTGTAGCCATATGAACATATGAACATACAAAAATTGGCAGCAGCAAAAGGCCATCATGATCTATCTAGACCGCTTGTGAATGCAGCTAACTCCCTATTCAGCAGCTACCCCACCCCCTTCCCTTACCTCCCTTTACCCACCACTTTGCCCTGTCCCACCCCTTCTTGAAGCATTCCACTGTGGTACATGCCACCACTTCAGCTGGTAGTGCGTTCCACTTTGCCACCAATCTCTCTGTAAAGAAATGCCTCCTCTCCTCCCTCCTCAATCTACCCCCCTCCAATCTCATATCATAGCCCCTAGTGTCTCTCCCCACCCTTCTCCTGTATAGACCCTCTGTGTCCGTTTTGATTATCCCTTTCATGTATTGCCTTATTGCCCCGAGTGACAGCTCCGATCGGCTGATGAGGGGTTGCTAGAGATTCCGAGGGTATCTTTAAAATCTCCAGGGGCCCGTACATTTATATACATGGCCCCAGCACTCTGGAATTCTCTACCCCATCAGCTTTGGGAGTGTGCAACCATGGGGAGCTTTAAAAAGGCACTCAAAACTTTTTTGTGGCACCAGGGTTATTCTAACTAATTTATTGATAAGGATCTCCACAGACCATTTTACATTGTTTTATATTGCTGTTTTTGTTATTGATTTTACAAATTTTTATGCACAGCACCTTGATATTCTGAAAGGCGCTTAATTTAAATAAAGATTATTATTATTTGAAGATCTCAATCATATCCCCCCGTTCCTCCTCTCCTCCAGTGCGTACATGTTTAACTCTCTTAGTCTGACACATATGGCAATTCCCCCAGGCCCTGAATCATCTTCATTGCCCTACACTGCACCCCCTCCAGCAGCCTAATGTCCCTTTGTAGCTACGGGCACCAGTACTGCACACAGTATTCCAGGTGGGGTCTAACTAACGATCTGTACAATGGTAGAATAACCTCCCTTCTTCTCGAGGTAATTCCCCTTGCAATGCACCCCAACATTTTGTTGCCCATTGCTGCTGCCTTTATGCATTGTGTGGAATTGTTCATTGCTCCCGTGATGAGCACCCCCAGATCCTACTCCTCTTCTGTTACCTCTAGCTGCACTCCCCCCAGATGGTAGCTTCTCCTTGGATTTTTTGTTCTGAAGTGCAGCACCTTGCATTATTTTGCATTGAACCCCAGCTGCCATCTGTCAGACCATGCCTCCAGCCTTGCCAGATCTTTCTGTAGCCCCCGCCACCCCCCTGGTCATCCACCACTGCTCCCATCTTGGTGTTATTCACAAATAGGCTGATTTTTCTGCTGATGCCCTCCGAAATGTCTGCAATAAATATGCCAAACAGCACTGGGCCCAAAACTGGACCCTGTGTAACACCACGTGTCAGAGGCATAGGGGATAGGTATTCCCCACCTACCACCACCATCTGCTGCCTATCTTTTAGCCAGTTCTCCACCCACCCAACCAATTTTGGTCCTGCCCCTGTGCCCTGTAGCTTGATTCCAAGTCTCCCATGTGGTACTGAATCAATGGCCTTACTGAAGTCTAGGTACAGGACAGCCACTGCATGGCCCCTGGCAATTTGCCTAGTCACCCAGTCATAGTATTCCACCAGGTTGGTCTGGCATGAACTGCCCTTGACAAAGCCATGCTGCCTCCCATCCTGCACCCAGTTCACCTCCAGTAGTGCCACTAGCCTATCCTTTAGGATGGTCTCCATTAGCTTCCCACTATGGACCTTAGACTTACTGGCCTATAGTTCCCCGGTTCGTCCTTGGGTCCACTCTTGTGGAAGGGAACTACGTGAGCCAGTCTCCAGTCCTGCGGTATGTATCCTGTGTCTAGAGATGAATTAAATAAGTCTGCCAAGGGTCCTGCCAGGATCTCTGCCAGCTCCTTCAGCACTCTTAGATGTACTCCATTTGGTCCCAGATCCTTGTCTACCCTCAATGCCCTTAACTCCTCCAGCACCCTCCCCACTGTCATTTCTCCATCCATCACCCCCCCCCATCTGTTTCTATCCTCCCTCCTACTATGGGTAGCGCCCTATCCTTTTTTTTCGAAAAGACTGAACAGAAGCAGTCATTGAGTACTTCTGCCTTTTCACCGCCTTCTTCCACCCATCCCCCCTCCTTCTTAATTCTTACAATTTGGCCCTTACAGCTTCTTTTCTCCCTGATGTACCTAAAGAAGTCTTTCTCCTCCTTTTGTTATGCCATGTGCCATCCTGAGTTCCCTTGCTGCCTTGGCTGCCCTTACCCCCCATGTCACTTCCTTCACTTCTTTCATGTATTACTCCCTATCATCCACCCTCCCTGATTTTCTGTATCTCCTGTAAGCTGCTCTTTTCTTACACACCCTGTCTAGCACCCCTTTACTTATCCAGCTGGGTTTCTTCCCCCTAGCCTTCTTAGTCTGTGCCCTGCTGTAAGTTTCTGTTGCCTCCAATATCCCCTGTCTTATCAGTTCCCACCTTTGCCATGTGTCCATACCCAGTTGAATTTTGTACAGGAATCCCTGTACCACTTCCCTCATCATCTTAAAGTTGGCATTCCTGAAATCCAACACCCTTGTGCCAGATGTCACCCTCTCTTTAGCCATCTATAACTGGAACCATACTGTCCAGTGGTCACCCCCCCCCAGTGGTTCCTCCACCCTCACATCCCTCACCAACTCCCCGTTCATCAGTACGAGGTCAAGGGTGTTCCTTTCTCTAGTTGGTTCCTTCACCAACTGTACTAGAAAGCTTTCCTGGAAGGCATCCAGCATTAACTGCTCCCTTCTGCTCTTTGTGATAGGTGTGTCTCACTCCACCCCCGGCAGGTTGAAGTCCCCTATTATCACCACCACCCCTTCCTGCAGTTCCTTCTGATCTGTTTTACCAGTACCCTTTCCATCTCTTCAGTTTGAAAGGGTGGCCTGTACACCACCTCCAGTCTTAGTGATCTATTTTTGGGATCCTGTAGTTGCACCCACAGTGCTTCTGTATCTCTTTCATCTCCATCCTCCCTTACACATTTTAATCCCTCCTTTACATACAGTGCCACCCCCCTTCCCCTTTTCTCTATCCTTCTGGTGTAATCTGTACACCGGAACCATCATGTCCCAGTCGTGGAGTTGGGTGGCCCATGTCTCGGTTATAACATTCATCATGACTATCCTGCTGAAGCAACGAAGTTTTAGAATTCAGTTTTCTATTATTTTTTTTAAGTCTGCTCCTATTTCAAGCCCATCACAGTTGTTTGTAAGGAGTTAATACTGACATGCAGTACTAATTAGTAAAGGAAATTGAAATACAGGAGATTGGGCGTTCTAGTGTAGAAATGCCTGGGCAGGTACCATCAGAGGAAAGAGGATATGTGCGTCAAATGACAGAGTTTGTGAAGACATATATTAAGTGAAGGCAAAGATGAACAAGGCAGGGGGGAAATAATATAATATTTCTGTTAGCAAATGATATTCCAATACAGGAGAGAATAAAGGTGTTCCAATGAACTGCCTCTGATAAGAGGAAAGATAATATTTGGGTCAAATGACAGAAATGTTTATGAATCAACATATTGGGACACATAGAAAGTGAAGGAAAAGATGAATAGAACAAGGCAGGGGGAATAAAGTAATATTGCTGTGCTGGTGGGTTGTGTCTGCATTATGCGTATAGTGTAGGTAGAGGAGAACGTGAGGGAGACTAATGTAAAGAAAGGACATAGAAAGTTGGCAATTAAAGGAGAAAGACATGCAATGAGAGAGGTGGAACATAAAAGGCAAGGCGATAGGTGAAAACAGATATGAAAATGGAAGGGGAAGTTATATTAAAAAAACTCAAAAGGAAGAGCTAGAAAAAAGCAAAGGTTATGTAGGGATGATAACAAAATGGGATGAGAGCTAGAGAAGAGAAAGCTGTAAATATAAAAAAGGGAAAAAGGAATCCTGAGTTCAACTCAAAGACCTGGGACTGGGGAGTGATAAGACAGACAACTTTAATTTTGATGCATTTTGTAACTCAACAGTTATTGCCTAAAAATGTACTAAACTGCACCATTTAGCAACTACATTTTCAAAAGTTTACAGGGGAGGATGCCCCTGGACCCCCCCTAGAAAAATATTTGGAAAACCCCCTCCTCTAAATCCTGCCTATGCCCTTGTTAGTCACAATCTGTTTTTTATTAACATCACCCATCTATTAATGAGAGGGAAGTATTTTTCCTTGATAGCCCTCAGATTGGTACAGAAGTAGGAGGTGGTTGTGTCAATGTCAGGCAGCAAGACAAGACTGACCAAACTATGGAATGGACATCAGATAGGATTGGTTAGCATCTGGGATGGAAAGAGAGATAGGTCAGGGTATTGAAAATGTGGTTGCTGAGGTTTATGAGACCAGATGCGGTATGTGGGGGAGTGGTTACTGATAGAATCAACAAGTCTTCCAGCTTCCTTATCCCTGTCAACTCTGTTAGTCAATATACAGTCTAAAATAGTGGTCTGATTACTCTTTAGGTATACACAAGTGTGGGTGTCTATAAGTTGACTCAGATATAGACTTTTCTGGGTTTTATTACAAGTAGGCTGGTTGCCTTTGTTCCAGTCTATATTGAAATCCCCAAGAATTAGATTGTCTCTTTGGGGTAGACATCTACCAACACTGCTAATAATCTGGTTAGACCACTAGCATGACTTCTTGGGGTGTGGGAGCAGAAAATGTAAAGCTTTTTACAGGAGCCTTGGTTCAGCTCAGTTATTATCCAGTCTGATAGAAAGCTAGTGTTGAGATTACTAGAGATTTCATTTACCATTTGGTGGTCCTTAAAATACATGAGGACTCTGCCTCCCCTTTTGGACCCTCCCCTGTCCCTTCTTATACTTCTGTAACCTTGTAGAGATCAAACAGTCAAAGGATGAGGGTTTTAAGCACATTTCAGATATACCATGTGTGTCCAAGCAGTATAGATTGTTTCAAGTTTTAAGTTCTGCTAACTTGGGATGGTGGATACAGACATTTATGTGCACAATTTTGAGCCCATGGTACAAATTCCAAATAGAATCCCTGCATGATGCGAAGGGGGCTTGACCCAGGGGTAGCATCAATGTCTCCCGTGAGATGTAGACACATTATATGGGCTAGCGAGACAGACATGGTACATAGGATACCTAATAGAGTGGGCTGGGGGCAGGGTAGGTCATGTCCAACACAGATGATATCCTGCTTCTTATGTAAATCAACGTAGCATATAGTGTGTATCCTGTGAAAATAGTGCCTAATGAGTAATGTTGACATGGAACAGTTTCACAACCAAAGGGGATGGCATTCTGATACTGTTGCAGTAACACACGCTTGTCACTAATGTACAGGGAGCAAATGAGGAGTCCCAAGAGAAGGCACAAGCAACTTGCTCAATACATATTTACAGTCTGAACAGTGCCTGTATACAGTTAAGACACCCTCGTACCAGGTAAATTGCCCCCCTAGCTTCACACAATTCCTGTGCCCATAATGTGAGAAAAGTCACTGGAAGTCTAGTGGTCCCTGTGCCTGTAGTATGAAAAAGGTCCCTGGTAGTCAAGTGGACACCCCTCACCTGTTAATGTAGTATCAGTGCCCATATACTGTAAGTATCCTCCCTGGTGTCCATTAGCCCCCCCCAAAGTGTCCCACCCACCCTGGAATAGCGACTGGCACAACCTGACTCTCACATCCACATCTGGTTGCCGTCTGCCTCACCTGTCAAGTATTGATGCAGTGGTACCACACAATTACAGTACATTAATACAAGATTTGCAGAACAGACCATCAAACTGAAACAGAGTTAAAATAAAGGATAAGGATCTTGAAGACTCAACTTTCATGGTATCTCACCATCAAAAGAAGACATACTCTCATTATCTTTTTCCTTTTTTTTCTATCGTTTCTTTGAAAGTTCACTCAACTTTCTCATCATCTGGCAAAGATTTAAAAAAAATCTGTAGGTCATTTGTTTTAGAGCTGTGCACTGTACTTAACTTCAGGTTGCATCTTTAAATGTTCTTAATTAAAGACACAATTGTAGTGGTCTCATTTACATCCTTAGGGTACCAAAAACACTCACTTTCACTTTGCAGTTCTCATACTCAAAGAATGCACATGAGACCACTCTTGCAACAGTGAGAGTGTCTCAGTCGTGGTATTAACATACAAATATGCATTAAAATATTAGTTTCACATTAGATTCTTTAAGCCATTAGACTAACAATCAATGAATTTACTGTAATTGTCCATATTGTTAGCTCCATTACTCTGATCAGACTCTCATTCTCCTTTGTTAGCCTACTCAACTATTTTTTTTTTCAGAATAAATAATTTTCTCAATTGTTCAGAGTCAAAAAACAGTCATGTTTGCTGATCAAATGTAATTAAGCATTTTGAAGGAAAGGTATAGAGAATATGCTACCCATGTCTAAAACATTGTCTTGAAAGGCCAACACTCGTTGTCTTATTTTTTTCTTTGGGGCAGAAGCTAGCAACATGTCCAGAAATGTATGAAAGTACTGATTTCTGAGAAACATACAGTACCACATTCCATTTAGCATAGTTGCATCAACATATCATGATAAGTCTTAAAGGACAAGGACACAAAAATCGTACTTTTTACATTTTTCATATGAGAATGATTCATTTTTGCTGCATCTCGAGGATTGTTACTGCTTTTGATTTTTATCTAACTGATGTTTTTAGAACAGACAGGGACTCTAAAAGTCTTCATGACAAAAATAGGGTTTCTAGTTGTAGAGACAGCAAGGCAACAGCAAAGCACTTTAAGCATTTCTCTTGTTGTACTGTTTCCATTTCATTTTCTGGTGCATTGAAAAAGCCAACTAACTGCAGATTGTGATTTTTAGCTGCATTTCCCCAAATATTTTCTATGTAGGGCTATCAGATCATGAGTATTTGTCTGTGCTAATGTCTATACAGTGACCAATTTAGAGTCCCTCTCTGATGATTCAATTTTAGTCTTGTTCACTTCTTTTATTTCAGACATGTCCCTTTCTGTCTGCTTGTTTTCCTTCATGAGAAGAGTCCATTGTCATATTTAAAGAGTTAAAAACCAAAAACAAGGCCTGAATATTTGCATTGGCATCTTCCATTAAACTGACCACAGTAGGCGCAGGTACAGAAACAGGTGCGAATACAAACACTTGTATGCCAGCCTGTTATCTTTTCTTTGACTTCTCTGTTCAGTTTCTTTCCCAGTTGTTTATTACATTCAGTTAGCATCTCAGATATTTTAGGCATTCTAGAGGCTCTTTTCTCCAGCATCAGACATGTCAAAGCATTTGCATTTTTTGTGCATATACCGTGCAGGGAATTAGGGAACAATACATAAGATGTGATATTTTAGATTAAAAAAAGCCTTTCCAAAGGAGTATAATTGTATCACAAATAATACAAAAACCTTCACTGATCCTCAGTAACCCCAACCTTTGCTTTGTTTCTCAAACTTTTTGGAAGGTAATATTGGAACTATCCATAAGTGTAACATCATTCGCTAAGACTGGCAGTTCTCCCACTTGGTTATTCCAATGAGAAATTTTACCCCATTTGCACAAAATGATCATATCTAGCCCTGCTTTAAATATCTATAATGCAAGCTTGCCCTTGAGCATCCCAAAGACACTGAAAATAGTGCAAGACATTCAAAGGGTTAATAAATCTCTTACTGGTGATCTCCAAGAGGAGGTCAAACATCATCAGGCTTTCAAAAGGAAATTAAATCCTCACAAACCCTGAGAAGGGAAGGAAAGGGTTACCCATGTTCAGATTTGGTATGTGTGAAACGCTACTGGTTGCACAGTTCTGCCATCTAACAAGCCTATTACTGTCACCTTAAGGCTTCAAATTAGTGACATTAAATATTTTCCTCTCTTATCGCACTGCCTCAGAATGGAAACCCTTTCAGATTATTATGGTTGTCCTGCTGTTCATGAAATGAAATCAGCCCTCCTGGTGCTCTAAAAAGAAATCATGACACTGTTTACTTGAGTTTCCAGGAAATATTCAAATATTCACAAGACATCTTAAAAGGCTAGTCACTGTATAAAACAGTGATAAAATGTGTCCAGGAATTCTTTCTTACATTAAACTTTTATTTCTAGAGTCTCTTTCTATTCTTACCATTTAAAAATGAAGTGGAAATATAATACCCTCAAACAAGACAGAGTTAGTACATTAAAGGTTTCTTTTCTTTTCAGAGCTATGTGTCATCAATATATTAGAACCCTGTGGTTATGAAAGGTGCTTGCACACTGGGCTACATTGCTTTAGCAGAGCGAAAAATCTTTGCTCTGCTAAAGCTAACTATTATATTTCTACTCTCGAACAAGCTAAAGGTAACCCTCATAAAATATGGAAGACTATCAAAGCTATAGAAGGACAGCCCATGGCCCCCTCTGTCCCAACAAAGATAGTCGCAAGTGGCAAGATTGTGGAAAACAAGTCCCTAATCCTGGAGGAACTTAACTCCCACTTTGCCACAGCTGGATTAGCTTTTGACTCGTCACCTTATGCTGGTGCTGCGGTGAGCCAGCATACCCCTCCCGCCACATCTAGTCCTGGACCCAGTCCCGTCCAACTGCACGAGATAACTTATAAAGAAGTAAAGATTCTCTTCTTAACTTAGACACCAAAAAAAGTGCAGGGGACGATGGCTTGGAACCCTTTTTCCTAAGGTCAGGCTATGCCCATCTCACTGCCCCAATTCTCCACATCTTCAATCTTTCCATTACATCTGCTACTGTGCTGTCCTCCTGGAAATCAGCACATATCCTCCCTCTATTTAAATCTGGTGACCCATATGATGTAAACAACTATAGGCCTATCTCCATATTGCCTATCCTTTCTAAAGTTCTCGAAAAACTGATCCATATTCAGTTAAAATCTCACTTGGAAACCTTCTCTCTCATTAACCCAGCTCAATCTGGCTTCCGGGCTAATCATAGCACAATCACTGCACTAACAAAAGTAACCAATGATTGGATCTCTGCTATAGATGCTAAGAAGGTAACTGGTGCAGTCTTTTTGGACCTCAGCAAAGCTTTTGATACTGTTGATCACAAACTATTAGTCAATTGCCTTGCAAAGTTGGGTGCCACATACCATACCACCCAGTGGTTCTCTAGCTACCTAACTGGAAGATTCCAAAAAGTAAAGGCGGAAGGCTTTTTTTCTGCTGCCTTGCCAGTTGCAAGAGGAGTCCCCCAAGGATCCATCTTAGGCCCTATCTTGTTTTCTCTGTACATCAATGACTTAGATGCTAACATCTACGTCCAATCTGCACTTTTTTGCAGATGATACTGTGTTGTATACTGCTGGCTCATCGTTATCTGAAGTCAAGGGAGTGCTTCAATGGACTCTGCACAACCTGAGCATAATTTAATAAAGGCAAAGCTTCTGCTCAATGCCAAGAAGACTAAAGCGATGATATTCTCTCGCAGTGCTGTCTCAGGCCCCCCCAATACTCTTGCCCAAGACTTCATTGTCACCACGCTAAACGAGCCTCTGGAAGTTGTAACCAAATTTAAATATCTAGGTATCTGGATCGACAATAAATTATCTTTCAGTGACCACATCGAAGATGTCTTTAGAAGGTTAAAAGCAAGGTTAGGTTTCTTCTACAGGAATAGGCCCCTTTTCCCCCTTGAAACTCGAAACAAGCTTGTACAGGCCACTTTTCTCCCCCTACTCGACTATGGCAATGTAATCTATTCCTCCACCACTCTTGCAAATCTAAGTAAACTGGACATCATTTATCACCGTGCATTACGGTTCATTACCAACTCCCCTTACCGTTCGCACCACTGTGACTTATATGCAGCTGTTGGTTGGACATCCCTAACTACTAGACGCCTGCTCCATGCTGGGCTATGGACTCTTAAACTGCTCCTGCAGAAATTGCCAAGCTATCTCTCTTCCTTATTAGTATTCTCACATAGTGCATACTCGTTAAGAAAATCTGACTTTATTATGCTTGACATACCAAGGACGCGACTTCCTTTGGTAAACATACTATTGCATATGCCCTTCCTCCATTTGGAACCAATTACAAACCGTACTGAAACTAACTAGCACAGTTTCAATAAACTTCTACAGATCGCTAAGTTCAGCCAAAATAAAAGACACCTGTAACTGTCATTAAGTCTCTTCCTTCCCCATGTGTGCCATATTTATCCACTGGTAAGGTATAATTGATTTGTCATATTAACTGCTTTCCCTTCCCCTTCTACTCCTGGCTTTATCTTTGCTTACGCTCCACTGCTACTCTATCAAATTTCTCTTCCCTCCCATATCAGTTGTAGACTGTTGTTTGTTCTAGCTGCCAAAATACTGTATATTTGATTTGATTTGATTTGATTAAATCAAATCACACCAGTCATCATGTTTCATTTATCAGTTTTAGGCCTATAGGTCGCTTCCCTATCTCATATCAATGTTTACCACCTGCGGTCACCCTGTGGGTACCCTTGTATGTATATCCAGCCTGCATCATGTAACGTGTATTTCATGTATATACTGTTATTACCTATCTGTGTTTGTACTTTAAGTGTTTATGTCACAGGACCTCCTTGTGAATGAGCTTGCTCAATGGAGTTTTTCTGCAATAAACTTGAACTTGAACTTGAACTTGAACATTTGCCCCAGTGCTGTAAAAATAATGTGGGTCAGAAATTAATGCACTTAAAATTTAACTTGCTAAGGCCTGCTAATTCACTTTGTTTAAATCATAAATGACCATGTTTTGTACAGGTGCTGCCAGTGGGTGGTCAATATCAGTCAACGAGCAGAATCCAGTGCTCCCCAACTTACATAGAAACAGAATTTGATGATAGATAAGGACCGTTTGGCCCACCCAGTCTGCCCATTTTCCCTGCCTGTTTCATATACTGGAGATCCTAAATTAGAGAGTCTCTGAACACCCTCTACAACCTCCCATCGTCACAATGCTACAAGCTTATCCCGACACCTGCCTTTACCTCCCCCCTCCTCCCCCTCCCCTTCTTGCCATCCTCTGCTACCTCCCCATCCTTTCCCACCCCTTCTCTACTACCCTCTCCTCATTCCACTTCTCACCCTATACTACTTCCTCCCTCCTCTTTCCACTCCCCACCCTGTACTACTTCTACACCCTTTGCTGCCGACCCCCACAACCACCCCCACAAGGTACTTTCCATCCCCTCTCTCCCCACTGACCCTCCATCACCCAGGACAAAGCCTTCTCAGGCTGCTACACATTCACATCTTGGACAAAGCCTTCTTTTGTTTGCCTCACACTACCCTAGCACATGATCCTGAAATCCTTCTGCTATCCTATGCACCCAGCACAGGGCAGTCTACTCCCTAGAATAGTCTGGTACTACTGCGTTTATATGTTGAAGTGACAGAGAAATTCATTGCGAATTTCTACACAAATTGTAACAAAAGTGTAACTTGACATATGAGCACAATAGTCTACTATGCAAACAATGTAATCTCGAAACCAATGTAATGTAACCTCAAAACCAATGTTATATTTTGCACACAAATGTATTTTCTCTGTAAGTGTTGTTGTTGTTTGTTTACCTGTTCTGTACTATGTCTAACTTGGAACCTTTGTAAACGAGTCCTTGACTCAAAGGTATTAATCACAAAATGAAATAAATAATAAATAAATAAATAAATATCTGATCTGCGGCTTGCCCTGTCTTTCCTGTCGCTAAGGTTTCATTATGTCTACACCATACATTCTTAAATTCCCCTACCAGTTTTATCCCACAACCTCTACAGGGAGGCTGTTCCATGCATCCACCACCCTTTCCATGAAAAAGTACTTCCTCACGCTACCCCTGAGTCTACTCCCACTCTATTCACATATTATGGCCCCTTGTTCTTGAACATCTTCTTTTCTGAAAGATGCTACCCCCTTGTACCTTGTTTATACCATTGAGGTATTTGAAAGTCTCTATCATATCCCCCTTCTCTCTCTCTCTTCCATGGAATACATATTGAGGTCCTCTAGTCTCTCCCCATGTGGCTTCTGGTGCAGTCCTTGCACCATTTTTGTTGTCCTTCGCTGAACTGCTTCTACTCTGTCTATGTCCTTCCAGAGATGTAGCCTCCAGAACTGGACACAGTACCCAAGATGAGGTCTCACCAATGTTCTGTACAGTGTCATCACCATCTCCTTCCTTCTACTGGTGATACCTCTCCTGATGCACCCTAGCATCCCACTGGCTCTCCCCACAGCCTTCTCACATTGTTTGGTAACTTTCAGGTCATCAGATATGATTACTCCCAGGTCCCTTTCTTGTTTGGTAGCCATCAGTAGCTCCCCTTCCCCATCATGAACCCTTCCACTGCATTTCTGTGCTCCATAGAAACATAGACTTTGATTGCAGATAAGGACCGCTTGGCCCACCTAGTCTGCCCATTTCCCTACCTAGAGGATAAGCTGGAGATCCTATTTAACCAACAGCCTATTTCTTTCTACCCCCCGAAAAAATTGCCTTATGTCTGTCCCATGCATTCTTGAATTCTCCCACAGTTTTAGACCCCACAACTTCCTCAGGAAGGCTGTTCCATGCGTCCACCACTCTCTCTGTGAAAAAATACTTCCTCACATTGCCCCTGAGCCGTCCCTCCTCTATCTTCAAATTGTGTCCCCTTGTTCTTGCACATCTCTTTTTCTGAAAGATGCTACCCTCTTGGACTTTGTTGATTCCACTGAGGTACTTAAATGTTTCTATCATGTCCCCCCCCTCCCTCCTTTCCTCAAGGGTATACATATTAAGCTTCTTTAGTCTCTCTTGCAGACCCTGCACCATTTTAGTTGCCCTCCTCTGAACTGGCTCCATCCCGTCTATGTCCTTGCAGAGATGGGGTCTCCAGAACTGGACGCAGTACTCCAGATGGGGTCTCACCATCTGTCTGTACAGGGGGATAACAACTTCCTGTTTTCTGCTGGTGATGCCTCTCCCTATACATCCCAGTATCCCTCCAGCCCTTCCTACCACCTTCTCCATGTTTATGATCTTGCACTTCTTTGAATTGAATCATGGTTGCCATACCATGGACCACTCCTAAAGCTTCCTTAGGTCCCATCTCATCTTCTCCATCCCTCCTGGAGTGTCAACCCTGTTGCAGATCTTCATGTTTTCTGCAAAGAGACACCTTCCCTTCCAGCCCTTCAGCAATGTCACTTATGAAAACATTAAAGAGGACTGGTCCCTGCACTGATCCATGTGGCATCCCACTGGTCACCCCCTTTCTATGGATTGAACTCCGTTCACTACCACCCTCTGTGTTCTATCGTTCAGCCAATTTCTGGCCCAGTTTACCACCCTGGGACCCACTCCCAGGCTGCCCAGCTTGTTTATAAGCCTCCTCTGTGGGACAGTGTTGAAGACCTTGCTGAAATCCAGGCAGGCCACATCCACCGCCCCTCCCTGATCTACCTCCCTAGTCACCTAGTCAAAGAAATCTATCAGATTAGTTTGACAAAACCTTCCCACTGTGAATCCATGCTGCCTCAGATCCTGTGCTCCACTCAGGCCCGGATTAAGAGGGGGGCCAATGGGGCCAATGCCCCAGGCCCCCCACCATAGGGAGGCCCCCGAAATCGCAGCACTTGCGCAGCAACTGCTGGCAACTGCTTCAAAAGCAGCTGCTTTAAATTACTTACTGCCGGTGCTGGCTGTCCCCTGCTGTTCCTCTTTTCACCAGTAGTGTCGCCCGACTCGCCTTGGGACTCTGTGAATGGGGAGTCACATGGTGTGCAGAAGAAGAAGCTGACTAGAAGTCATGTGGTAAACGAGTGCACGCTAGTATAGTCACCACGCGACACACGCACGAGTGTGGAGCAAGACGGAGAGCAGAGCAGACGTTGGTTTGAGGGCTCTGGCAGTGGTCGAAGTTACAATTTGAAAATTAGCTACTGTGCTTTCAGTGGCAGTGCTTACGCCTTTACTTTAGGTTGAAGAAAATTGGTTAGACTTGCAAGTTGCAGCAGGTACATCATGAAGGAAGCAGCGGGAGGGAGCGGAGCAAATCAAAGATATAAGAAAAACTTGTCAGGAGATCTGAGGGGCAACTAAGTGAGGCCTGGCTGGTTAGGTGTAGCCTAGGACTGACCATCTGTGCGGGGGTGCGATTCTGACTGACTGACTGAGCGGGGCTGAGGGACAGCAGCAACTCAGCAAACAACGCCAGACACGCATTTCAGTCCCTACAGACCAGCGCAGCACTGGACTCTGTACTGAAATCAAGATGTAAGCATTGGTGCTCTATAATACCACTCAACTGCCCCTTCTTTGACCCCTGCAAAACTGATTTGTCCTACATGTCGAAAGTTGCCAACACAAAGTAGGTGCTTTAAAATCAGACTCTGAAAGTAGAAATTATAACCTGTAACTTATTTACTAAGAATTAAGCTTTCCACAATGACTGGAACATAGAACATAGAAACATAGAAGTTGACGGCAGATAAGGACCGCAAGGCCCATCCAGTCTGCCCATTTCTTTTTCTACCTTATAAATGTGCCATTGGCCTTTGTCAGTGACCTATCTATTCATAGTCATTTGTATTGCTCCCTTATGCCTATCCCATGCATGTTTGAAGCCCTGCAGCCCTGCACTGTATTCATAGCCACCACTTCTTGTGGTAAGCCATTCCATGCATCTACCACCCTTTCTGTGAAAAAGAATTTCCTCACATTCCCTCTTAATCGGCCTCCTCTAATCTCATGCTGTGTCCTCTTGTCCTGCTATTTTTCTTATATTTAAACATGTTAGACTCTTTCACCTTGTTTATGCCCTTAAGGTGTTTGAATGCCTCGATCATATCACCTCTCTCCCTCCTTTGCTCAAGGGTATACATATTGAGTCTGCTAATCTGTCCTCATATGTCTTCTGATGCAGTCCCTGCACCATTTTGGTTGCCCTTCTCTGGACTGCCTCAATTTGGTTAATGTCCTTTTGAAGGTGTGGCCTCCAATACTGCACGCAATACTCCAGATGGGGCCTAACCAATGTCTTGTACAGAGGGATTATTACCTCCCTCTTACGACTTGTGATACCCCTACTAATACACCCTAACACCCCCCTTGAAGGAGAATTGTTTTTTTCCCACAGCCATTGTTGGTCCTGTCAGGGTCTATTTTTATGGACCTGTTTGGGTACGCTCGCCCCACGCTAACAACCTTGCAGGGGAAGGGATTCCAGGAGGCATCTGGGTAAAAGAGGGGATCAGGGGTCATATATTTAAAAAATTGGCCCCAGGCACAAATCCCTGCTTGTAAACTTTTATGCGCTAACCGGGCTTTTGAATATGGTAATTTTTGGTAAATGGTGCAGTGGAAAGCTCGGTAGTGTGGGCAAACAGGGCTTGTGACCATGCAATATTCAGAAGGGGGCGCAATGAAGGGGCAGAGACCTGAATACTGGCACAGTCCAATATTCAGAGTATGTGCTTCACACAAGGCTGTTTTGCTCAGTATTCTTGCGCTGCGCCGAATGAAACCTCAACGTACTCCCTAGCAGTTGGCGAAGGAAATGCATCGCCCCACACCCCACCCCCAACACAGTAGTCCCTGGTGTCTAGTGGTCCCCCCCACCGATCGCTGGCCCAATGGTTACATGAAACATTCCCTGATTCTAGGGAACCCCACCTGCCAGTCCCAGCCGGATGTGAAACAGTAAATGTTCCCTGGTGCTAGTGGTACGCCCCAATCCAGCAGGCCGATGTTTAAATGTAAACACTCCATGGTGCTAGAGGCTTTTTACTCTGTCCCATGACTGGGACCCAATAAAATGCTTAACAGTTAGGTAAGGGAAAAGCAGTAGGGGGAGGGGGGATGAGAGCAATTACCCCAACCAGACATTAGGTTCTGGAGTAAAACAGGGCAGAGTGGATGGGCTAGTCTGTTTGTCTGTTGTGTGGGGTCGGTCGGGTGCCCAACTCTGCTCACCACCACTGACTCTCTACTTCCCAAACGTGACGCGGGGATGGACTGGGAGTAAATAACATCTTTGTAAATAAATAAATAACTGCCATCAGTTGTTACAGTTTTTGTCACTTGGGGGAAATAAAAAATTCGTTGCCCGGCCCAGCCCTCCGGCAGGCCCAACCCAGCTGTGCTGGAATATAGTGTGGCACGGTAACATGATGTCAGCCACCTTCCCACTCACATAACGATGCAGCAGGTGTCCAAAGGCAGTAAGTGGGGGAGGTCACAGGACATTAGAAGTGCAAAACCCACACCCCAACGTGCACAATGGCTGATCACCCCACCCACTCAGTGGCTGTAGAAAGCCAGCTGACCCTCCAGGCTGCCTCTAACATCTTAGGATTTCTCCCAAAGTGGTCAGATAGCATATAGTGACTGTTTGGGGTCCTGCCATATGGGGCAAACCACTGAACCCCATAATAGGTAAGCAGGATCATTCTGGATGGGAGCCAAGTTGTTTGAGTACATGTGTGAGATGTCAAGGTTACAGCCTGAAGGATGAGCAGTGGTGAGAGTCAGTGAGTGGCTGAGGAATAATTATAAATGGCCTTTCTGGATAGACTATTAAGATGTGTTCTAAAACATGGAAAGGAAAGGTGAAATTGTATTCACTAGTAAACTGGGATGATTGAATAAGTAAGACATGACAGGGTGTGCATGGAACAGATTTTACTTCACACGCAAGGGGCGACATGCATGAGGCCTTGGCCGAGTGCCTTTAGCCTGGCGTATGTGTAAAATCTGTTCCATGCACAAACCTGGAGTGTTTTATTGCACTTATAAAATGGGCTGCCTTTTTTAAAAAAACTTTTTACAGTGAAAAAATCATTTTTACATGTCAAACAACAGTTAGTTATGCTAATTTAACATAAAATAGTCCTTCTGCCTGCCACATAATGATGTCATTATGATGTCATGTCTGTACTAGACAAAGTTAGAGAACTTTTAGAGAAATAAAAAAACAGGGGGCACTCCATTTAATTCACTGTAACTTCGTTACTGTGTTATGTTGCTTTTTGGTCCAGGAAGGCACAATATGCCTACGATCGCAGGTACTACACATGAGCGCAGTACGGTTACGTGACATACGGTCACACACCATGCATGTGGCAGTGGGATTCAAACCCAGGTCTGCTGGGTCTTTAAGGTCACAGTCCGATGCTCCAACATTTAGGGTAGACTTCAATTTTGTTTTGTGTGAGGATGCATCATTTGGGTCACTGGGGCTTACCAGTTAACAAGCCCACCGCAGCCGGACAAAGAGAGCACCTCAGCAGTAGTGCCTGCAGCAGCTCATGTTGGACATGGACCAGCTGCTTCCATCTCTGTCACACCCTGAGCTGCCCGTGACTGATGAAGGGACTTTACCTGAGACAGCAGAGGGTGAGGCAGCTCCACTACCTGACGCCACTAACCTGAAGCTCTGAAGAGAAACCTCAGAGTTCCACTGTACCCACAGAGTTCGCCACCACCACTTCCTCCGCCTCGCTTTCTGCCCACGCACCTTCTGGCTTCCACTGCTCGCAGAGTTCGCTCGCTCACCACTTCCCTCCGCTCTCGCTTTCTTGCCCACGCACCTGAGTTGGCATGCACGCTCTGTCTCTCAGCATTGCTGTTCATAAAAGCAGCCTGCGTGCTTTTTTGTCCCCACACCAGAGTGGGTAAAGAAAAGATGGCTGCCAGTAAAAATGCCAACATTCTATGGCACAAGAATCTTGGCCTTTTTACTACCAGCTCTTTTTTTTTACCCATGCATGGAACATATTCCATGCATGCTGAGGAATGTTTCTGATTGGCTGGAACAGCCTACCCATTTTATAAGTATTAAATAAAACTACATGTTGAAGTACATAGGTGCTGTTTAACTGGTACTGCAGTTTAGCTCCAACTTGGCTTATCTTTTTAGCACTGGTCATATAACCTTTCGGAGTCAGAAGCTCCAGTGCTCTGCCTGGGGGCTAAGCAGGATGTTTACTGGCTGCACACTGTAGTAACTAATTTCCACCCACTGGTTCCCTCTACCCTCCAGCCAATGCGTCTTAGCATGCAAATCTCTCACTGCAGATTGTTATACTGTCTAGCAGGTTCAAAGCCCATGCTTGACAAATCGTTTTTTTTTTATGAGAGAGTCACCAGCGGGGTACCTCAGGACTGGGATCAGTCCTCTTCAGTGACTTCATAGGTGACACTGCAGAATAACTGGTAGGGAAAGTACTTCTGCAGATGACACCAAAATCTGAAACAGGGTGGACAGTCAGGAAGGGGGTGAGAGAATGAGCAGGGATGTTGTGAATGTTGAGGAGTGGTCAAAAGCATGGCAGTTGGTGTTTAATGCTAAAAAGTGCAAAATCATGCACCTAAAACACAGTAACCAAGTAGCTGAGCATAGGATACCCCACCTGGTATACTGTGTGTCCAGTCTCAAGAGAGATGTAAGGAAGTATTTCTTCACTGAAAGGGTGGTAGGCGTTTAGAACAGACACACTGGCAGCAGAAGTGGTACAAGCTAAAAAAAATGGAGGACTTCAATCATGCGAGGGATCTCTGCACTCTTGTCAGGAGTGCTTTCTGCCATAACGGGCATGCACACCATGACCCCCAAGGGATAAATGTAACAATAAACATATTTATTTCAGCCTGGAGTGGCAATTTACTAATCTGAATTCAAAAGGAATGGGTAGTCTCTTGGTATTCACCTCAGGCCCCTGCCGTGAAGTGACCCAGCTACCGATGTTGAGGCAGACCACCCATAAGCTGGGTCCCTACTCTATCCTGCATCTGCCTAAAATGGATTCTTTTATATTGAGTGCATCAGCCCAAAATTGGCTTAATTAGGTGTGGACCCAAGTCAATGTGCATGTGCCCATTTGCCCCACCTGCTGCAAAACCTAAAGACTCAACTTGATCTCTGTATTTGTTCTTCACCTACCCATTGCTAAGGTACCCGCACGAGGGAGGTGCTGCACTTCTGAGGTGCCGTCTTTAGGATGAGATGTGAAACTGAGGTCCCATTTATCAATGTGCACAGCAGCAAGTGCTGTAATGGCCTTTAGAGTTCAGAGTGCTTATGTGACTAAAAGACATGGTATTTATTTCATGTTTTTCTGTTTTAGTGCATTTTGCTATAGAGTCTGACTACAAAAGGGAAGACCCCGCCGCCTTTGAGTAGTTCTTTCTTTTCAGGCTGAGAGGAGAGTTTATCAGAGGTAAGTAAGAGTGCCTTTAGTTTTCATCATCATTTTGTTCTTAAATGGATGGGAATAGTGTACAGTACATATCTGTGTGAGAACCACATCATGCCTTGCAATTTCAAATAAAAGCACGTTTGATACATGCTGTGTGCAGTGTGCAAGCAATAATACCTAACAGGGTGGGCAGTATTGGGCAATACCCACCCACCCAGGGGTGTAATGAGGCTCAACACCACAGGCGGAGGGCCTTATAGCCCCTGGGAGGGCAGGTATAGCCCATACCGCTCACCCTGGACGGTATTATTGTGCTTAGAAAATGAGGTTATATGTGGATTTTTAAAAAAGGAAAAAGAAATCAGAAACATTAATAGAACATTTTGTACAAATGTATTTAAACTGCTTTTGATAGTAAAGTAGTCCTTCTACAGCTCTACTGGTATACTTTAATAGCAGAGGGCAGTGCAGTTTTACACCCCCACTAACATTCGCCAGTGGTCTATTTTATTTGTTTAGTTTTTTGTGTTCATTTGTTAGAGGCACCACCGCAAAGAATGCAGTTAGAGTTGTGTGAGAAAGGGGGTCAGGTTGCAGCACAGTTTCGAGTTACATGAGGTCTACTACGATCGAGCATGGAAGCGCAGTGGCCGTGCAGGACTTTGTAAGTTGAAAAAATAGAGTTTCTTATATTTGGGTTAAGAGAGGGGGGTGAGCATCGGCGAGGTGGTAAGGGATGTGACTGGTGTTGAGCAGACGACGTGACAGCACTCATATTTTGAAAATGAAATCTTTTGTTGTTTTGGAGAAAGTGTCATCTCTCGGACTGATACAGTGTATTGGAATAGAGATCTTTATTTAGATTGCCATTTTGGTGGTGTCTGCGTATGTGTGAGGTTGGAGCATCGCCAGCTCAGTGGCTCTCTTAGTGACCGTAGAAAAAATGGTGGTTTCAGTTTTAGAATTTGAAAGTGGATCGGAATTTCTGTGGGTAATGGGGAAAATGCCATGATGCCCATTGTACTATCAAATCTTGCCGCTCAGCTGTGGACATGGAACACAGAAGTGAGAGAGGTCAAGCAGATAATAGAAAGAAAAGCAACTTTGAAAACATGTTCATTTATTTCTTTACTACTGGCTTTGCTTTGCATGTTTCAGCAGGGATACTCATTAGGTTTATAATTGTATTGGGAAAATGTCTTGCGGACTGGTGTGTGGTCTCAGCTCTAGCTAAGTGAGACAAATAAAATGACGGAGATTTGAAAATGAAATAAGGGGGGTTTTAGCCAATTGGAGACCAGGTTGGGCAGCAGGATTGTGGTGATGGGGTTGGCTGGGCTAGTACTTTTAACAGCCAGGCATCTGTTGTTTGATAAATGCCCAGCTAGAGAAGTCCCTCAACCAATCAGTAGCCTGGAATACTTTTAACCATTTTCTAAGTGGGAGTTTGAGAGGATGAATAACGGTGCTCCACATGTTTCTGATCATTTTGGGTAAAGCAGCAGTGCATGAATCTGGTGAAAATGTTGACCTATACTTTTTTTATGCTATTTTAGAGTGGCACTTACCTTCTGACTTGTATGACACCCATTTTTCCACAATGTGAGTCTGCTTTAGTACTTTTTCCATGTTTGAAATAATAAAAGGAGCGCTCCTCTCAATATAGCCTGGGCCAGGTCTTCATCAATATTCTCAGCTGTCTTTGAACACCTATTATTCCATAAGGACAGGGGAGCACTGCCTGAGGTATGATAGTTCATTTTAGACACAACAGAAGTGCTATTTAAACAACTGATGGACAAAATCAGCAGAGAATACTGATGAAGTCCTAGTCCGAAGCCATATTAAAAGAGAACTCTTTTATTATTTCAAACATGAAAAAAAAGTACTTTGGCAGCTGCAAATTGTGGAAAGAAGGGTATTATACAAGTCAGGAGGTGAGTGGCAATCTAAAATTGCATAAAAAGGTATAGGTAAAAATTTCACTGGATTCTTGCACTGCTGCTTTAATACTGTTTGTACCAAGGATGTCAATTACATTTTTATTTGGTGGAAATGACCCAGGAGAGGAAACATTTAAAAACTTCATCCCATAGTATTTTGGTACAGGAATGAAAGAAAAAAAATGTGTCTTACAGTTTTGCCAGAGACTAACATTATTGTGGATTCCAACTATGTTGCCAGTGAGCGTTGTCATTGCTAACAAGTACTACTGTATGCAGTGCTTTTCCAATCCCTCATTTTGTTCCCCAGGTCTAACTGGGACGGTGGAGACAGCGTGTGTATAAGATTAAAGAAAATGCCACGAGGTTTTGCAATCAGGTGCTCTGAAACGCCGCATTGCTAAGGAGAAGCAAGATAAACTGAGTTCGTGTTGGCAAAGACTCCTCGACTCACCCAATTTTGCAACTAATGCTTCTGCATCAGCTGAAGTCATTGTCACCCCAACTAGTTATCCTCAGCAAGTGTGAATTTACTATCAACTCTGAAGTATCACTGGCACATCCTAATGTGGAATGTGATTTAGAACATGTCAAAGACAATACTGTGGTTGTCCACCAGTGTCCTTTGATTGCCACTTCCACAAATGAAAATGTTGATGACATGTCTTTGGCTCAGGAGGAACCTACCAGCGATTCATCTCACTCAATACATAATGAATGTGAATGTCGATCAACAGATCCTGCAGAGTGGTTCCCCATACGTTCTGCCACGGTGGACTTCTGGGTTGAGAAAGGACCAGACAGTTGCCAGAATAAGACTGACTCTGACAGTTACATGAAGTCAAAGCGTTACTACAACCCGACACAGAGACAACCAAAGGGACATTTCCGTTCTTGAAAATCACATGTTCTATGCCAGGCGGCTGAATGGTGAGATGCATCTGCAGAAATGGATGCTATATAGTCCTTCAAAAGGATCTCTATACTGTTTCTTCTGCACGCTGAAGACAAGTCAGAAAGATCAGTTTTCGCAAGTTGAGGGTTTTAGTGACTGGAAGAAAGATGATGACAGAATCTGCACCCATGAAGAAAGTGACATGCACAGAGATTGCATTCTCAGATTTTGCAACCGTCGCAAAGAAAATTACCATGTTGACCGCAGTTTGGAAAAGCAGTGTCAGGAGAGAAAGCAGTATTAGCGTGATGTATTATGTCGGGTAGTGGCTGTTGTTACTCTTCTGGCTGAGAGAGGCCTGGCCCTCCGAGGAGATGATGAGATAATTGGATCAAAGCATAATGGCAACTTCCTTGGTTGCATGGAATTGATAGCGAAGTTTGATCCCTTTCTGGCCACACATATAGAAAACTTTGGTAATGCTGGTCGAGGAAAGCCTGCTTATTTGTCCTCAACTATTTTTGAAGAATTCGTTCAAATCATGTTGAACCATGTTAGAGGCACCATTGTTAGAGAAATCACAATGGCCAAGTATTTTTCGGTATCTGTTGATTCAACGCCTGATTTAACTCACATTGATCAGCTGACTGTGATTGCTCGGTATGTGTTAAATGGTGCAATTGAGCGTTCTTGACTTTCTGGTAAATCAGCAGTCATATGACTGAAGACCTAGCAAATAGTCTGCTAGACTACTTGAAGAGTGAAGCATTGATTTCATGGATTGTCGTGGTCAGTCTTATGACAATGCGAATAACATGGCTGGACGATACTCTGGCATGCAAGCACGACTTAGACAAGTGAACCCCCTTGCAATATTCATACCTTGTGCTGCCCATTCTCTTAACCTAGTTGATTCTAATGCCATTGATTGCTGCGTTGAGGCAGTCAGCTTCTTTGGCTTTCTGCAGAGAGTATACACTTTCTTCTCTGCATCTACTTACCGTTGGTCAGTGTTCATGAAACACTTAAAGGAGAAAGGTGGTGGATTGACAGTGAAGTCACTGTCTGACACACGGTAGTCTGCAGGTGCTGATGCAACCAAGGTATTCTTTGACTGCCACGCTGACATCAAAGCTGCTCTGGAGGAAATAGCTCATGATCAACATCAGAATGGCACCTCAAGACATGAGGCAGACTCCTTGTCCCAAACAATGGAGTTAGTCGAAACAGCATTTCTTTGTGATCTGTGGAATACCATTCTTGTCAGATTCAATGCTATGAACAAATCTTTGCAACACAGCAAAATTGATCTTAAATCAGCTGTTGAATTACTGATGTCTCTAAGAAGCTTTGTCAACACATTGCGTGATCGTTTTGATACATTTGAAATGCGAGCACAAGAATTATCTGGCTCCTCTAATTACAGGACAGATCACTCAAGGAAGAGGAAAAGAAACATGCAGTATGACGACGTGCAATCTGAGGGAGTTGTTCTAACTGGCAGAGAGAAATTCCGGACTGAGACCTACTTGGTTATAATAGATTGCCTCATTATGGCTTTGAATCACAGGATTCAGCTTACCAAACAGTCTATGATCGCTTCAAAGTTATAGTGGACTCTGACATCTTAACTGATGAGGAAATACATCTTGAGGCTCAGAAATTAGCTCAAGAATACCCATCAGACTTGTCTGCTGAAGTCTTCCCTGGTGAAATGTCTCAGTTCATCAGCTTTGCAAAGGCAAGAGGTTGTGATTCACCAGTATCTCGAGCATCACTACTGCATACTGAAGAACTGCAAGAGACCTTTCCGAATGTTTCTGTTGCTCTTCGCATGTACCTGTCACTGATGGTGACTAACTGCTCAGGTGAGCGCTCATTCAGCAAATGGCCCTCATTAAAACAAACTGCGATCTACAATGCGAGATGAGCGTCTGAGTGCACTCACTCTTTCTAAGTATTGAAAGTGATATACTTGACAAATCAGCTTTGATGACATTATTGATACATTTGCAACTGCTAAGTCACGCAAATGCCATGTTCTCCTAGCATAAATTGATTTTCTACTGGGGAAAATATCCTGAATAGAGAATGGGGTGACAAACAACCAATTGTCATGGGTGAGGACCCCGTGGGCCCTTCCACCACCCAAAACAAGGGATTTTCTGTAACGCAGCTCATTTCTCCCTTTTTCTTTCCTGTCCTCCTCCTCCCTGCCCGTGGTATATTCTTATTAGTTACTAGATGCAGCACATGACCCTGTGCACTATTCAGTCTAACTATGCTGTAAAGTTGTTCATGCGTGTGAGGTGCAATGTATCTTTTGGATTGACTACATTAGCTCTTACACCGGGTACATCCCTGTAGATGCTGGAGAAGCTGTCCCATTTTCTTGATGAAATAGTTTCTTATTGACTATGTTAGACTGTCTTGATTGGTATGCCCCTTTCATTCTAGTGTAACTGGGCTATTTGTCTACTACCTGTAAGGGTGCTGTGGGAGATGAACACATCTCTACTACCTTGGACTGTTTAGTCCAGTCCTGCAAATCCATATTCATCTAGGTTCCCCTTTCTTTTCCCTAATGCACATGCTGAGTCTTGTCTTCTTCTGGAGCCTCACAGCTTTTTAGAGAGGTTGCTCACATTCAGGCCCTGATGATCCATTAATGTAGGAGAAATACAGAGAGTTTTTTGGTGTCCTAGATATCTTCCATAGGGGCTCCAACATGGCCCAATTCTGGCCCTTCTCTTGGCACCAACAGAAGTGGTGAGAGACTCTGGCACCAACAGACTCTGGAGTCAGTGCCTTATCCCCATCGACGTCCACCTTAGTGGACAGTGAATCATCTTGACCATTGTTCTCGGCTGCTGAGTACTCTATGTACTAGCAATTCTTCAGGCACTCCTTCAAGATGTCACTGAAAAAGTAAAACAAATACTGGGGTGTCTCCTGTGCTGAGAGACACACTAAACAGTTCCGATAATGGCTATCCTAGCTCCACCTTAGATCGTTTAGCACCCTGGGATGTATGCCATCAGGTCCCATTGCCTTGTCCAACCTGAGCTTAGCAAGCTCTTGTAGGACCTTTATTTGTGAAGAGAGAAAGGCACACCTCCAGACTCAACCCCCCCATCAGACCTCCCCAAAGTTTAAACACAGCCCTTACCCCACACTGTCTCACTTGTTTTAGTTTTCAGCCTGAGCCCCCCGTCCCCTCCGGCCAGGAAACATACCATGTGCAAATATTATATTTTAGTATTAACCAATGTATGTTTACATGTTCATATCCTGACAGTGCATACAAATTTGCACTATCCAGATAGATATGTAACTATGGAAACATACAATATATGATTTAAGGCCGTGACACGTACAGTACTTTTCCAGCATAAAATGCCACTTCTTACAGTAGAAAAAAAAACTGAAAACAGTAAGGAAATCCCCTAAAATGCACAATGTTCAACTATTTTTTTCAAAATTTCCCGGGGGGGCATGCCCCCGGACCCCCCTAGATCTTGGGGGGATTTTGACGTGTCATAAACACTGTGTACCTGTGGGCCCCCCAGATGTCCAGTGCCCCAGGCCCCCCAAAGACTTGATCTGGCCCTGGCTCCACTGGATTCAAGATATATAACAATCCTTTCTTTCAGTAGTGATTCCATTGATTTCTGTACCACCAAGGTCAGGCTGACTAGCCTGTAATTGCCAGCCTCCTCCCTGTTCCCAATTTTGTGGAGAGCAACTACATTCACCCTATTCCAGTCCTTTGGTACCTCACCTGTTTCTAGTGATTTACTGAACAGGGCTGTCAGTGGTGCTGCCAGCATTTCCCTAAGTTCTTTTAATACTCTGGAATGTATCTTGTCCGGTCCCAATGCCTTGTTCACGTTTAGATTTGTGAGTTCCTGTATGACTCACTTCTCTGTAAATGGACTAGTGTCCACCTCCTTTCCGTTGGTGCCTCTACCACCTAACTGTGGTCCCTCCCCCTTCCCTTCCCCTTCTCCTGTGAATACTGAACACAAATATTTGTTCAGAATTTACGCTTTTTCTTGATCCCCCTCTGTACACTCCCCTGCTTCCCTTGTTAGCCTCACAATCCCACCCTTAGTCTTTTTTCTTTCACTAACATACCTGAAAAAGGTCTTATCTCCTTTCATTATTTCCTGGGCTATTTTTTCTTCCATTCATGCCTTTGTGCTCCTGACTACTTTCCCTGCCTCCCTCTGTGTTTTCTTGTACCTCCTGAATGACAATCTTTTTGTCCTTAATTTCCTGACCAATTCCTTTGAGTATCATACTGTTTTTTTCTTTCTCTTTGTTTTACTCACGTGCCTTATGCAAAGGCTTGTTGCCTCCATTATGGCTCCCTTAAGATTCGCCCATTGATCCTCCACCCTGCCCCCTTCTTCCTTCCCTGCTAGTACTTTCTTAAGACATTCTCCCAACTTTGTAAAGTCGGCCTGCCTGAAATCCTGGACCCTTGCTTTCATGTGGTTTGACTCCGCCACTGTTCTCACATTGAAGCACACTGTACAGTGGTCACTTGACCCCAGGTGGCTACCCACTTTCATATATGTAATTCTTTCCCCATTGGTGAGTACCAGGTCCAAGTTCAGTCTCTCTTGGGTGGGCTCTACCACTAGCTGTCTGAGGCATGTCCCCTGCAGGGTATCCAGGATGTCTCTGCTTCTGGCTGTGGTTGCATCAGATTGAACTCTCCCACCAGCAGCACTTCCCCTTTGGCTGTCATTTTGTGGACTTAACCTCAAGGGGCCTATAAAACACAGTTTTTTTTCCTATTTACTGACTTGCATTGTTTCTTCTTACCATAGGAATTGTTAGTTTTATAATTCATCTGAAAGATGCTTTAAGCATCGACACATTGACATGGTAATGCCTTATAGGTCAGGTATTGTACCTTCTATAGTATTTTACTTTTTTAAGCCACTTATGTGAGCTTGGGCTAGCTGCTTGACTCTTTCTCTGTGAAGGACCACTTTCAAGCTTTTGAAAAGGGCTTATTTTCTAACTTGTGTACTTGTCTCTTAGGAGTTCTTAGGTTTCAAAATTCAGCTGAAGTGTGAATTAAACCTGACCACATAGTGACTCATTACAGGCCAGGTACTCTGTTTTATTCATTTATTTTAGTCTTTGGTAACTGGGTAAGGCCCACTAGGCACAAGTGCCTGTTTTCAGGGACAACCTGGGAGCACTGGGTGGTTAAGTGACTTGCTCAGAGTCACACAGTATGCAAGTGGAGGTTGTGAGACTCAAACCAAGGTCTGGTCTCTGCTGGATGTACCAAGCTCGTTCACAGGTCATTACTCTAACCTCTCGGCTATGCTGCCAGCAGCTGTTATTATTATGTTAATGTTTGCGTTCTCTCTTGAGTTGGGGCCTGCTGTTTGACTCTGTGTTTAGCGGGGGGGGGGGGGTGCTACTGGTGGGTGACAAATATCAATCAACATACAAAAGTACCTCGACAGCCGCAGAGGCAAAACTGGCATTTAGTACAATCAGAGATACAGTGGTGCTCAATAATAGGTTCGACCATACCGCAGTATGTCAACCAGGAAGTCTATTTAAGATGTCCTAAGCTTATTTCTTGTTGTTTGCATACAAGGTATTCAGTTTACATGCTTTCCAGCATCATAACTAGTTAAAGAGCTAGTAGAACCAGAAGTAGTAGACAGGAAAATGTTGCAAATTTTAAGTAGTAGTCACATGTAACTTTCTATTTATGAAGTATTTTTCTTTTTCATTTTAGTCATTAGAACTTTTTCTATATGATAGTATTATGCTGGAAGTGAGGGATAGTACTCTGCCTGGCAGGTGACGTATCTAGTTCTCTTCCCCCTACTCCATCATCAGCACTGTGACCTCACTGACTGTGACATCACAGGCATGACTATAGAAACCACAGGGCATAGATGGCAGACTGAAATGCTTGTTGTGATGTACCCAAGTACAGTAGCTAGATACATTTTGTGATGTACCTTACTGTGGAGATGAAAAATTGATCTAGCTAGTTGGTGTTCTCCGGCACAGATAGCATTTTTATTTACCATAAAAAAGATGCTAATGTACATTGTATAAAATTAGCCAATACAGAATCTACCATATGGCTGAGTACCACTGTAGCATTCATGTAAAAAAAAAGATACGGGTTGTGTAGTGCTCACATGAATAAGTCCAGGTTCAACATCTCATGCAACAAAAAAAGTATGGGTTGTGGAGCGCCTGCATGAGTAAGGCCAAATAACTGATGATGACAGTTGGCTAAAGAACACAAAAATTATAGGATATGGGAGTTGCGCTAATGAAGCAGAGTGAAGAAGACACATGTTGTGGTCATATGAAAGTCTGAAAAATGTTACAAAATACAGAGTATACTGGTTGGGAAACCATACAAAAGCAGCCTGTGCTGCCACAGAGGGATTCTGACTACATCAGACCTCAAGAGCGAAGCTCAAGAGGTCTGATGTATAATCAGAAGCCCGAGGTGCCAACACAGGCTGGTCAGGCATGTGGCTGTCTAACCAGTATTTTTTATATTGTAGTTTTTAGTTTTTATTTTAAAAAACACAAGTGTTTTCACAGCACTCCACTGAACTGATTGCTGATTGAACCGATTGCTGTGCACGTGGCAATGCTGTGAAAAACATTAGTTACCTCAAGGAGTTCCAATCAGCTGGAACCTTGGTTGTACCACAGAAGGGTGCAGCTGTGTTCCATGACCTTCGCACTGTGGTAGAACAAGGTTTCAGCTGGCATGACAATCCATGCAGAACAAACCCTCACTATACACTAGGGGCAGGATATTCAGAGCAGTTGCACCATGCGCAATAGGGATGCACCTGCGCAAGAGTGGATATGCTCCACAATGCGATATTCAGTAGCAGTATATGCGCAGCACAAAGCCCAATGCACTGTAGCACAATGGTAATGAATGCATGCACAAGTGCAGGGGGCATAACCAGGACTATGTGGTGCAGTGTGATATACAACAGCAGGTGACGTGTGCAGTAGTGGAGCAAGCGGAAGTTGAGCAATAGCAGAAATGAGTGGATATAGAAGGAAGCAAGTGAGGGGAGGATGAATGCACCAGTGAGGAGTCACAGTGGGGGAGAGTGGAGATGGAGTGGCAGGGTGCCAGGGCAAGACACAGGCAATCAGGGGTGGCCAAGAGGTGGACGGGGGGGCCACTGGAAGCGTGCATGTGTGTGTGAGTGTGAGGATCCGTATGTGCCATGGAGGAAGGAGAGCAGAGGGGCAGAGGCAGGGCACACAGTGGTCTAGTGCCAGGGGTGCACCCAGTGCGGTGGCAGGACCAGCAACACACAGCCAGGGGGGACCGGGTAGTCAGCCGCCCGTGGGAGGAGGGACACCAACCAGGGACATGGCCAGTGCCACATTCCAGATGGAGACAGTAACAAGGGGTGTGAGGAGGCAGGCTACTACAGGGAGGTGCAGCCGTGGAAGGGCCCATCGGCGGTATGCCCAGAACAGGCTGTACCGTGCCCACGTCAGCTTCAAGCTGTACAGTGACATTGAGATCATGGGCTGGTATCACCTGAACCAGACCATTCTGAGGCTGCTCTGTGAGCTGTGCAGTGAGGAGATGCAGGCACCCACAAGACGGAGCCATGCCCTGTCCGTGGAGACAAAGATCACAGCTGTCATGTGCCTGCTTACCATCAGCACCTTCTAGAGACCAACAGAGGACACAACAGGCATAACCCAGTCAGCTGCATCATGCCTACTCACACAATTCCTCAGCACACTGCTGCCACATGCTGTGGAGTACATCTGTTTCCCCAGCACAGAGGCGGAGCACACAGCAAACATGCAGGAGTTCCACAGGGTAACATGGTTGCCTGACATGCTCTGGGCCATCGACTGCACCCATGTTGGCATCCACATGCCACCTGGCCTGGAGGGGGTGGCATATATAAACTGCAAGGGATACCTGAGTGTCAACTGCCAGGTGGTGTGCGATGCCAGGGGGTGCATAATCAATGTCTGTGCCACGCACCCAGGGGGAGCACACAATGCCTTCATCTGGCACCAGTCTGCACTGTTCCATAGGTTCGAGAGTGGGGACATCCCCACTGCCCATCTGGTAGGTGAGTATGCAGTGCACGCCAGATGCTGGAAGCAGCAGGGGGGATGTGTGGGGCAAGGGCAGGGGTGCCATGGGGAGAGGCCTGGAAGGCCAGGGGCACAGTGTCACAGACCACAATGTTAACGATACCTCTCAACACACAGGTAACAGTGGGTACCCACTGTGGCCCCAGCTTCTCACACCATACCGGTGCCCCTCGACCCCAGCACAGCAACAGTACAATGAGGCATACGCCACCACACGGAACATCATCGAGCAGGTGTTCGGGCTGCTGAAGGCTCGGTTCCATTGCCTGCACAGTTCTGGCAGTGCCCTACAATACAACCCCTCAAAGGCCTGCGGGCTATTCCTGGCCTGCTGTATCCTGCACAACATGGCCACTTACTTTGGGATAGCCATTGAGGTCAAAGAGGGGGACAGCGGTGGGAACGATGAGGATGCCGGTCCAGCTGGTGTTGGGCAGCCACCCCCTGGGTGAAGGGATCCCCAGCTGGCCCGGATGACCCAGCAGCACCAGGACACCATTGCAGAGGAGCACTATGGACCACACAGGTAGGTGAACAGGGCCATGAGCAAGCACCAGGGGCAACGGCACAGCTGACAGACAGGCAGGGGCGGACACCAAGGCAGGTTCGGTGGCAGGGGTGCGGGAATTTGCGGGGACCTGCACACAAAGGCAGAGCACAGCAGGGCTGCACACAGCATGCACACACAGGCACACACACCCCACCCCATGCCCACAGGGCCACATGCACACCCAACCCCATACCACCCACACAGAACCCAATAGAACCACACCCAGTGGTAGGCACTGTGCATGTCTCAGATACTGAGCACCATTGCACAGTGGCAGACATTGCTATGCTGGCATCATAATGCACACACCACAGTGGCCAGCAGCTGGACGGGTGTGCACAGGGCCCATGTGAGTGCAGGACAGGGTACCACACCCCTGCATTGCACAGTAGTACTGCCACCATGGATGCGTGGGCAGCCCCACCGAGACCTGCCAGCTCTAACAGGCTGATCAGTGGCCTCATGGGGTGGCACTGATGGACTCCCAGGGATGACGCTGCATGAACACAACCATGTCCGCACAGGCATCTGCAGGCCACCAAATATGCCCGCACCTGGCGTGCTTGGTATGCCCACAGCTGATCCCAGCATCGACATGGCAGGGCTAGCCTGATGCCGAGAACAAGGGGTGGACATTGCACTCCGTGGGTTGTGCGGTGGCTGGGCAAACAGCTAGTTGGCCAGTGTTGCCACGATGGTCACCATCGCAGTGGCATGCCTATCGATGGCTGCAGTCACATCCACCTGCTGTTGAGCTAACTCTGCCAGGAGCAGGGCATGGTCCCTCCTGTGCTGCTCATCTGCCTGGCCCCAGCTCTGCACAAAGTGCATCCACCGCTACCATGAGCCATACCTGCTGATCCACAGAGGCCTGGAGCAGACAGCTGTGGTCATCCAAGGGGCCATCTGCATGGCCATCATTCTGACCCCCATGTGGTTCCTGACCCTGCGGCACAGCGCCCCACGATGGTGGGCACCGCACAGCGATGCCTTCCTGGGGTACAACCTCACACGGTGCACTGTTGCTGCCCCTGCCCCCATCAACACTGTCCAGCTGCTGCCACTGCCCCTCCGGCTGCTGAGCGCTGGGCACTACCAGCATGGCTGCATCAGCACCACCAACACCACTGCCACATCTGCACACCAGTGCTGCCCCACTGGATGCCACAGACACAACAGGAACAATGGCTGGTGGGCAGGCAACCACGCCAGTGCTGCCCGCACTGCCGCCTAGGTGGCTGTCAGTCGTGGGATCCCCCTATGACTCACCAACATCACTGTCCGGGATGTGTGTCACGTCATCATTGGTACAAGAGCTGGCCCCGATCTGTGTCTCAACACACAGGACACCATGCTTGGCATCCCGGTGGAACACAGCCAGGGCCTCATCTGCACCCGCACCACAGGCATCAGTCCAGACAGCTGTGCAGGTCTGCATGCGGTCGGTCCCTTGGACACCAGTGGAGGTGGATGGGTGCTCCACCGGTTCAGGGCCGCCTCCTCAGTGGACACACCCACCACCACCACCCCATGCAGATGCTCAGGAGCTGTAAAGGAACACAGTACTGTTAGTGGTTCCGCCTGAACCCTGGACCCCGCCCCCCCCGCCACCCACACACTGCCAGCAGCAGTCCTACCATGTAGTGATGGGCTGCCACCCATCTGGAAGCCTCCACTGGGCACACCCTCAGTGGCACAATGCCAAATGCTGCCAGCCACCTGCTCCTCCAGCAGTATCAGGCGTGGCACATCTTGCTGGCCCCCACCAGTGATGGCACTTACTGCCCAGATGGCAGTCACCTTGTCCTTTATCCTCCTCCTGTCAGTGCCAACCTTCTTTCTGCGCTCCTGTATGGAACACTGGTGGCTGCCCTGCTGGTTGACCTCATGTGCCACCTCACCCCACACCACCGCATGGGCCTGTGGTGTGCCCCTCTGTCCACTGAGGAGTGGCTCCCTGTCGAGGCATGCCTCGAACAGGACATCCAATTCTGCCCTGGTGAAGTTGGGCCTCTGCTTCTGCACCCTTCCCTGCTTCTCATCCTCCTCACGTTCGGTCATGCTTGTATCTGGGGAGATGGACAGGTGTTACCATGGATTGTTCAGACCATACAGCCCTCCCAGACTACTGTCCCACCATCTCACTCAGCATGGTACACTATCCATGGCCTGTGCAATTCCATGGCGCCTTTATAGCGCATCGCATGCAAATGAGGGTATGCGCAACTGTAATGGGATGCAAATGCAGTGGATGCACTGCGGAATGGATCATGAACTGATTTGCATAACCTGGCTGAATATCATGTGGATGCACCTTGTGCAATGGTGTTGTGCATGCTCAAGCTGTGGTGCACCACTGTGACGTGTGCAATCGGACCCATGCCACGCATGTGCATGGTGCTGACACGTATGCTAGTGGTGCAGCATATGCACATAGCACAGGAGGCAATACAGCACACAGCCACTACTGTGCCTGTGGCACTCGTGCGCTGTATGTCCTATGGGGCACACGTGCCATAGTGCGGATGGCGCAGTGCCATCAAGCCCCATATTGTGTCACTGCACCGTGGGTGCCATGGTGCCTCTGCACAGTAGGCCACTGAACGGCGTCACACACATGCACCCTATTGTGCACCACACAGGGGCCTCCCAATAGCACAGTGGTGCTCCGTGCATGGCCAGACCCTTGACCCCGCGGCCAACCTTTGCCCTGTAGGCACCATGCAGCCGCATGGTTGCCCCCCTATTGTGTAGTCCGGTGACAGCACGATTGCTAATGGCAGTGCAGCACCATGCTGCCTCAGCATGTGGGACACGTGTGCTACCGGGTGTCATTTTGCACTGTGGACAGCTTGGAGAATGCCGCGCACCAGAGCCCCTGTGTGGAGTGCCATTGAGCTGACCAACCTGGTGGCTTTTGTAGAGCCACATGCAGGTGCCCTGTTTGGGCAGGTACCCCTCCAGAGGCCTCATACCGCAGTGTAGCAGGAGGTTGTGGATGGATTGGAAGAGGCCACTGGAAGCCGTCGTTCCGGGAAGCAGTGTTGCCACCGCTACGGTGACCTCCAGCGGCATAACCCTGACCACCTGAGGAGCCTGCAGGTGCGTGCCCAGCAGGGAGCCGTGCCACAGCCAGGTAGGTGCTCCTTGTCAGCACTAGTGTTCTCTGACTGTCCTCAGGGCACAGAGGTCAGCAGGCCAGACCTGTGTTGCCAGGTGTGGGGGTGCATCATGTCCACCCTACGCCACCGTGACTCAGGCTTGCTGTGTGGGCAAACGGACTGGTGGGGGGCTCGGGGTCAGACGTGTACTGATGTGCCCCTCTCCATGTTTCCCCCCCAGAACTGGAGGAATGCATAGAGCACGGATGGCCAGGGAGCAACAGGGCCAGGACCAAGCCAGAGGAGCGGGCATGCGGGCAGACCACAGTGGTGGTGCTGCGGGTTAGCAGCGCCCTGCTGACCAGGACACAGCTGAGTACCTTGATTCCCTATATGCCTGTGCAGGGTGGGTTGCAGGGGTGGTGGTGTGGCATGGCCCCTCTGCACATGGCCCTCCAGCTGTGGACTTCCCACGGTGCCTTCTGCACCATCCTGTGGGCCTGCACATGTAGGTGGGTGTCACAGGTGGGCTGTGGGTGCACTCAGTGCCTGGCTGTGCCACTGCCTTCCCACTGCATTTCCATGATGCCGGATGGCCAGGATGGTGCTGTGCGGTGCATGGGCGGTGATGGTGTGCAGCGGTTTGCATGGCTATGGTTGCCTGGGTGGGTGGCTCATGTGGACGCACTCACTGTGGGTGGTCGCATGCCATCCCAGGGGTGCCAGTCACTGATACATGCTTTGCATGTTGGGTGGGCTGCGTTAGTCTGGCCAGTCACTCATGCTGTTTCTGCTCCCTTGTCCTAGGTGGACGTCGTTGGGAGGCCATGAAGCGGACCCTTGGGGAGATCCTGCAAGTCACCCGGGTGACACTTGAGCTGCTTGAGAGGATGGACAGGGCAGCATGAGAGGACCAGGGCCATCAGTAGGGCCTGCTGCTGGTGTTGTCATTCCATCCCTCCCTGGACTGTGCCCCACACCCCCATGTCCCCCACCTTTGCCAGTCCCATTGTCCCCTGACCCTTTCCCTCCCCCCCTTGTAGCATCCTCACCCATCCCCTCCTCTGTTGTACATAACTGTATATAGATTTTGTTGCTGTTGTAGATGTTGTTGTGTTTTGTAATACATACGTTTATATCTACGTCCGTATCAGTCTCTGATTTGCAGCGGGCGCATGGAGCCTTGCTGTTGTGGTGTGCATGGCTACTGTGGGGTGGGTCTGGCTTGGGCGTGGGTGTGCCTGGTGAGGCTCCTCCACTGGTGTGGGTGGGGGCCATGGGCTCTGTCTAGGGACATGTGTGGTGTGCCCTGTGCACCGTTTGCCTGTGTGCAGCAGGCTGTGGTGCATGTGCCGTATCTCAGCCGCCACTGTTGGTGTGTGCTTTGTCTGTGCGGCTGAGGCCATTGGTGCTACACTGCCACCATGGCGTGACTGTGGTACACATGGCCGTGTGGCCCCCACCACTGCATGCTCGGTTGACAGCGTGCCTTCAGGGACAGGCCATACCTGTCACCTTGCAGACATGGTGCCCTTGCAGCTGGCATTATGACCCCTGGACTGTCACACATCTGTCCCTGTTGCCACTATGGGTGGTGCTATTGTTTGCTCCCTCCATGCAGTCCATGGTGACCGGGGTGCTGCCTGTGGTCTGGTGGCTGTCACATGGGGTCCTGCTGCATGTGGGTGGTGGCCTGGTCACAGGCCACTGCACCTACCATCAGGGTGGCCAGGCTCATGGGGCGACCACCACATGGCAGGTTCACCAGCACCCTGGTGGTGGGAGGGCCACAGCTATACAGCACCATGGGCTTCACGATGGCAGGGTCTGCACACTGCTTAGTGTGGCTGTTTGCTGGAGTACCCATGGGACTTGGAGAGGGGGCATTGTGTGTGCCATGTGTTGCCTCCTGTGTGGTGCATGCCTCCATGCACTGCGGGAGGGTGCTGTGTTGCCTGGTGGTGCCGGTGCTGTGGCGGTATGGGTGCATGGGTGGTGGACTTTGCTATGGTCCTGTGTTCAGAGTGCTTTCCTGCTTATGGTGGCATCCAAGGTGGCCCTTGTCATGTACGGGGTCCCTCAGGTTCTGGTGCCAGGTCACCCACCTTGCTGTGCCTCCATGGGGGCCCAGCTGGAGGGCCTTGTGTGGGTTGTGGTGGCATCGGTGGATGGTGTCACTGCCTGTGTTAGGTGGTCATGGTGGGGTTGTGGAACATGTGCATTGCAGTCTGGGGTGACTGGATACCTTGGCACAGTGGTGCCGGACTGTCTTCAGTGCCATGCACTGTTTGATCATGCATCTGTGCTAGGTGTCTCGGGCACTCTGTACTGGGGTGGTTGGCACTGGTGTGGTGCCGTGGCATGGGTGGGGCTTGGCCATCCTTGTGTCCTGGTCTCTGTTGGCCAGTGGATGGTGCAGGGGTGCTGTGCCCAGCGGGTGGGGACTGCTGGGTCACATCTGCTGTTGGTTGGCACCGGAGTTCAAGGGTCTGTGGTTCATCCTGCACCCATCTGGTTGTGCTGCTCATTGGGGCCTTGCTCGGGGGCTGGGGTGGGGGATGGTCTGTCTGTCCTGGTGCATGCTCCTCAGTGCATAGTGCATCCATGGCTGCTGCTCGGCTGCTTCCTTTCTTTGTCCATGCACATCCCTAGGGGTGCTATTGCGCATCGACCCTGCTCCATGGTGCATCCCTCATTGTGCTATGGTGCTTCAGGAGTGATATTCAGCCACATTGTGCAGGCGACCCTTGTCCTGCTCATGGTTTGAATATCGTGCCCGTTGTGCCATGGCGCACTGGACATGCGCCTGCTCCCTCTATTACGCATCTTTCTGGTGCAGTCTGAATATCCTGCCCTATATATAAATAAATGCACATTACTGCTGACTGGGGGACATGTTATTTGGTGAAAATTTGGGCTTAGATTTGCAGGGATGCAACAACATGTCCGAAACACAGATGTGCATGCTGCATCCTCTCCTTTGACAGTCCCCACCCATCATATTTTCTCTACTCGTACTTCTTCTGCAACAGTTGTGCAGCCTTTGTAAACAGTAGTTATTAAAAAGACTGTGGTCCAAATTCACAAAGGTCAATGCAGGGCTTACATCAAGCCCTGTGTCAAACCCAGTGACTGGAGCAGCTGCACCTAAAACTTTGCCACACACCATGCCCGATTCAAGAAGCTCAGGCACATATACCAGTCTTCTCAATTTACAGCAGCTTGCACTGAATATTTGGTGTATGCCCCATAAAAAGGGGTACTCAAGAGTGCCACAAGCCGGATCAGAAAAAGCTGGTCTAACTTACAGCAATCAACACATGGGATCGAGAATCCCAATTGCTGACCAGGGAATGTCACATGCCCCATGCGCCATATGTTCAGTGCACCTGGGGCTTGTGGAATTTTCTACCATTCTTAACCCTTTTAAGAATCTGGCTGTATGTCTTGTTTCTGTCAGGCTCCTTCGGCCATCGTTGAGCAACTCCTGTGTGGAGAATGTTTTAAAAAAGCAGAAAAGTTTGCCCTCCTCCTGCTACTTCAGACAGAGTTGTCTTTCTCTCTCAGTCTCTCTGTCTCTCTCCTCTCTGACTTTTGTGATAAATAAGTAGTCTTATAATGAAAAAAAAACTACAGTATCTTGTGATGTTAGTACATCATGTATATCTTGTCCTTTTCACTAGAGATGGCTTTTTTTTGTGAATGCAAAAACTCTTTTCAGCGAGTTAAAAGGTTTGCCAAGTCCCAAATCTTGTGGGTTTTTTTTCTCTGTATGATGGCTTTTTTCCTCACAAGTCATGAAAAAGTAAAGCTTCCAAACCATAAGTAATAAATCCAAATTCATTGCCAAATTTCGCAAATGTATAAATGCGAAAAATAATTTTTGCAGATTGCACAGGCAGAAAATACATTTTGCCCAGTCCTCATCTCATAAAGTCGCTTTCTTTCACTATCCATACATAAAACATCATAAGTCCATTCTTCCCAGGTACAATGGCAGTTTTGGGGGATATTAAAAATGGCTGATTAAGATAAAAAGAAAGTGTACCATCCCAAGATGAGTCCTCCAAACAGATCAAGAAAACAGAATTAATCAGCAGCAACATAGAGGATGGTAGGCATTGTTGGCTTCAGTATAAAAAAGGGGGGACAGGGTAAAGGTGTCAGTGCAAGTGATGCTGGTGGTGATACTAATAGTAGTACTAGTACTTGTTCTGTATATCCATTCTGAAGTATATGTGAAACACAGTATATCTTGCTGTACCCCATCTATCTTCTCATCCAAATTAATTTAACTGCACTGTTGATCAATTGAATTATCTATGTAGTTGGTCTGCTTTTGTGATGTATTTTGTTATTTTGTGTGATTTGTAAAAGCACTCTGAGCCTTAGAAAGATGTTTTCAACAAATAAAATACTACCACGAATAAGAAAAGGGTTCCTCTATGGGGGGCATCCTCCCCTAGAGGTCCAGGTCAGTGGGCTTCATGGGGTGAACCCAATGGTACCAGTTTCAACCACAATCTAGACAGAGCTTCAATCAGTCAATCAAAATCTTTATTTATCCAGGTGGGCACCATTGAGCAAGGCTCATTTGCAAGGTGGGCCTGGTCATGAATGCATCAAAGTACAGTACAGAAGCAGGTATACAAAAAGCAATAATATACAATGAAGAAAAAGTATATACAGTGTATACAGTACAGTACAAGGTTGAAATAAATAAACAGCATTATTTTACAATTGAAGAAGTCAGCAGATGTACAATCAACCATAGGCATACAGGGGTTATAAGCAGAGATCGTTTGAATGAGGCAGCTGGGCAACTACACATATAGGGGAAAGAGGCTATGTATAGGGTGGCAGGTTAGAGAGGTAAAAAAGAGGAGGAATATATTACCGATGACTGGAGGAAAAATTGAGCTAAAACCACAGAAAGTGACGATGGCTGTCGTGTACTTGTTTATTATGATAATGACGGAGGAGGGGTAGATAATTGGGACACTACTATGGATGGGGTGGGACTTTAGCCAGGCTGGAGTGGACAGGGAAGGGTGGGTGCAGTAGGAAGAGTTAATAGGGAAAGAGTGAGAGCCAGGGATAGAAACATGATGAGTGTCAGGTTGGAAAGGGGGAGTTGCGTAATTAATGGGCTAGCTGTGAGGAAAACATTTGCAAGGTGCTTTCATGTAGCGATTGTAGAGCGCCTTGAAGATATTCAGGCTAACAGGGCAGCTCAGCTTCAAGTTCCTTTGTAAACCGTTCCACAATGTGGGTAAAAAGAAGCTTAGAGCAGCTTTGCCGAAATGAGTTTTGACCCTTGGAACTTGGAGGGCAATTAGGGAATAGCTCCTTAGAGCGTAGGTGCCTAACACATTCCGGGGAATACAATCTGAGACATATGAGGGGAGCTTGTTGGTTACCGCTCTGAAGGCCCATAGGGCGGCATTTCTATTCCTTCTATAGTGAAGGGAAGTCCAGCCTAATGATGAGTACAGGGAGCAGTGGTGTGTGGAAAGTGGAAGGGCAGTAATGAACCTGATAGCTCTGTGGTAGAGGGTGCCAACTTAGCAAGTGCAGGGGCAGTGCAGTGGCTGTAGAGCAGGTCCGCGTAATCTATTAAAGATAGGAAAGTAGCTTGAACCAGTTGAATCTTGGCCTCCTTTGTGAGCAGGTGGTTAATTCTGTAGAATAGTCCTAATCTTTGCCTTAGTTTCTTCTGTAGTTCTTTGAGATGGTCAGTGAAGGAAAGTTTATGATCAAGCCAAACTCCTAGATATTTGAATTTAGCTATATACTCTAGTGCTTCTCCAAGAGCAGTGGTAATTTGTGGGATAGCGCCCCCCCCAGCAGGAATTGCCGCATGCAAGGAGGGGGAGAAGAGCATGGCTTTTGTCTTTTTCACATTGAACAAAAGCTTTTTGTTTATGAGCTGGTGTTGTAGAAGGTTAAATTCAGCTTGGAGGTCTTCACAGGCTGCTTCCGGCATGGGACGACTCAAGTACAGTACAGTGTCATCTGCGAATAAGTGGATGTTGGCTTTTTTGATGGGGTCATTGATGTTGTTAATGTAGACTGCAAAGAGGAGTGGACCAAGGATACAGCCCTGGGGCACACCCCTCAGCATAGGTTTTAATGAAGAAAGATCACCTTCAGCTTTAACCTGCTGTTTCCGTTCTCTGAGGTCGTCTGCAAACCAGCACATAGATTTATGGTCCAGGCCTAAGGTGCTTAGGCAGGAAAGAAGCAGGCTGTGATCGACTGTGTCGAATGCCTTACTAAGATCCGAGAAAACAACACAGACATGCTTCTTCTTCTTGTCAAGGTCTAGGAGCCAATCATTGGTCTCCTTAGCTAGGGCTGTTATAGTGCTGTGCTTAGCTGGTTCTCCCTTTTTTCCTCCCATCCATCTCTTATGGTGCTTGGCAATGGGCACAGTCCTCTCTGTATATGCAAAAGTGACATCCTGTGGTGGGTAGGCTAGCTCCTCGACCTTCCACAGGTGCTGCTGCTGTGGCACCAGAAGCTGGCATTCTCCCTTCCCAGCTGGTAGTATTGCCATACAGCAGTGCCCCAGAGCTTCCTCCATTCTGCCAGCTAGCTCCTGAGTCTTTTTCAAACCAAGCCATTGGCAAGGCACCCATGATGCACCGCTGCTGGATCATCAGACAGACCTAGAAATTAATGATCGTTAAACAACTTTCATAATAGCACTGAAGTAGTTGGCATGTGCCTCATTTAACAGCACAGCAAACAACTCCTAGAGCTGAACATCCGCATCTGTTAGAAAAAATGCATGAAGAATGGGAGGGTTTTGCATTCAAGGTGGAGCTTTTGAAAAGAGAACCTTGCATGCCATGGTAGACCGTAATAATGAAATTGTCTTGCTTAAAGGGGATACTGGTAGATAATTCTCTCTGGTATTAAGAAATTATACAATGGCAATGAAAAATCCTGACCTCTGATTGGTCAGTCTCAGACTGGAGCCATGATGTTATCCCAGTACAACATCACGGCTCTAGTCTCAGGCCACAGATGACCGCATCAAACATAAAAACATATCACTCCATCCTCATGAGAAAGGAAACCCATCATTGCTATCTGCTTCACACGATGTCACCCAGCCAGCTTCATGGTTTCCACTCAGTAGCTAAGGATGCTGCCACATTCAGTAGGTTTAAAAAATTGTTGTGCATCCTCATCTAACTTAAATACAGTTAAAAAGTACAACAAATCCATGACTGTTTCTCCATACTAGTCTATCACAGTGCTTGCCGAGGGGTAACCGCTGCACTGTACACTCCTGGATCGCAAACCTCCAACATCACAAATACCCTGCCTTTCTCTACTGTTCAGTACCACCCCCTATCCAGTATTCACTCAGGAACAACCTCGCTCATTTAATGCCACCAGCCCCAACCACACCTACCAACCTACCCCCCCAGTAGTCCCTCAAACAAAAGTGCGTATGTTTATTCCCCTCAAATTTAAACAAACTGCTGCAGTGAGTGGCTTGTTCTCATCAGTATAGCCTAGAGGTTAGAGAACCGAGGTGTGAATGAGCTTGGTACATCCAGCAGACCAGACCTGAGTTTGATTCTCACAACCTCCACTTGCATACTGTGTGCCTCTGAGCAAGTTACTTAACTGCCCAGTGCTCCCAGGTCGCCCCTGAAAACAGGCACTTGTGCTTAGTGGGCCTTACCCAATTACCAAAGACTAAAAAAAAATCATAATGTGAGCACTCACGTGTGCCCACACATCCTCTGCTCCGAAACCTGCCTCAAGTCACTGTTGCCACGCACAACTTTCACTAATGTCTTCAGCCTTCTCCAAATCACAAATCATGTATCTGGAGGCCATGAAAAACAAATTGAACCCAATCCCATCGGATGTGCAGGAATCAACGTCAGTACACTCTCAGGTTGAGGGCAAAGCTGAACTCAAAACTGCGATATATTTGTAACTGCTGCCTATTAACGATGTTTGCTCTCTTCACAAAAAAAAAACAGTATTACTCACCAGAAGGGAAAGAAAAGAGGCCAAAAAACACAGACACCAAGATGGATCATCACTGGGAGATCACATGGAGGACTGGGGGTGACAGAAAAACACAAAGCTACAGACAGAAAACAGTAAGCATGCCACCGGCTGGAGAAGCACAAAAGGAACTTCTTTTTCTTTAAATACTTCTGCACTACACTAAATCAGTAAAAAAAAAGAATATTTAGAAGTCTATTTTTTTTAATTTTTATTCTAAATAGAACAAGCCATTGTATAATAGCAATAAGGCACTCCAGGGTTTGTTGTGCTGTGATAACATCATGCCTGGGACGGTGGATGCACTCCCAGGTGTGATATAATCCCAGCACAACACACATCCTGTCATGCATTATTGCGTAATTATCTGATACCCATGTTCTTCATACTGAAGTTGCTTGTATGCGTCTGTGATCAGCAGTGTGCAATGTGTTACTTATAAATCCCATGCAAAAGGCATGCTGGTCCTCATTTTGTAAATGATTTCAGCTCAAGCCTAAGGTTAGTGCCTTTTAAAAAAATAAATTCAAAGTCATTATACCCCCACCCAAATATATTTGAGCTGATATGCTATGTATGTCACATTACAATCAGAGGAGCCCTGTGATGCCCACTGCAAACATTGTGTTGTGAGCTCACTCCCTGAAGATAGGATTAGCACTGATCACTTGCAATAGGGTTGGAAAGATAAAAGAATAAGGCTGAAGCTATGGCATCTGTGTGTACTTAAATTAACATTAGTGGGCTGCTAGCCAGAAGAGGCTTCCAAAAATCTAACAACACTAACCAAGCTTGACTTTGCATGCCTTTATTATCCAGTCAATCAAGCTACCACCACAGCAAAAGAGAACAAGCATTTGTCAGTGGCGAATGTTTGCTTGCTGGTATTAGCACTGGAAATGCAGGAGTTAGACAGATGCAGAATAGAAATGGCAGTGAAGTATTGAACTTCACGTCAACCCCACCTTCATCCTGTAGAGACGAACAGGCATTGGGGTCAGTGTTTGGGTTGTCGGCCATGACGGTCATGCCATGTCACCTCACCCTATTCTGCAGACACCGACATGTGTTGAGGTGTGCCTTGGGGTGTTTGATTTTACAGTCACCCCATTCCATAAGGACATATGCTGAAATGGGTGCAGCATAGGACAGTGGGGTGAAGTCTTGGGCTGAAGAATCCAAGGTACACCTCAATGCCTGTCAGTGGCTTGGGGGTGGGGGTGGGATGGCATGAGCAGTACAGTCAGCAATGCAAAGGCACACCCCGATGCCCATCAGTCTGTACAGGGTGGGACATTATGGTTAGAAACCCTAACACCTCAGGTGTTTGTTGGTGTTTGCATTACAAATTGTCAACATGGCCTTTTTGTGACCCCACCTCATGAAAGCATTTGGGACCTCTTCTCATGAAGAGTAGCAGTGTGATTTTGTCAGTGTGTCCAGAACTTTGAGTTCCAACAGCAACCATGCCATTCAGCGCCACATGTATGAAAACACAGATCGGACAGGATGTGAAGAATGACAGCTGTACCATCCATAGGGAGGTGTGAAGAGATAGCAATGTTGAAAATCTGTAGTGGGAATATTAAAAATGCTTGCACTTCCGAGCATACGTGGAAACTGTGAAACGCATGCACATATCACAATCATTTTATGGTCTTTCGTCACCAAATTTTAAACATAGGCCTTTTAGGACCTCTGCTCATAAACAGTTTCACTGTGATATTCTTAATGTATCCCAAACACTGATTTTCCACAGCAACCGTGCTATTCTGTGCAAAAACCACATTTCAGCCAGGATGTGAAAAATGACTGCTGTACTGTTCATAAGGTGGTGTAGAAAAATGGCAATGTTGAAAATCTGGAGTGAAAATATTGAAAATTCGTGAAGTTAAGAGCATGCGTAGCAACTGCGCAACACACGCTCGTAAAACAGTAATTTCTTGGATTTCTTCCACCAAATTTGCAACATAGAATTTTTGAGAGGCCACGTCATGAACACTGGCACTGTCATTTCATTACTCGGTCCCAAAAAGCGATTCCATGCAGTGACCGCAAAATCATCTTTCGGGACGGAATAACGTGATGACAGTGGCTGAATCCATAAGAAGGGGTCCCAATAACCCCATGTTGAAAATTTGGTGCCAAAATTCCCAAAATCCTGCGATATGCACCAAAGTTGAAAAAACCCTATTTATGCCATTATACAGCTTACCGGCAGTTCTTCAGTTCGCGGTCAGCTTTGAAGAGTGCAGACGTGCTCCCGGTCCAATCAAGATTGTCACTTGGCCCAGAGGCATGGGGTGAGGGGTGTGGGGAGGCAGGGCACAGAGGGTGGGTGCGGTTGGGGTGGGGCCACCGGACTCAACGAGGGACCGCTTTCTGATTTACAAGGGGGAAAAAAACATTGCAGGATGATTTTTTTTTACTCTCAGGGACATTTGGCATGCTGGGGTGGGCTCCCAGTGTGCCACCTGAGTGTTTTGTTTGTTTGGGGGTGCTGTAGCTGACGGGGGACTGGGCACCCTCCATTGGCACATGGGGACAAGAGCTGAGGGGGATTGGACACCCCCTCGGCACAAAACCAACGTTTTGGGGGGGACATTATGCCAATGGGGAGTGGGCTCCCTCATTGGCAAATTACACTGGGAAGGGGGTAATGAAGCCGACGGGGATTGGGCCCCCTGTCGGCAAACAAAAACTGTTTTGGGGCGGTACATGATGCTGAGGGGATTAGGCACCCCCTCAGTACTGAAGCTGTTCTATTATGTCAGAACATGGCGGAAGCTTGCCGCCATGTTCACAAACAATATTACAGCAGGCAACTTTCCGCCCAGCAATGATGGGTCACTCCCTCATTGCATCGGAAAGGCTGATGCTGCAATGCCGAGGTGGCCCGTGATTGCTGCAGCGAAAATGTTGCAACTTGGTGGCACTTTTGGAAGCCAGTGTCATCAGTACACTGTGCCTCCATTGGTTCACCAGTGCCAAGCCCCCAAATGCAATGCCTCTGTTGGCTGCCACAGTGCCACGCCTCCACAACCTGCTTCTCTCCTAAGCTGCCACATAATGTTTCTTGCGCATGCGCACAAGTAAACATAAAAATGAGAGGAGGAGGTTAACTCCAGAAATCCATGAAACTCTGCAGTGTTGGAAATCAAGTCATACAGATTTATGGGACCCTAGCATTACCAAATTTTGCTACATGGTATTGCTCTGATAATTCTGTTATTAAAGTATAGCTTCTTCCTTCAAACATTGCCCATCCCCATTTTCTGTTCTTTAAATGTACACTGATGGCACTGTGTGCTGGAAGGCAAGTTTTATGTTTTTGGTGATCCTGATTCACCACCCCTAGATGTATTAGCTTTCTGTTTAAAGGGACACTGTCAACCCCCTAAGGCCTCAAATTTTCCCAAGTTTAAAAAACACATTATGATTGCTTACATTCTGTAGAGATTACTGATGGAGCTGGTTGTTTGATTCTGATTTCTTTTTACTTTTAAAAATCAAAAAACAGACTGTCCACCATACTAGTGTTTCCACACAAAAACATGTTTGTTTACATTCCTTAATCAGCTCCCATTGCATCTTTCCCGGACTTGGTAAGACCCCCAACACAGTCTGGACACTCAAGATGCAGTCGGAGGAGAGAAGACTATTGCATCCAGAGTGACTGCACTGTTTGCAATAAGGGTAGGTCAAGGATTCGAAACAAAACAAGGTCGGTTATAATTACACCATTTCCATGCATTCCAGTTCTACTAAGAAAGGAAGCAGATAAAACAACCAGCAGAATCACTGAATTTTAGAGGAGCTAAGCAATCATAAAATGGGGGTTTTCAACAAGAAATTATACGATGCAGAAAGGGTTGACAGTGTCCCTTTAAATGTAAAACCAAATTTATTGGCCCAAACCCCTAGTGTGGAAGTGTATCCTTGCAGTGCATGCCCCCTCTGCAGTGTCCACTCTTCTTGCCAGTTTAGTGTTATCTAGTCAGTATGTTTTAGAAGCCTTCTGCTGACCCCACCCCACCCTCATCCAGGTCATTATTAAATATTTTAGAGTACCTAGCACCAGCCCCTATGGTGCTCCACTCAGAACATCCCTCCACTCTGAACTGTGACCATCCAGCAACCCTCTCTGCTTCCTACCTGTCAAGTATGTGAACTCACTAAAAGGCACTTAACTTTTTTTTTGCTATATAGATTTTTTCCCCACCCCTGCCATCATTCAGGGATGTACCCTGTTCAGATGATTTCATTGTCATTCAGACGATAGGGCAAGGTGTTTCCTGTGATAGGTTTTCTGTAACTTTCAGTTGTTATGGACCCATCAGGAAAAGCAACAAGTTTAAGGTCCTGAAATGTAACTGAAATCAGATCAGCAGTGTGTGTGAAATGTAAGTTCCAATCATTAGAGTTAAGGCTAGCCATAATTTTGATAGCCTCAGCAGCACTCCCTTGCTAAAGACATACAATGTCATCTGTGTATCAGCCCCGGTACCTGATCCAGTCACCTATTAACCCTGGAGTCAAAGATGGCCACCTCCACCTACCAACCACAAAACCGGTTGGCGTAGGAGGGGCCATCACTGACCCCATGCTAGTACCACAGATTTGAAGGTAAAAATTTGAGTTGAATGTGAAAAGGTTACTGTACAGGATCAGGTCCAGGGCCTTGACAATAAACTCAGGATCAATGATGTCAGTTGTTAGTTTGATATAGATCCATGAAGTATTGAAAAGCATTAAGTACCAGATGATGTCTGATGCTATGTAAAGTGACATCAAATCAATAGTGAGTCACAGGGAACTGCATCAAATTGAAGGTGTTCAAGGGCCTCGAGGACCACCATGGTGTCCCTAAGGTATGAATGAAGTTTAACAACCATGGTTTGTAAAAAAACAAATCTAGAGAAGTTCTCAGTAAGAAAACATATACTGGAAATGATGAGACAATGAGGCGTCCATCAGAGATCCTTGTGCACCTTCAGTAAGGTGTAAAATGTAGGGACAAAATAAGAATTCTGAGACAGGTATTGGAACTCCTGTTCAGAAATCACACCTCTTTGGAGTTAGTATTCTAGTCACCTCATTAAGAACCAGTTTCTCAAAGGCTGTGATTGCTGTAGAGATAGATCTTGCAGGGCACAATGTCGAATAGGCTTGAATAGGCTCTAGATCCATGCCACATTTTGATCAACATTCTCAAAATTCTTAAGTGCCCAATCTGCATCCCAGCTACTTGATAGTGAAGCAAAGACTTCACTTGACCAGGGGGAGGGGAGAGCTGGGTGGCTAGATTGGGGTCATGGAGTCAAGGAGATGCCCTGGGGTGAAATGGAGACTGGACAGCGGTTCTCCCTGTCTGGTCCCCATACCCAAGAGCTCCACTTTCAGTGGGCATCTGACTCAATCAGCCTTGGAGTCTCATCCAACCCAGGCACTGTTATACAATGCCAGGTCCATTAAAAGCAAGACTGCAATAATTGCCGATCTTGTTGAGTCATCGGACCTGGCTTGCATCACCAAGACCTTGCTGGGCAAAAATTCTGGCCTGATTCTTGAGTCATCGGTTCCAGACAGTTTCCCGGTGATACACAGCCCGACATTGGATCGTAGGGGTGGGGGTGTGGCCATTTGTTTTAAAACTGAATTGGGCCTGATAGCTATGCCAGTGGGGAGACCAGATCCTTTGAATGTATCTGCTGTGCAGGTTTGGGGTGCAAAATTCTTCTCATCTACCATCCACCCGGGGACGGGAAGCAATTTTTGCAGGAAGTCACGGACTTCATTGTCGACATGGTGTTGGAGTCTCTCAGAATGATGGTGCTAGGTGACTTCAGTGCCTGGGTCAATGATAAACTCTCACAATTTGGCCAAGACTTCCTTCAACTAATGATCTCATTGGGCTTCACACAGGTAGTTGCCTCTGCAACCTATAGTTGTGGTCATTCTCTGGACCTGATCTTCCTCCTGGGTATGGAGACCTCCAGCTTGGTGGTGGAGCCAGTCAGTTGGTCTGACCATTACACTATCAGGTTCAATTTCCAGGACCCCCCCCCCTTATAGGTTTGCCCCTGTGGAGATGGTCCGGTGCCACTCATTAAGGGCAGTAACCCCAGATGGCTTGATGGCAGTGCTGGATCTATCAGGATTTCTGACTGCTACCAGGGGTCCAGACAACCTACTGCATGCTTATAATACGGCTGTGGCAGTGGCTCTGGACACCATTGCTCCTGTTCGTGTTTGCCCCCTCACCCTTTGCCCTTGGTTCCCCTGGTTTGATGGGACCTTGAGGGAGATGAGGAGAGAGGTGCAAAGGATGGAGCAACGCTGACAGAAATTTGGTCTTGATGCTGACAGGCTTAGATTGATGGTCCATTATACAGACTATCAATCAGTGATCTCCTGTAAGAAGGCAGAGTTCCTGTCCAGGGAGATCACCACTGCGAGGAATCGACCAACTCAGCTCTTCTGAACTGTGGACAGACTGCAATCCAGCCTGTCTGCAACTTTGGAGAGCATTGTCACAGGATAAGTGTGATGAGTTTGCTCGCTTCTTTGCTGATAAGGTTGCCGACATTAGATCAGAGATCTGCTTGGTTCACTCCAATGGGTGGGGCAGTGATCAGTCGGAGGTTGCAGAACCACGGTTTGGTTGGTCGGCCTTTAGCCAGCCAGTGATCATGGATGTCATAAGGATTGTCCAGAGTATGCGGTTGATCTGCTGTAGTTTGGACCCGGGCCCAACTCGCCTCCTTGTGAGAGACATTGTAAGGCAGTATGGCTCGAGTCTTCACTGCTATGCAGATGATACTCAGCTATACATGTCCTTTGTGCCCGACCAAGATGACATGGTTTTGGTGTTTAACAGCTGTCACATGAGATCCAGGACTGGATGAGTGCCAACTGGCTGAGGCTGAATTCTGACAAAACTGAAGTTTTGGTGGTGGACCCAGGTTGCCAGGTAAAGGGGTCCTCGGTAGGACAGGCCTGTGGGCTTTTGCTTGGTGGTCACCAGCTGATGGCCTCTGAATGGGTGCAGAGTCTGGGCATTATTTTTGATGAGGGGTTGACCCTGAAGTCTCAGGTGTCATGCATTATCAAGACCTAATTTTACCATCTAAGGAATATCACCCGGATTAAGCATCTGGTTCTGCCTGGTGATCTTCCGTCATTGGTCCATGCCTTTGTGACCTCCCATCTTGATTACTGCAACTCCCTGTACCTAGGTCTTTTGGGGGTTGATATTCACTTCTTGTACCTGGTGCAGAATGCTGCAACCAGGTTGTTGACTTGGCTTTCTCGATCTAGCAATGTCACAACTGTGCTGCATGGACTGCACTGGCTGACGGTTCAGTGGTGGATCATCTTCAAGGTCGGCTTGCTGACCTATAAGGCCCTACATGGACAGGGACTGAGTTATCTGCAAGAGCTCCTTTGTCCCTACTGCCCCCTCTGACCACTCCAGTCTGCTGATGAGGGATTGCTGGAGATTCCCAGGGTCCATTTGAAGACCTCTGGAGCCCGCTCTTTGGCTTTTGTGGCGCCTACCCTGTGGAATTCACTACCTCATTGAAAAAGGGGGTGCCTGACTGTGGAGAGCTTTCAGTCTGCTCTTAAAACATTTTTATTCTCTCTTGCTTATCCTAATAATTAATTCATAGAATTCTGTCATTTTAATCGTTTTAATTATTTACTTTTTTTAGGCTTTCTGTAAAAGCGCTTTGGTAGTTATTGAATTGCGCTTGCAACAAAGTTTATTATTATTATTATTTTAGTTGCAAAGTCTGTATCAAAATCTGAAGCAGAATTGACAGTTCCTATAACCTCAAGCCCCTCAGAGTTAGGTGTAAATTCAGCAGGGTTTGAGGAAGATGAAAAATTAAATGTTGAAGGTGTCTGAAGGTCTTGGATGTTTTTTGCAGCCATGATTGTTAAACTTCCTTCACACCTTAGGGATACCATGGCAGTCCTTGAGTCCCCTTAACACCTTCAATTTGATGTTGGCTCCCTGTGGCTCACTATTAATGTGATGTCACTTTACAACAGCATCAGACATCATCTGGGATTTCATGCTGTTTAATTCTTCATGGACCTATATCAAACTAATTACATAATTGATCCTGAGTTTATTGTTTAGACGCTGGACCTAATCCTGAGCAGTAACTTTTTCAGGTATGCCATCACTATGGCAACAATTTTACCATGACCAGCAATACAGCGAGAACAGTGACAGTTCACTGTAGTGTTGACACAGGACCCCAGTACTGCTTTCTGGGGTCTTGCACCCCCTCCACAAATCAACTCCAGCTCAGAGTTGATTATTTTAGTTATGGGGGTGTGGGTGGCACAGCCTCCCATATTGGGGGTTCAGGGGCAAAGTCCCCTGAAGAAAACACAGTCTCAAGTGATCGGCTTTATGTCACCCACAATGGTGTCACTGTAATGTTGGTCAACAATGAATTTGTTGACCGACTGTCATGGATCCACTTTTTCATGTTCAGCTTGAATTTTTACCTTGAAATGTGTGGTACTGCCATGGGGTCAGCGATGGCCGCTCCTACACCAAACTATTTTTGGAGTTAGTTAGAGGAGGTGTGCATCTTTGACCCCAGGGTTAATGGGTTCTGTAACAGGATCAGATACTAGGGCTGATACATAGGTGACATTGTATGTCTTTGGCAAGGAAGTGCTGCTGAGGGTATCGAATTTGTGGCTAGCCTTAACTCTAATTATTGAAACTTACATCTTACACACACTGCTGATCCGATTTCAATTACTTTTCTGGACCTTAACCTCATTGCATCTTCTGATGGATTCATAACAACCAAAAGTTACAGAAAACCTATCACAGGAGACACCCTGCTGAGATATGACAGTTGTCATCAACCCCATCTTTTCAATAGTATTCCTAAAGGACCGTTTCTGAGATTACAAAGAAAACTGCTCTACTGAAGCTATTTATTTTCATCAAACTGACAAATTACAGGATTGCTTCATTGACAGAGGTTATGACCCATAGATTTTGTGGGAGGCTAATAATAATGCCCTCTTTCAGGTCTGCAGTTCTTTTCTAACACCTACTGTAGGCTACGTGACACGTCTCATGATGAATGTATCAATTTTATCACTGAATTTAATTCTGCTGGCCTTACTATGGCTGGAACTCTTAAAATATACTGTCATGTGCTGAAGGCAGACGAGGATCTTAGAGAGGTTGAGGATGATTCACTCTAGGTGGTCTACAGCAAGATTAGAGTATCAAAGGCAAAGTTGTTAAGAGCCATTTTGTGTCCCGCAGAGGTGTTCCTCGGTCAGTCCTACCAGCTAGCTGCACTGGTCCTCACAGATGTGGAAACTGTAATGTGTTTGCAGATTCATGAACCTGGGTACCGTGTTCAGTAGTTCAACAAATGGAACACAGGATGAAGTATGTCAGTTTATAACTTGCCATACACCATTTGTGGTTCATGCACTATGCTGCAATTGTCCGTCTCTCTTTAGAGGAAGGACAATTTGTCCAAAGAACACTTCTGTTCCACTTCCAGTGGACGATAAGATACACTTGCTAAATTTCATTGGTGTAAAAATGATAGTGTTCAGACTTTTAACTTTAAATTTATGGGTATTGATCACATTAAATCTAAGGGAAGGCAATAGACTCAGGAACTTTCTTCAGCAGGAGAGTAGACTCATATTTACCATGGGAGCTCTTCACCCAGCTGGACTTAATGATGCATGGGACATGGTCCCATTCCTATAGCCCCTTTCTATTATTCATCTACATATAAATTTTGCCCCGGTTGTATGTGTACTTTGTATTTAGGTTTTCCTTGCATGCACCAGATTAGAGTCTTATTAGTTTATTATTTGTTGTTGGCTGCTAATTATTATTTGTTACTTAATTTTTCTCTTATTTCAGGTCTTTCTGCAATGGATTTCCTCTGTTTTCTGCTGCCTGCTCATCTTGCTTAGAGATCATATACTAGACTTTATTATTATATTGTTGTTTTTTTTCTCTTAGGCTCTATATATTTAACTTTACAATGGTCCTATGATGAGTTAAGGTAGTTAGTGCTTGCTATCCACATTAGTTTTTTATGATAGCATTAAGTTTCACTTTATATTTGCATTTTTGGATTATGCAGATTTAGAACCTTTTCATTATATAATCAAGTAGCTTTAAGATGGTTATTATTTAAGCTAGTACTGTTGCCTGTGCTCACCCCTCCACCTGACGAAAAACCCACAGAAGCACTGGGGTCTTTTTTCCCTGTTTGTTTGTGTGTAACTGCACAATAAAACCACTTTTTTCATACAGTTCTGTTTTTTACTCTATTTCTTTCACACCTTTTTGGTTTGGCTCTGATTTGTTCTTTGAGGTGCTGCAGTTTCTTCCCCAAGCACCAGGTATTTTGTTTATTCATAGTGGGGAAGGAGCTGGGCTTTACAGTAGAATATTATGACTGGGATTCCTACTGTGGGTAGAATTTTATCGCCATTATATGCATTAAAACGTATACTTAATGGAAGTTCATGGAGGAATCAGAAAACCTTCTGCGGTGTAATTAGGAGGAAGATGGGCTTTAGAACCAAAAGTTATCAGTGCACTTTCCACAAATATTATTCAAATACTGTATGTTTCATAGAAGTTTAAGTCTGAATCAGACACCTCCTGTAGTGGTGGAGGTACTAAATATTGTAACAAACAGTTAAGAGTTCATTTCCAATAATTTTCATTATCAATCAAAATCTTTATTTAGCCAGGCAAATCCATTTTAAGTACATGTCTCATACACATCAAAACTATAGGATGGCAATTAGATGCTTTTTGGTGCAGTATTAGCCACTGCTACACAATTTAAATCACAAATTTTCAATCATAAGAGTGCACTGTGCACACTTCCTTTCTCTGGTATTTCATATCCTGCAACTAAACATGATCAAGATGACAATTAGATGTTTTTTTTGGTGCAGTATTAGCCACTGCTAAGCAATTTAAATCACAAGCTGTAGTGAGAAAGAAATAATATGGCCTACTGGGAATTGAACTCAGGCCCCAGGAATACCATCCCAGTGCTCTAACCACTGGCTACAGGCTTACAAGGTTGGACCTCGGGTTCCTGGACACACTTCCTTTCTCTGGCTAATACTGCACAAAAAAACATCCAATTGTCATCTTAATTATTCCTAGCTGTAGGATATGCAACATCAGAGATAGGAAGCATGTCCACAAATCACAGATCCAATCATGTGAGCCTGTAACTCAGTGGTTAGAGCATCGGCATGGTATTCCTGGGGTCTGGGTTCAATTCTCAATAGGTCACATTATTTCTTTGTCACTACAGCTTCTGATTTAAATCACTAATCAGTAGCTAATACCACACCAAAAGACATCTAATTGTCATCTTGATCATCCCTAGTTGCTGTATATGAATACCAGAGAAAGGAAGTGTGTCTGGGAGACCCAGGTCCACCCATGTGAGCCTGTAGCTCAGTGGTTAGAGCACTGGGATGATATTCCAGGGCCCTGGTTTCAATTCCTAGTAGGTCACATTATTCCTTTCTAAACAATAGGACTATATTCTAAGGAGTAAAATAAGTTTGCTGTTATCAGTAACGTCAGTTTTGTTACAGTTGTCAGAATGTGTTACACATGATATGAACTTGCCCTCTACTTCCTCTTATGGTGCTGAACTAAAATGCACTTGTTACACAGATACTGTATGTTTGCTCAATGAAATGAACTATCCTTGATTCAAACCTAGGGGCAAGATTAGTAAAGGTGGCGTGAAATGCGTCTGGCAGGAACAGTTCCTTCTCCACAAATTGTTGTTCTTACCCAAGCCTTTTTTTTGATAAAAATGTTTTATTCCAACTCCAAACTCTTTCAGAAAGAGACCAGAATGTGAATCTTGAAAGGAACTAAGCACTTATGAAGACTGAGTTAATACATTTTCATCAGGATAGTGATCCATGGTGGCATGGCATTAGAATAGTAAATATGCATTAAAGAGAGTTAAGTGCAGAAGTGAATGTATTTTTTTACTGTTTTTCATTCAAAGGTTCCCCCAAGGTGACTTCACTGGGAATATTTCCGCACGGTACATACGTACCCCATTCACCTTCCTCATAGGTTGCGATTTAACTATTACTCCATGCTGTATACCATTATCTCAAGTGTTGATCAGTAGTGCAGCAGATCTGTCAGTCACCTACAAAACTTGAAAATCAGAGTTCAAGCTCAGTAGACACCAAATGATTCTGTAAACTTAAAGAAAGAAGTGATACTGTATCTGATCGAAAATGTTTGCAATGTGCAATAGCATCCAAGTTAGAAAAAAGTCATCCTTACAAAGATGTGATATCTAAGAGAGGAAAAGAGCAGATTTAGATGAATGGGCATTCATCTAAAGGTGTGATATCTTAACAGGAACATAGAAACTATTAGTGATGAGAGAAGCTTGTTTAATAGGGCCTGCTCCTTTGCAAATCCAAAGTCAGTGTTTATTTTTATGCACAGCTGGGAGGAATGGCTAATGACATTTACCTCAAGTTCTAGAACATATTCAGGTTACAAACGGACCCTCCTTGATCGCTGTCCTGGTTCCCTGACTTGGATCCCTTGCCAAGGGAGACTGCCTCCTCGAGCGGCACCATCACCATAAGTGGCACCCGACGGCTGCAACTTCGGCCGCTTCCCGGCCCAGCAGACCCTCCTCAGCCGCTCTCCTGGTTCCCTGACTCAGATCCCTTGCCAAGGTTCGTCCACCCCTCAACCTAGGAGCCTGGTTCCCTGTGGCTGGATGCTAATTGGTTCACCGACGCTGCCTAAGGCTTGTGATTAGACCGGGTGATTCAGGCAGCACAGCCATTGGTGCACCTTTCTCTTGGACTTAAGCCTGTCTCCCACGCCAGTTACTGTCTGCCTTCAGATACTGTCTGCCTTCTCCTAAGATATTTTCAATTGTTAATTAATATTAACCTGTATCTACGGTTACTAGTGTGCTTTGCCACTGTTATTGCTGCAGTGTTATTGTGAACTATCTTACTGTTTTTTATATGGCTGATTTTAGCCCTAAACAGTGTAAGTTTGTAATTTCACTTTCTCCTATCTTCCCGCTGTATCCCCCCCTCATTCCCCTCTGTCCGCTTCTTGGGTCGGTAACATTTCTGGTCACAGAACCCACCCCCACCCCCCTCTCTCCCTGCTCGCTACCTACCCTCAACTTTCTCCTATTCCTTTCAAGCTCAGCTTGAGCCCCTGGCTTGACTCCCTTGAGATCACTCCAGTCTCCTCCACCCTCCCCTGCTATCAGTCCCTTCCTGCTTGTTAATTTAATTGCCTTTTGTCTCCCTGACTCTCCTTCCAACCCCTCCCTTTAGTCCCTGTAACCTTTTCTTTTGTCATTCAACCCCCCCTGACTATCTGACACCAGTTCCCCACCCCACTTGTGCAGTGTCTACAGCCCTCTTAACTGGCTTCTCTTTCCAATTTCTCCACTTTAGGGAGACTGCCTCCTCGAGTGGCACCATCGCCATAAGCGGCACCCGACAGCTGCAACTCCGGCCACTGTGCCGGCCCGACAGACCCTCCTCAACCGCTCTCCTGATTCTCTGACTCGGATCCCTTGCCAAGGTACGTCCGCCCCTCAGCCTAGGAGCCTGGTTCCCTGTGGCTGGATGCCGATTGGTTCACTGACACTGCCTGAGGCTTGTGATTGGACGGGGTGATTCAGGCAGCACAGCCATTGGTGTGCTTTTCTCTCAGACTTAAGCCTGTCTCCCATGCCAGTTACTGTCTGCCTTCAGATACTGTCTGCCTTCTCCTAAGATATTTTGTCCCACCCCCACCCAGGCTCCTTTAAATACGCTTTAGGTCCACCCACTCTTAGTTGTCCTTTATCGCATTGGTTCGGTTTCTCTTGACCTAACCACTCCTTATGTATATCCCTCACACACACACTCTCTCTCTCTCTCTCACCAATGTTGCAGCCACTTCTACCCTGATTTTGTACTCTCCGTCCCTTCTGTGATCTCTCTAGTATTCTAACTTTCTCCTGTCCTAAAATACTTACTCAACTTATTATTGTGGTTATGCTTGTGCTTCTCAGCCCCATACCCCCTGGGTACAACTCCTGCCATTCACACCTTCACCTGGTACCTCTCTCAGCCCTGCATTACACCTCTAGTATGGTCACAGGGACCCTTGACATGGACTATCTGGCCCCCCCGCCACCCCTTTGTGGCACCTTGGGGTCCTCCTCAAACTTACAGCGAGCAGCCCCCTGATGATCCCACTGGCTATGCATGTACTCTACAATTTGTCAAGATGGCCCCAGCACTATGGCGCTATAAAGCACAGGAACATCACTCACAAGCAAGTGTGCAGCATGCACAAATCCCTTCTCCTATGGCTACTGCTTGTGTTGCTCCTGCTCTCAGGAAATGTTCACCCCAATCCAGGTTCCTCCAGGCACGCAGCGGAAAATTTGATAAGGAGGGGAAGGTCTCTTACCCTGGCATCTATTAATACCTGTAGCATCCTCAGCAAGCTAGATTCCCTTCAATCGTGGATTCAACAGCATAACCCTGATGTCCTCTCCATGGTTGAAACGTGGCTAAACCCTAAGATCCCAGATGCCTCTGTCTCAATCCCTGGCTACTCCATATTCAGGCAAGACAGGACTTCCAAACAAGGTGGGGGCTGTGCCATATACCTCAAGAGTACCCTCTTAGGTCATGCTATTCCATCACCAAACCAGGGCACCTCTACTCAGGTCCTTGCCATCAAAGTCCTCCTTGGAGCCTACAATAGGGAACTTACTGTTGTCTCAGTTTATATACCCCTAAGAACCAGGCCACTGGCTTCAACAGCATTCTGGAATACATTAGGCACTTGCATCATAACACAGAAACTATAATTCTTGGTGACTTTAATATTAACTGGCTCTCCCTTGAGGCTTCTGTATTCAAGAATGCAGTTACAGCGTAGCACCTCTCACAACTTGTCCTCACCCCCACCAGATGCAACTACAGGACCGGTACTTTCACACTACTAGATTGGATTCTGACTAACCGCCCCAAATGAATCTCTAATGTCGCCGTCCTTCTGGACTGAAGTGATCACTCTCCTGTCATCTGCTCTTGGACTAACAAGTTTTCCAAACCCCTTCCCAAGCTTCTCTACACAAGGGTAATTAATCAGGGGCACCTTCAGCTACTAAACTCCCACCTAAGCAGACTTGACTGGGCAGTGCTGAACACACTCAATGATACTGACAAAGCCTTGGACTTGTTCATCGACTGCTTCAACTTAGCCCATAACATCTATGCGCCACTAAAAAAGATGAAGGTCAAAGGACGGTTGAACCGCTGGATTACCTCTGATCTTTTAATACATCTTAAGCGCAGGGACCACCTTTGGCAATGTGCTCTTGCTACCCCTTCGCCAGGAAATATACAAAAATACAAGGCAGCCTGCAATGCCTGCACTCGTCTAATTCAGAATACCAAATGTAAATATTTCAAGCAGGCACTGACCAACTCTTGGGGTGATGGGAAAAACTTCTGGAACAACCTGAAAGAACTCACCAGCAAAGAACCAAAAAGCACCCCCCACCATGCTCAACTTACACGGCACTGCAATGCTCGACCTTGACACCATTACCCATACCTTCAACAATGCTTTCTCGAACCTGGACAAAGTGCTTCCCCCTAATTTCTTTGATGACCCTTCCCCCAATGCCCCCCTCGAGACCACCATAATTGCTCATACAACTACACAATTCTTCTTCAAAGAGGGTCCTCCACATGTGGCTCGTACCTATATCCAGAAAGCCATCCGTAAGTCCAGGTACAGTGGTGACTTCCTTGACCTCAAACTACTGGCACGAGTTCTGGATGAGGTAATTGAACCCCTGATGAAGATTTTTAACCTTTCACTAAGACTGGGCCAATTCTCCTCAAGCTGGAAGCATGCAACTGTCACACTGGTACATAAAAGTGGAGATAGGTCTCTACATTCCAACTACAGACCTATCTCACTCCTCCCCCATTATCTAAGGCATTAGAACGAATAGTGCCCGACCAGCTAGTCGAATTCCTGGATAAGTATGAAGTCTACAATTTCTGCAATCTTGAAACCCAACAAACCAGCACATTTATGTGATTCCTACTGACCCGTATCAATACTAAACCAGGATTATAAAATTTATACAAGCATCCTTGCATATCGCTTAGATGAAATAATGCCCACGTTGATAAACCTGGATTCGGCAGGATTCATAAAAACACGCCAAACATCTGATAATATTAAACGGACTCTTTACTTAATTGAGCATGCATTATCAACCCATACCCCACTATTACTTCTCAGTTTCGATGCCCAAAAGGCATTAGACAGGGTATCCTGGTAATTTTTGAAGCACACACTAAACAGATTTGGTTTCCCAGATTTTATTAGCAATATCATGGGCATCTTCTCAGGCCTGGAAGCAGTGGTTAAGGTTAATGGCTCGTGCTCCCCTCGCTTTCCACATTCACAGGGTACTTGGCAGGGGTGTCCCTTATCCCCCTATCTGTTTGCAATTTATGCCACGCCGATTGCACAGTATCTATGCCAACAAACTGCAATCAAGAGCTATACTATTTCTGAACATGAACACAAGGTAGCGCTCTACGCAGATGATCTTTGTATCTTTATAACAGAACCGAGTCCTCTGTGGTGGTGTTAGAGAAGAGCATGATAAGAATAAAACGACTAACAGGTTACAAAATAAATATCAGTAAGAGGGAGATGCTGTTTGTTGGGGGAGTCCATCTCCAGCTTTGCAGACAGCACATAAATATAAATGGCATGGCACCTCCATCAAATACTTGGGGATCAAAATACCAGTGGATCCTAGATGAGTTTTTCCCTTAAACTACAATAAACTTTTCATGCAGATTCACGAGGAAATTGAGTCCTAGATTCATCTTCCCATGTCCTTACTCAATAGAGTTTAGTCAGTACAAATGAATCTCTTGCCCTGAGTATTATGCCTGATGCAAACAATTCCCATGTTCTTCAATTGGAAGGAAGAGCAAAGATGGAACAGATTGATCAGTTGTAGCAGGGGGGGAGACCACAAATCTCCTTGGCCAGACTTCATGCATCCAAAGAGCGAAGCGGCCTGGCACTCCCTTGCAGGTCAGGCTATGCCCTGGCCACTCAGCTGTCCCGCATGACAGCGTGGCTGGCCTGTCATACCCAGGAACCTTAATGGGTCATGATTGAATGGGCGGTTTCACCAGTCACCCTAGATCATTTCACAGTATTCCAGCCCATTCCACTGAACTTGGAGACAAACGGATCGATATATACCAGAAGCTACATACATAGCTGGATCGGTTGCTTAAAGTCACTAAAGAACCATTTTGGGGCACAGTGGGTGAGGATTCTGTTCTGGGATCCCACCTTTCTCCCGGCCGGGTTGGACCATGGATTTTGGAGGTGGGGAAGATGGGGGCTGTTTTATACTTACCAATATTATGATTAGAGTAAATTCAAATCCTTCCAACAATTGCACTCTGAATTCTCTCTTATTACAAAAGATTTTTTTCAGATACCTACAAATCAGGCATTTTATGGACACCAACCTGGGGCTACATGTGAACCCTCTAGAGGTACCCCCCCACCCATTTGCATTGTTGGCACAGGTGCGGGAAGAGGGGACTCCAGGGCAATGGTCAGACTCCCATCCGTATAGGCCCAGGAGACCTGGGAGGCAGATCTGATGATTGAGCTTGCAGAGGAGGATTGGTTCTGACTATGGTGCCATCAGCACCATATTATAGGCTCCCACACATGGCAAGAGTTCAGGTGGAAGGTGGTAGCTCATTACTTCCGCACCCCACAGGTGACAGCCAAATTCTCTTCATCTGGAGACTCAGCCTGTTGGCGTCAATGAGGGGCCAAGGTCTCTATGCAAGCACATGTTTTCTGACAATGCCCAGTGCTCTTTAGTTACTGGGAAGGGGTGTCCCAGGCCCTTATGGATTTATTTTCAGAACTAGTCCACTTAACCCCAGAAGTAGCTATCCTCTTACACCCCCCCCCAATTTAATAACAAACACCACATATACCTTGCCTCAATACTCCTGACTGCAGCAGCAAAAAAAAAAAACTATTACTGGAAACTGATTGAAGCCTGATCCACCCTCAGTAGGGAGCTGGGAGCACCTGGTTTATGATATTTATAAACTAGATTCCTTGACAGCCAAATTACAAGGCACATTGGACAAAATAATGAATCACTGGAACTCCTGGTTCCTATTTATGGCCTCACGGAGACCAGAATTAATTCCATGATACAGGGATAGGGGGGGTGTGGGGGTTCAGGAAGTTCAGACTGGATGGGGGGACCCTGTCCCTTATGGGAGAAACTCTCTGACAGGAATACTAACAAAGGGATGGGGGTCCTTGACCGGTTCGGCCAGCCATAGCCAATCATGATTAATGAGATGGTAGAAAGGGGTGGAACCCAGAATGGGAGGGATCCATGGGACCTCCTTTTTTTCCCCTCCCTCTTTTCCTCTCTCACTCCCTCACTGGCACATCCGAAAAGCATGAAATGTATTTTTCTTTTACTGACTTGTCTGAGTATGCCCTCTTTTACCATAACTTGAATACTTCTGAGACTTCTAGAAGGTTTAAGCAAATGGAAGGTGGTGGGGGTTCTATAATAGAAACATAGAAGTTGACAGCAGATAAGGACCGCAAGGCCCATCCAATCTGCCCATTTCTTTTTCTACCTTAAAAATGTGCCATCAGCCTTTGCTCTGTTAATGGCCTATCTATTCATACTCATCTGTATTGCTCCCTTATGCCTATCTCATGCCTGTTTGAAGCCCTACACCGTATTTATATCCACCACTTCCTGAGGAAGGCCATTTCATGCATCCACCACCCTTTCTGTGAAAAAGAACTTCCTCACATTACCCCTCAATCGGCCTCCCTCTAATCTCATGCTGTGTCCTCTTGTCCTGCTATTTTTCTTATATTGAAACATGTTAGACTCTTTCACCTTGTTAATACCCTTAAGGTGTTTGAATGTTTCGATCATATCACCTCTCTCCCTCCTTTGCTCTAGGGTATACGTATTGAGCTCAGTTAATCTGTCCTCATATGTTTTCTGATGCAGTCCCTGCACCATTTTGGTTGCCCTTCTCTGGACTGCCTCATTTTTGTTAATGTTTGTGTGAAGGTGCGGCCTCCAGTACTGCACGCAGTACTCCAGATGGGGCCTAAACAGTGTCTTGTAAAGAGGGATTATTACCTCCCTGTTATGATTTGCGATACCCCTACTAATACATCCTAACATCCCCCTAGCCTTACCTACTGCTTTAGTGGTCTGCTTGAATGATTTCAGGTCATCGGTAATGATGATGCCCAAGTCTCTTTCTTCCCCTGTGACTGCCAGCAACTCCCCTCCCAACCTATAGGTGGCTTCAGGGTTTCTCTTCCCTAATACTGAAAGAAATAACTGAATGATAAATTGTACACCTTACACTGAATGATATTATCTATGTGCCAGTCACCTCTGTAAAAGCTATAATAAACATCTAAGTTTAAAAAAAAAAAAGAAAGAAATTGTGGCACCAAAACACCCTCTTAAGGACACTTTTATTTCATCGTGCGTTGCTGCACCATTGTTTCACCTGTAATGAAAGCACTCAGCATCTGACATTTTGCTGACCCTCTGCATGTAAAAAATAAACTAAATTAAGTCACAGCTCCCAAAATACTTGATACTTTTCTGATCAGTTTTACAGGGGATTATTCCTCACATGTGGACTGGACACTAATACCTCATGCTGAATGATGTATACTATAGGCCGACAACATTCAGAAGATAGGAAATTATTGGGGAGGTTGCTATGGTAGGTGAGATGACTTCAGGTGACTTTAGGGTATTTAGATTGTAGTTGTTGTTGTTATGTATACTATGAAACTTTAACACAGTAAACAGTACCCAAAAAGTAATAAAGCCTGACAATGGAAGTATCAGTGCAAGAATGCAGTTACAATTTTGACCAATAATGTTTTTATTCTATTTTACATTGTCCCTTTTCTAATAACTTGTGTATATGCGTATGCTACCCTTCTTTCAACAATGTATGTTATTCTGCATTACTCCATTTTTTTAAATGAGAAATAAAAGTACTGTTCATCGTAATGTTACTCTGTGACCTAGTTTTCATCAGTATTCCTAGGTGTTTTTGAACCAATACTGTTCCAATATATCATGTAGTACTGTCTGCTGCATGTGACTTCATTGTAGTCTCAACAGAACTGAATTAAATAGTTGCTGTACAAAAACATGTGAGAATACTGATACCAACCTGGTGCAAGGACGATTAAAATGAGCACTCCATTTATTACTTCCGAGTCCAAAAAAATTTAGTGTTGCGTACTTAAATTGTTGAAGGGGGATCCGTACTAATTCCTGACATGACACCAAAATCCCGACACAATCACATGCCCGACATTTAAAATCCCATATTTTAAAATCCCAACATCTGTTGAGGTAACACTTCTCTCTATGGGTGCTAATAAATTTCAGGTTCAGACTTCAAATGGATAACACTTAACGAACTTCATTTGAGTCACTTTGTTCTGACCGCACAGTTACAAGTGACAATTGTGTACTGTACTGAGGACCTATCAGTAAGGAACTGTTGTCCTGTATGATGGATTATCTAACTCAAGTTATAGTACTAATTTCTTCTGGGTTATAAAGGAATAGTGGTGAAATGAGGCTGAAAATATCATATGGTGCTGTGAAGGCTGTTTAAATAATGTCATGATTCTGGTGCAGATCCAGTCTTCCTGCCATTAAACAGGTTTGAGACGGTATTGTTACTATCAGCTGGGAGGTGACATAACCACGTCATGAACCCGGAACAATGTGGAGGGCACTGAGGATGAGCAAAGTAGAAAACACCCAAAAGAACACCAAAGTCAGCACTAGCAGGGGCACAGACCAGAGAAGCAACCAAGGAGAGCCTGGAGGAAGGAGGTATAGGGAGGTGGCGGGAGGACCGCAGACCAAAAAACGCCACGGGGTAGTGAAGCAACAGACAGCAGGGAGAAAAGGGAAGCAGAGAGAAGAGGCAGGCAGGAGAAGGCAATGGGCAAAGGGGGCACTGAGCTGGCAAGCAAAATGCCACAAGGCTGGCAAATTCACAGAAAACAGAAGGGGAGAGGGAGGGGAGGGAGGCAAAACAAAAATGGGCACAAGAGAAAAGATGGATGGAGGGAAGGCTCAACATGAAGGAACAGCATGTATCTTCTTTAACAGCAGTGTCAGAATTTCAGACAGTCAGGTTTACAATGATGTCAGCATTATAACTGTCGGTATTACAGAGTCAGGAAGATATCAGTCAGGCATTTCAATGTCGAGCAATTGTATCTAGCCCATTGAAAGAAGGATATCATTCGTATACACAAGTTATTAGATGAGGTGGCAATGGAAAATAGAATAAAAAAGTATGGTCAAAATCGTAACCGCATTCTTGCACTGATGCTTCCATTGTCAGGCTTTATTACTTTTTGGATGCTGTTTACTGTGTTACAGTTTCATAGTATACATACCAATAACAACAACATGGTGAGGTTCAAAGTGAGGACAGAGAGGGAAAAGTGTCAATCAAGCACTAAGGTCATGGACTTCAGGATGGTGGATTTCGACAGAATGAGAGTGATATTCAGGGAGGAAATGGAGGGTAAGGAGCAGCTGGAAGACATGGAGGAGTTATGGGGGTCTATCAAAGAAGGGCTGCTAAGGGCCACAGAAACCTGCATCAGAAAGTTCAAGAAGAATAAAAGGAGGGGGTCATTATGGTTCACTCGGGAGGTAGGGAGGGTGATTGGAGATAACAGAAGGGCTTTTGCTACATTTAAGAGGACCCAGAGGAATGAGGACAGGGATTCCTACAGAGAGAAGAGGAAGATGGCAGGGCAGATGATAAGGATGGCAAAGGTGAAGACAGAAGAGAGGATAGCTAATCAAGCCAAAAGGGGAGGCAAAACCTTTTTTAGGTATGTTAGAGAGAGAAGGAAGGCCAACCATGGGGTAGGTAGACTTAAGGGAGACAAGGACATGCAGGTGGAAAATGACTCCAAGAAGGCAGAAGTAGTGAATAAATACTTCTGCTCGGTCTTCATGGCAGAAGGGGAAGGAAGTGGACCAAAGTTGAAGAGGAGAGGTAGGGAGGGCGCAGGTGTTGACACAAGCCCATTTACAGAGGCCAGGGTAAGGGAGGAATGGGGGACATTATGGGTGGATAAGGCTATGGGACCGGACGCCATACATCCTAGGGTGCTCTGGGAGTTGAGGGAGGAACTGGCGGCACCACTGGCAAGGTTGTTCAACTTCTCCCTGGATTCAGGGCAGGTGCCTAGGAATTGAAGGAGGGCAGATGTGGTAACGCTTCATAAAGGTGGCAGCAGGGAACAGGTGGGGAACTATCATCCGGTCAGCCTCAGAACAGTGGTGGGTAAAGTGATGGAGGCACTGGTCAAAGACAGAGTGGTCAGGTACCTAGAAGAAGCGGGGCTGCTGGATGAGAGGCAGCATGGCTTCACTGCAGGGAGGTCATGCCAGAAGAACCTCATAGAATTTTTTGACTGGGTAATAAGGGTGGTGGACCAGAGAGGGGCAGTGGATGTGATCTACCTGGATTTTAGAAAGGCCTTTGACTCCGTTCCTCATAGAAGGTCAGTCAACAAGCTGGAAAGCATGGGAGTGGATCCAAAAATAACAAAGTGGGTTGAAGATTGGCTTTGGGACAGAAACCAGAGGGTAGTAGTGAATGGGGTGTACTCCAGTGAAGGGAGGATGATGAGCGGGGTGCCACAGGGGTTGGTGCTGGGGCCCTTACTGTTCAATATATTTATCGCAGACATAGCTGAGGGACTCAAGGGGAAGGTATGACTGTTTGCGGTTGATATACAAAAATCTGTAACAGGGTGGACATCACAGGGGGGTGGAAACAATGAGGGAGGACTTGAAGAAGTTAGAGGAGTGGTCAGAAGCATGGCAACTGAGCTTTAATGCCGAGAAGTGTTCAGCAATGCACATGGGACATAACAATCTACAGGCCAAGTACGTGCTAGGAGGGGAGGAAATAAAAGGGTCAAAACAGGAGAGGGACCTAGAGATTATAATTTCGGATGACCTCAAGATGGGGAACCGGTGCAGGAAAGCAGTAGACAAGGCAAATGGAATGCTGGCTTGCATAAGAAGGGGCATAATGAGCAGAGAGAGGGAGGTACTTATGCCCCTCTAGAGGTCCATGGTGAGGCTGCATTTGGAGCATGGAGTTCGGTTTTGGAGACCACATCTGAATAAGGATATTGATGCAGTGGAGAGGGTCCAGAGAAGGGCTACTAAGATGGTGCAGGGCACGCATCAGCTATCCTATGAGGAGAGGCTGAGGGAGCTGGACCTGTACTCACTGGAGACCAGAAGGGAGACATGACTGAAACATTCAAATACATAAAAGGAATAAACAAGACAGGGGAGGAGAGCCCTTCAAGAGAAAAGGCATGGCTAGAACTAGGGGCCACAGTCTAGGCTGGAGAGGGAAGAGTCAGGGGAGTTCAAGGGCACATTACTTCACCGAAAGGGTGGTGAATTCCTGGAACAGGCTACCAGAGGAGGTGGTGGGAGTTGAAACAGTAGGGGGATTCAAGAGGGCATGGGACAGATTTAAGGGATTAGTCGGGCAAAAAAGAGTAGTACTGCAGGGAGGGATGGGGATGTAATTATGGAGGGGGGGGGAGGGCAGACTCGATGGGCCACTGGTGTCCTTTTCTGCTGACAGTGTTCTATGATTCTATGAACTACAATCTAAATATCCTAAAGTCACCTGAAGTCACCTCACCTACCATGGCAACCCCCCCCCCCAATAATTTCCTATCTTCTGAATGTTGCCAGTTTATTGTATACATCATTTAACATGCGGTATTAGTGTTGTGATGTGAATAATAATCCCCTGAAAAAATGTTCATAAAATTAACAAGGATTTTGTGACAGTCATAATAATTGTAAATCCACAGCTCCCCTTAATGTTCCACCCCCTATTATGGTTTCCCCAATAGAAACAATTTTTTTAAATTACTTTCTTTATTGTATTTTTTCAAATTCCCAAGGTCACCAACTTTTCGGACCCTGCGTGCTTTCATTTTCTTTGCATTTGCGGCACAGAACCGCATGCTGCAATACACTTTTATTGAAGTGGGCAGTGTGTCGCCTTAATGTCACCTGTAATGAGAGTGTGCAGTGTCCGCAATTTTTGCAGACCCTGCTATGACCTTTGAAAAATAAAAGAAAGTAAGTAAGAACTCTTAGAAACTGTCTTTCTATTGTGGAAAGCATAATGGTGTGATACATTTGTGAGGGGTGTGATTTAGATTGGAATTATGACTTTTTTCCTTTTATTTGATTAAAGCAGCAGTGCAATAATCACAAAACCATTAAAGCACCTACCATGCCCCAACCCCACCAAATGTCCTATATTGTGAATGCCCCACTGTTTTAATGTCATGAAAGGTCCAGATGAAGAATCAGGCCAGAAATGCATTACAGTGTCCCAGCTTTAGTGAGACCATTGCCTGGTGGTGACACCAGTTGCTACTGCTGCTGTCCCACTGCTTTAATCTCATGAAAAGTCCAGATGAAGAATAAGGCCAGAAATGTGTCACAGTGTCCCAACTTAAGTGAGAGCATTGCCTGGTGGTGACACCAGTTGCTGCTGCTGCTGTTGTCCTTCTGCTTTAACGTCATGAAAAGTACAGATGAAGAATAAGGCCAGAAATGTGTCACAGTGTCCCAGCTTAAGTGAGAGCATTGCCTGGTGGTGACACCAGTTGCTGCTGCTGCTGTTGTCCTGCTGCTTTAATGTCATGAAAAGTACAGATGAAGAATAAGGCCAGAAATGCATTACAGTGTCCCAACTCAAGTGAGAGCATTGCCTGGTGGTGACACCAGTTGCTGTTGCTGCTGTTGTCCCGCTGCTTTAATGTCATGAAAAGTCCAGGTGAAGAATAAGGCCAGAAATGTGTCACAGTGTCCCAACTTTAGTGAGACCATTGCCTGGTGGTGAGTTTGACACCTGCTGTATCACTGATACATGCTGCCCTTTGTGTGCCTTCATACCACAATGGTGAGTCATTGTTCGCCCTAGTGAAATTTTTGCCATAGACACATCCATTTAATGTCTATAGAATCTTGTTCTGTGCTGAAAGCAGTCCGTCATGTTGTTCCTTTTCAGGGAATCATAATACATATTGAATGATTCCACTTGACTCTGATGGACATGATGTTCACATCCACATGCCAGACACATGTTACGAGTCTGACACATAATGTGGTACTGTAACATTTAATTTTTATTCAGTGGGGTGGAAGGCTACCGCTGTGGTTGACTGAAACATTATCATTTCTAATTTTTTTTTCTCAGGTTACATGCACACCTATGTTCTGCACGTTTGGGATGTTGATGACTTTGGCTGTACGGAAACTGGTGTAACCCCTAGATGGCGCTATCCCAGGGGCTACTACCCCTGCCTGATTTGCCACTAACAGGTTGAGGGGCCTGGATCCGATGGCGGGTGCCTCCACCCAGAGGTCAGGGTTTGCAATAGTTAAACTAACTTGGTCACAGCCCTCTGGGAAACTGCAACCCCTTTCTTCCCACTAGTGGCCCACACAATATATCAGAATTACCTTCACAGTATACACTTACCCCAGGACTGGTTCAGGCACTGGGACCTCCTGTAAAATAAGATACAGTGCAACAATCACAGTACAATACTTTAACATAGACAAATACCTCAGGCAGTATAACTTTGCTGAAACAAGCAGCTCTGATTTATTTAGGGGGATATAACAGGACGGAAATCAGGTTAATTAGCTTATCACTTTATTCATCTACCTATGGCTCTGTGCATAGGCCTATCCCTACCAGTTACTGTCCCTGGGTACCCAAGCCCTAGTGGCTAGTCCAAACCATGGCAGCTGGTAGGGGCCCTTTCACACAGAGAAAGAAAATTAGTTAAACAGTCAGCAGTACAGTAATTCCATTTGGATTCAATGTGGCAATTCAAAAGGAGCGACTCTGAATTAGTACTCACGACCTCCAAACAAGATAGGGTCCTTCAACGTCAGCAGGGCTACTCTTGAGCTCCACGAGACTCCTCACACATTTATATGGCAAACTGCAACAGGCAAAAGTCCTTTAATGGCAGCAGGATTCACTTGAGCTGCAAGCCTTCTCACACATTTATATGGTAAACAGTAACAGGCAAAAGTCCTTTAATGGCAGCAGGATTCACTTGAGCTGCACAAGCCTTCTCACACATTTATATGGTAAAAGAAAGTACTATACCAGGCAGGCTGCTTCTCTATCGATCGCAATTACTGCACAATACCGGAGGAACACACAGCAGATTCAGCTCCTGACAGACCGAGTGCAAATCAGCAATTTCTCCAGTCTTCTACAGGGTGAGCCTGGTTTCTACTCTTCAGATATCCTTTGATTCTCTTCAGAGGACAGATTCAGTCCTAACAAGCAGTTACACAAGCTGCAGACGGAACTCTGGGCCTTACACACGTTTCCGACTAAAACTGCACACCGAAAAGCACAGGGCTCCTTCCTCTTCACTGCCAGAGCTCAACTGAAACTCCAGCAGACAAAACCGGGCACTTCCTTTGAGTTCCTCCCAGTTCTTGGCTGGATTGGCTGTCACTCACAATAGACTGACTCTGTTGGTCCAAAAAGGCGCCGAAGTCCAAACTACATCTCCCAGAGTCACTGCCCATACAATCCTCTTGTGGCTGGCTCAGATTACGAGTCCAAGTTCTGATTCGTCCAAGGCACCATTTTAGAGCTACCTTATCCCACACTGATTGGTCCAGTTCAGCAGTTCAAAACTAGAATAGGGAATTAGGCAAACACAGTTCTGACTGCAAAGAAAGCAGGTTAGACAAACTGTATTTTCATTATTACTCTAAATGATTTCTGGCAAACAGTTACATCTTTCAGATAGGTTCCCTTTGCACTCTAGTGACTGCAAAAATGGAGTGAATTGGCAGCAGTTCAGTGCTACTCAAGCAGAAGCACACAGTCCCCCATACAAACTAATTATGTCTGCAAGCAGACAGCTCTTAAAGAGACAGTACCAGAGGCTCTAAAAACACTCACTGATAAATGGCTTAAACGCCAAACACCATTCAGGCTTGGAGCATTCAAGCAAGCTCCTGGAAGTCTTTTGGGAACCCCCATTTGCAGGGGGGTTACACCGGCAAGCCATATAAGGTAAGTATTAATTTTTCTGGAGGGGGCACATTTGAAAACAAGTTTCATTAATGTTTTTGTCTTCTGGTTATTGGGTTCATAACTAGGGCACAGGTACAATGTCTCCCTCTCTCTCTCTCTCTCTCTCACTCTTAAGAAGCAGGGTGGCTGTGGCTGGTTGCGGGTTCATGGCTTGGGCACAGGTACAATGTCTCTCTCTCTCTCTCACTCTCAAGAAGCAGGGTGGCTGTGGCTGGCTGTGAGTTCATAGCTTGGGCACAGGTCCAATATCTTTGTGTCTTGCAAGAAGCAGGGTGGCTGGCTGTGGTGCGTTACTGTTTCTCAGTGTCAGGAGAATATCTGTCAATCAATCAGCACGATTTAAGTGGCTACAAGTTGACATTTGTGTTTAGAGGATTGCGGGTAATAATGAATGCACACATTCTGTGAACTGTACCCTCGAAATCAAGAAAGGGGAAGTCAAAATATAACAACATGTCTTTAATATTTATTTGTCAATTGTCATATTATAGTCAAGGCCACCGTTTTTCATTTTTTAATGCAAAAAAATGGTAACATTATGGATCTATGACAGCTTTCACCCCGGTAATTTTGCCATTACTACTCCCCACCACCATCATCATCATCATCAAGGAGGAAACAGTTCTCACAATCCTCAATGCCAGAGTTGTACCCACTTGGAAATTCTTTTTCCAGAACTTTATTGTCAACTTCAATGGTACACCATTTTATGCTGCCACCAGGATGGTCTGCTTCGCATGCATCATCAGCACAACCATTATCGTGATGGGGTACAAACATAGATGTGGTTGTCCAACCTGGTATGTAACCTACATTCATTTTGATAAATGTCAGCATAGAAACATAGACTATGTCGGCAGATAAGGACCGCTTGGCCCACCTAGTCTGCCCATTTCCCTACCTACAGGATAAGCTGCAGATACTAGTTAACCAACAACCTATTTCTTCTTACACCCCACAAGAATTGCCTTATGTCTGTCCCAAGTATTCTTGAATTCTCCCACAGTTTTAGACCCCACAACCCCCTCAGAAAGGCTGTTCCATGTGTCCACCACCTTCTCTGTGAAAAAATACTTCCTCACATTGCCCCCGAACCACCCCCCCATCTTTAGAGTGTGTTCCCTTGTTCTTGCACATCTCTTTTTCTGAAAGATGCTACCCTCTTGGACTTTGTTGATTCCATTGAGGTACTTAGAAGTTTCTATCACGTCCCCCCCTCCCTCCTTTCCTCAAGGGTATACATATTAAGCTTCTTTAGTATCTCCCCATATGGCTTCTCTTGCAGACCCTGCACCATTTTAGTTGGCCTCCTCTGGACTGCCTCTATCCTGTCTATGTCCTTTCAGAGATGGGGTCTCCAGAACTGGATACAGTACTCCAGATGGGGTCTCACCAACTGTCTGTACAGAGGGACAACAACTTCCTGTTTTCTGCTGGTGATGCCTCTCCCTATACATCCCAGTATACTCCCAGCCCTCCCTACTGCCTTCTCACATTGTTTGCTAACCTTAAGGTCATTTGATATGATTACCCCAAGGTCCCTTTCCATTTTTGTTGTTGTTACTACCTCCCCCTGCCATTGTGTAATCTTCCCCTGGGTTTTGGTTTCCCAGGTGCATTATTTTGCACTTTGTTGCATTGAATCCAAGCTGCCATACTTCTGACCATTCCTCCAACCTTGCCAAGTCCCTTCTCATCCTTCCACGCCTCCTTGTATATCAACCCTGTTGCAGATCTTTGTGTCATCTGCAAAGAGGCATACTTTTCCTTCCAGTCCCTCTGCAATGTCTCTTATAAAGACATTAAAAAGGACTGGACCCAGTGCTGAACCCTGCGGTACCCCACTAGTAACCCCTCTTTCTTCAGAGTGGACTCCATTTACAATTACCTTCTGTGTCCTGTTGTCCAGCCAATGTTTCACCCAAGCTACTACCCTGGGTCCCACTCCCAGGCTGGTTAATTTGACTTTTAATCTTTTGTGTGGGACTGTGTCAGATGCCTTGCTAAAGTCTAGGTAGGCCATGTCCACAGCCCCTCCCTGGTCTACTACTTTGGTCACCCAGTCAAAGAAATCAATTAGATTCCTCTGACATAACCTTCCCACTATGAACCCATGCTGCCTTGGGTCCTGTGCCCCACTGGCCTCTAGGTACTCAACAATTCTTTCCTTCAGAAGTGATTCCATCACTTTCCCTACCACAGAGGTCAAACTGACAGGTCTGTAGTTTCCTGCCTCTGTCTTGGTCCCACTTTTGTGAAGGGAAATCACATCCGCCTTCCTCCAGTCCTCAGGTACCACACCATCCTCCCATGATTTGTTAAAAAGGGTAGTCAGTGGTTTCACTAGTTCTCCCCTTAATTCTTTTAGAATTCTGAGGTGAATTCCATCAGGCCCCATTGCTTTGTCCACCTTCAGTTTTAAGAGTTCTTTCAGAACCTTTTCTTCTGTGAAAAGACTGGGATCGACCCCCTTATCAAGAGTGCTTCTGTTAATTGGATTAGGCACCTCCCCCTCCTCCTCTTTTGTGAATACTGAGCAGAAATATTTGTTCAGTATCCCTGCTTTTTCACTGTCTCTCTGCCCACCCACCGTCCATTCTGTTCAGCCTCACTATCCCACCCTTTGTCTTTCTACGCTCCCTGATGTACCTATAAAATGTTTTATCCCCCTTCTTAACTGAGTTAGCTATCTTTTCCTCAGTTTGGGCATTTACTATTCTGATTTTCCTCCCTGCTTCCTTCTGCCTTAACTGGTACAGCTGTCTGTCTTGCTCCTTCTGTGTTCCCTTATACTTCCTGAATGCTATCTTTTTCTCCCTGACTTTCCCCGCCACGTCTTTTGAGAACCATAGTGGCTTTATCTTTCATTTTGATTTGTTTATTTGCTTGACACAAAGGCTTGTTGCCTCTGTGATAGCAGTTTTAATGTTTCCCCATTGTTGCTCCACCCCTCCTTCTAGCCTGTTTGCTAGTGCTTTTCTAAGGCACTCTCCCATCTTGCCAAAGTCAGCCCTCCTGAAGTCCAGTACCCTCACTTTTGTGTGGCTTGATTCTGTAGCTGAGTTTATCATGAACCACACTGTTTGATGGTCACTTGTTCCCAGATAGCAACCCACTTCTAGATCTGAGATCCTCTCACTGTCCCCATTTGAGAGTCAGAGGTCTAAGATTGCTCCCTCACGAGTGGGTTCTGAAACTAGCTGTCTGAGGCATGCCACCTCTAGGGCATTGAGAATGGCCGTGCTCTTGGATGTGGCTGCAACAAATGTGCTCCAGTCAACATCTGGCATATTCAGGTCTCCCATGAAGTATCACCCCTTTCTCTGCCATCCTAAGAATGCCTTCTATCATATCCTTGTCCATTCCCTCCCCCTAGCATGAGGGTCTGTATACAACCCCTGTGCAGATTGTGGTGCTGTTTCCAGCCTCTAAGCTGACCCACAGTGCCTCCTCTCCTCCTTGTTTACTCTTTTGTTCAGTTGCTTTTATCCCTTCCTTTACATAGAGAGCTACTCCTCCCCCTCTTCTCCCCTCCCTGTCTCTCCTGTAAGTTATGTACCCTGGCATGTTAACATCCCAGTCATGGTTCTCTGTGTACCATGTTTCTGTGACTGCTATGACATCCAGGTATCCATCTTCCATCAAGGCCACCAGTTCAGGGAGCTTGTTGCCCAGACTACAGGCATTGGTACTCATTACCCTCCATTTCCTGGTGGCTTTACTTCTTTTTGCTCCATCCCTGTCCTTATTGCCTTTGTCACTTTCTCCATTTACCCCTGCCCTTCTGCCTATCAACATCTCTATCTTGGTGTTTACCCAACTTACTACCCTGACTTTTTTGGGGGGGGCTAGGATTTTCCTGCTCCTTTCCAGTGCCTCCCCCCTTGGCTAGTTTAAATGCTTGCCAATGAAGCACTTAAACCTATCACTTAGGATCCTGGTTCCCCTCCTGGACAGATGCAGCCCATCATGCCAGTATAGGCCTGCATCACTCCACGTGGACCCCCAGTCCCCAATGAAGCCAAATCCCTGAGCTCTGCACCAGTTTTTCAACCACTGATTGAATCCCATGGTGTGGAGCACCCTAGTCTCACCTACACCATAGACAGACAGCACCTCCGAGAAGGTTACCGTGTGTGCTACTTGTCTAGGGCCCCTCCTGATACTGACATTTGTAGGTGATAGGTTAGTACGACAGCCAGGCACTATGGCCCCTGCAGAACTAAATACCCTCTCCACACATACACTGCAGGGTGGGCAGGTCCGCTACTGACATCAGTGCTGGCCATTCATTTACCGTTCCACTCCAGTACACTAAAGTATTGTCCCAATATTGTTAGATGCCTGTTTCCTGCCAAATAGGCCTTGATGCACAAATTCCTGATGAATCATCCACCTGTTCACAAGATTCATCTAGGTCACAAATTTCTACTTGGGACAAGGCACCTCAATGTGGATTAATAAACAACTGTGCAGCTGACACCACCTCTTGTCCCTCAGCCACCTTACTGGATGTGCTCGGTCCACAGTGACCTCCGCCCTGTTATGCTGTGGTTTGCAGAACTTTGCACGTGACCTTTGTGCCCCATGAACCAATCAGACCAGCTGTCCAGTCAGATTTTGAACCTGATCATGCCCTCCCGCCCGGTATGGATGCAATGCCATGCTTGTAGTGTGGGTCCAGCATTGTGGCTCTCCCAAATTCTGGAGATTGCTGAACAGTGGCAATGTGTCAATTGCTGTCTAATATTGTAATCATGTGTTTCAGTAATGCACAACTTGACCTATCTCTGGCCACATCAAGGCTAGGCTGCATATTCAACAAAAGTCTTCCTCAGCACCCAGAAAAGTGGAATGGCTTGACTAATGGATGCAGTGTTACCACTCACTGCCTGTGTCTCCATTGTTCAGTTGTCATAGACATTGAGACCCCTAAACTGTCATGGCTAGTGTACGTAACTAGGTACTCTGAGATGGCTTTGTACTGCTCATACAACCGCTCTGCAATTTAAAGTGTCGAGTTACATCTCGTGACAACCTCAAGCTTGATGTGGTGCTGAGGGAGGCTGTTTTGAATCTGCAGCTGCTTAAGTTGGTCACGGGCCTTTCCAGAGCATGTAAAGTGGGCACAGATACAATGTGCAACAGACAGCATTTGCTTTATTTCAGAGTACTGTAGAAACTCCTGTACCACAAAATTTAAACAGTGGGCCATGCAGGGAACCCCCACAAAGCCACCATTGCTGATACATTTAACAATGTTTGATTCAGCATCCCTAGCTATAAAGCCAACTTTTAGGGACGGGGATGCAGCCACTCATCAATTTCTGTCAGTAGCAAGTCTAGCATGTTTTCGCCTGTATGCATCCTTGCTGCGCTACACAGTGCCAGTGTGGCATGCTGTCTAATGCCATGAAGGTTGCTACCACCACAGCCTGACTTAATACACTGCTTTCCCATCCCACCATCACAGACAACCCCAGGTAGCTGCACCCAATGTGCCGTTTTGCCACTTGTCCACATATCCATGCTTAAGTGAATGTAAGGTGATGAGGAATGTTGAAGGGCATGTCTTACAGACTCTGTTACCATCCGATATAACTCAGGGATGGCACGGGTGGAAAAGTATGTCCTGGACGGAATCTTCCATTTAGGGCAGGCGCGTGCCGCATGGCACCGGAATCCCGCATTCTCCACGAAGGAGAATGGAAAAAGGTCAATTGCCAGAATTTCAGCTATGGCAGCATTGAGTTCATGTGCAACTGCATGATTTGGTGGATATTTACTGTTCCGGACAAAAAGACTGTGCAACGTGGGCTGCATTGTTCGGTGTTTGCATGTGGCATGCCAAATGGCTCTCCTCAGTGAACTTACATGGCTGGGGTACCTTTGACATGTGATGGTGGGTGCACAGGTGACAAGCCAATAAATGTGGTTATTTTACCTGTTTTAAGCACATGGGTTGATGTACTAGAATTACTACATGGACCACTGCTACTCTGACCACTACTTGAACATTCAAAACTATTCTCCTCCTCATGCCTGTAGTAATCCTCTGGTGTTATTTCACCACTTTTACCAACATGGCTACTTACACTAAAGGAAGGGGATACCATGCTCACTAAGGTGGGTGAGGGTGAATGCCTCACTATGGCATTAGCTCCCCTATAGTGCCGAGTCTACAGTGCCATGTGCCTGCTCTTGAGATGAGTATGCTGGCCCCCAGTGCCCAGATGGCTACCCTTTTTACCACGCTTCACACCTGCTTGGCAAAGCTGGCAGATTGCCATTGTTTCATTGCTACAATCTTGTACAAAAAAATCCCAAACTAGGGATTTTGATGCCCTACTCTTCATATGTCGCTTCTGGGGTTGCATATGGAGTGGCCGTTTTGTGGGCGATGAAATGGGGGCTGCATTGCATGATTTCTGGTGTTGTGCACACTTGGACTTTGACTGAACATCACAATCAATGACTATTACTTCAGGGTCAGCAACAGACACAGCTACATCAGAACTTTGAGAAGGGGGGATTGGCAAACAAACTATTTACAAACAGCCACCTTCACTTTCTTTTTGTCCAGTTCCCAAACAGGGTCGCTAGCATCATCATCATCATCATTGCTAGTGACTGAAGTATAACTAGCTTGGCTCAGGTAGCTTTCACTTTCTGTTGCTGGTATTTTCTGGAGGTTCTGAGCTACCCTCAGCTAGGATCACATGCCAGGTACTTGTGTTGCATTCTTGTGTCTTCTTTCTCCTTGCAGTAGTTCCTGGATTTGTTTAATACAGTTGTTTTTGTAATTTATATTGTGAGTCTGGGATTTATATTTCAAGAGGCATTGCTAGCAACCTTCTGGAAGTTTCTGTGCTTCTCCCACAGCTAGGATCAGTTTACAGCTAATTGTGTTAAAATACCTGGGAGTTCCCTTCATATAGCAGCAGGACTGAAGCAGAACTAGCTTGGCTTAGGTAGCTTTCTCTTTATGCTGCTGGTATTTTCTGGAGGTTCTGAGCTACCCTCAGATAGGATCACATTCCAGATACTTGTGTTAGATTCTTGTGTGTTCTTTCTCCTTGCAGTAGTTCCTGGATTTATTTAATACGGTTGTTTTTGTGATTTATACTGTGAGCTTGGGATTTATATTTCAACAGGCATTGCAAGCAACCTTCTGGAATCTTCAGTGCTTCCCCCACAGCTAGGATCAGTTTAAAGCTAATTGTGTTTAAATACCTGCGAGTTCTCTCACATAGCAACAGGACTGATGCAGAACTAGCTTGGCTCAGTTAGCTTTCTCTTTCTGTTGCTGGTAATTTCTGGAGGTTCTGAGCTACCCTCAGCTAGGATCACATTCCAGGCACCTGACTGGTTTTTGCAGTGGATGGGCAGGAAGGATGGCGCCCCCACCACCCCATTCCCACCCTCCCCGGATGCTCTGCATTTATAGATATCAACAGAGACACACCTACTTAAAGGCATAGGGAACATTTGGCAGCACCCTACAAGATAGGGTCTATCTGAGAATACAGAAAGTAATACAAGAGAAGAGTAGTCAACTAGATTAACAAAGGGTGCTTGAAGCAGAAAGCAGAGGAGTAATTTAGTAGGAAAGGGGAGAAAGAGAAGAGAAAAAATTAACTGAGAAGGAGGGGTGGTAGTAGTAAGCAGGTCAGGATGATGCAGGGAGTGGTGCATTGCTCTGGGTTGGTGCAGCAGTCTTCAGATGAACATTCTAGGTACTGAGGTGCTGCCCCATATGCAAGCACCTCTCTAGGCTGGGGGTAGATGTCACCAGTCTCCAGGCCAAGCTGGCAGGAGTACTGGAGACCCTTGCCCCTACAGAGAGGCCACCATGTCCCCAGCCATTGCCACAATGGCTGCCCAGACAAATGACAAGGTGGACTAATGGTGGGCTCAGGGAGATTCAGGGGAGGGGGCAGAGACACATCCACCATCCAGTCCAGCTCAAAAACTCCATCACTGTTTTGGAGGTGTGGGAGAGTCCTGTGAAGGAACCCGAGGCTGAACCCAGGGAGGATGTGAGGGTCCTCCAGCAAGGAGATCCAGTGACTGGAGGAAGAGACCCCCAAAGGAGGAAGTGGAACCCAGGCTGCAATGCGGGTTTGTATCAGGGTGGCAATAGTGACAATGCCAGTAGCGGGGGGGAGGATTAAGTAACAGGTATGAGGTTCTGGTGTCAGTAGCAGAGGAAGAGGAAGATGGTACCCTCAGGAATGGGGCAGGTGACAATCAGAGTAGGGAGAATGCTGGGGACAGTAGTCCAGATGGGCAGATGAGGGAGGGCTCAACAGGTAGGTGGAGGGGAGTGGGGGACAGGGCAGGGGGAGTGGTGGGGAGATGATGCCAAGGACAAGTTGGAGTGGCACTTGGCGAGGCAAGGGGATCATAGATGTGCATTGGCCACAGGGAGCAGTGCAGCAAGCATGGGGGAAGACAGGTCCAGCAGGAAGTGGAGGGGGAAAGTGCAGGGGAAGAGGATTAAGCTGCTAGTAGGCAGGAAAGGGCAAATGCTCAAGAGTGGGACAGGATTTTCAGGCAGTTAAAGGCAAGAGGTGGAGAAGGGGGGCAGAGTAATAGTGATGGGGGACTCTATACTAAAGGGGATCAGGTGGGAAGGGAGGGGTGAACAACACAGTTAGATATGGGTGGAATCCATACCAGGTTTAACAGCGGGTAGGACAGGCAGACTTTGCTTAGACATGTCAGGGAGGGAAGAGGAAAACCTCATGTAGTGGTGCATGTAGGCACCAATGACCTGGGGGAGAGTCTGGTGGAGTTGGTTAGTGAGAGGTTTGAGAAGCTAGGGAAGTTGCACATGGCTGTTGGGTGTTCGGTGGCCTTATCAGAAATGCTTCCGGTACCTAGGGTGAGCAGGGTGAGGAAGGACAGGAATGTGGAGTTTAGGAGATTAGGGGAACACATGAGTCAACAGTGACCTATATGCAGAGGACAGATTGCACTAGAGTAGAGCTGGGCAGGGGATCTTGAAGCAGAAACTGGAGGAATACTTAGCTTCCAAGAGGATTTTAAACTAGGAAGGGGGAGGCGAGCATGCAGCTAGTGTGCAAGGTCACCAGGTAGGGGATCTGAAAGAGCTGACCCCCCATGACAACAGTGTTTGTGATGAGATTGGGCTGCAAGGGAAGGGTCAAGTAGCGGGAGTGCAGGGTAGGGAGAAGGTGGGTAATGGGTGGAGGTTGGTCTCCTTGAATGCGAAGAGCTGGGTAACAAAGTAGCTGAACTACAGGCTCTCTTAGACATAGGTATAGTGGTCATTGCGGAGACGTGGGCCAGCCAACACCAAGATTGGGATCTGGCGATTCCCAGGTACAGGGTTTATAGGAAGAACAGAGTGTGGGGGAAAGGAAAGGGGTGGCGATTTATGTAAAGAATGGCATTAGATGCACTAGGGATGAAGGAGAGGAGGGGAGGACAGAGGTACTGTGGATGCAGTTCCTGGATTCAAGGGGTAGGAAACTGAGGCTAGGGGTGGTGTATATGCCACCGGCACAGTCCGTGCAGTTGGATAGGGATTTGGTGGATCAGATTCAATGGGTATGCGGTAAGGGGAGCGTGGTGATTGTGGGGGACCTCAATCTACTTGGGGTGGATTGAGGAACCCAAGCCACCACTAGTGCCAGGGAACAGGTATTTTTAGATGCGTTCCAGGATAGCCATCTGGTGCAGATGATTGGTGAACCAACTCGGATAGGTAATACATTGGACGTGGTATTATCAAATGGGGAGATGGTGAGGGAGCGATTGGTAGAGGACCCACTAGCTGGGAGTGACCACCTTTCAGTGTGATTCACACTCAGCATGAGCAGGCAGGCTGTGGGGTCAGCAACAAGGGTAGTGGACTTCAGACGGGTGGACTTTGGGAGGATGAGGGAAATACTGAGGGGATGCCTTGAGGGGATTAGGTCAAAGATGGACGCACAACAGAAGTGGGATATCATAAAGTCTGGGCTGAGGGAGGCTATTGAAGCATGCACCAGGACTCTGAGCAAGAAGACCAGGGCTAAGGTGCCATGCTGGATGACCAGAAATGTGTTGGAGGGGGCGAGGGCCAAGACAGCAACTTTTACGAGACTAAAAAGAACCAGAAAGGAGAAGTACAGGGAGATGTGCGCAAGGAGGACCAAGGAGGTAACCAGGTTAGTAAGAGAGGCCAAGGCCTCCAAGGAGCTGAGGCTGGCCCGGGGCATCAGGGAGAGGAAGAAGGAATTCTATAGATCTGTAAAGGAGAAAAGGAACTGGATAGTCTGGATCAAGAAGGATGGGAGGTGGGTGGAGAAGGAGGAGGAACAGGCATAAGTACTGAATGAATACTTCTGCTCTGTGTTCATGAGGGAGGCAGGAGGTCCACTACCTCAGTGGACTGGGAGGGTGGGGATGAGGGGCATGGAGGTGGCTGATGGGGTGACTCTAGAAAGCAAGGTATTGGAATGTCTGAAGGCACTTAGGGTGGATAAGGCACCAGATCCAGATGGCATCCACCCTAGGGTGTTGAGGGAGATGGCGGAGGTGTCGGCTTGGCCACTGGCTGACCTGTTTAACACCTCTCTGGACATGGGGTGCATGCCACAGGACTGGAGGTTGGCTCATGTGGTGCCTATCCACAAGAGTGGCCTAAAGGATGAGCTGGGTAATTACAGACCTGTCAGTTTCACTTCCATGAGGGTAAACCTATGGAAGCGATCTTGAAGGAGAGACTGGTAACCTTCCTGGGGGTCAATGAGCTCCAGGATGGGCAGCAGCATAGGTTCATCTCCGAGCGATCATGCCACACCAACCTAATAGAATACTACGACTGGGTCACAAGGGAGTTGGACAAGGGCTATACAGTGAATGTCCTATATTTCAGTTTCAGCAAGGCCTTTGATTTGGTCCCTCACGGGCAACTGGGGGCAAAGCTGAACTATGGGCTAACTGGATCAAGAATTGGCTGGAAGATAGATTACAATGGGTGATTGTGGGGGGGGGGACTCTCACCTCCTGGGCAAGTGATCAGTGGTATGCTGAAGGGCTCTGTGCTGGGGCCCATGTTGTTTGGTCTGTTCATATCGAATATTGCACATGAGGTTGGGAGCAAGATCAGTTTGTTCGCTGATGACACCAAGGTGGGGGCTGTTATGGATGACATGGAGGGGTGGAAGTGGCTACAGGGTGACCTAACCAGACTTGAGGAGCGGTTGACAAGGTGGCAACTGGGTTTTAGTGCAAAGAAGTGCAAAGTTATGCACTTAGGGGTGAGGAACCTGAGGAGGGAATATTGGTTGGGTGGGGTGTGGTTGGGTGTCACTGAGGAGGAGAAGGATCTAGGGGTCATAGTAACAGGGAGCATGAACAACTCTGCTCAGTGCAGGAAGGCTGTGGCTAAGGTCAATAGGATACTGGGGTACATTACATAGGGGTTCTCATCCAGACACAAGGATGTGATCCTGCCCCTATACAGGTCCTTGGTCAGGCCGCATTTGGAGTACTGCATGCAGTACTGGTGTCCATATCTGATGAAGGATATCAGGCTGCTCGAGGCAGTGCAGCATAGGGCAACAAAAATAATACAGGGGATGGAAGGCAGAACCTACAAAGAAAGGCTGAGACACTTGCATTTTTATACCCTGGAGGAGAGAAGGAATCGGGGGTGATATAACTGAAACTTTCAAATACTTGAAGGGGATCAACAAATCTGGCATAGAGGGGTTGTTTAAGATGAGAAAGCAAAGGGACTGGAGGGGGCACAGGCTAAGACTGGAGGGTGGCAGATTCAGGTGGGAGATGAGGAGGCATTATTTAACTGAGAGGGTGGTGTCAAAATGGAATGCTCTACCAGAGGAGGTGGTGGCATGCAGGATGGTGGGCAGTTTCAAAAGGGCGTGGGACAGGGCAAGGGGGGCTGGGTAAACAACGTTGAGCAGGCTCCAAGGGTAAGGGGGGATGGGGTGGGGCACCTGCAGTATGGGGCGCTAGCTGTGCATTCGAGCAGACTTGATAGACTGTGAGGCCTGTTTCTGCTGGCAAGTTTTGTATGTTCGTATGTCCATATCATAATCATCATCCACAAATTCACTTTAGATGCTGTCCTCCTGTGGAAATATTCCAAACACAGCCTCAGTATTAACATCCACAGTTTTATCCTCAATATCTGAATGTTTGGATGGCCTAATCTCAAGATCAGTGGAACCATGAGACTGTGAGTCATTAGCATGATCAGAATCATGTTCAACTACTGTGGAGAGTGGGACATCAACTACACTCAAGTCTACGGATTCAATATTTTTCCCACCTGATAAGTTTGCCTGGGTTGAACTTGTAGCAATGCTCATGCTGTTATCAACCATGCCATCACTAACTTTACTATTAGCAGTGACAACAGCATCTCCTACCAGCATTAAAGTGACTGATTTCACTGTGAAAAACAGAGTGGGAGAAATCCTTTTACTTGGAGCAACTGCTATCTTTCCCTCCCACTGCATACTACCACGGCCACGACCACTACTTTTAACACTGCTTGACTTGCTACTAGCCCCTGATGAACTTGCCTCACCATCTCAACTTCCACTGTTAATAGTCTTCTTGGCAGCAGCTCCACAGCCAGAAACAGCTTTGCATGACCATCTCTTCGCGGGCATGTTTTAAGATTACACAGATAATTAGCAGCAACTTATCATTTCTGCTGTTTTTCCGGGGTGGGAAGCAAAAAGCGAAAGAGCTGCAGCTGCACAGGAACAAGTAATACAAGACCTTAACCAGTCTTCAAAAATCCAAAAGTCAAACAACAATACCTTGTTTTTGGTGGTGGGGGGGTACAGCTTTAGCTGCTCAGGCAGAAGCAAGGAAAAATATTGCAAACAGGCTGAGAAATTCAGAATTCTGTTATTGTGGTGCCGCAATAAAATGCTTATCAATTTATACCACGCTCACAGATTAAGGGTCAGGCACAGAAACCTTAACTGTTCAGTAAACTACAATACAGACAAAACAACTGAAAAAATGCTCAGTAAACAGAAAAAAACTATAAAAAAATTAAGTAAAGTTGTACTGTGTGTACCCGAACACACAAATAATAAAAAAATAGCCAACAACAGTTGGAAAAACTGCCTTTCTTAGTTTCTCACTAATCTCCCTTCTACATCACAGATCCGCCCCTCCCTCAAAGTACACTTCTACAGTGTCTGTCAGTACAGAGTCTGAATGTACTAAATTAACATTAAATATTCACACAAAATCAGCAAATACTCAATGATATAAACACATATGGGTTTCCTACAATCCATGTACTAAATTTTCACACAAAATTTTGTAGCAAAAGTGTGTTTGTAGAGGTATTTCCATGGCTTGTATCTCAGAGCTCTGAGAGCAAACTGTCTCCAACTTTCCACTACACACACTATGCTGAACTGAGGCTGTGCAAAACAATATAGAGCCCATGTGACCTTCAATCCCACAAATCACTGCAAAATTTGCCTTAAGGAGCAAAAAAACAAGGCAAAGTAACACAAAGTCCATAGAGAGTAATGGGAACTTCATGTTACTTCAAGATGTGAAGTTATTCACTTCACTGTGCTGAAAATTACACAAAATTCAGGTTCTACAAGAAATACTACACGTAGCGAATTTCAGGCATGTCGCCCACCTTTGGCCACCACCTTCTCAATCAACTTCCACATAAAAGAAAGGTTTGAGACAAGTCTGTAGTTTGAGATATCATTGGGGTTCATAGATGGTTTCTTAATCTCTTTACTACCTGGAGCACTTTTTGAAGTCCAAGCTTTCCATTGCTAAACCTTGATACAAAATGGCCACTCAGGCAAAACTATGAAGGGGTCTTACCACTTCTCTTTTCAAGACAGAGGGAAAAATTCCCTCCTTAAGTGAACACCCAACAATCTCCACAAAAATTGGATCAAGCTTACCTCAACCCTCTAAAAGAAGCTGGGTCGGCCTAGGATCTAATAAACAGTTGGCGGGGCACAAACCAGAAACTGCCCAGAGGACATCATCTGACAATACTGGCTTAAACTCCACCCACATGCCTGCAGTGCCACTGCCCATCAAAGACTAGACACTGCTTCCCAACAGTAGGCTGCTTGAGGATTTCCCAGAACAAATGGAAGATACCTTGTCCAGAAAGAATCAGTTAAACTCATCACATTCATCTATTGAAAAGGCTTTACAGGACTACAGAAAGGCTGACTTTAATAATCTGTCCACAGTAGTGAAGAGCTGAGCAGGTCAGTTCTTTCCAGTAGCAGTCACCCGTGACAGGAACACTCACTTTTTTAGAGTAATTACCCACTGATACGCCTCATAATGAACAAGCAGTGCCAGTTTGTTCTCCTCCAACCAGAACTTCCACCAACAATGCTCCAACATCCATTCCTTGGTTTCCAACCTCCTTGGATCACCATCAAACAATGGTGGACTCTGGCAGGAAATCAAGGGATGGACATGCAGAATTCTAAGGAGTCAAATGACACTGTAAGAGCCACATTATAGCCCCCCCCCATGGCTGTCTTGGCTCCCATTGCAGGCCGTCTCCATGCTTGAAATGTGCAACACCACCAAAATGCTCTGAGGCTCCAGATTGTGAACAGGGTGGTAGATGACCATCACCACAGGAGTGGTTAATGGAGAGTCTCACAAAGAAACTGCATGCCAATGATTATCCAACCACCTGACCAGATTAACCTCGACATTACTAATGTCAAGACCCAATGAGAAAACCAGGTTCAAGGCATGGCTGTGCTGATGGGTGCCAGGGACAACTGTCTGTACAAAGCCCAGTGAAGACCACCTGGAGGAACTGCATTCTAAACAGAAAAGTTTATCAGCATTGAAGTCACTTAAAACAAGTCTAGGTGCCTTCACGATCAGGTCTACCATAAAACTCTAGTTCCTGATAGAACTAATTTACTGTTACTGAATTAGTTTTTGTTTTCAGCTTATACAGAGACATCTTTATCTCATTTTTGCTGGAATGCTGGGAAGAGTTAGATTCTTATTATTTTTGATTGTTAATGAAACTGATAGTTGAGGCACTACTTTTTCAACTGTGATAATACTCTTGTCTTTCAAAGTGTGTGCCAATTTTTTCTGAGTTAAAAATCATCTATCTGCTCAGTTAGTGGCTCAAGTTCTCACTCTTCTATACTATTATATTGTTTCTTAAATGGTGTCAGTTTGACAGTTTTCCATGGCGTACTTTGTTGGTTCAAAAACAAACTACTCTTTCTTGGGGTTTAATGTTCTATTTTAGTTTCAAATGTCCTCAGTTCTCCCCAAAATCTCCATTTCTGCTTTTGGCAAAATCAGTTAGTCTATAAATACTTTTACACATGACCCTATCCCTACCTCCTTCATTCACACATCCCTTCATACCCTAACTTCCCATAGTACCGCCATCCATAACCACTCTGTCTCCACTGGCAATATTCCTGATGCCTTCAAGAATGCTGCTGCCACCTCCTTTTCATAAAAAAATTCCTTTACCCTCACACCCTGTCCAAATACTGTCATTTGTGTAACTTCACCTTCATTAGAAGTCTTTTAAAAAGTCTTCACCTACCTTTCTAATAGTTTCTCCCAAAGTTATCTCCTTGTCCCCTTCCAGTATATGGTTTCCTCTTTCCATACCACCATGTTTGCCCGTTGTTGCATTTTCAATCATCTTCTCTTTACATATGAACATATGAAGATGACTGCTTTTCTGTCCTTATCCTTTTTTATCAGAGTATGCATTGGTAACCAGAGATACTGTTAAGTCTCAGTATATCTAGATATATACTGGAAGTCCCAGTATACGTCTAGGCATGTCTAGGTATATCACATGAACTCTCATTGTCATGGATGTGGGACATCCACCACAGCTAGACTTCTTTTTGAACTAATATCTCCCTTGCAACTGTTGGTGGGAAATCCTTTAGCATCTCTGCCACTGCACCCCGTAACAGCTTCCACTCCCCTTTCCATCTCATTGACTCCCATTCCCCCTACAAAGCCTACAACAAGCCCCATGTCTTTTCATGTGCATATGAGTCATAAGCTCCCTGTAAGTTTCCCTGAGTTTGAGGTTTGTTTGTTCCTTAAAGAGCCACTGAAGCCTGAAAAGAACTTTGAAAAACATAATATTTGGACATAAAGCAGCTTACATGTTTCAGCTCTGTATTTCTTATCCCCATTATTTATTGCTATGGTTACAGGCATGAAAGCAGGATAGTTGTTCCTTGAGGGTTCATCAGCTCCTCTTGATGCTTGCTTACCTGATGCCATAATACTCTGCTTGTGGCATCACAGTTATTCACATGGCAGCAGACTTTGATGTCACAACAAAGCATTATGATTTCAAGTAGGGAATAAACTGTAGAGGCAAATGCGCTCTAAGGGATAAAGATCTTGTTTTTGTGGGAATGTCTTCAGTAATAAATAATGGCGAGGAGGAATCTATGTAAGATATATAAAATACAAGGTGAACTGTGTCTAGATAGTATGTTTTCCAAAGTTTTCCCAAAGGCATCAGTTGCTCTTAAAGTGTTGTTTGGGTTATTGGTACTAGAGAGGCAAATGTCATTTTAATTTTATTGATTCGCTCAATCACTGTGTATCATGATTTGTAACTTGGGTAGTCCTATTTATGCTTATACATTATCTGGTTTCACTTCTCATTTCTTTTTATCTTACATTCTCATTAACATATATATTGTTTCTGGTGTACTATTCTCCAGTGTAAAGCATTTTGAGATACAGCTGTATGAACAATACTGCATGAAAAAAAATTGTATTGTAGTAGCAGGAAGCTGGCAACTGTTATGTTTGTGTACGAGCCATATTTTGTCTCTAGGCTCTGACAGTTCAGTGCAGTTTTGTATTAGACAGAGCACAGAGAATTCAGGATTTTTCAATGTATTTGCATGTGCAGAAGTACCCTTAGGACTGGAAAATAGCAAAATCATTTTTGTGTGTGAGAATCACTTCTCTGAAGCCTCTTGACTATACACCTATGTCCTTATAAATATAAATTCCGCCCTCTCACCATTACTCAGTTTCTTTAATAACCATTCCTACCAAACTACCTACTGCTTTCTGTGGTTCCATCAACATGAGAAATACTAAAGTTCCATCGATGTCTCTCCTAGCAAGTAATTATGTAACCATTTTAATAAAAGTGTGCATACTGTTTCAAAATTAATTCCCATGCTGGTAGTTTTTGCAATGATGATCATGCCAGGTCTATCTGTCACCATTAAAGTTGCCCTCTTCCATCTTCTGTCTGGTACAGAATGTCCAAATTATAATTTCCTTATCCATCCCATAAATGTTTTGGCCCTATCTGCCCGATCTTAACATTTTCCTGATCATGCCTTCAGATCCTACTATATCTATGGCCAGCCCCATGCTCTCACTGAAACTGAATCATACCCCACAACTTTTGTCATTTGTATGACCTTATTGCATTCTTTGTAAGACCGAAGTTTAACAATAAGCTACTCCGGTAGGAATTAAAGTTTTCCTAACTGGTCCATTCTCTCAACTTCTCTTTCTGATAAAATGAACATGACTAATTGACATTGCTATCAACAAGTATGCTAGAGAGAAATGACTAATAATCAGTCTCTCTGTTCCTCATTAAAGTTCCTCCTCCTCCTCCTCCTCCAGTTTTAATAACTTACTTCTTCAGGACATAGTTTCTTTCAGTTGACAATGACAGTCATTTCATTAAAGGGACACTGTTAACCCCTTTAGGCATCAAAGAGTCAGAAGTTTAAAAAACACAGTATGATTAATCACATTCTGTAGAGATTGCTGATGTCACTAGTCGTTTAATTCTGATTCCTTTTTTCATTTGAAAAGTGAAAACAGACTGCTCACTATAAAAGTGTTACCACACAAAAGTGTGTTTTATGTAAGGAATAAGACACAATGAGGTGTGGTTTATGGGCTAATAAGAGCACACCCCAGGTGCATAATGAGGCATGAAGCACTTGCGTTGAGTGCCTTTAGCACCTGGGAAGTGACTTATTCCGCTTATAAAATGGGTCCCAGAAGTTAAAAAAAAAAGTAAAAATGAAGTTATTTTAATTAAAAGAATAAAAAGATTTGTAAAACATTTATTGTGTGAAATTAAAAAAAAAGTAGTTCACTTGGTTCTGCCAGCAGAAGGTGCTTGTTAGTAGGAAATGCCTTTTCACCTTTTTTTTTCTATTTACATGAGTTCACCTCCCTACACAAAGGGTTTGCCCCTACTCACACACACAAACACCCACACACACACAAACACACACACACACACATATCCTGGGTAGCTGTGATACTTTGTGTTCCCACTACATTTAGTTGTGTTGCTTTTACTGGCCAAAATGTAACGGAGCTGAAAACCAACGGCAGCGCAGGTCACTTTCACTTAAGTTACCAGCTCCATGACAGCAGTGCACTAGCATGAAAGTAGCTCAAAGTAGCTACTTTTGTAACTTTAAAAATTAAACAAACACTTCAGCCATTTAAATACACAGCTGCTTATTCCCACTTATTTTTTGCAAGCACCTGGCTTGATAGAGAGCGAGCGTGTCCTTCTAAGGCCACTGTATTCAGCGCTTTCTCTTTGATGCTTTGACCACTGTAGCACTAAAGCATGACTGAGCAGTTTCCAAATTTGTGTTGTTTCATTGATCAGACTGCTGTCTTGCCAGAAATCAATAGTGTAAAAGGGGATGGGGGGAGGACAAGACACTGGAGAGGGGAAGGAGGAGGGGTGACTGGAGGAACGGCAGTGTTCACCAGATAGAAGACTGGAGAAACAGCACCAGTGAACATACACACAAAGCAGAGGTACAAAATTATTTTTTGAATGAAACTGGGCTCTTAAAAGTAAAGTTACTTTGACCGGAGTTTCAGCAGTGAGAATCAGGTGAGGTGTATGGCGGGGGGGGGCAGTGAAAGATGTGCAGGCAGTGATTTGGGAACTCTGAGTAGTTCAACTCAGAAATTTTCATTTGGGATTGATATGTAAGGCATGGATCTTTTGTCTGTGAAGAGTCCTTGTCAACTTAAGTAACATAAAAACATAGAAGTTGACAGCAGATAAGGACCGCAAGGCCCATCCAGTCTGCCCATTTTTTCTACGTTATGAATGTGCCATAGGCCTTTACTCTGTCAATGGCCTATTTATTCATACTCATCTGAATTGCTCCCTTATGCCTATCCCATGCCTGTTTGTAGCCTTGCAGTGTATTCATATCCACCACTTACTGAGGTAGGCTGTTCCATGCATCCACTACCCTTTCTGTGAAAAAGAACTTCCTCACATTAGCCCTTAATCGGCCTCCCTCTAATCTCATGCTGTGTCCTCTTGTCCTGCTATTTTTCTTATATTGAAACATGTTAGACTCTTTCACCTTTTTAATGCTCTGAAGATGTTTGAATGTTTTGATCATAATACCGCTCTCCCTCCTTTGCTCTAGGGTATACATACTGAGCTCTGTTAATCTGTCCTCATATGTTTTCTGATGCAGTCCCTGCACCATTTTGGTTGCCCTTCTCTGGACTGCCTCCATTTTGTTAATGTCCTTGTGCAGGTGCAGCCTTCAGTATTGCACGCAGTACTCCAGATGGGGCCTAACCAGTGTCTTGTAAAGAGGGATTATTACATCCCTCTTATGACTTGTGATACCCCTACTAATACACCCCAACATCCCTCTAGCTTTACCTACTGCTTTAGTGGTCTACTTGGATGATTTCAGGTCATCTGTGATGATGATGCCCAAGTCTCTTTCTTCCCTTGTGATTGCCAGCAACTCCCCTCCCAACCTATAAATGGCTTCAGGGTTTCTCTTCCCTATGTGCATGATCTTGCACTTCTTTGCGTTAAACCCCATTTGTCACTTTTCACACCATTTTGCCAGTTTTTCCAGATCTCTTCTCATTCTGCCCAACCCATCTAGATCATCTACTCTGTTGCAGATCTTGGTGTCATCTGCAAACAGACAAACCTTACCCTCCAGTCCATCTGCAATGTCACTGATGAAGTTATTGAAGAGGACTGGCCCCAGGACTGATCTCTGAGGTACCCTACTTGCAGGGTGCGAAATTCCTATACCTTAGGTGCCCCAGGGAAGGCACTTTTGTCTCAGGACACCTACAGCTGTTTAGTGCCTGCCCTGTGGGGCACCTAAGGTATTCCTGCAGTCAGAGCTCCCTTTTTTAAATCCTTTCTGTGCTTATGTTTTGTTTGAGATGTATTTTTCTTCCCCCTTTGTGAGTCAGAACCGTCACGTGTCATTTTCCGGTGGGGGAGGCCATGGAAGGAAAGCACAGGTGCAGGGCTGGCAGGTTCGCAGAGGAGTGGGAGTTTCATCGGCACAGCCAGTATCCAACAGCAAGTGAAAAGGGGTCCGTCCGTCACTGTTGGAGGCGGGGTTGCAGGTTCAGATACCAACTGGTGACTCTAGTGTGATACTTTGCCCACTTCCTTCCTTTTCTACTCAACTCGGGAGGACCCTGCAAAAGCACAACATTTTTCAAGTGAGTTTGACATATTTAGTCCATACCCGCTTTCACGGAGTGTACTGTGAATGTTGGAGTGGCCAGAGCAGTCGGGATCACCGATCACGATCAGGTACTTCTGAGCCACCAAAAAAAAAGCTCTTAAGAGCTAATGGTATATTATTTCAGGGTTGGTCTGCAAACGAGGTAGGGGACTTAGGTGGGAAAGGAGGGTGAAAGTGAAACCGCAAAAGTCTCTGGCTAGCAGAAGGGAGGAAAGAACTCTTCCATCCAGGAAATCGGCAACAGAAAAAAATCTGAATCAGACTTTGGTGGAAAAAAAAAAAAGTGCAACAACACATCACTTAGTTTAATCAAGTTCTGTGAGGGGAAAAAAGTAGTCATGAAGTGACTGTTACAGGAGGGGTTAGGGTGAGAGAGACTTGTGGGAAGCAGAGTGCAAGCTCTCTTTAAATAATTACTTTCACCAAAAGTACTGCTGCCTAAGATATTTTATTTCATGCAACAGGCAGAGACAGTACTATTAAAAAACAGCTAGACTGCAACAGAAAGCGTCTCTGGGGCCATTCTCAGGCAAAAGCAGGCTCTTTTTTTTTTTTTTTTTTATGTATTCTGCTGCTTACTGAAATTGCTGGGAAGTGGAACCAAATTTCAAAGAAAAATGTCTGTCTCCTGTCCTGTTCTCCCATCAATAAAGCACTCAGCAGTGTGTTGGAAGCTAACTAAGCCAGCCATCAAATTAAAAAAAAAAGCTGTTTATAACTTGTAGCAGAACTAGTATTCTTTTAAAAAGGCTTGAAGACAAAACTCAGCTACTTCAGCTATTGTACATTAAGAGGCACCTACCTAAACAAAGGTTGAGGGTGCCATTTTCAGAGTTTGAAGGCTGCAGCAGTGTAGAAGTTGCTGACCCTGCTGGAGACTGAGAATCTCGACTCTTTACCTAACTAGATAAGTAAAGTAATTGCAAACCATCACCTCTGTGTTCTAAACTACTTACTAGAAGCTAAATTAGGAATAAACAGTATTTTACAAGCTATTCTGTTGACTACCTAAAATCTAAATACAAGGATCGGTTTAATGTGTATTAACGTTTTTGTACAAGCTACTCTGTGGACTACATAAAATCTAAATACTAATGGGTGGCATGTAAATAGTTTCTTGGGCATGTACATTTGCTTATTACATGCGTAAGTGGGCATGTACTTTTTTTCACGAATTTCATACCCTGCCTACTTGTGACTTGCATCTCTTCTGACTGTATACTGTTTACTGCCACTCTCTGTTTTCTGCCTGCCAACTAGTTTGTCACCCAGTTGACCAACTTCAACCCACCCTGAGCCTTCCCAGATTATTAATCAATATTCTATGTGGAACAGTATCGAAAGCTTTGCTGAAGTCAAGGTAGGTGACATCAACTCCACCCCCTTGGTCCACCACTCTGGTTACCCAGTCAAAGAAACCTATGAGATTAGTTTGACAGGACCTTCCTGTTGTAAACCCATGCTGTCTTGGATCCTGTGGTCTTATGGATTACAGGTGTTACACTATCCTTTCCTTAAGGAGTGCCTCCATAATATTGCCCACTACTGAGGTAAGACTGACTGGCCTGTAGTTCCCTGCCAGCTCCTTGCTGCTACTCTTGTGGAGCAGGATCACATGAGCCCTTCTCCAGTTTTCTGGGACCTCTCCTGTGCTCAGAGACTCACTAAACAGTTCTGCTAATGGCTCTGCTAGTTCCACCCTTAGCTCCTTTAGTACCCTGGGATGTATGCCATCAGGTCCCATTGCCTTGTCCACCCTGAGTTTAGTGAGCTCTTGTAGGACCCTTTCTTTTGTGAAGGGACTTGTGCACACCTCCCTCCCCTCCTGTGTCCATGGTGCTGAGCTGTGGGCCCCTGCCCTACCTTCTCCTCAGTAAATACTGAGCAGAAGTATCTATTTAGGATAGATGCTTCTCCTTGGTCCTCCTCCACACATGCCCCCTTATCCCCTTTGATCTTAACAATACCCCCTCTGGACTTTCTCCTTTCATCAGTGTATCTATAGAAAGTTGTGCCCCCTTCTTTTACTGTTTGTGCTGGTGTTTCCTCAGTTTGGGCCTTTGCCTGCCTTACTACCTTCCCTGCTTCCCTTAGGGAAGTTTGGTATGCCTCCCTGTCTTCATCCCACTGCATTGCCTTATATTTCCTGAAGGCCAACCTTTTGGCTCTTATCTTTTCTGCTACTGTTTTTGAGAACCAAAGTGGTTTCCTCCTTCTTTTGTTCTTGCTTTTCTCCCTAGCACAATGAGATTTTTCTTCAAGTATTGTATCCTTAATGCTTGCTCACTTTGCCTGTACCCCCCTCACCTGTATTTCTTCTTGTCAGGGCTAGCTTCACTGTGTTGGCCATCTTGTCTAAGTAGGACCAGTTGACAGGTTATGGCTGGATAATAGCACAGGTAAATGTGTCTCTTATCCAATCATAATCCAGGAAATTTTCTACCCACTTTATAAAGTCCTTTATCAATGCCCACTGCATCTTTCCTGGACTTTAAAACACCCCACAGTCTAGGCATTCATGATGCAGTAGGAAGAGAGCAGACTATTGCATATTGAGTGGATGTATTGGTTGGGGTGTTGCTAATGTTCAAGAAGTATGCAATATGAGTAGATCAAGGATCTGAAACAAAACAAGACTGGATATAATTACAACTTTAGCATGCATTTCAATTTTACTAAGACATGAAGCAGATAAAACAATCAGTAATATCAATTAATTTTATAGAACTGAAGCAATCCTAAAATGTTGGTTTTCAGCTTAAAATAATATGATGCAAAAAATGTCTGACAGTGTCACTTTAAGTCTGTGGTCTAGAAAGCTTGACTCACTAAAACAGATATTTTTATACCTTCATAAGGTTTTCTATCTATACTTCTCAGTGGTATTTCTTTGAACTTCAGTGGAAGGCAACATGTTACTGGATGTTTGACTCCCATTTGGATGCCATAGTGATTTAAATATTTGGGCCCCTTTCCAAAAGCACTCTGTTGTTTTAAACATTTGCATCACTGCCTTCTGGATGATGTTTAAATAGCTGACATTCCCAACTCACTGCTTGTTCAATTTGTTGCAACAATGAGCTCATTATTGCTGTGGCTCAGATACCATCTTTCTTGAAAAAGACTCAGCTGTAATGGCTTTTTTAGCAGTTCTGGGCATTCAGTTTCCATAAGACACTTGTCTCTACCTAGGTAATTAACCCACAAGTTAGACATTTGATCCTCTTCTAATCTTTTGCAACTTGTAGTGCCAAGCACAAAGTTCCATGAATTTTGCCATGAAGACTTTCTGTAACCCCAGGCTCAACATGAGTCACTTGGTATGGTCTGTGTCCCCCTCTGGAATGTGCTAAATAACACTGTCTCTGGGCATAAATGGGAAGAGCCATGCTCTAGAAAGAAAAAGTGGGGAAAGTCTGCTAGGTGCTGTGTGGCATCTGCCAGGGAGCTCCCAGGTCCTGCACTCTTTCCCTGTATGCTGAGCTTTTAGCAGCGTAGAACTGAAGTAGTGAAGACAATGTGAAAATGTAGCCCCTTGGGAACCCACTTGGGTGTTCCCATGTAACAATGTGGAAAGGTGATGGTAAACTAAATTCTCCAATTACTGTCCAGTCTCTGAGACACCAAGGAAAACAGGGCATATTTATGCTATGGGTCCCAAGTGGGACCAAGAGACAGGGAGCTAGAAGAAGATGGCAGTAGGTGAAGTGGAAGGGAAATGACTGGATAAATATTTTGTTTTTTGAATAACCGTTTCACTACAAGTAGGTATCATAGGTAGTTACAAAGCAGAGAAGACTTTCGTCCATTGTGCTCGCTTAGGCCCTAGTTATGGTAGCTCCCTATTTTGTTCACTACACAATATTTATCCAGTTCCCTCTTGAACTCAAGCATGGTCTTACTAGTAACCACCTCTTCAGGCAAGTTGTTCCAGACTGGAATTACCCTAACACTAAACCAATGTTTTCTTTTTGTTGTCTTAAAATGTTGTCCCTTCAACTGCCATGAGTGTGTCCTAGTGCCATAATTCTGATCCCTAAGTGTAAGTCCCAGTTTCTCCCTTAAGTTGATGTCTTTAAGTGATCTATACACCATACACAAGTCTCCTCTCAATCGCCTATACTCCAGTGTGAACATCCCCAACTCTTTCAATCTGTCCTCATAATCTTGGTCCCTAACATCTTCCACCAACCTTGTTGCCCTTCGCTGAACCCTTTCCAATCTTTTGACATCTGTCCTAAAACCTGGTGACCAGAACTGGGCACAATACTCCAAATGCGGTCTCACTGGTGAACCATACAAAGGCACAATCACCTCCCTTTTCTTACTCTTAATACGTTTCTTAATATTAATAAGTATACCACTAGCAGTCCTTATCACCTGGCTACAGTGTTGATGGAACTTCAGATTGTTAGTTACTTTAACACCCAGATCTCTTTCTTCGATGACCTTCCCCAGCATATGTCCATTTAGAACATATTCAGCTTTTCTGTTATTTTTCCCATAGTGCATAACTGCACATTTATTGGTGTTAAAAGATAACTTATAATCCCTCACCCATCTTTCCATTTTAAATAAAGTATCCTGCAGCTTCAATACATCCTCACTATTTTTGATACTAGTACCAATCCTGGTGTCGTCTGCAAATTTGGTTTCCCAGACATCCCCTCCACCAGTCAATGAGTGTATATATATATATATATATATATATATATATAAACAAACAAGGCCCCAGTACCAATCCCTGGGGAACTCCACTTTCCACACCTAACCAATCAGAATATACACCATTTAAACAAACCCTCTGCTTTCTCTCACTCAACCATGCTTTTACCAAACATGTAATATACCCAGGTATTTTGTGTTCTATTAAGGCATCCACCAATTCCCCATGTGGGACCTTATCAAATGTCTTTGAAAAGTCCAAAAACACTACGTCCACAGAGGTGCCCTCGTCCAAGGCCCTACTCACATGTTCATAAAACTCCAGGAGATTTGTCTGACATGATAAACCCTTCATAAAGCCATGTTGTGCATTATCACAGTCCCCTGCCAAGTTCATGAACTCCACTATTTGGTCCTTAATAATAGTTTCCAACATCTTCCTCAAAACAGTGGTCAAGCTTACAGGCCTATAGTTACTCAGTTCCTGTTTTGACCCCTTTTTATGTTAGCGCACTTGCGCAGCCAACATCTTGCGGCAGTGGGGATTTGGAGGCGCGGTCGCTGTTCGGCGAATGCAGGGCATGCACCAGTAGATGCATCCCGCATTGCCCAATCAGCCTGCATGCCGGCGCCACACCATGCATACATAATGGGGCGAGCACATCTAAGAAAAGTTCCGCTGGAATCTGAACAAAGCTTCGTCCAGATGCAGGCGGTCCTTTTCTTCACCGTACTCGCTGCCATCCTGTGCATGAATGATTAATGACGACATGCGTCTACCCGACTTTGGGGTGCCCAATCCCCTGTCGGCAACCCCACTGCTGTCTTTTAGGTGCCGATGGGGAGCCCACTCTCCCGTCGGCATAAACCCTCCAATTGTTGAATGCCGAGGGAGTGCCCAATCCTCGGCTTGTGCCCCCCGCTATCTTTGTGTGCCGATGGGGAGCCCACTCCCGTCGGCATAAACCCCCAATTGTTGAATGCGAGAGGGTGCCCAATCCCCTCGGCTCATGATCCCCTTTCTTTCTGTGCCGACAGAGTGCCCAATCCCCATTGGCATTACTTCCTCCTCCCCGTGTTGTGTGCCGATGAGGGTGCCCAATCCTCCGTCGGCTACTGACACCCCTCAAACAGTTAGGTGGCACGCTAGAGCCCACTCCAGCGTGCCAAATGCCCTGCAAAGGAAAACTGTCCTGTGATGTTTTTTTTCTGTTTACCTGTAAAACGAAAATGGTCCCTCGTAGTCTCGATGCCCTCCCCACCTGCACTCACCCTATGTGCACCCTGCCTCCCTCACCCCTCACCCTATACTTACCTCCAGAGTCCGGTCGCGACGATCTTCTGTGGACCGGGAGCACGCCTGTAATCTTCAAAGCTGACAGCGAAATGAGGAAATGCGGTAAGCTGTATAATGGAATGAATAGGGTTTTTCAACTTTAATGCATATCTCGGCATTTTGGGGAATTTTGCCTAAATTTTGAACATGGGTTTTGGGACCCCTTCCCAAGAATTCTTGCACTGTCATGGTGTTATTCAGTCCCAAAAGGTGATTTCACAGTCACTGCATGGAATCACCTTTCGGGACTGAGTAACAGAATGACAGTGCCACTGTTCATGAGAGGGGCTCTCAAAAAGCCTATGTTGCAAGTTTGGTGGGTAAAATAAAAAAAAAATGACTGTTTTACGAGCGTGTGTAGCAACTGCGCAACGCACGCTCATAAGTTAGCATATTTGCACTATTTTCATGCCAGATTCTCAACATTGGCATTTTACCACACCTTCTTGTGAACTGTACAGCTGTCATTTTTCACATCCTGCCCGAAATGTGTTTTCACACTTCCAGAGCAGAATAGCGTGGTCACTGTGTGAAATCAGTGTTCAGGACACATTACAAAAATGACAGTGACACTGTTCATGAGCAGAGGTCCTAAAATGCCTGTGTATAAAATTTGGTGACAATACTCCATAAAATTACTATTTTACGAGGTGCATAGCAACTGCGCAACGCACGCTCATAACTTAGCGCATTCACAATATTTTCACGCCAGATTCTCAAATTTGGCATTTTACTACACCTTCTTGTGAACTGTACAGCTGTCATTTTTCACATCCTTGCCGAAATGTGTTTTTGTACTTTCAGCGCACAATAGCATGTTCTCTGTGCAAAATCAGTGTTTGGGACACATTACGAAAATGACAGTGACACTGTTCATGAGCAGAGGTCCTAAAATGCCTGTGTTGAAAATTTGGTGACAATGCTCCATAAAATGACTGTGTTACGAGCGTGCGTTGTGCAGTTTGCATGCATCTTTTACGGTCACAAACTTCTAATATTCTCACTCCAGATTTTCTACAGTGCCATTGTTCTGCACCTCCTAATGAACAGTACAGCTGTCATTTTTCACATCCTGACCAAAATCTGTTTTCACAGTTCCAGCGCAGAATAGCATGGTCACTGTGGAAAGTCCGTGTTGAGACACATAATGAAAATGACAGTGACACTGTTCATTAGCAGATGCCCTAAAATGCCTATGTTGAAAATTTGGGAACGAAAGTCAATGAAATGAGTGTTTTATGAGCGTGCATTGCACAGTTTGCATGCATGCTCATGACTTTCTGAATTTGTAATACTTTCACTCCAGCTGTTCATCATTGCCATTTTTCCATACCTCCTTATGAACACTTCAGCTGCCTGAAATGTGTTTTCGCACGTCCAGCACAGAACTGCACAGCCGCTGTGTGAAATCAGTTTTTGGGACAGTTTGAGGAAATGACTGACACTATTCATGAGCAGAGGTCCTAAAATGCCTATGTTGAACATTTGGTGCCGAAACTCCATACAATGACTGTGTTGCAAGCCTGCATTGTGCAGTTTCCATGCACCCTTGTAACTTCGTCAATCTGCAATATTTTCATGCCACATTTTCATCACTGGCATTTGTGTATGTCTCCTTATCAACAGTCCAGCTGCCATTTTTCACAGCCTGCCCAAAATGTGTTTCCACAGCTGTGGCGCACAATGGCATGCTCGCTGTGCAAAATCACCTTTTGAGACACATTCACAAAATCACAGCACTATGCGTCTCTAGCTATGCCACTCCCACTGCCAATGCCAGAGCGACAACATTCGGCATTGACAAATGCTTGTTATGAATAGGGATGACATTTTCCCTACACCAGACCTCTATCACCTCCCCTCTAGCCAGTGATGTTTGGAACATATAGGATAGTGAATGGGGAACAGTTGACAACAGGGTTATTCTTTCACCGAGTTGGCACTATGATGACGGATTACCTCGAGAGCGCAGCTCGAGAGATAATCCATCGTCATAGTGCCAACAAAGTGAATTAACTGTTGTCAACTATTCTTTACTTCTTTATAGTGTATGGTGGAAAGTCGTTTTTGGGGAAAAAATCACTACAGCATGTTTCTGCTTCAAAATATTTTTCTGGGTTACTAGAAGGAAAAAAGAACTTTACATTTGAACATTTTCACACTTGACATTTTAACTGTTTAAGAACTTTACATTTTGAACGTTTTAACGCTAAACATTAGTACTGCCACCGACATTGCTGCTTTCGCTACGTGTCCTGTCTATGGAGTGATCCCTAACTGTCAAATGCTGCTCGAGGACACAGTGTGTGATGTGCGCAGTGCAGTAGGACAAAAAATCATTCTGCTGCACTGCGAATGTCACTAGTGTAGGAGAACAACATTTCAACAGCGATGGATTTCGGTGGAGAACGACGTTCCACCATACACTATAATACTGTTATAGGTGCTGCCAATACTGTTGCCAGCTCCTTAAGGACTCTAGGATGGATCCCATCTGGTCCCTGAGATTTATTTGGGTCCAGGTGCATCACTCTATCCTCAATATCCCCTTTATTCAAAACAATTCTATAACCTGCAATATACTGATGGTCCCTAGTACTTTCAGATTTATCATTAAAGACTGATGAAAAATAAGTATTAAAATGCCCTGCCATAGCCTGGTTGTCATCAACTAAATCCCCAGCCTGGTTCTTAATAGGCCCCACAGTAGTTTTACACATCTTTTTGTTATTAATATAAGTAAAGAAAGATTTATGGTTATCCTTAACTCTTGTGACTGGATTTAACTCACAGGTGTAATTACAATACAGGTTTTAACCTTTACCTTAGATTTTTTTTTTTAAATAATATGTTTTATTGTGGATTTATAGGATACAATACAAAGAATACTACAAAACTAAAAGATAAACGAATACACAGAAATCAGCTTATTGAAGTACCATACATATGAGTAAAGCACAAGGACATACAAAACAACACCATAATTCTTCCTGTGTGTTCCCCTGGAGTGGTGGGTTAGCGAGGTTGACATGCCTGTTGGGGGGCCTGGCTATATGTATATTGGTAGGTCAGCAAGTGTCACTGTGAGGTTAGTAGTAGTGCTTCTGGTGCTCCCCACCTTTTAAGATATGTCTGTGGGGTGTTGCAGATTGAGGCAATCATTTTTCCATATGTACAGCCTCTAAGATAGCATTGTGCCATTCCTGGTAGGAAGGGGTAGAGTTATCCATCCATTGCCTTAGTATAACCCTTTTGGCTATGGCTGAAATTAATGATATGTGGTATGCTCTCACTCCCATTAAAAGGTATGTGTCGAGTCCTATCAGGCAAGTTTGAGGTGTAAAGGCCACTTCAAATCCTAGCCTCTGGATTTCATCCCAGAGTGGATGAGCTGTTGGATAGTCCCACATGATGTGTTTAAGTGTTCCCCTTTTCTGTCTATATCTGGTACACTCATCTGATTCTAGGAGGCCCATCTTGCAGAGTTTATTTAGCGTGTACAGCATGTTATTCACTGTCTTGTATTGTGTTAGCCTGGGCCCATCGAACTTCAGGTATTTATGGACACTCCTAAACACCCATATAAAGCTAAAGACAGGAATCATGCCCTGGAGACTACAAAATCACATTCTGACTATAATTTATCCAGACTAAATGGGGCTTATAACAGGTCATCTGCTCCAAGACAATATCAGAAGATTGTTGAACATCATATCCTCCCAAAAACAGAACAAACGGTTATAATTGGCAATTTCAATGTATGGCAAAAAGGCATTTGATAGAGTTAATTGGAATGTTCTAAAACTGATCCTGGAAGCACTTCCATTTGGCTCTACATTTATAGGTACAATTATGGCTCTTTATGCCAAACTGGAACCTTTGATCTGGGTGAATAGGATCAGCTCAGATGGGTTCTCTCTGAGAAGAAGGGCACAGCAGGGGTGAACCCTGCACCCCCTGCTCTTTGCAATCTGTCTGCAATCACCTGCTTCTAAGGAAGGTCAGGCAGGACCCACACACTAAGGTGTACAGATGGGTAATAGAGATGGAAAAATTGCTTTCTATGCTGATGACTCTTTGTTTTTCCTCAGTGAACCTGAGCCTTCAGTCCTCTGTTTACAGACTATTTTATAGCAGTTTGGACTGAATGGTTACAAAATTAACAAATCTAAGTCTGATACATTTAGGATAAGTGGAGTGTGCCCCCCTCCCCCCGCCAAATCCATCAGAATCCGTTTTGCCCTTAACTTGGGCAAACGTAACACAATAAAATACATGGGATAAATTAATTTCAGTTAACCTTACAAAATTATTCCATAACAATTATAATAAACTATGGGTGGACATTCAAAGTGACCTAGCTCAGTTGTCAGTACTTCCCTTGTCCTTGCTGGGGAGGAGAGCCAAACTGAAGATAAACATTTTATTTCTGTGTTTGTTTCTTTACCAGACACTCCCAATTAAATTTTACAAAGTGATAACCAAATGTATATGGGGTGGAAGAAGACACAAATACAGCATAGTGTTTTAACTTTATGTTGAAAAAAGATGGGCTTGCATGGTACTACTGGAAAAACTACTACAGTATTATGGGAAATTGGTCACTCTGGACACTTAGATCAAGCAACAGTTAGACTCAGGTTGGTAACAAATAGAGGACAGTGGATTAAAGGGATGCCCCTTGTTTTCTCTGCCCTCAGATGTGATTGAAAAGGCACTCTGAGACAGGATAGATTATCTGCTGGTGGCATATACTCTATGTATGTTAGTAAAGGCTAGGCACCTCACACATACTCTGAATGAGGTGGGCCCCTCTCCATTATTCAACATTTTCACCCATACTGTTTTAGACAGGGAGTTCTTTAGAGGGGAATGGATGGGACTTGCCAGATTTGCTCAATGCATAGAAGGTCACAGGTGCAAAATCATTTAGTGCTCTGAAAGACAGGTTTAACATCCCCACAACAGACCACTTCAGATATATTCAGGTGAGACATTTTATTATGACAGAGAACAGAAGTACTAAAATCACCAGACAAATGACTGATGTGAAAAAGTATATTTATTGGGTGGTTATACTTTGGGAAGAACATAAATATATTTCAGGTCTCTATAAACTGTTTCAAAATGCATCAGACTACAACATAACACACATTAAATGTACATGTGAGCAGGAAAGTAGAAGCCAATTTGAATGGGACTTGGAGAGGAGGCTGAAAATGGGGTGGAAAGTTTCATCCCCACCTAATGGGAGAGAATGTTTTGGAAGGAGGCTGCACCTCAGAAATGACACAGACAGGGTGGAGGCAGTCCAGGGGAGGGCAACTAAAATGGTTCAGGGGTTGCACCAAAACCTCTTTAAGGAGAGACTGAGGGATCTCAACATAAACACCCTGGAGGAGAGCAAGAGAGGATATGATAACCCGGCCCAGTGACGCTGAGGGCTGAGGCACTGGTCACCTTACCTTGCACCATGCCGGCGACCCATGTTCAGGAACGAGCGTAGGTTGCCAGGGGTCAGCAGGGGAGGAGAAGGATCGAGCATCTACAGGACTGCTCTCCTTTACTGGAGAGGGGTCCACAACAGTCGGTGCCTGATTGCCCCCTGGCAGAGGCTGGAGGACAAAGGTGCTGCGCTGTACTTCATGGAGGAGTTGGGGGCAAGATGCCAGGAGGGAGCCTGTGCAGATGCATGCATGCTCCCTTCCACCAGTGTCATAGTACGCCTCTGCTCCAGGGACAAAAATGTGGAAAAAAATAAGTCCTCCTGTTTGGGCAGCTTGATGGCCATCCAATGGTGCACTAGCTCTAGGGGAAGTTGCCAATCTAGATCCAGACTCAGTGGGTGAGTTGGGGGCTCCCACCACCCCGCTGCAGGGGGTTAGCTGCAGAGGAGAAGGCAAGGACCCTGATGGAGTGCGGGAGTTGTCGGATGGTGGCCGGAGTCCCTAGGGGTTGCCAGGAATGGGAGCAGACCAGGTAGGGACAAGAAGAAAGTGACAACAAAAAAAAAGAGAGGATATGATAGAGACCTACAAGTACCTCATGGGGGTGAACAGGATGCAGAAGGGGAGTCTCTTTCAAAGGAGGGAGAGCACTAGGACCAGAGGGTATATAATGGGTGGGAGTCAAAGAGAGATTTGAGGAAATATTACTTCACTGAAAGGGTGGTAAACACCTAGAATAAACTGCCAGCAGGAGTGGTGGGTGAAAACAGTAGGGGACTTCAACCATGCATGGGAAAGACATAAGAGAATATTAGTGAACAGACAGGGAGGAGTGAGGGTTGACGGAGACCAGTTAGGGTCTGTGGAGGCAGGCAGCGAAGATTTGGGCATACTGGGTGGGCCAAGCGATCTTTTTTTGCCAAACAAATTCTACATTTCTATGATTTTAATAAGGTTATTTCAGATGCCCACAATTACATGACACTTCAGTGCCAGTTACTTGGATAGGTGCTGAGACTTTGTGGAGCTATGGGCACACATTACCATGTTTTTTTGGGACTTCCCTAGATTGAAGGACTTTTTGGGGGGATATCCAGGAAGCTATAGCACACATTATACAGAGGCCTTTTCAGGTTACTTTCACTAATATGATCCTGGGCATCTCGCAACCAATGTCTTACCCAAAATACATTATGTCCTTGACAAGCATTCTGTTAATGGCAGCACTTAAATATATAATGCCCCATTAGCAGGTGGGAGGGAGCTAAACCAAGTTTATTTCTTTTTCTATTCTTCCCTTGGGTGTAGCACTGAAGAAAGAAATTTAACTCCAAATTGTGACCATGTAGTTAAGCAGAGTATTTAGGACAAAAACAGATATACAAGATATTTATTTTAATGTCATTTAATTTAATTTATGATTTGTTATTAATGTTTTTATAATCTAAACCTTGCTTTTTAATCTGTGTAATTTATATCGTAAATAAAATATACTTTGGATTTTATGTTATCCACCCAACCACTAGGTTCCTGTTGACCCTCCGAAATGGGGTTATCTGATTATGCATGCCTTGAAGATTGATTATTTAATAAAAATCGGAGTTAAAAAACAAACACTCAGGACCTTTTGAAAAAAGGGCTCCCAAATTTGGGTGCAATCATGTTGTCACAGATGCAGGTAGAAAATGAATTTGCATCTGCCCCTTTTCAACCCCCCAGCCACTTTCACAAACGCATGCCCTTGAATCCTTCATCTTCACCGTGCCTCCTTCCCTCCTCTCTACCCATCTCTAGCTCACTCTGTCTTATTCTCCACTCCCTTTTCCCTTAGTCTTCTTCATTTTTTTTCTGTATTACTTATTTCCCTTTGAGTTATATACACCTTTAAAACATTCCAGTTTTCTAATTTTTTGATTGAAAGGCACTATATAATGAAAACATTGCATGCACAGGCACAGACACAATGATTGGATTTACCCTTACATACGGTCCTATACATTACACTGCCTGTCTGTGAGGGCACCTGAAATTTGTGGATAAACACTTCAGCCACTAGAATCATATCTCTTTACTTCATTATTTATTCATCACTATTCATTGCTGTTAGCTTTTCTAGTCTTAAGGCAATATCTGCTACATCAATAAAACCGGATGGATGACAGTAACAGAGACTGCTGCCAGGCGACATTTAGTCAACCATGCCAAGCTCTGAAGTGTCGCCGTATGAAATCTGTGATGGGGTTAAGGACCACAACATCAATTTCCACTGTGAGAACACTGTAAGAGAGTTCACAATCACGTTTGTGAATTAGGAGAAAGTTGCAAACGAAAATACAACTTGCTGCTCCGTGGACTTGCACAGGTCAGAGAGGACAGCAGAGGATCATCTAATAATTGTGAAAAAATATATCACATTCTGAAAAGCAAAAACAAACATCACTGATGAAAAAGGATTGCTGAGGACACCATGCTGTGCTGTTTTGAAACTGTGTGGGCAAGACAGGCTATCTCAAGCAGGTATGATTGTATCATTCACAAAAAAACAAGGGAAGGAATTAGAGTCAAGTGGTTAAAGCACAGAGCTGTGACCCCAGGGGAGCCCAGGTTTGAATCCCACTATAACCATGAGTTGACTGTGTGATGTGGCTACATGGAACAACCTAAAGGCTTCCTTTTTCTTATTCTTTGTTTTCTTGCTCCATACATTGGCCTGGTACCTTAACCCTTCGAGCCCTCCAATGCCTCTTTGAAAAAGGTGCTGCTGCAATCAGCATCTCTGCCCTCCCTGGAGTCTGAATGAACTGCCTCTGCAGTGCATCCCTGAATCTACTAATCATGAGTGAGAGGTCAGGCTTACAATGTGAAGTCATATCCCCTGCCTGACAGTGCAACATCGACACCACTGGGACAGATGAAAGGCATTCACTGCAAGTCCTTAGTCATCAATGTGTATGAAACTCACACAGTAAGGCATGACAGGGCATGGTTATTGAGGAATTTCATGATGCCTCGTATGTTCTGTAATGAGGTGCAGCCGAGTGACTTAATCACATGAGGAGTGGGTAATTCATCAATTACCCATGTCCTTATGTGCCTTACTACAATTAGACAATGAATAAAATACATTTAAAATGTATTTAATTAAATGTTTTTAATATAAATGCCTTTCCTTATACACGGGTTATTGTAGGATTTACCCACAGGTAAAGACTTTAGCTGTCCAATCAGGTCACAGGATTTTTTTTTATGTATGTTGTATAATATGACTAATTCTTTCCATGGCAGCATACAGTGTCACAACAAGAGTTTGCTACAGCCACTTGCACTGTTTGGTACTACTGTGATGTGCTTTGGTACATTGGTGTTAATGAGTGAAGGTTGATGTGGGTCATTCAAAGGCAATTATAACTTCAGAGGAGCAGGAGACAATTAGTAGTTTTTTCCACAAAAAGACAAGAAGACACACTATTCATCGATGGCTTGCTCTGCATTGAAGTCTATTCGGTGTGACCACGAGATGCAAATGAGAACAGGGGCATCATTTTAAATAAATATGAGGCCCCATTATGTCTGATGGGCTTTTTTACAAACATAATTTATTGCCGATTTGAAGTGAAATGTTTTATTTTCTGAAGCCCTAACATTCTAGAGGAAGTAACACAGGACCACTATGTTTAATTGTTCTTCAGAAGACAAAAGATAAGGAATTTGAAAATGGCTCTTGAAAGAGAAGGACCAGGTTACCCGCATCGTCAATCACAGATCCCTTCTATAGGTGGGGCCTTGGCAGATAGTGTATGGTAACCCCCACTGTCAGTCTCAGCTCCCTACTACAAGCAGGGGCTTGGCTGACAGTGTGTGGTAAACCCCACTGTCAATTTCAGCTCCCTTCTACAACCAGGGTCTTGGTAGATAATGAGTGGGATTCCCCACTGTCAATTTGAACTCCCTTCTACAGTCAAGGTCTTGGCAGATAGTGTGTGGTAACCCCCACTGTCAATCTCAGCTCCCTACTACAGGCAGAGCCTTAACAGATAGTGTGTGGTAACCCCCACTGTCAATCTCAGCTCCCTACTACAGGCAGAGCCTTGACAGATAGTGTGTGGTAACCCCCACTGTCAATCTCAGCTCCCTACTACAGGCAGAGCCTTGACAGACAGTATGTGGTAACCCCCACTGTCAATCTCAGCTCCCTACTACAGGCAGAGCCTTGACAGATAGTATGTGGTAACCCCAACTGTCAATCTTAGCTCCATACTAGAGGCAGGGCATTGACAGACACTATATAGTCACCTGCATTCTATTTTACAGCTTCCTACTACAGGCAGAGCCTTAACAAACAGTGTGTGGTAACCCCAACTGTCAATTTTAGCTCCATACTAGAGGCAGGGCATTGACAGACAGTATATAGTCACCTGCATTCTATTTTATAGCTTCCTACTACAGGCAGAGCCTTAACAGACAGTGTTTGGTAACTCCAACTGTCGATCTTAGCTCCATACTAGAGGCAGGGCATTGACAGACAGTATATAGTCACCTGCATTGTAATTTACAGCTTCCTACTACAGCAGCAGTGGCAGATTGTATGTGTCATAGAAACATAGACAATGCGGGAAGAAAAAGACCATTGGTCCCTCTGGTCTGACTGTATAATAAATTATTTATTATTCATGAGAAACCAAAACACCACTGAGTTAGGGGGTCTTTTACAACATTTTCCAATGGATCATTTCCAAGTGTGTCCTGGGGGCACAGGGAGGTTAAATGATTTGCTCGGGTGACACAGCATGTGAGTGGAGGTTGTGGAAATCAAACCCAGGTCTGTTGGATGCACCAAGATCATTCACAGCTCATTACTCTAACTTCTAGGCTATACTGCCAGCCTTTTTGATTAGTGCCTGTAAAGCTTTATTTTGACCTCAATATGTAGTCTATATCTGGCAGTATGAAACACATAGGCACTAATGAACAACAGGTCATGCATTCATTTGCATGTGTTTGTTTGTTTCTTTCTTTGTTTGTCTGAAGTTATTTATCCAAGACAACCCAAATGAAAATCAGTATCTCATTTTGGGTAGGAGTTGCTTTTATTCAAGTTTGCATTGGTGGGAAATGAAGAATAGAAGGTCACATGGCTTGCTAGAGGTCACGCAAAGAGCGAGTGGTGATGATGGGAACAAACCTGGTATCTCCTGCGTTATAGTTCCCCGTGCGCCAAGCTCTAAATGACTACGGTCTGTTTAGCTGTCTGGAGGTCCTGACACTGCTGCCAATGTCTTATTTTTCTAAAAGAACATTTCCAACTGAGCAAATTGACTGGTTAATCTAATTCCCAGTCACACTCAAAAGGCATGCTAATAAAAGTGGGGAAACATAAGTATTTTTTGAACTGGTGAACACCCCATTTCAAAAGCCAGTCACATTTCAGCCAGACAGTTCAGCATTGGTCTAATTCAGATAACATGAGAAGTTTATTAAGAAGCTCATGAAAAGCCTAACTCAGTCACTATTAATTGTTCAATATTATGAAACTTGAATTGTCCTGAGCACACAGCCAGCTTGATCTTTGACCGCAATTCTAGTTTCTTTCTTTGAAGTGCGCAATAAATCACAAAAGTGTGCATTAATCTCAATAAAGTGTTCTGCTGGTAATATTCACTCCTGTAAGATATTGTCTGCACTTCTAACATTTGCATTCATTAAGGCAGGCTGACTTAATTTAGCAGAGCTAGGCAGCCCTGGTCACATCTTGTTCTGATTAAAACTGGGAGCCTGGCAGTCAAAGTGGCCAAGATCACCGTTTCATCCCCTACTGACGATGTGCCAGCATGTTTAATTGCTTCATTTTTAGGTTAACTCTAAGTGGTGTCAAGGAGAAGTGTAGTGCACTATAGCAGCTCTGCACATCCCACATCATGTCAGAAAGTTACCAGTCTTTCCGATTTTAAAAATGACTTTTAAACTTTTAGAACCTTGCTGTTTTAATCTAAAATAGTTGCACAGGTGCCATTAATAACAGGTTCTGACTCGTGACAAAATAACCACTCACGTCTGAAATCTGTCCAGTTGAATAACCCCTATGAACACCACACCAGACCTTCACCAAGAGCTAGGTGACTTTTTTCACCTTAATGTCACATTTCCATTTTTCTGAGGTTTTGTTCCTCAGCCCTGACTAATGCCTAAGTGTTGTTTTTTTGCAATGGCATTCTTTCTTATTTATGGCTACATAGCCCTGATAGGCAACAACCATGTAGCTGCTAGCAGTGCTATCTTTCTGACTTGTTTGAATATGGGTTATGTATAAACCTGCTAAGCAAGAGCCACTTGGATATCAATACTATTTTCTGACTTGTCTGACCATGGGACATGTATAGACCTGTTATGGAACAGCCACGTGGCTATCAGTACTATATGCTGACTTGTCTGACCATGGGACATCCATACACCCAATCTGGCTTCAGGTCGAAGCACAGTACCATCTCAGCCTTGGCTAAAGTCTCTAATGACTGGATCCATGCTATGGACACCAAGAAGGTTATTGGTGCAGTCTTTCTATACCTCAGTAAGGCCTTCAACACTGTAGACCCTCACCTCCTAATCACCTGTCTTGCCTACATAGGTGCCACTCCACTTACCTTACAGTGGTTTAACAGTTATCTCACAGGAAGGATACAGAAAGCAAAGCTGATGGCCTACTATCTGCCCCCCTTCCAACTGCCAGAGGAGTCCCTCAAGGCTCCATCCTAGGACCAATCCTTTTTTCCCTGTACATCAACAACCTTGACTCCCACATAAAGAGCTCTAGCATTCATTTCTTTGCGGACAATACGGTTTTGTATGCATCAGGCTCGTCCTTAACTGAAGTCAGGGAAGCACTCCAAGCTGACTTTATCCAGTTAGAAAGCAACCTTATCAATGCCAAGCTTCTCTTAAATGCCAAAAAAACCAAGACAATGATTTTCTTGAGATTTGCCTTGTCTGGTGCCCTACCTACCCCACCTAAAAACTTCATAGTTACCTCCCTAGGTGAACCCTTGGAAGTCGTACCTAAATTTATATCTAGGTATGTGGATAGAGAACAAGCTTTCCTTCAATGACCACATCAAGGATCTATCGAAGAGGCTTAAAGTACGCTTGGGTTTCTTCTTTAGAAATAGGACCCTCTTTTCTCTCGTGACCTGCAAAAGACTTATCCAAGCAACATTCCTTCCCTTGCTTGACTATGGAGACATTATCTTTATCTCCTCCCCAACCTTGAGCCTATCTAAACTGGATGTACTCTATCACTGTGCTCTTCGCTTCAGTACTAACTCTGCGTACAGGACCCACCACTGTGATCTTTATGCAACAGTTGGGTGGACCTCTCTTGCCACCAGACGCCTCCTGCATGCTGGCATTTGGACCCTCAAATTACTACTCCACAAACTGCCTGTCTATCTAAGGGTGTCTCTCATACACATCTCGCATAGCACCTACTCCCTAAGGAAATCCGACCTTATCCTACTAGATGTTCCCAGGACACATACCACAGCTGGCCAAAGAGCTGTCTCATACGCCCTCCCAAACATTTGGAACCAACTACAAGCCATGCTGAAGCTAACCAGCATCATATCAATTAACTCACAAAACACAAGCTATCTCTAAATTAAAAAGACATATGTAGGTGCTACTAGGCCCCAACACCAAGTCCTTCTAGGTACTAACAGCCCTCTACTTATTAAGCTGAAATGTATTTGCATAATTTAGGGCAAGGTTAAAGCTGGAATGTACTGCATATATAGCATAAGGACTTCTATTGTGTATACCTCTTGTAGTATATATTTTTTTCTTTCTTGTTCAACATTTTATATCTCCTGTCTATGTAATTGCGAACTGTATGTGTATATGCCTCAGGACCTCCTTGTGAATGAGCTTGCTCAACGGAGTCTTTCCTGCAATAAACTTGAACTTGAACTATGGAACAGCCATGTAGCTACCAGTACTATTTGCTGACTTGTTTGAGTATGGATCATGTATATACCTGTTATGCAACAGCCATGTAGCTGTCAATACTATTTGCTGACTTGTTTGACTATGGGTCGGGTCACATTAACGGTGTGCTCTGTCTGATCAAGTATGAGTGGAGGAGTGTGTGTCTAGGTGGGCAGAAGAATTATGCAGAGAAAGGCAGGAGTTGTTCTCTTTCAGTATGCCACACTTTTGGGGAAAGACATGGGACCCTCCTAGTTGATCCAGCACAGCAGACTAAGAAAATAAAGTATCAATGGATGGGCAGGAACATCACTGTGGTGCACTGAACAGGGCAGCCCACTTGGGTAATTCCCCTATATACACCATGAATTGCCCAGGAATAGCACCGCAATCATTGTGAAAGACTTTGTATTTATCTTCAGATGGCTCACAGAATTAAAGTTGGAGTGGTCGCCAGTCGGGAGAACAAGCATGCATTCAGGCAGGGCAAATAACAAATGAACAGCTGACAGGTGAGCCAGAGGTGGGAGTGATGGGTCAGAAAGCACTAAAGAGTGTTGATTATTTTTTTGGGGCCATGCAGGTGGCATTTATCACTGTCCCTGCTCAGGCCCCCTGAGATGGTTGTGGACCCCAACATTCATCACAGGAACTGACTGGGCCTCCTATTGTGGCCACTGACAGCATTCATGGCCACAAACATGCCTTTAATGGCAAAAATATGCCCCAATGCTCCAAAGATGTCTATAGGTGGTAGCATTTATCAGTGGCCCTGACTGGGCTTTCTGTAATGGTTGTGGGCAGCAGCATGTACCAGAGGCCCCAATCATGACTCTACAGATAGTCACAACTTTAATGTCACTCTGCATCTTTGGCTTTAAGGAGGGACCAAGTGAACCTATGCTAAAAGGACCCATAGTGCAGGACTCTACAGACTGTGGCTCAAGCATCAAAGAGAAAGCACTATGTTAGAGGCACAAAACATTGGGATGTTGAGAGGGTGCAAGATAACAGAAACCAACAGTATTTGTGCTTAGTACAGACTCTTTAAGGTCCCATGGGAATTTACTTTCAAGGTACACATAGCAGGGCACATGACTATTGAGCAGAAGGTTCTGTCACCAATAATGCAGGGAACCAGTTCCTTTGTGCACATCTTAAATAAAAGGCAGGAGACCATAAGTTATCTTACCATACCTCTCATTACTTAATTCAACAAAGAAAAAAAAGCACTCCATACAGTGCAATAAGGCATGTGATAAAAAAGACCTGTTTACTGTTCCAGCCTATCACTTCATTTCTTCATGGCTCAATTGCCCATATCCAAATGTTGGTTCAAAAGTTCTGTGATTGTTGGTCTACTTTCAGCAAATTTGAGCTCTTCTGAGCACAAGGTTACCAGACAAAATGCTGACGTGCTACTTACAGGATCATTTCACAGAGCTCCATTACTGTGGATGTTCTGCTGGCACTCCAGGATAATAAGCGTGAGTGGGTGCACCGTCACTTTTCCTGTCTTGGGGGATAAATCTTTGTTACAAGCATACTGAATGATTGCAAACCAAAAACAAATGGCACCTGGGGAGAAATATGGGAAGACACAAAGAAAATTGAGTGTACTGCACATGCCTTTAATGGCAAAAATGTGCAAATAAAGTACAGTCCACTCCACAGCGTCTAGAAAAGCACCAACTGAATGTCCCAGTACATCAAGCTGCTCTAGCTTTTTGTCTGAGGGTGGAGTCCAATAGCATGATGAAAATCATATATACTGTTCTCTTAAAGGTACAAAGATCAAATTATTACCGTATATTTAGTGCATGATAGAAAAATGTAAACCATCACTATACAATAGGAAAACACAAGAATGATAAATGGTATTAGAAGGGAACCAAATATTATCAATTTGATTTATCCATAGTAATGGTATCAGAAATAACATACATATTGTGGAATACCCCATGCATTCACTTTAAAGCAGCAGTGCAACGAAATTTGTCAAAATATTTGACCCTACCTTTTTTCACTATGAAAGATTCCAGCCATCATCCAGTTTTATTTGGTGCCAAAATGTTGTAGTTCCATCAAAATGAGAGTATATTCTAAATCTTTTATTTTACTTTTCTCAAGAATAAAAGATGGCCACTGCATTTGTCTTAAAATAGTATTATAGACCTGGCAAGGGTTAGGATTGAGAGAAAAAAAAAAAAACATGGTGCCCATTATAGGCGGTACCTAGAAAAGTAGATGTTACAGGTATACTAATATTCTTATTAACTGTAGCTGAAACTAGCTTTTTGGAAACACCTTTTTTGTTGTGCTGCTGCTTTAGATTAATTACAAATGGTATCCAAGATTCTTACACTGGTGGTTAAGGATAGTACAGTTTATTGTTAGTGCACACTTCAACAGAAATAGAAATGTCACTCCAGGAACCAACAAAAACTATATGGAATACAGACTGTAAAAAATGTTTTAAAAGGATAACAATGGAGAATAAGTTCAAGAAGAGCCTACAAAGGTAGAAGGTATCCAACACCAAATTGATAACGGAACCATAAAACTATGTAGGAGGCAGTATAGCGCAGTGGTCTAAGGCTCTGAGCTGCAAATCTGGTGATATCCAGCAGACCAGACCTGGGTTTGAATCCCACAGCTTCCACTTGCATACTGTGTGACCCTGAGCAAGTCACGTAACCTCCTTGTGCTCCCAAGTCGCTCCTGTAAAAAAGCTTTCAGCTTAGTGTGCTATACCTGGTTAAAAAAACAACTAAAAAAAAAAGCTCAAAAATTTATAGAAAGGGGACAACATCACATAAGTCCTTCAGATGTAGTGCCATTTAGAATAGCCCTGATGTGCACTTTCAGAGGCCTTATTGTACGTCCAACATACAGTACACTAATCCACAACCATACCGTAGTGCATATATAGTGAATGGCATGGCACATGATATAAACTGGTGTACTTCAATTCTGGTACCATTCTGTGGATTTTCAATATGGATCCTGTCTTTCCATACTTACAAACATTACAAGTACCACATTTATGGAATCCCAGTTTTTGAATGTTTCTGGTACCTCTTCAATAAAAGGTTTTGTAAGTATGTCAGAAAAATTGTTAGCTCTTGTAAAGCTAACATGTGGCATAGAACCAATAATTTTCTTTTAGATAGGGTCACTGAGAAGGACAGGCCAAAGCTTATGTATTACATTACCCACTTTCTCTGCCATTTGATTGTACTGTATGGTTAAAGTAAGAAGCTGTTATGCTTCATTCAGTTTTGTTTTTGGTGTCAGTAAAGTTCCCCTCAAGTTCTCCTCTCAAATTTTCTGACCTTCTGTAAAGTCCCATTTAGGATAAGTTTTGTTTCTAACCCTCTCAGTTAGCTCAGTGGATTGAACCTCAAAATCATAGCTTACTGGACTGGACTTCAAAATCATATTGATCTGTTTGGTCCTTAAAGCAGCAGTACTAGTTATCCAGCAAAAAAATGTCATCCTACCTTTTTAGAAGTAATGTATTCCTAATGATCTTAGATTCTTCATTGTGGTATTTTAAATTCAATCAGCTATTTTTAAGATTGTGTTTAATTACAACTTTTGTAATTTCTGTGGCTCTATAATAAAGATGGCAGCCACCAGTAACTTTCAAAAATCTTCTCCTTAGAGAGCACACACTAACATCACTCACTGTATTTATAATGCAAATATGTCAGGGTGTTGCCAGCACATGTTTCTGATGGCTAGCAGCACAACATCACCCTGATTTGCTTACATCCATGACTGCTGACAAGGCAAAAGACCAACAACATTTAAGAACTTCAAAATCCCTTTTCTTGACTTGGGAATGAAATAAAGCAAAAAGGAAATAAGATACATTGATGTTTTGGTTTGTCCTAACTGCCCACCAAGTTATTTAAATTATTGTTAACTAGTACTGCTGCTTTAAAAGTTGTTTTTTTGCTAAAAGGAACAGAACACATCAATTTTCTTGAGTAGGCGCTGTCAGCCATTAAGATCATATTTGCTACATTTTCCTTACTAAACCCTGTTGAGACTCACTGCCTCCTGTTATAAAAAAGCTGCAGTGCCAGGAGTGTGGGAGTCACCTGATGCTGATGCCTCAGAGTCACTTTAGTTACCAGTACCTGATTTAGTGGTATCTGGCTTAGTGAAGTGAAGTGTACTGATCTGCTTTGATTGTGTAGCTGATGTTGATTTCAATTGCATGATCTGCAGTGGGACCATCCCTAACTGTAGGATCTATTCGATGGTTGCTTCCAGTCCCACTTAAAGACTTCAGTTTCTGTTCTTTTGAAACTCTCATTTGTGTTTCACTGGAAGAAATAAAATTAGAGGGAGGGCTTTCTTATACAGCTGAAGTCCTGTGCATGGTAATGTGTTGCTCAGAGATGATATTTTGGTAATCTGGAAGGGTACCCACCAAGAAGCTACTGATGGAGTTTCATGAATGTCTCAATGATAGGATGGGGTAGCTAACATTTGTATTCAATCATAATATGAATAAGATTAATTTTTTGAACTTGGACTTACTGCAAGGGAAGAACAGGACTGTATGAGAAGAGAGTAACTGCAAAATTGTTTTCACAACCACCTTCAGTGACTCTTTGAGACCCATCTGATCAGTGATAATTAAACACTGGCATGTACTATGAGCTTCCACTGAAGATCAGAAAGCTTCCAGCCACCTAGAAAGTGGCTAAAAGTACCAGAACACTGATAAAATATAATGCATACTGACCATCCTAGTCACTGAAAAATGGAAGGGCATTTTTTATCCAACCTGGATATGAAGGGCAATTATTCATGAGGATGCTGCACACTTTGTTTCAATACTTGTATAGACTGAGGAGATTAGGAATGTGTGTACAAGTGAAAGCAGCAGTGCAGATTACAGTAAACAATTTAATTTATACTTTTTTATTCTATTTCAGATGTCTCCTTACCTCCAGACTTGTAAAATATGGCTCGTACCAGGGTTTTATGAGTATTCACAGCTGTTTTCGTACTCCTACTGTTCCTTAAGGTCAAGGAGCATGGTCTTCTTAATCTTCTGCATAGTAGTTAATTGTAATCATAAAGTCAGTTAAACAACAGGGGCCAAATATTCAAACTGCACCATTCTGTGGTGCAAGCCCTTGCGCTGCTCAAAAAAGTTACGCAGGGGTGTGGCCAGGGTGATATTCAACGGAGCTGCGCTATTGAGCAACTCCTCTGAATATCGCCACAACACACAACCACTGTGCATAAGCGCCAGTGGAACTTGCACCACCGAAGTGGTCCAGAGTGGAGCATTCAGATGCGGTGGTGCAAGTTCCATTGCGACATGTATAAGCCTGCGATGTTCAAAGGTGACATGCAAATGGCCATAATTTATGCAAAGGCGCATAGGGGCCATTGCATCTATTACGGCCCATTTGCATGCCATTAGCATGCGAGTGCGCCGATCGATGACTTGCGCTGGCGCCTGCCAGGCAGCAGCCGTCGAGGACAGCGCCTGCAGCCTGATCGGCGGGCGCAAAGTAAGTCAACCCCCAATTAGCCCGATCGGCGGGCTCGCTAACCCACTGGCCAATTGCGGGCTGTCGATAAACCCTCCCCTCCCGACTAGCCCAATCGTGGGCATCGCGTATGAAACCCCCACTATCCCAATCGCGGGCATACGGCAACCCCCGACTAGCTAGATGCCAGGCATAGCGTATAAAACCCCCTCCCACTAGCCAGATCGCGGGCATAGCAGCAACCCCAAAGACCAATATCCTTGGTGGTCAGTGGACATGAAGCCCGATCGCGGGCATAAGTACAAACCCACCCCCAAGTCAATATCCCTGGTGATCTAGTGGCCCCCACCCCACCTACCCACGGGCCCCACCTCCTCGCTCCACCCGTCAGCGGCGGGCAGCAGCACCACCCGCCTGCCACCCTGCACCCACCGGTGACAGCTCGGTAGGGCTGCACACCCAGTGGTTCAGAGCATGGAGCCAATGGGCGTGCAACCATACCATAGAGCAGTTCAGATATGTGAGATGAATGTGGATTCATTCATTCCGCATATCTGGACTGCCTCATCTGTGTATGGCTGCATGCCCATTGGAGGGCTACCACAGGTGGCAGCGCTGTTGCACCCTGCAATGCGGCAGCTCACCTGAGGGTGGCCCTCGACTTGATCCTTTTTTTTGGCTTAAAGTTGTGCAGGCGCAGGTAGGGGGTTGCGCCTGCACAACTCTGCATGGCCAGGCTGAACATCACACTGTGCACTTTATGCATGGTTCCTCACCCTTCGGTTGCACATGCCTCCATTATCATTGCGCTGTTGCTCAGCATGTTTTCGGTGGCGCAACTGTCTTCTGCTGAATATCGCAAAATGGTGCATTTTCAGACTTGCGCTGGTGCAATCCTATTGCACATGGCGCAACCCTTTTGAATATCTGGGCCCAGGTCTTTAAAAACAACAATGAATACTGATGAATGCCTGAACTGGGCCATATTAAAAGCAGCATCCTATTATTATTTTAATGTAAAAAGACTTTGAAAGTAACTCAAAATTGGTGAAAAAGGGTATAGTTACATACAAGATAAGAGACCAAGGCAATCTAAAATAGAATTTGTGATTTGAATTCAGAAGACATTTGAAGACAGATTTACCCATAAAATTCTGACCTTCTTCTTTAAAGTTCACAGGGAACTTTTCCCTAACTGCATCATCTGTAGTTTTCAGAAGCCCACCAGTGCTTGTACCACTAGATCCACCCCCCACCACTCCTTCATAGTGCCTTTCTGTCACACTTCCCAAAGACTGCACTCCTTAGCTCTTAGGGGCACTTGACTCTTTAACAGCCTTCCTGACTCCCTCATTCAATGTCCATCCCTAGGGATGCAACCTGAATTTTCACCTCTTGGCTAAATCTGTCTGCACCTACTCTTAATAATACCTACCCAACCAATTCACACTCTTCCCCTTCACATTACTCCTAGTGTTTTTATACAGCTGCTTGCTAAACCATCAAATTGTAGATAGGTTCCTAGGCTTCCTACTTCCATTCTATTATACAGACGCTTCAGTAACAACGTGCACACCTTCATTGTACCATCCCCCCACCATGTATATTATTCCACACCCTCTTATGTTGCCTACCTCTTTGTATTTGTGTTTCTTTCCTTTGTAGTTCATGACTGGATGCTCATGAAAATGAGCAGACATACTCACGTGTCTTCCAGTATAAAAAATAAAAATGGAATGAAATAAAAATGAATTCATGGCTAGCTAAAAAATGTTTCAATTGAATCCTAATAAAAAAAAAAATGAAACTATTTTAGCCCAGTCTAGTGGCATGAAGGACTGAGAGGCGATGCCTCACCTCCTGCAGTGCTGATGAGCCAGGTTTGGGAATCGACATGGGTCACTCATGGGCTGGCCGGGGAAGGGAGGTTCAAGTGTCTGCAGGATAGCTCTCCTCCCTCGGGGAGGGGATTTATGTGACCCGAGTTCTGTCGACTGCCACCTAGAGATATTCAAGTGGCAGTGCAGGTCGGGGCACTTGGCATAGCTGGAGCAGCCCAGGTGTTTGAGGATGTCTCTGCGGAGGTGGAGCTTGTCTCTATGCCATTGCATGGAGTAGGTCTGGGGGGAACCTAACTTAGGAGGGAAAACCCCTCTGTCTGCAAGATAACGTCCAGTCCGTCACAAACTCTGCACCGATGATTGGGCTTCCGCCACAGTCCAACCAATCAGGATGCTGGCAAGAAGGTGAGTCCCAGAGAAGATGGGTGACGGGGCTGGGGGGATGGAGCAGAAGGGGGCGTGCTGGGGTGACAGGAGGATATAAAATCTCTACTGAAAAAAACTATCTATTTTGGTACAAAAAGACAGCTAAATAGTTTGCCATCTGATCATTTTTGTTATATCTGATTTAAGCTGCAGTTTGGAAGTGGCACCAGTTCTAAAAAAAATGACATGCTCTCCTTAATTCTGATGATACTTTTGACTCATACAAACTCAGGAAGGTGAAATTTTTTCACCATAGTAGAATTTCAAAAATTAAAAAATATGTAACTGAATCTTATTTGAAATTATTGATAAATGCTTTTGTCATCTCTAGAATTCATTATTACAATGCCTTTTTAGTGCCTTGTTATTGGGTCTTCTGAACTGCAAGCTTGACAAATTAAGAGCAGAAACAAAAAACATGCACTCACAAAACCAATGAAACAAAACTCACCATACAGAGTTAAAGGGCAAAGCTTTTATTTTAAGTGTAGGACTGAGGTGCAAAATAGGTAACCCACTAGGAACCACACCTAACATGTTTCACATCATCCAATGGTTTTTCAAAAGCCCAAGGGTGTCTCTTTAGAGCTTTTGTAAACTTGATAAACTGTAGTATGTTTTTTTTTAGTTTTTTGCTCCCCTCCTTCCCCCTAGCCGACCACTCCTTCAGGTCACCTGGACCCTCCATCTGCTCACCATCCCCGATGCCAGGCGACACTTCACATTGTGACCCTCCCAGGTAACCCAGCATATCCCTTCACCAGACGGGTCCTCCTCCTCTGAGGGGGAAGGCACCAGTGGGGGTGGCAAGTGCACTCTGCAGTTGGCCTGGGTGTCACTGAAGTGGGGACGGTTGTCCAGGGCTAGATGGCAGCAGGAGCTGGTGACCATCATCTAGCCATCCAGGGAGTCATTTCTTGGTTTTCTCCCTGGGGGAGTGACGTGCCACAGATGTCAAGGCATACGCCGATGTCTGCCACTCCCCAGTCATCTGGGGCCTGACGTCCTGCTGTGCTCCTGGCCTCTGCCAGGGACCAGCAGGTGTCGGGCCACATCCCCATCCTCCCCCTGGAGAAGACGAGCTGTTGTTGGATGCTCCATCCTTCTCCCCCTGCCAGCCCTCCAGTGACTTGGGTTCATTCCTGAACCTGGCTTGCCGGTGTCGCAGATGGAAATCCAACCACTGTGCCAATGGGCCAGCTCATAGTATGCTTTTAATGAAACAGCAAGATGGTCTCTAATGCAAGATCACAACAGCATATTACTCCCATGCTCAGAGACCTCCACTGATAGCCAATAAAATGCCATATTAATTTAAAGTACTCCTACTTACATTATATAAATGTCTTCATGATGTGGCCCTAAATATTCAGCTGATGTACTTGTGGAGTGTTACCCCACAATAACTCTTCACTCAGCAACTCTTAAGCTGCTAGTTGTCCCCAAATTCCATCTTAAAATTGTTGGCAGTAGGGCTTTCGAGGTTAGGGTCCCTCAGCTATGGAATGCCCTTCCAAAAGGTTTAAGGCAAGCTGATTTATTAGCGAGGTATAATAAAATCATCCCTGAAAACATGGTTGCTCTCCTAAGCCTTTGAAATTATGGGATCCCAGTTACTTAAATAGGTATTTATCTAACAATGCTGGTATTTATAGTGCCTCTGTAATATTTTATGTATTTCCCCTACTATGCATTATGTATTGAGTTTATAGTATAGTTTATCTTTTTTTTTTTTGTACTCATATTTAAGTATGATGGGCCTGCTTCCAAGACAGCTATGGCAGGCGTAACACAGTACACCAGTCCCAATAGCGCAAATCACAAGTTATGCCAGTGACTTGCAACATGCGCGATTCCAAAAGATCCCCTATGCCACAACCTGCAACCGCTACACCAACTGCAAGATGCGATGCAGTTGCACCAAAGAAGGCTTGCACCACTGTGTAATGTGGCTTGCAACATGCAGAACATTGTACGAGTACGATGAAACTGCTATTTTGGACAGGTGGTATAAGTAAATATGCCAGATGTAGCCAATGTAAGTTACACCAAGGAATGGCTGGGCTAACCAGAGCACAGGCTATATCAACCCCCCCACATAGCCAGACAGCAGACAGCAGCATAGTGAGACACACAGAAATGTCAGCAATTGGATCCCTACCAGGAATTGTTAGCAGAGCACCGTGAGTACAGGCATGCCAGGCGCAGAGGCAGGACCCAGGTGACTGCGCCAGAGCACCCACCAGTGATACCAAGGCCACCGATGCATAGAGTAAGTTGCCCCTCACAAGACTTTTGAGTACCTGACTGAGCAGCAGTGCCTAGCACGCTATAGGCTCAGCAAGAACTGCATCCAGGAGCTATGCCAGGACCTGGGTGGTGACCTCCGCAGCACCAGCAACAGGGGCCATCCACTGCCACTGGAGGTGCGTGTCAGCACAGTGCTGTGCTTCCTGGCCACCAGCACATTCCAAATGCCCACAGGGGACACAGTGGACATCTCCCTACCAGTGGTGTCCAAACACCTGAGGAGGTTCCCTGCTGCCCTCATACAGCGTACCCCACAACAGTATCATGGCATATATATGTGCAGTATAGCAGTATAGCCCAGAGGTTAAAGGAATGAGGTGTGAATGAGCTTGGTACATCCAGCAGACCAGACCTGAGTTTGATTCTCACAACCTCCACTTGCATACTGTGTGACTCTGAGCAAGTCACTTAACCGCCCAGTGCTCCCAGGTCGCCCCCGAAAACAGGCACTTGTGCCTAGTGGGCCTTACCTGGTTACCAAAGACTAAAAAAAAAAATATATCAGCATCCCACGGAATGCCCAACAGCAGCGCCTGGTGAAGCAGGCACTCTACAATGTGGTGAAGTACCCCTGTGTGTTAGGTGCAATCAACTGCACACACATGGCCATCATGGCCCCAAGCGAGGACGGGGATGTATATATCAACAGGAAGGGGCACCACTCAATGAACATCCAGGTGGTCGTAGACAGTGGTGGGTGCGTCCTAGATGTGGTGGCCAAGTACCTCAGATCCTGCCATGACTCCCACATCTACAGGAACTGTGGGCTACACAAGGCCTTTGAGAGGGGGGACATCACTGGAGGATGACTTGTAGGTATTTTATTTATTTTATTTACTGAAATGTTTCACCAGGAGGGCACACTGAACAACAAGTTGCTCATCTCACGGTGCGACCTGGGGGGAGGGGTTACATATGGTTGTGAAGGATGATCAGTTGCAATACTATGTGGGTAGTACAAACAATACAACATTGTAAGATTGTGCAACAGTTAGAACACAAGGTATTGTACAATAAGATAAACAGTAGTGGAACATTGGGTAAATTACAATATATGTCCAAAATCATACAAAAGAACATATAAATGTACAAAACAGTAATAATGCGATAGAACCATTTATAGTGCATGAGTGTACAAGGAGCAGGCTCCAGGTAGTACACAAGTGCTGTTGGAGTAAAAAGGATGGGTATGTACCATGGGGAATGAGAACTGCAAAGGTGTGCATGTGGCAGTGTGCGGCATGTGGCAGACAGTGCATGTGGGGTCACAGGGGCACAACGGGGGCACAGAGTGGACAGGCACTGCAGTGGACAGGGGTGACAGCCATGCAGACACATGGTACACCATGCACGATAGTCAGGCAGGGGCATGACACATACACTGTGCAAAAAACAGGGGCCTGGGAAGGCCACACAATGGCAAGGGAAGCACAAGCGTTGCATGGACACAGCCAAGGATGTGCATATGACTGACAGTGTGTACCTACATGTGAGTGCATGTGCATGCAGCAGTGCATGTCATGCAGAGCATAGTGGGATGCTGTTGATACGGGTGCACACAGCAACATGCAACTAACCACTCCCCCCCCACAGGTGACAGTGGATAGCCCCAAATGTCATGGTTGATGACCCCTGTGAGGACGCCCCACACAGCAGCCGAGGTCTCATACAACGAGGCCCACACAAGCATGAGAGGGGTACTAGAGTGCACCGTCGGACTACTGAAGTCCCGATTCCAATGCCATGACACCTCAGGGGTGTGCTCCAGTACAGCCCTGCAATGGCATGCAGGATAGTGCTCACCTGCTGCATCCTCCACAACATTGCCCTGGCACACAGTGTTCCAACGCCTGACAGTGAACAGGAGGATGGTGCACCACAGGACGGTGATGGAGATCCGGGCGTCATGGCAGTACACCAGACACACAGTGGTGCAACAGCTGGCCACCGTACATGACACGAGCTGATCTAGCAGCTTCTCTGAGGTGGCTGAAGGACACCACAACTGACAGCACCAACACCACTGCCACCACCACCACTGCCCCCCCACACCACCAGCACCACCATGGTGGCACCAGCAGCAGTACGGGGGGCGCACAGTGGTGCAACGCAGCCCTGATAATGGCACAGCACCCATGCCATCACCACTGTGCCTCCGGGGGAGGTGATACTGTCAGCCTGGTGCAGTGCAACATGTGTGGCGCCACTGGAGCTGGAACAGTACCCATATGTGTCATACAGCATCCATGGAGCATGATCACGATTGTGGGATTGCACCACAGGCATCACACAGAGGACCACAGCACACATGGACAACGGAGATGGAGTCACAGGTGGTGATGGACACACACAGGGAAGAGGAACAATGTCGCAATGATGGCCATGGCCACTGATACATGTAAACAGTGCAACCACAACAGGGACACAGCATCGGGTGGCACAGACCTGCATACATATGGCAGTAGGATGCATCATTGTGTTGTGCTTCTGGTGCCACCTACAGGGACCACCAATCCCCTGGGTGGAAGGAAGCCGGCCTGGACCCAGCACGGTGCACTGCTGCACACAGGGCACCATGCAGCCACGACCACCGGTGTGCTCCCATGGCTGTGAGTTGCACAGCTGGCACACAGATATCATGTGCACATTGGGGACGCACATGAGACGGTGCAGAACTGCTACATGCATGCCCTCTCGAGCACAGTGACACACACACGCTCACGCCCATGCATACCAGAGACAGACGCGCAAATCCAGGTGTGTAAACACAACATTGTACAAGGGTAAAACAGTAACAACATCTTCAACAGCAGGAACAAACACTACCCCCCAGCACCCACACAATACACCCATTATGTCAGCCCACCCATTCCATCCCAGGTGGACATCCCCCCACCACCCCATGTGTACAAGGCCCCCCATATGTGCAATGCCTGCACATCCAACAGTAACACCCAGCAGATGCCCCCTCATATGGACCCCACCCAGGCACAACCTCCCACACACATACACGTGGGATGCAGCCCCCCCATACACCACCCACTGCCCACTGGTCCCCTACCCCACATACCCACAACAGGCTGCCCCCCCCACAGGCCTATAGCAGCCAACAGGCCTAAGGCTGAAAGGTCCATTGTCCATGGCCCCTGTCTACAGTGTGTGGTGCTAGCACCTCAGCAGCACCATGAGTAGGGCCCCCAGGGAGCCGTGCAGGCTAGCCACATCCTCCATAATGGTGGACACCAGCACAATGAGCTTCTGGTCACTCACTGGCAGCTGTCTCTGGTATGGCACAGCCCGTGGCCCAGACTGACCTCCAGGCGATCCATCTCCAGCATCCTGTGCACCTGGCTGTGGCTGGTCCATGGCACCGCCATCAGACTGTTGGTCTGCATTGTCCACAGCCTGCATGGCTTCATCCTCCACCTGCTCAGCAGCTGAGGGCACTTCCACCCTCCTGTGCTTCTGCCGGCCGCACCTCCACCATCAGCTTGGCAGTGGGCAGCTCCAATGCCACCGGTCCCTTAGCAGTCTGCATTGTGTCCTCCACCGCCTCCACTTCTGGCAGGTCCACCAACCCCTGCTGCCCACTGTCCATGGTGTCTGGCTCTTCCTCCTCCACCTCTGGTGATGGTGGGATGGGCTGGACCCTGTGCATCCAGCACTGGATGCGGTTCCGTGTCCTTCACCTTCACCTCTGTCATCGCCCACAGCAGTGCCCTGTGGTGGGGTGTCAGTCTGCTCCGCACACCTGTAAGAAAGCAATGGCAGTGGTCAGTGCTGTTCCGGGACACGCTGCACACACAAACGCAACACACAACCACCACCACCCCCCACAGGCCACCACAGCATGGACACAACAAATGGCATAGAGTGCATGCACCTACCTGACCTCCGGTGCTTTGGCACATGCTGCTGCCCCTGTGCGTGCTGCTGTGCACCATCCGGCAGACCCTGGTCACCACATCCTGCACCTGTAGTGAAGGGAAACACAATCACATGCATACATCGGTGCTAGCCTTGGCCTGTGTAGCAGCAGAGCACCATTGTGCGGCCAGATGTTGGAATACCCACCTACACCTGGTGCCTGGCCCATGTGCATCTCTACATCCCTCCTCTGTGCCATATCCAGCAGATGCTGCAGGAGCCCTGGGTCCCTCCATGCCAGGTTTTGCTAGCAGTGCTGCAGCTGGTGCACAGTGTGAGGTACGCTTCTGGCACCTATGCGTGCCCCATCGCCCTCCGTGCCTGTACAAGCTCCTGCAGCTGGGTGGGAGGAGTGTCATCCCCCACTGCTGCACCAGATTTACGGGCAGTGCTGTATCAGCCAGCATGAAATTGGGTGCCCTCCCACTAAGACTGAGTATGCTGTGGTGGGGCATGTTATCTGTGCTGTAACACCTGGCACAGGGGATACCTGCCATGTGCTGCTCCTACCTGCAAGGAAACATGTCACATAAAATGTGTAAGTGCAGAGTACTGGGGCACCATACCATCTCACACCCCTACATGCTGCCCGGCATTGCCACCCGCAGACAGCAACCTGCACAGGGCAGGTGTACAGCGGCAATGTGTGCAGCAATGCATCTCGCGTGCCATCCCTGGGGTGCAGCGCAACAGTGCTGTGCTGTACACACATGTCCATGCAGGCCCCACCCCCTACTAATGGTGTACATGCCACCCCCTCACACTACCTCCTGCATCACTGTGCTGTGTGGCACAATGCACATACACTGTGCAGTGGGAGACCCCACAACAGCTGCACACACTTCAATCCCCCACACCGCCGCCCACCACACTGTACGGGCACAGCTGTGGTGTCCCACCCTGCACCACCTCCCAGTGCACTGTGTCAGCATCCACAGGGGCGCAGGCCAGCTGTGCAGCCTCGACGCAACCACAAACAGCAAATGACAGGCCACAGATGCACCCAGGACACTGGTCAGTGACACTGTGCAGCCCCCCCCTTCAGATTGCTGCCCTGCCTGTGTGATGCAGTGGTGCATGCTAAGCCCACATTGTACAGCTACAGTGCTCCCTAGTCCCCTGTGTGGGGAGGAAGTCCACATGCACTGGCTGCAGGTGCAGGCACAGTCCTCTGTGGCATGCTTCACAGGCCATTGTGTAGAGGTCGGTCATCACTGACTGTCAGAACTGATGGGCAGGCAGTGTAACAGTGGTCTGGCATCCCAGGGCAGGGTCTGCTGCAGTGTTCCACTGTCTGCACATGTGTCCCACAGTGGGTTGGCCTCCATTCCATGACAGGGGGACAGAGGGATGTGTGCAAAGCACTGGTGGGGGCAATGTACTGTCCCACTACTGACCACCATGGGTGTAGCCCAATACGGCCAGTGTGTACACTCTCCCTACAACCACAGCCCCACAGTTCACATCTGTACGCATCCTCTTAGACAGCTGCTCCACCCCACCCCGACGCCACACATATCGGACCATCAGATGTCCCATCCACACCCTAACAGCTTGTACACATGTACACGTGGTACAGTACCTACTAGTATGTTACACAGGTACAAGCTGTATAGTGCATAGGGTTTACTAAGTGCTGATAACAAAGGATATGACATGGTGAGGTGCTACAGTACAGTTGTGACAATACCCACCCACACCCAGGGACAGTTCACAGCAATCACACCCATATCGTGCTGTGCAACAGTGCCCACTCACCTCCACACAGTGGACCCACACACATGCACACACACACACACACACCCCCACACACACACACCACACATCAGAACTCAGTACCCTCCTATACCGCCACACTGCCCACTGCCCACCTTCCATTGCAGCAGTGCACCATAGTGGCATGGTCAGTTATCCGCCTGCTGCTACCACCCAGATCTTTTGCACTTGGCTGCACTCACACCCTGTCCAGCACCCTGTGTTGTGGGCTCGGCTGCCCCTGTGATAACACTGGGCCCACCCTGCCCCAGTTGCATGACTGCAGGGTCACCACTGTCCAAAGGTCCTGCCAGCACTGCAAGCCTCCAGGGTCATCCATGCCTCCCTTGGGTGGTTGGTGCTTGTGCTGGCACAGTCCCCAGTCCCTTGTCCTGTGGCCCACTGCCATCCGTGGCTTAATGGTGCACTGCTACCTGTATTGTGTCCTGTTCTGGTGTGCCATCCAGTGCTAGCCTGCCCCATCTTGCACATGTCATGCACCTTGTTCCCACTGCTGCACGCCCCATGGACATGGTGGTGGGTGTCACTGTGGACTTTTGCACTGGTGGTGTGGCCACCAGTGGTGTTGGTGGTGATAGCGGTGGTGGCTGTTATGCCCATGTTGCTTGTGGTGTTGGTGGTGGGGGGGTGGGGGCTGTTGCACTGGTGTTGATGCCCGACTGGTCTGCTGTGCCACTGACCACTCCACTGCCATGGCCAGGCAGGTGATTGCTCTTGTCTGCACCTGCACACAGGCCTGGGAGATGACCATGGTGTCCACAAGTCACTCTATGGATGACTCTGTGGTGCATGTACCTGTCTCCGGCACACCTATGAGGGTGCCCATGTGCTCCTCCATGGCTGTGTGGTGTGCATCCATACTGAGACAGATGCATCTGAGATGCTCGGACTGCTCCTTGTGGGTGGTCACGAGGGTCCTGCAAAACCCAGCATAGTCTGTGGGTGCTGCTGTGCAGTCTTCCTGCAGGGATGGCGTGGACCCATCCAGGGTCACCTCCAGCCTGTCATGTGATGCAGGGATGAGGTCCTGTACTATATTATCCGCTATGCTGCCACAGCTGAGGAAATCGCTCAGGTCCAGTCCCTCCTCCTCCTCCTGCTGGTGCTCCTCCACTGCCTGTCGCTCCCCCACCACTGGTGTCAGGTTTGGGTCTTGCTGCACCACATCATCACCACCAGGGGTGTCCGACACAGTGGCCTGTGGTGTGGTCAGCTTCATGTGTTCCTGTCCTGGCACACTGCCTGTGCCACCACTGTCCTCTGCCCCTGTGTCCACTGCTGCTGCTGCACCTGTGAGGGAACAACAGTGCATCAGTGTTACCCCACCATGTCATGCCCTCCCTACATGCCTCCATACCCACCCCTGCATCGCTGTCCCATGCACTGGGGGCAATGCTGGCCATCAGCTTACCTGCCCTGTGTCCTCTGCTGCTGCACCTGTGGGGGAACAACATTGTATCAGTGCTACCACACCATGTCATGCCCTCCGTACATGCCTCCATACCCACCCTGCATCGCTGTCCCATGCACTGGGAGCAACGCTGGCCATCAGCTTACATGCTCCTGTGGCCATCCCCATGGTATCCAGGTCCATATCCCCATGGACACTGTGCTGGCTCAGGAACACCAGTATCCTCTCCTCATGGCCACTGAGGGGTCTCTCTTCCTGTGGCCCATCTCCTGTGGTCGCCGCCTGATGCCTGTTATAGGCCTCCTTGACCTTTACGTGGCACTTGAGGTCACTGACCCGCTTCTGGAGGTTGCGCACAGTGCACTTTGCATTGGCCACCACATTCACCTTCTTAGCCACCTCCTCCCATGCCTCCTTGCACTCGTGGCACTGGTCCCGTTCCCCACCCTTGCCCATTAGGAGGTCTGCATGGGCCTCAAGTTCCTCGAGGAGGACGTCTGTCTCCTCATGGTATAAATCCTCTTTCTGCATTTTGTGCACCTGCTGCCTCTTCACTGCTACCTGCCATCTTTCTCGCATGCATAGCTCCTATGTCATGTCTGTGACTTGCGCACTTTTATATGATTGTAGGGTTGAGACATGCATAACTGCTATGCCCGCTATTGCCAGTTCCAACATGTGTTGTGGACGTAACTTGCAACATGTGTATTTCTGCATTCTTTGTCGCGGCTCGCATTTCTCTTGGAATATGATGCAGCTCACACGTCACAGGGGTTTGGTCATAACTTTACTCACTGGCATGGTTTACGCCTTGCTCTTCTCGCTCTCTTGGAATCGGGCCCAGTGTTTCCACTCTGTACAGGGATCAGAGCAATTTTGAATAAGCACTTTATAAAGATGGATTGGACTGGATAAAAAAAAGTATGAGTCAAATATTTTCACAGCTAACATGCACTACTGCTTGAAAATACTGAAATAGCAGAATTTATTTACTGTCACACTACATAAGTAATTTATTTAATAAGATGCCCATATGACCTGGTTTACTTTGGTAAAATGGGGAGGCAGAGAAAAGCTAGGAATTGGGAAACATGAAAATGATATAAGAAAGGAGACTTTAATTTACCAGTCGCACAGCATTTTAGGGAAATGAGACACGCAATTTCAATTGTAAGATTTTGTTGGTCTAGAAAATGTGAGCATACAGGGTGAAGAGGAGGGGATTTGGAATGAAAACTGTTGAGAATAGTTTTTTTTACATAGACGTGTTCAAGGCTGCTGACTGCAGCTATGGGCTAAATGAGTTCATAGAGTGGTTCCCTATCATATAACCCTTTAACAATTGTCTTCTGCCATTTCTTTTATAGGTCTAGGAGGACTTGTGGATTCTATCTGTTGGGGTGGATTAAGGATAGTGGTGGCTGTTCCTCTTTCTGTACCTGTCTTTCTCTCTGTAGGCATGTTTACATAGCCACAATTGCACCACAGCAACCCAACCACTCAGTTGCAGTGCAAATGTGGCCCTCTAAGCACTTACCCGATCATGATAAGCTGTTCCCTGCTCCTCTCCCTGAACTGCAGCCAAGTTGGAGATGCATTCTGAGTGAGTGCTGTAAATGACTGTGTACACAGGTTGCACCACTCACTGTCGCACACAGTCTATGGTCCCTGCATCTTTCTGCTCACTCCCACACTTATGGCTCCTTACCACTGCAGCTTGATTCAGTGCTGAGATGGGCCATGTAAACTTAATACAGATCGAGGTTGGAGTTTGAGGCAGCACTGTAGCTGCCAAAAGGAATCATCTTGGAGCAGCCATAGAAACACAGCTGTTGACTTACACTGAGGTCAGACCTAACACATATACTGTATGCAGCTTGGATATTGTTATGTTGTATTTATTCCCCTTTCTTGTCCCTTTATGTACCAGTCTCTCTCTTTGACTCACATTGAGGTTGGACAGAATACACATATATTTTTTAACTTTCTCTTTATTCTCCTCCTGCTCCCTGAGCTCTGCACCATCGGGAGTCACCTATAGCATCTGTCCCCTTCTCCTCCTTACCTGGAGCCCTTGATTGGTCCCCATGGAGCCTTAGTTCTACCCCCCAGGTGGGGATGAGGTGGGACCCATACACACTGAGCATCTTGTTTCATTGGACCACTGAGTGTGACAGGCAGGGAGAGTTGTGGAGGTCTGTGCTGGTTGTTCCATCTTCATGGTGCACAGGGAGCTTTTTCCTCCATTCTGTTGTGGTGGGTGTGACGTGTGCCCAGACATCACGGTGCATCCGCCGATGTCCGTCACACCCCTACTCCTCAATGTGGCTTGATGCTTGCTGTGCCTCTGGCTCCATCAGAGGCCAGTCAAGTACCAAGCCTTTTCCCCCCTTCCCTCCCTGGAGGAGGCGAGCAGTCCTCAGATGCTCCAGCCTCCCCCTCCAGCTGGCCCTCCACCTTTCCGGGCACGTTCCCAAACCCAGGTTGATGACATCACAAGTGGTAGTGCTACCACTGCACCGGTCTGGACCAAGCACATACTGTATGCACCTTTGACATTGCTGTGCTGTGCTTATGCCCTTTTCTTTGTCTCCTTTCTGTACATCTCTCCCTCATTGACTCAAACCGAAGTTGGACATACTGTATGCACCTTGGACATTATTATGCTTCACTTATGTAATTTTCTTGTCCTACTCACTACAACTCTGTATCTCATACAATTTTGTATTTGTATATAACCAGTCATTTTCCTCCAACTCCCCCCATTTAATGCAGCATTCATTCATCAACCTAATATAATATAATACTGCACTTCATAAACTAAACCCCTCATTTCCCCCTTTTTAGGCGGCAGAAAAAGCATAGCTTGTGAATCACCTCTTGTGGTCATGCGAGTTCTTTTCTGCATTTAGTCAAGTTTAAAGTTGCATTCCCTCTAAGTAATTCAGCTGCATGAAGTCACTGAGTATGTCAGCAATGAGGCTTTTAGGGCTTGATGTAGTGTTGCAGACCTACGAAAGCCTGGGCTTGATACCCAGTATGGCTCATTTTTTCTTTCTCTCTATAATTTATGTACTACAGTATTAGAGAAAACTGTTAGATGTCATTGCTGATACCAGTGCTAGCATTTCAGCAAGGTTTGAAACAAAGTTTCTGAACACTGAACTGTTACTTCCGTGTTGCTATCAGCTTAATTAGTTCTGGCTCAGACTTTGAGACTTGCCTAGGTTTGAATGAAACTTGCTGGGAAGCAATACTTTAAGTTGGCAGAGAGTTAATTGCTAAGCTCCACTGCAGCTGTGTATAAAGGGCTGCACTCAGTGCAAGATATGTTTTCCAATAGTGTGCCTCTCTTGTCTAGAAACCTTCTGTCTCACCACGTAGAATGATAGCACAGTGGCAGAGCACAAGAACAGTAGTTGGTGGGGCTGGGTTTCATTCCCAGGTGTGAATAATGTTTTTCCCCCAATAATCTAAGTCGTTAGTATGCACCTCTCTCTAAAAAGCTTCTGTCTCACCATGTGAAACAATAGAACAGTGGCAGAGCACCAGGACAGTGCAGGCCAAGGACACTCTCAACAGAGAGAAAATGCTGTGCAAAGAAAACCAAAGACCAAAAATCCTTATCTAATATAAAGAGAGGTGTTAGTATTTTTTTGTCTAGTTGACATACTTGCTATTGTTGTAATCAGTTCTTCAGAATGCTGATCAGTGAAAGGGCTCAGTATTTGCTTACTGATAACTGTACCTTTAAAACACTAGTATTTAAAAATTTGAATTTTTGAGCTTGCACCCCCTTGAGGAAAGATCTCTTTGATTTGAAGTGCCAGGGTTTATTTCATCCTCACCAACTGCTGCAAATAAACTTTTCCCCTTTATATTACATAAGGGGAATGGCAGATGCATGTTAACTGGCAGCGGAGGAGCTGTCTGAGAAATGTTTTGTTTTGATTTTTCTTACTAAAGGTAACCAACTCCCCAATTCTCTCTGCTTCACTGCCTCCCCTGGTTCCCTCAGGTATCAGCTAAAACTCCTTCCCTCCCACCTCCTGTTTTCCCCATCTGACTGTCCACCTTGCATTTATTTATGTATTGATTTTTGTTGACCAGGTAGGCCCACCAAGACTAGAAGTCCCTTTTTCAAGCCAACCAGAGGAGAGGGAGATACAGATGGTAATCAACTGAAATTAACCCAGATCAAGCTCTTGATGGTATTTTTAGTGAATGAGGGAAATTTGGCCAGGACACCAGGGAAATTCCCCTACTCTTTCCTGCAGGGGGGCGCTGTAGCGCTGCAGGAAGGACAGAGGACCTCAGTCTGACTCAGATCATAAAGGGGGAAGGTGCTGTTGTTGAAGCTCCAGAGATGCAGTTGCAAGTTTCAGAAAACTTGGGTGCTGCTGAGATTGGCCCTCTACCAAACCTTGATCCTGGGATGCACATATGTCAACCCCTCAATATCCGTGGCAGCTGAGAATTTGGCTGAGGAAATTGTTTGCAAAAAGAGTTGGATGCTAAGAAGCAACAGTTAATTGAACTAATTTCAGAGGCTGAGCGTGCCATTCAGGAACAGAAATCAAAACTAGATGAAGAAAGGAAAAAGTGAAAACGTTCGGTTGCAAGTCCGCCGACAGAACCTGGTAGACGGCTACCGGTATGACTCAGTCCCAAACTGGGACCAGGTTTACCTAAAGGGACTTCATGAATGGACTTAACTATATCCCCTTCTGATGTCAGTCCCTTAGTGAGCAGTTCCACTCTGGAATTGATGCCTGGGGGAGCTTTACAACAAGCCGGATGGCTTTTCCAGGCTGGTCGCTGGATTTCTGACACCTCAATTCCTTTACCAGGCTCCCCAAAATCTGCAGAGGAAAGGTTGTTATTACCTGTCTTGGAACAGAATGATTTGAGTCCAGATTCTATGCCTCCTGCTTCAAAGTCCTTGACTGATTCTACCGCTGCGCTTGATGAAAATGAGGCATCTACAAATGTAGCTGCACAAGACATGATTCAGGACTCGGGACTTTTGCTGAACAAGGACCACACTGAACTTGCTCCCTTGGAGGAGAATGTGGGGAATTCAAATGAGATATTGGTGGAGAAGATGGCACAGAGCAATTTCCTTATGGCAGGTACTGTAACTGGGGATAATTACACTGAGACAACAGACAGGGGAGGGGGGGCCCACAGGCTGGGAAGCCTCAGAACTCAAGTTCTTATGCTGGTTTAGTTCACAAACCAGCTGAAGCTGCAAAAAGATGGTTTGTGGTCTGTCTTCAGTATAAGGGGCAAGCGCCCATCTCCCCAGATAGATTATGGGTGGGCAAGCATTTGATTAAGGATTCTATGGGGTTTACCCTAGCAGAAGTTTATGCGTTTATCCATACACCTGGGGACCATTGCTACGATATTAGTTGTGGCCCTATTAGTCAAATTCTGACATATTTATTATGAACTTAAGGATTTAGACAACTGGACAGAGTTTGTAGCTGTTCCAATTACCAAGCCCACAGTTAAAACAGTAACCCTGTTATTCTGAAAAGAAGGAGTGGATGTTAAGGATATTATTTTTTGGATGGAAAAGAGATGTACATTATTTGGTCACCCTCAGCCCATCATGAATGATAATGGTTTTTGGAATGGAGAATGGACCTTTAGAGTCCAGTTAAAACAAGATGAACAAGGTATTCGCCACCTCCCTAGCTCCTTCTTTTTGGGCAAGGATCATGAGGATCCTGTTCTATGCTGGTCTACCAAAGAGCTGTTATCGATGCAGGTCTCTCTCCCACTTGAATACAGACTGCAATAAAGTTAAATGTTTTCATTGTGGGATGCTGGGATACACAGCAGCCCATTGTTCAGTCCGCTCCCTGTGCAATCTGTGTAAGGATGATGAGCATGGGTTTGCTGATTGCCCTTGGGCTGCCCATAACTCTGAGGATGTCTCAGATCAGGATTATTTGTTATCTCAGGCCAAATGGCCCTTTAGGCAGCCCTATACTACAGAGGATCATTCTACCCCCCCCATCTTCCCGTGGACATAGAGGTAGAGGGTGGGATATGGGGGATGGGGTGGTTTACAGTACACTGAGCAGAACCCCCACTCCATCATGGATCCTGCTGAAATACGGACTTATAGGAGAGGTGTTTTCTCTGCAACATGACAGCTGGCTGAGCCCATGGTTGAACAACTGGATCTAGCTACCCTGCAAGGTTTCCCCCCAGTTCAGGTCCTGCTTTCCTCCCCTGGGGTACTTCCAGCTTTGCCTCCTTTATCCCAGGAGCATTCTTGTGATCTTATTCCATTACAGGAAAAGGAATTAACAGATGGGTTACATACAGAATCTCTGGAGACATTACAGTGGAAACGTTTTCAACCTCAAGGCCAGAAGGAGGCCTTCCTCTTTCCCCACTGCCCCTTTTGAACCAATTTGTGGCTTTTTCCTCCTGGGAGGACCAAGTGGATATTGACTGCCCTATGCAGATGGAGGATGTCTCAGCTTTCTCTGAGACTAATAGTCTTTTGGAACCACAATCCGCTAGACCTATTTCCAAAAGAATGACTTGATCTAGTACAAGGCTTATGAAGCCTCTTCCCTGAGCCAACCCATGTGAGGTTGGCCAGTCAGAATATTAATAGTATTAAGTCGCACTTTAAACATTCTGCTACTTTTTCTATTTTACAAAGTTTGGGTTTTGAAGTGTTTTTTTTTTTACAAGACATGAGATTGCATTCTATGAGTAATGTGCAGCATGCTTCACAGGAATGGAGCTGGGGGCCTTCCCATTGGGTGATAGGACCAGATCTACAGTACGTTATGGAGTTGGTATTTGTTTTTCTACCCCCCAAATTAAGGTATTCGAGTGGTAGATACTGAACCAGGGTGGGCTGTAATGTTAGATGTTGAGATTAATTCAACCCAATGCCGATTACTAAATATTTATGGTCCCCAAAACTAAGGCTTTACGCATTGAATTATTAACTAAACTACAACCCTATCTTCATACTAGTAGACAGATTTCTTTGTGCGGGATTTTAATATCAATTTTCAGTTATAGAACATGGATGGTAAGCAGTATTGTGACAAGACCTTTCTTAAAAACGTTTGTCACAAGCAGGTTTAAAAGATGCTCATTTGGAGGGCCAGCATAAACCATGCTCAACCTTTTATAAAGAGGTCCTTTCCTCTTGCATCAACTTTATCTTTTTAAAACATTCTTTACCAGCGTTTAAAGTAATGAATATTCAGATGGAAACTTCAGATCATACTTTGTTGGGGGTACAGATTGCATGGCCTCATCCACGGGTGGCTGGCCCTTTGTTTTGGAGATTGAATACATCTGTATTAATTGATCATGAGATTACAGAAGAATTGGCTACTATTGTGTGGGATAAATGTACCACTATGGTTTTATATGAAGGGGAACTGAGCCAGTGGTGGCAGGATTTCAAATCGTGCCTGACTAGTTTTTTTCAGTTACAGACACAAGTTAAGGCCATTGCTTCTTATGACACATATTTAAAACAAAGAAAATGTCTTCAGTTTTTTCTCTCTCAACAGAACACTGAAGGGGTTGATTACAGTGAGGACATTAAGCTTGTGAAAGAGGAAATGTCCCACTTTCAATATACCAGGTTCCGTTCACTTCAGAGAGAGAAGGCCTTAGGAACACAAGGGAAGGTGGAGAGTACTAACCCTTTTTTTGACAGCCAAAAACGGAGAGAGAAAAAGGGGATAGTGTATTTTGTTTCCTCTATTAGGGTGTTTGTGAATGATAATGAGGGTATTATGGCAGTGTTGGTGGATCATGTTGAGCAAACATTTGGAAGCCTGGCCCTGGAATCTGGGTTTTCACCCTAATTATTACAGGCTGCAAATCTTCCACAGGTAGATTCAGCTCAAACAAACTCCATGGTAGTTCCCTTTTCTAGAATGGAATTGCAGCAAGTGATTCAAGGCCTACATAAGGATGTCTCTCCAGGATCAGATGGATTCCCTGGAGAACTGTATAAAGTTATTTGGGAATTTATGTCCCTGGAATTAGTAGCAGTTTATAATTCCTTTATTTTAGAGCATTTTACCCCAACTCAAATGTATGCAGGGCTGTTGATTTTTTTTTGTTTAAAACAGGCCTCCCTCTGATCTACACAAATGGAGACCTATTATGTTACTAAATACGGATTTTTAAGATACTTGCCAAATTATTGAGTAATAGGCTAGCGTCAGTTATGAGTGACGTATTGAGTCCTGCCCAATTCTGCTCAGTTCCTGGGAGATGGATTACAGAGGCTCTTCTCTTATTAAGGGAATTGACGGTGTGGGAGGAAGCAGGAAACATGGCCTCAGTAGAGGAAGGTTTTGTGGTTAGCCTCGATCAGGCTAAGGCCTTTGATGGGGTTTCTCGTGTTTTCTCATGTGTTTTTGTTGCAATGTTTAGCAGCTTACGGGATTCCAAAGCTTTTTATTCAGTGGTTACAATTATGCTATGATTTGGCCTTTGTCCGACCCTTTGAGAATGGTAGGATGGACTTGAGGTGCCGGATCCGTAAAGGAGTTCGGCAGGGCTGTCCCTTAAGCCCATTATTGTATGTCTTTACTATTGATGTTACGGATACTCCAGACTTCCCCGTGTGTGGTAGGTCTGGGGGTTAGGGTAGCACAAGATCTAAAAATTATTGCCTATGCTGATGATTTATGTTTACTGGTCCAAGATGAATGATCAGTCCTTATTGTATGTCATCTTACAGAGGTTCTTGGCACAATTACAGGTGCACGTCTAAATAAAAGTAAGACTCAATGTTTATGCTTAAGTGGCTTTCTGACAGCTTCAGTTACAGTAGCAGGTCTTTCAGTGGCTAAGGCCCCTTGTAAAATTTTAGGGATCTTTTTTGGAGGGAAGGATCTGGGGGGTTATAACTGGGAAAATAGTATTAAGATTGGTTTAGACAAAGTTAAAAGATGGAATGTTTGGAAAGCCTCAAAAAAGAAATGGGTTTATAACATTAGAACTTTTCTTATTCCAGTAATTCTGTTTCTCAGTGCTGTTTATCCGATACCAAAATGACTTGAAGTAAAACTTATGGGTTGTTTTTTTTTCTTGTTTTGGGGGGAGTTGGCTTAACCCCATTAAAGGGAATATATTGTATAAGGATATTAAAGAAGGCGGAGTTGGTATGGTGCATCCAGCACTGTTTTTCTTTACTTTTTTTTATATAATAATTTGGTTCCATTAATGAAAGGGACTGACCAACTCTGGGGATTGGAAAGAGGATTGTGTTTTACATAAAATAAACAGACCCCCGTTTAATGAGTTTATGGTCAGAGGTTTTATATTATTAAAAAATTGAAAATTTCTTATCATACGGTGTTGAGTTTTCCTGGAAAGATGTTATATCAGGATGTTATGTCAGAATGGTTTATGGAATATCCTTTTTCGCGATTTTTGAGGGTTCAGCAGGATGATATAGTTGAATATATTACAGATCCTAGGATCCCAGAACGTATGTAGGATATGGCATGGTTAGGTATCCATGGTAAAATTAATGTAAGAAGTAACCAGAAGCATTAGTGTTTGGAGGAACGGTGTTGTCCAAGAGATCACTGTCATATGAAAATTGAGACAATCGATCGCTTGTATTTTTCTTGTCCATTTGCTATCCTTTTTGGGGAACTTGTAAATGAAAATGAGAAGGAGATTTTCCAGTTCCTCCTGACCCAAATTTAATGTTTTCTGGAATAATAACCCAGCCTTGGAGACAGTTTCATCGTAGTACTCTCCGTGTTGTTTTAGTTCATTTTTTCTACTGGATTTGGTTTGGACATTGCCGGTTAGAACTCCAATGACAATTTCTGTCTGGTTTAGAATTATTCCATACTATCAAGACTAAACTTTGCAGCCTTAAACTTTCTGAATCTAAAATTCAGGATAAAAGGGTATGGGAGAAACACTGGTTATCTTTTAATTACATTTGAGAGAGAGAGACCTGGGGAAAGAGTTCTCCAGTTGTTTAAAAAGGAAATGTGTCAATTTATAGTTTGATTATGATTTTCTTACTTAGGTGCTGATTCTGGGGACACTGTCTACTTATTGGATGTGTTTGTTGTGGATTTCAGATTGGGGGGGGACCTGTTTCCTTATTATTTGATCTAAGCTGATACAGGATTATCTAGGAATTTTGTTAAGAGTATGTATGACATAATACATGTTCTTTATTTATTATGATTTAATGTATTGGGTGTTTATTTATTTATTTAGCTTTTGTTAACCGGGTAGGTACACTAAACAAGTTGTATGCCTATTTTCAGGAACGACCCGGGAGAGTACAACAGGTATTACAGATACATCAGTACAACGTAGCAGGTAGACAAGTACCTATGGTAACTTAGTACATTGAGTTAACAAAGATAACCAGGCAGTATAGAGATCATATGTATGACCAAAAATAGTAGAGTACATAATGAGCAAACATTAAGTAGCATTAAACATACATAGTATAGACAAGTGCATAAGGAAGAGCTGGGCCAAGAACATCAACCGAATCGATTCAGTTTGAGTTCCAGGTAAGAGAAATACCATGGTGTTACGGTACCTCAGACATAGTGCTAGGGAGGCTTTGGGCACTCGCAGCCTGAGGCAGCTTCAGATGCCCCCACAGGGATTTCCGGAGACACTAATGGGGAGGGGTGGTGCAAACCTGCTCAGGAAGGGTGTTCCAGAGCATAGGAGCACATGCAGCAAAGTCTCTATCCCCCATAAGGGTGCGGGTCAGCGGTACTTTTAGCATCCCTGGGCCTTGGGACCTGAGGGGGTAGGAGGATTGGTCAGCTGGGGAGAGGAGCTGAGCCAGCCCCGGGGGGTAGCTCCTTACTGATCACTTTGCTCATGAGGCACCCTAGTCCAAAGTTTAGGTGATTCATCGGAGAGAGCCACCCTAGCTTGTCATATAGTTCACAATGATGGGTGAGGCGAGGGGCGGCCAGAGTGAAACGGCAGATATTGTTGTATGTCATGTGCCACCGAGTGAGATGGGTTTTGGAGGTACGTGCAAATAGGTGGAGACCATAGCTAAGGGAAGGGAGTAGTACTCCCCTAGCAAGAGCCAGGCGAGCAGCAGCGGTTAGGTTATATTTGGCCCTATAGGCCAGACCCAGCTTGCAGTTCACAGCTTTGCAGACGTTGAGGATATGGCTCCCTAGGTCCAACTGAGGGTCAAGTGTCACCCCAAGGTATTTGAGTGAGGTCACAGTGTGAAGGGAAGTTCCGTCTGCACAATTGATTTGCAGGGGGACAGGAGAGGCATGTATCTTGGCTGATGAACCAAATAGCATAGCCTGTGTTTTTTTCACATTGAGGACCAACTTCTGTTGGGTTAGCCAAGCCTGAATGTTCTTAAAGTCCTCAGACAGGTGGAGATTGAGGGTAGCTGTGTCCCGGGAGTGGGCCAGGAGAACCAGGTCACCTGCATACAGGGTGACCCTGCATTTGGTTACTACAGCAGGGAGATGGTTAATAAAGAGAGAGAGAAGAGAAGGGGTCTCAAGACCGAGCCCTGGGGAATGCCAGAGGTCACAGGTAGGGGATCCGAGAGGACTTTGTTGAATTTGGTCAGCTGTACTCTGCCATGCAGGTAGTCAGTTAACCATTTCAGAGGTGAGGGGGACAAGCCAAGGGACCTCACCTGAGTACAGAGCAGGTCATGGTCAACAAGGTCAAAGGCCTTGGACAAGTCAATGAACACAGCTCCAGAGAGTTTCCCCTGATCCATGGCTGCTCTGATACTGGATGAGACAGAGATCAGGGCCGTGGTTGTACTGTGCCCTTTACGAAAACCATGCTGGATGGGGGACAGCAACTCATGGGCTTGAATATATTCAGAGAGTTGTTCAGCAACTACTTTTTCAAGTAGCTTGCTGATGGCCGAAAGAATGGCACCGGCCGGTAGTTGTCAGGGGACTTCTGGGTTGCCCTGCTTTAGCACGGGACAACCCTGGCCACCTTCCAGATATCAGGAATCTCCCCTTGGCAGGGACAGGTTGAGAATGTGAGCCACCGGGAGGCAATGGAGGGCTCCAAGTTTCAGGAGCTTAGGCTCAAGGTTGTCTAGGCCAGCACTGCTGTACTGTGAGAGGCCAGAGAAAAGGGTCAGCATCTCCTTGTTCGACACCACCCTTAGGAAGAAGAGAGGTCTGGAGGGGTCGGGCTCCTGCCAGTCCAGGGGCAGGGGGCAGGGGGCAGTTGGCGCTCATGTCAGCTGAGACATGTGAGGAGAGGGCAGATAGGTCAGTGAAGTGGGAGTTGAGAGCATTTGCAATCGTATGTGGGTAGTTGCAGAAAACTCCTCCAATTATCATGTCAGTTACTCCAGAGTTAGAGGAACCACTGACCAGTGTTTTTATGTTTCTCCAGAACCTTCTTGGGTCCTTTGCAGAGTTGAGTAGTGTAGACTTACAGAAGTCACTTTTAGCGACCCTGATGGCTTTTTTACACTCATTTCTGAGTTTTCTATATTGTTGTAGGAGGGTCTGATCAAGGGAATGTTTGAAGTGGGCCCAGCACTTGTCCCTCGCCCGCATAAGGGCAAGGAGGCTCCCGTGTAGCCATTTTGTGGCTGACCCCCTAACCCTCCATCTTACAGTTGGGGCATGCTTGTCTTGCAGGGCCCCAAAGGAATTGAGAAACTGGGTTAGGGCTATAGAGGGGTCAGAGGCACTGTATACCCCTGACCAGTCCGAAAGCCTTAGGTCCTCCATGAATGCATCCGGATTGAGCCTGGAGAAGTTTCTGATATGGATGATTTTGTGAGGAATCTTTAGGAAGGGGATTTTCCATACACAGAAGACCGGGGATTGATCTGAGATGGAGTCAGATAGGGTCCCTGCTGAGGAGATCCTCTCAGGACAGTTAGACAGGATCCAGTCCAGTAGGGAGCTGGAGGCTCCATTAACCAACCGACGGGTGGGCTCCTGCACAAGTTGCATCAGGGTTAGGCTGGCAAGTAAGGTCTCGAACTGCTTTACGTTTCCACCAGTCCAGTTTAAGTTCACGTTGCCCAGGATTAGGAGTTTGTTGTCACCAATACTAGGGCCAACAGTGTCCAGGAGGTGGGTGAGACCCTGAAGCCCACCCTTTGGGGGGTTATAGGTGCACACAACATGTAGTTTTTTTGAGTTGCCAAGTAGAAGCATAACATGAAGCAGCTCACACGGGGACAGTAGGGATGTCTGGTGAGTCACCAGAGATACGTTAAGGTGGCTCCTGAAGTATATCAGGATACCTCCACCCCTCTTGTTGCGAGACCTATCCAGTTGTATGAGCTCGTATCATGGTAGCGCACAGACTGAGTCAGGAATCGAGGGCTTAAGCCAGGTTTCCGTTATACCAAGGATATCAGGCTGGTAGAGTGTGACCCATGCACCAAGCTCGTCCAGATTGGGAAGCAGGCTACGAATGTTGAGGTGAGCCACCTTTAACCCCTTGCCCAGCTGCCATTCCTGAGGAATTGCAGAGGCCTGAGGGGTAGGGCCGGTATTAAGTTCAACGTCTCCAGCCAGGGCTAGCATCAGCAGAAAAAGCCACAGGAGGTGCCCCCTGGAGGAGGAACTCCTGATCATAGGCGTGCAGGCTGGGCATCGCCTTACCAGAGTATAATACATTATGGGTCTTGGTACCAGACCATTTGTGAGATAGCAGGGTCTCACAGCATATGCCATGAGATTGGAGAAGGTGAAGTCCACCACCTCGCCGGGTGAAGTCCTTTCATAGTCATCCCCCATGGTGTGGGTAGGGGCAGTTACCACTTGGAGGGTAACTAGTCCCAGAAGGAGACCAGCAAGGATGACAGAGCAGGGAGGTCGGGGCGTGACGATACCCCTAGGGGCCTTGGGAGACTCCATTCTAGAGGTGGCACCTTGCTGATCCCTGGAACCCCACATAATGGTGAGGAGGATAGGTGGGTCAATCTGCTCCCAGGGAAGGGCAGTAGAGCAAGCTGACTCATAGGAGTTGTACTCCGTGCTGTTAGACAGGGTTAACAGTCAGTCCCCCAAATGCTGCACCCGTGGGAAACCAGGAGAGTGCGGTGATCAAGGGGCCGTATTGAATAGAAACCCTGGGGAAGTAAAGAAGGAGAAAGCTAAAGTATAAATAGCAGTATAAAAACTGTAACCTGTTGGTGAGCTAGGGACTATTGTATACAGCAGCAAATTACAATACAGTATTTCACAGTCTTCAGGAAAGGTCTCAAGAGGCAGGTAACACCAAAAAGGGCGAGCCAGGACATTGACAGTGAACTAAAATCACAGAATAGATCAGAAGAGAGCAATCCAGGTCATAGCCAATGACTAAACATCATAACAAGGCATACTTTATAGTGCCATCCCTGAGATCTGATAGGGCACCACCAGCTCAGGAGGCGGGGCAAGTGGGATTTAATGGGAGGAGGGGTCGGGTGGGAGAGGCCGAAAAAGAAGCCTGCAGGGGCAGCTTGGGTCCTGGGGTTTTTTTTCTGCCAGGGAGGCCTGCGAGCTTGTGTCATAAGCTGGCACCTCGAACTCGGCCGTCGGCAAGAGATGTGGCGTGGGCGACCCACCAACCTGAGTCTCCATACTTCCCCTCCGTTCTGTGAGGCACTGTTCCAAGGTCGCACACTCCTTTAAGTAGGAGAGCTTGCTAGTCACTGTTTTACAGGGTCCAATCAGGTAGCGGTGAAAAAAACGGCACCAAGTTCAAAAGTACAAAGAAGATGCAAATTCCCTCTGCAGCTACGGAGATCGTGGCAGGCTCCCGCATGTAGGTAAGACCAGATTCAAAGTCTAAGTTCGATTTTTGCTGAGAGAGTAGGGCTCCTGCAACGGCAGGGGTAGCTTGGGTCCTGGGGTCTTTTTTTCTGCCGAGGAGGCCCGCCAGAGCTTGTATCACGAGCTGGCACCTCGAACTCGCCCGTCGGCAAGAGATGTGAGCGCGAGGGGGGGGCCCACCAACACAGGTCTCTCAGACTTCCCCTCCAGTTCGGTGTGACTTAACACTGCTTCATATTGCTTTTATAAATTTATCTTTTTTTCTTTTTTAATGATTTGTGTGTTAGACACAGTTCCTGTTTTTTTTTTTTTTTGGCTTGGATGTTATTACTATGATATCTTCCTACTCTTTGAGTGAGTGTGAAGGGGGGGTCTCAGTATTTTTTAATAAGGTTTGGGATTATAAAACTGATATTATGTACTGTATATATCACGACATACTTATTTATGTATATTTTTCTCTTTGTATTTTGTTTGTGTGAATTAACACTAATATGTAAGAGATTTACTTTCCAGTTTTAATAAAAAATCCCTTTACTCTTTGGTAGGGGGAGCTGATGCACTGCTTTGCAGAATGGCAGTCTGTGGCCAGACTTTGGAGGAGAGAGAGACGTTTCTGCTGTAATGCAGGCTGAGGTGCTGTTAGGGGATGAAGTTATAACTATGGTAGCAGGAGATGAGCACTTGGTCCAGAGTGATTTGCATGGCGAGACTCATGCAGCGGGAGAAGTGGATGACAGTTCATCCATAAATGTTTCACCCGATACTGTGGAGCAAAGTATAGTGCATGCTGCTATGATGCAAATGGAGGAACGGGGCTCAACAGCTGTTTCTGAGCCGTCAGAAGGCTGCATGTTTGGAGATATGAGTCAGAGTGCTGACGTGGCTCTGGAAGGAATGCGGAAGCAGCTCAAGGCTGATACTGACAGCCACTGGTCTAAGGAACAAGCCCTACTGCATGCAGGTTGGATGTGCATCAATGGAAAGTGGATTCCAGACTCAAACTGGGTGATGTTTTCTCCTTCCCAGGTGGACACTCTGGGGGAGCCTGCAAAGGGACTCACTACAGGTCAGACAAATAAAATCCTGTTTTTTCTGATGAGAAGGGTTTGGAGGCTAGACAGGGATGCGAGAACACTGATAATACTGTCCCTGAAACTTCACCAACTGTTTTGCCCCCTCCTTCCCCCTGGAGGGATACTAGATTAACTTGTCCAGGTTTCTCTGGCCATTTCAAAAATAATAAATTGGAACAGGCTCCTCGGCAAAATGCCGTCCGCCTCCGATATCTGGGTGGGTTACAGGAGCACCCAGACAGAACTTTTGTGGCTAGGAAACTCCTGAAGGAGTCTATGCATTTTCTTGCCTCAGACATCTATGCCTTAATCAACATCAGGGGTGAAGACACTTTTGACATAAGTTTCAAGACATTTTCCAGTTTGGACAAATTCTGGCAACAATATGAATCTTGTAAATCTATGCCATTATGGGTTCCTTTTTTTGCAATCCCCCTTACAAAATCTTTATTTAAAACCTTAAACATTATGTTTTGTAATGAAGGGGTAAATGTGGGGGATATACAATTTTGGCTTGAGCAGAAATGTAATGTGTTGGGACCTCCAGAAGTCATTATAGATGAAGAAGGCATCTGGACAGGCAGTTGGAGATTTAAAGTAAAGCTACATATAAGAGAAAATGAAGTGTTGCATATTCCAAACAGTTTTTTTCTGGGGAAAGACAGAGGGGTTTGTTTCTGCCCAGGGCAACCAAAAGCCTGCTACAAATATGGCAGCAGAAGAAGATACCTCTGCAGTGTCTGTGACAAGGTAAAACATGCTTTGTGTTGGGGATTTTGATCTTAACAGTGGGGTTTGTAGAAACATCTTTCGTTGTAACTTGTGTGATGAACAGGGACACGTATATCATCAGCGTCCCTGGGCTGGCCAAAACAGACATGGTGGTATAAATAAAGAAGATCTGATTAATAGAGCCCAAGAAAACCACAGGCCCTACCATACAACCCAGGACACACCCCAAACAGGATCTACTGCCCAAACAGATCCTGATGTTAGGCCTGCGCACTTCTCTTCAGCTGCACAGTCTACTGCTGATTGTCCGCAAGAGGGTGCACAGGCTGCCCACCCACAGAAATTCCTGATGATCCTTAGTAGCTGAGTCGAGGCCCCCCCAAGACTGATTTTCAAACACCACACCTTAAGAGGGTTACCAGAGCTTCCAGTAAATTGAACAACCCCCCAGCTGTACTTCTCTCACAATACTCTTTTCAAGTTTTGCAGGAGCAGGCAGGTGAGTCAGAGGCTAATGTCTCTTCTAAATCTGGTGTACTTTCTGAAATGGAGATAGAGGAGGAGGGGGGAATAGAAGTCAGAAGTACAAAGAAAAAAACTGGGGAAAAAGGGAAAAAAATAAACAATTAAATCTTATGGCATCTGTAAACCTAGTCGCTCTAAACACTTGTAGCATGAAACATTATAGGAAGAGACTGGCAAGCCTGAATTATTGCAGGGGTTTACGTGCAGACATACTGTTGTTGCAAGAGACTAGGTTTACTAATTTACAAGAAGTAGCTCTGGCAAAAAAAAACTGGGTCGGGGCTCCTTCATTTTGGTCCCATGGGGGCGGATGTGGCAGATGGTTTGGGTGCACTGTTTAACCACACACAGGTTTAGGTTTTATGACTAGTGGATTTAATGCCTGGTAGGGCATTGCTTATAGATTGCATATATAAAGGGTTCTCATTACATCTTATTAATAAATAATGTCTTCTGTTAGCACCCTTTGCAAACTGTGTGAGAGGCCTTTCGGCACCATGCAATTCTGCTTAAAGTTGGACCAGCATAACATTCTGTGGTGATTTGCATATGTAGCCCACGATACTTTGCATTGTGGGGGCATGTGTGATTTAGTATTTTCTTGAAACTTGGCTTCCCAGCCAAATGCCCTTTGGGGTAACCCTTGCCTCAGTGTTTGCGCACAGAGGTTCTTTGTCTTATTAATACATATGTTCCTCAGGTTAAAACTGCTCACATAGATTTATTTAATTTGGTCAGACCTTTTCTGTTTACCAAACTGCATGTAATTTGGGGAGGGGATTTTAATTGCAGTTTAAATATAAAAATTAGGGATCACATACAGAGGAAGACTTACTGTGATACACATGCATTACAGGACATAGTAAATACCTTTGTATTAAAGGATGCTTACAGGCAACTTCATAAAGATGAAGGAGCTACCTATTGGAGAAGTGCCTATTCTTCTCGAATAGATAATTTTTTTCTCTCTAAATATTTGATACTGAATACATTTTCTTTAAAGCTTTGTGAAGTTTCAGACCATTTAGCTTCAATTTGTAAAGTAGGCCTTTCTGCAGTTCCACCTAGGTTTCCTTCAGTCACCAGTAGGTGGAAATTAATTTCGTCCTTATTGGAGCAAGAAGACATAAAAAATAAATTATCATATGTTTTGACATTAAGAAAGTCTGTTGCAGAAATGTGTGCTGATTGGGGTTCCTGGCGGGAGGATACTAAAAACAAAATGAAACAATTTTTTGTTAATTTAGGAAAAACAAAAAAAAGGATGATTATTTTAAATATCTAGGTTTTAGGGATCAATATTACCATTTGATGTCATTGCCAAATGCTTCTGATGTTAGGCTACAAAATCAAATAGACATAATAAAAATGAAAATGAGGCACTAGCAGTATGACAGGGCAGCCTCTTTGCAGGCAGAAATGCAGTTTGGGTTACAGTAAACAGCTTCTGCTGATCCTTTTTTGGCCTGTAAACGGACTGTAGAAAGTAAATTAATGGAAGGCTTATGGAATGAAGAAGGTATTTTAACGCAGATAGATGTAAAAAAATGCTGGAAATAGTAGAGCATTTTCTACATAAGCAACATGGTGACCCTTTTAGTTCGAATGTAAATTGGGATGGAAGTTATTAATTTTCTAACTCCAGAGGTATCACAGAATCAAGCTGCTGAACTTGAACACCCCATTACAGGTGCAGAAATTAAAAAAGCAATAGCTCTTCAAATTAAGTATCTCACCGGGTGAAGATGGCCTCACGAATGAATTTTACAAACATTTTTCAGAGGATCTGAGTGAAATTTTATGTGACCTATACAATTAAATTTTACAAACAGGGAAAACCTTCAAACAGTTTTCTGCTGCCATTGTCATCTTTCTGCATAAAAAAGGGCATAGCCAGGATTTAGGGAACTGGAGACCGATTAGTATCTTAAACACGGACTATAAGATTCTAGCCACCATTTTGTGTCATAGACTCCAGAACACAGTGTCAACAGTTATTCACCATGCACTAACATGCTCCATTCCCAACAGGTCAATTCAATAGAACCTAGCCTTTTTAAGGGATGTTTGCGAGTTTGGTAAACATAAAAAACTCTCTGGGTACTTCATAGCATTGGATCAAACCAAAGCATTTGACAAGGTATCCCATGCTTTTCTCAATCTGGTTTTAAAGAAATGTGGGGTTCCTAAAGCATTTAGGACTTGGATATGAACACTGTATCAAGGAGCTACAATGTACCCCACTGTTAATGGTTTAATAGGGAAAGTTGTATTTCGTCGAAGGGGGATAAGGCAGGGATGCCCTTTCTGTTCACTGCTGTATACATTTATTTTGGATCCAGTGGTATGAATGATTGTACAAAATATTGATATTTGGGGACTTTCCCCTGCAGTGGAAATTGTACCCCAAAAGATTGCAGTCTACGAGGATGATATTTGTCTCACCGTTAAGAATAAGGAATCTGTTTTAAAAAAATATCCTAGCTTTGGATTTATATACAAGACTCTCAGGGGACGGAAGTCAACTAAAGTAAAAGTTCAGGGATATATATATATATATACACACACACACAGGGGAAGGCCCTTTTGTTTCAACTATAGGACAGATTGAGATATCTGACACTACTGTTACATTGTTAGGTTGCCATTTTGGAAATGGGGATTTAGCAGCTCTAAACTGGATAGAAAAACTTGAAACAGGACGAAAAAAGGTAAATCAGTGGAAGTCCTGGTCTTTGTCGAAACAAAAAAGGGTAATGATCATAAACATTTTTTGCTTCCAATATTTCTCTGTATCAGTGCAATTTTTCCTATTCCTTTAAATTTAGAAACTAGGGTTTTGAGTTGTTTTTTTCAAGTTGATATGGGGTAGTCGTTTGAATCCCATTAAAATGGATTATACATATTTAAAATTAAAACAAGGGGGTCTGGGAATGATTCACCCTATAGTGCCCCAACCTCTGCCCGTCTCCCTCAGCCACTGGGTTACCTAGTTCCCCCTGCCCCCCAAGCCTCCACCTCATTGTCTACCTCCTGCCACTTTCATTAGCTGCCTCCCACCTACCCAGCACCCTGTGCCCACTCCTCCCCCTCCTCCTCCCCTTCCCCCCATTCACATTGAATCGTGTATGCCACCGGTACTCTGTACCCCTTTCTCCTCACCTTATTTCCCCTCTTCCTGCTCCTACATCCCCCCTGCTCATGCTTTCCCACTGTCCCAAACATCTACCAACTCACACTTTCTCACCACCTTCATGGTACCCTCCCTCTTGATCTCATGTACCTGCCTAGGGCATCTTCAATTACTATGAAATGGCCCGCTCCCCCAAATGGCCATTGGGTACTCTCCCTGTCCACCGCTACCACTGCCATGCTTTACCCACGGCTCCACCCATTTACCTACCCTGGTGAATATTGGAGTTCTGTGGCCCAAAACAATAGGTGCCGGTCATGGGTATCTCACACCAGCACTCTAAAATGCATACATCTTCTCCTGCTATTGTCGGGAAACATTCATCTCAATCCCGGACCAGCCCCTACAATGCCAGCAACTCAGACCAATCTACCAGGATCCCTCTCAATTATCTCACTTAACGTATGCAGTCTTCTTCACAAAATTGACGCCCTTCAGACTTTTGCCTGCCAACATAACCCAGACACACTAGCAATCGTGGAAACCTGGCTCTCACCTTCGGTTCCCGACCTTGTTATTACCCTCCCTGGGTATAATGTCTATCGGCTTGATCGAACATCAAAAAGAGGTGGTGGCTGTGCCCTGTACTTAAGGACATGATTCAGGGGCACCTCATCAACCTAACCCCCCAAACCACCACTGCACAGATTCTTCCTGTCAAGATCCTCCTCGGTGTGCACAATAAAGCCATCACAGTTGTCACAGTCTACATTCCACTGAGAGAGCAAGGTAATGGGCTTAACGCAGTCCTGGAGTTTACCAAATCCCTCTCACCTGACTCAGAAACCATCCTCCTCAGTGACTTTAATATTAACTGGCCTGCTGCAGAGGCAGAGGCATACAGGGACTTGATAGCAGCAGCAAACCTTTCTCAGATGATTAGCTCCCCAACTAGGACAAACTATAAAATGAGTACCAGCACCCTTCTGGCGGGATCCTAACAAGCCATCCCACCAAGATCACAAACACCACTGTCCTCCCTGACTCACTGAGTGACCACTCCCCCGTCACCTGCTCCTGCTCCAATAAATTCATCAAGCCCCCCCAAAACCATTACTAGCCGAGTTCTACCTAGAGGCAAGCTACCTTATCTCAAAACCTTCCTTCATCAACAGGATTGGTCCCCAGTCCTTGCAGCAACCAATGTGAACACCACACTGGAACACTTCATCAGGATCTTCAACCAAGCATGCAACATATTTGCACCCCTCAAGAAGCGCAAGGCCAAGGCCCTATGTAACCCCTGGCTTACCAGAAACCTACTTAGATGACTAAAAGCTCGGGACCACCTCTGGGAGGTTGCCAGAAATACCGGGAGACAAGTTGATATTGCTAACTATAAACATGCATGAAATGACTGCACCAAATATATCCAAGATACGAAGACCACCTATTTCCATAATGCTCTCACTAACTCATGGGGCAACGGTAGGGACTTCTGGAATAACATTAAAGAAGTTACCGGGAAGCAATCTAAATCACCCCCATTAGTACTCAGCATAAATGGTGAAACTACACTTGACCAGAAACTCATTGCTAATTAATTCAATGACACCTTCACGTACCTCAGTGCTGTTCTCCCACAGGGTTTTTTCTATGAAGTGGCTCCCCTTGCCTCCCCAGCCACCTCCAGCCACCATCCCTTCTACTTTAAAGCAGTAAAAATGCATCAAGTCCGCAGCTACGTTACCAAAGCCATTTGCAACTCCAGAGCCAGCAGTGACTCCCTCGACCTCAAACTGCTATCACTCACCCTTGAAGAAGTACTCCGACCACTGACCAGGATTTTCAACCTCTCCTTCAGCCTCAGCCAGTTCCCTGACTTATGGAAATCCGCCATTGTAACCCCAATTCATAAAAGTGGTGACAAAACAGCTACTGAGAATTACCGTCCAATTTCCATCTATCTTCCACTCTCCAAGTCTCCAGAGCGGATTGTGTCAGACCAGCTTACCAACTTACTAGACAATCACAACATCCAGTGCAAGGAGGAACATGACTTTAGAAAAGGCCATAGCACCTCCACAGCGCTACTTGAATTCACTGGTGCAATCCATCACTCACTCGATAACAATCATCTTACTGGGTCCAGCTTCATCGACTTGACTAAAGCCTTTGATACCGTCAACCACAATCTCCTACTTGCCCAGCTTCGACTAGCAGGGCTCTCACCTAACTTGGTGAACTAGTTCAAAAGCTATTTAGACAACCGCTCCCAAAGAGTGAGAATTGCTGGCACACTCTCAGACCAAAGACCAGTCCGGTCCAGTGTCCCACAGGGCTCAATCTTGGGCCCTCTCCTTTTCAGCCTTTTTCTGAACTCACTGCCAGAATCCTGCCTGGAACAGATCCTACTCTACGCGGATGATGCTGTCATCCTGGCATCCCACCATGACCCAGTACATCTACAAGGTAACCTCCAACAGGCCTTCTCTGCAGTTGAAAACTGGTTCACAAAACACAGACTTATTCTCAACCAGAAAAAAAACAAAGACCATGATCTTCTGCAGCTCCCAAAACAAATACAAACAATATCAGATCTCCATTAAAACCAAGCAAGGAATCACCCTCAAACAAGTTCATACCTTCCAATACCTTGGCCTCACCCTCGACTGTAATCTCTTCTATGTCCCACGCATCAATAACATGGCAAAAGTAGCCAACACCAGGATGGGCCTTCTACTCCGACATAGGAAACATCTAACCCCAGAAGCTCTGTCCATCACTGTCCAGAGCTCCATTGTCAGCATCATTGGCTATGGTGTCATTATCTATGGATCTGCCACAAGCTTCTCTCTCAGGCATGTTTCGACTTCCCTCAATCAAGCCTGCCGACTCGTTACTGGTTCCCACCATCTCACCCACACCTGCGACCCCTACTCCAAAACAGGCTGGCTGCAACTGAACTACTGAATCAAATACCAAACCTGCATCACTACTAAGAAAATTATGATGGGAAAGGCATCTCCAGGAGTCAGCACCCTCCTTAAACCTAAAATAACCAACCGCAACACCAGGAGCTCTAAGCCCCAAATCCTTCAAATTCCCCGCTGCCGCACTTCCCAAGGCCAAAGGTCGCTTGCATACAGGGCTCCGAGTTGGCTGAACAAGCTCTCTAGTGACACCTCATCCGCAGTAATACTTGGAGCTTTCAAAATAAAGCTCCGCTACTCCGTAACTGGCACCACTACCTGTGCTTGCACCCCATAACATTGTTATCCCATACGCTACTTCCGACCCTATAGGTGTCAGTTTCTGTCCTCTCTTCTTGCACTTACCTGTCTAATGCAACTTCTAATGCACTTGCCCTGTGTCTGTCCTGACAAAGCCCCTCAGCTGCCTCACCCTGACCCTCTACACCTATGCTTTCCCCTACCCTCAGCCCTCTCCCCTTCTTGCCCACTTCCTCCTATTTGTTTCTTGAGTCTGATTATGTCAAGCAAAGTTACTTCCTGAAACCATGTACCTGTAACTGTTTTATGTTTGAGTGTCTGTTACCCTGTAACCAGCCTGATGTGGAACCTTTGTAAAAGAGCCTTGGCTCAAAGGTAATTTGTAATCCTAGACATAAATAAAAAATTAAAAATAAATGTTTTATCTCTCTTTTTTCCTATATTTTAATTTTGGGAAGGGGAAAAAACATCCTTGGTCAGATTGGACAATAGCTTTTTTAAGCCTTTTTTTCAGAAATGGGGTCCAGAAATTTCTAGGCTGACTCCTGCCTACACGTATCAGATACTACTGTGTTTTGGACAGACTTGGCAGCAAGATGGAAGTGGAGACCAGTGTATCATATAACATATGAATGTTTTGTTTTAGGAGATTATTCTTGTTTAGCCTCACGATACCATCATAATATTTTAAATATAATTTTGGCCGGTATTAAGTACTATTTATGGCAACCAAGATGCCGCTTTTCTTTGCAACATGTAAATACTCCAACATTGGTTTTAATTAAGCAAATTGAGAAAGCATTAGTTACACAAAAGGAAAAAGAACAGGCAGTTTTGGACCCTAGCCTTTTTCAGTCCATATGAAGAAATATAACATGGATTTAAAAGAATTTCGATATCTGTAAAATGCATACATTTCATGTTGCAGCTTTTTTTGTTTATTAACATGCTGTTTTTTTTATATAAATATTTGTGGTGGGTTTTTCTAGAAATACCAATATGTTTTTCGTTTGATTATTATTTTGTTTAAGGGGATAAATGGAGTGCACATGTATGTATTATTTTGTTTTTCACGTTTGGCTTATTTTCATGATGTTATTGCTTTTTCAATAAATAATTCCCCCACTCTTTTCGAGGAGTGCCATGGGATCTTTAACATCCTGAACAACCACCAGAACAGGCAGACGGGACCTCGGTTTAATGTCTCATCTGAAAGACGGCACCTCAGGAGTGCAGCACCCCCCTTATGCTGCACTACAGTATCAGTATTAGAATTTAACCCAAGTGCCTGATGTGGGGATAGAACCCACAGCCTTCTAATCTTCGGCCTCAGAGGCGAGTGGGCAACCTGCTGAGCCACTGACACTTTACCCCATTGAAGGACTGGCTGAAATGCATTATTTTTTGTTGCTTATACCAGTGATAGTGGAGTAGTCTAGACACACAGGCAAGCAGTATAGCAGTACTTCATGGAACTAGCATACATTACGTTATACTACTGCTGTGCTACTTGCCACTCTGCTGATCTCAGCATTGGTGGAGATCTGCTATGGACCAGCTTACCCTACTCGGGGTTAGTTGGTGTGGCTGAGTAGTTTTTTTTTTAATCTGTTTGAGCTGGAGGGCTTCACCCCCCACCCCACCCCCCATGCTAAACTGAAAAAACGGGGAGATGTGGGGGCAGAGCCCCCCCCAACTCAAAGAGATAACAAAAAAATACACAGCCATACCAACTAACCCCCAAGTAGCGTAAGCTGGTCTGTAGTAGATCAGCAGAGCAAAGTGACTGGAGTGGAGTTGAGGGTGCATAGAGGGAGGATAAGAGTGTGGCAAAGAGCTAATGTTCTTAACAAAATAGTGAGTCCAGAGTCCTCCACTATCACCCTTATACCTTGATTGCTCATTTTGCATTTACTCCTGTACCAATTTGTGTTCACTGCACTTTATTGTAACTGCAATCTGTGTCTGTGCTATTGTATTCTACCTGGCAAAGTCTGTGAACAGGGCCTACAACATCTTCCATGAAATTGTGCTGGGGGTACTAGACAAACATGCTCCCATAGTTAAAATCTGTGCCAAGAAAAAAAATCATGCCAATGGTTCTCAGCACATATAAAGTACACCTTGCTTGAGAGAGATTCACTGTGGAAAAAGGCCAGGAAAACCAAGCTCCCAGCAGATGCCTGGTTGTCATTTAGGCAAGCTAGGAACTATTGCACCAAAATGGTCAGAGAAGCTAAGGCTAACTTCTACCGAGCAGAACTTGACGCAGCCTCTAACTGCTTAGCTAAGTTTTGGAGCACCTTAAAGGAAGTGGAAGGCCATTCATCTGGAAATGCCCTGCCAGCGAAAATCTGCCTTGGAGACATTACAATCTCTGATAAGCCATCCATCCTTGAGTCTCTCAACAATCACTTCTCTACTGCAGGCCTAGCTTTTGACTCCGCCCCTGCCAGTGCACTCCACAACCAAGTTGGCATACAGTACCTTGAAGTCCCTGTCAAGAGTTCTTCATTCTCTCTTCAACCTGCATCACTAAAAGAGGCTGAAGATCTTTTGCAGCAACTGGATACTTGGAAGAGTGCAGGAGCAGATCTGCTTGACCCCTTCTTCCTTAAGATTTGTTATCATGTCTTGGCTGTGCCAGTTATCTACCTTTTTAATCAATCTATCTCTCAGGGTGTCCTTCCCTATGTATGGAAAACTGTGCATGTTGTTCCCCTTTTTAAATCTGGCGACCCAGTGACCTAAACAATTATAGACCTATTTTTTTACTCCGCATCCTGACTAAATTGTTAGAAAAAATTGTGAACTCACAACTAACGAATTACTTGGAATTATATAATCTCCTTAACACTTTGCAGTCTGGCTTTAGACCATAGCATAGCACCATTTTGGCACTTGCTAAGGTTACGAATAACTGGCAACGTGAACTTGATGCCAAAAACGTTATGTAGTATTCTTAGACCTTAGCAAGGCATTCGATACTGTCAACCATGACCTGCTTCTCCTTTCCCTCAGGAACATTGGACTGGACCACCTTTCCTTGAGATGGTTCTCTAATTATCTAGTAGATCAGTTTCAGCAGGTCAAAGTGGAAGGGGAACTCTCTCCACTTAAGCCCCTCCTGAGAGGCGTAACACAGGGTTCAATTCTAGGCCCCTTGCTTTTCGCATATATATTGACAGTATAGATGTCTGCATCAAAAATGCCAATATACATCTTTTTGCAGATGACACGGTTCTTTATACCAGTAGACCTACCCTCAAGGCTGCTTGCTGTCACCTTCAACAGGATTTCAATCTTCTGCAACATCAGCTTCTTAGCCAAAAGCTACTTCTAAATGCCAAAAAAACTAAGGCAATGTTCTTCTCCCTCCTTGCGCCTTCAAGATATCCGGTTTTACTTGGAACACTGCCTCCGATCACCACCCTTCTTGGTGAACCTCTGGAGTATGTATCCAAGTTTAAGTACCTGGGGGTATGGATTGACCACAGACTCTCTTTTCTCAACCACATTGAAGAACTGTCAAAAAAGCTTAGACAGAGGTTGGGCCTGTTTTATAAGATTAAGCATTTTCTTACAAGAGATGCCAAGAAAAGACTGGTCCAAATCACCTTCCTCTCCCTCCTGGATTATGCAAACTTTCTGTACAGCCAGGGCCCAGCTGCTGCACTCTCGAAACCGGACATGCTCTATCATAGAGCCCTAAGGTTTATCACTGATCTTCCATACAATACACACCACTGCTCTTTATACAATACTGTGGGATGTGCATCTCTCTCTTACAGAAGACAGAGAAACGCCTCCCTCTGGACCTTCAGAGCTATCGCCAAGAAGCTGCCTCAATATATCTTGGATTGTTTATCCTAAGCGTGATAGATACGTATACGCTGAGAAGTGCTTTCTATAACCTGGCAGTGCCAAAGGTCAAATCATGCTTTGGTAGGGCTTCCATGAGCCATATGTTACCTGTGTGCTGGAACACACTGCAAAAAACCTTGAAATTGGCTCACAGCATCAGTATATCAGCATTTAAAACTCTCTATGCTCATTCATTTAAGGAAACCTGCAATTGCTTCTTCTGATCTCCCGCTCACTGCCTCAGTGACTTGCTGGTCACCTATCTGATGAAATATTTCATTTACTACCATGTCTCATTGACCCTTCCCCCTCCCTCTTTAACCTTTTCATAGCATTCTTTTTTTGCTTTTCCTTGTGTAGTCCACTCCTTTGCATAGGTTTCAGTTGTCTTAAAGTAGCATTACCTCTTGTTCATATGCCCCCTATCTCCCTGCCTCTGGAGCATTCACCTTGCCTACTGCCTCTCCTCAATTCCCTTATCTGGAGCATGTCCTTACCCATGGCCCTGGTATCACTATTTGCTGCTATGACACTTAAGGGCTCCCCTACCTACCCTCCCCCTCCCTCTTTAACCTTCACAACTCCTTTCCTTTTCTTATCAGCTTCCTAACTTCCCTTGTTGCTCCCTCTCACTCATGTTTGTTCTTCTGCCTTCACCACACCATAGTGTCCAATCTTGCCTAAAACCTGTATTTAGCTGATCATGTGTGTATATAGTACTCATGCACTACCACTGTCATTACCCTTTGTATTATATTTAGCCCTGACTATGTTAGTTAGTTACTTAAACATTGTGTGATTTTATTGTGTTCAATGTGCTGTATAATGTTCTTGTATCCTGTCCAGGTCCTTCTCACAAATAACCTTTTTCTCAATGATGTTCACCTTGTTAAATAAAGATTTTGACTGACTGATTGATTGTATTTTGTATCCACTATTCCCTTCCCCTGGCTCACACCTAAAAATGATGTTCAACTCAGTGTTCCTTTCCTGGTGACCAGTTTTCAAATAAATAAATAAAGATATGCTACCATTTCCTTACCCATGGCTTTTGGCGACTCTTTGTCTGTTGAAGTTATTTCTGTTGGCTGTGGCTCCCTGCTCTTTTTATTTTTATCCCCTTCTTCCCAGGTTCATCCACGACATCTGACCTGGACTCCCATTGGCATCTCATTGCAAATGGTATAAGCAGTCAACTCTGGAGTGAGGAAACCGTGCCATGTGCGGCTCAGTGGAGAAGGGAACAAGGCAGCAAAACAGGAACTGGTCTTTGGGAGATATGTGCCTGTGCCTGCAGAGGCTAAAGAAATACATGAGTGTCAGCATTCATGAGGAGAGCAAGGAGAGAGAGAGAGAGAGAGATGTGAATCAGCACTACAGCTGGTACAGCATATATCTTAGTACTTGGACAGATTACAAAACATAAGGGGCCAGATATTCAAACCCTTGGGCTGATCACAAAACTGTAGCACAGGAATAGCGCTGGCTTTGCGCGAGGCTGCAATATTCAAAAGCCTTAGTAGTGCCAGCACTGTGTGGTAGTGCCGATGCTAATAGTTAATGGTATTCGGGGGCATGGACAGGGGAGCGCCCATGATTGCCAGCAGTGTGGCATATTCAAAATTATTGCGCCGTGCTGCAGGCATTAGCACGACCTGAAGCACGGCGCTAGATACTGCCGAAATAAGCTGGTCTTAATGCAGTGGTGCCCCCACCTCACAGCTAGAAGTCCTTCCCGACCCCATCCCAGGTTAAATAAAAGTAGTCCCAGGTAGTCTAGTGGCCCCCCACCCTAAAAATGAATCCTGACCCCTGGTACACGTATTTAGTACATTTGTTTCCTGGTAGTCTAGTGGCCTCCCACCCCAAGCATGAATCCCGACCCCCAGTACACGTATTTAGCATATTTTTTCCCTGTTAGTCTAGTGGCCCTGCCCCCACCCCAAGCACGAATCCCGGACTGGCACATGTATTTAGTATTGTTTGTTTCTGTTAGTCTAGTGGCCCCCACCCCAAGCATGAATCGGACCTCGGCACAGGTATTTAGTAGTGTTTTCTGGTAATTAGTGTCCCCAGTAAGGATCTCAACCTCATTCAAGGTGAAGGAAGACTCTGGTAGAGAATCCTTTCATCAGGCACCTCTCTGTTATTTCTAACATAGCTTTTTGGAGATTGCCTAGTTCTTTTCTTTCTACCACGTCGGTCACACTGCGGCATTAGAGGCCACTGTATTGAATAGGGTGCTGCCTATTCAATACAGTAGCACTCCTAAATACCACAGTCGGTGGCCAGCCGTGGTGGAGAGAGGAGGGCTGAGCTGGTCACTGCTCCAGAGGTATGCGCTGGTTCGGGGTAACGGGAGGTGCACAGCTGGGTGGAGGACTACTAGACCACCGGCAACTTTTCCTTCACCTTGGACGGGGGTCGGGATTCTTGCTTGGGGGTTGGGGGACCACTAGACTACCAGGGAAAAATATGCTAAATACATGTACCGAGGGTAAGGATTTGTGCTTGGGGGATAGGGGGCCACTAGACTACCAGGGAAATCTTTTCTGTTACCACGAATGGGGGTTGGGATTCGTGCTGGGGGGGCCCACTAGACTACTAGGTTTTTCTGTGCTGTTTGGGTCAGGGATCAATGGGGGGGAGGGCTGTCATACCTGTAAACTGTGTCACTGAATTGAGGAATACGGACATATTTGGAAACTCAAATTGAGGGACAACGAGGGACACAGACCCTCAGAATGAGGAACCTATCCTCAATCATGGCGATACAGGGTCAGGACACTGTGACACCATGGTGTTGACCCATACAATATATACTTCGCATTTAGTGCTGTAGACTGTACAGTATTTACGCAGTACAGTCTGCATGCGCAGCACATTCACTGTGTGGGCAGCACCTTTTCCATGAGGGACAGAGCAATTAAAGGGGCCAAATGAGGGATGACCCTCATAATGATGGACACATGAGGGGTATGGGGGCTGTCCTCAGACAGTGTGTGTGTGTATCTATATATATAGATATATATATATGCACATGTATATATACTTACACACAGATATATCTGTGTGTGTGTGTGTATATATGGCTATATTGCTCTGTAGACCATACTGACCAACAGGGGATGCTGTGGGCATGCCTTGGCCTGCAGCATCCATCCTGTACTTCCATTCCAACCAACAGGTGGAGCTGTGTGCACCATGCAGTAGCACTGGGCAAACTGCATGGTAATATATGCCGAGTAGCACTTAATGAGATGCAAATGTACCTGTTTGCCCACAGATTACCTAAGTAGGCTCATTTGCATGGGAGCTTTGAATATTGCTCTTGTTTGCCCTGAGCAAATCAGTTTGCACCGGGCTAATGTGTTAGCACTGTGCAATCAGGTTAGCCCCGGGAAAACCTCACTTCAGCATAGCACAGTTCTGCAGTGTGTGGCTTACATTGTTATTTTGCATACCTCAAAACTGTCACTGATTTTCAGGGATGTCCCTGGTTTTACCTCAAACTTTTACTCTGTCCCTCCTAAAAATTGTGCTTCCATGACCAAACAGTGGGGGTTGTAAGCATAAAATAATGTCAAACATTAATGTTACTGACATGTTCTTCCTTAGAAAATGCATTTTACACTAAACCACTTATTTTGTCAGCTTCCTGAGTGGATATCACCAATTTTAAAGGTGTGTCCCTGATTTTGAACATTTGTCCCTGATGTTCTTAAGCCTTGTCCCTGATTTATGAGGCAGTAGGTTGAGAGGTGTGTTTGCAGTAGCTGTGAGACATCTCTGTGCAATCGCACACAATGTTCTCCACCTGCAACACTGGCTTGCTACAGAGTCTAATGAGCTGCAGCTGCAGTTTGCACTTGACTGTTGTTATATTCAGTGCTGTCTTATTCCCGGGCTATTTTTGCCCTGCACTCCCAGACCGGTTTGCCCAGCTTCCTTAGACTGCTATATTCAGCAGGATTAGCACCGGGCTATTTCCTTTTCAATATAGCTTGCTTTGTGCTCCAGGTTAAGTTTACCCGCCGTGCAGTGCTAATTTAGCCCCGGGGCAAAGTTTTAAATATCTGGCCCAAGGAATTAAGATTAGCTTAAAATGGGAATGTCAAAGTTTTCACTGTTCTCTGGTCCCCTTTTTATCTTTACATGGTTAGCATAGGCTTAAACAACCCAAGAGGTGCAGTGATTGTTCTCTGCCTTTTTACTTTGTAATGCTCGGAAGATTACGTGAAGTCTTGGATAAATTTTAACTTCCTGCTATCTGTTTTAAAAGACATGTACCCAGATGCTAGTTGTTGTTGCTGGTTAAAACTTTTTAATACTTTTACTTAATTAGCTTGTTTAATTTGAATTTGTGCACTTGGCAGTCACATGCTCTCAGCCGTTAGTCTTGGCATTTGTTTGCGTTTTTAACTACAGAGTTATTAACCACATTATTACATTGGCAGACAGCAGCTGAGTATCACCACATTCAGCTCTAGTTACTTTTATTTCATCAAAGCCTTACTTACTACACCCCTTTTAGTTTTTTTTTTGTTGTCAAGTTGGGGGTAAACATTTAAAGAGAAATCTTTCTTCTGACTTGATTTTAGTTATCTTGAAGCCATTTTGAAGCTTGTTTGAACAACTGACACCATGTATTCAGCCTTTGAAAGTGCTGAGACAGTGTTGTAAGTAATATTCTATTGTGTATATTAGAAGCCAGCATCAACACTAAACATAGTTTTTAGTTTAAGTAATCTGTGTGCTCTTCTAAAACAACTGTTTTACTGCTTCTAGGATCAAGGACTTCTCACTGTCTACTTTTCAGTGGGTATTGTATGAAGTAATCCCTCACACAAGCAAGTTGGGAAGTATCTTGCCTGGGAAGAGGCAGTTACAGATTACAAATACTTCAATAATATTTTACAAACTTTCTTTTATATGCTGCAAAAAACTTTTGGATTAAATGTATAATTTTACAGCTTGTCCCTCAGAAAGATCATCGTGCTTTGTAGATACACACTTTTTGCACCCTTTACAAAAGGAAAGCTGTTCCATGTAATGGTTTGTTATTGTCCTGTAATGCTGCTTTTTTATTTTATTTATTTATTTATTTATTGAGTACTAGGAATTAATACCTTTGAGCCAAGGCTCTTTTACAAAGGTTCCGCATCAAATTAGGTTCAAGCAATAAGGTTACAATGAATGACACAAGTAAAGTACATTGTGGAATACTATACACATAGACTGAACAAATATAAAAAAAAAGAGAAGAAAACATTAGTGCAAGGACAAGTAATTACTAGGTGAAACACATTAAATCAATAAGCAATCAAATGGGGGGGAAGCAGGAAGATAATGTGAAGAATAGGGCATATACAAGAAAGGAGGGAGGAGCCAACCACAGGTAGTGGAAAGGAATCATCTACTGGGCCTTTGTCAGGTAATGAGGGCAAGAGAGCAACAACTTAACTAGAGAGGAATTAGTCAAAGCAGTCACAGGAGTTAGAGGTGGTAAGGTGAGAGAATAGGCTAGATTTAAATGCACCTAAAGAAGTAGAGGAGGTAATAGAGGTGCTAAGTGCATTTAGCCAGGAAGGGGCACGATAGGGCAAATGATCTCTGGCCCTGGAAGTCCGCAACGGGGGACCTGAAGGGGCTGATTTTCAGATCTTCTGGTGGGTTGAACACTTGTGTTCTGGCATATCAGGTCTTGAATGCAGGGTGGAGTGAGGCCCAAGATGGATTTTTTGGCCATAAGGCAGGCAAGGTACTTTAGGCGGTTTGAGAGTTGAAGCCATCCAGTTTCAGCATACAGCTCGCAGGTGTGAGTATGTTGATGGGCGCCAGTGAGCAACCGACAGGCCTTGTTAAGGGAGGTTGTAATACGTTTAAGCGCACTTGTAGAGGCAGACCCATAGACAATTAGGCCATAGTCAACAATTGAGATGATTGAGGATTGAATAGCTAGCTTCAGTGCTGGTAAGGTGAGAAGCTGTCTGTTCCGGTACAATATCCCAAGCCGCTGATTGATAGTTTTGGCTGTGCTATTGATATGGGTTGCAAAGGTGAGGCCCTGATCGAAGGTGATTCCAAGATATTTGAAGGTAGCCACCTGTTCAAGAGTGGATTCCATGGATGTGTTGATGGTGAGTGGTGTTTGCCTTTTCTTGTTTTGTGGACTTGAGAAAAGCATGGATTTTGTTTTTTTATGGTTTAGGACTAGCTTATGTGTCACGAACCACTTTTCAACACCAGCAAAAGCATGTTGGAGGCTATATATTTATTTTATTTAATTATCTGTTATTTTTGGGGATATTGTGTTTGTGTATTTAGTGTATACAATAGTCCAGACTAAGACCCTTTCCTGGGTTTGCTCTGTGCCACTACTTGTATCAACCTAATGATATCAAGCACCTGTCTCATGCCTCATCTTTCTTTGTTATGCGCATCATTGTAGCGGCTGCACTGCTTGCTTGTCTTATCCTCCACTGTCCTAATTTGCACAGCTGCACTTATATTACTGTTACTGTCTTTTTACCACTGCTGTACTATTATTGTTACTATCATTGCTCTCTATTATTTTTGTACTGCCCCCAGGACGTATCTGGAATCAAGCGATACTCTGCTCAGCATGCCTTTCCGGTAAAACTATTAAATAAATAAATAAATAAATAAATAAATAAGAGACAAAAAGTGAAGAAACGGGGCATTTCCTCCTTCAAGAACTTGATACAGGGAAAAAAGGAAAGCATTGAGAAATAATGTTATTACTAAGAAGGTGGTACTAGAACATGATAAAAAGACAATCTAAAATCACAAAACATTAAATAAAAGGGGACAAGAAATGTATGAGGGTTAAAAAAATGCAATATACCACTTACAGGCTGCCACTTCTAAACAAGATTATAACCTTCTAAAATCTGTTCAGTTTATTTCTACACCAGGGCTGCTTAGTTTGGTACAAAGAGGTTCTAGGGAACATATGCTGCCTTATTTGCAGGCACCTCTCTGGTCTGAGGGAGGAGGTTGTTCATCTCCATGCTGACCTGGCAAGGATTTGGGAAACCTGCTCCTCCACCCAGGGACCACTCAGGCCACCGCCACTACCTCAGAGGTTGCCAAGAAAGAGGAGTGTTTGGACCACAGTGGGCTCAGGAAGGGTGAGGGTGGTGGAACAGAGGCGCATCCCTCCAGTTGTGCCTCTCCACACTTCATTCACCACTCTGCCGAAGCATGGTTCCTCTATGGAGGCACCTGCAGTGAAGATCAAGGAGGATGCTGGGAACCTCCACAATGGAGACCCACAGGAGGGTGGCCCAGGACCCCACAGGGGAAGGAAACAACTCCTGGTGGGGGACTCGATTGTTTGGGGGTAGAACTGGGGAAGGGAGGGGAAAGGGAGGTAAGGTGCCTGCCTGGTGCCAAGGCTTGGAGGGACAGGAAACGAATCCTCAGGATCGTGGGAGCAGCAGCAAGGGGGAGGGAGCTGGATGTCATTATCCACCTAGGGATGAATGACCTGCCTGAGAATGGGATCAGAGCAGTGCAACAGGAGTTTGTGGAGTTGGGGAAGGGCCTTAGACAAGTAGCACACACAGTAACTTTCTCGGAAGTGCTACCTGTCTATGGCAGGGATGAGGCTAGGGCACTCCACACCATGGGATTCAATGACTGGTTGAAAAGCTGGTGCAGAGCTCAGGGATTTGGCTTCATTGGGGACTGGGGCTCCACCTGGAAGGATGCAGGCCTATACAGGTGCGATGGTCTGCATCTATCCTGGAGGGGAACCAGGATCCCAGGTGATAGGTTTAAATGCTTCAATGGCAAGCATTTAAACTAGCCAAGTGGGGAGGCACTGAAGAGGAGAAGGGAAATCTAGCCCCAAAAAATCAGGGTAATTAGAGGAAACACTAAGATAGAGCAGTCGATAGGGAGAAGGGCCGGGGTAAATGGAGAAAAAGACAAAGGCAGTACGGACAGGGATGGGGCAAAAAGAAATAAATCCATAAAAAATGGAGGGTAATGAGTATCAATGCCTGTAGTCTAGGTAAAAAGCTCCCTGAAATGGTGGCCTTGATGGAAGCGGGATGCCTGGATATTGTGGCAGTCATAGAAACATGGTACACAGAGAACCATGACTGGGGTGTCAACATACCAGGGTACACAATGTACAGGAGTGACAGGGAGAGAAGAAGAGGAGGAGGAGGAGGAGTAGCTCTCTATGTAAGAGAAGGGATCAAAGCAACAGAACTAAAGGGTAAACAGGGAGGAGGGGAGGCACTGTTGGTCACCCTGGAGACTGGAAATGGCTCCACAATCCGCACAGGGGTTGTATACAGACCCCCGTCTCAGGGGGAGGAAATGGACATGGAAATGATAGAAGGCATCCTTGGGATGGCAGAGAAAGGGGAGATATTGCTGATGGGGGACCTGACTATGCCAGATGTGGACTGGAGCATCTTTGCTGCAGCCACATCCAAAAGCAGGGCCATTCTTGATGCCCTACAGTGGGTATGCCTCAGACAGCTAGTTTTGGAACCCACTCGGGAGACAGCAGTCTTAGATCTGATACTTTCAAATGGGGACGGAGAGAGGATCCCTGATCTTGAAGTGGGTAGCCATCCTGGAACAAGCGACCACCAAACTGTGGTCACGATAAACTTAGCTGTAGAGTCAAGCCACACAAAAGTGAAGGTACTGGACTTCAGGAGGGCTGATTTTGTCAAAATGGGAGAGTGCCTCAGAAAAGCACTAGCAAACAGGTAAGAAGATGGGAAGGAGCAACAATGGGGAAACATCAAAACCTCCATCACAGAGGCAACAAGCCTTTGTGTGAAGCAAATAAACAAATCAAAATGAAAGAAAAAAACACTATGGTTCTCAAAAGAAGTGGTGGGGAAGGAAGGGAGAAAAAGATTGCATTCAGGAAGTATAAGGAAACACAGAAGGAGCAGGACAGAGAACTGTACCAGTTAAAGCTGAAGGAAGCGGTAAGGCAGTCAGAATAGCAAAGGCCCAAACTGAGGAAAAGATAGCCAACTCGGTTAAGAAGGGGGATAAAACCTTTTATAGGTACATTAGGGAGCAAAGATAGACTAAGGCAGGGATACTGAGGCTGAACAAAGAGCAAGGTGGTTGGGCAGAGAGTGACAGTGAAAAAGCAGGGATACCGAACGAATACTTCAGCTCAGTATTCACAATGGAAAAGCAGGGGGAAAATACCTAGTCCTTTCACAGAAGAAAGGGTTCTGAAAGAACTCTTAAAACTGAAGGTGGATAAAGCAATGGGTCCTGATGGGATTCGCCCCAGAATTCTAAAAGAACTAAAGGAAGAACTAGTAACACCACTGACTATCCTTTTTAATAAATCATGGGAGGATGGTGTGGTACCTGAGGACTGGAGGAGGGTGGATGTGATTCCCCTTCACAAAAGTGGGAGCAAGACAGAGGCAGGAAACTACAGACCTGTCAGTTTGACCTCAGTGGTAGGAAAAATGATGGAATCACTTCTGAAGGAAAGAATTGTTGAGTACCAAGAGGCCAGTGGGGCACAGGACCCAAGGCAGCATGGAATCACAGTGGGAAGGTCATGTCAGACAAATCTAATTGATTTATTTGACTGGGTGACCAAAGCAGTAGACCAAGGAGGGGCTGTGGACATGGCCTGCCTAGACTTTAGCAAGTCATGTGACACAGTCCCACACAAAAGATTAATAAACAATTTAGCCAGCCTGGGAGTGGGTCCCAGGGTGATAGCCTGGGTAAAACACTGATTGGAGAACAGGACACAGAGGGTAATAGTAAATGGAGTCCACAGTGAAGAAAGGAGGGTTACTAGTGGGCTACTGCAGGGTTCAGTACTGGGGCCGGTCCTTTTTAATGTCTCTATAAGTGACATTGCAGAGGGACTGGAAGGGAAAGTATGTCTCTTTGTAGATGACACAAAGATCTGTAACAGGGTTGATACACAAGGTGGGGTGGAAAGGATGAAAAGGGACTTGGCAAGGTTGGAGGAATGATCAAATGTATGGCAGCTTAGATTCAAGGCAAAGAAATGCAAAGTAATGCACCTGGGAAACAAAAACCCAGGGAAAGAGTACACAATGGGGGGGTGAGATACTGACAACAACAAAAATGGAAAGGGACCTGGGGGTAGTTATATCAGATGACCTAAAGGTGGGCCAGCAATGTGAGAAGGCAGTAAGGAGGGCTGGGGGGATACTGGGATGTATAGGGAGAGGCATCACCAGTAGAAAACAGAAAGTTGTTGGCCCTCTGTACAGACAGTTGGTAAGACCACATCTGGGGTACTGTGTACAGTTCTGGAGACCCCATCTCCGCAAAGACATAGACAGGGTGGAGGCTGTCCAGAGGAGGGCAACCAAAATGATGCAGGGTCTGCATCAGAAGACTTATGAAGAAAGACTAAAGGAACTAAAGATGTATAGCCTCGAGGAAAGGAGGGAGAGGGGGGACATGATAGAAACTTTCAAATACCTCAAGGGAATCAACAAAGTCCAAGAGGCAGCATCTTTCACAAAAAGAGATGTGCAAAAACAAGGGGGCACAATTTGAAGATAGAGGGGGGATAGCTCAGAGGTAATGTGAGGAAGTATTTCTTCACAGAGAGGATTGTGGATACATGGAACAGCCTTCCTGAGGAGGTCGTAGAGTCAAAAACAGTGGGGTATTTCAAGAATGCATGGGACAGACATAAGGCAGTTCTAGTGGAGGGTAGGAGGAAGTAGGCTGTTGGTTAACTAGGATCTGCAGCTTATCCGTTAGGTAGGGAAATGGGCAGACTAGGTGGGCCAAGCGGTCTTTATCTGCCGTCAAATTCTATGTTTCTATTTTTCTATATCCATAAACAGGATTCTCAATACCTGTCTGATTCTTTACTAAAATCTCCTGAACTTTTTCAGACAGTTAACCAGCAAGGTAGTGGTTGGAAGAATAATACTAAGGTCTCCAGTTATTTGGACCTCTCAGTCCCTAATGCTTCGACAGACACTGCACTTCAGGCAGGAGGCCCTATGGAGTCCACTGTGCCTAAGGTTAATAAAACTGAACACACTACCGCTGAGGTGATAAAGGAGCTCCAGCACTCTGTTACTGGTTTAAAGGACTTGGAATGATCTAATCAAAAAAGAATTCATGAACCTGCTAAAAATGAATCTATCATAAACCATTAAGTTCCAGTGGTACCAGTAGCCTTAATAGTAACAAATCTGTAGACTTTGTATGTAGAGATGAGGAGATAGAACCATTATCTTACTTTCCTTCATAGCTAAGTGAGGTCATCTCGTTAATCAAATGAGCAATCCCTGTGGATCTAATTTCATGCACATGGAGCAACTAGTCAGCCTTAGAAATGACTTCATTACTATTAGGGAAGACATGGCAATCAATGGAGCATGAATGGATGATATAATGTTGTTAACATGCATCTCTTTCTCTAGAAATCATCTGTCTCACCGTGTGGGATGACAGCATAGTGGCAGAATACTAGAACAGTAGTTGGGAGGGGGCCTGGGTTTGCTTCCCAGTGGAAATTTTTCTTTCTTTCTTTCTTTCTTTCTTTCTTTCTCCATACAGCATATGTTGTTAGCATGCATCTCTCTCTAGTAATCATCTGTCTCACCATGTGGGATGATAGCACCATGGCAGCACACCAGAACAGTAAATGGAAGGTGGCCTGGGTTCAGTTCCCTGTGGGGAACATTTTTTTCTTTCTCACTGAAATTTATTTTTTCTATAATAGATTTTTATTGTTTTTGAAATAAATACCAATACAGTGTCAGTATGCTATCATCTCTATTTACAATGGGCCCTATGCACGAATGGGTGGGAACTATGCACTGGAGGTACGTATCCCATCCAAGTAGATCCACACCTGTGGACAGGTGATCACCCAGGGTATGCACCATGGAAGCGCACCTGTCCATGGCCCCGCCCCCTTGATGCACAGGACTCCACAGAGTGGCCAAGGGTGGAGTGGCAGTCTCAGGCTAGCATCCAATCAGATGCCTGTCATGGGCCAAAAGTGGACCCCTTGCACTGAGAGGCACAGGTCCAGGTGCGTGACTGCCCTCCACAGGCACCCGGACTCACATGCACATGCCACTATGATGGGCTGGTGGTTGCTGGCCCCCCCACACTGCAGGGCCACCACCAGGGATGGCAGTCCAAACCCGCTGCCCATGCCCCTGCCCACAGTGGGCCAACCCCATGTCGGTACCACTGCCGCTGGTGACTGCACTAGGCTGTGGGCTCCCCAACCAGCAGGCCAGTTGGACAGTGACCCTCCATGGCACCAACCCCTCCAATGGCACTGTCATCCCCCATCCTCTGTACCATTGCGGAAGTGCCACCCCCAAGATGACCAGTGGCACAGCCCTTCTCTTACCACCACGGCCACCAGCCATCTGACATACATGGGTGCACATCTGCTGCACACCCCTGTGCATGTCAGACAGTTGGCAGCTGTGGTGGTGAGAGGAGGTATGCTGCTAGTCACTGAAATTAACACCAAATGCAGGGGACAGGGGTGACAGTGCGAGAGAACCAATGGACACCAATGCGAGGCAGAGATGCCAGGTTCAGGGTGGAGGGCATGCACCATGTTGTGTGGCAGAGGGGGTTTGCTGCACACGTAGGGGGTCAGGGCACAGAAGGGTCTGTGTGTGTGCTTGTTGGGGGGGTCCTCAGTTGCCAGGACCAGTGTACTGGTGGGTGGTTGTGGGGTGTTGCATGAGAAGCACCAGATATGGGGCTGTCATGTGGGGTGGGGGGGCACATAGGGGCCACAGCCATGGCTTTCCCAGCACTTTCCTGTTCAGGAGCCCCAGCCCTCCCCGTAGGCTAGTGGGCTGTGGTGGCAGGAGGGCCCATTCCCAATCCCAGAGTGACAGACGGTGCAGTACCTGTGGGTGCAAATCAGGCTTATGGCAGAGTTCTCCCTGGTATAGCCTATGCACCCATCTACACCCCCATGGCCAGCACTACGCACTTTGGTGCATGGCGTGTAGTGCTGGCATGCCCCTCGCCCACCCCCCCGGCACGTTGCTCTTCATGCGGCCAGGGAATCGGTCCCATATGTGATGCACATCCCCCTTAGTGCATCCCGTGTGGGGGATGTGTAAGGTGCAGAGTGGTTGCGCACCCCAGTTACATGCGCGTAGCCACTCTGCCCCATTTTGCATAGGGTCCAAAATCAGTTAATCAACATTGAAGTAAAATGCATTTAACAGTAGAATTAATAAAAATACAATATATTTGACAAAATAAATGTGTAAACTTTACCCAAAATACCTAGTAGTCTAGAATTACTTTGGAATAAATAATGGCTTGCTAAATATACTCTAACCCAAAAACTAATTTTTCTAATTCTAAGAATGGAGACCATATTTTTTGAAAGATTTCAACCTTATTGATGATGCCATAACTAATTCTCTCATTGCTGGCTTGTGCAGTCATTTGTTCGTACCATTCCTTTTAATGAGGGTCTGTGGCGCGATGGTCAATTTCTTAAAAGAATCTGCTTAAAAGTTATGGATGCCAAACAGATCCAGATGCATTCATAAAAACTTAGCCCATGACAGTTAAACTTCATATCCAATAAAAAAGGATGGTGTGAAGGGAATAGCGTAGTTAGTGATCTTGGAACATATTCCATGAATCTCTTTCCAGCCAGCCTGTATAAATGGACACTCCCACAAAACATTTTTTATTTATTTTATTTATTGAAATGTTTCACCAGGAAAGGCACACTGAGCAACAAGTTGCTCATCTCACAGTGCATCTTGGGGGAGGGTAATAGGGAGCAATAGGATACAATTTACAAAACATACATCATGAACATACAACATACCTGGTACAATAAAAAGTGCTTCATGACAGATTAATAGTGCAAAAAAGTCAAGGACTGTACCCTGAAGTGTGTGAAAGGGGCTTAGGTGTAGTGTAACCCTCCTCCCCCATCTTGTGTTTCCTGAATGCGATGAGGACTCTGTTGTGGTAGTCCAGCCCTTAAACCGGTGGTGTCTGGTTCATTTTATGTTTATTCAAGAGGCAGTTTTAGCAGTATCTGTGCTTTTGGAGTGCTGTTTCTTCTTCTAAAATCTGTTGTAACAGTGCCTTTTCCTTACTTTAGCCTGTCCTTGTTCTTTTTGCTCTCTCTGTCATCTCCCTACCCACATTGTGGTCACGTGTGGGTATTCTTCCTATCCCTCTCCTTTTCGTTTGAGCATCACTCCTGAAGCCTAGAATAAAACTGCCTGAGAAAAGCTGTAAATAAGCCCTAGAACTAGAGAAACCCTGCAAGAGGCAAAAGCAGTGCCTAAAGAAGCACAGGGGACTCCTTTTCTTGCTTGCGAGTATCCCTTTTATTGGTGATAAAGGAGTTAATAGTGCAGCACAGCTTGTGCTAGCTTGTGCAGGGACACACCTTACTAATTAGGCTACACAACATGGTGTATGAGACCTGCTTTTACAAAAGACAGATAAATAGAGAGAAATAGCTGCAATAAAACTTCTTTTAAGGAATACAGAACATAGAAGGTTTCTATCATGGTACTCTACTGTTTAGAAACCTGAGGTGAATAAAAAGAAGCAATTACATATCTACCCGTGTTCTAGGTAACAAACTGTTGTTGTCTGAACCTCAAGACCTCACTGCAGAATGACTGTTACTTAGGGCTGGCCAGCCATGTTTTCAGTCTATTTATAACAGTCACTGCTGGGAGGAGCCTGACTCCCTGGCATATTTTTGGTTTTTCTTTTAATAAGCCTTATTATTTTTACTGATGTGTTCCTATCTTTGTAAAACAGTATAATATGAGATGTTTGTGTATTGAGATATAACTTTGTAGCCTTTAAAGGTATCTTTTTGATTCAAACTATAAAGTGGGAGGTGTTTAGTGGGTCATGAGACCTGTAACTAGTATATATATGCTTGTGCTTATAGAGCAAGTCAGTTGTTGGTAGGAGCTCTACCCTACCTGTTTCCTAGCTTGCTACTAGGTGAATGTTGGAAGCTGTTTGAGAAGCTAATATTAGACCTCTTTTTATTTTGTTATTATCTTATTTTCCATACTCAGTCAGCTAATTTTTGTCTGCTGAATAATAAATTTAAGTTGAAGTTTTTGCATCCTGAACATTGCCTGGATTCCATTTGTACCCACTTTCACACTTGGTGTCAGAAGTGGGATTTGAGAGGCAAGTGCAGCTCTTAGTGGGTTTTTGGTGCTAAAAACCATGGAGGACCAGAAGCAGCAGGCCAAGGCAGAGGTGCCCATTCCAGAGGGAGTTTCCACAAGAACCATGGTGGAGAAGTTTCAACTACCCTTATCCAGTGGTCTGGGTAATGTGAGGTGGATGGAGGTCAGGACTGATTCTGAGAGGGAATTAAAGGAAAAGGGCACAGAAGGAGGGGATTCTGATTCCCTGGAGGAGGAAGAAGATGTACCCCCTACTGAGGTACAAGACCTATTAAGATGGCTTTGTGTTAAACAATTAGATTTAGAGAAGCAAAGAGAACGGGACAGACTACAAAGTGAAGCCAGGTGAGTGGACACTTTAAAGGCCATACAAGCTTTAGGCACTAACCGTCAGAACTCTACCAATGAGGGTCCAAAAGATATTAAGCTATCTAAACTGGCTGATAACGATGATATAGAGGCCTATATAACAACTTTTGAAAGGGTGGCTACAACCTGTGGGTGGCCTAGGAATCAATGGGTGGTTAGGCTAGCCCCTTACCTAACGGGGAAGGCCCAACTAGCCTATAGCCATGTGGAAACCAGACACATCACAAACTATGAGCATGTGCATCAAGCGATACTGAAGCGCTATGACATAAGTATTGAGACCTATCATCAGAGATTCCGGACCTTCTGGTACCAAACTGCTGACTCCCCACAGGAGGCATATGTAAGACTGCAAGACCTATATAAAAAGTGGTTACAGCCATCTGTAAAGACTATGGACCAGGTTGTGGAAGCAGTAGTCCTTGAGCAGGTCATAAAAATTCTTCCCCATGATGTGCAAATTTGGGTGAGGGAACATCGGCCAGAGACAGCAGAAAAAGCAATCCAGCTGGCTGAGGACTTTGTGACTGCCCACACAGCTCGTCAGAAGGGTCATTTCTGGACCAGCTCTTCCTCACCAACGGTAGAACCTCTGCATTCCACTACTATTGGTAAAGTGTCTAGTGATGTTAATACTTGTAAAGTGACTAGACCCACAAGACTTTACAACCCTGATATTGTGTGTCATGAGTGTCAAAGTAAAGGACACATAGTCAGATTTTGCCCTAAGAAGAAAAGTGACCCTATCCACCTGACCCTAGCTAACTGGGGACATTATGTTATACCTGTTACTGTGGAAGGTAAAGAAGTGACAGTGTTACTTGATTCTGGAAGCCATCAGACTTTGATACGTGCTGATTTTGTACAAGTCTTGTGAACAGTTTAACAGAACAAGGTAACCCTCTTGTCTGTTTTGTGAGTTCGGATCAACCTTTGGTCTCCATTCTTGGAGGGATTCAAACTGCGAACCTCTTGTTAGCATACCCAATGCACAGGCTCAGATAATTCTGTCTTTGGGGGGGGGCAGATATCTTTACCTATGGGCACCTAACCAGGTGTACAGAAATGAGCTCTTAAAAATTTTAATAAAGACCTCAGATTTAAAACACTTCTCTTTCCAGTTTGGTATCACCATTCAGTCTTATGCCTAGTGTCAGTTATAACCATATATACTTTTCTTGCAAATGAAAGAAAATCAAAGACAGACCAAGTATGCTGTAAAAATATAAAAACAGGATGTCTTTTCCAAGTATTAAATTCTGCAACCTCAGCATGACTCATGTCCTTCAAATGACATTTTCTTTGATCTATTGATCAGTTTCCCCTCTCAGACAGACATCAGCATTTATGATTTTGCACCAGTTTACTAAACCTGGTTTCCTTCTCTTGAAATGTCATAAAAGGGATGCTGATTTCCCTTTTAGCAGCTAAATCTATAATTAACTTAGAAAAGTCTGTAATTAGCTTCTGGCCTACCATGTAACACCTTGTGTCTAAAATCTGTGTGTGTGTGTGTGTGTGTGTGTGTCTGTGATCTCACATGCTGTTTCAGTATGTTCTCATGGCTTTCTGCTTTCATCTGAAACCGGGAAGGGGGGTGAGCGAGGTCACTCCAAGAGCACCAGATTTCTCAGCATGTCTCATGACATACAGTCCATAACCCATTTTTATTTTACAAAAAATGATACAGTGATCAGAACCAGCTGTCCAAGTGTCACATTCCTCCCCACCTAGACTGAATTTGGGGGCTCTATCCCCTGCATGGGATGAGCTTACCAAATCAGTTCACTCCTCATAGACCCTAGACAGACCATCTGAGTTCTGATTTTGTTTTCCAGCCCTATGTACAATTGTCAGATCATACCCTTGTAAAGTAAGACTTCATCTTAACAATATACCATTGTTTTTCCCCATCTGCGTCACCTAAACCAGGGAGTTGTGGTCAGTCTGCACCACAAAATGCTGCCCATACAAGTATGGCTCTAATTTCTTTAGGGACCACACTATGGCAAGACACTCATTTTCCACCATGCTCCCTGGGAAGTAACTTTTTACTCAGGTAGGCTATTTGGTGATCCCTCCCTTGGCTAGATGTCTGACTCAGTACTGCCCCAATACCCATGTCTGAGGCATCAGTCTGAACTATAAAGGTTTTGCTATAGTCAGGACTTGTCAAAACAGGAGCACTGCACAGTGCCTCCTTTAATCTGGTAAAGGCTTTCTCACAGGCTGGGTCCCAGGTAATTTTCGTAGGCATCCTTTTCTTTTTCAGGTCAGATAGGGGAGCAGCCAGGGCACTGTAATTGGGTACAAATTTCCTGTAGTACCCTGCTGTACCTAGAAAACTCCTGACCTGCTTCTGGGTTTCTGGTCTGTGCCATGCCTGGATCACCTCTATCTTTAACTGGTTAGGATAGAGCTGTCCCTGGCCTGCTACATACGTGAGGTATGCCACTTCTCCCATGGCCACTTGGCACTTCCCAGCTTTGACAGTGAGCCCGTCCCTCTGTATCCTGCCCAGCACTTCCCTAAGGTGGGATAGGTGTTCCTCCCAGCTGGTACTAAAGATGGCAATGTCATCCAGGTATGCCACGGTGTACTCATTAGCACCATTTAACACCTGGTTCACCAACCTTTGGAAAGTGGCCGGGGCATTCTTCATTCCAAAAGGCATTACTTTAAACTTAAATAAGCCTATCGGAGTGATGAAGGCCAACCTCTCCCTAGCTCTGTCTGTCTGTTCTACCTGCCAGTACCTCTTGGTTAGGTCAATGGTTGTAAGGTAGGTCGCCACTCCCAACTTGTCCAGGAGTTCACCCGTCTAGGGCATCGGGTCGGTGTCTGACTTTGTGACTGCATTCAGTCCACGATAGTCCACACAGAAATGAGTAGAGCCATCTGGCTTAGGCACAAGGACTATGGGTGAGGCCCAGGGGCTGTGGGATCTCTGCATAACCCCTAAATCCAGCATCTCCTCTACTTCCCTTCTAATGTCCTTTTGGACAGCCTCTGACACCTGATATGCCATCCACTGTATGGGCATCTGTGTCCCTGTCTCCACATCATGTGTCACTAAAGGGGTTAGTCCAGGCTTGGCACTAAACAAGGGGGCAAAGTCTGCTAAAACCTCTCTTACTTTCTGGATCTGATCCGGGGCCAGCTGGGGAGACAATTTTACTGCCTCCACAGAGGACTCCCACTTACTTTCTTCCAGAAAATCCAGAAGGGGGTCTCCTTCATCGGTCCCCTCCCCATGACTACACACTGCAAAACACCATGTCAACCCTATTTGCATATGGCTTCATCATGTTGACATGGTACATCCTTTCTGTCTGTCTTCGGTCAGGTAACTCCAAAATGTAGCTCACGTCATTTACCTTCCTAACCTCTTTGTACAGTCCTGCCCACTCAGCTTGCAGCTTGTCTTTCCAGACCGGAATAAGGACCATGACTTCCTGACCCACCAAATACGAGCGAGCTCTGGCTCTGCAGTCATACCACACTTTTTGTTTCTGTTGGGCAGCTGGCAGGTTGCTCTGGGCTGTCCCCATAAGCTCCTTTGGCCTTTCCCTAAACCTAAGGACGTAATCCACAATGGGAGTTCCCTGTGTGGCATGCTTGCCTTCCCAGTCCTCCCGGATCAAGTCTAAGAGCCTACATACCCGGCGTCCATATAAGAGTTCGAAGAGGGAAAATTTTGTCGACTCTTGGGGCACCTCCCTGTATGTAAACAACTGGTGGGGAAGGTATTTCTCCCAGTCCCTCCCATGCTGTTCAGCAAACACCTGGATCATTGACTTTAGGGTACCATTGAATCTTTCCACAAGCCCATTGGCTTGTGGGTGATATGGTGTCATGCATCTTGGCACCACCCAACATTTCTCCCATAAACATTTCATCAGTTCTGACATGAAGGAACCCCCTTGATCAGTGATTACCTCTTGCAGAACCCCAACAAGGGAGAAAATCCCAAGTAAGGCATCTGCCACTTTGTCTGTCCTCAGTGAGGGTAGGGTGACTACCTCTGGGTACCGGGTGGCATAATCCACCACAGTCTGGAATACTCTCTTCCCTGAGGAGCTGGGGGTATTTAAAGGCCCCACAATATCCATTCCCACCCTCTGGAATGGCTCCTCCACAGTGGGCAATGGAATCAAGGTGGCTTGGATTTTCTTGCCAGCCTTCCCTATTTCTTGGCACCGGTGACAAGATCCGCAATACTCCTTCACCTGCTGGGTGAAGTTAGGCCAGTAGAAATTCTGGGCCAACCACTGCGTAGTGAGTACAATTCCCAGATGACCAGACAAGGGAATAACATGGGCAATCTTGAGCAACTGCTCATGATACCCCTGGGGAACGACAAGCTGCCTGCCTAGCATCCCTCCCTCTGTCTGTACTGCCTGAGTATACATAAGTCCATTTTCCCAATAAACCTTATGTCTGCTATCACCTCCCTGTGTACCATCCTAGTCTGCCCAAGCCCTCAGCTTCTCTAAACTAGGGTCACTTCTCTGAGCAGCTGCAAACCCCTCACACAGTTCCAAGGCATGGGAAAGGTCCCCTTCAGTCGCTAAACTAGGGTCCCTAGCACTAGTGTCAGGACACTCAGGATCACTGTCAATCCCAACCCTCTGACAATGGGTCACCCCTCCCTCTTTGGAGTAACCCTCTGTAGCTGTGTGGTTACTTGCTACTGTGGAAATTTCTGCCCCCTCTTCATCAATCTCCATACCAGAAGACACAGGCTGGGGAACCAGTCTGTCAGTGGTTTCCACAATGGCTTCTGTGGGGTTCAGGGAACTACAATTTTCCCTTGCCACTTGGCTACGGGTAACTGCACATACCTTTCCTTGTTTGAGATTATTGCCCAGGATTACATCCACTGCTAAGGTTTTGGCTACAGCCACCGGTTGCACAGTTCCCCCTGTTTCACCCCAGTCCAGGAGAACACTGGCCAGTGGCAATATTTTTTCTTCACCAGTGAACCCTTGGACAGTGATGTATTTATTGGGTATAAGCTGACCAGGCTGTACCAGATCCCCTTTTACCAACGTCAGGGATGCCTCTGTGTCCCTTAACCCTTGCATCTGTACACCATTCACCATGACTGGATGCATGTGTTCCCTCGTGTTCACTGGCATGCTTCCAGGGACACAAAAACAATCCACTTCTTTTCTAGCACCCTGTGGTGTATTATTGCTTGCCTTTTTGGGACACTGTCTGGCAATATGCCCAGTTTCTTTACACAACCAACATTCATGTCTTCTCTCAGAGAAATCTTTTCTCTGAAACCTGGGGCTAACTAGTTTCGGTGGAGGCAGTGAGGGTTTTAGCTGCCCTGAAGTTGCGCTTTTCCCTTTCTGCACTGCCATGCCCTCCTCATTTGCTCTCAGAGCAGGTCTGCTCTTGGCATAGTGGTCCGAGAGTTCAGCAGCCTCTTGCATTGTTTTGGGATCTCGGTCCTCTAGCCAGGTTTTTAGCTCTGCTGGACATGCTCAATAAAACTGTTCTAATAAAATCACATTTTCAATTTTATCAACAGAGTTTGTCTCAATTCTTTCCCACCAACGTTTCAAAAACTGACCTTGTTTCATGGCTAGCTCCTCATAGCTCATATCAGGGCTTCTCCTGAGCTTACAGAATTTAGCTCTGTATGATTCAGCAGTTAATTCAAACTTTTTTTAACATTGTAGCTTTTAGTTTGCTGCAATTATTACTGTCCTCATTGTCCATTTGACCAAATGCATCCCAAGCTTTCTCAGTAAGTAGCAGGGATAGCTGGAAGCTCCAGGACTCTTTAGAAATTTTAGCCTGAATACAATCTTTTTCAAAAGAATTTAAAAAGGCATCCATATCTTCTCCCTCTTTAAATTTGGCTATTAATTTGGAGTTCAATTTGTAACCCAGTCCTGCAGTCCCAGTTAAACCCAAGCCACTTACCTGCTCTGGTGCCGCTGGTCGGAGTCATAGCTTCTCCAGTTCGTGTTGCCTCTGGCACTCCTCTCTCTTCTCTTCTGCAACTCACTGGCACTCACACTCCTCACAGTCTGCGTCTCAGCCTTCTCGCTCTGTCTCACGGTCCTCCTCTCGGCATTCTCACTCTGCCTTATGGTCCGCCTCTTGTTTCTCTCATTCTCTCTTCTCCTGGAACTCCAGCTCCATCCTGCACAACTCATTTTGCAGCCTGAGTACCTCTGATTTCAGGATACTGGCGACCTTCCCCAGCTGCTGTGGCCCTTCACTGACAGTGGCCCTGTTGTCCTCCTCATCAGATCTGGATACTGCACTGGCCGCTAGCCCTGCCACACTCAAGGTTTTGTCCTTTCCAGTCATGGTCCGTGACTTGCTGCTCTGGGTATCTGCTACCATCAGGGCATCAATGAGGTTCTCCTTTTTGGCTGTCACCTCGAATGGGACTCCTCTGTCCCTGCACAACTGCTTCAAGTACTGTACAGTGTGCCTGCTGTAGTCAAAAGCCATCTTCTTCCCTGACTATGGCTACTCTCACTTGCACTTTAGGAAAAAAAATAAAACCGGTAGGAACTGTACTGTACACCAAGTGATATAGTTCTGTTTCCTTTTTAAATTAAAACTCTGCCTTTTTTTCTTTCTTTGCAAGTGAGCTGATGGTCTCAAGCTGACACAGAACAATAAAAGCTTGTAATACCAAAATTATCCGTATCGCTGCCAACCAATCTGTCACAAACCCTCTCAGCAGGTCAGCCCTCTACTCCCAAAGTGCCAACCTCTGAGCGCAGTCTTGTGAACAGTTAGCAGAACAAGGTAACCCTCTTGTCTGTTTTGTGAGTTCAGATCAAACTTTGGTCTCCAGTCTTGGAGGGATTCAAACTGTGAACTTCTTGTTAGCGTACCCAATGCACAGGCTCAGATAATTCTGTCTTCAGGGGGCCAGATATCTTTGCCTATGGGCACCTAACCAGGTATACAGAAATGAACCCTTAAAAACTTTAATAAAGACCTCAGATTTAAAATGCTTCTCTTTCCAGTTTGGTATCACCATTCAAGCTTATGCCTAGTGTCAGCTATAACCATATATACTTTTCTTGCAAATGAAAGAAAATCACAGACAGACCAAGTATGCTCTAAAAAGAGTTTTACTAAAATAGATAAAAATATGTAAAACAATAAATAGAGAACTATTATATCACAAGACTTACAAATCTTATAAAAGAACAAGGCTTTAAACAGTGTAATTCTTACTACAGTAATTAGATTTGTCTCTCTAAATGCCTGCTTAAAGTGCTCCAAAGATATTTCTTTGTCAGAGTCTAGATAGAAGTGTCTCTGAAGGAAAACAGAATTAATGTTTAAAAGCTGGTTTTCCCTCACCTATTTTGCATGAGGTCACCTAACTCCTCCCTGTCATAGAAACATAGAAACATAGAATGTGACGGCAGATAAGGACCGCTTGGCCCACCCAGTCTGCCCATTTCCCTACCTACTGGATAAGCTGCAGATCCTAGTTAACCAGCAGCCTACTTCTTCCTACCCCCACCGCCCCAGAATTGCCTTATGACTATCCCATGCATGCTTGAATTCCACCACTGATTTTGACTCCACAACCTCCTCCGGAAGGCCATTCCATGCATCCACAACCCTCTCTGTGAAAAAATACTTCCTTAAATTACCTCTGAGCTGCCTCCCATCTTCAAATTGTGCCCTCTTGTTCTTGCACACCTCTTTTTTTGAAAGATGCTACCCTCTTGGACTTTGTTGATTCCCTTGAGGTACTTGAAAGTTTCTATCATGTCCCCCCTCTCCCTCCTTTCCTCGAGGCTATACATATTAAGCTCCTTAAGTCTCTCTTCATATGTCCTCCGGTGCAGACCCTGCACCATTTAGTTGCCCTCCTCTGGACAGCTTCCATCCTGTCTATGTCTTTCTGGAGATTGGGTCTCAGAACTGCACACAGTACTCAGATGGGGTCTCACCAGCTGTCTGTACAGAGGATAATAACTTCCTGTTTTCTACTGGTGATGCCTCTCCCTATGCATCCCAGTATCCCCCAACCCTCCTTGCTGCCTTCTCACATTGCTTGCCCACCTTTAGGTCATCTGATATGACTACCCCAGGTCCCTTTCCATTTTGTTGTTGTTAGTATCTCACCTCCATTGTGTACTCTTCCCTGGGTTTTGTTCCCAGGTGCATTACCTTACACTTCTTAGCATTGAATCTAAGCTGCCATACATTTGACCATTCCTCTAACCTTGCCAAGTCCCTTCTCATCCTTTCCACCCCACCCTGTGCATCAACTCTGTTGCAGATCTTAGTGTCATCTGCAAAGAGACATACTTTCTTCCAGTCCTTCTGCAATGTCGCTTATAAAGACATTGAAGAGGACTAGATCCTAATACTGAACCCTCGGTACCCCTCTAGTAACCCTCCTTTCTTCTGAGTGGACTCCATTTACTATTACTCTCTGTGTCCTATTCTCCAGCCAATTCTTTACCCAGGCTGTCATCTTGGGACCCACTCCCAGGCTGGCTAACTTATATATTAATCTTTGTGTGGGACTGTGTCAAATGCCTTGCTAAAGTCGTAGGGAGGCCATGTCCACAGCCCCTCCTGATCTACTACTTTGGTCACCCAGTCAAAGAAATCTATCAGATTCGTCTGCATGACCTTCCACTGTGAATCCATGCTGCCCTAGGGTCCTGTGCCCTTCTGGCCTCAGATGTGACAATTCTTTCCTTTAGAAGTGATTCCATCATTTTCCATATCACTGAGGTTAAACTAACAGGTCTATAGTTTCCTGCTTCTGCCTTGCTCCCACTTTGTGAGAGAATCACATCTGCCCTCCTCCAGTCCTCGGTACCACCCCATCCTCCCATGATTTGTTAAAGAGGGTAGTCAGTGGTGTCACTAGTTCTACCCTTAGTTCTTTTAGAATTCTGGGATGAATCCCATCAGGCCCCATTGCTTTGTCACCTTCAGTTTTAAGAGTTCTTTCAGAACCCTTTCTTCTGTAAATGGGCTGGTATCAACTTCTGTATCCAGAGTGTTACTACTGTTTGTTTTATGTACCTCCCCCTCTTCCTTTGTAAATACTGAGCAAAAATATTTGTTTAGTATCTCTGCCTTTTCACATTCTCCCTCTGCCCACCCTCCCTCCCTTTATTAAGCCTCACTATCCCTCCCTTGGTCTTCCTTGCTCCCTGATGTACCTATAAAAGGTTTTATTCCCTTCTTAACTGAGTTGGCTATCTTTTCCTCAGTTTGGGCCTTTGCTATTCTGACTGCCTTCCCAGCCTCCTTTGCTTTAACTGATACAGTTCTCTGTCCTGCTCCTGCTGCGATTCCTTGTACTTCCTGAATGCTTTCTTTTTCTCTTGAACCTTCACTGCACTTCCTTTGAGAACCATAGTGGTTTCTTACATCGTCTTGTTTGTTTATTTGCTTCACACAAGGCTCGTTACCTCTGTGATGGCAGTTTTATTATTCCCCATTGTTCTTCCACCCTCCTTCCCGCCCATTTGCTAGTGCATTCCTTAGGCACTCACCCATTTTGTAAAGTCAGCCCTCCTAAAGTCCAGTACTTTTGTCTGTATGGCTTGACTCTATTGCTGTGTTTATTGTGAACCATACTGTTCGATGGTGGCCTGTTCCCAGATGGCTACCCACTTCTACATCTGTGATCCTCTCCATCTCCATTTGAGAGTATCAAGTCTAATATTGCTCCCTCTCGAGTGGGCTCCAGTACTAGTTGTCAAGGCATGCCCCGTAGGGTATCTAGAATAACTGCACTCTTGAGTGGCAGCTGCAACTCGCTCAGTTAACATCTGGCATATTCAGATCACCCATCAGCAATATCTCCCCTTTTCTGCCATTCTAAGTATACTTTCTATTATTTCCTTGTCCACTTCCTCCCCCTGAGAAGAGTCTGTATCTAACCCTGTGCGGATTGTGGTGCCATTGCCTGTCTCCAAATTTACCCACAGTGCTTCTTCTCCTCCCTGTTTACCCTTTTGTTCTGTTGCTTTTATTCCTTCCCTTATGTAAAGAACTACTCCTCCCCTTTTTATCCTCCCTGTCCCTCCTGTAGATAGTGTATCCTGGTATGTTTACGTCCCAGTCATGGTTTTAGTGTACCATGTTTCTGTGACTGCCACGATATCCAGATGTTCCTCCTCCATCAAGGCCACTAATTCAGGAAGCTTGTTACCTAGGCTCACGGCATTGGTACTCATTGCTCTCCATTTTGATGGCCTTACCTTCTGTTGCAGCATCCCCCACTGACCGTTCTACCTTGGTCTTTTTCTCATTTAGTACCCTGTTTTGTAGGGAGAGGCTGGGATTTTTCTGCTGCTTGTCAGAATATATAAAAAAATATATATCTATATAAAAACAGGATGTCTTTTGCAAGTATTAAATTCTGCAACCTCAGCATGACTCATGTCCTTCAAATGACATTTTTTTTATCTGTTGATCAGATTCCCCTCTCACACAGACATCAGCATTTATGATTTCGCACCAGTTTACTAAACCTGGTTTCCTCCTCTTGAAATGTCATAAAAGGGATGTTGATTTCCCTTTTAGCAGCTAAATCTATAATTAACTTAAAAAAGTCAGTAATTAGCTTCTGGCCTGCCATGTAACACCTTGTTTCTAAAACCTGTGTGTGTGATCTCACATGCTGTTTCAGTATTTTCACATGGCTTTCATCTTTCATCTGAAACCTGGGGGAGGGGTGAGCGAGGTCACTCTAAGAGCATCAGATTTCTCAGCATCTCTCATGACATACAGTCCATAACCCATTTTTATTTTACAAAAAATGTTACAGTGATCAGAACCAACTATCCAAGCATCACAAAGCCTAAGTCTCAACTCCCAATCACAGTCCATAAATGTGGGACTGGTGCCTACATTGCCTGTTCCTGTTGTGCTGGGACATGATTTCCCCTTATTTGAACAACTACTGTCACCAACATCAGCTGTGTGTGCTGTACTGACTCGAGCCCAGTCTAAGAAGGAACAGACTATGTTGGACATTTTCCCTTTTGATGAGACACTGTTAGAACACCCAGGAAAAAGCAGGAAATCAAGAAGAGAAAAGAAACATGAAAAAAGACAATGAACTCTAAAACAGAATGTAAACTGTGATGATATAGTGGTTAATAAACAAATGCTTGATTCTTTTGCAGGAAGTCAAAAACAGGATCAGTCACTTAAACCATTATTTGCACAAGTTGTTCCAGAAGGGGTGGATGCACCCACTCCAGTTTTTAGAGTTCTAAAGGGGCTACTGTACAGACAATGTATGAACCCCAAAACCAGTGAAAGTGTGGACCAATTAGTGGTCCCTCAACAGCACTGGGCCCATTTATTGTATCTGGCACATGATGTCCCTTGTGCAGGGTATGCAGGGAGAGACAGAACCCTCAGTAGACTACTACATCGCTTCTATTGGCCTGGCATTCACGAACAAGTAGCAGACTACTGTAGGAGCTGTAGTGCCTGTCAGAAAGTGGCCCCAGTTCAGAAAACAGATAAGGTCCCCCTGCAGCTCTTGCGACTAATGACCAACCTCTTTGAGAGAGTAGCAATGGATGTGGTAGGACCCCTGCCCAAGGGCTCAAAGGGAAATTGTTTTGCCCTGGTCATCTGTGATTATGCAACAAAGTATCCTGAGGCGATTCCCTTACGTACAATCACAGCTAAAAAAATAGCTGATGAGCACTTGAAGTTTTTTAGCAAGGTAAGGATACCAAAGGTAATACTCACTGACAGGGGTACTAATTTCTCTGCAGTTTTATTGAAACGTCTCTATCTAGCCCTGGGAGTAGAAACTGTATACACTTCTCCATACCATCCTCAGACTGATGGCTTAGTAGAGCGTTTCAACAAAACACTTAAAAAGACAATACAGAAGTATGTGGCAGATGAGGGAAAAGACTGGGACCTATATTTACCACTGTTTTTCTTCGCATACAGGGTGATGCCTCAGGCGTCCACGGTTTTTTCACCTTTTGAACTTCTATATGGCAAAAATCCAAGAGGACTCCTGGACATGGTCAAAGAACAGTGGGAAGGGGACAAAAGCATTTCACCCACAACACCTCTTGAGTATGTGGCCCAAATGCACCAATGGGTGGTGAAATATATACAACTAGCCCATTCCCAGAACCAAGTCAAACAAACATACCAGAAAGAGAAGTATGACGTGGGGGTAGGTAACAAACAGTTTCAGCTGGGGGAACGTGTCCTGTTATTACTGCCCTCCACTGACAATAAGCTAACCATGAAGTGGCAGGGCCCCTATGTGATACAGCGACAAACTGGGCCAGTGAATTATGCAGTGGAAATGCCAAATAGGAGAAAAAACGTAAAGATCTATCATGCAAACTTGTTGAAGAAATGGCACGACCGATCAGATACTGCTCCTTCCATGTATGTGTGTCCCTGTTCATCTGATAATGAGATGGACCTGACCTATCAGAGACTAGAAAGGGAAGACTCTACCACCCCCATGGTTAATGAAGCATTAAGCGATACACAAAGGGCAGAAATAGAATAGGTGCTACAACACTTTCAGTGTACCTTTGTGAACACCCCTGGCAAGACACATGACATCACTCATCACATCCATGTGACCCAAGAGACACCTATTCAGGTAAAGCCCTACAGAATACCCAAAAGGGTAAAGGGGGAGGTGGCAAAAGAGATACAGAAAATGAAGAACATGGGTGTGATAGAAGAATCCAACAGTAATTGGAACCTTCCCATGATGATAGTTCCTAAGAAGGAGGGCGGCATTAGGATATGCCTTGATTTTTGCAAACTGAACACTATGTCCAAATTTGATGGGTGTTCTATGCCCCGCATCGACGACATCATCGATTGATTAGGCCATGCCAAGTACATCAGCACATTGGATCTTACCAAGGGGTACTGGCAAATACCATTAGACCCTGATGCAAAAGAAAAGACTGCCTTCAGTACCCCTTTGGGATTATTCCAATTTTGCTATGATGCCCTTTGGCTTGCACGGAGCCCTGGCCACATTTCAAAGGCTGATGGATCGTCTTCTGCGCCCTCATCTTGACTACTACGCTGCCTATCTTGATGATGTCATCATTTTTCGTCCCACTTGGGAAGAACATTTATTACATCTTACCAATGTCCTAGACACTATCACGAAAGCAGACCTCACTGTGAATCCATCAAAATGCTCCCTTGCTATGAGAGAAACAAGATATTTGGGGTTTTTAATTGGTGGTGGACAGGTGAAGCCAGAAATAAATAAGGCGGATGTTGTAGAAAAGAGTCCTAGGCCTTTATTTAAAACACATGTCCATTCCTCTTTAGGTCTAGCAGGCTATTACAGGTGATTTGTGCCACAGTTTGCAACCCTTGCTAGGCCCTTGATTGAACTTACTAAAAAGAGTAGGCCCACAGCTGTCCAATGGACCTCTGAATGTGAAGAAGCATTCTGTATGATAAAAGCCCTCCTTTGTTCCGCTCCAGTTTTGAAGAGTTCTGACTTTTCAAAACCATTCATAGTACAGACGGATGCATCCAACACAGGCATTGGAGTTGTTTTATCCCAAGTACAGGATGGAAAGAACATCCCATCCTGTACATCAGTAGAAAATTGCATATGACAGAAACCAAATATTCCACAGTGGAAAAGGAATGTTTGGTTCTAATGTGAGCAGTAAAAACTCTAAGATATTATTTGTGGGGAACGGAATTTGAAATATGGACAGACCATAATCCCCTCTGTTGGATACAACAAATGAAGGAAAAGAACCCCAGAATCATGAGGTGGTACCTGGCGCTACAACCGTATAAGTTTACAGTCCAACATAGAGCAGGAAAGGCACACTGTAATGCTGACATTCTGTCCCGCTTTGGTGTGGAAATATCTAAATAAATAAGAGTAGACCTTGGGGTATTGTACAAATGTGTTCCTTGTAGTGTGTGAATGTGCATCCATGCATTCATAAGGATGTATGTTTATTAGGGACCCCGGGGTGGAGCTTCAGGAGTGGGTGGACTGGAGCTCCATCTCTTCTTGGGAGAGATCTACTCACTCTTTATGATTTTAAACACTTCTGAATATTAGTAAACCATGTTTTTTCTCTTAGGTGGGGAGGAATGTAAAAGAGGCTTAGGTGTAGTGTAACCCCCCTCCCCATCTTGTGTTTCCTGAATGCAGGGAGGACTCTGTTGTGGTAGTCCAGCCCTTAAACCAGTGGTGTTTGGTTCATTTTATGTTTATTCAAGAGGCAGCTTTAGCAGCATCTGGTGCTTTTGGAGTGCTGTTTCTTCTTCTAAAATATGTTGCAACAGTGCCTTTTTCTTTGCTTTAGCCTGTCCTTGTTCTTTTTGCTCTCTCTGTCATCTCCCTACCCACATTGTGGTCACGTGTGGGTATTCTTCCTATCCCTGTCCTTTTCGTTTGAGCATCACTCCTGAAGCCTAGAATAAAACTGCCTGAAAAAAGCTGTAAATAAGCCCTAGAACTAGAGAAACCCTGCAAGAGGCAAAAGCAGTGCCTAAAGAAGCACAGGGGACTCCTTTTCTGGCTTGCAAGTATCCCTTTTATTGGTGATAAAGGAGTTAATAGTGCAGCACAGCTTGTGCTAGCTTGTGCAGGGACACACCTTACTAATTAGGCTACACAACATGGTGTATGAGACCTGCTTTTACAAAAGACAGATAAATAGAGAGAAATAGCTGCAATAAAACTTCTTTTAAGGAATACAGAACATAGAAGGTTTCTATCATGGTACTCTACTGTTTAGAAACCTGAGGTGAATAAAAAGAAGCAATTACATATCTACCCGTGTTCTAGGTAACAAACTGTTGTTGTCTGAACCTCAAGACCTCACTGCAGAATGACTGTTACTTAGGGCCGGCCGGCCATGTTTTCAGTCTATTTATAACAGTCACTGCTGGGAGGAGCCTGACTCCCTGGCATATTCTTTGTTTTTCTTTTAATAAGCCTTATTATTTGTACTGATGTGTTTCTATCTTTGTAAAACAGTATAATATGAGATGTCTATGTATTGAGATATAACGTTGTAGCCTTTAAAGGTATCTTTTTGATTCAAACTATAAAGTGAGAGGTGTTTAGTGGGTCATGAGACCTGTAACTAGTATAAATGTGCTTGTGCTTGTAGAGCAAGTCAGTTGTTGGTAGGAGCTCTACCTTACCTGATCCCTAGCTTGCTACTAGGTGAACGTTGGAAGCTGTTTGAGAAGCTAATATCAGACCTCTTTTTATTACTTTATTTTCCATACTCAGTCCGCTTATTTTTGTCTGCCGAATAATAAATTTAAGTTGAAGTTTTTGCATCCTGAACATTGCCTGTACTCCATTTGTACCCACGTTCACAAAGTGCTATAGTAGAATACAGTTGTAGTCAACACCAGGGAACAGTGATGTTCATAGAAACATAGAAACATAAACTTTGACGGCAGATAAGGACCACTTGACCCACCCAGTCTGCTCATTTCCCTACCTATTGGATAAGCTGCAGATTCTAGTTAACCAACAGCCTACTTCCTGCAACCCCCACTATAATTTCCTTATGTCTGTCCCATGCATGTTTGAATTCCCCCACTGTTTTAGACCCCACAACCTCTCCTGGAAGGTGGTTCCATTCGTCCACCACTCTCTCTGTGAAAAGAATTTTCTCACATTACCCCGAGCCGTCCCCCTCTAACTTTAAATTGTGCCCTTGTTCTTACACATCTCTTTTCTGAAAGATGCTACCCTCCTGGACTTTGTTGATTCCCTTGAGGTACTTAAAAGTTTCTATCATGCCCCCCCACCATCCCTCCTTTCATCAAGGGTATACATATTAAGCTCTCTCAGTCTCTCTCTTCATATGGTTTCTGATGTAGACCCTGCACCATTTTAGTTGCCCTCCTCTGGACTACTTCCATCCTATCTATGTCCTTGCGTAGATGAGGTCTCCAAAACTGCATGCAGTACTCCAGATGGGGTCTCACCAACTGTCTGTACAGAGGGATAACCACTTCCCTTTTTTACTACTTGTGATGCCCCTCCCTATGCATCCCAGTATCCCCCTGGCTCTCTTTACTGACTTCTTACATTGCTTATCCACTTCTAGGTCATCTGATATGAGTACACCCAGATCCCTTTCCATTATTTTTGTTAGCACCTCCCCTACTATTGTATACTCTTCTCCTGGATTTTTATTTCCCAGGTGCATTACTTTGCACTTCTTTGCATTGAATCTAAGTTGCCATATGTCTGACCATTCCTCCAACCTTGCCAAGTCCCTTCTCATCCTTTCTACCCCCCCTTGTATATCAACTCTGTTACAGATCTTTGTGCCATCTGTCGGTGACAGAGGCCAAGTTACATTTAGTGGCCATCGTGGTGACATGGGCCTCTGGGAACAATGCCTGGTTGAAGGGGTGGTGTCAGGAAGAGGGGTATCTATTTGCAAGAGACTGAGGGAACTTCTGGGATAGAACGCTATTCAAGGAAGATGGCTTTCATCTTATGGGTGGGGAGTTAACTTAGGCAGAAGCTGATTTCTACATGCAGTCTCATTTAAACTGACCTGGGGGAGGCAGATGCTGGAAATTCCCTAGTAGGAAGGGGCAGGAAGAGTCTAGCAGTGACTCCCCTGGAAACAGGAAAGGGATGACAGGGTGCTAGTGGTGGCAATGGCAGGGAACAGGATGGAGCTGGAAAGGAAAGGAAGGGTGGGGGTCACAACAAACTTGCTAGCAAGAGGGACACTAGGTGGAGTAGGAAGAGTGTGACAGGCTGTAAAGGGGAACAGGTAAGGGAACAGGAAATAATGTGGGAGCATGGAAGATTGTCCACAATAATACCAGAAGCCTGAACAACAAGATCGGTGAACTACAGCTGATGGTGACAGAGGCCAAGTTACATTTAGTGGCCATCATGGTGACATGGGCCTCTGGGAACAATGATTGAGACTTGGCAGTTCCAGAGTACAACTGTTATAGGAGGGACAAGAGCAAGGGTAGTGGAGAGGAGTAGCCTCTATATCAGGAGGCAATATAGGCTATGGAGGATGGAAGCATCAAGATGGGGGGAAGTGGAGTTGATCTGGGTATAGTTGACTACAGCTATTGGAAAATAAGATGAGACTGGGGGTTGTCTATAGACCACCAGGGCAAAAAGAAGAGGGGGCAAGGAACTTGGGAAGGAAAGTAGGAGGGGGGTAATAAAAGGGGATCTAGTGTTAGTGAGGGACCTGAACCTGACAGACATAAACTGAAATACCCCTGCAACTAATAGCGACGGGATTCAGGCATGGTGGGACATGTTGTAGAAGAGAAGGATTTAAGTCACGTAGGTGAGGAAATTACTACAGGGAGGAAACAGTGGAGTAGTAGCTAACAAGGCCAAATCAGGAGACAGGGGGGTCACAAGTGGGGTGCCTCAGAGATCAGACCAGGGAACTGTCCTATTTAGTATGTTTATTAATAATGACATAAGGTAGGATATCCAGGGCAAGATGTGTATCTTTGCTGATGACACAAAGTTAAGTGCCAGAGTAGACAGCAAAGAAGAGGTGAGGAAGCTTCAGAATGACCTGCAGGATCTGGATAAATGGTCAGAGATCTGGCTTTTGAGATTTAATGCCAAGAAGTGCAAGATGATACACTTGGAGAAAAGGAACACATGCACAGATTATTGGATGGAAGGGGTCAGACTGGCCACTACTACAAAAGAGAGGGATCTGGTGGTCATCATCAGTGACTCCTTCAAGCAAAACAGCCAGTGTAGTAAGGCATACAGTTAGGCATCGAGAATGCTGGGATGAATCAGGAGGGGGGTTGATAACAGGAAAAGTGAAGTGATACTACCCCTGTACAGATCCTAGCCATACCTGGAATACTGTCTCCCGTTCTGGAGCCCTCACATGAGAAATGGTATCGACAGGCTAGAGTCAGTACAGAAAAGGGTCACCAAAATTATTCAAGACCAGCAAGGCAGATCCTACAAAAAGAACTGGTGCTTTAGAACATGTACTCGCTAGAGGCCAGATGAAAGAGGGAAGGCATGATAGAAACATATAAGTTTCTGAGGAGTATAGAGCTGGAAATAGTGAAGAACTGCTTATTAGCAGGGCGACAGGAAAATTGCACCTGCAATTTTTTTGCACAATTCGCAATTTTCACCATTCTCCGCAAAAACTGACATGTTCCGCAATTTCTTGCAATTTTTGAGTTTTTATATTGAACTGTGTAAAAAGTATTAACATTTTTAACAAAATACTCTCAAATATATTGACAATTTTGCATGCAGACTTGGGTTTGGCCAAAACAATGCAATGCAAGGTAGGTCAAGGGTTTTATGTGACACTGATTTCTTTCGAATTCTTGTCTTGTTTGGTTTCAAAATCCACTGGCCAAGCATAAATGCATTTAAACACCTAACATTTGTTTTGTGTTGAAACAGTCTATCAGAAAACGTTTTGTTGCCACACAGACTGAAACAAAAGATGGGAGAAAAGGTGCAAATTATCCCATTCACTTAAATGGGGTGCTAACTATGAAGCCTTTTTGTAAGTGGCAGGGCAAGTTTTTCCTTGTGAGCATACTTTCAGTCAGACTAGTTTTGATTCAAGCAGCTGAGGATTTTTGGATGGCCCTGCCAATTTTAAACTTGAATAAGCTAGTTGCTAACAGTGATCTCACTCTTAGCAATTATCCCCTAGAAGCTCACACGCAAAGACTACAATAAATACCTGACTAAAGTCTAAAAACAAGCTTATAAAACACAAAATGTATCTGAACATTTATCTTTAAACAAAATCATTGTAGCCAGAGTAAAACAAAGGTAAATTACAGGGTACCCAACTATTGTATGATGCAGTAAAAATATATTGGTATTTTTTTTACATTTTTTGGTAACTGCATAAGGACCACTAGGCACAAGTGCTTGTTTTCAGGTACAACCCAGGAGCACTGAGGAGGTGAAGTGACTTGCTCAGAATCACACAGTATGCAAGTGGAGGTTGTAGAATCAAATCCAGGTCTGCTAGATGTCATCAACTCATTCAGTTTGTTACTCTAACCTCTAGATTATACAGCCAGCCTCAATAACCCCCAGATTTAATGTTTAAATATGTGATTTAAAAATAGTGTACAGTTTCTACAGTACAAATTATGACCATTAAACACTTTAACAACATTTTACTAAAATTCAATTATTCGCCACTGTAGCTGCTTATTTTTTTTTTTCCAAAGTGGGTGAATAGCTGGCAGAGCACTGTAAACAGCTGTTGATTAGGTTACATTATTGTACAGCCAGAAACAAAAAAAGTATATTTTTTTCTGGCTTTGTTTAATATTGATTTGCTGTGGCTCACTTTATAGACTCTATTTAGCACTGTATGAGGCAGATGCTTTTAAATTTTGGAAGATAGGCAACGCTTACGATAGCTTATCAGTTTAGTATTCTTTTTGGAACATAATTTTTTTTTTATGTTTTAAACATATTCAGGTGTCAGTGTATTCATTTAGCAATTTATACTGACTAATATATGCTGCAGAAAAAATTAAAAGATTTATTGTGAAGCACTCAGGATCTATAGTCGAACCCCCGCAATTTCCCACAATTTTTGCAAAACGCTCTGCAATTTTGGGTAACCTTTTCCTCAATTTTCCAGTGGCCCTGCTTATTAGAAAATTGCATAGGGATGCAGTCACAAGAGGGCATGACTGTAGGTTGGTGTGGGGCTAAATTCATAATAGATGTGAGGAAGTTATACTCCACTAAGAGGGTGGTGTAGCCGTTGAACAGACTGTTGGCAGAAGTGCTAGTGGCAGGTACTCGAACTGGGTTCAACAAGCATTTGCCAATGCCGAATGTTTGCTTGTTGGCATTAGCAGTGGAAGTGCAGGAGTTAGACAGATGCAGTATAGAAATGGCATTGAAGTATTGAACTGATGCCAACTCAACCCTCATCCTGCATAGAGGGACAGGCATTGAGATGTGCCTTTGGGTTGTCATCCATGATGGCCACGACATTTCACCTCACCCTACCCTTCAGACACTGCCAAGTGTCGAGGTGTGCCTTGGCATGTTTGGGTTTTACATTCACCTCATTCCATAAGGAAATATGCTGAAATGGGCACAGTATAGGAGAATGGGGTGAACTCTGGGGGCAAAGGGTCCAAGGCATACCTCAATGCTTGTCACTGGCTGGAGGGTGGCAGTGGGGGGTGCAATGGCATGAGCATTACTATCGACAATCCCAAGTAACACCCCTGACACCTGTCAGTCCCTACAGGGTAGGGTGTTATGGTAGAAAACCCTAACACCCTGGGCGTTTCCTGGTATTTTTACTCCAAGTTTTCCACATGGGCTTTTTGTGACTCCAACGCATGAACAGTGACACTATCACTTCATTAGGCAAAGGTGATTTTGCTACAGCGACGCCATTTGGTACCACAGGTTCAAAACACATTTTGAACAGGATGTGAAAAGTGACAGGTGTACTGTTCATGAGGAGGTGTAAAAATGGAATTGTTGAAAATCTGGAGTGAAAATATAAAAAAACTGGTGAAGATACGAGCATGTGTAGAAACTGCGCAATGTACACCCATAATGAAATTAGTTTGAGGATTTTTTACAGCAGATTTTCAACACAGGCATTTTGGGACCTTTGCTTATGAATAGTGTCACTGTCATTTTCTTAATCTATCCCAAACACTAATTTCCCCCAGCGGCCGTGCTATTCTGTGCTGGAAGTGTGAAAATATATTTCAGCCAGGGTGTGAAAAATGTCAGCTGTACTGATCATAAGGAGGTGTGGAAAAATGTCAATGTTGAAAATCTGGACTGAAAATATTACAAATTCATGAACTTACGAGGGTGCGTGGAAATTGCGCAATGCACACACACAACACAGTTATGTTACAGACTTTTGTCATCAAATTTTCAACATAGCCATTTTAACATCTCTGCTCATGAACAGTGTCCCTGTGATTTTCTTAATGTGTCCCAAACATTGATTTCGCAAACCAACTGCGCCAATGTGCGCTACATGTGCGAAAACACATTTTGAGCAAGATGTGAAAAATGACAGCTGTACTGTGCATAAGGAGGTGTGGTAAAATGGCAATGTTGAAAATCTGTAGTGAAAATATTGCAATTCTCAAAGTTACACGCGTGTGTAGGAACTGCGCAACGCACGCTTGAAAAACAGTCATTTTTGGGAATTTTTTCACCAGATTTTCAACATAGGGTTTTGGGGGGCCTACCTCATGAACTGTGACACTGTCATTTTGTAACTCGGTCCTGCAAGGTGGTTCCGTGCAGTGACCCCGAAATCACCTTTCAGGACCAAAAAGCAAAATTACAGTGACTGAGTTCTTGAAGTGGGGTCCCAAGAACCCGATGTTGAAAATTTGGTGAAAAAATTCCCAAAAATGCCCAAGATATGCACCAAAGTTGAAAAAACCCTATTTATGCCATTATTCAGCTTACCGGCATTTCTTCAGTTCGCGGTCAGCTTTGAAGAGTGGTGGGGGGGTGGCGGCTTCACCCTGTGATTGGGCATATCAGTGGCTTGCTGCATCCTGGCCAGGTGCACCCTTCTATGGCACAAGGTGGAAGGTGCCGCAAGCCACAGGTCATAGATGTTTCGGACCCTGCCTGTTCCAGAATAAGGTGCAGGGTCCCCGACATAGTGACGGATGTCTCAACTCACTTTTGCCAGCGAGTTACGACATTCTTCTTGGAATCGGGCCCACAGTGTTTAAATACCAGTCCTCACATACATCATTATGACATCACACTAAACATCTTTAAAACTATTGGTGCCACAACATCACCTGACCATAAATTTCTTTTGTGATGATAACACCTTATGTGCCCATAAATTATTTATAAAAAAACCTAAAAACATATTTAGTATAACTCTGTAAACCCAACTGGGGGGGGGGTTATCAGTGTAAACCATCATAAGGGACTAACCCAATAAAAATATTTAAAAATCATGTTGGCAGTCCCATTATCATAATTAAACAATGCATCAAGTAAAGTGCTCAAGAACCTAAAAACTTGCCACAGAATGATAATCTATCTTTGTTCCAGATATGGTTTCAGATAAAATCCTCTATTTAATCCCAGACTTATTGTGGCTTGCAACCTAACTCTCCAATACGTTTCTCTTTTGAATAAGAGGTTATTAAAGTTGCTGCCCCTCAGATTTCTGCTGGCTTTATCAATAATGCCAAACTTAAAACAATGTTGACCTCTCCTAACTGCTTCATTGATATGGGCTGCTGTAGCATACAGGGGGTCATTTTACTCTATTGCTCTTACGTGCTCCCCCAACCGCTGTTTAAAGGGTCTCTTTGTTTTACCAATATAAAACGCTGAACATAAACACTGTGCCATATAAATAACCCCCGCTGTATCACATGTAGCTAGCTGTCTCACTTTGAACTCTCTATGTGTGTTCACACATGTGAATGTTTTGCAGTCTTTTACAGATTCGCAATATAGACATTTTTTGCAATGATAACATCCTTTAACTTGATTTAGCCATGTGGTTTCTTTGACACCCAAAAATTACTATGTACTAATTTATCTTTTAGTATGGGAGCTCTCCTATAAGCCATTCTCAGAGCCACATTTGCCAAATCTTTCAGCCCAGGGTCACTGCTGGATTCCATATGTGCCACTATCCTTTCTATCAGCAGTGTCTCCAGGGTCACCCCCTAGTACTTTCCAATGTTTCTTAATGATGTCTCTTACTTGATCTGCTTTTGCCGAAAAAGTTGTCATCGTCACCCAGTACGTTGACTCACATTTAAAGCCATTTGTACAGACACTCCCTTCCTATATTACGGACATGAAACATCTTTTAACAAATCTGTGACACCGTGATGGTAGAAGAAGATGTGCTTTTTGTGACTTTAGACATCAATGCATTATCAATCAATCAATCAATCAATCAAAATCTTTATTTATCCAGGCGGACACCATTGAGCAAGCTCATTTGTAAGGTGGACCTGCATCTCTCAAATCATAAATGATATAAAGGATCATACATCAATACAAAAGGAAAAAAAAAAAGAGATAATACAATGTAATACATAGGAAGAACAGCAGTGAAATGAGCGAGGAGCGCATACATACTAAATAAAACCACACATAGTTACATGCAATAAGGAATACATTTGGGTAAAAAAGAGGGAGAACCAGACAAAGAAGCAAATAAATGGTGACTGCAGCCCTATAATCCAGGAGGATCTGTATAAATAACTAGTTAGAAGCATAGCAGGTTAGGAGGGTGGGCAGGGGAGTGGAGAACAGGTGGAGTCTAGAGGAGTACTTGGGGGTACGCTCGACAAAGGCGCTCACCCTCTGGCGGTTTACACTCTGCTGAATTTCAATCCAGCTTAGTGGACTTGGGCGCTTGTTTGTGGGTGCCGCCTGCAGTAACAAGACAGGTACTGGTCAGGTAAGGAGCCCCATGTGTGGAGCCGTAAATCATAGACGGTTGAAGCAATGACAGACCTCTTTGATTAGTTTTGCATACAAAGTTTTAAATGATGAGACACTTACTGGGGTTTTTAGTTTCAGTAATTTTTGTATTTCGTTCCAGAGGGTTGGCAGCGAGACGCTTATGGCCGCTCTCCCAATGTGCGTGCTGGCCCTGGGTATCTTTAGGGAAATTAGTGAGCAGCTCCTTAAGGCGTAGGTTTGAAGATCACTTAGAGGTAAGCGGTCGGAGATATAGTGTGGTAGTTTTGAGGTAATAGCTTTTAAGGTCCAAACTGCGGCGTTTCTTTTTCTTCTGTATTGCAGAGAGGTCCACCCCACAGCAGTGTATAGAGAGCAGTGTTGGGTAGAGGAGGGGAGGCCGGTAATGAAGCACAACGCTCTGTGGTATATGACATAAAGTTTGTCCAGGAGAGAGGTATTGCAGTGGCTGTAGATGAAGTCAGCGTAGTCCAGCAAGGGGATGAAGGTGGTCTGGACAAGCTGTTTTTATGCTACAGGTATCAGGAGATGGTTTATTCGGTTGAAGAGCCCCAGCCTCTGCTTTAGCTTTTTTAGCATGTCCTCCAGGTGTTCCCCAAAGGAAAGTTTGTGGTCTAGCCAAATTCCCAAATATTTGAATTTGGGGACATACTCCAGTTTTTCCCCCAGTAAGGTGGTGATAGGCGGTAAGGTGCCAATGGACAGGTAAGGCTGAGTGTTGGCGGGGGAAAGGATCATTGCCTTGGTTTTTTTAACATTCAGAAGTAGCTTTTTTTCCAGTAGCTGGTATTGGAGGGTGTCAAAGTCTTGTTGCAGGTCTGTGCGGGCAGTTTCTGGGGTTGACCGACTTAGGTATAGAACTGTGTCGTCTGTGAACAGGTGGATACTAGCTTTTTTTATGCCTAGGTCTATACTGTTGATATATATGGTGAAGACTATTGGGCCCAGGATAGAGCCTTGGGGGACACCTCTTACTAATGGTTTAGAGAGTGATAGCTCCCCATTTGCTTTAACCTGCTGGAGCCTGTCCATGAGATAGTCCTGGAACCATCCAAGGGAAGAAGAGTCAAGACCTAGGGCTTTTAAAGAGGATAAGAGTAGGGAGTGATCTACGGTGTCGAAGGTCTTGCTTAGGTCAAGGAACACAGCTCAAACTAATTTTTTGTTATCAAGGTCATTTTGCCAATCATTTGTTACCTTGGCCAGTGCTGTAACTGTACTGTGTTTTGACTGAAAGCCTGACTGTAACGGATTTAGGAAGTTTGAGTTTTTCAGGAAGTCTCGTAGCTGTGCATTCACTATTTTTTCTAACAGTTTAGATAGTATCGGGAGTAAAGAAATTGGCCTGTAATTGTTTAAATCACAGGGATCCCGAGATTTAAATAATGGGATAATGTGGGCAGTTTTCCATATGATAAGTAGAGACCCCTGGGATAGTGATAAGTTGAACAAATGCATAATGTGCACTGCCAATACATACCAGGCCACCTTTAAGAAGTAGGGGTCTAGCGAGTCTGCCCCTGCACTTTTCTTGGTATCCAAGTGAAGGAGTCACTCTTTCGACTTCTTTCAGAGAAGCAGGTGAGAAGGAGAAGGTAGCGTTTGTTAAATTTGGTTCAGGTGGTGATGCAGGCATCTGAGAGCGCAGGTCGCAGGCAGGAGAGTTATCGAAGGCTAGTCCAGCTGAGGAGAAGTGGTTGTTAAATGCTTGCAAAATTTCCTTTTTGTCACTAAGAAGGACATTGTTGGAGGAGATTTTAGAGGGGAGTGTGCTTCCTGACATATGACCAGAGAGGTCTTTTATTGTTGACCAGAATTTGGTTGAGCAAGTTGAAGCGGCATCTAGCTCAGTACGGTAGTAGTTGGACTTGGCCTCTCCGGTCAGCTTTGTGCAAGAGTTCCTGGCAGCTCTGAAAAGACACCAGTCTTTGTTAAGCTGAGATTTATGAGCGGTTTTCCACAGCTTGTCCATTTTTAGCAATGCAGCTTTAAGTTGTGGGGTAAACCAGCGATGGGTTCTAGTCTTTAAACCAGTTTTGACCAGTGGAGCATGGGTGTTGAGGGCCTGTGTTAATATTTCTTGGAATATGGTGTATACGTTGTTCACTTGTTTGGCGGCGTAGAAACTCTGCCAGAGTGGGGAGTCCTTAAGGTCATTGACATAGGCATGTGGGTCGAAGTTTCGCTTTGATCTCTTGGTGGAGAATTTCGAAGTAGTTTTGGGCTTGTGATTTGTTCTCACTCCAGCAATAAAACAGTGGTCACTGACGTCGGCATGGAAGATACCAGCATGTGAGTAGAGGTGAGGTTTGTTTACTAGTAGGACATCTATCAGGGTACTATTAGCTGGGTTTTTCTTATTAATGCGTGTTCAGCTGCTTCAGCTCCCCCACGGTCGGCCGGCACCCAGCCAGCCACCGACTGAGACCAGGACGCCCGCCTGCAGCTCCTTGGAAGCTGCCTGCCCTTGAACAGGGCTGCTTCAGCTCCCTCACAGTCGGCCGGCACCCAGCCAGCCACTGACCGAGACCAGGACGCCCGCCTGCAGCTCCTTGGAAGGTACGGGACAGTGCAGCCAATTGGAACACACGTGCTTCCAGCAAACCCGCTCTGATTGGCCAGGACTTTTCCCCTGCTTCAGCCATCTGGCACTTTTAACAAGTAGATTTTCAATAGAACTAAGCACATTTCAACTGTGTAATAGAAGTTTTTTTTTTTTGTTTGGTTTTTTTTTTTTTAAGTGGCTAGTTTTCCATTATCAGGTTATATAGACCTGCCACTAGAGGGATTCTTGGTCTTTCTACACAAATCACTGTACCAATCCTAACCCCACTTGCACTGCTTGGTTGTTGGCTGTCTAAAGCCTGTCCTCATATAACTGTCGACAGGTGGTAAGTGTGCTTACAAAGGGTGAGGGCAGAAACTCCTTCCCAGAAATAAACCCCAGCCCCTGCATCCATAGCTGGCAGCCTTGAATTGCACTGTGCAGGCCTTATTTTATTTACTTGGCACATACCAATAACAAATCTCACTAACTTTCTTCCAGCCTTAGTACATCCATCTCTCCTTCCTTCACAGCAGTTATTGTTAGCTGACTGATAATTATCTCACAGGCTAGTGCTATGCCTCCAGCCAAGATGTGGACGTGGTTCCCCTCCCATCCATCTAGTGAGGATAGGGATACTCAAATATTAAAGGTAGAGAGGGTGATGGCTGTCATCCGCAGGGATATAGGCCTTGTAGGTCTTATAGTGGGACTCTCCTTGTTGCATATGGTCACCTCCCCCCCCAATAACACTGGGTGACAACTGGGGATGGTCGTCCACCTATGAGGTCCCCGACTACACCTTCTCCAATATTCTTGTGATCTCCGAAGCACACTGCAGTGTTACTTGCTGTCTAGATCTTCGGTGCCTTATGTATACAAGCAGGGTAAAGCGTACCCATGCTAAAAAACTCCCAGGGTGTCAAGCGCATAGGAGGTGGTATCTCCCCTGGCTCCTCCTACTTGCACTACTACTGGCCGGTGATATTGAAACCAACCCTGGCCCATTAAATCTGACCCACAAAATCCCTCCCGTATGGGGCATGGGTAAGGGGCTAACAATAGCTCATCTTAACATTAGGAGCCTGCTACCTAATCGTGATGAGCTATTAGCATGGGTTGCACTCTACAAACCCGACATCCTAGGAGTGACGGAGACCTGGCTGAAACCCTCTGTCCCTGACTCTGCCTGTGAACTCACTGGGTATGAATTCACCCGACTGGACAGAGCTGGGGGCAAGGGGGGGGTGGCATACTGATCTACCATAGGAGCCACTTAAAAATCTCCCAAATTGCCCACCAGGATTCAAACGTGTCCCCCTGTGAGTTGCTACATGTACTACTGCTACTTGGGGACACAAAGAATCTGCACCTGGTGTGCACCTATAATCCTCCAAGAGGTGGGCTACCTGGATTAACTCACCTCATGGACGAAATTGGTCCCAGAGTTGGGGATAACGAACTCATAATCCTGGAGGATGTAAACCTTAACTGGGATAGTGGTAATGTTAAGCAGTTTGAGTCTCTGCTTGCTAACCTTGCCCTGACCCAGCTCATCCAGGAACCAACTAGGCGGACAGCAAATGGATCCTCCAGCACCTTACTGGACAGGATCATGTCTAACCATCCTGACAGGATCTCATCAGCGGGTACATTATCTGACTCCATCTCTGACCACTCACCGGTTTTCTGTGTATGGAAAATTCCCACCCCCAGAATTCCACACAAAATTATGCATGTCAGAAACTACTCTAGATTCGATACTGAGGAGTTCCTGGAAGACCTAAGAGCTACTGACTGGTCTGGGGTGTATGGTGCCACTGACCCCTTGGCAGCAACCTCTTACTTCCTCTCCACCTTTGGAGCCTTGCAAGACAAGCATGCTCCCAAGGTCACCCTTAGGGTGAGGGGGTCCGCTACCCTCTGGTTAAATGGGAATCTCCTAGCCCAGATGCGGGAGAGAGATAAGTGTTGGGCTCGTTCCAAAGGTACCAGTGATCTCATGATTATTCAAAGGTACAGACACCTCAGGAACAAGTGCAAAAAGGCCATCAGGGCAGCAAAGAGTGACTTTTGCAAGTCCACCCTACTAAGCTCTGCCAGTAATCCCAGGAGGTTCTGGAGAGATATTAAATCCCTTGTCAGCGGATCCTTCCATCCGGAGGTTATGGACATGGTCATAAATGGAGTCTCCTGCAATAATCCCCATACTATTGCCAACTCCCTAAATAATCACTTCTCTGACTTCTCTGCCTTCACAACCCTCTTCTCACCTGATGAGGCTCTGTCCCACCCCCTTCCCTCCACTCTGCTGGAAGGTCACCCTCACCATCAAATGTTCCACCTCAGGGCTGTATCAGTTCAGGACTTGCAGAAACACCTAGCTGGCCTCTCCCAGTACTCCAGTCCTGGCCTAGACAACCTGGAGCCTAAACTCCTTAAGCTTGGTGCTGCACACATTGCCTCACCAGTAGCCTTTATCTTCAACCTATCCCTTGGTCTGGGGACCATCCCAGACATCTGGAAAGAGGCAAGGATTGTCCCTGTACTGAAGCAAGGAAATCCCAAACTGCCTGACAATTATCGACCGATTGCCATTCTCTCAACCCTTAGCAAGCTCCTTGAAAAGGTAGTGGCTGAGCAGCTTTCAGAATGTATCCACTCTCATGAACTTCTGTCCCCAGCCCAGCACGGCTTTCATAAGGGACACAGCACCACCACAGCCTTAATCTCGGTTACATCAAGTATCGGTCAGCCATGGACCAGGGCAAACTCTCTGGTGCAATATTTATAGACCTGTCAAAGCCTTTGACCTCGTTGACCACAAACTGCTTGGTGCACAGTTGTGGTCCAGCCTCTCCCCATGCCATGAAATGGCTAATGGGTTATCTACATGGCAGAAAGCAGTGTACCTGCTTCAATAAAGTCCTCTCCGAGCCCCTACCAGTGACCTCCGGAGTGCCTCAAGGCTCAGTACTGGGTCCCCTCCTCTTCTCCCTCTTCATCAATCAACTACCCATGGTTACTACTAGCTGTAGCGCCACCATGTATGCAGATGATCTGGTAATCCTGGCTCACTCCCAGAATGCCACTACGCTAAACCAGAACCTGACCGATGACTTTAACAGGGTATTGTCATGGGTTACTAGTCACAAGCTGGTCCTGAACCTGAAAAAGACACAGGCTATGCTCTTTGGCTCAATGGCTAAAATCAAAGCCTCATTGGCCTACTTACACGTCACTAGCGCAGATGGATCCTCACTACCCATAGTGAGCTCCATCAAATATCTGGGGGTAACACTTGACCCCCAACTTGACATGGGTAATCATATCCTTAACATCTGCAGGGTGGCAAACTGCAAACTGGGTCTGGCCTATAGGGCCAAGTATAACCCTACACCGGCAGCCAGGCTTGCCCTAGCGAAGGGTGTGCTCCTTCCTTCCCTCAGCTATAGACTGCACCTATTTGCTCGCTCTCCAAAGACACATCTCACCCGGTGGTACACTGCTTACAATAACATTTGTTGTTTTGCCTTGGCTGCCCCCCGACTCACCCACCATTGTGAGCTATATGAGAAACTCTGCTGGCTCTCACCAGCTAGATACCTTGATTTTGGTTTGGGATGCCTCTCTGGGAAAGTGATCAGAACTAGCACCCCCAGGGGCTGGCCAGCTTCTGCCTAAACTGAAACCCACCCCTACCAACTTAGGTCTCTCACATCAGGGATGCTCAAAGTCCCTCCTACCCAGACCCTCATGGGGATCGGGACTTTGCCATAAGTGCCCCAGACTCTGGAATTCGCTGCCTGTTGATATCCGAGCTGCCCCTCCTATCTGAGTTTTGAAATTCCTGTGGGGTTTCCTAAAATTAGCATCAAGTGTGACTGCCCCAAACCTACCTAGAGTAAAGTGTCAAATTGTTTTTCTGAACCTCCCAGGGTGTCTCCATTGAATTCCTGGAGATATTTCCCCACTGTATCAATTACTTCTGACTACTCCTGCCTAAAAAGCCTTGGGCATTTTACACCCAGTATGTCTCCACGGTCATAGGCTAACCATGACATATTGCACTTAGTCACTTGGTAGAAACTGTACTACCAAGTGTTTCTGTTTCTGTCTAACATGTGCATATTTAGAAAAATGTGATGAGCTGTATATACCTCTCCGTGATCCAACTAGCCTAGGGGTGTATATGACAATGTTATAAGTTATATTATGACCAATCCAGTCCTTGAGCTATGCTCCACTCCTATGTATGATTACCTGTATATATCTGTCAGTTGAACTAGCTAGTCTAGAGTGTATAATCTGAAATGTGCTTACTACTATATGTTTCCCCTAGCATCAAATGATGTATTTCCCACATGTTTGTTTACTGTGACAAAAAACTGTATTCTCTTTGCCATGTCTCCTTGACTGTTGTTCCTCATGTTGTACTCTCCCGGGTCATTCCTGAAAATAGGCATAATACTTGTCTAGTGTACTTACCCGGTAAACAAAAGCTAAATAAATAGATAAATAAGCTGTGAGAGTCCATGGGAGTCGCAGAGGGATTAGAAAGGTAGTGAGGCGCTGGTTAACCAGTCGTAATTAAGGTCTTCCAATATTATAGTTTCTAGGTTGTACACGAATGTACCCCATGAAGGGGCACTGGATGTGGCTGCAGCCTTACTGAATACTCAAACTGATAATACAGAAGTTCCTATTGAGTTTATTGTGAAGTTACTTGAATATGTCTTGAAATATAACACATTTATGTTCAGTAACAATTTTTTTTACAGGTAAAGGGACCAGCTATGGGGGCCACTTGTGCCCCCTCATTGGCTAATCTGTATGTTGGAAAATGGGAGGAGGGTTTTGTGTTGAATGCCATCAACCCCTTTAGAGAGAAAATCTTGTATTGGGGTAGATATATAGACGTGTTATTCATTTGGAAAGGGAGACGGGAGGAGTTCAATTTGTGGCTTATTAACATAATACAAATGAACACATCAGGTTCTCTTATAGTAGTGATGTTATGAGTGTGAATTACCTCAATGACCCCCTGTATGCTACAGCAGCCCATAGCAATGAAGCATCTAGGAGAGATTGTTTCAAGTTTAGCATTATTAATAGTCAGCAGAAATCCAAGAGGCAGCAATTTTAATAACCTCTTATTAAAAAGAGAAACGTATTTGATAGTTGAGTTGCGAGCCACAATATGTCCGGGATTAAATACAGCATTTGATCTGAAACCATATCTGGAACACAGATAGATTATCATTCTGTGGCAAGTTTTTAGGTTATTGAGCACTTTACTCGATGCATTGTTTGATTAAGATAATGTGACTGTCAACGTGATTTTTAAATATTTTTATGGGGTTAGTCCGTTATGATAGTTTACACTGATAAATCTTCCCCTTTTTCCTCCCCCCCCCCCCACGTTGGGTTTACAGAGTTACACCAAATGTGTTTTTAGGTATTTTATAAATAATTTATGGGCACATGTGGTGTTGTCATCACAAAAAAAAATTATGTTCAGGTGATGTTGTGGCACCAATAGTTTCAAAGATGTTTAGTGTGATGTCATAATGATGTATATGAGGAGGGGTATTTCAGCACTCTGATTTTATGGGTCTAATAGCTTTTAATAAAGGGTCCATGAGGATCCAAAACGCATCAAGCATCTGACCCAGTGGTGGTCATTTTTCACTTTTCATGAAATAAAAATCAAGTTTTTTACTACACTGGTGGAGTTGTGGTTTTACTGGCTGGTGGGTGCCTGGTTTTATGTTGAGACTATCTAGGAGGGTAAGGCTTCCCAACTGCTTTCACATGCTGTGCATCCTCAGGAGGACGGGAAATGCAGTGAGTGAATCCCATTTAGGAGAGAGAGAGAGAGATTTAAAGGAGTACTACAGTCAAAATTTGCAAAAACATATGTTATACAGAGTGTTTTAATTTGTGTGCGTAGCCCTGGTGTGTCCTTCCCTTTGTTTTCTGTTAGGAGTTTTTTCTAAATTTGCCTACAAGTTTTTTGACCCCTGTGGATCTCCATGTTAGCATGGTTTATTGCTCTTCTTTTTCTACAGTGCCTGCTGTATCATGCGACAGTGACACATCTGGGACTACTAATTCAGCATGCACTGAGATAAGAGTCTGATGTTCTGGCCTCCATTAAATAACTCTTAATTCAATATTTTTGTTTTCTTTGTCTGTCAGGTCTAGTCAGCAGAAGTAAATGTTTTACTTTTAAAGAAAATTGCACATAGCCATAAACAGCACACAAATCACCTCACATCATCAATGTGATAATTAGTAAAGACTCTAGCTCTTTTCTTACAGAACAACCCACTGAATTAGCCCTCAGGTATTTGCTAAACTGTAACTGTAGATTTCAGTGCTCACTGGATAAGGAAAGTTACTTAATATCACAGCTGTACTGCTGTAAAACTGAGTCTAAAACAGTACTTGCTGAACTTATGGTCCTGGGTACATCACTGTCACATGAGATATGAGGCATTGTAGTAAAAAGAAGAACAATAAATCATGCTAACATGGAGATCCCCAGGGGCCATAAAACTACCATAAAACTAACAGGCTAATTTAGGGAAAAAAACTCCTAATAGCTAATGAAGGGAAGGAAATACTAGGACTACACACACAAATCAAAACACGATCTGCACAACATGGGCCTGATTCCAGAAGGTGGGCTCAGGGCTTGTGCCAAGCCGTGCGTCCACTGCAAAGTTTGACACAGCTGTGCCAAAGCCCTCAGTCACAACTCTGTGCTATTTCAGAAGGGCTGGCACAGTTGCAATGGTTTTCCCACTTTAAGGCAGCTTGTGACAAAAGTTTGGCACAAGCCTCATACTAGGGGTACCCCCATGGATGCAAAGTTAAACCTGCAGGGAGCTGATCTAACTTTGCAGCATCTGGGACTTGCAGCAGTGACTTCTGAAATACTGATTTTGATGCAAGTTGGTACTTGCATCAAGAACCCTGCCGCAAGTCCCTTGCAGCAATCGCAACTGCTTCTGGAATCGGGCCCATGTTTTTGCAAATTCTGACTGTAGTATTCCTTTCAAGGCTCAACACACCAATTTCATAAAAGTGCTTATGCCAGCAATAATAACCATATAGTGCAAGACAATAAGTGCAGACCGTAGCATGTGAAACTGATCAGGAAGCTTTACACTCCCACTTGCTGGTACATCAGTTTAATGAATAGTTTAATAAATTGTGATAGTTTTGCTACAGTGTGGAGTCTGATACTTTTTTATTTTTTGTGGCTGTTCTGTTGCTCTGACCAAAGCACATACATAGAAGTGGAGCCGGGTTTGTTTTTCTCTTGACCCAATATAGAGCCTTGGGGATGTAATTAAGACAGCAGCTAGACATATGAGATAACTGAGCATTGGGCTTATCCTCTCCCAATGCAAATATGTTACTATACATGTTACTGTTACTAACTTCTCTTAAGAAGCAAAACTTTCAAGGACTCCAAAAGAAATCTGTGCCAATATTTATAAGATATTCATTAAATAGCAGAATGTTAGTATAAAGAGAACTAAATCATCCATTTACCAGCTTGTCAAAAGAGAAATCAGTGCCAACTTGTGAATTTGACAAAAGATGTCAAAGACAAAGCTGCTGTATTCTGAAGATAACAACTGCTTTTTTATTTCCATACTGCTGTTAGGTAGCACTTTATATGCACACACACACACACACACACACCTCTGCTACAAGCCCTCTATTATCCAGGCTTTACCACTTAGCTGTCAGCTGGAGAGTTCTTGTAAACCAAGATAATAAGCTCCAGCTCCCTTTGGTATTTAAGTGATAATCCTGACATTTCCTGGCATTTTAAAAATGCACAACACGACTGTTTAATCACATTTTCAGTCTTCCTGATTTTCACATACTGTATTTTCTTTGTTTTTCCTTTGGTAAACCTGCTCATCTTTTGCAAATGTAATTTAACTGTAAGGCACTTCCTCAGTGCCTCCTCTGTATAATGATGATCTCTGCTAGCTTTTGTTCCATCCCATTGCAAATTTCTGCAGACTGTCCACTATTGCAGTGAATATAGCATGCAGACCCTTAAAAGAGCACTGATCAGGGCCAGTGAAGGGACTCGGCACACTGGCACTGGTGCTAGTGAGCTGAACATTTACGATGCAACACCAGTATATTTCTGAGAAATTAGATTAATGCTTGTAATAGATCTGATAGTTTCCTGTAGCAGGCTACTAGAGTTTTATTGCATCAGAGACGCCTTAATGCTTAGTTGCCATTGCCAGTCTCCCACTCTCTGCTGTAATGGCATTTTGACCAGATTGTGAGGATTAAGAAAGATGGGGATGGGTGGAGAAGGGGGAGGACCAGGCAGAGGCACTGAATGAGTACTTCTGTTCTGTGTTCACTAATGAAAGAGAGGGGCAGATACCCCATGGGAAGGGTGGAGTGGGCGGGGGGGCGGGGATGACTGATATCAGAATTAGAGAGGATAGGATGCTGGAGGGACTAAGGGCACTGAGGGTGGACAAGGCACTGGGCCAGATGGCATTCACCCTAGGGTACTTAGGGAGCTAGCGGACATCCTCGCGTGACCACAGGCAGACCCGTTCAGTACATCGCTAGACACAGGATGCATGCCACAAGACTGAAGGATGGCTCATGTGGTGCCCATTCATAAAAGTGGCACGAAGGATGATCCAGGCAACTACAGAGTCTGGTGAGTCTCACTTCAGTTGTGGGGAAACTCATGGAGTCAATCCCAAAAGAGACTAGTGACCTTTCTGGAAGACAATGGGCTCCAATATGGTCATCAGCATGGTTTTGTGTCAGGTAGATCCTGCCAGATGAACCTAGTCAAGTACTATGACTGGGTCACTAGGGAAATGGACAAGGGCCATGCAGTGGATGTCCTATATTTGGACTTCAGCAAGGCCTTTGACTTGGTGCTGCATGAGCGGCAGGGAGGAAAACTGGAATACATTGGGGTGGGGACAAAAATGGTCAACTAGCTCACCAACTGGCTGAGGGGTAGACAGCAAAGGGTGGTGGTGGTGGTGGTGGTGGGGGAACTCTCATCACCAAGGGACATCATGAGTGCGGTGCCCCAGGGCTCAGTACTGGAACCGCTGCTGTTGGGGATATTCACAGCCGATATCTCAAATGGGATCTGGAGTAGGATCAGTTTGTTTACAGGCAATACTAAGATTCGTGCAGTGATAGATGACATAGAGGGGTGAAGGAGGCTGCAGAAGGACCTGACCAAACTACAGGAATGGTCAGAGACATGGCAGTTAGGGTTCAATGCCAAGAAGTGCAAGGTACTGTACTTTGGAGCAAGGAACCAGGGGAGGAAATATCAGTGGGAGGGGTACAGTTGGAAAGCACAGTGAAGGAAAAGGATCTAGGGGTACTAATAACTAGGAGTGTGAACCATTCAGCTCTGTGTAGGAAGGTGGCTGCAAAGGCAAACAAGATGCTGGGGTGTATAGTGAGGGGAATCTCCTCCAAGCACAGAGAAGTGATCCTACCCTGTACAGGTCATTGGTCAGGTCGCACCTGGAATACTGCGTGCAGTACTAGCGTCCATTCCTGAAGAGGGACATCAGATTGCTGGAAGGGGTGCAGCACAGGGCAACAAAGATGATACAGGGACTTGAGGGAAAATCCTACAAGGAGAGGCTGGGAGAGCTGCAAATGTATTCCCTGGAAGAGAAGAGGTATGGGGGGATATGATCGAAACCTTTAAGTACCTAAAGGGTATTAAGAGGATTAATACAGAAGGGATTCTTCAGATCAGAAGGGGGAGGGACATGAGAGGGCATCGGCTGAGATTGGGGGGGAGATTCAGGAAGGAAATCAGGAGAAACTTTTTCACTGAAAGGGTGGTAGATAAGTGGAACACTCTGCCCAAGGAGGTGGTATGGTGTAGAACGGTGGGAGGATTTAAGAGAGGGTTTGACAGAATGAGGGGGGATGGTTATGAGGAGGGAAGGGTGGGGCAGCTGCAAGTTGAGGTGCTAGCTACACAATAGGGCAGACTCAATAGACCGCGAGGCCTGTTACTGCTGGCATTTCGTATGTTCATATGTTCATAAGACACAGTGAGAGAAATAGATATATCCAAAGCACTGGCAGTTAGAAGTCAGAGCACTAAGGGTGAGGCTGGCTTTGTCCCTCTGTGGGACCCCCTCCACCACTGCACCATGTGGCACCAGCAGACTTTTACTTTTGACTTTGTCACAAATCAAGATTTCTACTGACCAGAGCCACAACTGGCTGAAAGGTAGCGCCAGGGAGGGCAAAATCATTGAAAAGGCAGCACCGAGGAGATGGAAATTGAGCCGCATATTCAGCATCCAGCTTTCTACCTAAACAGGGAGCCTGAGCCAATCAGAGGTAGCCCTGAGTTTGGCGTCCTTTTTCAAATTTCAGAACGCCCAACAAATGGTTTAAAAAGCGCATCAATGCTGAATTCCACCGCAGTTGGAAGTTAGAGCACCAGGGTTGAAGCTGGCTTTGTCTCTCTGTGGGACCCTCCTTTCACCCCTGCACCTTGCGGCACTAGCAGACTTTTACTTTTAACTTTGCCACAGATCAGGACCTCCCACTGTCACAAATGCACTCCACAAGTCAGGCCCTCTGCTCCCACAGTGCCAATCTTACAGCACAGTAGTGTGAACAGGTAAAAGACAGCGTAACTCTCCTGTCTGCTTTGGGTTCGAATCACCTTTAGCCTCGAGTTCTGGATGGGATTCAAACTGTGAACCTTATGCTAGCATACCCAATTAACAGGCTTGGATATTTACCCTCTTCAGGGAATGCTGTACAATCCTTCGCTAAGGGGCACCTAATCAGGTACCCAAAATAAACCCTTAAAACTCTATAAGAGACCTTAGGTATATTCTTACCTTCTTTCAAGCTTAGTAACACCATCAAGCTGTTGAACAGTTGTCAGATGTAACCACCTATACGTCACATGCAAAAACAACTGACAGACACCCAGGCAGTCTTCCAAAGAAAATGTTCTTTACTAAAAAATTGTAAAACAAGTAAGATAAAATACAGAACAATATATCATACAGCTTACAATCTTATAAAACAAAAAGGAAGTTTCAGAACAAACCAAATACTCCTACCACAAAAGACATAATTGCTTTCTAACTATTATCTTTCTAAGTGATCTTTTAGTTAGAGAGAGAACTTTGTTTCTTCAGAGCCCAAAATGATATCACCATTTCAGTTACACTGCTACATTTTTAATTCTTATATCCCCACCCCCTTTTTGGTGAGTCAACTAGCTCCTCCTCCTTTTAGACTTAATTCTAACATAACTTCCTACCAGGAGGTATTTTAAAATTAATGGTACATCAGAAGAAAAAAAAAACACTTCCTAAATATGACATCCTTTAATTAAATATTTTCTCTTTGATCTTAGCAATCCCAGCATTTGTCATTTAGGTGTTAAACTTGATAGGAACAGCCAAATTACCCTTTCTCTCCTGATGTCATAAACATTATATTTCATTTCCATTTCAAAAGCCTAGGCAGGTTATAAAAAGGTAATAAAATGCCATTTCTTTAAGGAAGTCTTAAATTACAGGGATCTCCTGGTCAGTGTAATACATCCTGTGGTTTTCAGCTCCTGACCTTGTAATTTAAAGGCCAAATCTCTCACAAGCTAACATTTCATACACAGACCATTTATTTATA